>CM059580.1:27570295-28888233 GCA_030386875.1 Morinoia aosen | reverse complement strand
TTTTTTGATGATTTCTTTATTTCGTAAATTTTAATACTAATTGTGTTTATTAATGTTATTGCTGTAGTGCGTAAAATTGATCTTTTAGCAAATGTTGATTTCTAAGGATTAGGATTGTGTAAAAACCGATTGCCCACTGAATGTCTGATACGTCCGATTCAGACGAATATATTCGAACAACAGCGACCAAAACCAGTAGAAGTCGTGTTAGTGTACCTATATTTCGTGCTGAGAGTAATCCAGCAATGACTGAACCAGCAGCTAACGCGGCAGGTGGCCCAATTACCAATACTAGCACTTTAGCACGAAAAATTGCAGCAAACATCCCGAGATCAGGAACAATCCTTTCGGCCGCAGAGTTGCCACTATTTCCCGGACGTAGACGTCGGGAAGACCCCGCCTTCATTGAGAATAAAACATTTAGGACGCATATAGTAAACTTGCGCGCTTACAAGACACTATTGCCCGATGCAAACTCTGACAGTGCCAAAAAAGAATTACTAGTTAGATCAGCTAATAAACAGGTAGGAGTTTTCAATTCAATAGTGACCAAGTTTGTTAATTCCGACCTTCACTACTCGTTTGAATATATCGTCAAAATCTTGGACGACATCTACGTGGCTAGAGGCGAAAAGTGATCCACGCGTTAGCGTGTGATTTAAATCAGTTACGCTTCGTTAGGAACGATGCACTTGCGGCCCAGTTGGTAACAGCATTTACTTATATTAGAAAGTTGTCGGAACATTTGTTAAACTCGACCTCAATAGCGTGGTCGAGACACTCTTTTTTTAGGGCTAGTACAAGTCAAATAGAACTAAAACGTTTTGTATGAGACAGTTGTGATCTTACCTTGGCTATCACAGTGTTAGCACCCTTAATGTATGAGTCATTCTCGACAAAAAATTTCAATGGACCATTCAATTCGTCGGAAGAACTATTGGCACGAGTAGTTGCTGCTGTTCGAAATCAACCCGAGAATAAACAGATAGTAGCGACTCAGTTCGAGACGCAGTACAATAGAGAAACCTTTGTAGCAGAAGTCGCCGAGTCAGAGGACCATATTGATGTGCAAGATTCCCCTCAGGAAAGTGAAGTTTTCTACGGAAATTACCGTAGAGGTCATTTCCCGGGCCGTAGGTCATTTTCCGGACCTTGGCTGAGAAATCATAGAGTAGGAAGGAATGTTAGTGGTTATGTAGGTGATAGAAGAATAGGTTCCCTTGAATGTAACACTTCTCGGGCCGAAAGCTCGAGTCATGCCCCAGTGCACTTTCCAGCTATAACAAGAGGCTCACCTTTCTGCAGTTCATACAACGTTTCAGGTCATGTTGAAGCCAATTGTCGATCTCAAGGAGGTCAGAGCAAACCGAGAGTATCCGTTGACCCCTGCTTTGCTTGTGGGGGAGAGCATTTCGTTCGAAGCTGTAGAGTGTCAGAGAATGAAGTCAGGCACTATAAAGCTTACTTGCGGAGGTACAATGCATAACGTAAATAACCGTGGTAGGCACGAGGTGCACTAAGGTGAGGAGTGCGTTAAAGACAACAGAGATTTTTTACAGGAAGAGTAGTAGGAGGTGTAGGAAAGAGCGAGTCGAAGCTCGAGTGACACCGCAAGACTCTCGTTAATGCTAAAGTTGTGGTCGAAACGAATCCAGATACTGAGATGACTGAGTGCAATCATGATCAGAATGAATCATATATTGATCCATTATTTAACGGTAGAAATAGGTTTGTCAGGTCGAGAGATCAAGAACTGGCTGATAAAATACCACAAAAGATAGCAGTCGAGGTTCATTTCAACACTACGGTTGTAGGAGCAGGACGTCTTAAGAAAGAAGGCACGGATCTTGTTACGTTTAGAAATTCCAGTAAGCCCACAATCATCCTCTCTAGTCGAGATAAGTACTTAAGCGCGCTGCTAGAAAGCGGTAGTAATAATGCCTCATTAGTTACAGTAACATCAAATACCCCAAAGAAAAGTTAAAACCGAGTTTTTTGAGCGTTAGAGGCATAAACGCAAAGAGTTTTGTTAGCGGTGAGGTTGACTTAAATACCTCTATACCTGGTACTTACAAAGTACTTAAGACTAGTGCTTTAGTAATTAAAGATGCTAAACTCAATTATGATTTGATTTTAGGAAGTGACGTGTTAGCCAATACAGTGAATAACTTGAAAGATGGTTCCCTCATGTGGGAAGGAACAAGAGTACCTTTCAATGAAATCGAAAATAAGCCCAGAGAAGCCCTATTAATGGATATAATATACAGTGACTGTTTGCTGTCAGATGTAGTAGTTGCTAAGCAGAGAAAAAAATACCGCGGCAGAGTTAGTGCGCGCAAGAGAAAAATACTTGTTGACAAAAAAGAGGCTCAGCTCGAGAGTGTAACCGAGCAGCCAAGGCCATACGTAAAAAAAGAAAGACCGCTGGTGGTTCACTGTGACGTAATAGAGGTGCCTGCTAATTGCATCAAGCTCATTAATGCCTTTGTCAAAAAGGCTAAGCCCGGTGAATATATAGTGTTAAAAAGAGTGCTAAATAGCGGAGCGCTAATAGCAGAATCAATAGTTACAGTCGAAGAAGATGGGAATGTACCTTATTAATACTGAACCCGACAGATGTTGCCATTCATTTTAGCGAAAACACAATGCTGTGTAACATGGAAGCATTAGCTGGGAAAGAAGTTGAGGCCGAAATTTATCTCACGAATGTAGGGGAAGCGCTGAAAGAGGCGAATAATGTTGAGATGAACTCTGAGGTTTTTTTGGATTCACATGAAGTCATCTCAGGACGTGGTGAAATAAAGACCATGGCCAAAGAGAAACTTGAGTCGAAGGTCGATGTTCGCGGCAATAATTGTGGGTGTGAGTTTCCTGGTAGTGAGGAACTAGGAATTGATGCACAAGTCGAAAGTGTGTCTATTGTATAGAAGGACGTACGCCGTCCGTTAACAAATAATGGCATATCATGCGACGAAGTTGACGTAAAACTAAAATTACTGGAATTGATGAACAGTTTCCGTGACGTGATCACGTTACAAGGCGAAACTATAGGTGTTACTAATATAGGTGTTACGAATGTGACAAAACATAAAATCGTACTTAAACATGATGCACCAGTTTTAAATATACCACCCTATCGCATACTTCATAAATATCAGGAGGAGTTGGCCAAGGTCAACAGAGAAATGCTCTCACAGGGCATAATTGAGAATTCCATGTCAGATTACAATTTTCCGGTCATTGTTGTAAAGAAAAAGACTGGTGAAATTCGACCCGTGATAGATTTTAGACCTTTAAACAGAACAGTGGTTAAGGAGTCGTATCCTATACCACGAATAGACGAAATATTGTCCACATTAAGCGGCAATAGCGTTTTTTCCACGCTGGATCTAAAGTCTCCATTCCACCAAGTAGAATTAGAGCAGGAAAGTCGAAAATTTACGGCTTGGCTTTTAGTACCAAAAATACCAGTTCAGAAGAATTCCGTTTGGACTCAGTTCAAGTCGAGAGTTTTTCAACGTGTCATGTTATCAGTTCTTGCGCCTATTTTAGGACGCCTATCTTTTGGTTTTCTTGACGATTTGTTAATTTACTCAAAAGCCAATGAGCAACAATTGTGCGATATTAAAACTATCCTGACGACACTCCGCACCGGTAAATCATGCATTAAACTCGAAAAATATAATTTTTTCAAGAAAAAAAAAGAGTACCAAGGTCATATTATCTCGGCCGAGGGGATACGGTGTAAGTATTCCGAGAAGTTGCGAAATTGTCCAGCACCAATAAATATAAAAGATTTGCAGCAATTCATTGGCGCAGCCAATTATTTCCGCAACTACATAGCGCAGTTTGCGATTATTGCAAACCCCCTGTACAGATTATAAAAAATGTGTTAATTTTAACTGGACAAACGACTGTCAAAATAGTTTTGACTACATAAAATCAGCCCTGACTTCTGACACTGTTTTACGACAGCCTGAATTAAACCAAGATGTTCCACATTTTTACTGATGCCTCAAATTTTGGCATAGGATCCGTCCTGATGCAGCCCGAAGATTCAAATGACAAATTAATGCGTATTGTTGCATATATCAGCAAAAGTTTGAACTCCAGCCAAAAACGTTACAGCACTACCAAAAAGGAGTTTTTTGCCATTTGGAGTGCTCTTAAAGCATTTAAATACCTAATTATTGGATATCCCATCCATGTGTACACTGACCACCGTCCACTTGCCCCTCTATTTACGAAAAAATTACCAGAAGATACAGCAATGGCTGGATGGTGCATTAACGTTCACTCATACGACACTGCCGTTCATTATTTACCAGTTCACCAGGTAGACAAAACGTCGTAGCCGACTACCTAAGTAGGCTACCGGAAAACCATGATCAACTAACTATTAAAGAATTAGAATGCTGTGACCCATTGATGCCTGAGCCTGAATCTGAGGTGTGCATAGCGTAGACTCCAGCAAAAGCACAACAAGACGTTCTCACTGACTCGACGGTGCAATCACATGTTGGCGACGTGTTGACACCATTATTAATTGACAATGTGCCTACAGAAAAAAAAAATTTCCTGGGCTTCAAAGGAGTTCATTGGCGAGAAAAAGCAAGATCCTTTTGTAACGAGTTATTTAATTGTAAATGACATATTGTATCGGCGGCGATGCATTGACTCACGACCTAGCACTATGTTAACATCAGTAGTGCCAACTTCTCTCATATGGAAGGCAATTCTAGCTATACATTCTTTGTACCATTCGGATGCTTTGCACACTCTATTTAAATTCAAGTTCAAATATTTTAATAGTCTAGAAAAAACGATCGTAAGAAAATTCGTACAAAGTTGTGAAGTTTTCAAACTTCTTAAAGCGCACCCTTCCGTACCCATAAAAATTTTAAACGCTCCAATAGCGAAAGAATCTTTTGAAGTAGTTTCAATGAACTTTGTTGGTTGGTCCTCTCAAAGTGACCGATAATGAGAATAAATACATACTTGTTGTAATTGATTTGTTTTCACGGTACTGTAAATTGTACCCAACCAATAACCGTCGAACAGAGAGTGTCATATCATGTTTAGGTAGTTGTTTCGAGACTTTCGGGTACGCTAAAACATAAATAAGTGATAACGCGTTAGA
The DNA here is from genome assembly GCA_030386875.1 of Morinoia aosen. Classification (NCBI taxonomy): domain Eukaryota; kingdom Metazoa; phylum Arthropoda; class Malacostraca; order Amphipoda; family Talitridae; genus Morinoia; species Morinoia aosen. Next base: position 28,883,093 of record CM059580.1, on the reverse strand, counting down.
ATTTAAATCAGTAGCAGTAAAACAATTTGCCAACACACAAGCGATTGCAAAAAGAGAAGTCCTAGCTTTTAGCCCCCATTCGAATGCTATTGTTGAACGAAACAATAGGAAAAGAGCAAATTTGCTGAAATTGTACACACATTCCCTATCTCACACGGAGTGGGATCAATGTTTGGATATGGTAGAAAACTCAATTAATAACGCGTTAAAAACGACATTGGGAGATACTTCCAGTTATGTTTTTTTCCAAGGAGATACGTGCCCTTATTTTCCCGGGGAAAATTTCCCCACTTCCTACAGTTACGATGACGAAATAGACTTAGTAAATTTTCGTGCAAAAGAAGCAGCTCGAATTGTTGAGAACGTTAGAAATTTGATCATAAATAATACGACGGAACGCACTGTGTTCCACAATCTCAGACGCAAAGATAAAATATTTGTTATCAGTGACGGAGTAATGTTAAAGAACCATTTTAAAATAAACAAGTTAGAGCTTTCATGGCTTGGGCCAGGAATTATTACCAAACTCAACGGACATTGGGTCAAAATTAAAATTGGAGACAAAATCCAAAGGAGTAACATGAACCATGTGCTACCGCTAAGTAAAACGAACTGACAACGTACGGTTTCACCTATAATTATATTTGCGACTTCAACACTTAAGACGGGACATGTTACGATTTTGCTAAGAGTTATGACTGAATTACTCAATTTAACGTGTTAACTAGGGATTAAGTATCTTTTTTGTGTTACTTGCTTCGCATAATAATAATCTCGCATATGCCTTTGCTCTAGTATTAATGGTTCCATTGCCATCAAAATGTAAAATAACCTTATGAACCGGTTAACCAATGTTAAGTTTAAGTTTTGCACTGTAATTTTCAAGGTTAACAAATATCATGAATCACGTCCATGAATTAACGTGTGTTCTCATGACCTGTGCAGTTGCATTTTCAATAAGTTTTTTTGTTGATACCATTCGACGCCACGTTGACTCGAATCTTGATGCTAAATTGTCAATTTAAAAATAGGTTGCGATTTCCGCATTGCGATATGCCATCGCTGACAAGACCTTACGTTGATGAGACGAAATACATCGTGGGAGCATTAATCAAAAATCACTTCGATTCGAATCAGCTTTTAAAAAAGCTGGACATTTACTGTATGCAACTCTGTATGCGGATGCGTTTGCTACTAGCTACTGTTTTCAATTTATTGATTGGCAATTAGTTTAATTGTTTTTCACTTGCAGTTCACTGATTCGAAAACAGTTAGTATTACATTTGACTTCCAAGTTTAGAGAAGAAGTAACGTTTATCCATTGATTATATTTTGGATTGCATTTTGATTTACTTAGAACATTTATTTCTTTAGGACATTGTGTTTTTCATACGTGTCCATGCTATTATTTCTTGTTCTCGTTCTAATTGCAAATACTATGGGTGAATAAACAACCTCTACTATTGGAAATAAGATTACGTCAGTAAGTGTCGATACACTTACTGCAGCTTTAGTTGAGAACAAAGGCTCACTGACCCAAGAGTGTGTAGCTGCGAACGCTGCCATGGACTTCATACCCGACAGAGTCAGCGACGTGATCGTAATGATACTAATAGTCATCGTGATGGCTCTAATAGTCTTAGTTTTTTACATACGAAAACAGATAGAGCTGATGGCCGAACGCGTACGAGTGGAGGATTTTCACCTCCGTCGAAACGCGTTCAAAACAAAGGGAACATTAAACAACCTGTCAGGGGGGACATATAAGCACTACAGGCGATCCTCCTTTTATACGGAATCCTTTGGTACGTTCACCCAATTATACGAGAATATATTTGTACCAAAGCATCGCTTTATACGAATTTGAATTCTGATTGTACGGCAACATTCTGCAAAAGTTTACCTGCGGCATCAAGTGCCACGTCACCACTATAACTGTAATGTCAAATGCCACACAGAAGTGAAGTTGTTCTCTAAAATCGAGTAAGTCATGGCCCTTAAAGCAGTGAATTCAAATCGGAAAAGACAGAAACTAAGCATTAATAAGAAGCTAGCTGTGTTGAAGGAATTCAGTGAAGGAAAGAGGGTGATTGATATTGCAAAGCAGTTTAACATGAATGAATGCACTGTAAGGGCTATAAAGAAAAATGAAGAGCGTATAAAGATGTGTGCAAACAACATTTCAACACGGATGGCAGACAAAAATATCCATATAAGAAATCCATTGATTCATAAATTTGAAAATCTAATGTATGTGTGGATCACGGAGCAACGACAAAGAGGTGTGTCTCTCAGTACCAGTTTAATTCAGACTAAGGCAAATTCGTTACACGCCGCCGTGATGGCTACAATTGGAAAAAGCAGCACAACTTCACCTTTTGCAGAAAGTAGAGGATGGCTTCAGAAGTTTAAGAAGATATTCAACTTGAGAAATTTGAATATCCATGGTGAGGCTGCTAGCGCCGATCATGCATCTATTGAACCATTTAAAAAGCAGCTTTCTGAAGCAATTAGAGTCGAAGGGTATTGTTCTAAACAAGTATACAATATGGATGAAACAGGCCTATTTTGGAAAAAACTTCCAACGCGAACCTACGTAACTGAAGAAGAATCGTCCCCGTCAGGCTATAAAGCAAGCAAAGATCGTGTTACTCTAATGTTCTGGGGTAGTGCTTACGGCGATGCTAAATTGAAGCCACTATTACTTTACAGAGCCAATACCCTACATACAATGTCACATGGAAGCCACGTGGTTAGGTGCTGGTTACGTGGATTTTAGTTGGCAAAATGGATTTACCACTGAATATACTCATCATAGCCATATTAGTACATTGCATGCTGGATTTGATACGTGGGATCCACGTGTGATTTCCTATTAGCTACCACATTGCCTTCAAATAAATATTTCCACATGGGAGGCACGTGTGTATGCAACGTACTTGCTTATGAACGGCTTTTAAGAAAATATTGCGTATATATAAATATTAAAATAATTGTTATATGTTTTCGATGAAATGTCAAAGATTCCATTCAGAGCACATATTAAATTCTACATTTATAACCAATTACCCGTTTACACATCAGATTATTCCCAAATTTACTAATATTTTCTGGATGGTCAAAAATATATACGTTATTATTTGTAGTATTCAGGGTCAAGCTGAGATAAAAGAAACTCTTTGTGCTAAAAAATCTAACATTCGCCTTTTCAAGTCTTAGTTGTGTCTTATTCAGTTGTAATGCTCATTTTAAACATTAGTAATAACTAATAAGTTAATCATTTCCTAAGAAATATATGCTGATAATCTCTTTGAACCAAAAATTGGGATAACTAAATTCTATATATGCGTCTGGTGCGATTTCAAAAGCTTTCGTAAAATAATACTGAAAGACAGAACACACCAATGAATAACTTGATATACACACATGAAACTATTTGGATAAGTTTTGACGTTTCGATTTCGAAAGAATGTGCATCTGGCAACTACCCCTCCTCTCAGACGTTGTGGCACCTCCTATTCAAACTTCCGTGCTCCGTCTTCCGACCGTGACCGTTACTTAGTTCTGCTCAAGACGTGATCGGTGTTAATTGTGCTCCTGTATATTTCCAGGAACATCATTCAATTCGCAGTATTAGTGAATCTAAGTGGAAGATAGGGATAATTAACAAGACGAGCTTTTCACTGTCCATATTAGAGACATTAAAACTGAGCATAGTTCTTATGTGCTGCTGGTTAAAGCGATACGGCTGGTTAATTTGCCTTCTTTACTTTCTGTTGAACTGTAGCTCATTTTGGTACTGAAGCCATGAACAATAATCTGATTTTATTACAATAATTCTCTCATAAGCACGCCGTTGTGATGAGGAGTGATGAGTCGCTGGAAATCGTGTAAGATTAATATACAGAGTTCTAGTTCTTATATAAATGTAAACCTTTCGACAGTAATGATAACTTTAATTGCGCCATTTCTCGTTTGCGCTGAATGAATAAAATATATTCTAATTCTTTTTCTTGTAATTCATTTTGTTGCTTTGTGGTATTTATGCTATAAAATATATTTACGTAAGCATTTAAATTTGAAATACCGCCTAAGAAATCCATCATTACAATTATTGACTGAAAAAATTTTGTTTCTTATTTCATTATTTATTGTGTTGACCTTCATTTTGAGGGTTTATCAGTCTTCACATTATGGATGAGGTTTGCGAGTATAATTTATTTTGTCAATGTTTTGCCTGAATTTGTCATAACACAATAGAAATATACAATGAAGGACAAATTTACACCCTAAAATGCATAAACATGTATTCACAACAATTATATATGAATTTGAACGAATTGGAAGTGAATTGTTAAAAAATTTTCATGCATTTGAGGGGTAAATTCATTCTTCATAGTTCATTTTTATAGAACCATGAGGTTTCATATGTGAACATTAAAGTTAGCGCTGCCATTTTATCATATTTAAGGAATTAAATTTGTTTCTAAGAAAAGTTAACAAAATCCAAGAATGAACAATTAAGCTAGTACAATTTCTCCATTTTGATTGATGAAGTTTGCGGTGCCATTATATTATAGGAATTTGATTTGCTTTAATAAAAATGTTACAATTCATAACTGAACAATTCACCTGTCATCTTGATTTTTCGAGTTTGAATATTTATATTCCCTGCCATAGTATTGGTGGACTTTAATTTTTTCTAGAAATCATTGCAAAATTAAACAAAAAATTCCTTGCTGACGGTCAGGTTTTTCCATTCCAAATTAATGTGGTGGATATCTGCCATGGAAAAAATTTATGAACGTGTTTTTACTACGAACACCCAAACTGGGTGTCCCCCCAAAATGTCCCCGACTTGTCGGTTGATTATATCTCCGCAATAAATTAACATATTTGAGATGTATTTTTTTCACAGTGTAGCAAATTTAGTTTCTTTTTCGAATAATTTACGTTTTTGAAAATAGTTTAATAACCACTTAAGTGTTATGACATACTATGCGGTTGCGGCAGCGGGAAACTGTTACCGCGACCGCGCGCGGTAAAAACGCATTTGTAGATAGATGACACATTAGCGCGCTAACCGTGAAGGTTGTCGCGCGTTTTTTCGTACAGTGCTGTTTGGAACTCTGAACAGAATGGAGGTTTCACATTTCATAAATGTTGCCACTGTGTGCGCAGCTGAGAGCGAAGGATTATTGGATATGCCTCGTGTACGGAGATATTTCGTGCACCCATACAACGTGGCTGAGACAAGTTTCCTCGTTTTTATGAAAATATTAGAGAGCACAGTGATAAATGAAATAATAATTGCTATTACAAATCAGAAATAATAATAGATAATAGATAAAATAATAATAATAAGTAATATTTGATGAAAATATATGGATATCTTCCTGATATTCTATGGGAAACTAGAAATGAATTGCGTTTACTGCAGCGCTGTGAGCGGCTAACGTGTCACTAGTCATTACTTTCTGTGTTGACTGCTCTAAACCGCGCCGCGGTAAATCTCCTTCCGCCGACACGCGCGGTAGAAAAAATACCGCGCGCGTTTTCCGCGCCGCGGTTTCTCTAGTATGTCAGGCCTGGTAAGACAACACGTGCTGACGGATTTGCGGCTACCGCAGCTTTGCGCGGAAGCGCGTTTTAACGCTTAGTATGTCACTACACTAACAGTGATCGATTTACTAAAAGAGGCAGAAAAACTAATTGTTCAAAGGAAAGTTTTAAAAACAACACTGGTGACCTTCTTCATTTCCCAATACCTACTGTTAAGAATAATTTCACAATGATGTATCCTACATACCGCCAAGTCTTTAAAACCTCTGAGAGGTTATTTATTTTCTTATTTCATCATTTGAAGACACTTAAAATGCAGCTAACTAACTATCAATGAATTTCCATCGTATTGGAATACGAAGCAATGGAAATCTATAAAAAAGTTTGAAAAGCGTTTAATGAAACATTCCCGGAAAGGAACTCGTCATATAAGAAGACTGTGTTTCTCACTGTTAGAAAATATGGAAGAAAATTTAATGCTCTTACTTTTTCACCGCTTTTCGTTGCTTCATATTCATTCCAATACGATGAAAATTCTTTGATCGTTAGTGAGCTGCATTTTGAGTGTCTTCAGACTTCAAATGATGAAATAAGAAAGTAAATAACCTCTCAGAGGGTTTAAAGACTTGGCGGTGTGTAGGATACATCATTGTGAAATTATTCTTAACAGTAGGTATTCAGAAATGAAGAAGATCACCAGTGTTGTTTTTAAAACTTTCATTTGAACAATTAGTTTTTCTACCTCTTTTAGTAAATCGATCACTGTTAAGTGGTTTTAAACGATTTTCAAAAACTTAAATTATTCGAAAAAGAAACGAAATTTGCAACACTGTGAAAGAAAGACATTTCAAATATGTTTATTTATTGCGGAGATATAATCAATCGAAAAGTCGGGGACATTTTCATGGGACACCAGGTATAGCGTGGTGTAAGTTATGCCATGGAGGGTTCATAGTCTTTGTTCTTCTTTGAAAGCCTTATTTATAGAAGCATTCAATTTTTGAATTTATCTTATTACAAGTCAATGAGTACAAAGAAAATTTGAAATGTTTGAATAATGGAATTATTCACTGCATCTTAGCCTGGCTGTTAACCCTACTTTCTTCACTCGGGAAAAAATATCGCAATTTGCAAGTTGCTCCGAGATCGTCGGTTGATATTTCATTCACAATGCATGTGCGCCTTTGTGAATTAACAGCCTTGTGACATAAATATTAGTATAATACTTGTATATATGTCACTAAAACACGCTACAAAGAGTGGTGGAGGCTGCCATGAAACCCTATGAATACTGAAATGCCATTCCTTTCGCCACTAATTACTGTCCCGGCTGATAAATTACTGCAAAGCAAGTCGCGAAACATTTTCATTAGTGTTCATTAAATAACCATATATGGAATCAAGGATTAGTGAGGGAGGAGAATGGCATTTTGGGGGGACGTGTTCTACACGTTTGATTGCAAACAGGCAATCTCCTACAAGACATGACAATGCAGCGGCACCGTCACACCGAAGCGATCAACTAACTTTGATAACCACATGGAAACGGTGTATAATACACGTCAATAGAATTCATGGTAAGTCTGCTTGATTCATAGATGGAACCCACGCGTAATTACCAAATGGATCTTAGCTGGCAGAAGCGAGGGATAACCATGAGGCATATGGTGTCCATGTAGAACCCACATCCTCGACACGTGTCCTAACCATGTGGGCATCAGGTGGGGCCACTTTCCAAAAGTCCATGTGGTTTCCACATAGCATGGGCAGATAGAACCCATATGTAAAACATCTACAATCCATGTCGTAACCATGTGGTTTCCATGTAGAACCCACATCCTCGACAAGTGTCTTAACCATGTGGGTACCAGGTGGGGCCACTTTCCAAAAGTCCATGTGGTTTCCACATAGCATGGGCAGATAGAACCCATATGGCAAACATGGACAATCCATGTCGTAACCATGTGGCTTCCACGTGACCTTGTATGTAGGGTAACCCTAGAGATCTCAAGAACTGCGATAAAGAGCAAATACCTGTGGTGTGGCGTAGCAATAAGAAAGCCTGGGTTACTAAAACAGAATTTCTTGACTGGTTCCAAAATATTTTCATACCATTTGTTGAGAGGTACAATAAGAACCAAAATTTAGACAATAAAGCTTTACTTATTCTTGATAACGCCCCTGGTCACATACGAATAATTGACGATCTCTGTGAACAAGTTAAGATTATGTTTTTGCCTCCTAACACCACATCTGTCGTTCAGCCAATGGACCAAGGCATTATCGCTACGTTCAAAGCATACTATCTGAGACAAACAATGAGGCACCTTGTTGATGCACTTTCCATCAATAACGAAGGCTTTGCAATGTATTGGAAAAAATACAATTTAAAAGATGCTATTACAAATATAGATCATGCCTGGAACGAAGTGACGACAACTACCATGAACAGAGCATGGAAGAACTTGTGGCCAGATTGCGTCAAAGGGAGCGAAGACATAGACCATATCGACGTTTGTAACAGTGAGACTATTGAACTCGTTCACACGGTCGGATTTGAAGGGGTTGCTGTACACGACATTCACGAGCTATTAGAAAGTCACGATGAAGAATTGGGCAATGAAGAATTATTGCAGCTTGAACACCAATCGTTTGTTGAAGAGGTTACTCTACTGGACGAAAGTACTGCTGGCACAAAACATACAAGAACAGAAGAACAATCAGATGATAAGAATAAAAAGGTAGCTGAATTTATTCAAACTGCATATCGGCAGAAAGAACTTGTTGCTACAGTGGAAACGGATTCAAAGAGAATTAATAGTTTCAGGCAAATTATTGACGGAGCTATGTCATATTATAACAAACCTGATGACATGAATAACTGATTTAAATAAATGTTTAGTAATCAAACATATTGTAGTACAGTGTGAATTACTTGCTGATGTAATATTAATAATGCCTTTTACTTCGTTGCATGTAATGTAACATATTAAGTCAGTAATACTAGTTCAAAAATACGTTTGCCCGCGTATATTCATAATGTACTTTATTTTTTGTTCTATTCTAACACATAAATAATGCGTTATTGAATAAACGTTATTAAACTATTTTCAATTAGCAATTAAACATGCGTTTCTATTCCCTTTAACTGGCTGAAGACAGAGTATGGCAATAAAAAGACATATTGTGTAGTACGCCTTTGACTGTAGCAGTTTTGTAGCTTTTCTTTCATCATAGAAAATTTTAGTCTAGGGATGACTTAGCTATTATTGGAACGACACCCAATTGTACGGTGATTCCATTTATTCGATCTCTTCTGGTCCCCGCTTACCGTATAAAACGAGGATCGCCTGTATAACTGTTATGGGACACTGATAATTATCAACGTGCAGTCTGGGTTGAAACAGCCTAGGCGCTCCAGACGGCTGGGGTGGTCTAGTCGGACTATACCGAGTCTGGGTCAAACAACCATCGGTATGCTGTCTACGGAAGTGTAGTTTGTTATATCCGGTCTATTAGTTAATGTGTCAAAATCCCATCTAACCGGATTAAGCTGCGCTAAAAAGTTCTTTAGAAATTCATGTAACCGCATACTTGATGTTTAATGTAACCATGTAACCAATATCCCTATGTTTTGTAATAACGAGTTCCAAAAGAACTTCGTCATTCGCGTACAGCCCGTCGATTGATTTTATCAATGTTTTTACATTGGCACAGAGAGTAGAAGCGGGTCACGCATTAAACACGTGTAGTCTTCACACACTGTAATGTGCGATGCCCAGCCCAGACAGCCTGGCGCCGGATCAATGGTGTTGTCAACAAAGACGACCTTGACGGCATTAGGGGAGACTTATTCATTTAACTATTTTTTGAAGTCTACGGATCTGTTATCCGTTTTTCCGTACTTCATTCTTCAAAAGTAATTATTCATTTGATAGCTAATGGATTAAATCATTGGTTCAATTTATTACGGTTGTTACTGCGTACTCATTAATCATTACCGACGTAGTGAAATTTTTTTATTATTTATCTATGTTCGATTGTTTCGGTGATTGTTCGATTGTTAAGAAATGGTGTTCGCGTAATTGGTAATGTTTCTCGGTAGAATTGTAAGCTGTTTCAAATTTATAGAGGTTATTACCTATTACTCACGGTGTTTTAGTAGTTATTGATTAATTGCGTAGCAAGGTAACTATTCAAATGCGAAGAGATTGTTTATGTTAATGCGAATCACTATTATTTTTCTTTTAACTGTGTTTTCAAAATTATTTCTATCTGGCGTTTATTTTTCCCCTAACCATAAATTGATGACGTGTGCATTTCATTCGCAGCATGTATCGAGTACTTTAGCAACTCGTGGTTTAATTTTATAGTTTTAAAAAAGAAGGCCTTATATTGTTCGCTGCCTCCCTTTTTTCTGCTAACGTTAATGCGTTTTATTGTTGTGTATTTTCGTTCTTGATGAAACTAAGACGAGGTGTGATATGGAAAACTGTTTTGAATATTGTACTAATTTGTTATCTGATAGCAGATAATCAATTTTGAATAATTAACCGCTTGAGGCACGACATTAATGGTAATCAATACTCTATTGATCAGGAGTGATAATTTTTTATTTATTTATTATTACACCGAAAATTAGTTTTATGATTTCGGTGCTGAGTACCTAACTTACAAAATGTGATGAGAGAGGCATGTGTGTGCACCATTTATACCCCAACCCCAAGCCTCGAGGAGTCTTCATAAGCCCTCGGCCCGTTAGAATTCTTGCTATCGACCGCGTCCTCCTCCAAGTAAACACCTGTGAAAACGTCTCCAGAATTTCCTTACCATGACCAAGTACAAGACGCACGTTAAGCGGCATACTTTTTCCACATCCAAGTATTGTACGAGGCGTGTCCGTAAAATAAGTTCCACGGGCTGAAGCTGACGCTAGGATTGTTTCTATGCGCGGCCAAGCAACAGAGGCAGGTTGTTTGGTTCCCCCACTCCAATCTCTACTGGAAATTTTACGTGTTCCCTTTACCACGTTCACTGGTGCCGAACTGAATATTGATTATTTGTGCGTTGTGAAGGGAACATTAAACAGACAAGGATTTGATAAGGATTACTTGCACCTGTCAAGTATTCTAGCCTACCCACACCTTCCCGTGGTGGTACCGTTAGTATACCCATTTGGAGTCTTGTAACTCATTACATAGTTTATATGTAAATTGATAACAAGGTGTTTATAAGATTAATTATTGTATTGTTATCTGTGGGTAGAACCAACGTGGGGGGCGCCCACCAACATCTGGGTCTTTTCTCTTTTGTTTTGTGTAATTAAATTTCTTTGAAATATTGAGTGTAGAATAGACGTGTCCAAGCGAGGCCCCCTTGATTTATCAAGGGGACCCACTCCTGAAATAATGAATCGTTCGAATGAGTGTGACCAAGTTTCGAGCATGGAAGAAATGGAGGATCCGCAGCGGCAGCGAGGTGACGCTGGAGATGACCCCCTCGCCTCGAAGGTGGACCAACGTGACAACATCGGAAATATCAAGAGAAGAATTGAAGAAGCCATCGCAACAATTGCGGGTGATGTGAGTGATGAGAGTTGCAGAAATATGAGCACCAATGAAGTGGACCAGATTGTGAAGCATCTAACAGAAATTGAGAGAGCGGTGATTTCGGCCCGAAGTGGTTCATCTTCAGGGCAGGAACAGCCAGCACGTAAGTGTGGAAAACTGCAAAAAAAGGAGAAAATAAAATACGTTCCTCTGGTGCTACCTGACGAAGAGTTCTTTCCCAGGTACTTTTCCATCACCTTTGAACATGGAGGAAAGAGGAAAACTAACCCGTTTGGAGTTCTCCAACAAATCGCGGCTGTAACTGGCACAAAACCCAAGAGGCTGTTTAGCATGGGCCCTGAAATGATGATGGTCGAAGTGCGAAGTGCGCAGCAAGCGAAGAAGATTGTCAGCCTGACGCACGTGGAAAATGTACCCTGTCAGACTGCAGAATACAGCAGGTTCAATTACTCGACTGGCTTGATATACATCAATGACTTTGACATCACCGACATGAACGAATTTAAAACCGGCCTTCAGGAGCAGTACAATGTGCAGGAAGTTACAAGAGCTAGTTTCATTAAACCAAGATATCCCGAAACACAAGCCTTTCTTATAACGTTCAAGCAACAAACCGTACCATACAGCATCTATATCCCAGGTGAAAGGCAAGACACCAAAGTATATCCGTTTAAAAACAAACCAATGATGTGTTTCAATTGCCAGATGTATGGTCACACCACTAAGCGATGCCGAAATACCTCTGCAGTGTGCAGAAAGTGTGCTGAGGTCGGCCACTCCGCTCTGAACTGCACGTCTGACGAGACGAAGTGTGCCCACTGCGGAGGTCCACACGCAGCAGGCAGCATCCAGTGTGACAGAGAAATAGAAGAAAGATGCTTGTTGCAAATAGTGGAGAGAGAAAAAGTGACCATAAGAAGAGCTAAACAGATAAGGGAAGGAGTGGATGAAACTGTACGAGCCCCACCATCTAGCAAGTACATCACTCATTTTGATTGCAGGATGAATGAAGCTAATAGACGAAAGATATCTCCATGGGTGCTCGAGAAGTGTATCACCGACCACCTCGGCAGTAAACCCAAAGCCATAAGATCGCGGAGCAAGACGGTGTTTACAGTGGAAGTGAGTGACGCAGCTCAGAGCCAGAAAATGAAACAAATGCAGCAACTAAACCAAATGCCCATCACTGTCGAAGAGAACCTCAATTTTGCCATGCAGAAAGGCCTTATCTATGTATATGAATACGATCTGAGTGACTTTGAAAAATTCAAGCAAGGATTACTGGAAATGTGTGGAGCTCAAGATGCGGTTCGAGCAACCTGGATTAAACCGAGAAGTCACCTGGCACTGCCTATTCTGTTGTCTTTCAGGCAGCCCGTGCTACCCGAATACATTGATGTCCCTGGAGAGCAGGCTAAAACCAAGGTATACGAAATCAAGCCCAGACCTATGCTCTGCAAAAAATGCCAAGAATATGGCCACGGCATTAAACACTGCCAGGGAGAACAAGTGTGCTCGAAGTGCAGCTCGACTGGGCATCTAATTGACGAATGCACTTCCAGCGAAACCAAGTGCTACCACTGCAGTGAGGAGCATCCAACGGGATCAAGAAATTGCAGACAGAGAGTGCTGGAGGAGGAAATCTTGGCCATTCAGAGTAAAGAAAGAGTTTCAAAAGGGCAAGCCAGATTGATGTTCAACCGCCGCAACCCGAACTTCTCTATGAATTTCACTAAGGCAATTAAGGCACACACTAATCCCATAAAAGAAGATATTACAAACAATAAAAAGAGAAACCGATCAGATGACCGAGAATCAACACCAGAGCCACAACAAAGCAAGAAAAAGGTTGAAGGAGTCGAAACAAGAAATAAGTCCAGGAATAGAAGTATGTCGGCGAAGGAAGATGAAATAGAGAGGATGACAGAGGTTGTGTGTGAGAGTCCCAAGACCGGAAGGCTTTTCACAACGACTGTAAGCCTGCACCACGGTGCAATATCACCTGCAAAAGAAAGGGAATCTAGAAGGAGAGAAACCAGGAAAATTTATGATGAATACACAAAAGAAATAAGAGAAACTGAAGAAATTGATAGAGATAAATATGAAGAAGAACTGAAAAAAGCTAACCGTCCGAAAGTGGGAGAGACGCGTAGACAACGCTCACGTGCAACATCGAGGGAGAGCTTCAGGAAGAGATCTCCGAGAGGCAAAGACGAGAGGAGGAGGTCTGAGGACATCAGGCGCAGGTGGAGGTGATGGCAGAGCAAGAGGTTACATTCCTACAGTGGAATTTACAAGGAATGGCGTCTTCTAAGGAGGACCTCATAAACCTTGTTGACACCTACAAGCCAGCAGTGATAGCTGTACAGGAAACGTTCTACGGTGATAATTTTGTGTCCCCAGTATCAGGATATGTTAGTTTCTGCAAGCAAGGTCACTACAACCACAGGTTTCATGGGGGAGTGGCACTATATATACATTCATCAATACCCACTCAAGAGATCAACATACAATCACCGGCTCAGATAATTGCTACGAGAATATCCCTTAGTAAATTCAAGATAATAACTGTTGCATCAATATACTTACCACCCAGAGAGCAAGTAAATATCGAAGAATTATTCACCACCTTGAGGGAATTGCCCAAACCTGTTGTTATAATGGGAGATTTTAACGCTCACCATAGTGACTGGGGGAATAAGAGAACAGATGGGAGAGGACGAACGATGCGGAACATGCTGGCAGTGGAAAACCTCAACATCATTAATGATGATTCACCCACTCATATATCAGGAACGGTAATAGACCTCACACTCACATCCTCAGACATAACACCGGATCTAAAGTTCAATGTTCTACCCTCGGTCCTGAGTAGTGATCACTTCCCTATAATGCTCACCTTTACAGTTCTGCAAGCAGATGGACGACTAGAGACCGAAGCATGGAATTTCAAGAAAGGTAACTGGAAGCAGTACCGAGAAGACACCATATGGAAAAATGTACACCAGGTGGAAATACCAGAGGACCCAGAGGCTGCAATCGATGAACTCTATCAAAGATTCAATAGTGCAGCTGAGAATTGGGTGCCTAAGTACAAGAGAAGACGGCACTACGCAAAACCATGGTGGACAGCGGACTGTAAAGTAGCTTGGCGAGAGAGGGAGAAGTGCTACAGGGTATACAAGAGGACTGGGGAAATGGAGGACAAAATACGGTGGAAGAGGGCAAGAGCAATAGCAACGAGGACATTCAAGGAAGCTAAGCAGAACACCTGGAGAGAGTTCGTATCAACTCTGAAAACCACCACACCCAGTAGTTATATTTGGGAAACAATAAATACAATTCGAGGAAGGGCCAAGAGGCAAATAAAAATGCTAAGTGAAGGAGAAAATCATTATTCGACCACGAAGGAAATAGCACAGAAGCTCGCAGAGACCTTCGAAATCATATCCAGCAACGTGAACTATTCAGAACAATTTGTACGATACAAGCAACTCGCAGAACAAACTCCCATCAACTTCATGAGCAGCAATGAGGAACCCTATAACAGACTTTTCACAATGCAGGAACTTACATCCGCCATCAAAAGTAATAGAATTACAACACCAGGAGCAGATGATATCAGCAACCTGATGATCAAAAACATGCCGGACAATGCTCACCAATACCTGCTGAACGTGTACAATAAGATATGGGTTAAAGAATATGTGCACCCACGTTGGAAAGAAGCCATAATTGTACCTATCCCTAAACCTGGTAAAGATCACAGCAATCCGAAAAACTACAGGCCCATATCATTGACGAGCTGTCTATGCAAGACCTACGAAAAAATGATCAACAGCAGACTGATGGAATACCTCGAAAACAACAAAATATTTACTAACATCCAGTGCGGTTTCAGGAAGAATCGAGCAACTGTAGACCATCTCGTGAGGTTCGACACCTATGTGAGAAGATCGTTCGCGGAAAATAAAGTGGTCCACGCTGTATTTTTTGATTTAGAAAAGGCCTATGACACGACCTGGCGGTACGGGATATTACGAGACCTAGCAGCGGCAGGAATGCGAGGAAGATTACCTAGGTTTGTGAAGGAGTTCCTCAGGGGTCGAACATTTCGAGTGAGAGTGTCTGGCGAATTGTCCCCCTTAACAGAACTGGCCACTGGAACACCGCAGGGAAGCACACTTAGTGTCACTCTGTTCGCCATCAAAATTAACTCATTAGCAAAGGAAATCCCTCGTGAAGTTTTCAGCTCCTTATTCGTAGACGACCTTCTTATCGCTTTTGCTGGTCACAATAGCTACGAAGTTCAAACAACAATACAGTCGACAATAGATCGAGTCAACCAGTGGGCAAAACATAATGGATTCCGATTTTCACCCACGAAAACTGTTGCAATGCAATTCTATGGAGGGAATGAACCAATGGTAATTCCAACATTACGGATGGACGAACAAAGTATTCCCATTGTAGACAGCACAAAATTCCTCGGCCTTCATTGGGATAAGAAGCTAAACTGGATTACCCACATCAGAAGTGTAAAAACTAAATGCAGTAAAGACCTTAATTTACTCAAATCCGTGTCTTCCTTTGCTTGGGGTGCGGATCAAGAAATTCTAATGAGACTGTACCGTTCCCTGATCCGCTCCAAAATTGACTATGGCTGTGTGGTCTATGGCTCGGCGAGCGCAACTGCGCTAAAGGAACTGGACGTAGTGGCGAACGAAGCAATGCGTATTAGCACTGGAGCATTCAAGACGACGCCAGTAACAGACTTACAGGTAATATGTAACGAACCGAGACTGGAACTCAGAAGAAAAGACCTGCTGCTAAGATATTATTTCAAACTCAAATGTCACTACATCAACCCAGCATACAGCTCAATCTGCAACTCAAACCTAGAACTGTTTTTTACTAGCCGGAAATGCTCAGCACCAGTAATCCAAAGACTGCGCCGGACCATCACGGAGTACAACATTCCGACCCAGCCAGTCCATCCGTACTTCACCCCTGCATCATATACATGGACTCTCCGCAGACCCAAGTTTGAGCAGCAAATGACAGATTTAAGAAAGGCGGAAATTATCCCATCTATCCTAAGACATATGCATAACGATATTATGAGTAAATACCACAGCTGCAAAGTAATTTACACCGATGGATCCAAGTCGCCAACCGGAGTTGGAGCGGCGGCTGTGATGGGGAACATCGTCAGGAAGGCCTCACTACCGCTCGTAGCAAGCATATTTACAGCTGAACTCCACGCAATCAAGCTCGCTCTAAACATCATTAAGGAAACTTCGTCTCTTAACTATGTCATCTGCAGTGACTCAATGAGCTCGGTACAAGCAATTGACAACTATACCGGTGATAACGAACTGCTAAAAAAGATCTTATTAGAAATGCATCAACACATAGAAGATGGCAAAAACATTACCATCAGTTGGGTCCCGGCGCACGTGGGTGTCGCGGAGAATGAGCGTGCAGACGAGGCTGCAAGAGCAGCAGCGCAGAGACCTGCAGAATTTATATTGACCCCTTACAAAGATTGGTTCCCGCTAATAAGAAAGAGAACATATGAAATGTGGAACAGGGAATGGCGTGAAGCGGAGAGAGGCCTCAGAGCTGTCAAAACTTGCCCTGGAAAATGGAAGAAGTGTATCTTCAAGTTGACCCGCCAGGAGGAAGTCGTCATCAATAGGCTCCGACTAAACCACACAGCGTTGACCCACAGCTATCTCTTCGAACCAGAAACTCTTGGGCAGAGACCTATATGCGGGTGGTGTAACGATGCAGTCCTGACGGTGAAGCACATGTTGGAAGAGTGTACTTCACTACAACAGGCCAGAGACAGATTACTTCGACCAGTGACTGGAGGAAGCATGAGTGTGGCGATTGTGCTATCGGATGGAGGACCTATCCACAAAGTGCTTGAATATGTGAAGGAAATAAATGTATTCGGAAATTTGTAAATCTTAACAGATATGAGTGAGTATAATTGATGAAAGTCTGGTTTATCTCTGAACTTTGATTTCCAAGTTGACCTGAACAATAGCGAGAACTTGAATGATGGAAGTGCTCTGATGGAAAGTATTAAAGAACAATGGCCGAGCGTCCTGTGCTTTTACCCTCTCTGATCTGATGAGAGGGGGGTTCCAGCATGGGTGAGACGCTCGGCCAAAGTGAGGGTGGGTAGCTGGAACCCCTGCCAGGGGAGTCTCTAACTACTGCCCGTAAGATAACTTAGAAGTTATTGCCCCGCCCACAATTCCAAATGCAATTAATCTCTCCGACTCTTGGTAATTCTGGTCTGCATCGGTCTGTTGCGCCCGGGGCGCCTAAAGGTGATATACGTTGGTGATTGTGAGAGTAAACCCATTGCAAGGGGATCATAGTTCCGGAACTCGTCTGTGTAGTGAGACTAAACTCGTGGCCCCGAATGTTCTACTGGTCGAAATGTTTCAATTATTTGGACGTCAGTTAGCTGGGCTGTACGCCAACCCTAGTGGTTCGGATTGAGTGGAGTACCGTGCATGACGAACGAAATTTGGTTATTGGCGGAAGCACTGAGGTTTGAACTTGGATGGAAATATCAAGTCGTGATGGTGAAAAAATACTTTGGTAGTTTACCAAAGCGACAACTAAATAGTCACTGACCGAAGTTGTCGTTAACTGAGTTTATTATTATTATTATTATCTTACCAAGCCAGCTTCGCTCGGAACGATGCTTCGTTAGTCCAGTTCACTTGCATCCGCCTCTTGAATGAGTCAGGTACCTAAAAAGTTTTTTCTCGTTTGTGGATTTCTCATTGACGTTTTCAACACTTTGGGCTTCAGAACTCAAATTTCATGGTTAGGTTAACCAACTATTGTCGAAAAAGAAAGTCAACCAGATCTAAGGCCATCTGGAATACAGTTTTATAGTGCAGTTGTGAGTGGAGGACCACCTTTCTTCGAGTGTGTTGCATGTATTGACTATAGAGTCATCACAATATGCGTTATCGAGGAACAATTTACGTGTGAATCATTTAGTTTTTACACATACGTTTAACATTTTATTTACTAAAGATGGGACAAGTTAATTTCGTGAAAACTTGCCTAAAAAATTCGAAATAAACTAAATTCCACGAGTCGCAGAAAATAGCACCTAAATTTGAAAAAAATACTTGAAACGAGCACTCATGCAATTCTAGAGAAAAAAATGCAAAACCTGCCAAAAAAATTTAAATTTCTTTAACATTTTTCACAACTTGGGTTGACACATAGCCACTGATATTTAATTTATCTAATATGAATGTACAGCTTATTTATTGAATAGATGGCCATAGCACAGACCACGGTCAGCTAATTCAACCTTCTTGTTCTCATGGAGCTAAAAGTTTGGCGGATTTACGAAAGCTTTGAGAACAATTAGGAGGCCCGTTACTGCACGTGATATAATGTTAGTCGTCAAAGTTAGCGACCACTAGCATTTAATTTATATTATCATTGCAGTTTACGATATGTGATTGCTCAGAGCTTTCCAGGAGGGTATAAAATAGCAACTACGTAACGACGAGTCTTCAATTGCCAAAATTCAAAGATAGAAGGATTCAAGGTGGTTGTGCAGAACATCGATAATTCTTACTTCACCACCATTAGTTGGGATGGGAATTTACCAACATTGTCCCTAAAAGTAATATGGTAACCCATGCTGCAATAACGGGACTGCATTGAAAACAGTAAGTGCGAAATAAAACAATGAGAGGTGTACGAAAAGAAAATCATTTTCCACCCAAACATGTATTCATGTACTTTAATTTAGGTCAAGAATGTATTTTTCATAGGCTTGCATTTTTGAAGTCTACGGATGCGATTTTGATGCATGGTCGTACCCGGATTTGCAAAAAATTTGAAGATATCAAACAGTTGGCTACGTGAATAGATTTGCCAATGCTGCGTGCGATGATCAAAACATTTCGATGTGTGATTTTCTTTAATTTCAGGGCATTATTTCAAGCACTTCATATATGCTTCGATTTGAGATTGCTCGTTCTGCAGAGGAGTAAATGCGTAGAAATGCAAATGGGGAGTAAATGCGTAGAAACATTTTGTAGCAGAGTGAAAATTTGAATTTGAATTTGAATTTGCACGTGTCTTTCTATATTAATTATATTAAATAAACTTGTCACCGGATAATTGCGGACCCTTTGAAATTACACCAGAATCTGTGACCCCGACTCATACCACCTGATGAACAGGCTCTGTAACGTTTCTGTAGCTTCGAAACATGGTTTTAAAAAGTCAGAAAATGAAGTATTTCATTACTAATCAAAATACGTGGCACAAAAAATCAAATGTTTTTAAGTAATATTTTATATGAGACATTATTCCATGATGATAAAAAATCAATTTTCATAAAAAGTGTTTACCATTTTACAGAGAAAATTTTACCATTATCAATCATTGGACTAATATACATAAACGTACAATTCAAAGTTGTTTTATCAGGTCTTTTAGCTTAATTTCTCTTCTTTTAATTGTTTTTTATTTTCACCTTGCCTTTAAGACGTTCTGGATTCTCCTAGGCTTCGATGTTACGAGATTATCAAAGCAAGAGCACCCAAATTGGCACCCAGAGGTCAATGAGTCATATGCTGCATTTTGATTTCGTTTGAATGTTTCACTAGAAATAATCACATGTTTAATTAAGTTGAGGTGATAGTTCATTTTTCATTACTGTTCAGGAATTTTATACTGGCGTTGAGCTTATTAGAGTGAAATAGGTTTACTGCCCCTTAAACCCAGTTAAAAGCACACTAGCTTGTGATATCACTTCATCTTTTTGGTTACAGAACCGGATCTTCATTGGTAACTATTTCTTTCCACCGTTTGACTAGTGATCATCTGCAACTCAACACCCATGTAACAAATTTTTAGCTCATTTCAATTAACCACTGATTTATTTCTATTTTTTAACGAATACGTGCTCTATATGATGGTCGTCTTCTTGGCATACGTGACATTTCTCAAGTCGGAAATGCGAAGTTCCCCATCCACTATTCTATGTGTCCTGACCAGCTCAGTCACCAGGGACGCTTTCAGAGCAGATGTCCCGTGTTTGATCGACCACACAGGTGGGTCAGGTTAGTCACCTCGTCTTCTGCAGCCAAGCGAGTAAGCGCAAGCCCTTGAGATTCAGGGAAAATAATGTTCGAGCACACCTCTTTTATATCTCTACTTGAAAAATTGTTCAGCATTTTCATTTGATTTGGGAACTGAAAGCAAACTTATGCAGTGGAAGACCAGAGTATATGTTGACAGAAGATTTTACGTTAATTTAACCGTTAGAAGGCCAAAAAACACGAAGTTAAGAAATGTTACAGTTCATTTCGATCTAACGAAAGATAGAAAATAAACGTAAGAATTTTCGAGTATGCGGATACTAATCCAAGCAAGCGAAACAATAAAAATGAAAGAGACTTCGAATTTACCAAATTATCAGTTGCAGAAAGAATATATGAGCTTTGTGGAATAGAAGTGTTCGGGTCATAATGTTTTCGAGGAAGTCTTGAGGGCTGGACATTTAATTATGGCAGATTTTAAAAACGACTTGTTGATGTCCTGCTTGTGGTTCCACCGAACGAAAGTCATAGCGTTCAAAATTAGGACTACCTTGCCTGGAGCACGAAATCCGGAAAACCTGATCGGTTAACCAAAGCCAGGGGTGGAGCCTACGAGAAGTGGCTTGAGTGTCCTGGTTTTCATTAAGTTTAAGTGACTTTTATGCGTTGAATAAAACAATTGTCTCTAACACGTCACGAGTTTGTTCTATACAGCGAATTTCCAAAAATCACAAGTAATAATTTTCAGGTGATGTGTATTAAGCAATTTTCATCACACACGTAAATTCTCTCACCAGTAGTGATCGGAGTTAGCGCTCCGGGGAACCTAGCATGATAATTTAATGAGTTTATTGACTACATCATTCTCAGTATTTATCTTTACTTTAATTTTATGAACCGTTCATTTTCTTTAACACGTTCCCCGTGTACTGGGCCATTTATGCACCATTCGGTAAATTGTTCATTCACGTTCCAGTATAAACGAATGACATTTCATATATTTCGCGATCTCTTTTGAAAATAACTATTACCATACGAGGTGAAATGTTATCTTACAATCGCATTTTCATATATCTTGGGAAGAATTAAAATATATTCCAGCAGTAAAGTCGACTTCCCAATTCTGCTATTAACAACTTAACCAAACCAACCATTGACAACCGAGGAATCGCGATGAACGCGTTGAATTTGTCATGAGAGCTTGGTTTTGCTCCACAGTCAGCGGAATAAATTTGTACATTGTTTTTTGTTAACTCCACGTGTTGCCAGGGGTGCCCTCACTTCACGAGTAGTGTGTGACTTTTATATCGCGCGTGTCAGTATTCTAGCCTGCTCGTGCAGGTTGAAGGTTAGCACATATCTACGCAGTGCGTTTTCAAGACAGTTTACCGCCAGTATAAAATCACAACTAAATTTGTTAGCATTCGTGTCACTCACTCGTTTGAAGAGATGAGTTGAGTTTTGATATTCGTGTGCGAGCTTTGAAATTGTAGTTAATGAGTGAAGAATACTCATGTAAGAAACTCATTTGAATGCCTAATTTTTATGGTATAACTTGTAAGGTACCGGCTCCTTCTATGATAACTAACATTTTTAAAGTTCATTCAATGCCGGCAGAGCCCAGAAGTGAGCATGTCTTTGCTCATTCCAAATTTCGAGCACGAAATAACCATGACGTGTCTGAGGTATGAATTAGGTTAAACATAATTTTAGACTTAGAATAGCGTTATAGTAGGATGCCGCAGAAGTCATTGAACTCATTCAGGCCCTCAGGTAGCTATACACAAATTTGACCTTCTACACTTAACACGGTCACTGCGTTTTGGACCACATGTGTACTAACAGGTAAATGCCCATTAACATACCGGTATAAATGCACGGCATTCTATGTGTTTCGCGATGTTTTTGCAAAATAATTCTTATCATACAAAGCGAAATGTTAACATGCAATTGCATTCTTAGACTTCATTAGGAAGAATTATAATTAATTTAAGCTTGAAAATCGAATTCCCTATTCTGCTACTAACAACCTAACCAAACCAATTGTTTGCAGCCGCAGAAACGCAGTGATCGTGTTGAGAAACCACCTACTTTTGTATCGCATGTGGTAAATAAATTGTTAAAATATTTTGAATGACTGTTTCCGCAAGTTGTCGCCTCGTAAACCTACCAAAAAATAATGGCTAATATTATGGTAGTTTCTACCTGAAAATGACTCGCTGGTACTTAGACTTATGGCGGTCACTCTGGCCTGTGTTTCATTTCAACGTTTGAATAAAGTATAATTTTTAATCGCATTTCAATTAAATATTAAAACTAAAATAAAGTTGGAAAACCAGCATCGAGAAATATTTTGGGGCTCAACAGGACTGCACATAACAAAATTTCACTTGAAGACATTTTATTCGCATTTGTGCTAATTGCTCAACAAGTTAGGATCGACTCACACTAAATAAAACTGCGCACTTTATCGTCGAAGACCAAGCGCAAAATGCCAGTAAACAATTACTTTTATTTTACCCATTAGTCAGAAAAAAAATGGCCCTCACTGCAAATTTTCTCACATACATTAAGTGAAGCTTTGCTAGAAATCGTGTGAGCGGAGGCAGACGGGAATATTATAAAAATGTTCAGTTCATTTACACCTGGGTTTTAGCTGCGCTCCTCACAGAATGAGGACGCAGTTTTTAAGTCAGGAACTGGTTATTTAGTGCAAAAATTTTTTACATCAAAGAATGTTTTTGCTCGGGTTAGAATCATAATACGTATTTTGTCAAGCGATGTACTGCCCGTTTTCATCTTCCATGCAAAAGTACTGCACTGTCAGACAATTTATCCTGATACTGGGATATACGACGATAAAAAATCTTTCGAATGCATATACAACATGTCAACATGCATCATTCTTACTTTACTTCTGAACTGCTAGGATTGTTCCCTAAGTCTTCTAAACTATAAACTGTAAAAACTTCAACTATGATCGGAGAAAGATCAATTTACCGTCATTGACAACGAGTTTGTTGAAAATTCGAGGTTTGTTGAAAGTTTGTTTGTTTGTTCAAGGTTTAAAACGTTCAACAATCTAGTTAATCATTGAAATTACATCCTGAAACTATTGGAGAGTAGAAATAATATAACGACCTATGGTAACGAAAAATTATTATTATTTTTCTGTGAACTTACGTTCTGTAACCTGGCTTTTTACTTTTTAAAGTGGTAAATACTTCATCAGCCATCAAGTTCGAGATATGTCACTTTATTATAGCACTTCTGCTCCAGAACAATACTTGATATATAACAATATAACCTACTCCTTGTGTCGCCCTGATTTATCAGAATTCAAATCCTTTTTTTTTCACTGAATTTGCCTCATTATTTGGCGTCTGATTCACTGTAGCTTAGAAACAGTTAAGTTCTGCAAAGTGGTTCTATTTCAAATCTCTCAGACTACAGTTCTCCCGATTCGACTTGCCAAACTTGGTAGCCCTTGCTCATATCGGGGAACTGCTGCTCATTTAAACAATTTGAACAATTTAAACAATTATTTACCACATGTGATACAGAGGTAGAATATTTCATCGCAAGCGACGCCTGATCTATACAAATGTGCGGGACCTGCGTGACACAAAACCTAAAGTGACGCGTTGAAAGTGAAGGGATCAGATCATGAAATGACGTATTAGAGTGAAAAAAATAGAATGAATAAAATAGAACGGTGTTACAATATTTTTTACCAAACTATTGCTCATGGAGTAATTTCCTCACCCATTGTTTCTATTCAGCCATTGAAAATATCTCGGGAGTTGTTAGCAGTATTGGAGATATTCCGGCAGAATTTATGTGCGCATATATCTTCTGTTAGATCTCAGCCTAAAGACATTACTGTATAAGTGACGTGAGCTGTAAGCTTACAAAGACAGAAGATATGTTTGTACATCCAATGAAATAAAGTCTTCTTCATCGCATAGAAGCCGTTGTAGTTTGATCAAATTCACCTCTGTCAAACTTGTCATGGAAAGCCGATGTGTTGTGTGAACACAAAAAAAACGAGTTTCTTCACATTCCTAAATATCGATATTACTGATGAGTAATGTGTAGATAAACCGCAAAAATCTACGTCAGGGTCATAATTTTCCTAATTAACGGATTTGCTGAGTTACCTAGTTTCAAGGAAGCATATTTTGGGTCACGTTCGTGATAGCCTATGCATCGATTTTTCATCAAGATTTTTAGGCCCTAATAGCACGATGTGAGTTAGGTTATAGGACTTCAGCACGACGCCCTTCAAAAATTTACGCGTAGGTTTCGACCATGTCTCTCGATAAAGTTTTTCTTTTCCTTATACTGATGCCGTGTACTCAACCAGCTTGCTTTCCTCAACAGAACCTTATTTTGTATTCCACGCTCTTCGTGTTCCTTAAGACGTACGTATAGTACGTAAGAATGTATCCAGATATAAGTGTAAAATATTAAAACAAATGATTAGTTTTGAAATGACTTTTGATCGCACTTACTTTACGATTATAGAAGTTTCTAACGCAAGAGTCTATAAGGCTCTGGAGAAATTAAAATAAACTACCGTGACACAAGGTCACCTGAGACATATTAGGTCAGAGGGGAAAAAAGTTACAGAATCTCCCTGGAACCTATGAATGAAATTTCATTCTGAAATAATTCCAAGGAGAAATATTTCTGCTAATTAAATGCACCACATCCAACCGAAGATTTAACTATTAAAATTAATTTCATTGTTCATATTTCGAGTTACACCACTGTTTTGTGTAGACTTGCGTGGAAATTTTTCCGTTTGTCATTCTTGAAACATTTCCTGATGACATTACTAAAGAAAAAAATTAACAAATTCATTGCGTAGTAAAGCATATTCTCTCTGTTAAAGACACTCGCTGGTTCCTTAGCTCTTGATGATATAAATGTAGAAAAGTTACTTTGAAATTTATTTATGTCATTGTTAGAATTATTTAAGTAATCATAGATCGATTGCCAGTTTGGACATGTATGTAGCACCTTGGATTGATTGTAGCTAATGTTTATCCAATAGATATGAACACGAGTTAGTTGATGATAGCAAAGCCTGTGACATTCTCTTTCATTTCGGCTCAAAACAAAATTTCACCTCATCGAGTCCCAGGCCATTGGTTTTAAACATCATTTCAATGCACCTCTGTAGATAAGCTCACTAACCAATGTCAGAAATCTTTTTTGATAAATAAAAAATAAGTTGGAAACCTCAAAAGTACGACAGTATGGGATTCCTAGTCACACCACTGATTGTTGAAGTGTAAATTTTTCTGCCTCTTTCGACTTCCATTCCGCTTTTCATAATGTTTATCCCTCATCTTTTGATCTTTATCCCTGACATTCATATACAAAAAAATTCTTGTAAATTTTGACCACAAAAATCAACTGACGGTTTATAATTACACTGCAAAAAAACATGTGAAACAGATATGTGACAATTTTTATATGCAAAATGACATTGTTAATCCATTTGTAGGCTTCTTTTTGTTGAATTTGGTATGGGTTTTTACATAACATTCACATAAGACAGTTTAACCAAAGAAATGGGTTTCATATGGCATTTTGCAAATGAAGATGACCACAAATCTCATGTGAATTTGGAGTGTTACAATATTTATAATTTTGCACTCATGTTTGATTAAATTTATCACTTAATATTTATACCTTAAGGCTTGTGTTTGATGTTAGTTTTTCTTTCTGATTTCATTTCGATTTTAAGAACAGTTATCTTTATCTCTCATCTAATTGTCTTTGTCCCTGCGCATGCAATTTCAAAATAATTCTTCTAAATATGACTACCAAAATCATTTGGCAGTTTTTAACAATATTATTATACTTTGATACACAAAATATGCGTATTTACAAATGATCGGTGGCCAACTATATGTAAAAAAAATACATCGCAAAATCATTTCTGTGCCTACTTTTGCTGAATCAGGTATGATTTTTTTACATTATATTCACTAAAGAAAATCTTGACATAAATGAATGTCCTATGTCATTTTGCGTATAAAAGTTACCCCAGATCTAATGTACATTTTTAGTGTTCCACGGATGTTTAAATGTGTGGTTATTTTCAATTGAATTTATCACTTCATATTTTTTATAATGGTTTTGTATTTTGGTATTATTTTTTGTTTTGTGTGTTTTAGACAATATGCGAAATGGTTCACAAATGATCTGAACATGTACTGCTATATACGAGGGGAATTAACATTTACCACATAAAGAACAGCATTATACATCATGTCAAGCAATTGCTTAGGTCGAATTATGATTGTGACGTAGGAGACCAGGACGAGTCAAAAGGTCCTGAAGTCTGACATGTGAGAAGACATTAAGCATTTAATATGCAGGAAAAATGTTCATGTTAAGTTTGGTGAGCCAATGAATTAGCGTGAGCAGAAATATCACTCTAATGACAGCCATAGCTGTCAGCAAAACTTTAAAGGCTGCAGTACGGTAAAGATAATGAAACATATTGTTTACCCAAATTTACAATCAGCCATGCACCCAGTAGAGCACTCAAAGGATTTTTCTGTGTTCAAACCTCCCCATTCAGAAATCCGGAGTTCCAGTATTACAGATGAAGAAACATAAAACGAATATGTGAAGTCAAATGATACAGAAAACGATAGTAAACCAATACCATTTTCTCAAAAGGCCTCAAGCGCCTTTTGCAGGATCTCTATTTAACCAAAAACAAAAGTTAGCTTCTGGCATCGAGTCCTCACGAACGAAATTACCTTGAGGAAGGAATGAAGCACAGGAAACTCACAAAGAAACTGCTTTCATTATCCTCTCTGAAGGATAAATTCTGTTTTTAATCATCACTGAACTTTTCGAGCAACTGGAAATTCCACATGATATTATACCAACTGGTGACTCTTCATAGATGCATCCAAAGGACAGCATCAATGCTGACCTGCTCTGCAAGTGTAGCACGCAGCAATGTGTTCCCATAGCTTGTAGCGCAACCATGAAGGAATAATTTGAAAATCTGAAAGATATTCCAGCAAGCATCCAGTATGATGACCAGAACTGGCATATAAGAGCAGATATCAAGGTTGTTGCCATGCTTAGTAGCCATCAGCTGGGGTGTGCTGAGTTTCGCTGGTTCCGTTGCGTATAGAGCTTCAGAGTAAGAACTGTTCATTATGTAGACGAGGATTGGCTGAGTCAAAATGAAATTGAGCAAAGAATACAAGACATCATACACCACAATACATGGATCACTCGTGAAAGAATTCATTTAACACCTTCGCTTATTGTTTGTTTTAAGAAACTATTGAAACCCCTAGAAAAGAATTTTGCATTTGCGTATTTCGCATAGAAATTCTCTTTCCTAAGATTAGCTAAAATTTAAAAAAAGATATCCTCATAGGCCCCAAAATTCGAAATATTCTACATGATGAAAGTTTCATCGCACATCTCAAGAGAAAAGACGCAATCTCTTGTGGCAAGAAACTTCTTAAAGGCCATCTTATTGCCATCGAATAATTCAAGATAGTTTGTGGCAATTTCCTGAAGTAAAATTGTTCTGAAGACTAAGTGCACATCGTGATGATCTGCTGGGTCATTATCATGGGATGTAAGATATCTTTAGAAGTTCTTGTGATCCACTGTTACATGGATTTTTTGCAGAGAATATCGGTAATATGAGGGATGAACTTGGCGAGAGATTCCATTCAGACATTCCACTGATAAAACAGCGATTCAAATAAAAGTAGAACCCTGGCGTGTTGGCAGACTACCACTATAATATAAAAGGAGAAGATCACACTCCACACAAGAAGCTTAGTATAGGATCTATGCTGCTAAAACTGACAAAGGTTTATTTTCATATATAACCAATAATTGTAACACGGTTAATTGTACAGGGAAATTATGCTTACCATGGAAAAATAAAATTTAGATTCAGAACAATATTTTTCACCCCGAAACAATTCATACTTGATTTTTCTTCTTTTGAACCTTAAATTTTTTGCATTTTATCGTTACTAATGACGGTCAACACATGACGAGGGACGGCCTTTTGACTCGGTGAAACCAATGGACATCGTTTGATGCAACGGTATGAAATTCCAGTTTTCTGTGGAATTTATTTATTTGAAATAGTTTACAAGGAACAAGATTGCTTTCTTTTTATTTTCACATCGAATATGATATTCAAAGTTCTAATATAAGATTCAATGTTTTCACTTTGTTGATAGCAATAAAATGGGATTGCAAATTCAAGAATCAAGGAAAAGGTCTGTTTCAGAATAGATTTGCTTTCAGCAAGCAAATTAACATTCATATTGACTCGAGATGGAAACTTTAACTTGGCGGGGAGACGGTACTACATAGTTGGGGGCATGCTCAGCTAGCAGCCACCTCACTGCCCAGACCGGCCGCTCGCCGCTCCTTCCTCGCCGCTCGCCGCTCCTTCAAGCTGAAAACAAAGAATGATAATTAATATACAGGCACCTGATCCTTATTTTTACTGAAAGGAGAATTAAAGTAATTAAATTTAACTAGTTAGAAAAGCCACCAGCAAACATGCAACCCATCAATATATTGCTTATAAAATGAATAATAATGGTTCGAGTCCCGGAGAAATCTCAATAATATAAATGGCAGGGGTTCGGAAACTTTAGGAATTTGGCAAGTCCGGCAAGCTTCCTCTCCTCAAGGCAGAACGCCTCGAAGAGTAGATCCCCTGGTAGTGGATTTACGTCCGCCTGTCTCGTCTTGTAAGAGGAGCAGCGTGGAAGTCGAACGCCTTCAGCAGGTAAGTAATACCTATGGTGCTCCCAGTAAATTACGCAGAATAAGTAATTGAAATGCGCAGTTGACGCCGATGGTTGTACAACGTTGGAGGTCTGCGAAGACTCTGGTTATTGCGGCTAATGCACACTAGATTACACTTTCCATCTATTGTCAGACGTCAAGAAGATCGGAAACTGCCGAGTCAAGAAAAATGTTTCCTTTATCCTGCCATTCATATTATGAATACAAAGGGACTAAACTTAATGCTCTTAAATCTAATAGGTGCGTTGGCAGGATAAAACAAGCAAGCCAGCACGCCGAACTAAACGAGAAATTCGTACATTTGAAACGTAAATTCTTACTTGAGATACTGTTAACTTAGCCAGAATTTGAGCTTAATATGGAACTAAATGTGATTTATAATGTTATTATTTTATTTTCGTTTGTTTGAAAATTTCTGAGTTCGAGTTCAAGAAGAAATGTGGATGAAAATGTTGAATAATTTTATTTTCAAGTTAATTTATACATATATTTGTAATTACCTTGACCTGGTTAAGCTGTGATCTGAGTCACAAACGTACAAACCTTTTTAAAAATTGCTGAAAATTTCCTCGAGTGGTAATGAAACTCTCATATTGTATAGGCGTAGTAGTACGTAAATGAAAATTTAATTTTTAGATGATATGTGTTAAAAATTATTCCACAGTTTCAGAATAGAGAGAATGTTTCCTAGCGTTGTATGAGACCTTCATTTTTCGTAAAATTGAAGTAAATAAGATACTATTTCGGCTGCTTCAATATTCTTTGATTTTTTGTAGAAAAGTGCGTACAATTGTTCAAAATATGAAGTGACTAGAACTATCTGATTTTATAGCGTCCATTGCCTTGAGCTTCGATACGTAATATGTAATGGTCTATTTTGTCGAGTATAAAAATAGCGTTATAAAACTGAATGACCATAGTTATATCATGAGAATTCTTACGAGCGATAATTATTACAGAATTCTTTTGGCTGATGAAATTCATAAAATATTTTCTCTATTCTTGCGTAAGACTTTCTCTAACTTTACGAGAACTCATTATTCATGGACTTCAAAAGTAATCAATGTTATAATTTTCGTTTTTTCGAAAGTTCCTGGATTTATGCGTGAACGTTCAATAAATCCTTTCAATATTTTATTCGTCACCGTCATTTTGTTACTTGTGCAAAAGTGAAAAACTGAACAAGTATTTTTAGAATCTTTCTTGAATTAAAATTAAACCTTCCTGTACAGAGCTAAATCTAGATTTCATTTGTGCGAGATGAGTGTTTGAAAATTTATTTTCTTTTTCCAAATGAAATTAATTTCATCGCCGTGAAAGACATGCTTAATTTTACGAGAACTTGATTTCAAAACTTAACGCAGAACTTAATTATTTTCGTGCGTTTAAATATGTCTAGCATTTCAGGGAAAGGTGAATACAGGTGTAAAAATTTTTTAGAAATAAATGAGTTTTTCATTTCCTTCGTGTGTAAAATGAGACCTAAAATTTTTAAGGTATTGTGATAAATTACAATTTCATTTGTGCGGTATAACAGGTGCTGGAATTTTTCGTTTCAAAATGGCGAATTCTGGTGCCGAAGCATGAGACCTTTATTGAAACTGAAAGTGGAAAAATAAAATTGATTCTGATTATTAGAATATTTTTCGATTATACGGAAATGTGCTCACAAACGTAGAATAACTTTGATCACTTCCAGTTCTTAGTAGATAAACATTCAGTGCTGAGTTTGTTTCCACCATTTTTATTGCTTTGAATCGAACTATTAATTTAACAAGCATTAAATACAGGAAAAATGTGTCATTTCAGTGTTGAATAAAGTGAGCGAACTGAACTGATGCGTTTTTCATTTGACAGGTGAATAAAAGATGTGATTATTCTGAAGACTATTTTAAATATGTGAAAAATTTTTTAGTTTTCTAAAATGCAATTTAGCTTGAAATCAGGGCTTTGTTCATTTGTTAAGGCATTGAAACCGTCACTACTATTCGAATTCATATATCATGTTAAAATACATTTACCGCTGTTGTGAGGAAGATCTTGTAGACGCTCTCATTTTATATGCAGTTTTTAATTAATCTGTTCAACTCTGCAAAAATTCGTGAAGTTTCTTTACACGACGGAGTGAAATGAGACGCTCTCAATTTATTAGCAGATTTCAATTGAGCATGTACGAGGGTTGAACGAAAGAACGGAAACGCCTAATATTGTGGAATCATAATTGTAATTCGCAGCGTGAACAACTAAACTGGTCGGGCGAGTGTGAAGTCACAGCCAGTAATACAATGGAGTTGGGGCGGCGAGTCTCCAGTTTCGTTTATCAAAATCTCGCATTTCCAAGAAAATGTTCAATTCATGAGTCGTAACAACTAAATGCAGAACAAATATTTCCCCAGTATATGTTACCTCCATAGTAAATGTGATGACTGAGGGAAAAGGTCGAGTTATTGCATTTTTTTGGTTCTCATGGACATTTATTTTCAGTTCATTCCAAGGTATAAAATATTCACCTCAGGTAACACGCTTGCTACATATTGGACTTACGTGTACCACTAGGTAAATAACTCATTCAGGTACTGATCTCGATGAATGAGAGTTCCTTTATTTCACGACCTTTTTCAACCAATAACTGATCCTTTCGAGGGAAAATGTTACGAGGGGCCTTCAAAAATACGTGGAATTCTTAAGATACACGAAAACTAGCAAGTTGAAACCTGTTAGACCATATCAGGGAGAAAGAGTCTGAACTAGATTATACACTGGTCGCTTGCATGTCATTCTACGGTTAGGAAGGAGGCCGGTAGATGCTAGTTGAAAACAGGTAAATTATTACCCATGGTTCGAGAAAATTTTGAGATAAGAGTCAACATGAAGTTTCTAGTGAAACTTGGTTGGAAAGGAATGGAGATCGTTCAAGCTTTGAAGACATTTTATGGGGACCGTGCTCCGAAGAAAAATTGCGTTTACAAAATGGATGGAAAGTTTTAGAGATGGTAGAGAAGCTGTTGAAGACGATGAAGGTCGTTGAAGACCAGCAACTTCAAAAAATGTTGAAAATGATGATTCTATTAGGAGCTTAGTCGAAGATGATGGAAGATTGTCGGTTTGTGAGATAGCTCAAGCTGTTGGCATATCAGTTGGTTCAGCTCATTCAATTCTGCATGAGGATTTAGGCCTGAGCAAGCTTTCGGCTCGGTGGGTCCCAAAAGAATTGCGCACAGATCAGCTAAACCTCAGATGTGAACTGCCAACGGTGATTTTGACCAAAATTGAAGCAAACTGAGACGTATTTTTCCATCGAATCATTAATGGGAATGAAATATGGGTTTACCAGTATGATCCTGAAACAAAACAGCAGTCCAGACAGTAGATATGCTTGAGTCAGCTGATCCAAACCAATTCAAGTCTGAGAGGTCAGCCTACAAGGTGATGGGTACTGTTTTCTAGGACTCGGAAGGGGTTATGCTAATCGAAAGGAATTGCTGCCACATCGACCCTAGAGCCCAGATCTAGTCCAATCTTATTTTTTCCTATGCTCAAAACTCAAAGAACATCTGAAAGAAGTTCGTTTCAATTTCGCTAACCTGGCTTAAAAATCAGTCTGCGAGTTTTTAAAAAATGGTTTAAATGAATGGAAACACTGCCTGGAGAAGTAAATCGACCGTGACGGAAGTTATGTTGAGAAATAAATCTATTGTACGCACAAATCAATAAACAATCGGAGAATTTCCTCTTATTTTTTGAATACCCTTCGTATTGTGCAGTAGTTTTTTTCATATTTCTTAGGAGAGATAAAAATTATTCCCGTTGTTAAGTTGATTTCTCAATTCTGCTACTAACAACCTAGCTAAACCAACCTTTAACAACCGAAAAATGCGGTGAAGGTATTGATAAAAAATTACAAGACATAAATGCCGGTTTACTAAATGGTACTCAGAGTGAGTCATCTAGAATACAACACTTTTGATAGAGACTCGAGCTTGTTGGCTGAATAAATTAACTCACACTTTTCAGCAGAATTATGCTCTCAAATTAGACGTGGTCTTTCTTCCGAAGAAAATGAAGTACTTGCTAGAATGAAAACTATACACAAATAGCGCATGATGTATGTTATTATCTTCAGTTGGTCGATCACTTAGCTATTCATTAAGTACTGAAGAAATAATTTAAATCAATTTCAAAGATGCAGGAGTGAGAGTTATTAATAGAACATCCCTCTATTATTCGATTCTTTTTGAAATTCAAAGGAATGCTAGAGCACTCAGATTTAAAATAATATTGCTTTTCGCCCACAGCTTTGTGGAATGTCCATTCGGCCTCGTAGCATCCTTTGATTTTCCTGAGGGACATTGTATCGAACGAATGTAAATTGTATTGTATGTGAATCAGAACGACTTAGAATAAAAGTTCTTGAAAATTGAAAATTAGATGAATTAAGGCTGGTAAATCGGATATATTATCAGCGGTGATAATATGCATTTTATGTAAGTCCAATAACTTTCAACAGTATACAGGGACGATTTAAAAGGGTGTTAGTCAAGCATGAGGCTTGGTATACTAAACCATGCATTATCTGATATAAAATGCAATAAATTTTTGTATCAATAATATTTCCTGAGTTCAAAATTATTTCTCATCTAACAAAGCAGGTACGCCTTATGCTCATAAAATGGAACATGGCAATGCAAAGGGATAAGGAAAATAGACATGCAAAATGATTAAAACGACGAGGGCAATCAACATGAAGTGAAAATGTAACGTAAGAGCACAATTAGATATGCACTATTTGTTAGTTTGAATGTTTCATAATATACTAGGTTTGGACGCTGTATTATGGTTTCATTATCCGATAGCTCACTCGTGTTCCTCACGACTTCATGAGTGACTACCGCAGCACACAGACCTGGCAATGTGTATGCATGAATAATTTGTACCCATGAGCCTATCGTTGAGAGCGGCCATGTGTTCATATGTAATCTATCACGAATCATCTATTTCTTATGTAGTTTTTGCTAAAAAATGCAGTCCAATTTCTTAGTATCATAGCTTCATTCAAAATCCCAGTGATTTGTTTGGTGTGTAGTGAAAACCATATGTATTTGTGTACCTTGTATAACATATTGCAATAAATTACGTATAGCAGTTAAACACTGCAGTATTTTGATTTTTCCCAGCCATGGTATGGTTTCCTTGGCTAGTTGGGTGAAATGACAACCGAACATTTTCCTCATTCGTTTGACGGTGATGACAAGAAAGTCATCTGTTCTGAGGCCTATTGAATGTTTTAATTTCATTGCATTGATAGAGAGGATGTGTTATTTGAGCGTGGAACGTGTTTGCTTGGTATATCAGTCAAAAAAAAGCCTCGTGCGACGATTGTTTGATTAGTGGGGACTCATCCCAGCGTCTACGCGACCATGGCGTTCAAGTTCAAGGACAATCATTCGTTTTATGTTGTAGGGTGCACGACGTTTCGAATTTCTCGATCGGTCTCGGGGAAAATTGTGTAATTCGTGTTGATTGATGACTGAATTGGTTTAAATTACAGGTTATGAATTTCTAACGACACAAATGTGTAAAGAAGAGACTAATCAGAATAGAAAAGGATTGGTAATGAAATATTAGCCCATTTTTTACAGTTTCATTCTAGAGGGATTAATTTCGGTAATTAGAATCGATATTGTTGAGCTGAAGATAGGGAATAAATAATCAGAAACAGTATGCAATCAGCTTTTAATCAGATATGGTGACGTGATTATTGCGCTCAAAATAGTCATTGATGGATCTTGCTAGAAGAAATTTATCGATTCTTCAACCATGCCTATGATTGATATTCCATCGTGGCACATATTTGGCTAAAAGTAGAAAGTAATGATAACTTCAGGGAAGAGATGTCACACGCAAAACCAGAACAGCGTCTCGTGGCAGCGCTCTATTCTCCAATCAATTCAATTATTCAAGAGTTACCTTTATAATATCATCGTTGCATAATTGGGAAGATGAGCTTCCAGCCCAAATGCAAGCTGCTTAGGTTTAGAAGTTCAGTTGTACACACTGTGCATCAGAGTGCATTGGATGTTCATTGCATACTCTTTGAAATCGAGTTTACGAGAATTCTGGTAGGAGCTTCATAACAGGTTCAATTTTGACATTTTTCATTCTTCACTAACATTCT
Source organism: Morinoia aosen (assembly GCA_030386875.1). Taxonomy (NCBI): domain Eukaryota; kingdom Metazoa; phylum Arthropoda; class Malacostraca; order Amphipoda; family Talitridae; genus Morinoia; species Morinoia aosen. The sequence continues at coordinate 28,847,850 of CM059580.1, read as the reverse complement.
GACAAGTGCAATAGCGTAGCTTCTATTAATCGAATTTTGGTCGTGGTACAACCATGGTTTTATACAGATATCCTAATTCTAGAGTCCATTTACATATTTAAACTTAAGCTGGTTTTAAACCACATTCATAGTTCATATCCTCTAGCCATAGCAAAGAGATGATTGCACTTAATTTGTAACTTGTTTTTAGATTTATCATTCTTACCTAGTACATTTTAATCTTGAAAATTTTCAGATTTCTTACCACTGATGATGGCCTGTGGCCAAAACGATAAAAATTAGGTTTCATTTAAATATGCATTGTACTTTAAATGACCAAAGTGGCTTATTTTTTCATTTTTGTTAAAGTTTTTACACTTTCAAAAAGACTTATATGAAACAAGATAATAGTTAAAAATGAAAGCAGTAACGGCTAATAAAAAACTGACAGCGGTGACCAGACCAAAGATGGTTATGAAACGACAAAAACACTCTTCACCTTCAACAGAAATAAGGCCAACCTAACTTCCAGCTCAGAATTTACCGTTTCACCACTGGGAGTGCCAATTACTGACAATACAATGGTAACATCTTCTTCAAATTGATTTTTTTTGTTGTTCGTCAATTTATCTTAGGTTACCTTTCCCGACAATGCAAATAGATGAATAAATCTCTTACTTAGTAATTTCATAGCTTTTTGTGTGATCAACGTCTCCCTGAGTAGTTCAAATAAATGAACCCTATGCTGCCAGCTACGCGGGAATGAATTCGAACAGCTTTTATGGCAATAGGAATTCTCACTTCGAAATTAATTTTTAGTTTCAAAATGGCACTCACCAACTGTAGAGATGGCACAGTTTATTATTTATGCTAAGATCATTCGTACACACAGGGCTGTTTCAATTATAATCTAAATCTAATATATGCAGAAATAGTCTCTCATACACTACCTGTAACAATTAAAAGTGTTGCATTTTCCAGCTGTAAATTTGACGAGTCTGACAACTTCATTGCTTTAGAAGCAACATAAGTGTTAAATGAATCACTATTTTTTAAAATGAAAAAACTATTTTGATGCATATTACCATATAAGTCCCCCAATTGATCAACCAAGTATAATGAGAAGTGTTACAAGTTCCTTGTCTGGCTTAGTTGTGACGCTAATTTCTAAATGTGTACTTTATTTCTTATCAACAATGCAAAATTAAAACTCATCATTTTATTTTAATTACAGAAAAGAAAAATTGACTCTTACATGGACTTGGGTCTGAACATACTTAAGTAAAGGCATTCATATATTTCTAACTTACATGACCAGTCAAAAAAGACGAAGCTTGATATACATTAGGCAATTCTAAAATCAATTTTTCACCAGCACCTGCTCTGTTGTAGAATAACGCAACTTTGTAGCACAGAAACTTTCTTTGTGCTTATTAATGTTAAATTACCATCATCAACAGCTAAACGCACTACTAGTAGAAATAAACTACTGATCATTTTGTTTTGAAATGCCTACTCGAACCAGTTGTTCTCAAACTAGTTCCCACAATTAAGATTTTTGCTAACGTTGAGAGCAAAGACATATTTTGAGAGTTACCTACAAATAAGACCAACATGAATGAATGAAACAGCAATGGAATACTCATCCACTTGTAACAAGTTCACTATTTAAGGATTGTCTAATGTAATATAATGTCGCGAATCGTCCGTTGTTCTTCGCTCCGATGATGAAAGAACAGCCTCGGTATGAGCCGAGGTCCCGATCAAGTACCAAAAGGCAGTGGGTGCCAGGCGGCACAGAGTGATGGAGACTGAGTGGCAACTCTCTGAATTGGTCTTTTAGCGCCAGAGTATTGCTGGGATTAATCTACCACTGGCTGCGCTCTAAATTTCCAATTCATTATTTGTAGTGGCCACTATTTCAATTTCGTTCATTTGGTTTTTTCTTTGCATGGTGTTTGTCACTTCTTTACCTTACCTCGGTTTTAACTTCTCTTAATAATGTAAAATTAAGGAGATGAATAAACGAGGTTTTAAATGTAATAAAGATCTTCTGAAAGAAGAGTGAATGGAAAATTTAAACTTCCAATGTGACCAACGTCTCTGGAAGAGTGACTCTATAGTCACGTCAACTTAACCTCATAACTCAAATGTTGGACTGTGTCCTTTTCACTGAAAGAGTAAACTTTCGTCTCGCAAAATTTTACTATACGAGTAATGTTTAATTCTTGAGAAAGTTGCTCACAATTAAGAGAAAGTTAAATAAAGCAGTTGTGCTATCCGTAAGTAGACGGTTACAGGAGAGTGGTGTATCCGTTAAATAAAATGTAATTTTTGAGTTGAACGATTGACAAATGCTATACTCAGAAGTACCAGTTGTATCGGCTTCATTTAATTAGTTACTTGCTTGCCCCTGCAGGAGGATAAATTCTGGTGATACGGGAATCCCTCTAAGCGCAAAGAGTATTGTAAAAAACGAAAATTGTAAACGGCCCCTACCGACAGCACACTCACCGCGTCCGATACATCCCTTGGGCTCTCAAGTAGAGCAGCACAGCGTCGACGCCCCAGGTGCCGGAGTAGAGCTTCCAGAAGACACGGCCCGAAGACATAGCGAGACGCCGACGACCGGCTCCAGCGAACGCTCCCACCAGCCGACGAGGCACTCAGGGAAACTGGCAGCACATGCCTGGATGGCACTCTATGGTTCCACGGATGAGGCTGTACGTCATGGTGCGATGACAGGTTGAATTAACAGAGCTGAGACGTGTGAGCACGAATGGGTTGGCGAGTTGTCTGACGACCATTGAACAGTGCGAGCCGACCGCACGTTTGCATTGAGATAATAGACTGCGACATGTATGCTATCGACAAAACGCAATCAGTCACCCAAGTCTATTTATATTTATGAAATTTATATTGTTAATAGGATATTTTATACAGATTGTAAAATATTGTCTGATTTTGGAATATTGCCTGGTTGGGGAATGTTGCCTGATTCTGGAATGTTGCCTGATTGTGGAATGTTGCCTGATTATGGAATGTTGTCAAATTGTGAAATATTGTTTGATTGTGGAATATTGCCTGATTGTGGAATGTTGCCTGATTGTGGAACGTTGCCTAAGTGGAAAATATTTTCTAATTGTGGAATATTCCGTGACTGTGAAATATTGTTTGATTGTGGAATATTGCCTGATTGTGGAATGTTGCCTGATTAAGGAATAATGCTTGATTATGGAATGTTGCCGGATTGTGGAATATTGCCTGATTGTGGAATGTTGCCAGATTGTAGAAAGTTTCCTGATTGTTGAATATTGCCTCATTGTGCAATGTTGCCTGATTGTGGAATGCTGCCGGATTGTGGAATGTTACCTGATTGTGGAACATTGCCTGATTGTGAAATATTGTCTCATTGTGGAATATTGCCTGATTGTGGAATGTTGCCTGATTGTGGGATGGTGCCTGATCGTTGAATGCTGCCTTATTGTGGAATTTTGCCTGATTTTGGTATATTGCCTGATTGTGGAATGTTGCCTAATTGTGGAATGTTGCATGATTGTGGAATGTTGCCTGGTTGTGGAATATTGTCTGATTGTGGCATATTGCCTGATTGTGGCATATTGCCTGATTGTGGCATATAGTCAGATTGTGGCATGTTGATTGTTTGTGGCATGTTGCCTGATTGTGGAATATTGCCTGATTGTGGCATATTGCCTGATTGGGGAATATTGCGTGGTTGTGGCATATTGCCTAATTGTGGCATATTGCCTGACTGTGGCATATTGCCTTATTGTGGCATATGGTCGGATTGTGGCATGTTGCCTGTTTGTGGCATATTGCCTGATTGTGGAATATTGCCTGATTGTGGCATATTGCCTGATTGTGGAATATTGCCTGATTGTGGCATATTGCATGATTGTGGCATATTGCCTGATTGTGGAATGTTGCCTGATTGTGGAATATTGTCTGATTGTGGAATATTGCCTGGTTGTGGAATGTTGCCTGATGAAGAAATAATAATTGATTATGGAATGTTGCCTGATTGTGGAAACTTGCCTAATTGTGAAATGTTGTCTGATTGTGGAATATTGCCTGATTGTGGAATACTGCCTGATTGTAGAATATTGCCTGATTGTGGAATGTTGCCCGATTAGAGTATGTTGGCGGATTGTGGAATATTGCCTGATTGTGAAATGTTGCCTGATTGAGGAATGTTTCCTGATTGTGGAATGTTGCCTGATTATGGAATATTGCCTGATTGTGTTATATATCCTAATTGCGGAATGTTGCCTGATTGCGGAATGTTGCTTGATTGTGGAATGTTGCCTGATTGTGGAATATTGAATGATTGTGGAATGTTGCCTGATTGTGAATTATTTCCTGATGGTAGAATATTGCCTGATTGTGGAATGCTGCCTGATTGTGGAATGTGGAATGATTGTGGAATGTTGCCTGGTTGTGGAATGTTGCCTGATTGTGAAATGATGCCTTATTGTTGAATGTTGCCTGATTGTGGAATATTGCCTGATTGTGAAATGTTGCCTGATTGTGGAATGTTTCCTGATTTTAGAGTATTGCCTGATTGTGGAATGTTGCTTGATTGTGGAATATTGCCTGATTGTGGAACATTGCCTGATTGTAGAATGATGCCTGATCGGGGCATATTGCCTGATTGTGGAATGTTGCCTGATTGTGGAACGTTGCCTAAGTGGAAAATATTTTCTAATTGTGGAATATGGCCTGACTGTGAAATATTGTTTGATTGTGGAATATTGCCTGATTGTGGAATGTTGCCTGATTGTAGAAAGTTTCCTGATTGTTGAATATTGCCTCATTGTGCAATGTTGCCTGATTGTGGAATGTTGCCGGATTGTGGAATGTTACCTGATTGTGGAACATTGCCTGATTGTGAAATATTGTCTCATTGTGGAATATTGCCTGATTGTGGAATATTGCCTGATTGTGGAATGTTGCCTGGTTGTGGGATGGTGCCTGATCGTTGAATGCTGCCTTATTGTGGAATTTTGCCTGATTTTGGTATATTGCCTTATTGTGGAATGTTGCCTAATTGTGGAATGTTGTATGATTGTGGAATGTTGCCTGGTTGTGGAATATTGTCTGGTTGTGGCATATTGCCTGATTGTGGCATATTGCCTTATTGTGGCATATAGTCGGATTGTGGCATGTTGATTGTTTGTGGCATTGCCTGATTGTGGAATATTGCCTGATTGTGGCATATTGCCTGATTGGGGAATATTGCGTGGTTGTGGCATATTGCCTGATTGTGGCATATTGCCTGATTGTGGCATATTGCCTTATTGTGGCATATAGTCGGATTGTGGCATATGTTGCCTGTTTGTGGCATATTGCCTGATTGTGGAATATTGCCTGATTGTGGCATGTTGCCTGATTGTGGAATATTGCCTGATTGTGGCATATTGCCTGATTGTGGCATATTGCCTGATTGTGGAATGTTGCCTGATTGTGGAATATTGTCTGATTGTGGAATATTGCCTGGTTGTGGAATGTTGCCTGATGAAGAAATAATAATTGATTATGGAATGTTGCCTGATTGTGGAAACTTGCCTAATTGTGAAATGTTGTCTGATTGTGGAATATTGCCTGATTGTGGAATATTGCCTGATTGTTGAATGTTGCCCGATTAGAGTATGTTGGCGGATTGTGGGATATTGCCTGATTGTGAAATGTTGCAAAATTGTGGAAAATTGCCTGATTGTGAAATGTTGCCTGATTGAGGAATGTTTCCTGATTGTGGAATGTTGCCTGATTACGGAATATTGCCTGATTGTGTTATATATCCTAATTGCGGAATGTTGCCTGATTGCGGAATGTTGCCTGATTGTGAAATGTTGCCTGATTGTGGAATATTGCCTGATTGTGGAATGTTGCCTGATTGTGAATTATTTCCTGATGGTAGAATATTGCCTGATTGTGGAATGCTGCCTGATTGTGGAATGTGGCATGATTGTGGAATGTTGCCTGGTTGTGGAATGTCGCCTGATTGTGAAATGATGCCATATTGTTGAATGTTGCCTGATTGTGGAATATTGCCTGATTGTGAAATGTTGCGTGATTGTGGAATGTTTCCTGATTTTGGAGTATTGCCTGATTGTGGAATGTTGCTTGATTGTGGAATATTGCCTGATTGTGGAACATTGCCTGATTGTGGGATGATGCCTGATCGGGGCATATTGCCTGATTGTGGAATATTACCTGACTGTGGAATATTGACTGACTATGGCATATATTGCCGGATTGTGGAATATTGCCTGATTGTTGAATATTGACTGATTGTGGCATTTTGCCGGATTGTGGAATATTGCCTGTCTATGTAAAATTGCCTGATTGTGGCATATTGCCTGATTCTGGAATATTGCCTGATTTTGGAGTATTGCTTCATTGTCGGATATTACCTGATTGTGGAACATTGCCGGATTGTGGCATATTGGCTGATTGTGGCCAATTACCTTAATGTGGCATATAGTCGGATTGTGGCATATTGACTGATTGTGGCATATTACCTGATTGTTTCATATTGCCTGATTGTGACATTGCCTGATTTCGCGTGCAACCCATATAACAAGCATGGCAAATAAAAGAATTAAAATATTAAAATGGGTTTCATTTTCAATAAAGAACACGTGGATAAAATCACAGGGAAATATCTGAACGAAATAATGAAAAGGCGCACCAGTACACTAATGCAAGATGCTCATGGCATTAACGACATGAAAATTCCATCCGGCAAAATGTGAATGCCACACCTTGACTGCATAGACATCTGACACAAATCGCACTTTGCGTACGCTTGGTGTTGTAATGAATGGGCCAACATAAGCACGAAATAAGCGGGGTATAATGTAATATATAACAGCAAAACCTTGCTCACCACAAGGTATTCAGGAATGAGTAGAACACTTCGCATTACGCACAACATAAATCCAACACTCTGATAAATTTAACACAGGCCCCAATTGCATTTTAAATAGCGCGCCGATTTGAACGCACTGTTCCATGTGCTGCTTGTATTTTAACTTGCACCACCATCACTATTTTAGAGCTCTCACTACCACAAAACTCTCGCCCTTTGTTAATGATGCGTTGCTATTAATTCACTGCCGGTCCCAGTCGCCGTTACTGGTGTGCAGAAGCTCCGATGCCCTGTGCTGCTGCGGCTGCGGCGGCTCTCCCCTTTCTCCATCTTGATGTTGCCGGCGTCGTGTCGACTGTCCGCATGCTCGCTTCGTTACCGGGCAGTTTCTTGTGAGTTTGGAGTTGACGTATAGACATTTTGAACACCTTCGGGAGAAGCATGGACCCATTTGCACTTGGAGGATATCACCGTGGAGCTGCTGTTCTTTGAGCGTTCTTCGCTGCAAGTTCGCTCCTCGCCGACTGCTGGTTGCCTAGCTCGATACCCGTAGAATTCGTGCTCTTTCGTAGAAGTTATCAGCATCCACTTGCACGGACGGGTTTTGTAAATCTCGCCATTCTTGCAGGAGTTAAACTTCAGCGGCGCTTTTCCCATGTAGCGTTTATCTTGAATTGTCACTAAACCGGGGAGTCCCGGCGTCTTGCCGGCACCCCGATGCCGCACTCACTTTTGTGCGTCTCTCTTTTCACGTGTCCGAGAGAAAATATCTCGATTCCTCTCGACAACTTCTTTTATGTCTTTCGCTTCCTTCCTTCCAGAAAGATCTAGACTGTACCAAGCTACAGAGAAAGTCTCTCATTTTTGATTCGTTGGACGCTTGCCTGTCCTGAAGTTTTGCACTCTAATTGGTGCGCGCTCGACACACCCACCAGGCGCTGCACGCTCATTCGTCCAGGTTACGCGGATCTTAATGCTCACGTTATTTCAGCGCGATATGGTCACGCCCCTCATTCTGCGATGCTTTGCTGTTCTACGTAGATCTGTTGTAGGTTCTCATGTGTTTGTCTTTGAGTCTTGTGTGAATGTTTTGTGTTAGGTGTTCATGTGTTTTGTGTGAGTGCGCGAGACTTAGCAAGTTTGGAGGAAGAGCCAACCGCAGGGCGACTTTGATGAATGCCATCCTGTTACAAGCTCTTGAGAAAGCTGCCCAAACTGCCGAAACTTTACGACAACCGATACACAACACATTCGAATGCCCCAGCCCCACAAGTGTATTTCCCAAAATGAAGTATTTCCCCGACAATAATTTCCCAAAGTAAAGTATTTCCCGACACCTACACACCTACACACCTCACACCCACACACCTGCAACATTCGGAGGGGCTGGAATGCGTGGGAATATTCCCAGGATTTGGCCCAGAATTTGGAAGGCAAATTGGAATGACAAGCGGCGATTGAAATTCATAAGTACCGGAGCTCCAGAAGAAAGCAGGCAGAAAAACCTAGAAAAAAACTAGAAAAAACTCGAAAAAATTTAAAAAGAGCAGAAAAAGGGGCATCCTGATGAAGTGGGCAAAATAAAAAAACACGTATTTTAGGATGCGAGCTGTGTGTTGTGTCACTTGTGTGTGTATGTCTGTGAGTACAGATGGGTGTGTGTGTGTACATGTTTTGTGTACATGTACACACATACACACTCTTTCAGTGTGTGTATGTGTGTTCAGGTGTGCGTGTAGGCGCGTGGGTGTATAGGTGTGTAGGTGTGTCGGTGTGCATATTGAATTTAGATTGAGAATCTTTATCTAATTTCAAAAATTAGATTTCAAAAATTGAAATGTAACTCAAAATAGCTCTGATAAATTAGAGAAGAAATATAAATTACCGTAAATATGTCGAAGGAGCAAAACCCCGATCACTGATTCTCTTATGTGTGATTAATGCATGAAAGTCCCTACACTCCTGAGTGAAATTCTTTGCATATTAGTTTGGTGTAGTGAAGGATTAATTCATATTTGATAGTACCCAGGATTCATATATTAAAAGTTTAGGTTCACTATAAAAAATTTGGAGAGATATGGAAGTTTGTGTCACAGATACGCTTATTACGCACTTCCCGATGCGCAAGAAATGAGAGAAATTGTTCGTATTATGTATAAATTTACCTACTCAATTACAGTTTGTACGGGGTTCATGCAATAATTTATAATAACTCCCGGTGTAGGTGTGTCATTGTTCTACATACTGGATATATATATAATTTCTCCCCTTAGCATATGAAACTAAAAATCACTCCCACAACACGGAATGTAGATGTGTTTTAAACATACAATTGACTCACTCTTCATGAGCTACAAAACCAAATAACATTGCCACAGCAAGACTGTAAAACTGGAGAGATCAATGTGGATGTTGTCGCTGAGTTTTGACTTACGCTGTGTTGCCTGAACCCCCGTCACGCAACACCCCCGACCGGCGGTTCCCAATACATATATTAAAGTAACTTGTGTCGTATATTTCCCCCACAGCTCAATAGTTCTGCACTGCAATATATAATTTTTTTTACTGAATGTAATTCTTTGAATTCGAGCCTCGCTTCACCAATCGTTAAGTGATCCACGCTCCACCAATCTGTGTGTCAGATTATGTTTCTCGCGCGAGTGCACTCGAAAGAGCCCACAGTTTTCTACAGTTTTCTTGTGTTCAAATGTACACATTTTCTCAAAACACGGTAAAATGTTAAATTCCATGAGTAGAGGGGAATGCATTGAGGATCTTAGGATTTTCGTACGATATCAAATCAAGATGTTATTTATAAATTCAAAGAGGAAATGAAACGCTACAACACTTGAAAAATGATAACGATAGCACGAGGGCAAACGGACTGCCTCATTCCCATCTAGGTTTCAGTCGTTTTTCTTATTAGAATGTTGATGAGTTCATACATTTCAACGAGTGTTCCAAATTCGAGAAAATATCTGAGATGCAGGGGTGAGAGGATTTGATTGATTACCAAAAGCATTAGATGAACATTTTTCAAGTAGCAATACAAGTAAAAAAATTGACGATTTTAGTGAAATTAACTTTGAAAGAACAAAAAGGATTCCACTTTTCCCCAGCCCCAAGTCGATCAATTAGAAATAATGGGCGATATTGGAGAAGCAATTCTAAATCTTCACTAGTGCACCTCATACTAAACCAGCGTGAGAGAAAAAAAATCACCACTTGAATGTGAGTCTCCTCGTGATCTCTTTTAATTTATTATGAATGTAAGGAACTACTCTGAAAATTGGAAATTAGTGATAAAGGAACAAATAAATTTATTGCTGTTTGGAAAATTTGGCAAAGAAAAAGATTTGACTGAATCATATTTCATTTTAAAGAAATTTAAACTTTACACGGTGCCAAATGTTTTCATTATCATGAATGTTTTAATCGCTCCTGATTTTTCTCAAATAGGCTAAGTCAACCTTTCTCGGCGAGTGTCTAGTATCAGCTAACCGGACTGTATTTAATGCATACATTAACTTCACACAGTTACCAATAAGTTCTGACTCTCTCTCGTGACCCCGGAGTCGTACCCTGAAAATTTCCTAAAAACTCATGTATATATAATTATAGTTTCATTCAATTCATATGTGTATCAGATTTTATGCTAATTATAAATTTTGCTTACAAGTCGGAATTTCTACGCGAGGCGACATGGCGTAATTTCTGTACAAGTCTTGCTTTCAACATGAAACAATTTCTGCCACATTTTCCAAAGGCGTTTCAAGTTATTCTGCAGTGAAAATAATAATTCTATTCTACCTCATAAAATTGTCCACTATATTACACGTGAGCTTTGTAAGACGGATCTTGAATTGAAAAAATATAATTCAAATAGTTTTCAAACAGCTAAGGAAATGAGAAGCAGAAGTGTGCTTAGAAACGTGGTGGTATGGAAATGTTTGGAGATGTGGGGGTGTGGGGAGGTAGAGAAGTGGGTGTGTTTTTTGTGGGTAGGGGTGTGGTGGTCCTGTCGGTGTGTGGGCTAGGGGAAGCAAAATATGTAGGGGCGGGGTGTCTGAAGGATTATTGGAGAGAGAGTTGTTAGTGTGGACGTAGTAGAACACTTGCATTCGTGGAGTGTAGGCTCCCTAGGATGAATCCATGCACACGTTTTCACTCTAGTACCCTAACTTTCATGTACACCTAAATCTTTGGTGCTCCCCACTTGTGTGAGCTCCTACCTGGTAGGTGATCCTAACTTTTGGGTGTCACAAAATCTCGGGTGCTTCCAACTCTCTTGTGTCCTCTCAGGAGCCCTCAACTCTAGAGTGCCGTTGGCTTCTGGGCACCCTTAAGTTTCGGGTCTCCAGCTCTTGGGTGCCCAAATAAATTGTCTAGCATCAGGCAAAATTGTAAATTCTGAGTCTTTCTGATCAAAAATTCCATTTTAATACCCACTGATAGTTCAGAGTTTCACACAAAATGATTGTTAGAAAACAGAATCCAGGAAGCACAGGAAACCTCTCAGACCAGGCGGCGATCAGCGACCACACCTGCACTGAACTCGCCCGCTGCCACGACTCCGAGCTGCGCCTCTGCCTGCCACAGCTTCTCATTTTCATACCAATGTGATTCCCGACCAGGTAACGCCCGTTGTGAATTAAGATCTTCTTTTCAGTTTAGTATATTACATTCAATGTTGACGTTGTTGTGTGTGTTCTTGCTGTTGACTGCCGACTGGCCGTTCATTCTTCATCCTGATAGTTAGTGGCAACCTTATGTCAGTGCCAGTGTAATGGTAACGTTTGCGATAATGATTACGTGGTTATAAAATACTAATTATAAACGTCGAAGGACCTTAATTCAAAGTAGGATTTAAAAACTGACCAGTATGTGAACTCATTATATTTTTGCCCCTCGTTTCAATCAATGCTTCATTCTTCAGTGGAGATGGATTTCTATATTTTTTAAATATGAAAATACCAATGTAAACGTAACACAACATGTAAAAATTCACAACATTTTCATTTGGATAAGTTTTGCTCAGATCCCAATATAATAAAATTTCCCCCCCTTTCATTTTCTGAATTTATTCACTCGTTATTTCGTGAAGCATTAGAGCGTCCTTTTAAAATAAGGCAATGAGCCATTGAAATAATGGTAAAAATCATCATTAGCGAGATTTTCAAATTATATATCTTAGTTATCCAGTATTTTATTCATCATGAGTGACGAGAGAGCTACAATGATTAGTTCTCAAATCAACCTTCCCGTTTATTTCTATTCAAGGTGAACCAACGGAAAGAAAGTCTACTAGCACAATTAAGCGTGCGCGTGTATTTGTGTGACGTTCAATACTGTTCTGCCTTGGTTGCCAAACAAAAGAAATAATTTTTTAGAACAATCACAATCACAATCCCGTTGAATCTTAACGACGGATACTTGACCATGAGTTAATACTTTGCTGAATTTGTAAAATAGGTCCCTAATCCTCATATCTTTTTCGTTGTGAAAAAATGTTTCTTTTCACTAACAAGACTTTGAAAATTTTTATTTCCTGTTACCCGTCTATCTCTGAAGACTCATAATACCACTTTTGGAAATCTTCACAATCTCAAGGCCTCCTCAGCCCCACCTTACGAGCCTCCTCAGGATATCCTCTCTAGACCTCCTCAACATCATCTGTCAAGGCCTCCTTAGCATCACCTCTCGAGACCTCCTCAGCGTCATCTCAGTGTCAATTGTTGACGGTTTTTTGTCCGAAGCCAGAGTTTTCTACCGTAGCATGTTTGAGTTCCCTCATCGATACTCAAAAGTCGTGAACTAGAATGTAAATTTTTTGTAGATAAAAGTTTTGAAACCTAAAAGTTGAGTTGAGATGACTGATGGAGACTCCTTACCATTCTCCCTTGCTCTGTCCGGAACATTGGATGAAACTCATAATAGGAGAACTGTGTGGCTGGGAAATACAAGTTGTAGCTGCATTTGCAGATGTCGGGGGGCTGCGTTTGTGACATACTACGTACATTTGCGACCCAACTTGTATCAATGTTACACGCTGCACGGTGAACTGTCCAGTGACTTATATCGGGACTTGCAGGTTCCTGTTTTTGACATTCTGTACGACTGACCGCTAGAGTGCGAGTCCTGGAGCTGAAACCGGTGAGTGGTTCGAAGTTGAAGCTGCGGATGCCCAATTCATTGCCCGACTGTTCTCAGTACTTGCTCTTGTCTTACATTGATTACTTAATCACGTTGCTTACTTATTGCATAACTTATTTAATACCTTCTAATCTATTAACTATCTTTAGGAACCTAATCGTTTACCTTAGTAACTTAATAATAATCATTATTACTTTAGCAACAATAATTGAAACTATTGGTTGCTCGTGCTAAACAAGTTGACCAGCAAACTTTTTCCCTCTGCCGATATTGGACCAAGAGCGATACTGTTTAGTAGCCAAAATCGTGGACAACTGGGTTGGCGCGTGTGTACTTATTTACTTGTATTTTTTTTCTGACGTGGCATACAGGTATGAAATGCTTATCTTTTATTAACGCAGCATTTTTGATAGAGGATATTTTTCATTGCTCTCGTCTGGGGTAGCTGAAAATTGCCCCAATCGATTTTGATTGCAGAGAGGAGATTGGTAAATGGCATCATCAATGTGGGATTGATAGTTGTGGTTAAACTAGTTTGACAATACATTAGAAAAATAAATGATTTATGTACTTTAATTATGAATCTGATTGAGCTATTACGCACAGCTTGCAAACCAAATGCTTACGGATCGTTATAAAATCCTAAAAAACCTGACAGTTCTTTTCATAATTCCATCAAGCTGCCTGTTCAATTTAGTAACGTAGCACAACGGATTGGTCATCTTGGGACGCCACCTCAAACATCCTTAATACTACCTGATTAGTCTCTTTCGATGAGAGACTTAAATAGTAATTTTATTGCCATGGTCTATTAGATTCTATCTGTTCCCCCGTTCGTGTGCCTCTGGGGAGATGGACCTCAAAACGCAACTCGTTAATTTAAACGAATTACTAAATCACAGACCTGGAGATTTTCGGATTGTTTTGGTGCTGATGATAGGTTGTCGAAGGAACAAACTTTACAAGTACGTGCATCTTTTGTGGCCAATCGTGGTTCTAACATTCCTGATAACGCTTTTTGATGGTGAAAAACCGCTTGTCAACTTATTCAGGCCAAGGGATGGCAAAATTATAATAAAGATATGCGGAAGAGCCAATTAAATAAAATTTACAGTAAAAATTACAATATAATAATTTCAAATGACTTTAAAGTATTTCGATAATTAACCCCAGTATTGATGCATCTCATACTTCCCCAAAAAATTTTGAAAAAGGACATAAAGAGATAGGACTCTCAACCCTCTCGTTCGAGAGTGAAGTCTCATGGTGAGATGAGGGAATGGATATATTGTGCCCCTCTGGCCGAGCAAATGTCAAAAACTTCGTTATTAAAGTTGAATTCAGAGTTCAGCGCAGATTACACTTGCATGTTAAAATGTTATGGAGCTATTAAAAAATTTGACTGAATTTTAATAAGAGGCACGTCACTCGAAAGAAGTTTTTTCGTGAATATTCGGGTTGGCTCACGTTTGTCAGTGAAGTTGTCGGGAGAAGGAGAGTACGGTCGCAGTCGGTAGCAGAGAACTTTTCCATAGTAACATGGGACGTATAATGGTGTATTGTCGTGAACGTTTCTTGTTCGTGCTATTCGGATTAATTCTTTGCATTTTCACTGTGCCTAATCAGAAGTTGAGTGAAATTTACTGGCAGATTAATTTCTACGAAAACGCCTCTAACCAGTTCAGCAAAACTTATTAAAACGTTTCTTAAGATCCTCCTCAGCCTGCCCATCAGATATTAAGGACGACCTCGGCATCGAGTTCTGATGAGGACCGCCGCTGTCTAACGACTTCTAACGATTAATGACGTCGAATGTGGGACAAGCAGCAGCAAACGTCGGCTGCATGAAAAGTTTGCAATTCACAACGTAAAACTTTGCAAATTTCCTCGGTGATAATCAGCAGCGTATATTCGTTACCTATCACTCCCGTTTACAATCGGAATTAATTCAGGAATGTAAGGATAATCACGTTTTCGCGGTTGCAACAGTTTGTTAATTTAGGTTAAGATGGACATATGAAAAAATTCACTATTCGAATAATACGGTTTTGCATTCAAATTTCTACCTTATATTTTATTTCACCTTGCATATTACTTACTGTTTGTCAATTTTATTGACTGACCATGTTGATATATTTGAGAATATTGACCCAGACCTCAATCATTTGAATGGACTGTATCCAAACCTAAATGAAACGAAAAATTGCAAATACATCAGTATTAAAAAATTCAATAAATCTATGAGAACAACCTGCATTGATTTTTCTCTATTATGTTGGAAATATAGGTCCATTTCTCCGAAAATTGATGAAATATCTTATACCATCACTGAGCTGAACTACGATTCTTAGCTTCACCAAAAGTTTGCTAGATGACTCACCTAAAGACCGGATTCACATACAAAACTATTATAGCAATCATTCACTCCGTAATAATAAACGTGCCGGAGGCATCAGTTCGTACATATCTAAACACATATCTTATAAAATCATTGTAAGAGCATTTATGACTCGATAACATATTGAGACTCGATTTATAGAAATAACAAAAAATGGTAAACGGATTATACTTTTAACTATGTATAGACCCACTTTTTATTGTATTTTCTACTGTTCTACTTTTTCTATAACTGCCTTACGCCGTGTTCAAGTAAACGCTACGAAGAAGGGTTGTCTGGCCTAACAACCATCATCTCGAAAAGATCCGTCATCGAAAATATATTCTCATCAAAAAGCGCAGCATATGCTTAGCTCTACGATCCACACCCAGACATCGCCAGCCGTTAAGCATCGACCAGCATCATTTGAAAGCCACGTCCACCTTCGTACCCTCACTCTGCGAACGTCACGTCACTAAGCCGTATTGGCAAATACATCCATTTTTCTTGGTATATTCAACTCCTTCCTTAGAGACTTAGGATCTTATTCATTCTACATAAATTACTTGTTAATCAATTGTACAGCCTAACCCATTCTAATTATCTCACAGCACTTGCCATTTCTATGAATAATTAACATAAAGCTTTATCAATGAAGACGCGTTCGTTCGACGTTGAAACAGAGACGCATAAGCTGCCCCTTTCGAATAGGAGCAAGCGGCAATACAGAGGGTGCCGTCACTGGAGAGAGACGTACGAGTATGTTGACTATCGACCGACCGGGGTTAAAAATTTGGCCGGGGCCGAGGCCGGGGTCAACAAATTTGTCATGGCCGGGGCCGGGACGGGGCCGGGGTTATCAAATTTACCATGGCCGGGGCCGGGGCCGGGACCGGGGTTCAGACCGTGTCAGGACGTGTCACGACGACGTAATGCAAAACGCCAGTTAGTGGCTCAATGCATGTTGCGGTTGGGTGCGTAATTATGTCCAGTCACTGAAGTTTTGTAGACTTGCAGTTGCTCTGTTTATTGAATTAATTAATACAGAAGCAATTATAGTAATTAAATACACCGGGTATTCCACAAAAATGTCCACGATTCTTGAATTGATTCTATCTCCGCTTTAGATTAATACATTTTAATTGTCTTTTTTCACAATGTGGTAAATTTTATTTCCTTTTCGAATAATTTAAGTTTTTAAAGATCGTTTAATAGGCATTTTCCAGGGATCGATTTGCTGAAAGAGGGAGAAAAACTAATTAATCAAAGGAAAAGTTTTAAAAACAACTGGTGATTTCGCAATACCTATTGTGAAGGAAAGCAATTTCAAAACATCGTCCCCATCATTAATAGTTCTTCGACAACGAATTGAAGAAGTGTTTCAAGAACTAAAGGAAAACAGTGAAATAATCCGCAAAACTCTTCGTTCAGTGGTGGCTAGAAGTAATACTTGCCTTGAGAGAAATGGAGGGTTTGTCGAAGAATACTCAATTACTTTAGTTATTTAAACAATATTTAAGGTAATTTTTTGTTGCACTTTTAAATTTTTGTTTGTTCGTTGCTTTGGAAAGTACAAAATAAGGAAGAATATCAACATTCTTTTTTAACGCTTTTCATTTGAACAATTAATTTTTCTACTCCTTTCAGTAAATCCTGCAATGTAAAGTGGTCATTAAACGATTTTCAAAAACATAGATTATTCTAAAAGAAAACAAAATTTACTACATTGTGAAAAAAGACAACTAAAAAATGTTAATTTAACACGGAAATATAATCAATTGAAAAGTCTGGGACATTTTTGTGGGACACCAGGCATAATGACTAAAAGCAGTGCATCAGCAGTATGGGATTGCTTTTATATGTCGGTGAAGTGTGAAGGAATTGCAGTGTACACCATTTGTGAAGCAAATATACGACAAGGAACGGCTGTTGCATCTCAGAAAACTTTCTCAACTAAATCTTCCTGGGGCCATCTAAAATCAACACAAAATGATCAATTCCTGGAATCTAAAGAAAAACCAAACAAAGAAAGAGAATTGAAAAATAAAAACAAAATGATCAATAAGAAAAACTAAATATCTAAATATTGAAAGCCAGTTTAGTGTTCAGCAGTGGCAAAACAGCCGATAGTAGCACGCTGTCTTCGTCTATTGGCAAACAGCAAAAGAAACATTTACTGGATCCAAAAACTGGGTGCCTAATAATACTGACCAAATTCATGGAGAGAAATTGTTAATTTACTGGATTTGTGACTCGCTCAATCCTTACCACCCTGGGGGAAAGGAAACTTTTTGAACTTTATAGAGTTTTTGAATAATTCCATCATAGAAGGTAATTAGAACAAGACTAATTCCGAACCTCAATATCCGAATTCAGTGTGCCATTTCAGAGGAAATACAAAAGCTAGTAAACGAAAATAGCATCTTCTCAATAACTACTGATATTTCGATCTTCCAAGTCGAGATTCTTTCATGTCAATATATAACTGCGCAATGGATTATAATTACACTGGATGGTAGTATAAACACTGCTTTTTCTATTTAGTGACTGCATGTTTTTCAGGATTGCGATGAAGTCGCAAATCTCTCGAAAAATCATTTTAAATTTGATTAAAAAACACGTGAATTTTCCACTTACGGTTTCCCGAGCACACAACACCTTTTTCACTCCAAATAAATTCGAGTCAAGTTAAATTTAATCCAAGTCAAGTTAAATTTATTTCAAGTCAAGTTCAATTAAATCCAAGTCAAGTTCAAATTAATCCAAGTCAAGTTCAAATTAATCCAAGTCAAGTTCAAATTAATCCAATTCAAGTTCAAATTGATCCAAGTCAAGTTCAAATTAATCCGACCCTAAGTTGAGTTAAAAATTGACATACTAACACGTTAATTTGAGCGGTTTTTCTGAACATGTATCTATTTGGAGGTAAATATGTATCTATTGGATGTGATGAGCGAGACAATCGTTTTTTCTTTAAGCAAGGAATACATGAAATTTCCGCCAGTGTTGCAATCTATGGAAAGACAAGCTCTCGTAAAATGTGCTCGGTAACTAATATCAGGAGGTAGAGTGTGATTCAGATTTTTGACCGGCGTAAAAGATGCAAATCAATTCTAAAAACTTAGTATTATACTACTCATTAATGTTGCTTTAAAATTATACATTGATGGCAGCGTTCAAACATTCAAATATTTACGTTCAAAATGTAATTTTATGTTACACATACACATAGTAGTTTCGAGGATTTATTTACTCATAGATCTTACACCGATCCTGAAATTCCACTTCATCATATATACATGAAATCATATACATACAAATTCAAAAGATTACTACCAGACGATATGCAGAATTAATCTTTAAAAGAAAAACACAAATGGGATTCACTGAGTACTAATGTACTATTCCGTAAACCGTGTTAGTCGATGTAACGAAATGTACATAGAATCCTCTTACAATATACAATAATAATACATGTAACAATGATTCTTATTCAATGCGTATTTTATGTATGTGTATACAATTTAGTATATATTATAATTTCAAGACTCAAAAAACTTTTATGATAGTAATTTAATGAATGTTGTCACCCATATCAAGATATATTGAATGTATATACGAACATATATTGCATTGTATACATATACAAATAAAATACGCATTGAGTCAGAAACATTGTAACTTGTATTATTATAGTGTATTGTCAGAGGATCCTACGTGTCTTCACATTTGTGTAGTACTCATTTAAACTGTAATCAAACGATATCGTACATTAGTACTTTGTGAATCTCATTTGTATATTACTTTTAAAGATTAAATCAATTTAAATGTACGTATCTTCCGGTGGTAATCTTTTGTATTTGCATGTATATGATTCCTTGATATATATGGGATCAAGTGAAATTTCACGTTTATAAATATTTATGAGTGTAAATAAATCCCCGAAACTACTACGTGTATGTTTAACATAAAATTACCTTTTGAACATAAATGTTTGAATGTTTGAACACTGCCATCAATGTCAAATTTTAAAGCGACATTAATGAGTAGTATAATGCTAAGTTTTTATAATTGACTCGCTTCTTTTACGCCGGTCAAAGATTTGAATCACTCTCAACCTCCTAATGCTGGACACTTGGCAGATTTAGCACATTTCACGACAGCTTGTTTTTATAGAGATTGCAACACTGGCGGAAATTTTGTGTATTCCTTGCTTAGAGGAAAAACGATTGTCTCGCTCAACACATCCAATAGATACAGATTCAACAGAAAATCGCTGAAATTAACGTGTGATTATGTAAATTTTAAAGTCAAGTTAGGGTTAGATAAACTTGGATTTGAGTTGGATTAATTTGAATTTGACTTGGATTAATTTGAATTTGACTTGGATTAATTTGAGTTTGAGTTGGATTTATTTGAACTTGACGTGGAACTTGACATGGATTAATTTGAACTTGACTTGGATTAATTTGATGTGAAAAAGGTGTAGTACAATACTAAAAACGCCGGCCAAAACCCCGGTTTAGGGCACTATTCTGCCGGGGCCGGTGCCGGGGTGGGCAAAAATTTTCCGGGCTTGCCGAGGCCGGGGCCGTGGTCAGCAAAAATGGCCGGGGTTGGCCGGGGGCGGGGCCGGGGCCCCGGTCGGTCCACAGTGTTGACCTCGCTACCTGGCGGTCTTGCCAGGAGGGCGAGGGTTACTGATTAAAGTCGTGAATTGACTTATTCAGACTTATTAAGTGCTCCTCTGGACTGAGCTAAGTATCTTATCAATATGTTAATCCATATCCTCATCCATGTCCATGTAGCTTCACGTATAGGTTATCCGATGTGTGCGTTAGTTTCACTTAATGTACTAGATGACCTTTGTTTCTCTAATTGATCCAGTGACGAGGCTCCACCTCATGTAAGATGCGTGCGTTAGTTTCACTGAAGGAACTAATAATCTATATTTCGCCAACTGATTCAGTGACGAGGCCTCACCTCGATATGAGCTTATTATAACGTCACTATGTGGATTCCTGTAAATGCGTCATTATGATTGTATCTGATTAATTGAAGTAAAAGTAATTACCGAGATTCAATAGCATCATTGTTATTCGTTGATTCTTTTGAAAAGCCACATAATGTGTATCATCTTACTGTCCGATTGATTGTGTCATCCATTATGAATCTAAAGACGTCTTCATTTTAATAGTAAATTACCTTTAAATCTTCTGATCATTCACCTTATAATTTACCTGAAAACTGTGAATTGTTGATTACCAGAAAATAAGTAATCACGATGGAAAACATCTCGTTGAAATGACGATAAAACATTCACGAAACGATAATAATGTATTGACGGAAAAGAAATAAAACCGCGTCACGACAATGACGAGGCATCGGTCGAATAAAAAAAAGGGAACCACGTCACTACCAACAGATTTCTTCTCGCTTGCAGTACTCATTGTGGGCAAGAATTGCTTCGTTTTCGGAATAAGAGTTTCATTTCGTTTTGAAACACTTACGACCAATCAAAGCACACGAATGGAGCACTTCTATCGATGTCATTGTCAGAAAGAGTGCCGATTCCCGGCAACGCTAATGAAGTTTACAAGAGCACTGCCTTGGCTGGACTGAAGCAGTTCCCGCCGCCGGAATCGCGCCTAAAGTTCTGAACTCGTTTCGTTATCGTTCAAACCGAAACAAACGCGGTACGCTTAGAATTCAATACAATTCTGTCGTATTTAGTAAATAAATATTGTTAACAATCAGTAAATTCGCCACAATTAGCCAAAACTAAGGTGGCTAATTCTCAAAAATATTCCTTAGCCACAGTTCATGAAAAGTAGCCACTTGAGCTAAAATAAGCCACATCTGACAACCCTGGTCATGAGTTTTGACATGTGAAAACGTTTCGCTTGCATCTGTGCAAGCAAAGAAAGCACCGGCTGATTTAAAGCAAATAATAGAGGTCTCCGTCGCTGTGCGGCCAATAACTACGCGGCTTCTCCGATCCATATCTGCCGAACAATTATATCTGAAGGCAAGAAATTTGAAATAAAGAACGACGAGTCTTTACACTCGTATTAAAACAAAAAAAAATATGTTAAAAAAAGTGAAAGACTTCCCTTAAAATGGACAAAAGACGCCAAAAAAGATAGTAACATCAGCCCCTGTTTGATGCAGTGTCTTGTAGTCTTAGTGTGAGGGGACGCCTATAAAAAATAAGGCTTCATCATTAACTGCAATTTTTTTTCTCCGTAACTTTATTCATGATGAGTTGACCGGCATATTTCTCACTACGTTGCACGATACAAGTAGACAATCGCTCTGATTTATCTTGTTTTTCACTTTATTGGGAACATTTTAATGGAGCTATTGATTAAGGCCAGCGAATAGGAAATATTCAACGAAAAATTATCAGGGATAGTTTTAAGTTTTAGTAACGAAAGAGAAATAGCAAACGTGATGTTCCAAAGAATAAATATCAGCTGACAACCCAGCACGATCAGATTGATGGTCCGTGCTATGATAATACATAATTTTTTTTCAAATTAACTATTTTAAATACTTAAAACCAATACTCGAGGGCATAAAATGGGCAGATTGAAAAATGAGCAATGAGTGCATATTTCAATTAAGAAAATCGTTTGCACTACCTGGATGGTTTCACCATATCGCTAAACAATATTGAGATTGTTCAGAAAATCAGCCTTTGACTTAGGCTTCCATGAAATTGAAGTTTAATGAATAAATCTCCTCTGGTAGCATTTGGCCTCCAGATACTGTGGCTCACCATCTTCCTGGGCAGGGAACGGAAAAGCTCCTCTCATATCCTTGCAGAGCGTCTGGCTAGCTGTAGCGAGGGTTGCTTGGTGTACTTAAAACACGAGCATTGGTTTTCGTCTCGCAATTTTCCTTTCACCACCATATTTGCATATCAAGCACTCTATTATCAATATGAATCAGCAAAATAAGCGAATAAGTCCTCAAGTAGAGCCAATTTCGTACGAGTGAAATTTGAGGCTTAGGTTTTTGGTAGTAAATATTGTTAATCATGCACAGAGCTTGAATGAGATCCCAAAAAACGTTTCTACTCTGTGATTTCTTGGGTAGTGTCGCAAAAACCTAATTCCGAAGTATGAACAAATTGAAGAAATAGTACAGTCATTTAATTATCAAGCGATGTAGAATAAAAGAAAGTCGACAAATAAATTTCATTTCATCAAGCGCATATGACTGTTATATGTAAATCATTCATAAATTTGCACGCGACGTTACCTTTCATTCATGTTCCAACCCTGAAAACAAGTTTTTTCCTTCAAAAAACGAAAAATGATCCTTATAAAGTTTCTACAGAAGGAATGTTAGCCATTTCACTCACGTCTTGTGTGGGAGCCTGCTTTCAAAGATGACTCTGACTATTGTGATTATCTTTTTTCCATGACACAGTGTGTGCATTTTGTGCAATCGTTACATATGCTAATAATCAATGGTGGAGGAAATTGAGTCACGAGTCTCCTGGTTCAAATATTGTTTTCAATTTTCTTACAGTTGATTTTGGAAGTACCCTCTATTCTATACAATTCGTTCTATTTTCAGACATCTCAAATGACGCGGGACGATGCTGGACGATGGAGTAGAATAAACCCCACATGGGAAGGAGGCATCATATTCTGTACTCTAAGACTTGCAGCATCTCTTGCGGAGTGAATCTTTCTTCGTTCACCTCGCAAGAATTTGCACTTTTACGAGTTTCTTAACACTTTGACTGCAATGTGAGATACTGGTGGTCACGGAGGGAACTTTTATAGTGCTGCTCACCGACCGGAAGTAATAAAGTGTTAAGTGCTAAGTATAGGCACCATCCAGTAATTGTAATTTTAAAAATTGCTTACTACAATTGATTTCAAACGACGCTAAGCAGAGCCGAAACTTTGTGGCACGGGAGGTATGCTTTTAGTTATAACTTGATTTAAGGGTTTTATTTCTTTTCAGTGAGTTGAAAAAGGATACTCAGCGCATCAATAGGAGGGTTTCAAGTGTTCCAATGGAACCAACCGGTAAGGTTGCCAACGCCATCGTGAGTTATTATATCGACTGGGACTTAAGTCGTTTCTATTTCTTGTTTAATTTGTATCAATTTGAGAATTCAATTTTCAGTTTTAATTTCAATCATTTTATTAGAAGCAAGCAGGAATTAAAGCGAAAATTAAAATTGAATGCAATCATAAATTAGAATGGAA
Organism: Morinoia aosen; assembly: GCA_030386875.1. Classification (NCBI taxonomy): domain Eukaryota; kingdom Metazoa; phylum Arthropoda; class Malacostraca; order Amphipoda; family Talitridae; genus Morinoia; species Morinoia aosen. The sequence continues at coordinate 28,824,218 of CM059580.1, read as the reverse complement.
TATCCGTTTCAAATTGAACAAGTCTATCAGTAAAAATTTCAGTTCAGAGGTGATATCTTGTATCGTTTCGTACAGATAACTACAATACCTGCACTATTCCAAATTAGATAATTTCAGGGAATGAGAGGTTTAAAAGAAGTGAACAAAGGGAAATTGCTGAGCCCAAACCAAGTTTTCGCTACATCTGCGTTTAGCAGAGCTGTTATAATACGCGAAGTTTTTGCATCTGGCAAGGCTTCCTTCTCTATAAGTTCGCAATAAAATCAAATGCAAATTGGTTGTAAACAATAATTTTTTAGCAGTATCAACTAGTAACCACAGGAATTTTTTTCACTATTCACACTTTCATCTGATCCTTAATCTAGTTGCAATGAAGGGAACAAGAAAACACGACCTAATTGAGAAAAAATTACCAGAGAGTTCATTTGGTATTTTCTAGGAGTTGATCATGAAATATTCTCAATTTGATGCGTGTGAAAAGTGCCCAAATGTGCCCCTAATACACCCTTACGGATGTCTTCAACACCATTGACACCTCACCCTATAAAAGCCATGCGCGTTTAGTTTGCGGTGCTCTTTCGATTCGCTCGTCCTCCTGTGCCAGTGACATCTGATTTACTAATAAACTTACCACCAAGCTACCCCTATCATCATTAACCACCGTATATTAAGAAAGTATACGAGTATTGTCTAGTACAAGTGATACACAGAAACTTTGGAAGGACGGCACTTTCAGTGTGATACATTCTGAGAAGCAGGGCTGCTCCTGAGAATATAAAGATATTCCAAAGTTTGCTTGTAAAAAATACCAAGCCTGAGAAAAATATCTCAAGGTATTAAAACTAAAGTATACATATATACTTTTTAAAATGCAAAATTATTCATTCACTCTTTACCGACGGCTGCAAAGACGTTAACTTTTCCTGTTGCTTGTATTTCTTCCTCCCTAAAGCTCATTTTACACTAGCGGTGTGGAGCGGCGGTGTGGAGCGACAGGGAACTTGCAATAGCTCCGCTCACGAGAGGATTGAGCGTCAGTGCCCACCAACTTGCTTTTACATTGCGGCTCAATACAACGCTCCTTCCCGAGCGACAGCAATCGTCACGCAGGGCTCCCCCTCTGTTTTTTTCCACCCAGATCTTTTTTTTTCGATTCCTCCTGGGTTGCTAGGTTAATTTTTTATGTATTGCTAAATATATGTGTTTTTTCAAGTCAGACAGAGAATTCATTGTTCCCTGAAGTTAATTTAATAACGCAGTTAAGAATTATTGTTTCAACACCGTGTGCAAATGACTATCTGATTCAAAACCACGCCTATCGAATGGGGTAGAACGTGTTCAATATGTTTCTCGACCTCCTTGAAAACGCGTAACGAACGAGTTTCTACGAACTTGCAAGCCCGGCCAAGCCATGGATAGCCGGCGCTCCACTTGTGTTGCTTTGATTAGCTTGGCACGTTGCAGTGAGGTGACGCGCATTTTGATCGTAAAACTGGTCGTGCATTCCTTTAAATGAATATCGAAAAATTAATTATTTTAAACATCCAAATTTTCATATTTTTGCCGCACAAGTATTCAAAATGGCTAGCCCTCCAAAAACGATCTCTAAAATGAGGTATACGCAGTCTTTCAAAGAAGAATGGTTAATGGAAAGAATGGAAAAACTGTCACAGTTGGAAACCTAAGCCGAAATTGGTAAGAGATGTCGTCATCATCATCAACAGAGTATGTCACCAGCGTAATCTTGCACAACAGAAAAGACGTCTTAATGTTGAAATTTGCGCTGCAGAAGAGAATTAGGAGAGACAGGAATAAAATCGGCATTAAAATCATTGTTTCTACTCACGTATGTTAACTTTTACTTTTTTCTTAATAAAACTACACTACTACGTTTCTTTATTAACGAATCTCGATTTTTTCGTGTTCAATCTACGTTTATCTGAATCGTTTATAAAAACTGTTTATCGTTATCTTCAGCATGTTAAAACGTTGAGTTAATATTCAAAGTTGAAAGCTAATTACTGGAAGATGTGTTAAAAATATTAATGTTGTAAGTAACTGATTGAAAACTAGGCCTGCCGCACATTTTTAACATCGCTTAATTTTGAACAAAACATGTATTTATTCTTCAAGAACTTCTGCGTTTCGCCTCCTTTGCCGAAGAAAATTGGGAAAAATATCTGAATTCACAAATGAATATATAAGAATAATTATCAAATAATTAAAGTGAATTAGGGGAGACTGTTCATTGTTCATATTATTATCACTGGCAGCCCTGGTTTATTGGCAGTGCACACCGCAAATATTTAGCATGCAGAATGTTGCCGCTCCTTAAGCTGGGTTTACACGGAGGGTGACTTCCCCAGGGTGACGCCCCCACCCTACCCCTATCACCTCAAGCTTCCCCACTTGCGTTTAGACGGAGGGTGAGATGCCCAGGGTGCCGAAATTGGTGCGTTCAGAAAATGTACAAGTTCCCCTTACAAAAATGAATTTTAATTTTTCTTGAGTGAGAATTTTATTATGGGCAACTTCATAAAAAGGGATCTATTGATTTCGAATGACAATAATTGCAAAATAAATGTAGGCAACCCCATAAACTATGTCAATATAAATGAGATTTATTTTGGTGCTGCTGCACAAAGCATTCTCCTGGGAAATGTCGACAAAATATGTACCAAAAAACTAGAAGAGTTTGGATTGGAAGATCTTAATAAATGTAATTCAATAACACCATATTCAATGCATTTCTCCAATTTCGTGAAAGAAGAGCATCATGAAAAGATAAAGATGAAGTGGCGAGAACTGTTTGCTTAAGATGCTCCTTTCAAGACAGAAATTGTGTCTGAAAAATTCTGGTACGCAGCTTCGTTACTCGCTGCTTCCCGAGTAAATTACAGCTTTTGTCAGTACCGCTAAATTTTGCTGCAGCTAGAGAATTTTTTGACCTTAACTACATAAAAACAAAAAACAGGATTTCGTTAAAATGAGCAAGACTAAATGCACGAATGCGATCAAAATTTACGTTAGAGAACATAGATTGCACAAATTGGAACCATCACGGGAGCTTAGTCAACAAATTAAATAAAAAATTGGCAGATGAAGGAAGAAGAGGAGGAAAAAATTTCATCCAAACAGGAAAAGTAGGCAAAACCCTAAAATTTTCGTTTTATTGCTAGTTTAATATATTTGGTACACTTTAACAATTTTTGGTACGTTTTCATGGAGGTTTTATTCAATCAGAAAAAAATCGGCAACCCTGGAGATAACAGTGACTGAGTGAGGATGTCGAAATGTAATTCAAGGTACGTGCAAAAAAGAAGATGCTATTTTTAACCTGTAAACTATTTCACGGAGGCCGGCATAAGATATCAACGTATTCGTGGAGAATTCAAGAATTACTTCTTAAACGAAGGCCAAGTGCCTTGGCAGAAACGAATGTGTCAATTGGTTGAATAAGGAATGGAGGTAAATCAATAAAACTTCTCGCAGATATAGCTTCTTTTATGACGTTATTGTTAATGCCCAAACTAAGGAATAACGAAATATAACTTGCCCAGCAGATGTATATAAAGACCAAAATAAATGAAATATGCGCGATAGAGTCTGATAACAGGAAATAGAAATAAGTAAAAAAATTATATCAGTCTAAGTCCTATCACGAGCCATCTTGTGTTAATAATAGCATGACAGCGAACAATTTGTGTTACTATTGTTAGAGGTAATTACTTTTGAATTAGATCGAAAATCATTTCAGCTACAGATCATTTCAGCGATAGTTCTTGATAAAAAAATTATATTTACAGCCTTAATAAATACAATCAGACTGACGCTTTGCTTTCAAGAAATCTATCAATGTGAAAACTTTAGCCTTCAGTCACTTTTCCAGATCAGGAGAGACTTTTTGGATTGAGATTACGCATGAGAACATGACGACAGAGCAGCCAAGACATACATCCTACCCTCAAGACTGTCTGGAGCGCACTGTCTCTCCGTCGTTCCACAGGCAGTCCCAGCATTTGGGGCAGCAGCGTCGACACGCATGGGGTAGTAGTGGGAGGCGTTAGACCGTGGGATTGGGGGTTTTTTGAAGAGGCGGGGAGGGAGAGAGGGCGTTGCCCCGGGGAAGTCACCCTCCGTGTAAACCCAGCTTTACCGTGAGCGTGGCAATAAGGGTCATTTTGCTCTGCTGTGGGCGGAGCTTATTTGGCTGGCGGGATGGAGCGACGGTGTGGAGCGCGAAGACACCGTCAGTGTAAAAGGGCCTTAAGAGTGCTGTTTTCCAGTGATTCAATTAAAGTTTTGACTGCTCCGACGTCGAGCAACTTTGAGTATGTTTTGTTATGGATGGTTTGACAAGTAACCTGTATTTAATAGTTTCAACTTTGATCGTACAAGTAATTTTATTTTTAAGGGAATTCGCTTGAGAAAAATTCTCTCAACACACGTCGAAGAATACGGTAATAACAGTGCACATGAAAGATGTCAATGAAGTAAATTGACCGTAACCCAAGCCATCCTTGGTGTTTTAGGGAGTTTGAATACTTTGGGATATTTTCGGCTTCGTTTTCGAGGTTATTAGCGTACACTCTAAAACTTCACTGATCAACCAGGTCGTTTATATATCAAATTCAGTTCATGTATCATGTAAGAGAATAGGATAGCTAATGGAGCGATCGTTGCTGGTGACTGATTAACGTCCCTTGCTAATATTAGGTCCAACATGTCTAATATTGCTATTACGCTATCCGTGTTCTGTGGATTTTTTTATTTTCAGAGGCTATAGTTCCGCAAGGACTTTTAAACGATCATTTCTGAATCTTGTTTTCATAGATGCATCGATTGCGCAGGGGTTAATTACAACGAACTTTTCCGATCGAAAGCGTTTTCGTTGATGAAGAAACTGAGAATGTTCTTAGCCTCTGAAGGTGCTGAAAGATGCAGCTTGTGTGATCCTAATTGTTCAGGCTGAAATTCTACATTCATTGTGTTTACTTTCTGAAGGATAGTTGGAGAAATGATAGCAAATGCTTCGTTCCACAGTTAATCAATGTTTCATACGAATGATAGACGTTGCTTTAATAGGGTCCTAATGAACTATTTCTACCCTGTGATTTTTTGAGAACTGCCAAAAAAAACTAAATTTGAATCATCAACAACATGAAGAAATAGTACTGTCATATTAGTATAAAAATTAATAAAATAATCGAACTCGACGAAAAAATTTCATTCGTCATGAGTATGCCTCCGCTTTTATTTGATAACATTCAAATTTTCTCACGTCGTTACCGTCCATTTGCACCCCTAACCTTTAAAATAGTTTTAAACTATAATACGATGAAATATTCTCCACAGAACGCGCTTTCAAAAAAGTGTTAGACATGTCACTCGCATCTTACGTGGGAGCTTGCCTTCAAAACATGACTCATACTCTCGTGACAACCTTCGCTCTTCGTCGCAGTGTGCGCTGTTTGGGTAATCGTTTCATTTGATAATCGTCCGTGGCTTGATAAATGTGACACGAGTTTTCTGATTAAGTTACTGCTTTGAATTATATCGTAGTTGATTTTCGCAGCAGCACTGCATCTTTTCAATTGAATACTAACCCTTCCTATAGTTCGTTCTACTTTCATATTGGGCAACTTATACGGATGATGAGTGCGTTAAAGGACTATTTTATAAAACGAATTTGGTGTAGGAAGGCGGCCTTTCTATTCTGTACTCCAAGACTTGCAGCTCTTGCGCAGTGAGTCTTTTTCGCTCAACACTTTGACTGCGACGCGAGCCGCTGGTGGTCACGGTGGGAATTTTTATAATGCTACTCGTCGCTAGTAACAAAATCATTTTTCGTAAATACTTAATGAAAGCCAACTAAAAAGTTACGACTTTGTTAATGTGTGTTTTTTAAATTGCTCACTGCAACAGATTTTATATTTGAGTTGAATATCGAATTTCAGGTCAACTCATTGCAGTCAATGTGTTAAGTTATGTGTTTTATATTTCATATCATTCGATAATGAAGAAACTAACATAATTCAGGGAAATGGAAAACTCCCCTTTACCATAGAAGCGCACCAATTTTCCTTAGCAACAAGCCAATCGACCTCTAACAATGCCTAATTAATTAAATATACTGGAAAAAGTCATTACGGTTAGAAAAATGAGAGAAAGTCGGGGAAAGAAGTTTTTCTAGCCAGCGAAATAGAAATAAAAGTAGCCTTTCTCTCTCGCCCCGTCGCCCTCGGCCTAGCTGGCTGCATGTTGCTAAGCAGGGTTTACACGGAGGGTGACTTCCCCGGGGCAACGCCCTCTCTCCCTCAGCGCATCTTCAAAAAAACCCCAATCCCCCTGTCTAAAAGGCCTCCCACTACTACCCCATGCGTGTCGACGCTGCTGCCCCACATGCTGGGACTGCCTGTGGAACGACGGAGAGACAGTGCGCTCCAGACAGTCTTGAGGGTAGGATGTATGTCTTGGCTGCTCTGTCGTCATGTTCTCATGCGTAATCTCAATCCAAAAAGTCTTTCCTGATCTGGAAAAGTGGCTGAAGGCTAAAGTTTTCACATTGATAGATTTATTGAAAGCAAAGCGTCAGTCTGATTGTATTTATTACGGCTGTAAATATAATTTTTTTATCAAGAACTATCGCTGAAATGATTTTCGATCTAATTCAAAAGTAATTACCTCTAACAATAGTAACACAAATTGTTCGCTGTCATGCTATTATTAACACAAGATGGCTCGTGATAGGACTTAGACTGATATAATTTTTTTTACTTATTTCTATTTCCTGTTATCAGACTCTATCGCGCATATTTCATTTATTTTGGTCTTTATATACATCTGCTGGGCAAGTTATATTTCGTTATTCCTTAGTTTGGGCATTAACAATAACGTCATAAAAGAAGCTATATCTGCGCGAAGTTGTATTGATTTGCCTCCATTCCTTATTCAACCAATTGACACATTCGTTTCTGCCAAGGCACTTGGCCTTCGTTTAAGAAGTAATTATTGAATTCTCCACGAATACGTTGATATCTTATGCCGGCCTCCGTGAAATAGTTTACAGGTTAAAAATAGCATCTTCTTTTTTGCCCGTACCTTGAATTACATTTCGACATCCTCACTCAGTCACTGTTATCTCCAGGGTTGCCGACTTTTTTTTCTGATTGAATAAAACCTCCATGAAAACGTACCAAAAATTGTTAAAGTGTACCAAATATATTAAACTAGCAATAAAACGAAAATTTTAGGGTTTTACCTACTTTTCCTGTTTGGATGAAATTTTTTCCTCCTCTTCTTCCTTCATCTGCCAATTTTTTTTAATTCATTTGTTGACTAAGCTACCGTGATGGTTCCAATTTGTGCAATCTATGTTCTCTAACGTAAATTTTGATCGCATTCGTGCATTTAGTCTTGCTCATTTTAACGAAATCCTGTTTTTTGTTTTTATGTAGTTAAGGTCAAAAAATTCTCTAGCTGCAGCAAAATAAAGCGGTATTGACAAAAGCTGTAATTTACTCGGGAAGCAGCGAGTAACAAAGCTGCGTACCAGAATTTTTCAGACACAATTTCTGTCTTGAAAGGAGCATCTTAAACAAACAGTTCTCGCCACTTCATCTTTATCTTTTCATGCTGCTCTTCTCTCACGAAATTGGAGAAATGCATTGAATATGGTGTTATTGAATTACATTTATTAAGATCTTTCAATCCAAACTCTTCTAGTTTTTTGGTACATATTTTGTTGACATTTCCCAGGAGAATGCTTTGTGCAGCAGCACCAAAATAAATCTCATTTATATTGACATAGTTTGTGGGGTTGCCTACATTTATTTTGCAATTATTGTCATTCGAAATCAATAGATCCCTTTTTATGAAGTTGCCCATAATAAAATTCTCACTCAAGAAAAATTAAAATTCATTTTTGTAAGGGGAACTTGTACATTTTCTGAACGCACCAATTTCGGCACCCTGGGCATCTCACCCTCCGTCTAAACGCAAGTGGGGAAGCTTGAGCGGGTGAGAGGGGTAGGGTGGGGGCGTCACCCTGGGGAAGTCACCCTCCGTGTAAACCCAGCTTAGAGTCCCTATGGAGCGTCGCGTCAAACAGCACGCCATAACGCGAAACGCGATGACACCAAAGAGCTGCGCGGGAAGATATCGATAAGCTTGTTTGTTTGAGGGTAAAAAACGCTTGCAATATTCTTCACTATACACTGCACACTCTAGAAATGATACACGTAATAATTTTCGAATAGTATTTCTACTTCTAAATTGTTTCAAAAGCACTCATATTTGCGTTTCATAATTTATTGGAACACATGATTTTAGACACAATTTTGTCAAACTTTGTTGCATACTAGCCTAAACCACCAAAAAATTGTTGTTCGCTGATATCAATGCTTCTCATAATATCAACTTGAACCTCAACGATATTGGTTTATTTTCAAAAAATTTGTTTGATGTAATTACTAGCCTGGTATTTTCGCGTTCAGTTCAATGAATCGAGCATTTTATGTTCTAATTATTTGCGTAACTGGATGCTACGGTTGTAGAATGCAATTTGGCAACTCACTTAAATCGTTTGGAAGAGTACTTGTGAGATATATTCAGCCAACACAGAGAGAAAATGTTCCATCAGCCGTAGATGTAAAGAAAGGGATGATTTTCAATTTTATTTTAATTCAACTTCGAACTGAAGCTATAATTTCATCCATTACCTCCATCGCTGAGTTGTTTTTCCCTACGCTATCTAATTATGTTTGAAAATTAAGGTACACCGTGCACGTAAAACTTCAAATTTTTTTTCCAAAGAAAGCAATAATTTTACGTAAAAACAAATCGGATTATTAATAATTACGTTTAGTAAACCTTTCGCAGCTCGTTCAAACAATGGAACCTTCATAACCATCCATCCATCGATTTCTTCTTCGAAGCGTACCAGTGAAGTGCAGACTGAAATGAACAGAATGTTTCTTTTCAATTTCCTCAGCCATGTTCAAGCATTGGTACAAGTTTATGTATGAACCTGCCTGGGCTATCAGAACCTAAATTAGACTAAGCATATCATTACAAGTTGACTTCAAATTCATCATAAGAAAACATTCCTAATAATCTTCTGCCAGTGCTAAAGATTTAATGATGATCTACCACCCAGAAGTAGAGTTAGAATGGATCATCCTAATCAAATGGAATGGAACCTGATTTTAGTGACCCAGTTAATTAATCTAACATTGCTGAATACTTTTACGATAACTCGCTACAAAACGCGAGAGACTAAATTTTTCATTTACGCTTCTGTTGCAACATGAATTTTTTCCTGATACATTCATACCATCGAAATATGTTACCAAGATTTTGAAGTTAGACTTTAAGACATTTCTTTATGAAGTAAGAAAACGGATTTTATTGCGTAACTAAAATATACCCGATTATCCGAAAATGTGTACGATAAAAAATGTCAGAAATTTGAAAGAATCTCTTCATAATTTTTAAATTACATTTTCTTCGAGAGAACGTTTCTACTGATATTCTAGCAGTATATGTCATTTCTCTAGATAATAAGAATTTTCAACTTTAAAATATGGCTTCCCTAATTTGCTAACCAACGCTGTAGTTTATGTCATCAACCACTATATTGGAACAAATTTTAAGGCTTAGAATCTTTCCCAGTTAGACACATTTCGAAGCCGCGCAAGATCCAATAATTTCAGCTTCATCTTTCCTGAAGTTCATTTGAGATTTACATGATTTCAATGTGAAATGGAATATTCATGTCTTATTCAGCAACAATCAGCTAAGCTATACAATCAGCTAAGCAAGATGCTGCACAGACTTAATCTTTCTCGAATGGTCCAAGAATCAACACGAATTACCAACACTTCTAAAACTCTTCTTGACCTAGCAATTACAAACAATCCCCAAGCAGTACTCAGCACAGAAATCTTACCGTCCTTTTCTGATCACCATTCGGTAGAATGCCAATTCAATATTGCAAAAGAGAAACAGAAATCTAGTTACATTACATATCGCATGAAAAACCACTACTCCCCTGAAATATTTCATGAAAAGCTATTAGACAGATGGAGTGAATTTCAAGGTATGGAAAACACCGATGATGTCAATCTACAAGTTTCGCTTTTCAACGAAAATTTCGTATCAGCTCTTAACGAATGCGCACCTTTCACTACGAAGAAAGTTAAGCCAAGAATTTCTAAATGGATAACAGATGAGATAAAACAGTTGAGCAGAGCTAAAAGAAATTTGCAGCGTGAGTTCAAACTGAATAAATCAGAGAGTACGCGTCGAAAATTATGTAAAGATCATGAGAAGATCCTACGAAGAAAAGTTAAGGAAGCAAAACGGGACTACTTCCACAAAGAACTCCTGGCGGCAAAAACAAACCCTAAAAGAACTTGGGAAATCATTTGAGAAGCTGCTCAGTATAAAAATTCAGACTGCAAAAGCACTTTTGACAACCCCTCAGAAATGGCGAATGACTTTAACACTTTCTTCTCAAAAGTTGGCGAAGATGTTTTCAATGAAGTATCCAGGACAGTTTCAGACACATCTACAGAGGCAAATCTGAGCGATGTTTCATCCCCAAATAGTAGCAACAAGTGGAGACCAAAGCCAGTTAGCGTCATAGAGATACGAAAAATCTTATACTCACTAAAGAATACTAAAGCGACTGGACATGATGGCATAAGCCTCCAACATATAAAAGACAGCTTCCCTGTCACAGCACCCTTCATTCGCTTGATAATAAATACATCTATGGTCACAAACAAGTTTCCCGATCAATGGAAACTATCCATTATTAGGCCATTACATAAATCTGGTGATATCGACATAGCGTCAAACTACAGACCAATCAGTCTCCTGCCTGTTATGTCCAAAATATTAGAAAAAGTAATAACAAACCAGCTCTCGTCTTACATAGACGAGTCACATCTACTGCATCGCAATCAATATGCTTACAGGAGGAATACCAGTACTCAGGACCAGTACTCAGGACCAGTACTCAGGACCAGTTAAACATAACAGAAAAAATTTACAATGATATTGACCAAAAAAAATTAACTCTCTTACTATTGCTTGATCTCTCCAAAGCTTTCGACAGTGTTGAGCATAAGAAACTTCTACAAAAAATTTCAAACCTCAGAATAGACACTCAGTGCTTTGAAAGCTACCTACGAAACCGCTCTCATGCAGTGTGCTTGAATAACAATATGTCATCATTCATACCAAATAATTTTGGCGTTCCTCAAGGTTCAATCATCGGCCCACTCCTATTTTCAACTTTCATCAACGATTTCCCCACCATGCCGGCAAACACAAAAATCTCAATGTATGCTGATGACGTACAAATTGCCATGACAAGCTCAACAGCGGATTTCACAGAAACACAAGCCAACGCTGAAAACCTTCTGAGAAATCTGAAATTGTGGTATGACCATAATAGCCTCAAACTTAACGCAAGTAAAACGCATGCATTGTTTTCGGATCACAGAATGCGACTGAAAATTTACCACCATTCAAGGTAACATTTGGAGACGATACAATGAAACCAGTCGATAAGGTTAAAAATCTGGGTGTTTGGTTTGACAAAAATATGACTTTCAATTCACACGTCGAAACAATGTGCAACAAAATTAACGGAACCTTAATGTTTTTTCATCGTATAAAGAACACACTTGACGAAAAATCTAGATTATTAGCGATTCAGTCTTTAGTTTTATCGCGTCTAGACTACTGCAGTCTTGTGTGGGGAGATTTACCTAAATGTCGTCAGGAAGAGTTGCAAAAATGTGTTAACTTCGCCGCCAAAGTGGTATGCAAAGGAAATTTCAATAAATACGATCATGTCACCCCTCTTTTAAGAAAACTCGACTGGATCCCAATACCGAACAGATTCATGATCCAGAAAGCTCGACGAGTATTCTCCTCTCTGTACCTCCCCCAAAGTAATGCAGAGGTGGTAAAATTTTTTCCATCTAATATCCCAAACGAAAGATCAAACCGGAGGAACGATGTTTTAGTCAGTTACCGTTCAACTAACGGGGGACAAAAAGCTCTCTCAGTTTCTGGAGCTTTTTTGTGAAACAAGCTTCCCAAGCATATCAAAAACTCTAAAACTGGAAAAGAATTTAGAGTAAATGTGTCACGTCATTTTGCATCTCTGTCATAGGGCCTGCAGCATTTCGGTGTGAACTTCCCATCTATCAGAAATTTTAATTTTCCTGAGATTTCTGTTAGAAATTTAGAAACTATTTCATTTTACGTTTGCTAAGCGATTCGTATATTCATCTTACTTATTTCTGTCGACAACAATGAGCACCACAGCCGTCAGTTAAAGTGCAGCAGAACGAACGTTCTTTCCATAATTAGGAGTATTTCCTCATCTTTATTTTGTTATTTCTTTCTCTTTTCTGTATTAATATTTCAACGTCCGTATGACAAATATACCATGAAATACATTTTGTGCGTACACCAACAAACAGGTTTATAGATGTGAGGGTTGTGCAAAGTTTAGAATGAATTAAATTTTTGGCTAACGTTGTCTCGCTATTTCAAAATCATTCTCGAAGATGTTTTCAATCGATTTTCGGCTGAGCTGGGGGGAAGGGGGTAATTTAAGCATTGCATTTAGTCTTTTTATTTTTTTCCGTGCGTTCAGCGCACACTAGCACTGAACTTTCAAATCGGAAAAAACTCTAAATTTCTGTAATTAAAATTGTCACTTTGGATCAAGGCCTAATCTTCCTATATGTGCCAATTTTTGTGAACATCCTCCACTCAGATGTGATATCCGGCCACAATGTTACTCCATTTTATCCCACGTACACATGTCCGTATAATGCTGAAGAGTTTTGTTGCTTCTTGACTATAACCTGATATTTCTTAAAAATTTCTGTGAAAAAACTAAAAACCAGCTCATTTTTATGTTTTCCGAAGTCTTCTCTTCCTTTTAGTTATTTTTTTTTGCGAAAAATTTCTTAGGATTACAGTGAGCTCAACTGTCATTTTCTGTGTAGTAGATGGTAGGTTGCTTCCAGCTTTTATCTTATGTATGCATTTTTTTCTAATATTTCATTTTCAATAAGTATATATATTAATATATGTGTGTGGACGTGTGTAGGTATATATATGTATCTACATAAATTGATATACATGTTTCTATTTCATTTCTTTACACAAAAACCATTCGGTTAATAAATTTTATTGCAATAGCGAAATGATTCAAAAATAGATCTATCACTTCCCCAGAGGGCGTTTCTGTGAATCGGATTAATGTCATATATAATTAATGAAATAATGTGCAATTTGAGCATATGAATTGTAGAAAAATTATCTTTCTGGCCGTGTGTTGTACAAGCAATGAATTTTGATATTGAATATATGTTTGTTTACCCATTTCTACCAATATTTTGTAGATATTTGTCAATCATGAGTGGCAACCGGCTTACACTGTATCTCCACTTTATCCCATGTACCCATGTCCGCATGATGTGGTGAATATCGAGAAGATATGATATTTGTTTTTGGTGGTGATAGGGCTTTGCATATTTTTAGGGCATATTTTTCATTTCTCATTCAACTACCCTTGACAGAGATAGACTATTGGCACGCCACGTATGGTTTGTCTATTAGTACGCCTCGTATATTTTGTCTATTAATATGCCTCGTATGGTCTATCTACTTGTACACCTCTGATAGTTCGTCTATTAGTACACCTCGTATAGTTTGCCTATTATTATTATGCCTCGTATGTCTTATCTATTTGTACACCTCGGATGGTTGTCAATAAGTACTCCTAGTATAGAACTTTTGTTAGACTACTAGCACACCACGAATGGCTTGTCTATTAGTAGCCTCGTATATTTTGTCAATTAATATGCCTCGTATGGTCTATCTACTTGTACACCTCTGATAGTTCGTCTATTAGTACACCTCGTATAGTTTGTCTATTATTATGCCTCGTATGGCTTATCTACTTGTACACCTCGGATGGTTTGTCAATTAACACTCCTCGTATGGAACATTTGTTTTAGGATGCCCTATACTTGAGAAATTTTTAAAAGCCAATATGTTGGCATGTATCTCATGTGACAACTTGGAAATAAACATTTTTTCTTTTTCTTTTTTTTTCTTTTTTCTTATTCTCATCAGTATATCAGGATCAGGGCCCTTGAGCAGTGTTAGAGTAATGTTCAATTTATATGACAGAGCTGGCACATTTTTCTGTTTATTCAAGATTTTCATTCATACCGTGAATCAAACAGTACGGAGTTAAACATAATTAAAATGCACCGGGAAGTAAGGAGATATTACAGCTAACCACATGAACCTGAACAAGTGATTCTCGAATAATTTCTGCCTTCTTCACAAATTCCATGAACGAGTCGCGTTTAAATTTTGAAACTCATCATTAAACAGCAGAAACAATAAAGCTTTGTCTTAACTCCAGGACTGACTTTAGAAACACAAAGGATTTTTATATCTATCGCAATGGATGCATCAATTAGTCGCTCTAAGTGAAGTAGCCGCTGGTCCGTTTAATTGATGCTAAATTGATGTTCGGTTAAGAGCATAATTGATGTATCCACTGTTGCCATCACTCCAAATTTTTGCATGAGAAGTTGTAATAATGTACAAATTCATTTTCAGAATTGTTTATCTATGGTTTATCTTGATATCGGTGACAATATTCATTAAATGATTGTCATAAAAGTTATTTAAGTCTTGAAAGTATTATATATTGAATTGTATTCAGATGCATAAAAATGTGCATCAAGGTGGAAACATTGATATTTGTATTATTATTATTCTGTATTGTAAGAGGATCCTACATTTCTTCACATGGACTAAGACGGAATTATGTAGAATGGATGACGACATTTTTATTGCTAATGCAGGAATGAATCTGTGTACTAATGTACTTATATCAATTGTAATCAAACGGAATCGTACATAAGTACTCAGTGAATTGCATTTGTATAATTATTTTAAAGATTAAGCCTACATATCGTCCGATAGTAATCTTTTGTATTTTTATGCATATGATTTGATATATAAATATAGTGGAATTTCACGTATAAAAATATCTATGAGCGAAAATAAATCCTTGAAACTACTATGTGTGAGTGTAACATAAAATTACAATTTGAATATAAATATTTGAGCGTGTGCACACTGCCATCAATGTAGAATTTTAAAACAACTTTACTGAGTAGTTTAATACGAAGTTTTTCATTGACTTTAATCTTCACACCGGTCAAAGGTCTGATTCACACTCTGCCTCCTGATGCTGGGGACTAACAAGCTGTCGTAAAATGTGATAATTATCACATTTTACGACAGCTTGTTTTGAGATTGCAACACCGGCAGACATTTTTTGTATTCCTTGCTGAAAGGAAAACTACACTCCTGCTCATCGCATCCAATAGATATATATGTAAGACAAAAAAACTGAAATTAACAAGTGATCTTGTCAATTTTTAACTCAACTCACTGGGTTGGATTAATTTGGATTTGGCTTGGACTAATTTCAAATGAAAAGGTGAAATTAACGAAGTCTTTCCTTTCACAGAAGTTCCTATTAAACACAAAATCGAATTACTGGAAATTTTGGCTACCACTGAATATTTAAAAGAAGCCATATTGATAAAAGTTCATTTGTTGTATCAAACAGTGTTATTAAACAAACTTAAAATATAAATAAATATACGTAGCGTAGAGGCTTCAAATGTCGAGTGGCAGCAACTTTCAACAGCACCTCATAGCGCTTATGCTCCGGGCCGCTATCGCCCATATGTGTACTCTCAAACCCGACGCGAAACCCAGGAGATCAAAATTTGTCTGATCTTTGTCTAAGACAATTTTTGACTGACAAATATTCATTTGACACTTTTCAAGTTCCTTCTCGAACAAACCAGAGAAAGCTTATATTTCCCTGAATGAATGGAAACCAAATCGGTCTAGCGCTAATTAAAACTGCAGTAAGCTGTGTGAAGTTCTGCCTGAATTGACAATATCATGACCTGCCTAGCCCTGACGTGACGTTCATTTTATAAGAAACCTTTTGCGTGAATTTGTTTTTGAGTACTCCCTAAATAAATTTTGCAATTGTGATGAAAATTTGAGCTCATTTTCTTTCAAATTATTTGCAAATTTCGATTTATTAGCATAGATGTATTGTGCTATTAATATTGTATTAATTAGTACATTAGACTACGTGGCGTCGATACGCTTGATCAAACTTTCTGTGATAGATGGAAAAACTTTTCCCATACATGGAAATTACGATGCTGCTATATTTATCACGGATTTTTTTACATGGGGTAAGGCAGTTCAACTTCATTCAGTATTTTAGAAAAGACCCATTGAAGACCCAATTCTGGAAAGTTAAAGGGCTAATTTTTTTCGCCATTATCCTCTCACAATCTACGCGCAGTTTTCAAATTATATGAAATTTTTCATCACATTTCAGTTCAACCTTGAGGATTTCAACAAAACCTTTGGCCACGTAATACATTAAAGGCTTTTAACTTTCAGTTGTCTGAAATACAGATGACACTACGCGAATCACAACTTCATTCGAACGTCAAACAAATGAGCCACAAGAATTGCTCTAAATTGCGATAGATATAAAAATTCTGAGTTTCTGAAGTCAGTCCTGGAGTTAAGACAAAGCTTTATTGTTTCTGCTGTTTAACGATGAGTTTCAAAATTCAGACGCGACTTGTTCATGGAATTTGTGAAGAAGGCAGAAATTATTTGAGAATCTCTTGTTCAGGTTCATGTGGTTAACCGTAATATCCCCTTACTTACCAGTGCATTTTAATTATGATTAACTCCGTACTATATGATTCACGGTATGAATTAAAATCTTGAATATACAGAAAAATTTGCCAGTTCTATCATGTAAATAAAACATTACTCTAACACTATGCAAGTGCCCTGATGTACTGATGAGAATAAGAGATGAATATTCCATTTCACACTGAGGTCTTGCCAATCTCAAATAAACAGAAGGCTCATTCACTCCAGGACAGATGAAGCTGAGATTTTTGGATCTTGTGCGGCTTCGAAATATGTCCGATTGGGAAAGATTCTAACACTCTATTATAGAGTGGATAGCCCTACACTAGAGCACAGCGCAGGTTCCACATAGACACCAAATAGTTATAGTACTGAACACAATACCATGCAATGACACAGCATGTTAGGTAAATAGTTCACTCACCTCTTGGATACCTTAACTTAATACTCCATTTTCAATACTGTTGCTAGCAAGAGTAGAGCGGAGATAGACGGGAAATGTATAGTATAGGGTAGAATAGAATTAGTACATTAGTTTAGAACTTAAGAAGTTAGATACCAACCACAGTATGGTAATTATTTACACACTCGGTCAACATGTACTTGTTGTTGAACCCGAGGCCAATCGCAGACTGACTTGCGAGTGTTGCCCTCTCGAGCGTTGCCAACTTATGGTCTCTCTAACTAGAACTTACACTACTCGCTATATTACACCCCTCCCTCCTTAATTAGAAACCCCTCCCTGTATCCCCAGTCCCCATATTCAATAGTCAATCCTAAAGGTCCATTCTCACCACAGGCTTCCGAGCCCGGGTAGACCTGCGTGAGATGTTAGCACTTGGAGGCTCGTGCATCCTAGCCTCCTGGGTGGGAGTCGGGTAATCAGGTGTTCCGGTGTCAGGTTCATTGGTCGGAGGTGGTGGGTATGAATTTTGAGCAGGTTGTGGAAACACGATGGTTTCCTCCGTAGGTTGTTCCAAGGGTTCAGGGATGGTGTTCGAGCAGGTAATAACTTGGTCCTGGTGTCGACGAACGACCTCTCCCCCCTTCAGTTGGCACTTGTAGGATACCGGGCCTGTTTTCTCAATGGTGGTAGCAGGGGTCCATTTTGGGGAACCCGGCGTATATTGACGGACCATCACAGGAGACTCCGGCGGAATATCAACCGCGCGAGACCCTGGGTGGTATCTTTTCTGAGCGTCCTGGCATTGAGCAACTTTGGACGCGATTGCTTCTGACGGACAAAGCAGATCAAGACGAGAGCGAACTTTTCTGCCTAACATCAGTTCGGCGGGCGTAACACCTGTTGTCGTGTGGGGTGTCAGCCGATAGTTGAACAGAAACCTGTCTAGTGCTAGGCGTAGGGGTTCCGTTGACTTTCGTATATTCTTCCTGAAAGTTTGTACCATGCGCTCTGCCAGTCCATTAGTTGAAGGGTGGTATGGTGCGCTCGTAATATGTCGCATACCACATGCCTTCACAAATTCTTGGAATTCGGCCGATGTGAAACACGTTGCATTGTCAGAAACAAGTGTTACTGGAAATCCAAATGTCGCAAAAGTGTGTTTCAGGCATGAGATCGTTTCGCTAGAGGTTGTAGTAGATGTGGGAAAAATTTCAACCCACTTAGAGTGTGCATCCACGATCACTAGATAGTATTTTCCATCCATTGGGCCTGCGTAGTCAATGTGTATGCGATGCCAAGGCTTCGCAGGCCATTCCCACGGATGGAGTTCAGCTTTCGTTGGTGCAGCTCGAGTGCTCAGGCACTCGCTGCATGACTTAGTCGTTTCTTCTAGATCTTTGTCCAGCAGCGGCCACCATACATAGCTGCGAGCTAACTCCTTCATCCTGGATGATCCAGCATGGCCAGAGTGCAGTTCGTCCACAATGGCTTGTCTGAGAGCTTGGGGTACAATAATTCTTGCTCCCCAGAGCACACAGCCATTTTGTGTGGACAATTCGTCTCGCCTCCTAGTATACGGAGCGAGATCAGAGTCACCAATTACCGTCGAAGGCCAGCCTACTTGGCAGTATTTGTATACCTTTGAAAGTACTGGGTCCCTTAGGGTGCCGTCGCAGATGTGGGTGCTGGTGACTGGAGCTGACTCAAGGAAATTAACTAAGGACGTCCATTCCGCAGGAATAGGTGTGGCTTCCTCGGGAGTTGTCAAAGGTAGACGACTGAGAGCATCAGCCGTGCCCAACAGCACGCCGGACCGGTGACGCAAGGTGAACTTGTAGGACTGCAGTAGTAAAGCCCACCTTTGAATGCGCCCGGATGCCATCGGAGGAATGCTTCTACCCGGATCAAATAGTCCTAACAAAGGTTTGTGGTCCGTAACCACAGTGAAATCCTGTCCCCACAGGTAGCAATGAAATTTTCGAAGTGCGAACACCATAGCTAGGGCTTCTTTCTCAGTTTGAGAGTAGTTGCGTTCTGTTGCTGTTAGAGTTCGGGAGGCAAAATAGGCGGGGCGTTCAATCCCATCAATAAGGTGACACAGCACCGCTCCCACACCATACGCACTACTGTCAGCCACTACCACTATGGGTTTATGAGGGTCAAAGTGGACTGGAGTCTGAGAGTCCAGGAGGGCTTGTTTAGATTTCTGGAAGGCTCTCTCCTGACTTGCATCCCACTTCCATGGGGTTTTGTCTCTCAGTAAGGTATTTAGGGGCTCCAGCATAGTTGCAGATGATTTTAGAAATTTCCTATAGAAATTTAGCAGCCCAAGGTAGGCTCTCAGTTGAGTTACATTAGTAGGAGCTGGTGCCTTCTGGATTGCTGCTACCTTCTCTGCAGTGGGGTGCAATCCATCCTTGTCAATTTGGTATCCAAGGTAGGATACCTGTGGCACTCCAATTTGGCATTTATCCATTTTCAGTTTTAGTCCTGCTTCCTGTAGTTTAGATAAGACTTGATAGAGGCGCTTGTTGTGCTCTTGCTCATTAGTGGCACTCACCAGGACGTCATCCAGGTAGCAGAACACTCCTGGGAGGCCCTGCAATAGTCCTTCCATGGCACGCTGAAAGATTCCAGGTGCGGACGCAATTCCAAAACTGAGACGGTTGTAGGCAAATAAACCTCTGTGGGTGTTTATTACCGTGAGTTCCTTGGAGTCTTCATCCAAGGGTAGTTGAGCGTATGCCTGAGACATATCTAGCTTGGAGTATATAACTCCTCCTGCTAACCCGCTAAATAGATCTTCCACTCTGGGTATAGGGTAGGTATCAAGCCTAGTGGCTCTGTTGACTGTTAATTTGTAGTCCCCACAGATGCGGATGCTTTGATCAGCCTTGAGCACAGGGACGATCGCCGCTGCCCATCTCGAGTATTGTACAGGGGTGAGGATACCTTCCTGCACCAGTCTATCAAGTTCTGCCTCCACCTTAGGTCTCAGTGTGTAAGGCACGTTCCTGGCCTCACAAAACTTTGGTGGTACAGCTGGATCCACTTCTATTTTGAAATTCCTTCCCTTAAAGCAACCTAGACCTGGTTGAAAAAGGTCAGGGAATTTATTTGCTAACTCTTCAGGGCAGGTAGTCAATTTGTTGACATTATTTGATACTATAGTTAGCCCAAGGGAATCAATCAGGTCCCTACCCAGCAAAGCTGGCCCCTCCCTGTCTACAATCACAATAGTTGCTAGTTGAGGAACCATATTACCAGATTCACGCTGGATGTTAGCTCTAATCTCTCCGCAAACTACTAGCTCCGCTCCCCCATAAGTCCTAAGCTTAACATCAGAAGGTCTCAGCTCGGGTCTTGACTTAGCTAGTATTTTAGAGTAGACGGCCATTGAAAGGATAGACCTGGCAGCACCTGTATCTACCTCCATCTCTAATGGCACACCATTTAGTAACAATTTTATTTTGATTGGGGGTTTCATTTCCTGGGCTATTGAGAAAATCTCTCCATAACAGCCTAGATTAGCAACTGGATAGTCTGCACAGGCTGCATTGTTAGTTCTATTAGGGTTAGGGTGGTGTTCCCTCCCCCTTTTCTCATGCATAGCATGCACAAAATTATTTTTGTTGTCTTTAGCAGAATTTTGCTTTTTCAATTTAAAGCAACACTTCTTAAGATGGCCTTTTTGGCCACAACCATGACAAACACTGTCTTTATAGGGGCAATCTATACGCCAGTGCAGATTACCACAGCCGCTGCATGCTGATTTGGGGCTAGCTTGAGCCTGAGTTTTGCCCTGAGGCTTAATAGCAGTTTGCTTTACTCTATGCTGGCCCACATTTAGTATGGAATTAGGTTGCCTTAACACAACCGTCTCCCTCAGTTGAGTTTCTTTGGCAGTTGCCAGATCCACGGCTTTTTTCCATGTGAGGTCATTTTCATTGAGCTAACAATTTTGAACATCATTACTGGCCACACCCAGTATTAACCTATCTAGCAGAGTTTCTTCCAGAACTTCCTGTTTGAAATTACAGGTGTCTGAAAGGGCCTTTAAGCTAGCCACAAAATCAGCAATGCTCTCCCCTTGTTTCTGGTTCCGCTTATGGAACCTAAACCTTTCAAAGATCTGGTTGCGTGTCGGCTTAAAATGCCGTCTTAACGCTTCCATGATCTCCTCATAAGTAGCATCTAAAAGTCTTTTAGGTGATAGTAGGTCTTTGGTCAACCTAACAATTTTAGGACCCACCAGAGCAATAAATGTTTTAGCTTTATTTGAATCTTCCACTTTATTAATACTAAGGAAGCAGTTTAGCCTGACTTCATATTCTGGGAATTCTTCCTCTAAAGGATTGAATTCTCCCACTGAGCCTAGCATTGGCATTTTTACCCAGCTTTACAGCTAATTGTCAGATATCTACCTGAAATAGTAGTAGCAACAATATCAGTTGCAAGAGTAGCTAATTCAAGAGGCTGTAATAATACCCCTTGTTAAAAAAAAAATCAGAAATTTACAGCATCAATACTCTAGTCACTGAATAATATAAATTCTGAGTTCCTTCATTAGTCTAGCCTCTCCCAATAGTTCTACAAAAAATAATCCTCGTCGCCAGTATTATAGAGTGGATAGCCCTACACTAGAGCACAGCGCAGGTTCCACATAGACACCAAATAGTTATAGTACTGAACACAATACCATGCAATGACACAGCATGTTAGGTAAATAGTTCACTCACCTCTTGGATACCTTAACTTAATACTCCATTTTCAATACTGTGGCTAGCAAGAGTAGAGCGGAGATAGACGGGAAATGTATAGTATAGGGTAGAATAGAATTAGTACATTAGTTTAGAACTTAAGAAGTTAGATACCAACCACAGTATGGTAATTATTTACACACTCGGTCAACATGTACTTGTTGTTGAACCCGAGGCCAATCGCAGACTGACTTGCGAGTGTTGCCCTCTCGAGCGTTGCCAACTTATGGTCTCTCTAACTAGAACTTACACTACTCGCTATATTACACACTCAAAATTTGTTTCATTATGGTGGTTGATGACGAAAACTACATCGATGGCAGGCAAATTGCGGAAGCCACATTTTAATGTTAAAAATTCTTATTATCGAGATACATGACTTATATAAAGCCAGAATATCAGTAGAAACGTTCACTTGAAGGAAAAGTGAAATAAAAGTTACAAAGAGCTTTAATTTAATTTCTCATATTTTTTATCGTGCGCATTTATGTACAATCGGGTACTTTATAGTTAAGCATCAAAATCCATTTTCTAAATTCATAAAGAAAAACACATGATGCATAACTTTAAAATATTTTAAAAACATTTCGATGGGATGAATTTAACAGGAAAAAACTCATGTTGCAAACAGAAGCGTAAATAAGAAATTTAGGCTCTCGTGTTTTGTAGTGAGTTATCGTATAGGTATTCAGGAATGTTAGGTTAATCAACTGGGTCACTTAAATCAGGTTCCTTTCCATTTGATTAGGATGATCCATTCCAACTCTACTTCTGAGTGGTAGATCATCATTAAATCTTCAGCACTGGAAGAAGATTATTAGGAATGTTTTATTATGATGAATTTGGAGTCAACTTGTTATGATATGCTTAGTTTAATTCAAGTTCCGATAGCCCAGGCAGGTTCATACATAAACTTGTACCAATACTTGAACATGGCAGAGGAAATTTACAAGAAGCATTCTCTTCATTTCAGTCTGCACTCCACTGGGACGCTACGAAGAAGATATCGAAGGATGGATGGTTATGAAGGTTCCATTGTTTGAACGAGCTGAGAAAGGTATACTGAATGTAATTATTAATAATCCGATTTGTCTCTACGTAAAATTATTGCTTTCTTTGGAAAGAAAATTTGAAGTTTTACGTGCACGATGTACCTTAGTTTTCAAACATAATTAGATAGCGCAGGAAAAAATAACTCAGCGATGGAGGTAATGGATGAAATTGTAGCTTCAGTTCGAAGTTGAATTAATATAAAATTGAAAATCATCCCTTTCTTTACATCTACGGCTGATGGAACATTTTCTCTCTGTGTTGGCTGAATATATCTCACAAGTACTCTTCCAAACGATTTAAGTGAGTTGCCAAATTGCATTCTACAACCGTAGCATCCAGTTACGCAAATAATTAGAACATAAAATGCTCGATTCATTGAAATGAACGCGAAAATACCAGGCTAGTAATTACATCAAACTAATTTTTTGAAAATAAACCAATATCGTTGAGGTTCAAGTTGATAATATGAGAAGCATTGATATCAGCGAACAACAATTTTTTGGTGGTTTAGGCTAGTATGCAACAAAGTTTGACAAAATTGTGTCTAAAATCATGTGTTCCAATAAATTATGAAACGCAAATATGAGTGCTTTTGAAACAATTTAGAAGTAGAAATACTGTTCGAAAATTGTTACGTGTATCAATTCTAAAGTGTGCAGTGTATAGTGAAGAATATTGCAAGCGTTTTTTGCCCTCAAACAAACAAGCTTATCGATATCTTCCCGCGCAGCTCTTTGGTGTCATCGCGTTTCGCGTTATGGCGTGCTGTTTGACGCGACGCTCCATAGGGACTCTTAGCAACATGCAGCCAGCTAGGCCGAGGGCGACGGGGCGAGAGAGAAAGGCTACTTTTATTTCTATTTCGCAAACTAGAAAAAATCTTTCCCTGATTTTCTCTCATTTTTCTAACCGTAATGACTTTTTCCAGTATATTTAATTAATTAGGCATTGTTAGAGGTCGATTGGCTTGTTGCTAAGGAAAATTGGTGCGCTTCTATGGTAAAGGGGAGTTTTCCATTTCCCTGAATTATGTTAGTTTCTTCATTATCGAATGATATGAAACATAAAACACATAACTTAACACATTGACTGCAATGAGTTGACCTGAAATTCGATATTCAACTCAAATATAAAATCTGTTGAAGTGAGCAATTTAAAAAACACACATTAACAAAGTCGTAACTTTTTAGTTGGCTTTCATTAAGTATTTACGAAAAATGATTTTGTTACTAGCGACGAGTAGCATTATAAAAATTCCCACCGTGACCACCAGCGGCTCGCGTCGCAGTCAAAGTGTTGAGCGAAAAAGGCTCACTGCGCAAGAGCTGCAAGTCTTGGAGTACAGAATAGAAAGGCCGCCTTCCTACACCAAATTCGTTCTATAAAATAGTCCTTTAACGCATTCATCATCCGTATAAGTTGCCCAATATGAAAGTAGAACGAACTATAGGAAGGGTTAGTATTCAATTGAAAAGATGCAGTGCTGCTGCGAAAATCAACTACGATATAATTCAAAGCAGTAACTTAATCAGAAAACTCGTGTCACATTTATCAAGCCACGGACGATTATCAAATGAAACGATTACCCAAACAGCGCACACTGCGACGAAGAGCGAAGGTTGTCACGAGAGTATGAGTCATGTTTTGAAGGCAAGCTCCCACGTAAGATGCGAGTGACATGTCTAACGCTCTTTTTGAAAGCGCGTTCTGTGGGGAATATTTCATCGTTTTATAGCTTAAAACTATTTTAAAGGTTAGGGGCGCAAATGGAAGGTAACGATGTGAGAAAATCTGAATGTTATCAAATAAAAGCGGAGGCATACTCATGGCGAATGAAATTTTTTCGTCGAGTTCTATTATTTTATTAATTTTTATAATATTATGACAGTACTATTTCTTCATGTTGTTGATAATTCAAAGTAAGTTTTTTTTCAGCAGTTCTCAAGAAATCACAGCGTAGAAATAGTTCATTAGGACCCTATTAAAGCAACGTCTATCATTCGTATGAAACATTGATTAACTGTGGAACGAAGCATTTGCTATCATTTCTCCAACATCTCCTTCAGAAAGTAAACACAATGAATGTAGAATTTCAGTCTGAACAATTAAGATCACACAAGCTGCATCTTTCAGCACCTTCAGAGGCTAAGAACATTCTCAGTTTTTTCATCAACGAAAACGCTTTCGATCGGAAAAGTTCGTTGTAATTAACCCCCGCGCAATCGAAGCATCTATGAAAATTTAGAGAACATTTATTCAGGCGGGAGAGCGAATGCGCACCTCAAGGAAGTACCTTTCCGAGAAAACATTCACAAACCAAGATTCAGAAATGATCGTTTAAAAGTCCTTGCGGAACTATAGCCTCTGAAAATAAAAAAATCTACAGAACACGGATGGCGTAATAGCAAAATTAGACATGTTGGACCTAATATTAGCAAGGGACGTTAATCAGTCACCAGCAACGATCGCTCCGTTAGCTATCCTATTCTCTTACATGATACATGAACTGAATTTGATATATGAACGAACTGGTTGATCAGTGAAGTTTTAGAGTGTACGCTAATAACCTCGAAAACGAAGCCGAAAATATCCCAAAGTATTCATACTCCCTAAAACACCAAGGATGGCTTGGGTTACGGTTAATTTACTTTATTGACATCTTTCATGTGCACTGTTATTCCCGTATTCTTTGACGTGTGTTGAGAGAATTTTTCTCAAGCGAATTCCCTTAAAAATAATATTACTTGTACGATCAAAGTAGAAATTATTAAAAACAGGTTACTTGTCAAACCATCCATAACAAAACATACTCAAAGTTGCTCGACGTCGGAGCAGTAAAAACTTTAATTGAATCACTGGAAAACAGCACTCTTAGGGAGGAAGAAATACAAGCAACAGGAAAAGTTAACGTCTTTGCAGCCGTCGGTAAAGAGTGAATGAATAATTTTGCATTTTAAAAAGTATATATGTAGACTTTAGTTTTAATACCTTGACATATTTTTCTCAGGCTTGGTATTTTTTACAAGCAAACTTTGGGATATCTTTATATTCTCAGGAGCAGCCCTGCTTCTCAGAATGTATCACACTGAAAGTGCCGTCCTTCCAAAGTTTCTGTGTATCACTTGTACTAGACAATACTCGTATACTTTCTTAAGCAATGGTGTTGAAGACATCCGTAAGGGTGTATTAGGGGCACATTTGGGCACTTTTCACATGCATCAAATTGAGAATATTTCATGATCAACTCCTGGAAAATACCAAATGAACTCTCTGTTAAATTTTTCTCAATTAGGTCGTGTTTTCTTGTTCCCTTCATTGCAAGTAGGACAAGAATCAGATGGAAGTGTGAATAGTGAAATAATTTCGAGCTGTGGTTACTAGTTGATACTGCTAAAAAATTATTGTTTACAACCAATTTGCATTTGATTTTATTGCGAACTTATAGAGAAGGAAGCCTTGCCATATGCAAAAACTTCGCGTATTATTACAGCTCTGCTTAACGCAGATGTAGCGAAAACTTGGTTTGGGCCGCAGCAATTTCCCTTTGTTCACTTCTTTTAATCTTCTCATTCCCCGAAATTATCTAATTTGGATTAGTGCAGGTATTGTAGTTATCTGTACGAAACGAGACAAGATATCACCTCTGAACTGAAATTTTTACTGATAGACTTGTTCAATTTGAAACGGATATTCCATTCTAATTTATGATTGCATTCAATTTTGATTTTCGCTTTAATTCCAGCTTGCTTCTAATAAAATGATTGAAATTAAAACTGAAAATTAAATTCTTAAATTGATACAAATTAAACAAGAAATAGAAACGACTTAAGTCCCAGTCGTTATAATAACTCACGATGGCGTTGGCAACCTTACCGGTTGGTTCCATTGGAACACTTGAAACCCTCCTATTGATGCGCTGAGTATCCTTTTTTCAACTCACTGAAAAGAAATAAAACCCCTAAATCAAGTTATAACTAAAAGCATACCTCCCGTTTCACAAAGTTTCGGCTCTACTTAGCGTCGTTTGAAAGCAATTGTAGTAAGCAATTTTTAAAATTGCAATTACTGGATGGTGCCTATACTTAGCACTTAGCACTATATTACTTCCGGTCGGTAAGCAGCACTATAAAAGTTCCCTCCGTGACCACCAGTATCTCACATTGCAGTCAAAGTGTTAAGAAACTCGTAAAAGTGCAAATTCTTGCGAGGTGAACGAAGAAAGATTCACTCCGCACGAGATGCTACAAGTATTAGAGTACAGAATATAATGCCTCCTTCCCATGTGGGGTTTATTCTACTCCATCGTCCAGCAAAAAACCGTTAATCACCCGTGTCATTTGAGATGTCTGAAAATAGAAGGAACTGTATAGTATAGAGGGTACTTCCAAAATCAACTGTAAGAAAATTGAAAACAATATTTGAACCAGGAAACTCGTGACTCAATTTTCTCCACCATTGATTATTAGCATATGTAACGATTACACAAAATGCACACACTGTGACATGGAAAAAAGACAATCACAGAAGCCAGAGTCATCTTTGAAAGCAGGCTCCCACACAAGACGTGAGTGAAATGTCTAACATTCCTTCTGTAGAAACTTTATAAGGATCATTTTTCGTTTTTTGAAGGAAAAAACTTGTTTTCAGGGTTGGAACATAAATGAAAGTTAACGTCGCGTGCAAATTTATGAATGATTTACATATAACAGTCATATGCGCTTGATGAAATGAAATTTATTTGTCGACTTTCTTTTATTTTACATCACTTAATAATTTAATGACTGTACTATTTCTTCAATTTGTTCATACTTCGGAATTAAGTTTTTTCGACACTACTCAAGAAATCACAGAGTAGAAACGTTTTTTGGGATCTCATTCAAGCTCTGTGCATGATGAGCAATATTTACTAACAAAAACCTAAGCCTCAAATTTCACTCTTACGAAATTGGCTCTACTTGATCGAGGACTTATTCACTTATTTTGCTGGTTCATATTGATAATAGAGGACTTGATATGAAAATATGGTGGTGAAAGGAAAATTGCGAGACGAAAACTAATGCTCGTGTTTTAAGTACACCAAGCAACCCTCGCTACAGCTAGCCAGATGCTTTGCAAGGATATGAGAGGAGCTTTTCCGTTCCCTGCCCAGGAAGATGGTGAGCCACAGTATCTGGAAGCCAAATGCTACCAGATCGAGGAGATTTATTCATTAAACTTCAATTTCATGGAAGCCTAAGTCAAAGGCTGATTTTCTGAACAATCTCAATATTGTTTAGCGAAATGGTGAAACCATCCAGGTAGTGCAAACGATTTTCTTAATTGAAATATGCACTCATTGCTCATTTTTCAATCTGCCCATTTTATGCCCTCGAGTATTGGCTTTAAGTATTTACAATAGTTAATTTGAAAAAAAATTATGTATTATCATAGCACGGACCATCAATCTGATCGTGCTGGGTTGTCAGCTGATATTTCTTCCTTGGAACATCACGTTTGCTATTTCTCTTTCGTTACTAAAACTTAAAACTATCCCTGATAATTTTTCGTTGAATATTTCCTATTCACTGGCCTTTAATCAATAGCTCCATTAAAATGTTCCCAAAAACGTGAAAAACAAGATAAATCAGAGCGATTGTCTACTTGTATCGTGCAACGTAGTGAGAAATATGCCGGTCAACTCATCATGAATAAAGTTACGGAGAAAAGAAATTGCAGTTAATGATGAAGCCTTATCTTTTATAGGCGTCCCCTCACACTAAGACTACAAGACACTGCATCAAACAGGGGCTGATGTTACTATCTTTTTTTGCGTCTTTTGTCCATTTTAAGGGAAGTCTTTCACTTTTTTTAACATATTTTTTTTTGTTTTAATACGAGTGTAAAGACTCGTCGTTCTTAATTTCAAATTTCTTGCCTTCAGATATAATTTTTCGGCAGATATGGATCGGAGAAGCCGCGTAGTTATTGGCCGCGCAGCGACGGAGACCTCTATTATTTGCTGGAAATCAGCCGGTGCTTTCTTTGCTTGCACAGATGCAAGCGAAACGTTTTCACATGTCAAAACTCATGACCAGGGTTGTCAGATGTGGCTTATTTTAGCTCAAGTGGCTACTTTTCATGAACTGTGGCTAAAGAATATTTTTGAGAATTAGCCACCTTAGTTTTGGCTAATTGTGGCGAATTTACTGATTGTTAACAATATTTATTTACTAAATACGACAGAATTGTATTGAATTCTAAGCGTACCGCGTTTGTTTCGGTTTGAACGATAACGAAACGAGTTCAGAACTTTAGGCGCGATTCCGGCGGCGGGAACTGCTTCAGTCCAGCCAAGGCAGTGCACCTGTAAACTTCATTAGCGTTGCCGGGAGTCGGCACTCTTTCTGACAATGACATCGATAGAAGTGCTCCATTCGTGTGCTTAGATTGGTCGTAAGTGTTTCAAAACGAAATGAAACTCTTATTCCGAAAACGAATCAATTCTTGCCCACAGTGAGTACTGCAAGCGAGAAGAAATCTGTTTGTAGTGACGTGGTTCCCTTTTTTTTATCCTAACGATGCCTCGTCATTGTCGTGACGCGGTTTTATTTCTTTTCCGTCAATACATTATTATCGTTTCGTGAATGTTTTATCGTCATTTCAACGAGATGTTTTCCATCGTGATTACTTATTTTCTGGTAATCAACAATTAGCAGTTTTCAGGTAAATTATAAGGTGAATGATCAGAAGATTTAAAGGTAATTTAATGTTGAAATGATGACGTCTTTAGATTCATAATGGATGAGACAATCAATCAGACAGTAAGATGATACACATTATGTGGCTTTTCAAAAGAATCAACGAATAACAATGATGCTATTGATTCTCGGTATTTACTTTAACTTCAATTAATCAGATACAATCATAATGACGCATTTACAGGAATCCACATAGTGACGTTATAATAAGCTCATATCGAGGTGAGGCCTCGTCACTGAATCAGTTGGCGAAATATAGATTATTAGTTCCTTCGGTGAAACTAACGCACACATCTTACATGAGGTGGAGCCTCGTCACTGGATCAATTAGAGAAACAAAGGTCATCTAGTACATTAAGTGAAACTAACGCACACATCGGATAACCTATACGTGAAGCTACATGGACATTGATGAGGATATGGATTAACATATTGATAAGATACTTAGCTCAGTCCAGAGGAGCACTTAATAAGTCTGAATAAGTCAATTCACGACTTTAATCAGTAACCCTCGCCCTCCTGGCAAGACCGCCAGGTAGCGAGGTCAACACAATGAACCGACCGGGGCTCCGGCCCCGCCCCCGACTAACCCCGGCCATTTATGCTGACCCCGGCCCCGGCCTCGGCAAGCCCGGAAAATTTTTGCCCACCCCGGCACCGGCCCCGGCAGAATAGTGCCCTAAACCGGGGTTTTGGCCGGCGTTTTTAGTTTGTACTACACCTTTTTTACATCAAATTAATCCAAGTCAAGTTCAAATTAATCCAAGTCAAGTTCCACGTCAAGTTCAAATAAATCCAAGTCAAATTCAAATTAATCCAAGTCAAATTCAAATTAATTCAAGTCAAATCCAAATTGATCTAACCCTAAGTTGAGTTGAAAATTTACATAATCACACGTTAATTTCAGCGATTTTCTGTTGAATCTGTATCTATTGGATGTGTTGAGCGAGACAATCGTTTTTCCTCTAAGCAAGGAATACACTAAATTTCCGCCAGTGTTGCAATCTCTATAAAAACAAGCTGTCGTGAAATATGCTAAATCTGCCAAGTGTCCAGCATTAGGAGGTTGAGAGTGATTTAAATCTTTCACCGGCGTAAAAGAAGCGAGTCAATTATAAAAACTTAGCATTATACTACTCATTAATGTTGCTTTAAAATTTGACATTAATGGCAGTGTTCAAACATTCAAACATTTATGTTCAAAAGGTAATTTTATGTTAAACATACACGTAGTAGTTTCGGGGATTTATTTACACTCATAAATATTTATAAACGTGAAATTTCACTTGATCCCATATATATCAAGGAATCATATACATGCAAATACAAAAGATTACCACCGGACGATACGTACATTTAAATTGATTTAATCTTTAAAAGTAATATACAAATGAGATTCACAGAGTACTAATGTACGATATCGTTTGATTACAGTTTAAATGAGGACTACACAAATTGTGAAGACACGTAGGATCCTCTGACAATACACTATAATAATACAAGTTACAATGTTTCTGACTCAATGCGTATTTCAAATGTATATGTATACAATGCAATATATGTTCGTATATACATTCAATATATCTTGATATGGGTGACAACATTCATTAAATTACTATCATAAAAGTTTTTTGAATCTTGAAATTATAATATATACTGAATTGTATACACATACATAAAATACGCATTGAATAAGAATCATTGTTACATGTATTATTATTGTATATTGTAAGAGGATTCTATGTACATTTCGTCACATCGACTAACACGGTTTACGGAATAGTACATTAGTACTCAGTGAATCCCATTTGAATTTTTCTTTGAAAGATTAATTCTGCATATCGTCTGGTAGTAATCTTTTGAATTTGTATGTATATGATTTCATGTATACATGATGAAGTGAAATTTCAGGATCGATGTAAGATCTATGAGTAAATAAATCCTCGAAACTACTATGTGTATGTGTAACATAAAATTACATTTTGAACGTAAATATTTGAATGTTTGAACGCTGCCATCAATGTATAATTTTAAAGCAACATTAATGAGTAGTATAATACTAAGTTTTTAGAATTGACTTGCATCTTTTACGCCGGTCAAAAATCTGAATCACACTCTACCTCCTGATATTAGTTACCGAGCACATTTTACGAGAGCTTGTCATTCCACAAATTGCAACACTGGCGGAAATTTCATGTATTCCTTGCTTAAAGAAAAAACGATTGTCTCGCTCATCACATCCAATAGATACATATTTACCTCCAAATAGATACATGTTCAGAAAAACCGCTCAAATTAACGTGTTAGTATGTCAATTTTTAACTCAACTTAGGGTCGGATTAATTTGAACTTGACTTGGATTAATTTGAACTTGAATTGGATTAATTTGAACTTGACTTGGATTAATTTGAACTTGACTTGGATTAATTTGAACTTGACTTGGATTTAATTGAACTTGACTTGAAATAAATTTAACTTGACTTGGATTAAATTAAACGTGACTTGGATTTATTTGGAGTGAAAAAGGTGTTGTGTGCTCGGGAAACCGCAAGTGGAAAATTCACGTGTTTTTTAATCAAATTTAAAATGATTTTTCGAGAGATTTGCGACTTCATCGCAATGCTGAAGAACATGCAGTCACTAAGTAGAAAAAGCAGTGTTTATACTACCATCCAGTGTAATTATAATCCAGTGCGCAGTTATATATTGACATGAAAGAATCTCGACTTGGAAGATCGAAATATCAGTAGTTATTGAGAAGATGCTATTTTCGTTTACTTGCTTTTGTATTTCCTCTGAAATGGCACACTGAATTTGGATATTGAGGTTCGGAATTAGTCTTGCTCTAATTACCTTCTATGATGGAATTATTCAAAAACTCTATAAAGTTCAAAAAGTTTCCTTTCCCCCAGGGTGGTAAGGAGTGAGCGAGTCACAAATCCAGTAAATTAACAATTTCTCTCCATGAATTTGGTCAGTATTATTAGGCACCCAGTTTTTGGATCCAGTAAATGTTTCTTTTGCTGTTTGCCAATAGACGAAGACAGCGTGCTACTATCGGCTGTTTTGCCACTGCTGCACACTAAACTAGCTTTCAATATTTAGATATTTAGTTTTTCTTATTGATCATTTTGTTTTTATTTTTCAATTCTCTTTCTTTGTTTGCTTTTTCTTTAGATTCCAGGAATTGATTATTTTGTGTTGATTTTAGATGGCCCCAGGAAGATTTAGTTGAGAAAGTTTTCTGAGATGCAACAGCCGTTCCTTGTCGTATATTTGCTTCTCAAATGGTGTACACTGCAATTCCTTCACACTTCACCGACATATACCCAGTCTAACTTTTTCGCCGCCTCTTCGAAAAGTATGCACACGGTTCGCCGAGTCGTATGCTTATTTATGCATGATTATCGTCACCAAGGCGGCGATATATAGCCGACTTTACCGTCGCCAAAAACCTCTTTTGCCGCGATAATTATCGCCGCCTCGAAAGCATAATTGTGCATAAAGTTGCATGACAGAAAGCTGATAAAATGCGTATGTATGCATAATATTGTAAACAATATGCATTTTCATAGCACGGTACACTGACGTAAATACTTTTATTTCTGAGCGCCATTATTAAAATCCGTGCGCACCACGAGTATTTTCTGCTATTATTAAGCATTTCTTTCCAATAGGAGTTATCGCTGCCTCGAATAGATAAATAAGCATAATAAAGCGAAAGGCGGCGATAATATAGCACAATTATACATTATTAATAGACTATTGAAATTCATGAGGTTAAAATAAATCAACATCATCACAGATTTTATATATGGTCATCCATTACAAACTGAAATCAACAAGTTTTCACCGAAAAATGAAAATAGTATCACAGAGTTCGGGTAAAAAAAATCACAGGATATTTCAAGAACTCCAGAAGAAAGTAGTAGGTTCTGACTGCTGAGGTAAAAGATAGTAGTGAACTTAACACATTTCCTGCGAAGTGACCCACCGGTGGTCACGTAGGTGATTTTCATAGTGCTGCTGACCCACCTGCAGTCACTAACTCATTTTTTATAAATACTTAATGAAAGCTAAATAAAAGCCCGATCCAATTAATGTTTGCTGTTTTTAAAGTTGATTTCCTCAATTTACTTTTAATTTAAATTCAATATTGAACTTAAGTTTAACCCATCGCAGTTAACGTGTTAAAAAAGTTGGTCCTTGATAAAATAAACGTATACTATTTCAACAAAAAGGAGGCTATACACCATTAGTTCGGGCCCTTATTTTGTCCCCCTAGGACAAAATCATTTGAATAATTTCCATTATTCAATATTTATCATAGTATGAGTTTCACTGATCACAGCAAGAGTCCCCACAAGAGGAATATTCCAGGGACCATTTAATAT
The DNA here is from genome assembly GCA_030386875.1 of Morinoia aosen. Classification (NCBI taxonomy): domain Eukaryota; kingdom Metazoa; phylum Arthropoda; class Malacostraca; order Amphipoda; family Talitridae; genus Morinoia; species Morinoia aosen. The sequence goes on along the minus strand of CM059580.1, from coordinate 28,790,044 downwards.
AAAAATAATACGGGGATTTTATGCCCAAAGTCTAGTTTCGCACAGGACACCCGGTGCTAAGAAAAATAAGAAAGCAATTCCTAAAACAAGAAAAATGTTCAAAAAAATATTAAAAGCTACTGAAGAAATAACGGAACCAAAAAAATACGGCGTAACAAAATAAAAGACTTCCTATGTAACAAAAAGAAGGCCTATCCTTCTAGTTCTGATACATTCTCCTTCTGAAAAAACAGGATCGTTGAAAAACACTTACTACTCTACACGAGAATTTTACCGCATAAGCAAAACTCAGTTGCTAATGATAAATACTTGGATTTATGTAATCGAAAAAATCTTAAAATGAGAAACAAACATAAGCAGATTAGATTTTCAGTTAGTTTAAGCCTCCCTAGCCCCAATAATGGTGTTTCTACGAGAGAAATAATGAAGGGACCATCTGGCATGGACACGTAAACCTGGAATCTATGCACTAGTGTGTTCCCACACAAGATTCCCTGACCATAGAAACAGCATGTCCGGAAGGAAGTTCAAACAATACAAAAGTTCAGGAAGAAAGTAGTAGCAGCTGATGTAAAGGATTGCAGTAAACCGAAAAAAAAGATCCTTGACAGAACAAAAAATACATTATTTAAACAAAAAGAAGTCCTTCTTAAACTTTAGCTTGGGCACTCACATTGCCTCTCTGGGAGTGCTACATCCCATATATACAATAGTATCACTCTGAGGAGACAAACCTACCCAGAATGTCGGAATTTAAGCCACATCCATTGGTCTAAAAGCAAGACTTGACACTTATTCACTGTCTGATTCCACAATTAGATTCGACGAAGGCACGAGCTCGGCTGTATCAGTGATGCTCGGTGATGGGACAGGGTCAGTTGATTCGGTTGTGGTGATGGTGCTGAAATTGGTGGTGGTTGCTATTCCGGCAGCCTCTGTAGCACCTGTTCCACGGTGATGTCTACTTCCATCCCAGTCCACCGATCCACGCAGACCTCGTTGCGTGGCGACTGCCATATCTTTGTGGTTAGTGAACCCACCGGCTGCCAACACTTCTACAAAATACGAGAGCAACTTAGTTCCGTGATGGATAAAGTTGTACCAATACAATAGTGAGAAAACATAAATTACATACGAGTTGTAAACTAAAGAATGATTTACTAATGTTCATATCAATGATCACTTTATTATTATTACGTAAGAAAGTTTTAGCCTCTCTTCACCACGACAAAGATGTTCCAAGAGAGGAAGGATGAAGACACCATTTAGTATGGAGTTGAGGGAACGCAGAATATATGCAAATATGCATAGAAACAGTAAGCAAAGAAAGATCATGAAACAAGAATAAGTTGAAGAAGTAGTAGGTGCTGAAAAACAAGACAGCAATGAACCGAAAAAAATGATGGTCCGTAAGAAAACAAAAACCTATTCTATTTGAACAAAAAGAAAGCCTACCTAACCTTTAGCTCGGGCCCTCACATAATCCCCCGGGGAGTGATCAATGATCACTATTTCGAATGGCAAGTGTATTCATGTTCTATCGCAATTGTGACATTACAGATAATATAACAGATATTAGATTATGAGTTATGAGCTTCCTAAACTACGAAAACGGTGTTCCAAATAGAGGAATAATGAAAGGACCATCAAGAATGGACACGCACACATGAAGAACCTAAGCCAAAGTGCGTTCCCACTCAGCATATACTGAATGCGCATAGAAACAGCAAAGTCAGGAAGTTCAAACACTATAGAAATTCAAGATGAAACAAGTAGTTGCTGAAGACAAGGATAGCAGTAAACTGAATAAATGATTAGCTGTCGTTAACAAAATAAAAAACACACTATTTCAACCAGTATGAGCCAAATTTTAAGCTTGGGCCTTAAATTTTCATTCTGGGAATGCTTCTTCTTATAGGTACAATTATTTTATCCTTGTTTGAGTATAATTCAGCAGAAAAATGCATAATCTGTGAGTGACTGGCTTTGCATTCAAAAGTAAATGTAGCAATAGCAGAAAAAGATACATCTAGGTGCTCTAGTTGAACAATACGTGAAGGATAAAGGAATGCCAATCTTCAAGTTTCAGTTCTTTATGTGCTACACAGAATTTATGGCTTTCACAGCTGATTTCACAAGATGATCAAGAAGGAAAAGGAAAATAGATCAAAATTAAAAAGAACCACCTATTCCTGATGCACTGGTTCAATTTTTTTTATCTTGCAGAGCTTCATTTGAATAGGTTAGTAATATATATAAAAACAAAATTATCAGGGAGGGTAAAAACATTTCTCAGTAATAACTGCTTACCATGAATAATGTGCATTGCATTGTGGTCCTTGAAGGCAATTTTTGACTGCTGCCTCCGATGACCACCAAGTCCTGAGAAGCTGAACTGCATCACCAGTTGTCTGGTGAACAGGCGCTTCAATATACGTCTCTGGACTCTGAAACGCTTACTCGCACATGGCCTTTTGAGAGCTACCGGCTGCAAAAAAACAATATTTTTCATTAGATTCATATTTTACCTAGGTTTTAGCACAAGCTTCATATTCACACTTACCGTGACTTGCACAATAGTCTCGTGACCATAGACAAATTAAGAAAATGACTACCTGAATGCATCATTGGTGTATTTGTTTAATTCAATATTGGTACATTTCCTATTGAAGCTTAATATTTCCTGCTCTCAAATTTGTTGCAAGGTTTTGCAAGGTTATGGGCCTTCATGTGAAATGCCTCTGTTTTTTGCCCTTACATAAGAAACCGTTTCTTGAAGGTAATAATTTAGTAAAAACTTTCATGAACAATTCATCTTAGATATTTCTTATGATGTTTACAATGCTCCATTCATTCTAAGAAATGGATATTCTCACACTGTAACTCATCCAAACTATAAAAAATAAACAAAAATTATTCATTATTACTGCTTCGATCTAACCTTTATATAAAAAATAGTTACCTGCACATAAATAACTATTGCAGGGACTTAAGAACAGCATCATCTATGTAAGAAATAAAAATCATTCTATTTAACTCACTAGTTCAAGTTGCTTCAAAAGAACGTCCAGTTCTTCCACTGTCTTGGATGGTCCAGGTAAGGGCTCGTTGCTTGAAGGTTGGGGCTTTTTCACCTCGACCAATGCTCCAACTTCTTAAATTTCTCTGACAATATCTGCAAATCTTTATTATTGATTGCTGATGCGCTTCAGCCCAGTTTGTAGATCGTTGACATTACTTGTCACTTTGTCTCGCTTGCCCATCACTTCAGTGGAAGTGCATTCATTCCTGTAGATAACAAAACTTTGTCAACTACAGTATGATATATCTAACTGCCCTGCATTCCAAAGTGATTATGGTTAAACAAGTGGAATATATAATTATTCAATGTCAATACCAGAGAAGTAGTTATGATACAAATTCAGCCTTCCAATGTCATGAAGATTGAAGAAAGGTTATAATAATTAAAAAATTAGCATCCAATTCAATGTTAACGTGAATGAGGAAAGTCAGGATAATGGTATCGTAGATATAAGATATCTCACCGTGATTAACTGGGAGGATTGCAACTTTGCACCAGTGATGAAACTTGAAACGATGGAAGCTGTGTTTAGATGGTGCTGCGGGCAGAATCATCTTTGGTGGCTGAAGAAGGGTATGCTCATAGGTATCCTTTTTCCCCACATCTGGCTTGTGAATCTAGAAGGTTGTGAGAGCATAATGTATGAGAAAAAACGTAGCAAAACTAAAACAGAAATTCAGCTATACACTATACAAAATGAGAAAGTTAAGTGAAGATGAACAGCAGAACTCCTCCTGCTACAAGCTTACAGATGAATAGAAAGACTAAATATTGATTAAGAGTATTAAATATTGTTTCGCCAATTGATGAAGAGCACAAAGTGACACAGAGTAGAGCAAACAAATTAAAATTTATTCTCATGGGCCAAGGTGCTAATGCTAATTAGTATACATGTACAAGCAATATTTTATATCCAATCTTATATGTAGAATATACCTATATCTCAGAACAGTTGCTCTATTAGAAAACAGTATCTGTGGAAACAAAAATTCGAAGCAAACTACCAATCTATACATATTTAAGTGTTGTTACTAATTACAGGATGTCTAACACATGATAGAGATGGAAAATTCTTCACTAAACAAAAAAATATATATATTTGAAACACTGCTGCTAATCATCAATATTGCACAACTTATATAATGATGATTTAAATGACATATAATTATGAGAAAAGATCATGAACTAGATCAATATCATTATTACTATTTAGTTAAAGCCTACATAACCCCACAACAAAGGTATTCCCAAGAGAGGCATAGAAAATGCCAAAATGGGCCATCAGGTATAGACACATGAACACGTTAACGGGGAATCTATGCACTAGTGTTTTCCCTCATAGCTTTCTCCGTACATACAAACAGCTTTTCAGGAAGAAAGTTCAAACAAGATAACAGTTCAAGGAGAAACTAGTAAGCACTGAAAAAAATGATAGCAGTGAGACAAAAATTAGTCTTTCACAAAACAAAAAATATGCATTTCAACAAAAAGAAGGGATACCAAACCATCAGCTCTAGCCCTTATATTCTGCCACAGGGGGAACTACTTCCCATAAATACAATAGTTTCATCCCCTGAGGAGTAAAAGCTAGATTATTTATCAAATAATATTTAGCGATAAAGTAACTTTACACTTACTTGAAGTTGCTATGATGTTTGTGACCACATAAGTTCTCCAGTGTGCTGATGATGCTACACAGTCTCTTATTTTCAACTCTAAATTTTTTGAAGGCCAGTTGCAAAAAAATTCTTTTATTATATAAGCCAGCTTGATGGCACCACCCTATTTTATTTATCACTAAATGTAATCATAGAAAATTTCTTTTTAATCAAAGACATCACTGCGCTTGGTTTAATCTGCAACATAGATCATGGCACAGGTTGACACAGATGTTGTGTTTTCAAATATAAAGAATGTTCATCAGGCTTTTTTTTTCAAAGTTCATGCAATGAAAGGACTCAGTGTGGCAGGTTTGACATTTGAAGCAGCAAAACAGCAATAAGAATTTTTCTTCTTCTGGCTATGAAGCCATGACAGAATATGCATAGAAGAAAAATTGTTTTATCAATCTAATAACCAATACTCAAACACCAAAAATTGAAAAATTGTTTGCTGTCCTCTCCTTCACAAATACCTCTACTTTTCAACAAAAAATCATACAAATATGATGCAATAATATGAGAGAAATATGTTACTTTGTAGCTAACAATACAATCAGCTGTTTTAATTAAGATCTCTTGCACTTAGAGAACAATTTTTACGCATATCACATCATGAAAAGATTCTACACACGGCTTAACATGTAAGTACGGCTTAACATGTACGGCTTAACCATGTAAGTACTTAACATGCATATTTCTCTCAAAGAAATGAATATTCACAATATGGATATTAATTTAATTGGGAAACATTTTGATATGCAATAAGTGGCAGCTTCTGTAGAAAATAATTGCCATTATTTGACAGAAAAAGAATTGTATTGTGAGCCTGTACAAAAAATTTGCAATCAAGCACTATTAAAAATGATCAACAAATCAAGACTTATTACATATCAATTAAAATTATAAAAATCTGAAATATTTCATTGATATGATCCTCAGTCATTGTTTTTTACAATTATTTTTTAACAAAATGTATTATCAATTAAATAGCAAGATTATTGTCCCTCAATTGAGAACCTTATTCACCTATTGTTTGAGTTTTCAGATAGGGCCTTGACTTTTTTCAAATATTTCAAAGATTTTACAATGATAGTTTAAAAAGATTTACTAACAAAACATAAATTTTTTAAGAAAGTTATATTATAAAACCGAAAGTGACACAGTAAGGCACAAAATAGAGAAAATTTAGAAGGACTATGCCCCAAATGTGTGATAAAAGCTGTTGAAAAAACAACCAATTGATTAATTACCATTTTCATAGATTTTTACAATATTGTTTTCCTCAAGTGGCTTCATTGTTAACCTAACATGACATAATACTACTCATATCCCAGGCAAAGAAGATCACACTGAGCAAAAATGGCAAAAAAAAACAAATATGTGTAAATGATTGGTATCAAATTGTTTTATGCAATAAAAATTAAAATCTAAAGAAGTAACTTCTCACAAAACAAGCACAATTTAGGTTTCTGTATTACACGAGTAAATTTAGTCACTTGAAATGTTGCTTGATACATGTATTTAACACTGCATGTTTACTTGCACATCAAAAATTTCTTAAAATTTGAATAATTTATCCACATATACCTATTGACAAATAACACCATAAACTTCAATTATAATTTTACTTGATTTTTCCAAATGCAGGGGAAGTCCTATTTATCTGAACAACGCTTACACAACACAGAATTCAAAACAATGCCTTTCATTATTCAGCCTACCTACTAGTACACCACTGTCTCATCATTTTAAATGTAAAGTTTATGGCAGGCTGTGAATCACAAAACATTTGCTTCCATAAGCACTTCGTTTTTTGGGCACTGCACCTGTCATTTCAGCAAAAATGCCAGGATTCAACTGAAAGTCACATTTCTATCTTCCGATATTATTTACGCTCAAATGTTACCTAACCACAGACTACCAACATCAATCGCAAGAGCCAAACGAACTTGAACTTGAAATTGAGGGCCGACAGTATCGGATTAAATGTAAGTGATTATGTACCCCCCTTTGCGCCAATTTTCACAAGTGTCAACCTTCGAAAATATCAAAATAGACTCAATCAGAGCTGCCAATAGAATCATCTGTAGATAGCTTGCAATTCCAGTAGTTTTATATTTGAATCATAGGTACAGTAAAATAAGTTAGAAGAATGTATTTTTATGTATTATTGAACTTGATTTCGGACATTCCTTGTAAACAAAATTACTAAGTACGGTTATGTATACATTTCCACAACGCTGAGTCATGGTAAATGCACTGCAAAAATAAGATTAATACCTGCCAACATACTTCTAAACTTTCTGATTGAATCAAGTTTACTTGATTTCAAGTCAAATTCTAATTGCACGGCGAAACAGACAGTTCAAAAGGAGCATTGTGAACTATTATCCTAAAAACTTGACTATTTGTTAATACGTAAACGCAAAGCTGAAATGGAAACCCCATGTTGGATTTTTTTTACCTTATTTAAGAAACGTAGCACGAATAAACTCTGTGACATTCTTGTTCTTGATTTAGGCAAACTTTCATCATATGTGTTCCTTATTTTAATTTTTCTACCGGCTAGCCATTTTAGAGAACCCATCTAAGATCCTTTGCGAATTACCCTGACAAAAAGGGTAATTTCGAAACTATAAAACGTAAAATCTTGAAACTAGTACCAAATTAATGGGCGTGACGAGTACAACATATTTATCTAATTAAAAAATTTTTTTCGCCCCTGTGGGGGGCAGGAAGAGAGCCTCTCGTGGCCCCTCAATACTCGGCCGATTTTCTCTATAACGCTCATTTTGTACGAGTCATAATTTCTAAAGTATTGCACCTAAAGACTTGAAATTAGTCTCATTATAAAGATCGATTTATTCTCCAACTCTGAGTGTATAATAAAACTGTCATACGCTCCCTGGAGGAAAATGAAGAGCAAGTTTCTCCTAGCCTCTGAATGGTTGACCGATTTTTAATAAGGCTCATTTTGTACGACTCATAATTTCTAAAGTATTGCACCTAAAAATTTGAAATTAGTCTCATTATAAAGATCGATTTATTCTCCAACTCTGAGTGTATAAAAAACTCTCATACGCTCCCTGGGGGATGACAGAGAGCAAGGTTTCTCCGCCTTCTCCTAGCCTCGTAATCCGCGCTGCCGAAGGCCGCGCTCACCTAAGTTATGAAGTGCTGTTAGAATTCTTGTCCATAGCCTTGTCGTTCCTACATCGTGGGTCTTCGAATCCCGGAGGTGACGATATTTTTTTTCTCAGTTGTAGAATAATCATTTTCATGTGTCTTACTCATGTAGACTTTTTCTACGTAATCCCTCTCATTTGTTGTTAAATATGGTTCATCAATAAAATACAATAGAGGTGTCCGAACTGAAATTAATGCAGTTTCAAGTTTTGAAGACTTTTATAGCGTGATAGTTTTGTGCATCTAGTGATAGTTTTCTTGTTCTCTTCTACACATAGGCCTACCTATACGTACAAAAGTGTTCAAGTGAAAATACAACTGTGAAATTTGTATCAATTTCCGAAACATATGCATTCAGTGAAGTAATAATAAATTCCTCTGTTGTGCTGTGCCTGTTTATCAAAAAATGAGAAGAAACTCAACAAAGTAATCCCTCTAATTCCAGAAATTCAACGAATTCCCAAAGTTTGCATCATTATAGTGATTTCGCTTTCTGGACTTAGATAAGGCCAATCAAATCTGCAATCGGCATTTAGAGATTATATACTGATTTGAATATTCCTGCAATACTTCGTTATTCAAAACTAATGCGAATGTTTGGTATTCTGGGATCTCCGAAATGAGAGGGAATACGTAGAGGAAAATTATGATAATTTTTTTTCTATTTTTTTTATTAATTTTCGTATTGAAATTTTGCGATATATTTCATAATATGTAGATGATTGAAGAAGTGAATAAATTTCTTATACTATTCTAATGATTATCATTATTCAGTAGTTACACCATGCGCAAAGTACCCCAAAGTGTAAGGAATGATACTTTCATGAATGAATTCCCAGAATATGACTCTGTAGACGGAAATCTGTACAATACTTATTGCGGGAAAACTGTTCGTTTATCGTGAAACATTATAAGAGTCAACACTGTTTTTGTCCAAATATCGGCTGAGACTTCATCTTTATCAATAACGAAGATAATCCTTTTGGTTCAGCATAAAGTTAACTAAAATTAACCATTTTTATCTACGGTAAAATCAAAGAAAGCTGGTAGCTCGCTTTGACTAAGTTCCCTTCTGTCAAGGTGTCGCGGGTTCGAATCCCATCGCTGCGCATCGATTTTTGCATGGCATCCAGTGAATATTTTCATGTTTTCTTCATTAGCAGCAAATGCATGATATTTTAAATATTGAAGACTATCGTAAAGAATCATTACTTTACGGTTCAATATTTGATATATCGCACAATATCCAATTAACTGAAGCCCTTCATTCAGCAGTCGCATGTTGCTTGCAAATAATTGCGAGTACTGTGCATACGACACTCCGCAATCGCATATATATATCTAACCTGGAGCCGCATATTTTAAGCGCTGACAATTTCACATACGCGTCCATATATGCACGTGTATATTAGCACAGCTTTAATTATAAGCATTATTAGGTTTCCTCAAAGCGTTACTGCAGAAATAGAAAGTTAGTATCAAGTTCTTAGTTGGAAAAGTTATGCCAATATGCCAATACAAAAAATCGCCAATACAAGCGCGCCCCAACGAGAGTGTTCTCAACTATCCGCAGTTTTGGGCAGCTGCACCGCAATCGCAACTTTTTCTGTTGCGGTTGCAACCGGTTGCGCCGCAATAATTTTTGGAAAGTTGCGAACCTGTTGCGATCGCAAAAATTTTCGACGTGTCAGGCCACAACTCGCAACCGCAACATCACGATATCAATTAAATTTGCAAAATAACTTCAATAAAGTTCAATACGCGTTTCATTCTCGTTTGAAACTAAATCGTACAGGGTACAACCCATCTGGCAACTGTTTATTATAAGCATTAGGCGATACAGTGATACACATACACTTTGCTTACAGTATATAAGTATATTTTAATGTAACTCATTGTATAACATATGTTATTAGGAATGATGTGAGTTGTCAGTGTAGAATTATGTGTTATACGGCAAATTTACATAGCTAGATGATGCGATTTGCCAATGTACTTCAAATGGACGATTTTATCTTGGCGTCCTCTCTGCATCCACATTTTAAGCTAAAATGGCTAAACGAAGTGCAAAGAGTGGAGGTAATAACAACAAACTAATCGCACATCTTAATGACAGATCGAAAAATAGTATTTCAGCTTAGGGGAGCAGTGCCGAGGACGTAGATGACGAAGATGACTTCTTCAACGTCGTAATGAAATCGGATGAGATGGAAAAAACGAAGAGAAGTTCGTTGAAACAAGTCGATGATTGGCTGAAACATTTTTGAGAGGCAACGTTGATCGCCATTACAGTGCATAGACATTGTCACATCGAGATCACGAACCAGTATTAAATTCATAGGAGTGGAATAACAAAAAGCAGAGGAATATCATATATTACAGGAGCATATGCATGGTTTTTCTTTATGCGTCATATAGACAATACAAATATTCTGCACTTTTCTGTTTTCTAATTTATTTGGTATATATACGGAACTCCTATCAAAATATAGCTACTAGCTAAGTACCTTCTCATTATGGTTAGTAAAAATGAAATTCATTTTATTATAGGGTGCCACAAGAAAGCGAAGTGAATCGGACACACTCCAGCACTTGTTGCCCTTGTTTCCTGTCGTAAGAAATTTAACCAGGGAAATTTTCAGCTTCATATCTCGTCTTTTACTGGTCGCGCATTTCATTCAGTTTTGTGCTGGGCGTCAGGTTGTGCAGCGGTCACTGGTATAGCGTGCAGCGGTCACTGGTATAGCGTGCAGCGGTCAATGTTGCAAGGGCATTAGGTAGGTGAGCTCTATTTTACAATAACAAATATTTTTCTTGTTTCATGAACTTCTTCCTTAGCTTAATGTTTCTATGCACCTTGTGCAATGTGCATAGATTCCGCGTTCCTTCAACTACATACTAAATGATGCCTTCATCCTTCTTCTTTTTGAACATCTTTGTTGTGGTAAAGGGAGGCTAAAACTTTCTTATATAATAATAGTAATGCTTCCATAAGATAAACCGAGCTCGCGTCTCGTAGATACTTGTGAATCACACTTCTATAACGATTTTCAAATTTTCGTGTCAGCTTTTTTGCTTTTTGCTTTTTCACCGGACTTATTGCGGAAATTTAGCTTTCACTCATCTTATGGTGCCTTATGGGGTGAGTAGAGGTGTGAGTGGTGCCTTATGGCGCCACTCACCCCTCTACAGCGAGGCACCACTCACCCCTCTACAGCGAGACACCACTCACCCCTCTACAGAAAGGCACCACTCACACCTCTACTCACCCCATAAGGCACCATAAGATGAGTGAAAGCTAAATTTCCGCAATAAGTCCGGCGAAAAAGCAAAAAGCAAACAAGCTGACACGAAAATTTGAAAATCGTAATAGAAGTCTGATTCATAAGTACCTACGAGACGCGAGCTCGGTTTATCTTATGGAAGCATTACTATTATTATATAAGAAAGTTTTAGCCTCCCTTTACCACAACAAAGATGTTCAAAAAGAGGAAGGATGAAGGCATCATTTAGTATGTAGTTGAAAGAACGCGGAATCTATGCACATTGCACAAGGTGCATAGAAACATTAAGCTAAGGAAGAAGTTCATGAAACAAGAAAAATATTTGTTATTGTAAAATAGAGCTCACCTACCTAATGCCCTTACAACATTGACCGCTGCACGTTATACCAGTGACCGCTGCACGCTATACCAGTGACCGCTGCACAACCTGACGACCAGCACAAAACTGAATGAAATGCGCGACCAGTAAAAGACAAGATATGAAGCTGAAAATTTCCCTGGGTAAATTTCTTACGACAGGAAACAAGGGCAACAAGTGCTGGAGTGTGTCCGATTCACTTCGCTTTCTTGTGGCACCCTATAATAAAATGAATTTCATTTTTACTAATAATAATGAGGAGGTACTTAGCTAGCAGCTATATTTTGATAGGAGTTCCGTATATATAGCAAATAAATTAGAAAACAGAAAAGTGCAGAACATTTGTATTGCCTATATGACGCATAAAGAAAAACCTTGCATATGCTCCTGTAACATATGATATTCCTCTGCTTTTTGTTATTCCACTCCTATGATTTTAATACTGGTTCGTGATCTCGATGTGACAATGTCTATGCACTGTAATGACGATCAACGTTGCCTCTCAAAAATGTTTCAGCCAATCATCGACTTGTTTCAACGAACTTCTCTTCGTTTTTTCCATCTCATCCGATTTCATTACGACGTTGAAGAAGTCATCTTCGTCATCTACGTCCTCGGCACTGCTCCCCTAAGCTGAAATACCATTTTCCGATCTGTCATTAAGATGTGCGATTAGTTTGTTGTTATTACCTCCACTCTTTGCACTTCGTTTAGCCATTTTAGCTTAAAATGTGGATGCAGAGAGAACGCCAAGATAAAATCGTCGATTTGAAGTACATTGGCAAATCGCATCATCTACCTATGTAAATTTGCCGTATTACACATAATTCTACACTGACAACTCACATCATTCCTAATAACATATGTTATACAATGAGTTACATTAAAGTATACTTATATACTGTAAGCAAAGTGTATGTGTTTCACTGTATCGCCTAATGCTTATAATAAACAGTTGCCAGATGGGTTGTACCCTGTACGGTTTAGTTTCAAACGAGAATGAAACGCGTATTGAACTTTATTGAAGTTATTTTGCAAATTTAATTGACATCGTGATGTTGCGGTTGCGAGTTGTGGCCTGACACGTCGAAAATTTTTGCGATCGCAACAGGTTCGCAACTTTCCAAAAATTATTGCGGCGCAACCGGTTGCAACCGCAACAGAAAAAGTTGCGATTGCGGTGCAGCTGCCCAAAACTGCGGATAGTTGAGAACATTCTCGTTGGGGCGCGCTTGTATTGGCGATTTTTTGTATTGGCATATTGGCATAACTTTTCCAACTAAGAACTTGATACTAACTTTCTATTTCTGCAGTAACGCTTTGAGGAAACCTAATAATGCTTATAATTAAAGCTGTGCTAATATACACGTGCATATATGGACGTGTATGTGAAATTGTCAGCGCTTAAAATATGCGGCTCCAGGTTAGATATATGCGATTGCGGAGTGTCGTATGCACAGTACTCGCAATTATTTGCAAGCAACATGCGACTGCTGAATGAAGGGCTTCAGTTAATTGGATATTGTGCGATATATCAAATATTGAACCGTAAAGTCATGATTCTTTACGATAGTCTTCAATATTTAAAATATCATGCATTTGCTGCTAATGAAGAAAACATGAAAATATTCACTGGATGCCATGCAAAAATCGATGCGCAGCGATGGGATTCGAACCCGCGACACCTTGACAGAAGGGAACTTAGTCAAAGCGAGCTACCAGCTTTCTTTGATCTTACCGTAGATGAAAATAGTTAATTTTAGTTAACTTTATGCTGAACCAAAAGGATTATCTTCGTTATTGATAAAGATGAAGTCTCAGCCGATATTTGGACATAAACAGTGTTGACTCTTATAATGTTTCACGATAAACGAACAGTTTTCCCGCAATAAGTATTGTACAGATTTCCGTCTACAGAGTCATATTCTGGGAATTCATTCATGAAAGTATCATTCCTTACACTTTGGGGCACTTTGCGCATGGTGTAACTACTGAATAATGATAATCATTAGAATAGTATAAGAAATTTATTCACTTCTTCAATCATCTACATATTATGAAATATATCGCAAAATTTCAATACGAAAATTAATAAAAAAAATAGAAAAAAATTATCATAATTTTCCTCTACGTATTCCCTCTCATTTCGGAGATCCCAGAATACCAAACATTCGCATTAGTTTTGAATAACGAAGTATTGCAGGAATATTCAAATCAGTATATAATCTCTAAATGTCGATTGCAGATTTGATTGGCCTTATCTAAGTCCAGAAAGCGAAATCACTATAATGATGCAAACTTTGGGAATTCGTTGGATTTCTGGAATTAGAGGGATTACTTTGTTGAGTTTCTTCTCATTTTTTGATAAACAGGCACAGCACAACAGAGGAATTTATTATTACTTCACTGAATGCATATGTTTCGGAAATTGATACAAATTTCACAGTTGTATTTTCACTTGAACACTTTTGTACGTATAGGTAGGCCTATGTGTAGAAGAGAACAAGAAAACTATCACTAGATGCACAAAACTATCACGCTATAAAAGTCTTCAAAACTTGAAACTGCATTAATTTCAGTTCGGACACCTCTATTGTATTTTATTGATGAACCATATTTAACAACAAATGAGAGGGATTACGTAGAAAAAGTCTACATGAGTAAGACACATGAAAATGATTATTCTACAACTGAGAAAAAAAATATCGTCACCTCCGGGATTCGAAGACCCACGATGTGGGAACGACAAGGCTATGGACAAGAATTCTAACAGCACTTCATAACTTAGGTGAGCGCGGCCTTCGGCAGCGCGGATTACGAGGCTAGGAGAAGGCGGAGAAACCTTGCTTTCTGTCATCCCCCAGGGAGCGTATGAGAGTTGTATTATACACTCAGAGTTGGAGAATAAATCGATCTTTATAATGAGACTAATTTCAAATTTTTAGGTGCAATACTTTAGAAATTATGAGTCGTACAAAATGAGCCTTATTAAAAATCGGTCGACCATTCAGAGGCTAGGAGAAACTTGCTCTTCATTTTCCTCCAGGGAGCGTATGACAGTTTTATTATAAACTCAGAGTTGGAGAATAAATCGATCTTTATAATGAGACTAATTTCAAGTTTTTAGGTGCAACATTTTAGAAATTATGACTCGTACAAAATGAGCGTTATAGAGATAATCGGCCGAGTATTGAGGGGCCACGAGAGCCCCTCTTCCTGCCCCCCACAGGGGCTTAAAAAATTTTTTAGTTAGATAAATATGTTGTACTCGTCACGCCCATTAATTTGGTACTAATTTAAAGATTGTACGTTTTATAGTTTAGAAATTACCCTTTTTGTCAGGGTAATTCGCAAAGGATCTTAGATGGGTTCTCTAAAATGGCTAGCCGGTAATTTTTCTCGTGTTTCTGAACTTGGAAGCAGCGTATTTAACAATTCAAAATATAACGATTGAATGTGAACGTTTGCAAAAAAACACTTTCGGATTTCAATGGCTTACATAAATAAATGTTTATATATGATGAATATATTTATACATACATATATTTTATAGCAATCTGCAGATAGTAATCAAAAACATTTTAAATAGTTGAATAGCTTTAGATAAATGCAAATTTTCTCAGATAACCAAATCGGCCCGTGCTAAAACTAGACGACCTACCACCTCACAAATGTTCAGATAATGAAGTTAAATTCCTAAGCATCGAGTATTACGTGTATACACTTGTATAGAAGAATTAAATACTTCGCGTGATTTGAAGATTAAAAACTTGTAATGCAGTGTCACTCAACTCGTATACCTCAAGATTCAAATTCGAATTTGGAATTGTATAGTACTTCAACTTTTGAACAGGCGAACGAATAGCTTCATCGCAATTTGAGCATTTCCAATTACGATATGTTTTACGTTGAAATTATCTGACTGCATTTCCGAAATTAATTTTTCCAAAAGAACAAAAACGAAAAGAACGGGAAAGAAAAGAACAGAATACTCGTAGAGACATGAGAAAGGTATTGACACGTTTCAAAACTTGTAAATAGTTTGTAAATGTTGTTTACATAGGCAATAAAAGTATGTGCAATATTGTGAAATGAAAGTAAAAATTGAAGCCGCGCGGTCGCACTTGCAGTTTGATTTATATGCATTTTTATGCAAAATGTTGCTTACAAATTTATACATTGAGCGGCGATATGAATCGATAAGTAGAATAGCCGCCTCTTCGGCGATAAAATCGCTTGACCGGTGGAACACATAATTTCATTTGCATTTTTATGCAAAATATTGTATAAAAATGCATACATTGAGCGGCGATATGAATCGATAAGTAGAATAGCCGCCTCTTCGGCGATAAAATCGCTTGGACGGCGATAAGCATGCATGCTCCGGCGAAAAGGTTAGACTGGGTAGAAGCAATCCCATACTGCTGATGCACTGCTTTTAGTCATTATGCCTGGTATCCCACAAAAATGTCCCAGGCATTTGAATTGATTATATTTCCGTGTTAAATTAACATTTTTTAGTTGTCTTTTTTCACAATGTAGTAAATTTTGTTTTCTTTTAGAATAATCTTTGTTTTTGAAAATCGTTTAATAACCACTTTACATTGCAGGATTTACTGAAAGGAGTAGAAAAATTAATTGTTCAAATAAAAAGCGTTAAAAAAGAATGTTGATATTCTTCCTTATTTTGTACTTTCCAAAGCAACGAACAAACAAAAATTTAAAAGTGCAACAAAACATTACCTTAAATATTGTTTAAATAACTAAAGTAATTGAGTATTCTTCGACAAACCCTCCATTTCTCTCAAGGCAAGTATTACTTCTAGCCACCACTGAACGAAGAGTTTTGCGGATTATTTCACTGTTTTCCTTTAGTTCTCGAAACACTTCTTCAATTCGTTGTCGAAGAACTATTAATGATGGGGATGATGTTTTGAAATTGCGCTCCTTCACAATAGGTATTGAGAAATCACCAGTTGTTTTTAAAACTTTTCCTTTGATTAATTAGTTTATCTCCCTCTTTCAGCAAATCGATCCCTGGAAAATGCTTATTAAACGATCTTTAAAAACTTAAATTATTCGAAAAGGAAATAAAATTTACCACATTGTGAAAAATGACTATTAAAATGTATTAATCTAAAGTGGAGATAGAATCAATTCAAAAATCGTGGACATTTTTGTGGAATACCCGGTGTATTTAATTACTATAATTGCTTCTGTATTAATTAATTCAATAAACACAGCAACTGCAAGTCTACAAAACTTCAGTGACTTGACATAATTACGCACCCAACCGCAACATGCATTGAGCCACTAACTGGCGTTTTGCATTACGTCGTCGTGACACGTCCTGACACGGTCTGAACCGCGGTCCCGGCCCCGGCCCCGGCCATGGTAAATTTGATAACCCCGGCCCCGGCCCGGCCCCGGCCATGACAAATTTGTTGACCCCGGCCCCGGCCCCAGCCAAATTTTTAACCCCGGTCGGTCTATAGTCAACACACGCCTCTCTCCAGTGACGGCACCCTCTGTATTGCCGCTTGCTCCTACTCGAAAGGGGGAGCTTGTGCGTCTCTGTTTCAACGTCGAACGAACGCGTCTTCAATGATAAAGCTTTATGTTAATTATTCATAGAAATGGCAAGTGCTGTGAGATAATTAGAATGGATTAGGCTGTACAATTGATTAACAAGTAATTTATGTAGAATGAATAAGATCCTAAGTCTCTAAGGAAGGAGTTGAATATACTAAGAGAAATGGAAGTATTCGGCAATACGGCTTAGTGACGTGACGTTCGCAGAGTGAGGGTACGAAGGTGGACGTGGCTTTCAAATGATGCTGGTCGATGCTTAACGGCTGGCGATGTCAGGGCGTGGGCTAGAGCTAAGCATATGCTGCGCTTTTTGATGAGAACATATTTTCGATGACGGATCTTTTCGAGATGATGGTTGTTAGGCCAGACAACCCTTCTTCGTAGCGTTTACTTGAACACGGCGTAAGGCAGTTATAGAAAAACTAGAACAGTAGAAAATACAATAAAAAGTGGGTCTATACATAGTTAAAAGTATAATCCGTTTACCATTTTTTGTTATTTCTATAAATCGAGTCTCAATATTTTATCGAGTAATAAATGCTCTTACAATGATTTTAGAAGATATGTGTTTAGATATGTACGTACTGATGCCTCCGGCACGTTTATTATTACGGAGTGAATGATTGCTATAATAGTTTTGTATGTGAATCCGGTCTTTAGGTGAGTCATCTAGCAAACTTTTGGTGAAGCTAAGAATTGTAGTTCAGCTCAGTGATGGTATAAGATATTTCATCAATTTTCGGAGAAATGGACCTATATTTCTAACATAATAGAGAAAAATCAATGCACGTTGTTCTCATAGATTTATTGAATTTTTTAATACGGATGTATTCGCAATTTTTCGTTTCATTTAGGTTTGGATACAGTCTATTCAAATGATTGAGGTCTGGGTCAATATTCTCAAATATATCAACATGGTCAGTCAATAAAATTGACAAACAGTAAGTAATATGCAAGGTAAGATAAAATATAAGGTAGAAATTTGAATGCATAACCGTATTATTCGAACAGTGAATTTTTTCATATGTCCATCTTAACCTAAATTAACAAACTGTTGCAACCGCGAAAACGTGATTATCCTTACATTCCTGAATTAATTCCGATTGTAAACGGGAGTGATAGGTAACGAATATACGCTGCTGATTATCACCGAGGAAATTTGCAAAGTTTTACGTTGTGAATTGCAAACTTTTCATGCAGCCGACGTTTGCTGCTGCTTGTCCCACATTCGACGTCAGTAATCGTTAGAAGTCGTTAGGCAGCGGCGGTCCTCATCAGAACTCGATGCCGAGGTCATCCTTAATATCTGATGGGCAGGCTGAGGAGGATCTTAAGAAACGTTTTAATAAGTTTTGCTGAACTGGTTAGAGGCGTTTTCGTAGAAATTAATCTGCCAGTAAATTTCACTCAACTTCTGATTAGGCACAGTGAAAATGCTAAGAATTAATCCGAATAGCACGAACAAGAAACGTTCACGACAATACACCATTATACGTCCCATGTTACTATGGAAAAGTTCTCTGCTACCGACTGCGACCGTACTCTCCTTCTCCCGACAACTTCACTGACAAACGTGAGCCAACCCGAATATTCACGAAAAAACTTCTTTCGAGTGACGTGCCTCTTATTAAAATTCAGTCAAATTTTTGAAAAGCTCCATAACATTTTAACACGCAAGTGTAATCTGTGCTGAACTCTGAATTCAACTTTAATAATGAAGTTTTTGACATTTGCTCGGCCAGAGGGGCACAATATATCCATTCCCTCATCTCACCATGAGACTTCACTCTCGAACGAGAGGGTTGAGAGTCCTATCTCTTTATGTCCTTTTTCAAAATTTTTTTAGGAAGTATGAGATGCATCAATACTGGGGTTAATTATCGAAATACTTTAAAGTCATTTGAAATTATTATATTGTAATTCTTACTGTAAATTTTATTTAATTGGCTCTTCCGCATATCTTTATTATAATTTTGCCATCCCTTGGCCTGAATAAGTTGACAAGCGGTTTTTCACCATCAAAAAGCGTTATCAGGAATGTTAGAACCACGATTGGCCACAAAAGATGCACGTACTTGTAAAGTTTGTTCCTTCGACAACCTATCATCAGCACCAAAACAATCCGAAAATCTCCAGGTCTGTGATTTAGTAATTCGTTTAAATTAACGAGTTGCGTTTTGAGGTCCATCTCCCCAGAGGCACACGAACGGGGGAACAGATAGAATCTAATAGACTGTGGCAATAAAATTACTATTTAAGTCTCTCATCGAAAGAGACTAATCAGGTAGTATTAAGGATGTTTGAGGTGGCGTCCCAAGATGACCAATCCGTTGTGCTACGTTACTAAATTGAACAGGCAGCTTGATGGAATTATGAAAAGAACTGTCAGGTTTTTTAGGATTTTATAACGATCCGTAAGCATTTGGTTTGCAAGCTGTGCGTAATAGCTCAATCAGATTCATAATTAAAGTACATAAATCATTTATTTTTCTAATGTATTGTAAAACTAGTTTAACCACAACTATCAATCCCACATTGATGATGCCATTTACCAATCTCCTCTCTGCAATCAAAATCGATTGGGGCAATTTTCAGCTACCCCAGACGAGAGCAATGAAAAATATCCTCTATCAAAAATGCTGCGTTAATAAAAGATAAGCATTTCATACCTGTATGCCATGTCAGAAAAAAAATACAAGTAAATAAGTACACACGCGCCAACCCAGTTGTCCACGATTTTGGCTACTAAACAGTATCGCTCTTGGTCCAATATCAGCAGAGGGAACAAGTTTGCTGGTCAACTTGTTTAGCACGAGCAACCAATAGTTTCAATTATTGTTGCTAAAGTAATAATGATTATTATTAAGTTACTAAGGTAAACGATTAGGTTCCTAAAGATAGTTAATAGATTAGAAGGTATTAAATAAGTTATGCTATAAGTAAGCAACGTGATTAAGTAATCAATGTAAGACAAAAGCAAGTACTGAGAACAGTCGGGCAATGAATTGGGCATCCGCAGCTTCAACTTCGAACCACTCCCCGGTTTCAGCTCCAGGACTCGCACTCTGGCGGTCAGTCGTACAGAATGTCAAAAACAGGAACCTGCAAGTCCCGATATAAGTCACTGGACAGTTCACCGTGCAGCGTGTAACATTGATACAAGTAGGGTCGCAAATGTACGTAGTATGTCACAAACGCAGCCCCCCGACATCTGCAAATGCAGCTACAACTTGTATTTCCCAGCCACACAGTTCTCCTATTATGAGTTTCACCCAATGTTCCGGACAGAGCAAGGGAGAATGGTAAGGAGTCTCCATCAGTCATCTAAACTCAACTTTTAGGTTTCAAAACTTTTATCTACAAAAAATTTACATTCTAGTTCACGACTTTTGAGTATCGATGAGGGAACTGAAACATGCTACGGTAGAAAACTCTGGCTTCGGGCAAAAAATCGTCAACAATTGACACTGAGATGACGCTGAGGAGGTCTCGAGAGGTGATGCTAAGGAGGCCTTGAGAGATGATGTTGAGGAGGTCTAGAGAGGATATCCTGAGGAGGCTCGTGAGGTGGGGCTGAGGAGGCCTTGAGATTGTGAAGATTTCCAAAAGTGGTATTATGAGTCTTCAGAGATAAACGAGTAACAGGAAATAAAAATTTTCAAAGTCTTGTTAGTGAAAAGAAACATTTTTTCACAACGAAAAAGATATGAGGATTAGGGACCTATTTTACAAATTCAGCAAAGTATTAACTCATGGTCAAGTATCCGTCGTTAAGATTCAACGGGATTGTGATTGTGATTGTTCTAAAAAATTATTTCTTTTGTTTGGCAACCAAGGCAGAACAGTATTGAACGTCACACAAATACACGCGCACGCTTAATTGTGCTAGTAGACTTTCTTTCCGTTGGTTCACCTTGAATAGAAATAAACGGGAAGGTTGATTTGAGAACTAATCATTGTAGCTCTCTCGTCACTCATGATGAATAAAATACTGGATAACTAAGATATATAATTTGAAAATCTCGCTAATGATGATTTTTACCATTATTTCAATAGCTCATTGCCTTATTTTAAAAGGACGCTCTAATGCTTCACGAAATAACGAGTGAATAAATTCAGAAAATGAGAGGGGGGGAAATTTTATTATATTGGGATCTGAGCAAAACTTATCCAAATGAAAATATTGTGAATTTTTACATGTTGTGTTACGTTTACATTGGTATTTTCATATTTAAAAAATATAGAAATCCATCTCCACTGAAGAATGAAGCATTGATTGAAACGAGGGGCAAAAATATAATGAGTGCACATACTGGTCAGCTTTTAAATCCTACTTTGAATTGAGGTCCTTCGACGTTAATAATTAGTATTTTATAACCACGTAATCATTATCGCAAACGTTACCATTACACTGGCACTGACATAAGGTTGCCACTAACTATCAGGATGAAGAATGAACGGCCAGTCGGCAGTCAACAGCAAGAACACACACAACAACGTCAACATTGAATGCAATATACTAAACTGAAAAGAAGATCTTAAATCACAACGGGCGTTGCAAGGTCGGGAATCACATTGGTATGAAAATGAGAAGCTGTGGCAGGCAGAGGCGCAGCTCGGAGTCGTGGCAGCGGGCGAGTTCAGTGCAGGTGTGGTCGCTGATCGCCGCCTGGTCTGAGAGGTTTCCTGTGCTTCCTGGATTCTGTTTTCTAACAATCATTTTGTGTGAAACTCTGAACTATCAGTGGGTATTAAAATGGAATTTTTGATCAGAAAGACTCAGAATTTACAATTTAGCCTGATGCTAGACAATTTATTTGGGCACCCAAGAGCTGGAGACCCGAAACTTAAGGGTGCCCAGAAGCCAACGGCACTCTAGAGTTGAGGGCTCCTGAGAGGACACAAGAGAGTTGGAAGCACCCGAGATTTTGTGACACCCAAAAGTTAGGATCATCTACCAGGTAGGAGCTCACACAAGTGGGGAGCACCAAAGATTTAGGTGTACCTGAAAGTTAGGGTACTAGAGTGAAAACGTGTGCATGGATTCATCCTAGGGAGCCTACACTCCACGAATGCAAGTGTTCTACTACGTCCACACTAACAACTCTCTCTCCAATAATCCTTCAGACACCCCGCCCCTACATATTTTGCTTCCCCTAGCCCACACACCGACAGGACCACCACACCCCTACCCACAAAAAAAACACCCACTTCTCTACCTCCCCACACCCCCACATCTCCAAACATTTCCATACCACCACGTTTCTAAGCACACTTCTGCTTCTCATTTCCTTAGCTGTTTGAAAACTATTTGAATTATATTTTTTCAATTTAAGATCCGTCTTACAAAGCTCACGTGTAATATAGTGGACAATTTTATGAGGTAGAATAGAATTATTATTTTCACTGCAGAATAACTTGAAACGCCTTCGGAAAATGTGGCAGAAATTGTTTCATGTTGAAAGCAAGACTTGTACAGAAATTACGCCATGTCGCCTTGCGTGGAAATTCTGACTTGTAAGCAAAATTTATAATTAGCATAAAATCTGATACACATATGAATTGAATAAAACTATAATTATATATACATGAGTTTTTAGGAAATTTTCAGGGTAAGACTCCGGGGTCACGAGAGAGAGTCAGAACTTATTGGTAACTGTGTGAAGTTAATGTATGCATTAAATACAGTCCGGTTAGCTGATACTAGACACTCGCCGAGAAAGGTTGACTTAGCCTATTTGAGAAAAATCAGGAGCGATTAAAACATTCATGATAATGAAAACATTTGGCACCGTGTAAAGTTTAAATTTCTTTAAAATGAAATATGATTCAGTCAAATCTTTTCTTTGCCAAATTTTCCAAACAGCAATAAATTTATTTGTTCCTTTATCACTAATTTCCAATTTTCAGAGTAGTTCCTTACATTCATAATAAATTAAAAGAGATCACGAGGAGACTCACATTCAAGTGGTGATTTTTTTTCTCTCACGTTGGTTTAGTATGAGGTGCACAGGTGAAGATTTAGAATTGCTTCTCCAATATCGCCCATTATTTCTAATTGATCGACTTGGGGCTGGGGGAAAGTGGAATCTTTTTTGTTCTGTCAAAGTTAATTTCACTAAAATCGTCAATTTTTTTACTTGTATTGCTACTTGAAAAATGTTCATCTAATGCTTTTGGTAATCAATCAAATCCTCTCACCCCTGCATCTCAGATATTTTCTCGAATTTGGAACTCTCGTTGAAATGTATGAACTCATCAACATTCTAATAAGAAATACGACTGAAACCTAGATGGGAATGAGGCAGTCCGTTTTCCCTCGTGCTATCGTTATCATTTTTCAAGTGTTGTAGCGTTTCATTTCCTCTTTGAATTTAAAAATAACATCTTGATTTGATATCGTACGAAAATCCTAAGATCTTCAATGCATTCCCCTCTACTCATGGAATTTAACATTTTACCGTGTTTTGAGAAAATGTGTACATTTGAACACAAGAAAACTGTAGAAAACTGTGGGCTCTTTCGAGTGCACTCGCGCGAGAAACATAATCTGACACACAGATTGGTGGAGCGTGGATCACTTAACGATTGGTGAAGCGTGGCTCGAATTCAAAGAATTACATTCAGTAAAAAAAAATTATATATTGCAGTGCAGAACTATTGAGCTGTGGGGGAAATATACGACACAAGTTACTTTAATATATGTATTGGGAACCGCCGGTCGGGGGTGTTGCGTGACGGGGGTTTAGGCAACACAGCGTAAGTCAAAACTCAGCGACAACATCCACATTGATCTCTCCAGTTTTACAGTCTTGCTGTGGCAATGTTATTTGGTTTTGTAGCTCATGAAGAGTGAGTCAATTGTATGTTTAAAACACATCTACATTCCGTGTTGTGGGAGTTATTTTTAGTTTCATATGCTCAGGGGAGAAATTATATATATATCCAGTATGTAGAACAATGACACACCTACACCGGGAGTTATTATCAATTATTGCATGAACCCCGTACAAACTGTAATTGAGTTGGTAAATTTATACATAATACGAACAATTTCTCTCATTTCTTGCGCATCGGGAAGTGCGTGATAAGCGTATCTGTGATACAAACTTCCCTATCTCTCCAAATTTTTTATAGTGAACCTAAACTTTTAATATATGAATCCTGGGTACTATCAAATATGGATTAATCCGTCACTACACCAAACTAATATGCAAAGAATTTCACTCAGGAGTGTAGGGATTTTCATGCATTAATCACACATAAGAGAATCAGTGATCGGGGTTTTGCTCCTTCGACATATTTACGGTAATTTATATTTCTTCTCTAATTTATCAAAGCTATTTTGAGTTACATTTCAATTTTTGAAATCTAATTTTTGAAATTAGATAAAGATTCTCAATCTAAATTCAATATGCACACCCACACACCTACACACCTATACACCCACGCGCCTACACGCACACCTGAACACACATACACACACTGAAAGAGTGTGTATGTGTGTGTACGTGTGTGTGTATGTGTGTGTGCACGTATGTGTACGGAAGGCCGGTGTAATTGAGTTCGGGCAAGGTCGAAATAATGCGGCAGGATGTTCGGAACGATGCGGCGCGTGGCCGCTTAGGTGCGTGGAAAGTCGATACGTAGCCGATAGAAGTGGAAATTTAGGAAAAGCTGCAAAGGAAATTCAATGGTTTTGAAGTCGTTTTTTACTGCCATATTAAGTGGTCATGGCGACCAAAAAACTACTGCTTTTCCGAATAATATACGGCTAGAAGTCTTGCCTACCGCAGCATAGAAACTACTTGAAAACGTCTAAAATTTTTAACTGGGGTGTATATCAACAAAGGATCTAATGTTAAGACATTTTAAAGCCAAGTGATGGCAATCATTTCATCTCTATTGGAAATAAACTGTTTTTCTTTCTTTTCCTTGCTGTACGTGTGAATGGGCTCAGCCATCACGGCACCTACACCCTACTTGCGCAATTCTAAACACCTCACACACTCCATGCTTTACTCCACCAAACCCCCACATTCTCCATATCTTGTTCCCCCCGAACCTCGACACTGACAACATCCCCAGCCCCTAACTTACATGCAAACACACAATCCTCCACCTCCCCCGCTTATCTATACCCCATACTTCTTACACCCCCTCCCTCTCTTTTCCTTCTTCCTTCTTTAGCCGGATGAAAACTGTTTGATTTTTGTATTTTCTATTTGAAACCTTTCATTTTCAGGGCCACGAGCAATATAGTTGATAATTCTATGAAGTTGAAAGGAGTTATAATTTCATTTCAACATAGGTGGAAATTTTAACAACCACACTCATATCCCTCTCTACATCTCTACCACCAGGCAAGTATTAAATTATAAATCACGAAGTAAACGCGGGTTGAAAAAAAAAATTATTTATTTCCTGAACAAAAATAAATATAAAGTAAGCTTCTGGATTTGAGTACTATTTACTTAGTTTATTTTCAAACATTGTATTTTGAGAAAGCACAAATTTATATCAGTGTAAAAGTTTGTTTATTTACGTTCGACATGCTGATGTAAAATATCATTTTTTACCGGTTTTCCAACAATTTTATCACCTCGAAAAATTGTCAATTCTGATATAATTTCTGCACGATATTTTAAAAATGTCATTCGGTAAGCATATTCAATCCGATAAGAACACGCTGCATATTTAACCCTGTTATTTGAATACTCACCTCTAAATTTCCCGGGATGTTGCTTTGGCTTTAATGAGAAAATAGTTTCACTTGGAGATAAACGGTTCTTAGGTCTGGTATCCCATGATGGCGAAACGCATCTGTCGAGCTGGATATTCACGTGCATAATTGTACGAAACAAACTACGTGCGTTTGAGAAGTTAGAGAGAAGCTATTTAGATCAATGGCCACGAACTCATACTTCCACTATAGTTATTAATTCATAAGTTCTTTAACGACAGTAATTGCAAACGCCACTGTAAAATATAGATGGAAATGTTTCATATTAAAAACGCTACTCGTATAAAATTCGTGCCATCTCGACTTCCGGGAAAATTTTGACTAGCAAACGAAACTTTACATATAGCTTGAAATCTGCTATACATACAAAGTCAATGGAACTGTGGTCATTACATATATATATAATTGCTTTACAAATCTTTCATTGTTAGACTCCGAGGTCATGAGAGAAAGTCATAGCGTATGTAGTGACCGTGTGTAGTTGATGTATGCAATAAATACAGTCCAGTAAGCTAATGCTATACACTTGCTTAGAAAAGTGCTGAGTAGATCTGAGAAATATCAAGTGCGTTATAAACACCAATCCCGGTATTGAACATATTTGGCTACGAGAAAATACTCTAAAATTTCAATATGAATGTTAATTCCACCAAATCTTTTAATCCCTTAAATTAGAACATTTATGAATTTTCGAAACACCTTAAATTTGTCTATTTCTTCGAGACCAATTTCCTATTTTCATAATAGATTCTTTATATTTACTAATGAAATGGAACATGAGAAAACTCATTCGAGTTGAGATTTTCTTCTTTCGTGTTGGTTTAGTATGTGGTAAATTGGGGAAGATTGCTTCTCCAATATCGATCATTATGTCTCATTGACAGACATCGGAACAGTGTTTTTTTCTATTTGGTTAAAGTTTGCTGCACAAAAAATTGTCTTATACTTTTCTGCATAAAACTCATTAAAAATGTTCAAGTTATGCTTTGTGTGATCAATCAAATACTCACACTCCTGCAGTCCAGACGTTTTCTCGAATTCGGAAGAAAAACATCGGCATCTAAGCATGCTTTATTTCCACTCAAGTCTGGTATGTATCATCTCGTATATTGTTTTTTCAAATGCTTTATAACTAACACTAAGACACCATGACGGTTTCCTCCGTTTAGCAGGTACCCATTTCCGTCACTTGGGTAGAGTGGGGTATTGTGCTAGAGTTCTCCCTTATACCCAACGGGGAAACCACCGCGCAGTGCCGGGATTCGAACCCTCAACCCCTTCACGGAAGGGCAAGGCCTTTAACGACTCTGCTACGGCTAGCGATATAGCCAAGGAACAATAGTAATTATAAGTAATAGGGCAATATAACAAGGAGCAATAATAATTAGTAAGAAATACGAATGAAACCTGAATGGTGATTGAGATACTATTTATCCTCGGGCAGTCAGAACTAATGTTCTAAGGTGTGATACAATTCAATTCATTATCCAATAAACAAACGATATCATAAATTGAAAACGTGTGAATATCGTAGAATGCTCGATACAACCTTGTCTACTTTCAGCAATACAACACTTTACTGTGTGTTGAGAGTATTTGTGTACATTTGAACTCAACAGGAAAGGGTAGGAAATCGTGAGCTAACTTGCATGTACTCGCTCAAAAAACATGCTCTGGCAAACAGTTTGCATTCAAAAAATGTACAACTCTATACTGAAAAGGCATACCCGATGAAGGATGAACTCAAATGGGTTTTAAAATTTAACCTCAATTCCTTTACTCTAAAATTGAGCATATCGTTTGAAATTAGGTATTTCAAGGAATATCTGAACTAAGCTTCACTGCCGCAAAAGAGTTGAAACAGACTAAGAGCATCAGAAAATGCTTGTAAAGATATTTTCGTTGTTTGGTAAATTGTCGTTAAAATCTGTACAAGCCAAATCGAGTTGAAAATTTTTATTTTCAGTATAAGAGTCTCACTCAGAGACTTCTATAGACTTGTATGGTGGGTTTTGGCAACACTAGATACACTCCACGATCTCTCTAGGCCTACGTAGCGCGGTGCTCAGCGGTCAACCGCCAGTCTGTGAAATCACTTCAACGAGAGTGGATGTGCGCTACATAGCAGAGGTGAGCAAGTGCATTTTTGTGCTCAGAGCACGTGAAAGTTATACCCCTAGTTAAAACTTTAGCTGTGTTCTTTCTTTATTTATACTCGAAGATAGTTCGCGTAACTAAGGGACTTAATTCTTTGGAGGACAAGCATTTGCCTAGAGCTGCACCACATAGAAGAACTAAACGTATTGGCGTTCAATCTAGGACCAGTCCCAATTGACTAAAGTTTGTGTTTGTACGCCACTGTGGTTTTCAGTGTTCGAGGACTCAATTTGATTTGAGAAGAAATTATTCACAATGTTATACCTAAATATTCTCATTATTAGTTTAGTAAGATAGAATAGTTCCTTCAAATTTTGAAATCAAAACTTTGAAAGTGAATAATTTTGATTACGACCATTTCCACGTTGAAGTATGATTATCTAAAAATGTTCAAGCTTTATTAAGGTTTCAGGCAAAAACTTGAAATGATACTTTGAACATAAATAAATCACCCAAACATTCAAAACTCAACAAGTAATTAGCTTCTCGTACAAATTGGGAGCAGTTCTGAATGTTTGAGAGAACTTTCTAGCGTAGTTTTGCATTTTGATCTGAAGTTAAGGAAAAAACATTCATTTCACTAACATCCATTAAAAAATCCCCGAATTCTTCCAAACAATTTGTGCATGATTTATTAGAATATTTATGCTGTTTCCAGTTTTTTCTTCAGGTTTGAATTAAAAGGGTTAGGGTTAGGATTAACATCGGCATCTTTGGGATGCTATATTTCCAATCAAGCCTGATACATATGATCTTAGCATTGGTTTTTCAAAGGTATTATAACTTACCCTATATATAGGACACCATTACGGTTCCCCCGTAAAGCCGGTACCCATTTCCGACACCTGGGTTGAGTGGGGTATTGTGCTTGAGCTTTCCCTTATACCCAACGGGGAAAATCTCCGCGCCAGCGCCGGGATACGAACCCGCGACTCCAACATACGAGCCCGATCCTTTAACCACTGTACCACGGAGAGCATAAAATAACCAAGTTAAAATGAGCCTCGAAAAAATATTTTCATAAGATAATTTGCTCTGAATAATCTTCGAAGCACGAATGAATATTTTGCCAAACATGAGTATTAAAATGTATATAAATAATCTTTAATGAGTGTTTGAGAAAGGCATGAATAACGATATTAGGGAGTTCGAAACCTTTAAAAAGTCGTAACTTTTTCAACCTTTAACCCTTAACTTAAAATGTAGGGTTGAATGTTCTGGAAAAATGAAGAACAATATTTAGCAGAAGTTTACCATGTTCAAAATAATTGATTATCTGAGATGTAATTGTGAATGTCTGAAATGTAATTTAAGTGATGTTAAGAAGTCAGAAAGAAATTGAAAATGTTTTAACAAATATTGGCAAGTATTTGACGAACGTGTGAAGGTGAGAGCAGCACACAATGGGAATTGAAAAAATATTTAATTTTTAAAATAAAATTTTAATATTCAATGTTGAGGAAGTTCTGGGAAAAACGTAGATAACGAAAAAGAAGTGTGAAACTTTTATGAGAGTGCTTGAAGTATTCGAATATACTGCAGATGGCACAACAATCGCCAGAAATATTGTAAAATTTGAATGCCTCTATGTGAGAAGCACTCAGAATAAATTGTTTCTTTTCAGCATTGACATTCTAATCTTATAATCTGAATATGACCGTTTCTCACAGTTACATCCTTCCCTGCTTCAAAGTTCACCGATCGTTCCGTCTACGTGCATGAAAAATGGCCGCGCAGCTTCCTGATGAAGTGAGTGAATAATTTATTTGTATGGTTCGTTTCAAGTATTCAGAAATATATTCTTAGTAATACGCATTAGTTGATAGATGAAGTGCCGAGCGTTGGTGCGTGCACTACGACTGCACGTGAGCAGCCAGCGTAATGAACCTCTCGCAATGAAACGATCGTAGCGAACGCCGTGTACAACGGATGAGAATCATTGAATAACTTAATACGCTAGTGGTTGCCTAATTTAACAGTACATTCATTACGACAGCTGACCGTTTAGAAAGTTGTCGCCAGGCCCGAGATCATGTCGCAAAACGTGTTTTCTTTGAAAGTAAGTAGACTTCATCAACCATATATGCATTATATACAGAACGAATGAATTCTTGATTAGGATTGATTTTAAAATATACGCGCTAATCTTGTATTGAAATTATCAACAAACATTTTGTGAAACACATAAAACGTTTAATTTGAAGTAAAATACCATAAGTTATTTTTTTATGTTGGCAGCTGATTATTAACATCAGGGCTCGTGAAGTCGAATTTCAGTTATTTTTCAACAAAGTTCATAATAGGAGATATTTTAAAGTCAATTTTTTCAACACCATGAAATTATTCCAATTCTACTGTGATTAAACTACGTCAAAAGTTGCTTTTCATTTCTACTACCACACTCTGTCTGTAAAATTCAATAGCGCCGGCAGCATATAAGAAACGATGTTTCGATGTTTAAGCTGAGAATCTACAGAAAAATATCTCATAGTCCCATTGAAAATAATATAATTCCAATACTTGCGCTACATCAGACGCTCTAAAAATATAGAAAACACTTGTGCAAGATGAGCGATACCACAAAATTTGAAACACAGGAATGCTAAATGGCACCATTACGTTTCAGGATTGTGCAACGGCTGTCCTAGTTATAGATTTCGAAGGAAGACATAATTTGTACTTTCGTTCAGGGTAGGTTTTAAGTTTTTGGTTTATGACCCTTCTATTATTTGAAAATGTCTTGTCCATCAATATTATGTAGAGGGTTTAGCGTAAATATTGATCTTTATCCGAGGACATAAAATCATAACCATCACGGGAATGATAAAAATGAGAACCTTGATATGTGTGCGCAGTTGATCTTTGTTTCAAGATCATCTAGTCAAATATCAAGGTTCACGTTTTAATCATTTCAGAATTGATCATAATTGCTAGCCCTCGAAGGGAGAACTAAATTAATGGACAATTTTTTTATCATGTTCATAAATATAGCACATTCTAGGAATAAAAACATAATTAATCTTTAAGATGCCCTCACTTGGAAACAAAGTAATTTTTCCACTCTAAAATTATTCAATAGGACTGCAGCTTAGAAGTTTGAAACACCTGCTAAATCGTTCAATTCGCCCCCATCTCTTGTGTCACAAGTTCCTGTGTTTATATTTGATCTATGTAGACATCTTGTGCTGTGATTTTCAGAGTATTGATTCTATTTTATGAAGCTTATGACTTGGATTCTCATTTTCATTAATGTGACAGTAAAATTTTTTCATATATTTTCGCCGGAGGATGAAGTTAGGTAAATCTAAAAATCGCTGTTTGAAGACTGAATATCGTTTAAATTGTTGGTGATTGCCAGGGTTCAAGTGTAAATGATGGGCAATTTTATTCGTATTTCATTACGTGAAGAACTAGAAGAGTATAGAAAATATCGTAAACTGTTAGTATTATATTTGTACATACTGTATATCAGGTGTTCGCTTTACGGTTTCCATTTGTATTTTCACTAATTTTTATAGTTAATTAGAAGTGTCCTGAAAACGGACAAGTTTCTGCCGCATTGAATTAAAAATTAGATTAAAGAGCCGGTAATTTTGTGCTTGACGTGTGATCCTCGTGATGCGAGCTCACTGGAGCATGCTATGAGAGCTCTTACGAAAGATCTTCTAGCTGTCGCGCCATTGCAGGGAGTATTTGAGAAAGTGGATTCAAATTTATACCAGTTCCATGGAGCCAAAGGAAAACTAAGTCCCGATGAAATGTGCTAAATTAGCTTATACAGCATCATGCTTTGTTCGATATGTTGTTGGTTATTAAAATAAAGGACAATAAATTGTATGCGCACATTGAGTGATAATGACAATTTTTTGTTATTATACATTCATTATCAAAACTCCCTAATGAATTATTAATATACTTCTCATACTCAATTTTTCAGCTCAAACTATTTCACTTAATTGAATTAATGTATTATAATGTTTATTCATAGGCGCACTGTGAAACTCACTTTGAAACTCGCCGACTATCATTTTCTGTTCGGCAGATCTTGTGTCTGCATATCTGCCAAATTCAAAACGTACAAAGTATATGAAAGTCATTCGTTCCGGGAGTTTGTAAATCTAAAGTTAATCAGACCATGAAAGCACTAAATAAACTCAAGTTTTTGATAGGGGTTAGAACCGTGTTTCAAATGACGAAAATATGGAAAGCGAGACGCTGGAATGAGTATCGTCTTACATTTTTAGACAAATACTCTAAATCAAAAGACTTGCATGTACAAATACAACTAGACGCATTTGACAACATAATTATTGGAAATTAAAATATTCTTTGGCAATTCATTTGCTCATAGTGGATCATTTACTCCTGGCTCATTATGTTCAAATTTTCTCCGGTACGAGAGATTTTGCTAGCATACAGGAAAACTTTTTGCTGAACAACTTGACCATAAT
Source organism: Morinoia aosen (assembly GCA_030386875.1). NCBI lineage: Eukaryota > Metazoa > Arthropoda > Malacostraca > Amphipoda > Talitridae > Morinoia > Morinoia aosen. The sequence goes on along the minus strand of CM059580.1, from coordinate 28,757,530 downwards.
GGTGGGACCGTTGATAATCTCGTCGAAACTTCTTACATAATATTCATTTGGTCGAAAAAGTGTCCATAACGAATTACGATAACTGAAAATTTGGAACGTAGTGGAGAAAATTCGCACTTAAATAGCGCCAGTGAAATTAAATGTTCTTGTTCTGCATGATACCCATCTGTCGCAATGCGAGTGTTCAAATACGGTGCAGTGATTACTGGACGCGATCAATGTTCAACCTTCGTTCAATACGTTTCGGATTTCTAGTCCTTGGAACTCTTTAACCCAGTTATTTCAAACACACTTTTATCCAGCAAAATATGATCATTTCAAAGGTCTCAACTCATCGTTATAGTTTGTTCAACACGGTGCCAGTTCCCTTGTGCACTGGTACAAGTGTCTGTTTTCCTTTTCATCGAAGTACACAATGAGAATAGTTCGGTGCAGTTGTAATAGTTAAATTCATAACGCAGAATACTGATGCCTATGATTATATATTTGCCTCATGCTCAGCGGAAGAAACAAAGTATAAATTTTTTGTTCCTTCTCAGGGGAAGTTCACTGTAACTGACACTAAAAGATTTTGAGTGTATTTTAGCCTCAGTCTCTCTGTTTTACTCGCGAGAACTATGAAATTCGAGGCGTTCTTTTATTATAGTAACATTTAATATATTTACTTCGAAAATAATTTAATTCTTCATAACATTGGAAGAAAATATCGATATTTCCGCGCATAGTAAATTTCATTTTTAAAAGGATAATGAATGTATGAAGATGAAAATTCATTTCATAACAGCAGAAACGTAATTCAGAGTGTAATCCAAGGGTTACCGTCAAGGAGAAAAGTTCAATCAGTATGTAACGGAAGTTTTACAGCCGAAGGTACGAATCTTTCAAAGTTTAAAATTAGATGTTATCACGAACAGCCTGAAAATTGATTGAGCACAACTATTTCGGAACAGAGAGAGTATGACTTACAGTTAGCGACGAAATTATTCGTACACCCAGCGTACAATTATGATAATGAATTATTTATTCGTACATTATTGTCACTAATATGTGCTTCACATCCTTTGAAAATCGTATACCTGTTGCCACATTGGTGTATGGGCAATTCCAGAAATTTCTGAAAGACAAGGGTGTACGAATAATTTCGTTACTAACTATACGTATGAACAATGTGCTGTGGAGTGTGAGCACTCACAGTTATGCAATGGCAAACATTTTTCTCGATTCCGTTCGACTTCCTAACCAAAGTGAGGTCAAGAGATCGACAAAGGCTTTCGTATTCTCGTGTGATCGTCATAACCTCTCGCGTGGTTGTGTGATCGTCATTACCTCTCGCGTGGTTGTGTGATCATCATAACCTCTCGCGTGGTTGTGTGATCGTCATTACCTCTCGAGTGGTTGTGTGATCATCATAATCTCTTTCGTGTCTTGGTTGTGTGATCGTCATAACCTCTCGCGTGGTTGTGTGATCGTCATTACATCTCGCGTGGTTGCGTGATCATCATAACCTCTCTCGTGGTTGTGGGATCGTCATAACCTCTCGCGTGGTTGTGTGATCGTCATAACCTCTCGCGTGGTTGTGTGATCGTCATAACCTCTTTCGTGTCGTAGTTGTTGGCTCATCATAACCTCTCGCGGGGTTGTGTGATCGTCATTACATCTCGCGTGGTTGCGTGATCTTCATAACCTCTCTCGTGGTTGTGTGATCGTCATAACCTCTCTAATGGCTGTGTGATCGTCATTTTCTCTCGCTGGGTTGTTTGATCGTCATTAAGTCTGGAATGGTTGTGTGATCGTCATAACTTCTGGAATGGTTGTGTGATTCTTATAATCTCCAGAATGTTTCTGTGATCATCATAGTCTCTTGCATGGTTGTGTGATTATCATAACCTCTCATGTGGTTGTGTGATCGCCATAACCTCCCACGCAGTTGTGTGATCGTCATAACCTCTTTGGTGGTTGCGTGATCGTCATTACCTCTCGCGTGGTTGTGTGATCGTCATAACGTCTCTCGTGGTTGTGTGATCGCCCTCATCGTTCGTCAACGCTTTGGTGAATTTCGGTCCTTCGAATTTATGGAGTTCATGATTTTGAAATAAAAAATACACGCATGAAAATAATTACACAATGCCTCTAAAATTTAAATGAACAAAATATTCGCATAAATTGAGTTATCGAAAAACAAAAACGAAACAATACCATGATTATATACCTGAACATTGCATTGACTCGAGCATCTTCGCGAACATGGGTAAAATTATATACTAAAAACATAAAGGTGGAAATACAAACTTAATAATAATTCCTGAGTAAATAGTAAAACATCCGCTCACATCGCTGGTGAATGAGTAACGCCCTTTAGGCGACACCAAAACCGTGTAGTACCATCGCATCTAACACACTCGCAGCACGTCCTTTGTTATGGGTCGTTATGCGATGGCATTGTGCGCAGCTGCTGGTCGGCAGGGCTCGATCGCAGTTGCTGTCGGCGGTGGTTGAAGTCCTCAGACCTCATTCGCTCCGACAACAAATTTAATTCCCAGCGAAAATAGAAGAGAGAGACTCCCAGCGCCAAAGAAAAAGGGAAAAGAAAGAAAATACCTAGGTCCGAAACCCTATCTGGGAGGATGTCAATCAGGGCGTTCGCGCGCACCCAGTCCTCCGACACTCTGCCTTGGTGTTGTTCCAAGGCGTTAGTAAGCGCCTCGACGCTGATAGTAGTCATACGATTTCCCATCGTGGACGTCAGGGACGTTAGCGTGTTCGTCCTGAAATCGAAACAAAGACAGTCCGATTAGCATGGCCCATAGGAAAGAACAGGTAATCAATAGTAATAACGGCAAAGATTTGAAAATAACAGCCGTAAATGAAAGAAACAAACAGCATGTCCACGCGGCTCATGTCCCGAACAGACACGCCCGCTACTGAGCGACTGCATAAACAACTCTGGCGTCAGCACTCTGCTCGCACAGCGTTCAGGTACCGCGCCACATAAGCACATGGTGGATATTGAATCTCGCATATCTGTTAGCAGATGCAAACCTTGGATGTGAAAGAAAAACGAGTAACACCCTCAATGGCGGAATTAGATCCTACGATAAATCAAACACCTAAAAATTAAAGGAAAAATACACACAATAATATAAGGAGAATTCCAAGTAAAAAGCTGATATATAAAAGTAAACATCGAAATAATAATCTGAGAACAGAAATACATCTACACACAAAAATAATATGCTAAACGTTGAAACGCAGTCAATCGTGAGTCGTACACTCGTTCAAGACGTTTTACGTAAAGGTAATACGTGGTTCATGTTACTTTTGTAAGTCCTATTTCCAATTTTCAACTCCACGTAATTGCGGTTAATTTTAGTAATGATTCCTGGCCCTAACCATGACAGCTGCAATTTATGATTTCTCAAATGATTGCGTAACAAAACACGATCGCCAAGGGCAAAATTTTTATTTATACGGCGAACGTTGTGGTACATTGTCCTGTCACTGGTGTTATTAATTATCACAGCTCTAACGTTTTCTACAATACGGGCCGCTTCCTTAGCTCGAAATTTTACCAGATCAACATCGGTATCGTAAATGTAAAGGGTTTCAAATGTTTGAGCGTGGAAGTTAGGACAGGTGTCTCGTCCAAAGATAATGTAAGAGGGTGTATCCCCCAACGTAGTATTAAGGGCGTTGTTTATTGCGTTCTCAGTGATGTTGAGACACTGATCCCATTCTGTGTGAACTAACGAATTTACGTAAAGTTTCAGTAAATTTGTTATTTTTCTATTATTCCTCTCTACAATAGCGTTACTATGAGGACTCCACGGTAGAACCTCTTTTTCGCAATGGCGTGAATTTGAGCAAACTTTTTAACTGTCGCAGATTTAAATTCTAAAGCTTGGTCACTGAGAAGTGTTGACGGATAACCGAACGTCGAAAAGCAGTCGTCCAGACAAGAAACAACTGTGTCTGCCAACCGGTCTGAGGTGGCATAAAGTTTGCAATATCGAGAAAATAAATCTGTAACTACTAAAATGTATCTATTCTGCTGCCCCGTAGTTGGCAAGGGGCCGAGGAAATCCATCGAAACTACCTCGAAAGGTTCTTTAGCAATTGGTGCGTCTAAAATTTTAATAGGTACAGTACTATTGGCTTTACGAATTTTACAGACATCACACATTTTCACGAATTTACGAATTATAGTTTTCTCCAATAAATGAAAATATCGTAATTTAAATTTAAACAGGGTATGTAAGGCATCGGTATGATACAAAGAGTGAATACTGAGCACTGCCTTGTTCATTAACGATGTCGGCATAACCGAAGTTAAAATAGTATTTGTCCTAGAATCTATCTGTCTCCGTCTGTAAAGTACGTCGTTTAAAATTAAATACTTTTGCAAATCAGGAATCGTGGATGTACTTCCATTTAGTAATGCGTCCTTAACTTCAGAACAGAAAGGATCTTGCTGTTGCTCAGTCCGAAATTCGTCAAGGTCCCAAGATACATCTGTCAATTTAGGAATGTAGTCAGTCAGCTGCGGTGAGGCAGCCGCTGCTGGCACCAATCGGCCAGGGTGCGTCTGAGGGGTCGACCTCCTGAAACTCCGCACAGTCATCAAGATCAGAAACAGTCAAGTGCTCAGGCAATCGGCTTAAACAATCGGCCACGATGTTTTGTTTACCGGGGAAATATTTTACAATGGGATCAAAGGAATGAACTGGTAAACACCAGCGTGCCATGGCTGAATCGTTGGGAAGCTTTTTGAGGAACAATGGCTGCAACGGCTTATGATCCGTATACAGATAGATTGGATATCCAAGAATAAGATATTTGAAAGCTTTTAGCGCACTCACGATAGCGAAGAATTCTTTTTTAGTAGTGCTATAACGCTTCTGCGTCGAATTCAAACTCTTACTGTAATACGCTATCGGCTGCATTGATTTTTTCGAACCGTTTCCGTGCTGTAAAAGCACTGCTCCTATACCAAAATTAGAAGCATCTGTAAATACATGGAAAGGCTTATTAAAATCAAGATGCCGTAAAACGGTATCTGATGTCAAAACAGATTTAATTTTCTCAAAAGCTTCCTGACACTCAGGCTTCCAGATAAACTCAACGTTCTTTCGTAGCAATTGATAAAGTGGATATGAAAGCGACCCAAACAGAGGAATATGACTTCTGAAGTAATTTGCGACTCCCAGAAAACTTTGCAATTCTTTCACGTTTTGGGGAACGGGAAACTTTTGTAGCTTCTCCGATTCCTTGCAACGAATGCCGTCTGCCGACACTATGTGACCTAGATACTCTATTGAACTTTTTAGGAATTAACATTTCTCAAGTTTAAGGGAAAGACTCCCACTACGTAGTTTCTCAAAAACACTATTTAAATCATTTAAATGCTGGTTCATTGATTTGGAGAACACCAAAATGTCATCGAGAAACACAAACGCTAGTTTCCCGATAACAGTAGCAAGTACGGAAGATATCACTCGCTGGAACACACTTGGAGAGGTAGAGAGACCAAAGGGGACTCTACGAAACTGGAATTTCTCGTAACCGATACTGAACGCAGTGTATTTCCGACTACTTTCTTCTAATTCGATCTGGTGGAATGCAGATCGCAGATCCAAACTGGAAAATACACTATTTCCACCAATAGTGTAAAGAATTTCGTCAATTCTGGGAATAGGGTAAGAGTCTTTTACAATGATTTTGTTTAACGCACGAAAGTCAATTACTGGGCGTATTTCCCCAGACTTCTTTTTTACGCAAATGATAGGGAAGTTAAATTCGGACATGGACGGTTCGGTTATTCCCTGGGCGATCATTTGTTTGTTTGCTTGTACCAACTCCTCTCGATATCTATGCGGGATTCTATAAGGTGGAATGTTGAGTACTGGAGCATTGGGTTTCAATTCAATTTTATGTCGCATTACATTCGTAACGGCAATAGTTCCGCCTTCTAACGTAATTACGTCTCTAATATCATTCAATAATTTTATCAGTAAGGGTTTCGCATCATCGTCGTCACAAACTACGTCGTCACTCGTCAGAAGGCGTCGTTCGCTCCTTCCTCCCTCCGGTACATCGTCTTTCTGTGCATTAATTCCTACTTCATCAACACGAGTATTGTTGCAACAATGCCCCGCTTGGTCAGACCCCAACCCAACGTCTTTACCAGTGATGGTTTTAAAGCTTCCACCATAACAACTGTCAACCTTGGGTAGATCCGCCGTACCGTTGACCTCACATAAATTTGCTTCACGCACAGCTTCGTGCACCGTAGACATATATATTTCTTGATCTATTTCTATATCGTCTACTGCCTCAATATTACTCAGCATGCTATTTTCACTTAGGTATACCACGTCATCCGAGACGTTTAAAAGCATGACAGGGACAAAACCCTCCGAACCTATTGTCACTACTGATTCGGCCACATAAATGCCATTTCCAAGAATTCTCTTATTCATTATATATTTTCCGGGTTTAACCCTCATGACATACCCATTAATTACTCGTAAGCAATTACTCGGCATTTCCACTGATCCATAGTGAACACCGATCGCTCGTCTTTTAGTTGTTTTAACTTTTTTCACTGGGTTACTCCGCTGCTCCGCAGCATTTATCTCTAGGCCCTTTTTTTGTTGCCCTTCGCCATTTTCTCGGCCATTTCCACCGCCATTCACTTGGCTTTTTTTTCTAGGTTCCCTTTGCTTCAGCAGATGTTTCTCTTTACGCCTCCTCGGGGCAATCACGTCTGCCATCAGACACTCTGCATTATTCACGGTATTGAAAAATACTTCTTTCTTACTTTGACCGTGCAATTCTTGTACATCATGAAACGGCACTTTTACTCCGTCAAGAACAATGAATCCTTCTTTAAAATTAATCACGGCATCTTTCAGAATATCTTTACCGAGGATTACATCATAATTAAATACGCCGTCTTCCAAAATCAAAGTGCTAGTATTTATTTCTTCATAATTAGGCAGGGTAATACAAAGACCAACTTCGCCTGTCACCTGGCTTTTCGAATTGATTCCCCTGATACTCAAAGCACTAGGCTTAATTCGCTCGTTAAGGCCTTTTAAATTCCGGTAACTGACTAGACACCTATCGCTCCCACTATCAATCAGAGCGCTCATCAATCGTGTATCATTTTTTAGAAGAATCGCAGGTTTTTTAGATCGTCTTAGAGAAAATAAACCATCGCTTTCTTTTCTCAAACGACCTTCTTTCATTATCGTCGCTGACAAACAAACTTCTACGGGTAATTCAGAAGTTGCACCTACAGTAAGTTCTTGTTCAACTAGTAATTCGAACTTATTTTCACATTGGAATAACGGATCCACTACCTCGGTCGACTTAATTATAGAATCTGGCTTCAAAACCACCACATCATTGGTAACGAGGGCTGTGGGCTTACCCCCGGGCATTGGTAAATACTCCCTCTCTACACCAACACTCTCCAAGTCGTCTGATTTTATTTTAAAAAATCCTCACACTCAGGAGCTGCAGCGTAATACGCTTCTCCCCTTCCGCGGCTTCTACCGCGTGAATGACATTCACGAGCAACGTGCCGTAAATTGCCACACCTATAGCAAGCATTACCACGGAAGCTCGGTTTACCCTGACCTCGTCGTTTCATACACATCTTTTGAACGCGACCAGGGGTATTAAAGAGTGAGCAGAAAGGTTGTTCTTGTTTTGTCCGTTCACTACTAATCTGTTGTGGAGTTCCACGAGCGCCTCGTTACACTCCATGGAATCGAGAGCTCTATCGCCAATATAGGCATGCTGTCTTCCTCGCGAAAACCTCGCAGGTCTCCAACCTGGTCGTAAAAATGGTCTCCGTCCCTGAAAACGTCGGTTGTTGTGTTGTGAGTTATAGAAAACGTCGGAAAACGATTCCTGCTCGTCACACACGGGCTCGTCAGGCACGTCCACTAGATAAGTGTCCCTAGTTGGGTACGAGTACTGGGCACTAGGCTTGTGCGCAATTATCGGTCTACTCTCAGGGTTATTTCGCACAGCGAAGACAATACGAGCCAAGAGCTCTTCAGATGTTAAAAATGGCCGCGAAAATATTTTTTTTGAAAAATTTTCCTCCAACAATGGAGCTAAAATCGCTGTAGCTAGACTGAAAACAACCAAATCTCCTGCAAATTTGTTTAATTCATTTGCATACGCACTAGCAACGACAAAGGGATGTCTTTGTAACGCAACGTCTGGACAGTTAGGATATGGTCGCTCAATTTTCGGATCTTAGCCAGGGCGGTCACTAATTGAGCAGCTAATCCTTCATTACGCAAGAGCCGGAGCTGATTTAAATCACAAGCTAGCGTATGCACTGATCGCTCGCCCTTCGAGACATAAATATCTCCCAGAATTTCCACAACCTGGTCGAAAGAACAGTTAATATCAGGATGTACTAGTTTAGTAACTACACCGTTGAAGTCACCAACACTCTTGTGTGCGCTTCGTACGAGCAATTTCTTCCTAGCCTCGTCTGACGTGATGTCGGGAAGTAAAGACATGTATGCTTTGAGGTTAGCAACGTGAGTTCGAAACGTTTTTGTCTCACAAAAGTCCGGATCTTCGCCGCGTTTTCGGCCTCGGAATAAGGGAAGTTCGGCGCTTGACAGTATGGTACTGCCCCTTTGCAACGTCGTGGTTACTCCACCACCAGCAGTATGACCACTAGTGGTAGTCATTGTAGTCACACTCGGTGTACTGAACGTTACAGTTTGAGTTGTCATGACGTTAGACACAACTGTCGTAGGCACCGGTCCTGACATAATTGTCGTTGTAGGTATCGTAGTACTAAATCTCGGCACTGATACACGTCCACCACAAGTTGTAGTTGCAGCCGAACGAATAAATTCACCCTCGGAATCCGAGTCAGACATCGTATGTCACAACAAGAAAAAGTGTTACACCGCCAAAATCAATCCTCACAAAAATAAAAATAATGACACGTTAGAAATCCACATTAAAAATTTAGTAAGAAATTAAATACTAATACCTTCCCATTGACACAGAAATTAACACTAGCCAAATCGATCAACAAATAGAAGAAACTGTTATTAACTCTCTACAAGACTACAACTGTACCGATCTTAAACAATTGAAAATGACACAGAGCACTGCGGCAGAAGATCCTACCTGGATACATAAAATAAACAAAACAGGAAACGTTTTGTACTCAACTGGTCTTTGCAGCACGCACAGCCGCTGCGGCTCAGTTGACGACACAGCTGATGCCAAGGTCACACGCTGTAGTGCGCTCTGCCACTGCCGCGACTGCTGACGCCAAGGTCACACGCTGTAGCGCTTGGAGGCGGTCGAGCAGCAACGCTTGCACTGTACTGAGCGCGCAGAGTCGATGTACGTTCGGAGTCCCACACTGCACGTTATTAGCACCGCTCACAGTTCCTTTAAACCTTTATACTAACACTGTTCGGTATGTAACCTGGTACCACATACACCACGCACTACGTCGTCGTAGATGTTGAATCACTTGCGTCGTTCGTAGAATGTTCAATCACACTTGCACGGATGAAGCGAACCACGCAGGCGTCCACGGCACTCCTACTGCCGATCTCGGTGGAAGTTTACGCAAAGGTACAGGTCAAAGAATTCGCCTTCCTGTTGCAAAGACAGACGTACCTTGTAGGCCTCACCAAGTGGGACGTAGAACTCCAGATCTTATGGATTTCGCAGCCTTTCTTCTGGAACACGTCGCACGACAAACCGAAACACGTTAGGGTATGCTTCGCGGACTTCTCTTCCGGTGACCGACCCGTTGTCCATAGTAATTCGTCGTTATTTCCAAACTGATCCACTTGTCACGGAGAGATGCGCAGACTCCTTTCGTAGAAGGCACAATTAATCCCGTCACCAGACGATCTTCACGGTAATTCTCTTGAACTTTCTGACGTTACCTCCGCCGTCTTGATTCGCCGAAGTCACTGGACCTCCTTCACTTCACAATTACAATGTCTTCCCTTCGTGGGTCCGTCACTCAAATGGCCACCAGTGTCACGGCCGAAGGGTATTGAAAGTCCAGGAGATCTTCCGAGTATACTTGGGTAGAGAGTAACACAGGTCCAAATGCGACTTTATGAGCCGGGCACGTCCTTATGTACCTTCTAGGTTTTGCTGACTCAGCTTGCGCACTGTGGCACCTTACCAGGGCGTTGAACTAGCCTACGTACGAACCTACGTACGCCCAACTGCGCAACTGCGCAGACACACGAGCTACCTCATCTTAATCATAAAAAACACTAAAATCAAAGAAACAATATGTATTTCTCAACCTATTCATGACTACCAATATTTCTATTAAGGATTTGAAGAAAGAATTAGCGAATGACACGAAGAAAATCGCTCATATTCTTTGCAACACTCAATCTAAAAAATTCTACATCACTGGGATATTTTTTGAAGCAACGTTTCGATGTTGTGAACTATATTTTCATGCAGGAAACACTAAGCAATTTTTTAGAGTCACAACGATCAAATAGAAATTCAATGCGTAAGCAAAGTCAGATGCAAGAAAAATACAGGAAATTTGATCACAAGATGACTCCCTTGGTGGGAATAATTTGTACAACATAAATATTGATCACCAGGAATCCAGAAGACTGGTTAATATTACACAACTACTCCATACATGTTCCTGGCCCAGAGAAAGAGGTGAAATGGACGATCGAGCGGATGTTTCAAACTTCTAAGCTGCATTTTGTTCAATAGTTTTAGAGCAAAAAAGTATTAGCATTTGCGTTGAGGGCCGGTTTAACTTTGTGAATATGTGATGCTATTATACATATGTATTCTTAATTGTTGATGATAAGTGATATTAATGTTTTTTCAACTATTATTCTCTATATTTTTAATAGTACTTCTATTTTCTTTTTTATTGTCCAGAACAGCTGATTAACGGTTTATTCATTAAAATACTGCGCAAATACTACAAAAATGAAAAATAATTAATATGTCTTTCACAAAATTGTGAAGGAAAGATATACATCCAAGCTAGCAGAAACACTATTCAATGACTCACAACATTGTCATCATTCCTCCCTTTGGAACGTTTTTGCTGTGTGGTTAGGGCTGCCTAAGCTCACTTATAATCTAATTTTTCCTTTCGGCATTTTGGTAAGCATCAATGTTAGTGCCTGTTAGTGAATGGCATGTATGGTACCATATTAAATTTTGAACCATAAGTTATTCATTAAGGAAGTCAGCCACAATGAGTGGGCCATGGCACCCATGATACCCTTCCGTAGTACTCATTTGCAAGTGACAAAACTTTATTTGCTTACGTTCAATAAATTATGTTTGCATGAATATATTGCTCTTTACAGCACTTTTCAATGTAAAAATTAAATTCTTGCAAATGGGGGGGACTGACATTCAGAAATCTACCCATTGGTTAAGGTTGCGCAATTGATTCATATATCAAAAATAAGGGTATATGATATTTAATATTGGTGTGCGGTTAGCATGGTATGTTAATATTGTTGCTTCTTCACCCTAGCAAAATCAGAATCACAGGTGATCTCTGTACGATGGATAAGAAACGCTCCCAGCTGCCAGTGTATGACGTCACAACCATATGTATATATGCTCGTGACGTCATACACTGGCAGCTGGGAGCGTTTTTTAAGCGATTGCGTAGAGGTGGCCACCCGTGGTTTGTAGTTGATTAAGGTTGCGAAGCGAGCGATTCATTGGATGTAGAGTTGGGTTGAGGTTGATTTGAAGCTGTTCACCGACCAAAGTTGGTCGCAGTATGGGCGTATTGAGGGCGCGGTATGGTCGCGGAGACTGGACATTTGACCCTCAAATAGACGGTAAACCAACCTCAAATCGTCCATGTTTCCACTCATATTCCACCGGTGCACCGCCCTCGATTTTCAATAGGGTAAGGCTGTTAAGGAAAAAAGTTCATACATCAGGAGACTGAAATGTGACGCAGTGTGTCCCAAATTTTTGCATAAAATTGTGACTCAGTGCCGAAACCTTACTCATCTTATCCTTGCAGGCGGTTCAAATTATTACACAAGTGTGGCTATGCACGAAATTGCACATTATTGCCGGCAAATAAGAAATCCAGAAATTACGAAACTCAGAAATCAAATTCCAAACGCTGAATTGATATCACGCGCTGCATCAAATCATTATCCCTATCATACAGGTAGGATACATGAATTTAAGAATCTACAGTCGCTTTGTCTACGCGATATTTCGCCGTATCACCAAACAACGATGACTCAATATTTGTCTGCGCTGGCAAATTTGCAGGTCTTGGACATTCATGCTTCTATTGTGAGCGTTTGTATGCTCGCATGTATTACCTCGTGGCCACCGAGTCAACTGAAAAAATTTTCCGTTACCACTACCGAAGAAGAGATCAGACGCATAAAATCCGAAAAGCTCCTGCCTGGCATGGCTATAAATTATGACCGTGTGGAACTAAAAATACGAAACGACTTCTGCTCTTTAGACTGTGATGAAAATGCTTCGTCTTGAAGGAATTCTGCCGTAAGTTTACCGAATATATGCACAGAGGCTTTACAATTTTTTATTTACCCCTGTTTGATGCTATCATAGCGGAGTCCGAAGAACTATATTAGGAAACAGCGAGCTCGTGCATCTGTAGCTTTAAAACCATGTTGGTTGGAAGGAAAAAATTAATGCAACATTTTAAATTTTTACCAAGATTACGATACATTGTTGAAGAGAGTTCCAAGGAATTGAACTAGTAATTACATGCGACTGTTTCAATTTAGATGAAAGCTGCTCATAAATGCACATGAACTGTTTCTTCTCAAAAAATGTATCTCAACACTATTCTGAAATAATATATTTTAGAGCAAATACTCAACAATTCTTGCAATATGTGAGGAAGATGTGGTATTGTGATTGAAATGCGATGTACAACGAATTTTTGGTGACTCAGCATCATTTTATTGGGAGAGAATATTTTCCCAGTGTCGAAACTGGCAGCGGTAATAGGTTATGTTTGTAAATATATTTAGATTCTGAGTGGTTTTACTTGTATGACAGCAAGACAGTAAATGCTCATCAAGCAGTGCAGAACGCTAACTTTGAAATGAGAATGAAAAATAATCTGAAATTATACCTTGATATGTACTTTATTGCTGTTGCGATCTTGAGTGACCTTTAATGAAAGCAAGAAATAGATCTCCATTTTTTCCCATCAGGTGGGTAACAAGACATCAGGAATCGCATTTTCCTGAAGCCCAAACAATTTTTTCTTTTATTTATGAAGAAGTGAAATGGATGTATAACCAGAAAAATTTATCATTGCCAAATATTTTCTTTATCGTGCGGGCTCCCATGGAGGCTAAATTTTTTAGAATAATCTCTGAGCGCTGTGACTCTTATTTCTGTTAGAAAAGTTATTGCTCAAACTTATCCGCTAATTCTGTGGAAATTTGTTTTTAAGTGAATATTCCCACAAAGTTTTACTTTGGAAAAAATTCAGCAAGAAATACAGCGGATTATAAGTCGCTGAAATTTCACTAGCTTTAGGAATTACAGTTTCTATTCATGCAAGGAGATTGCTATAATCATTCATGAGTGTAAATACTTATATGTACGAGGGTTGAACAAAATAACGGAAACACCTAACATTTTGGAATCATAATTGTGATTCACAACGTGAACAACTCAACTGGTCGGGTGAGGTGTAAAGTTGCAGCCAGTAATACAACGGGGTTGGGGCGGCGAGTTTTGAGTTTCATTCATTAATCTCGCATTTCCAACGAAAATGTTCAATTCACGAGTGGTAACAACTAAATGTATAGCAAATATTCCCCCAGTATATGTTACTTTCTTCGTTAATGTGATGAATAAGGGAAAAGGTCAAGTTGATGCATTTTTTTGTACTCATGAACATTTATATTCAGTTCATTCCAAGGTAATATTCACCTCAGGTAATACGTTTTCTGCATTTTGGACTTACGTGTACCACTAAGTAAATAGCTCATTCAGTTACCTACCTCAATGAATGAGAGTTCATATGTTTAAAGGCCTTTTTCAAATAATAACTGATCTTTTCGAGGTGAAATGTTACGAAGAGCCTTCAAAAAATACGCTGAATCTTAAAATACACGAAAAATAACAAGTTAGTAAAACCAGTCTGAACTAGACTATGCACTGGTCGCTTGCAGTCATTCTACGGTTAGGAAGGAAGCTGGTAGGTGCTAGTTGAAAACAGGTAAATTATCACCCATGGTTAGAAAGGATTTGAGAAAAGAATCAACATCAAATTTCTAGTGAAACGTCGTTGGATCATCCAAGCTTTAAAGACTGTTTATGGGGACCATGATCCAAAGAAAACTTGCGTTTACAAATGGATGGAAATATTTAGAGATGGTAGAGAAGCTGTTGAAGATGATGAAGGTCGTGGAAGACCAGCAACCACAAAAAATGTTGAAAATGATAATGTTATATTAGGAGTCTAATCGGAGAACTATGAATAAAACATTTGGTTCAACTTATTCAATTCTGCACGAGGATTTTGGCCTGAGCAAGCTTTCGGTTCGATGGGTCCCAAAAGCGTTGCGCCCAGGTCAGCTCAACCCCAGATGTGAATAGTCATCAGCAATTTTGATAAAAATTGAAGCAATTGGAGACGCATTTTTCAGTTGAATCATCTCTGGGGAGGAAACATGGGCTTGTTAGTATGATCCTGAAACAAAACAGCTGTCCAGACAGTGGATTCCGCTTGTATCAGCTGATCCAATCTAGTTCAAGTCTGAGAGGTTCGTCAACAAGGTGATGGCTACCGTTTTCTGGGACTTGGGAGAGGTTGCGCTTGTCGATATTTTAGAAGGTCGAAAAACTCTCACAGGATCCTATTATGTAGGAGTTATAAGAAAATAGATAGCAGAATTAGCTACAAGGCGCCCATGCACGAATGCTTCACCATGAAATCCTCTTCAACCATCACAATGTCCCAGCGGATTCTGCACGGGTGAAAACGGAAATTATGAGATAAATTCGATGTGAATAGCTGCCACGTCGATCCTATAGCCCAGATTTGGCCCCATGTTATTTTTTCCTTTCCTCAAAACTCAAAGAACATCTGACAGGAGTTCGTTTCAATTTCACTGTTGAAGCAAAAGATGCAGCAAAAGCCTGGCTCAAAAATAAGTCTGCAAATTTTTCAAAAAGGGTTCAAATGGATCAAAACAGTGCCTGGAGAAGTAATTCGACTGTGACGGAGTTTATGTTGAAAACTAAATAGATTGTAAATGCAATTCAATGATAAATTGAAAAATTCCCTCCTTTTTCATCCGATCGTATCCACGAACTTATCCTGTTATAAAGTATTGTGCAGTTGTATTTTTCATATTTCTTAGGAGGGAAAGAAATGTATTCACGTTGTCAAGTTTATTTCCCAATTCCGTTACTGACAACCTAGCTAAACCAACCGTCAACAACCGCAAAATGCGGTTAAGGTGTTAATAAATGAATTACAAGATGTAAATGCCGATTTACTAAATGGTACTCAAAGTGAGTCAGCTAGTATATAACACTTTTGATAAAGACTCCAGCTGGTCAGCAGAATAAATTAACACACACTTTTCAGCAGAATTATGCTCTCAAATTAGACGTGGCCTTTATTCCGAAGAAAATGAAGTACTTGCTAGAATGAAAACTATAAAGAAATAGCGCATGGTGTATGTTATTATCTTTAACATCTCTTTATTCTCCGATTCCTTTGAAATTCAAATGAATGCTAGAGCACTATGATTTCAAACAATTCCGATTTTAGCTCACAGCTTTGTGAAGTGTCCCTTCGGCCTCGGAGCATCCGTTGATTTTCTTCAAGGACATTGTCAGGCCGCGCAGGTGTTGTCGAGGCTTTTGTGCTAGTTACCCATAGTCTTAAGTATTTTCTTTATGTGTCCAGTTCCCTGAACGCCGACTTGATCTGTTTCTCTGCTCTGATGTTGGGTCTGTGCATTTACTTTAGTTAGCCCTCAAGTGTCATTTGTATTGCATTTCAATATTTCAATGTTATTTTGATTACCTAGCCTAATAAGACTAACATTTGAAATGTAATTTTGCGTGTTATATTGTGTTATGCAGTAACTCATGTCTATGTACGCTATTTTCCCAGAAAGTAAATAAAATCATGTTCTTTGCTGAAATGTATCAGTCGATTTGAGAGGCATTGTAACGAGATTTTGCATTAAGGGTTGATATCGTAAGGTCGAAAGAGTATTGCTTGTTCCATTATTTCTCAGGCTCTAGCCTAATTCGACACTCTCGCCTGAAAAGGGGCTTGAGGAAACCACCTTGGGCGGACAAACTATTAAGGCCTGTTGACACGAGGAGTGAGCGAGCGCTCCACCACGAGCTCAGTAAAATGCTTGTTCGAGTCAGGGTGTCCACACGGACCATGGCAGAGGTGCAGACTGCTCCAAGTAAAATCCTCAGTCTGCTCCTAGCAGCGGTAGAGAGAGAACGTACGAAGGTGGCTCTGCGACAGGCAATGGCGTTTTCAATCTCTATCAGTTTTCGCGGCTATAAAGAAGAAACAAAAACGAATGAGGAAAATGTGGGCGAAGCGTTGGCTTAAAAAAGTCCTTTTTTGGCAGCTAAACGCCACTTTTCCAAGAGAACGTGTAGGCAGGGAGCAGAGACGCACACCCTACACGTTCAGCGTTTGAAATTGCACTGGGAAGCATTGAGTCGCTCGACGAAGACCAAACACAGACAGACTGTTGTCTACTGCTCCATTGAGCCTGAAACGAGAGAAAATGGGCGTGGTTTAAGCCTCTCTTTCCCGGTGGAGCGCTCGCTCACCCCTCGTGTCAACAGGCCTTTACGCATAGTTTGTCTCATAGGAAGACGCTGTCGCAGTTCGGCACTAACAGAATTCACTTCTGTTGCCCTAACGGACTGATTACGGCGCAGACAGTTGCTCGTCTTCCTAACCGTACCGCCGTAGTTCGGCATAAACAGAATTTACTTCTGTGGCCCTGGCGGACTAAATACGGCGTAGGCGGTATCCACACACACACCACTCTAACGGTACCGCCGTAGTTCGGCACGAGCAGAATTTGCTTCTGTTGCCCAGCGGACTTAATACGGCGTAAGCGGTATCCAAACACACCTCACTCTAGCGGTACCACCGTAGTTCGGCACAAACAGAATCTACTTCTGTTGTCCTAGCGGACTAATTACGGCGCAGGTGGTACCCACACAAATCTCACCTAACGGTACCGCCTTAGTTCGGCACAAACAGAACTACTTCTGTTGCCCAAGCGGACTAAATACGGCGTAGGCGGTACCCCCACGAACATCAGGAAGGGCAGCTGCACAGAAAAGCTAGCGCCCCGGAAAAAGGTAGCTGCACAGAAGACAGCCCCTTTTCCACGAACCCTCACGTCGACCGCACGACGGTATCGACAGACATTGTATCGAAAGAATGTAAATTGTATTGTATGTGGCTCAGAAAAACTTAGTAACATGAAAGTTTTTAAAAATTGAAAACTCAATGAATTAATGCTGTTAAATTTGACAAACTATCAGCGGTAATAATTTGGCATTTTATGTATGTTTAATAACCTTAAAAAGTATACAGTGACGATTTAAAACGGTGTTAGTCAAGCATGAGTCTTGGTATACAAAACAACGCGTTATCTGACCTAAAGAGCAGCAAATATTTCCATCAATAAGATTTCCTGAGTTTAAAATTTTTCTCCTCTAACAAAGCAGGCACACCTTAAGATTTTAAAATGGAATATTGCAATGCATAGGCATAGGGTAAATATGTATGCATAATGCTTAAAATGACGAGGGCAATCTTCATGAAGTGAAAATGTAACGTTAGAGCACTATTAGATATACACTATTTGTTAGTTTAATGTTTCATAATATACTCGATTTGGACGCTGTATTATGGATTCATTATCCGATTGCTCACTCGTGCTCCTTACGACATCATGAGTGACAACCGCAGCACACAGACCTGTCATTGTGTATGCATGATTAATTAGTATCCATGAGCCTGCCGTTGAGAGCAGTCATGTTTTCATATGTAATCTATCCTGAATCATCTATTTCTCATGTAGTTTTTCCTAAAAAACGCAGTTCAATTCCCTAGTGTCATAGTTTAATTCAATATCCCAGTGATTTGTTTGGTGTATTACGAAAGCCATATGTATTTGTGTACCTGTTTCAAATAACATATTGAATGTTGAAGGATGCACTACGTTTCTAATTTCGGTGGTTCTCGGAAGAATAGTGTAATTTATGTTGATTGATGACTGAATTGGTTCAAATTACAGGTTAATAATTTTTATCGATGCAAATGTGTGAGGTAGTAATTAAGCAGAATAGAAAATCATTGTGAATGAAATTCAAGACTATTTTTTACAGCTTCATTGTAGATGGATTAATTTCTGTGTCTAGAATCGATGTTATTGAGCTGAAGATAGTGAATGAACAATCATCCACAGTACGTAGTCAACTTTTAATCAGATATGGTGACATGATTATTCCACTGAAAATAGTCATGGATGTATCTTGCTAGGAAAAATTTATCAATTCTTCGACAACGCCTATGATTTGTAAATCATGCTTGGAAAAATTTCTTCCATCGTGGGCATGATTGATGTACGAGTATCTCGCGGTGAGAAATTCATTTATGCTCATGATAATTTAGTTTAATCTTCTATTCAATAATAGCAATATGTTGTCAAAAAATTAAGTATATGGCAAACAAAAAACTAGGTAAAGAACTACCCTGTCAGACGTTTGGCGTAGACTAAAGTGATTTTTAAGAGTATAAAAATCCTGCAGAACTTCAAATTTTATTGGAGATGTCATTATTTTTACAGCTATTCTTAAATTCAGCATAAGTTATAATGTTCCAGTTCAACGCGCGTTAAAATACGAAGATAATCACTTGTCATCTATACCAAAACTCTCTCAATTGTTAAAATTCTAAGTCTTTCTATCCCCAAAGCCAACGCTTCGATGTTACTAACATCATCTTTAGGCTGTAAAATACAAAAGGAACACTTTCAAGTCACGTTGGTAAAACTATGTCTATGCAAAATTTGAGCTATATCAGACTAGGTAAAAAAGTTACATAGGTAATCACATTGCAAGAAGACTAGATCAGACTAATTTTGTACATAGATTGAAACTACAGATGACTAGGTATAGATGCCGCCATAGCCATGTGGTATAGGTTCTGCCGCCGAGCGGCAAGGACCCGGGATCGAATCTCGGCGCAGGCAGTGGCGATTTTCTCTGTTGGGTATAGGAGAAAAATTTCAAGCACAATACCCCACTCCACCCAGGTGTCTGAAATGGGTACCGGTCTAGACCGGGGGAAAGCGTCATGGCGTCCTGGCGTTAGTTATAAGGCATTTGAAAATCCAATGTAAAAGGTGATATGTATCAGGCTTGATTGGAAATAAAGCATCCGTAGATGCCTTCGTCATATTCATCATAAGTCATACTGTTGGATAACTTGGTTTAACTTTTCATTTGCTTTTTTACCTAGATTGTACTTTACTTTATACTCGTTTTTTATCTTCCTTTACAAAAATATATCCTAATTTGTATTAAGAGTATGTGATAATTTTCCCGATTTCGAGCATGAATTAGCAACAGTGTTTCCTCCGCTCTTTTGAGTACAGATATCTAGCGTTACTTAAATATTATTTTACGTGGCATTAATGTGTGTGTGATCCTGTCAGTTATGATATCTTTAAGATAGCACATATATAGGATATACGAGGCAAAACTTGAAATGTGTCACCAAGATGATGATGAAATTATGCAGGAAAGGGGTAAAGACATATATCCTATTACTAGTGAACTTTTCGTTTGTGTTCTCAAACATTATACAGAGCAGCCGATAAGTAGTTCCTTAAGCATGGGTCCTAATTATATCGTCTACAAAGGGAAGAAAATAATTCTCAGTTATGATGAAGATAGAGTATTTTGTTATTGATGGAAAACCTTAAAAATCACATCACTGTGCCTGATGAATGTGCGAAATGGAGGAACAACAACGTCAAGGAATCAGCAACTCTCATTCCGTCAAAGGAGCGGAAGTTCCAACTATGGCTCGATAAAATTAATCTCTGTCTTTCCAATTTCCTCAACTTGAGCTTGGAATGAGCCACCTCAATCAACCAGTGGTTTTGAGTTCACTCAATCAATGTGAGGTACAACTATTTATTTTTAGTGAATGAATTTTCTCAAAAATTTAAAAACGAAGAAAGCATTAAGCATTGAAATCGTATTTGAGAAATATATCACAAAATATGAATTTAAAATTAGTATATAACTTCAGTTTGATAAAACGTTTCGGAGAGAGCTTTAATTGGCATTCTGCAAAGTTGAAATAATGAAAAATCAGCCATTTCATAATATACATGATCATAATAAATATAAGTTAATTTGCAACGGATATGAACTATTGTGCTATTGAGTTGCTGTTGTTCTTTGGAAATATACAGACGTCATTTAATAGGTAATTTAAATCATTCGATGCTGCGCTTAAAATTGAAAAAATGTCTGCTATTCGGTCACAACACTGCTCGCTGTGAAGGCAGAGGGATGAATGAGGTGGTTGGGTCAAAGGTCTTCGGCTACTGTAGCTGACTACACGATGTTAGGCAATCCTTAAAGAATGACAAAGCCTTGATGACGACACTGCGAGACATACATTGTACACAACTAAACGGCTTCACTGTAGTAAAAGACTAGGACTCACCCCAGCTAAGACGAGGGTATTCGACGATACGACGAACACAGTACGATGCACAAGTGAATAGGTACGAATTTTAACGAAAAACGAACAAAGACAACGAACAAAACAACAAACAAAGCAACACAACCCAACACTTAAGAACTACACTAGCACGAAAACGGTAACACGAAACACACTGGAACGCCGGCAGACAAGCGACTGCACCACCGCCACAACCTTTCACTACGACGTCCAGCTCCTGTCTGTCCCAGCCACATGCCATGCCGCCGGCCACATGGCGCCAGCCACACGCAGCCAGCCACACGCAGCCAGCCACACGCAGCCAGCCACATGCCGGCAACCACATTCACGATGGATGCACTTTTCCGTTAAGGAATCACGTCCTTGTAGCGAAAGAAGGAGCCAAGTTTAAATGAATTAACAGACACAAAACATAGTTTTACGGTATGAAAACGACTTTAAAAAAAAATTTCCAAGTCTCCCGACATTTCATAAGTGTAACCTCCGATATATGGAAAAACGCGATAAAGACTTTGCAATGGTTCTATTACGGCCTAGGTAACAGAGTATTTCTTGGCCAATAACTTTTTATTATGAACTTTGACAATAGAAGAAGAGGACCCATTTTTTCGTTGAAAATTTTGCAAGAAAGAAAACTCAGTATGTAGATCGATATAATTAGTACAAATATTACGTGCATGATTAAATAATATTTTAATGATATCAATTTTGAATCGATAGTTACAAAAACTGGAAAACTCAAACCCAAATCAATGATGTACGTTTCTGAAAGACAGGTGAATTAAACCCATAGCCACTTTTAGTAATTTTAAAATACAAAAAAGATAAAATCTGTTGATCTCAATTTCAATTGTCAATTTTATAGACGGGTGCCGGGAGTTTATTTTATCACTGAACAAAGGTGTATGGCTAGAATCTTTATAGAAGCTTTAAAAAATTATTGTCAATATATCTACGATAGAATTCAGGTTTAAAATCTGTGGGGCAATCTGACAATCCTCTCTTCATGAAATTCTTTTTATAATTGTTATATGACTTGGCCTGTATGGTCTCGCAAGTTGTTAACTTGTGTTATTGTAAATAAATTATTGGAAATCGTTCCAGCATGTTACCAATTCAATTTAAAAAGTTTTTACAAGTTAATTAGGCATTGGAAATGAAATTTGTATTCTATTTTTAACCTAGGACTGTAAACATGACTGAGTATTTTATTTGCGCGATAAGGTTATGGTATTCCTGTCGTGTAGTTCGGTGTTTTCTTATAGATTTCTGTGGATCTCAATTTCTTTAAATAATGACATGATGGTAACCCTTACCAGGGCATATTCAAAATAGGACATGCAAGGATTATTCTCTGAAAAGTTTATTGCGATGAAATAATCCTGCATAACTTGAACTCGAAAGTACATGGAAGAAAGAAAGAAAACAAAGTTTATTTCCTCTAAAGTTGATACATGAAATGGACAACATTTTGTCTTTAAACATATGAACAGTGAAGATCCTTCGTTGGTATTCGTTGGTATCGTAATACCCATGTAAATAATCGAAACAAATCATTGAGAGAAAAGAACGGAAAATGCCCCCAAACAATTCAACATTAAGATCCTTTCTTGATATTCACACATGGGTATCATAATACATATGGCACTTGTCGAAACAAATGATTGAGAGAAAAGCATGAAAAAAACGCGTGCCCTGCGTTGCTTTAACCTGAGTTTGACAATGCAAATAAATACAAGGAACCAAGAAAACATAATCCTAGTTACGAATTATTGAGAAAACTCTGGTTACTGCACACTCAGTGTTGGGCCCGCAACTTTTTAAATGTTGCGGCGCAACCGCAATCGCAACACCACAAAAAAAGTTACGACGCAACTGCAACAGCAACTTTGAAAAAACAAAGTTGCGATCGCAACCGCAACTCGCAACCGCAACTTTTTATTTATTAAATAAAATTTTAAATAAATATTATTCAATTTATTTTACATATACATTGCTATGAATAAAGAATAATATTACGTTACTCAAAAAAGTGCATTGTTTTACTAAAAAAATTACAGATCGAGTAAATGTGTGGACTAGATTTTAATGAAATATTAAGATACTGAAAGAAACGTTTCATTCGTAAATCTAGCCTGAAAAATAAAATTAAGTCTATGTTCTAATAATAATGTCGAAAAAGTACCTAACTAGTAGCTATATTTTCATAGGAGTTCCGTTTATACAGCCAAAAATTAGAAAATAGAAAAGTGCAGCACATTTGTACAGTCTATAAGGCGCATAAAGAAAAATCATGTATACGCTCTTGTAATATAAGATATTCCTCTGCATTTTGTTGTTTCTCTGTTCTGATTTAATACGGGTTCATGATCTCAATGTGACAGTGTCAATACTCTGTAATGACGACCAACGTTGCCTTTCAAAAATGTTATCATTTCAAAATGTTTCTCTGGAAGCCAAGCACGTCGTGGTCTCAAAATTTCTTTGCCTAAAGAGAGCAGTCGTTCGACCGCAGCTCTCGATAAATTGGATGAACGAAGCGACAAATTCACTTGGAGGAAACATCACTTGGAGGAACATCAGAGTGGCTAATTCTGTTGATTACTGCCGGTTTCAGCGAATCCTTGACTGATTTCAACGAACTTTTCTTCGTTTTTTCTTATCATCCGATGTCATTACGACGTTGAAGAAGTCATCTACGTCCTCGGCACTGCTCCCCTCTGCTGAAATACCATTTTCCGATCGGTTATTAAGACGGCGATTAGTTTTTTTTATTATTAACTCCACTCTCTGTACATCATAAAGCCATTTTAGCTTGAAACGTGGATGCAGAGAGGACGCCAAGATGAAATCGTCGTTGTGAAGTACATTGGCAAATCGCAACATCTAGCACGTAAATTTGCCGTACAACACGTTCTTTTACACTTACAACACACATCATTCCTAATGATATATGTTATATAATGAATAACGTTAAATATCCTGATATACTGTAAGCAAAGAGTATGTGTATCACTGTATCGCCTAATGCTAATAAAAAACAGTTGCCAGATGGGTTGTACCCTGTTCGGTTTAGTTTCAAACGAGAATGAAACGCGTATTAAACCTTATTCAAGTTATTTTAAAAATCATATTGCCATCGTGATGTTGCGGTTGCAAGTTGCGGCCTGATACGTCGAAGATTGTTGCGATCTCAACAGATTCGCAACTTTCCAAAAATTGTTGCGGCGCAACCGCAACCGCAACAAAAAAAGTTGCGATCGCAATTGCGGCCTCAACTTGTTGCGGCGCAACTGCCCAACACTGTGCACACTTATATTAAGATGGGCAGATTTGAATTCTTTGGCGCGAAGACCATGATTAAGATTAACATTTTCAGCATGGATTCGTATTGCTGAGTGAGAAGGAGCAGCAAGAGACGGTTAGTACGATAGCTTCTGCCGGAACTCTGATTTTGCGGTATCATGAATACCGAATTCCTGAGTGACATTGAAAGGTTGCCTCTACATGTATTGATATGTTTGACATTTTATCTGAGAAGGTTAGTTAAAAATAAGTTAGGATAGGAAAGGTTAGAATAGGTTAGGTTAGCATAGGTTAGATAATGTTGACGGAATTTTTTCACGGGTCAAACTAGCTTAACGATGACATTGTCCGTGGAATTTCCACAGGTCATGCTGCTACCTAACAATACCCTTGGCTTATTTGTTTGAAACCCGCTTCTTCAATTTCTCTGTCACGCTCATAGGGATAGTTATAATGACCGTATCTGTGATACGAGTTCCACCAGTGCACAAGCATAAAATATTTTTTATCACGAGTACCGTTTGAATGGATATACTGTGTTGTATGTCATCAACATCTGCAAAATTCGCTTATGAAAGGTTTCAAATATAATCATTTTTAACGGGCCGTGCAAACTAGTAATTAATAATAACCCTAATATTGATAATTATAATGAACTTAATAACCTTTCTAACACATCTTAATTAAAATTAAGAATTAGACTCCAACAATATTCATTATTGCCCTAAAATAAAATGTTTGCACGACCTAGGACTAACTAATACCTGTCATTAACTTCATCTTCTGCCCATTTGGAATAAGATTATAATTTTAGAGTTAAAATATTAAATTTTCTGTTCTGTGCAATTATCTAGCTGCACAACAAAGGTTTAAAATGAGAAAATATTGTCGGTGTGTACTGTTTATTCGTCCCTGACTTGAATGAAATATCTTTCTATATTTATTTGTTTGAGAAGGCACGTTTTCTTCTTGAAAGAGTACCTTATCTTATTCAACGAGTGACTAGTCTAATTTGAAGAGTATCAAGATTATCTAACGAGTACCGAATCTAGTACCAGGATTTTTCAACTAGTACGTAATCTTCATTAACGAGTATATTCTATTACAACACGTTCTTAGTTTTCTTTAACGCGTAGGTAATTAACAAGACCTAGCTTTATTTATAGAGGACATTTTATTATTTAGTCAATCAAATCAGAATAACGATGCATCAGCAATATGCAAATTGCAGTCGTTGAACTTAATTGATTGAGAGAGAGAGAATGTAACCATACAAAAGATGCCTGTTGAAACAAAGTTTGAAAAGTCCAAAAAAATGCATTATAATCTGTGACGGGCGTTGACATCAGAGTAAACATATTAGGAAGTGCTTGGCAAAAGTTATAAAAATGATGTTACTATACCAGTACTGAATGCTAGGGTGCAGTCTAAAAATACATGCAAAAAACTTGATGATCTTCAAATCGCGCTCTGATGGTCAGGTCCTCGCCCTCTTCTCATTTCCCTCCACACGCGTTGAATTCAAGATCATCAAACATAAACAGACAGTTAGGGTTTAACCAGAAAACAAAGCGGTGCAGCGTATTTAAGAACGAAAGAAGGATGTCGCGTGTGGAGCGGAACAGTATGCGTGGACGGACTGCGCACATTTGATCGTAGTACTCTACCGTCAAATGCGCGCTGTGTTTTCGCGTTTTTTCTGCTTTCTATTGCGGTTCGACCTAAACTCAAACTCTGGCTGTGCTGGTATTCCCATCGAAGTCTTTTGTTTCTGAGACAAAGTCCAGACTCTATAGTTTCGAAGGAAGGCAGAATGGAAAATGGAGCTTCCAGGAGGTCATTTTTTGCATCAAGCGGCCAACTGAGCCTAAAAGGTCCTGGTGAAACAATGCATTTTCGACACGCCTGATGGGAGCTAAAATGGAATCAGGGGCTTTGTGATTTATGGGCTAGTGACACCTCCATGAATAATCAATTGGGCCTGCCCATTATTCCATTACTCTGCAAAAATTTCGAGGTCGAAACCCCGCTTACCTCCTTGTCAGTCATAGGTACTTCTTTCCACATCTCAATTTTTGGCTGCGTAGTTTCTCATAAATTGAAAGAATCAACAAAATTTCAGTAAAATGACATTATCTTCCCGTTGACGAGTCATGACTTCGAGTTCGTCGCCAATGTTGAGTTAGTTTTATGTTTAGATCAGGTTGAGATCCCTACCCACAGATAACAGTAATGTTTTGGTCGAAAGTGATTCAAACCCATCCCAACTATCATCAAGGGTATTATTTATAATATTGAACTGAATTCCCATGAGACTAAATTAATTATGAGCACATTTACTTCATATTAGTGTGCCCATGCAGTTAGTGAAATAACTGCTCGCACTAATGAAATAACTGGAAACTAACTGATAATTTATTTAAACTGGACACAAATGATATTACTCGGCATATTTGATTAGTAAAATAACAACACAATAACAGTTTGTGAAATATCTGGGACTAGCAGTTAGTGAAATAACTAGGCACAATTAGTGAAATAACTGTACGTTTAGTAAAATGAAATTCTCCTGTTTTTTCGTATTGTTATTTGGGTAAAAATTAGATTCGTCATTTGCTAAAAATATAAGTTGATATTCTCAAGATCACCAGAAGCCCAAAGCTGAACTTCCCATTATGAATATTCAACTTACATGAATAAAATAATATCATCTTGATGTCATTTTATTTATTCGGGTAATCCAGAAAGAACAATTTCTCTTCGTTAGAAAATTGTTGCAAGTATCCGACCCAGATGTCATACCTTGATATCTGACTTCAGTTTCTTTACATTAACTTTTAATTTCACCCTTTCATTCAGTTTTAGGAAACAACCTATCTTTCTCTTTCCTATAACTCATATTAGCACTTCTTTTTAATCTCAGGTGTTAATACCTAAGATAATAATCATACCAAAAACATTGATTATGTATTGATGGGTGCACAATCAAAACTCTGTAAATTGGATGCGTGAAACTACATAACGTTTTCAAATTTCCCTTTGAATTGCAATTTCATAATGCTGGTTGAAATTCACTCGAAATTAATCCATTCCCATTCGTAAAAAAATCGAGTGAAAAAGGGATACCCGTTCAAACAGCCTACCTGAAAACAGTGTTCAAGGATGAATTATAGCTCCAATTTCATAAATGCGCTGTCATTTTTTAGGCAATGCTGGGTTTTTGGGAATAGTATAAATAGAAGTAATGTTGACGGGATTCGATAATGTTCGATATAGCGCATAAATCATGTAATCAGGTGGGTAAACCATCTAAACACTTTTATTACTTGAAAAACTGATGGTGTGCAGTGAACGTACAAATCTGTGAGCACTCGGGAATAAAAAATTCTCGGTGAAATGCGTAACACGATATAGTCATTAGGCACAGATACGATCATAAGAGCGTGACAATTCGTATACCAGTTACGGTCATCAAGCTCAAATACCGTCATAAGAGCGTGGCAGAGAGATAGTCCGACCAATAAACCAACCACCGGAAGAAGCTAACACCAAAGAAATATCTATGTGTGTATTGATACGCTTGAAACTAAGTTCGTGTGTAACGCTCCTCATCCGAGTTTGCGGTATCATGGACACCGAATTCTTGAGTATTACATTAAAAGATCGCATTTACACGCATTGATATGTTAGGATAAGATAGGTTAGGTTAGGATTGGATAGATAGGATAGGTTAGGTTAGGATAGATATGTTAGGTTAGGATAGATTTGGTTAGCATAGGTTAGGACAAGATGGGTAGAATATTTTTGGTTAAGATAGCTCCGGTTAGAATATGTTATATTAAAATTTGTTAATTAATGTTGACCAAATTTTTTCCCGGGTCCACCTAGCTTATTGATGACATTGTCCGTGGAAATGACAGATGACATTTCCGCAGGACCGGCTGGTATAAATAAATACACTGCTAGAACGTTTGGGAACCAAGACTAAAAAATAGGGAACGCCACGCACACTCGCGTTAAAATGGGTTGGTAGGAGACTTTCTTTTAGTCGGTTTATTTCAAATAGAAATTAATGGGAGCTGAATGAGAACTGATAGCACTGACGAACGAAATTCTACTTTTTGTTAGATGCGTGCATTTGGAAACCTATTCCTGGGTAAATTGACGTCACTGATTGCATACACGGCATAACTTATTGTCCATCGGATTGGCTCACGACACATCATCGTTTGCTGAATTTTATTTTATTTTTTCGTTTAGCTCATTGACGCAAGTTTTCTTCGCTGGACTGACACACCTTATGTGGTACCTAATGTTCATCTTGATCCCCAAGTTTCACTTGTAAGTAAGAAAAGTAAGGTCACTTCATAAATTCATTTATGTTCGTATTCTACTGAGGAGCTGTGAATGTACGACATATGCAGCAGAACGCATCCGGATGCATTACACATTTCCGTTTAGTCGATTGAGAATCCAATTTTTCTTTTAAAACTTTCATATACATGTAAAAAATCATGAAAACTTCTTACAATGGTTTGATTTCATTTACCAGCGCTGTACAGTTCAATTTAATCAAATTCTTAATTAGAAACATCACACGATCACGTAGCATGAAAACTAGCCCTGATCCTTAAAAAGAATTGCCATTTTCAGAATCAGTGACCTCAAGTCCACTAAAATCGAGGATCAGAAATCATGTATCCCAAAGTGTGACCTTAGTGAAAAAATAACTCTCGTGCCCTCCTTTATAAAATCGTGGCCATTTGAAGAAAGAAATAGAATGTTTGTTAATTAATAATTTGAGACGACTCTGAATAGGATGATAAATTAGTGAATGGAAAGATTCAGGATGTTTGTGTAAGAGAATTTTTAGCACCCAGGGATTTGAATGAAACTTACCCAAATGTAATCGTTATGAAATATGAAATGATAATCTTACGTTGATGTTAATACTGTAATTTATAAATATGTTGAAATCCATCTGCATGGAATCATGAAACAATAAATAAGAGAGGAGAACAATAATTATAAAGAAGCGTACACGCCCGATCAACTGTTTTAATCCAACTTCAACTTAGGGCCCTTATATCTTCAAGGCCATCATTTTTCTATCCATACAATCGTAATCACAACCACCAGCATTAGACTGGCACGAGCATCAGGCTGTCAACGATGTCAGAATAACAGACATAGGCTGTCAATGTCCCCGTACTTATTTATCAACAAGGGACCTTTATATTAAGACTTGAGAAGTGATGGCATTCATCTTACGTCTTAACTTTACAGGACAATGTTTTATTTTCTTATTCTGGTTCTAAAATGTTTTTGCTGCCCACGTGCCGGAATTTATTTTTCCTTATGTTCATGAGTGTATTATGACAGCATTATTTAGGTAGTGAATTCGACGTATTGTTCCATTGTTCTTATTGTTTTGGATAGGGTTGTACAACAATCCTCTTCTTGTTTCTGACTCCGGTGAACTATTTTGTGTCAGCATTATTAACGTATGAAATATAAAAAAGTTGAGATGCGTTAAAATAATACATTTTCTCTGAACTCGTGGATTGGCTTACTAGTTGATACGTAGGAGTAAAAAGATAGGACCGAATGTCGAACTTGTAGTGAACTTCCAGCCTCATAACAGTCAAAATCTATAATTTATTAAAACTTCCATCTAAAAATCCAATAACATCATTACAATCATTCTCATAATTTAAAAGTAAGAATTTTACTCAAGGTTGCCCCGAATTCTATTCAAATTTGACCTGAAATATTTCGTCAGAAATGTATTTTCTAGCGTCTCTTCTGACGACATTTCCACTTAGAACCATTTTTGCTTCGTGCGCATCATTCAAACTGACTGGCATACGTGCGTGTTCTCTTGTGCTGTACGGGAAGCCTCTAATAAGACACGGCACACTCAACCACACCTACCTAGTCCTCAAATCAACTACATTGAGTTATGCTAGGCAGACCTCAGTAGCACACTGAGACTCAAACAATCAGCCCCACGGCTCGACGACTAAGTCCCCGTCCAAGGATTACTACCTCCAATCTACTATCTCCAACTTTCACCTTCTACCGTTCAACTTACGGTTTGATCTACACCAATATACACACGTTGTCCTCACAACATTACTTGTCGTAAAATATTCACAAATCACTGCGCCCTCGATCCAGAACACGCACATAACTCCATCCGAACACCGCGAGCCGGTCTGGAGTCATTGTCGACTGGATTTGACCAAGGATTCTTCCTCGGAAGTAACAAGCTCCGAAGGGCACCA
Organism: Morinoia aosen; assembly: GCA_030386875.1. NCBI lineage: Eukaryota > Metazoa > Arthropoda > Malacostraca > Amphipoda > Talitridae > Morinoia > Morinoia aosen. The sequence goes on along the minus strand of CM059580.1, from coordinate 28,727,128 downwards.
CGTCAACAACCCTCTATAATAAATCACGGCGAGTAATGAGGTGGACGTTGTATATCCTTTCGACTAGGCCGTATCTGTGCGAGTAACTGATGAATAACGAATAGATCACACTCCTTCTGAGTTTTTTCCTCAAGTTCTGAGACTGTTTCTAATTAATGTGCGTAAACACGCGCTGGTGACCCCAACTTAAATTCTGATTGTAAAGTAATTTTTTCAGTTGAAGTTGACGTATTCGGCCTACCCGAGTAACACCAAACTTCACAAACTCTATGTCTCAGACGCAGAATTATTTAATCCCACTTATTTCATTTTGAATAGTAATCTCTGATATCGCGAGTGCACTGATATCGTATTTCAATGTACTGTAAGTGCGTACTGATAAGAGTGTTTTCAGCCATGTATCGTCGTTGGCATCATATTTTCTTTAACTTGTATTTACATGCATTATCAAACCTAGATTAACTCAACGAAAAGAGTACATTTTTCTATGCTTTTCTCTCAGTCATTTGTCCAGACTATTGATAAAGGTATTGCGATACATATGCTTATGTGGATATCAACAAAGGATCTTAATGTTGAGACATTTTAAAACCAAGTGATGGCCATTGTATCAGCTCTATTGGAAATAAACTGTTTTTTCTTTCTTTTCCTTGCAGTACGTGTGCATGGGCTCAGCCCCCACGAAACCTTCGCCCTAATTGCGCTCATATTCCACTACGCCCACACCTTACATACGCCTACACACCAACAGCTCTCCTTACAATTCACAATTCTAAACACCCCACACACTCCATGCTTTACTCCACCAAGCCCCCACATTCTCCATATCTTGCTCCCCCCGAACCTCGACACTGACAACACCCCCAGCCCCTAACTTACATAAAAACACCCGATCCTCCACCTCCCCCGCTTAGCTACACCCCATACTTCTTACACCCCCTCCCTCTCTTTTACTTCTTCCTTCTGTAGCTTGTTGAAAACTGTTTGATTTTTGTATTTTCTATTTGAGACCTTTCATTTTCAAGCCCACGAGCAATATAGTCGACAATTCTATGAAGTTGAATGGAGTTTTAATTTTATTTCAAAATCGAAAGAAATTTTAACGACCTCACTCGTAGCACTCTCAACCTCTCTTCTACCAGCCAGTATCAAAAAATAAATCATGAACTACAGACGGATTCAGAAAATAAAGTGTGTACATTGGCTGTGCCTCAAAATAGACTTGTTATCTCTGTGGGCGTCATCAGTTTCTATATTAGGAAATATTATTTATTCTCTAAATTAAAATATATGTAAACTAAGCCTTGAGATTTAGGAACAATTTACTTTTATTCTCAAACTTTGTATTTTGAGCAAGCATAAATTTGTATCATTGTAAAACTTTATTTATTTACGTTAGATAAGACAGCTATAAAATAATAATTTTAACGACATTGATTGCAAACAGGAAAAGGTGGGAAATCGTGGACTAACTTGCCTGTACACGCTTAAAAAACATGCTCTGGCAAACAGTTTGCTTTCAAAAGAACGTAAAACTCGATGCCGGAAAGGCATACCTGATGAATGATGAACTCAAATGAGTTTTATTATTTAAACTCCATTCCTTTATTGTAAAATTGAGCATATCGTTTGAAAAATATGTATTTCAAGGAATGTACGAGTATGAACTAAGCTGCACTGCAGCAAAAGAGTTGAAACAGACTAAGAGATTCGGAAAACGCTTGTAAAGATTTTCTCGTTATATGGCAAATTATCATGAAAATCCCTACAACCAAAATCGAGTAGAGACTTTTGATATTCAACATAAGAATCTTACTCAGGGACTTCTATAGACTTGTATGGTGCTTTTTGGCAACACTGGAAACACTCCACGAGCTCTCTAGGCCTACGTAGCGCGGTGCTCAGCGGTCAACCGCCAGTCTGTGAAATCACTTTAACGAGAGTGGATGTGCGCTACATAGCAGCGGTGAGCGAGTGCATTTTTGTGTTCATAGCACGTGAAAGTCATAAGCCTTGTTAAAACCTTAGCTTTTTTCTTTATTTATACTCGAAGATAGTTCGCGTGACTCAGGGAATTACTTCCTAATTCATTGGAGGTCAAGCATTTGCCAGGAGCCACCACGTGGAATTAAACGTATTTGCGTTCGATCTAGGACCAGTCCCAATTGATAAATTTATAGCTAATTTTTGCACGCCATTCTGGTTTTCAGTGTTCGATGACTCAATTTGATTTGAGAAGAAATAATTCAATGTGTTAGACCTGAATATTCCTACGGTTAGTTTAATGAGATAGAGTCAAATTGTAAAATTATTATAATGAAACTGAGTAATTTTAATTGTGACTACTTCTATGTTGAAGATGGTTATCCAAAATTGTTCGAGCCTTATTAAGGTTTCAGGCAAAAGGGAAATGTGACTTTGAACATTGCCTGTGAAAAATTCACAGGAACAAAAATAAATTAGCTTGTAGCACAAATTGTGTGTAGTGCTGAATGTTAATTGATAATAGCTAAAGCTGATTTTTGGATACCACTCTGGTTTTCAGTGTTCGAGGACTCAATTTGATTTGAGAAGAAATAATTCACAATGTTATACCAAAATATTATCATTATTAGTTTAGTGAGATTGAATTGTTCCTTCAAATTTTGGAATCAATACTTTGAAAACGAATAATTTTGATTATGACCATTCCCCTGTTGAAGTCTGATTATCTAAAAATGTTCAAGCTTTATTCAGGTTTCAGGCAAAAACTTGAAATGATACTTTGAACATTACAATAATCACCCAAACTTTCAAATGCTCAACAAGCAATTAGCTTTACGTACAAATTGTGAGCAGTTCTGAATGTTTGAGAGAACTTTCTAGCATAGTTTCAGCATTTTGATCTGAAGTTAAAGAGAAAACATTCTTTTCACTAACATCCATTAAAAAATTCCCGAATTCTTTCCAAGAATTTGTGTATGATTTATTAGAATATTTATGCTGTTTCCAGTTTTTCCTTCAGGTTTGAATTAAAATAATAAAGTTAAAATAAGCCTGGAAAAAGATTATCATAAGATAATTTTCTCTGAATAGCCTTCGAAGCATGAATAAATATTTTAGTATATATGAGTATTGAAATATATATAAATGATCTTTAATGAGTGTTTGAGAAAGGCATGAATACAGCTATTAGGGAGTTCGAAACCTTTAACAAGTCCTTACTTTTTCAACTCTTAACTTAACTCAAATGTAGGGTTAAATGTGTTCGAAAAATAAAGAACAATATTTAGCAGAAGTTTACCCTGTTCAAAAGACATTGAGTATCTGAGATGTAATTGTAAATGTCTAGATGGTAATTTAAATTATATTAAGAAGTCAGAAAGAAATAAAAAACGTTTTAACAAATACTAGCAAGTATTTACGAACGTTTGAAGGTGAGAGCAGCACACAATGAGTATTGAAGAAATATTTCATTTGAAAATATAATTTTAATATTTTATGTTGATGAAGTTTTGGAAAGAATGTAGATAACAAAAAAGAAGTGTGAAGCTTTTTTTATAATGTTTGAAGCATTTGAATATATTACAGATGGTACAACAATTACCAGAAATATTTTGAAATTTAAATGCCTTCACATGAGAAGCACTCAGAATAAATTGTTTCTTTTCAGCGTGAACATTCTATTCGTATAATTTAAATATGAACGTTTCTCACAGTTAAATCCTTCCCTGCTTCAAAGTTCACCGGTCGTTCCGTCTGCGTGCATGAAAAATGGCCGCGCAGCTTCCTGATGAAGTGAGTGAATAATTTATTTTATTTTGTTTGTTAGAAGCATTCAGGAATATGTTCTTATCAATACGCATTAGTTGATAGATAATGTACCCAGCGTTGGTGCGTGCACTACGACTGCACGTGAGCAGCCAGCGTAATGAACCTCTCGCAATGAAACGTTCGTAGCAAACGGCGTGTGCGATGGATGGAAATCGTTAAATAACTTCATTTTCTGTTGGTTGTCTAATTTAGTTGCACTTTCGTTGCGATTGCTGACCGCTTAGAATGCTGTCGTCCAGCCCGAGTTCATATCGAAAAACGAAATAGACGATCGAGAGGGCTTCTCAAACTTCTTTGCTGTGGTCCTGCTCCTAGATTTTGAAGGGAAAAATAATTTGTACTTTCATTCAGAGCAGGTTTTAAGTTTCGGATATATACCCTTGAAAATGTTTTATTCACTAATATTATATAAAGGATTGAGCGTGAATATTGTTCATCATTCGCGGGCTTAAAACCATGACCATCACTGAAATGATAGAAAATATAACATCGTTATTTGTGCGCAGTTGATCTTTGTTTCAGGATCATCTAGTCAAATACGAAGGTTCACGTTTTAATCATTTTAGAATTTATCATAATTGCTGGCCCTCGAATGAAGACATAAATTCATGGACATAATTCTGTATCATGTTTATAAAAAAAATGCATATCCTAATAATAAAAGCATAACAAATCCTTAAGATGCCCTCATAGAAAAACATAAGCGATTTTTCCACTCTGAAAATATTCAATAGAGCTGTAGCTTAGAAGTTTGAAACATCTGCTAAATCGTTCAATTCGCCCTCATCTCTTGTGTCACATATTCCTGTGGTTATATTTGATCTATGTAGTCATCTTGTGCTGTGATTTTTAAAGTATTGATTCTACTCGTATATTATGAACCTTATGACTTGGATTTACATTTTCATTAACGTGACAGTAAAATTTTTTCATGTATTTTTGCCAGAGCATGAAGCTAGGTAAATCTGAAAATCGCTGTTTGAAGACTGAATATCGTTTAAATTTTTGATGATTGACAGTTTTCAAATGCAAATAATAGGCAATTTTTTCGTATTTTAATACGTGAAGAACTCGAAGAGTATAGAAAATATCTTCAAATGTTAGAACTACTTTTGTACATACAGTATATCGGGAGTTTGCTTGATAGTTTCCATTCGTATTTCCACTAATTTTTATAGTTAATTAAAAGTGTCCTGAAAACGGAGAAGTTTCTGCCGCATTGAATTAAAAATAAGATTAACGAGCTGGTTATTTTCGTCCTTGACGTATGATCCTAGAGATGCGAGCTCACTGGAGCATGCTATGAAAGCTCACACTAAAGATTTTCTAGCTGTCGCGCCATTGCAGTGAGTATTTAAAAATGTCGATTCAAATATAAATCAATTCAATGCAGCCAAAGGAAAACTTAATCCTGATGTAATATGATAAATTAGCTTATAAAGGATCATGTTTCATTCGGTATATTGTTGGGGACTAAAATAAAAGACAATAGATTATTTGCGGACATCGAGTAATACTAATAATTTTTCGTTATTTTACATGCATTATCAAAACTCCCCGACGAATTATTAATATTCCTCTCATACTCAAATTTTCATTTCAAATATTCACTCAACTGAAATAATGTATTATAGTGCTTCTGCATAGGTGCGCATGTGAAACTCACTTTGAAACTCGCCGACTACTATCTTCTGTTAGGCCAATCTTCCAGCTGCTTCTTGTCAGCCAAAATCAAACGGACTTTTGTATAAATGAAAATCATTCGATTCGGGAGTTCATGAATCTTAAGCTAACCAGATCATAGAAGCACAGCATAAACTCAAGTTTTTGATCGGGGTTTGAACCGTGTTTCAGATGATAAAAATATGGCAAGCAAGATGCCGGTACTAGCACCGTCTCACATTTGTAGACAAATACCCTGAATCAAGTGACTGGCATGTACAAATACAGCTAGACGCATTTGGTAACATAATTAATGTTAAATATAATATATTTTGACAATTCTTTTGCTTATAATGAGTGATTTACTCCTAGCTCACCATGTTCAATTTTTCTCCGGTTCAAGAGATTTTGCCAACATACAGGAAAACTCTTTGCTGAAAAACTTGACCATAAGGTAGGGACCGTTGAAAATCCTGTCTGAACTTTTTACTTAATATTCATATGGTCGAAAATGTATCAACGAATTACGATACCTGAAAATTTGGAACGCAATGGAAAAAATTCGTACTTTATGAGCACCAGTCAAAGGGAATGTTCTTGTTCTGCCTGATACCGATCTGTCGCAATGCGAGCGTTCAAACACCGGTGCAGTGATTACTGGACGCGATCAATGTTGAGCTTTCGTTCAATACGTTTCGGAATTCAAGTCCTTGTAACTCTTTAACCCAGTTATTTCAAACACACTTTTATCCAGTAAAATATGTTCATTTCAAGGGTCTCAACACATCGTTTTAATTTGTTCAACACGGTGCCAGTTCCCTTGTACACTAGTGCAAGTGTTTGTTTTTTCTTTTCATCGTAGTACACAATGAAAATTGTCCGGTGCCGTAGTAATAGTTCAATTCATAACGCAGAATACTGATGCCTTTGGTTATATCTTTGCCTTATTCTCATCGGAAGAAACTGAGTATAAACTTTTTGTTCCTTTTCAGGGAACGTTCAAAGTAACTGATACTAAAAATTTTTGAGTGTATATTAGCTTCAGTCTCCCTGTTTTACTCCTAAGAACTGTGAAATTCAAGGCCTTCTTTTGTTATACTGTTATTTAATATATTTTGTTCAAAAATAATTCAATTCCTGGTTACTTGAGCGAAAAATATCGATATTTTTAGTTTATAATACATTTCATTTTGTGATGTATGAAAATGGAAATTTATTTCACAACAGCAGGAACATTATTCAGAGTGTAATGCAAAGGTTTTCGCATAGAATAAAATTTTATTAAAAATAATTTTTCATGGTATAAAATTAAATTTAATCACGAACAACCTAAAAATAGATCATGTACAACTATTTCGGAACAGAGATAGTATGACTCACGTATAAACAATGTGCTGTGGAGTGTGGGCACCCACAGTTTATGCAATGACAAACATTTTGTCGATTCCGTTCGACTTCCTAACCTAAGCGTGGTCAAGAGATTGACAAAAGCTTTCGTGCTCTCGTGTGATCGTCATAACGTCTCGAGTGGTTGTATGATCGTCATGACCTCTCGATTGGTTGTGTGATCGTCCTGATTTCTCGCGTGGTTGTGTGATCGTCATTACCTCTCACGTGGTTGTGTGATCATCATAACCTCTCGCGTGGTTGTGTGATCGTCATTACTTCTCGCGTGGTTAGGTGAGCGTCATAACCTCTCGCGTGGTTGTGTGAGCTTCATAACCTCTCGCGTGGTTGTGTGAGCGTCATGACTTCTCGCGTGGTTGTATGAGCGTCATGACTTCTCGCGTGGTTGTGTGAGCGTCATGACTTCTCGCGTGGTTGTGTGATCGTCATAACCTCTCGCGTAGTTGTGTGAGCGTCATGACTTCTCGCGTGGTTGTGTGATCGTCATAACCTCTCGCGTGGTTGTGTGAGCGTCATGACTTCTCGCGTGGTGGTGTGATCGTCATAACCTCTCGCGTGGTTGTGTGAGCGTCATGACTTCTCGCGAGGTTGTGTGAGCGTCATGACTTCTCGCGTGGTTGTGTGAGCGTCATGACTTCTCACGTGGTTGTGTGATCGTCATAACCTCTCGCGTGGTTGTGTGAGCGTCATGACTTCTCGCGTGGTTGTGTGAGCGTCATAACCTCTCGCGTGGTTGTGTGAGCGTCATGACTTCTCGCGTGGTTGTGTGAGCGTCATGACTTCTCGCGTGGTTGTGTGATCGTCATAACCTCTCGCGTGGTTGTGTGAGCGTCATGACTTCTCGCGTGGTTGTGTGAGCGTCATGACCTCTCGCGTGGTTGTGTGATCGTCATAACCTCTCACGTGGTTGTGTGAGCGTCATGACCTCTCGCGTGGTTGTGTGAGCGTCATGACTTCTCGCGTGGTTGTGTGAGCGTTATGACTTCTCGCTTGGTTGTGTGAGCATCATGACTTCTCGCGTGGTTGTGTGATCGTCATGACTTCTCGCATGGTTGTGTGAGCGTCATGACCTCTCGCGTGGTTGTGTGAGCGTCATGACTTCTCGCGTGGTTGTGTGATCGTCATGACTTCTCGCGTGGTAGTGTGAGCGTCATGACCTCTCGCGTGGTTGTGTGAGCGTCATGACTTCTCGCGTTGTTGTGTGAGCGTCATGACTTCTCGCGTGGTTGTGTGATCGTCATGACCTCTCGCGTGGTTGTGTGAGCGTCATGACTTCTCGCGTGGTTGTGTGAGCGTCATAACTTCTCACGTGGTTGTGTGAGCGTCATGACTTCTCGCGTGGTTGTGTGATCGTCATGACTTCTCGCGTGGTTGTGTGATCGTCATGACCTCTCGCGTGGTTGTGTGAGCGTCATGACCTCTCGCGTGGTTGTGTGAGCGTCATGACTTCTCGCGTGGTTGTGTGATCGTCATGACTTCTCGCGTGGTTGTGTGATCGTCATGACCTCTCGCGTGGTTGTGTGAGCGTCATGACTTCTCGCGTGGTTGTGTGATCGTCATGACTTCTCGCGTGGTTGTGTGATCGTCATGACCTCTCGCGTGGTTGTGTGAGCGTCATGACTTCTCGCGTGGTTGTGTGAGCGTCATGACTTCTCGCGTGGTTGTGTGAGCGTCATGACCTCTCGCGTGGTTGTGTGAGCGTCATGACTTCTCGCGTGGTTGTGTGAGCGTCATGACTTCTCGCGTGGTTGTGTGATCGTCATGACTTCTCGCGTGGTTGTGTGAGCGTCATGACCTCTCGCGTGGTTGTGTGAGCGTCATGACTTCTCGCGTGGTTGTGTGAGCGTCATGACTTCTCGCGTGGTTGTGTGAGCGTCATGACCTCTCGCGTGGTTGTGTGAGCGTCATGACCTTTCGCGTGGTTGTGTGAGCATCATGACTTCTCGCGTGGTTGTGTGAGCGTCATAACCTCTTGCGTGGTTGTGTGAGCGTCATGACTTCTCGCGTGGTTGTGTGAGCGTCATGACCTCTCGCATGGTTGTGTGAGCGTCATGACTTCTCGCGTGGTTGTGTGAGCGTCATAACCTCTCGCGTGGTTGTGTGAGCGTCATGACTTCTCGCCTGGTTGTGTGAGCGTCATGACCTCTCGCGTGGTTGTGTGAGCGTCATGACCTCTCGCGTGGTTGTGTGAGCGTCATGACTTTTTGCGTGGCTGTGTGAGCGTCATGACCTCTCGCGTGGTTGTGTGAGCGTCATGACTTCTCGCGTGGATGTGTGATCGTCATAACCTCTCGCGTGGTTGTGTGAGCGTCATGACTTCTCGCGTAGTTGTGTGATAGTCATTACTTCTCGCGTGGTTGTGTGAGCGTCAAAACCTCTCGCGTGGTTGTGTGAGCGTCATGACTTCTCGCGTGGTTGTGTGAGCGTCATGACTTCTCGCGTGGTTGTGTGAGCGTCATAACCTCTCGCGTGGTTGTGTGATCGTCATGCCTTCTCGCGTGGTTGTGTGAGCGTCATAAGCTCTCGCGTGGTTGTATGATCGTCATAACCTCTCGCGTGGTTGTGTGAGCGTCATAACCTCTCGCGTGGTTGGAAGATCGTTATAACCTCTTGCGTGGTTGTGTGATCGTCATCACCTCTCGCGTGGTTGTGTGATCGTCATTACTTCTCGCGTGGTTGTGTGAGCGTCATAACCTCTCGCGTGGTTGTGTGAGCGTCATAACCTCTCGCGTGGTTGTGTGATCGTCATGACTTCTCGCGTGGTTGTGTGAGCGTCATGACTTCTCGCGTGGTTGTGTGAGCGTCATAACCTCTCGCGTGGTTGTGTGATCGTCATGACTTCTCACGTGGTTGTGTAATCGCCCGCCTCGTTCGTCAACGCTTGGGTTAATTTCAGTGCATCGAATTTTTGGAGTTCAAAGTTTTGACTTACAATATCAAAAATATTCCTCATCATTCACGAGCGACATAAATCGCAAAAGCCTCCTAAAACAAAAATTTGATCAATTCCAGCTCTTAATATTTTGTGTTTTCATGAATTGGAAGTTTGGCTACTTTTTCTCAATCCGTGAGAGGAACACTAAAATCAAAGAAATCAAATGTATTTCGCCACGTATCCATGACTACAAGTATTTCCATTGAGGATTTGAAGATAGGATTAGCGAATAAAACGAAGAAAATCGCTCATCATATTCGCTGAAATGATCAACCTGAAAAAATCCATATCACTTCTCTATTTATGCAAGGAAAGTTTCAATATTGCAAACTTCATTTGCACGGTGAGAACACTAAAAAGTTTTTTAGTCACAATAATGATAAAATGAAAATTCAGTGCGGAAACAAAATCAGACGCAGTAAAAATACAGGAAATCCCATCACAAGATGGATCCATTGGTGAGAAAAATTTTTATAACAGAAACATTGATCACCAGAGATCCAGAAGACTGGCTAATGTTACACAACTATTCCATACATGTTCATGGCCCAGAGAAAGACGTGAAATGGATGATCGAGCGGATGTTTTAAACTTCTAAGTAGCATTTTATTCAATAGTTTTAAAGCAAAAAAGTATTAGCACCTGTGTTGAGGGCCGGTTTCACTTTATGAATATGTCATGCTTCTACTATTTCATTATTCTCTTTTTGAGATGATGTGATATTTTTGAATATAAATAAAAGTTTTCATTCAAGGCTACAGCTAGGATCAAAACAAAAATGAATAGAAATAGAAACACAGAATAGATGAAAGTTTTCATCATTTCTGATTCACTATTGAATTAGATTTACGATTTTAACAGCGCGACTATATAGAAATTAAAAATTTGATTTTCAGCATTGAGACAAAAATTGTATTTCCAGCCATTTCGTTACATCGAAATGTTACTTTTTTATAAATAGAAAGTGAGACAAAATTTTTCAGATTGAGTGTTTTAAGAAATATGATGAGCAATTTTCATCGCCTTCCAACGCGTGAAGAAAGAGGTACATTCTTCATGATAGAGAAATTCGAAAATAATCGCGAATAACTAATGCTTGTGACTGATGTGACTCCACAATGCATTCAATAGTACTATTTGCCATGAATTCATGAACAACTTTAATACTGCATTTCTGAGTTTTATCGCAGGTGATTTTTCACTTGATATAAATGAGTGATTGCATGAGAGAGACGTGGTATTAGAACTGGGGTGAACGCACCTTGTGAACATCGGTGTTTTTGCTATTTGTTTTTCCTTTAGTTGAATTCAAATCTTATTACTCGTCTTGCTGCATGTGTTGTCTATGTGTCCAGTGATCTCAACATCAGTTCAAGAAATTGGGCAACTCAAGAGACTCGTGAAAGATATTTAATATTCATAAATATCCTTCAATCACTTTCGCATGTATAAAAAACGTTCATCGTTGAATTAGGGTGGTATTGAATTTCTAAGATTACATTTTAATGACGGTTTATTCGATATCATACAAGAAAATCAAAAAATGTATTTACCATGTACTTGACATAGGTTTCCATTGCGGACGTTTGGGATAATATTAAATTCATATGGTGAAGAAATTACATTCGAGTTAAACGTCACACAGTCCTTGTATGATTCTTATATAATGAATATGATAGTAACAAATTGTGTATACGTTTAGTGTAGCCATCATCCAAAGTGAGTAGATCTATGATTCAGCGATTTTTCCCAAATCCCGAATTGCACAGTTAGCGATGACCGCGTGCGTTCAGTAATGGTAATTCTCTTTTCCAGATGCCTCTGACACCTCTCAGCCCGAGCGTCTCTACTGAAAAGTATGATTGCGATAGCTCCGTTTCTTATGGTTGTTTGCCAGACGATATTATGTATGAAATTTTCTCTCGAATGCCTACTACACAACTATTGGACGTGCAAAAAGCTCATGAATGGTTCAGACGACTAGGTGACCACCCGATCCTCTGGAAAAGTGTTTACTCCGAGGATTTTGAAGAAAACAAATGCGATGAGTATATTAAAGCTGTTAAGGAAAAAAGTTCATACATCAGGCGACTGAAATGTGACGCAGTGTGTGACAAATTTTTGTTTAAAATTGTGACTCAGTGCAGCAACCTTACTCATCTCATCCTTGCTGGCGGTCCAAATTGTTACTCTAGCGAGGCTCTGTCCATTGTTGCACGAAATTGCCCGCAAATAAAACATTTAGAAATTGCTGAACTCAGAAACCAAATTTCAAACGTAGAATTGAAAACACGCGCTCCATCAAAACGTTATTCCTATAGTGTAGGTAGGCTACATGAATTTACGAATCTACAGTCGCTTTGTTTACGCGATGTTTCGCCGTTTCGCCAAAATTGGATGATTTGTTCGTTGTACGAGCTGGAAAATTTTCAGGTCTTGGACATTGATGCTCCAATTGTGAGCCCTGCAACGATCATAATTATTACCACGCGGCCACCAAAGAAACTTCAAAAAATTTCCGTCACCACTTCCGAAGAAATTATCAGAAGCATCAAATCCGGAAAGCATCAGCTTGACACTCCTATACATTTTGACTGTGTGGAACTAAAAATACGTAACGACTTCTACTGTCTAGAATTTGTTAAAAATGTTTAATTTGAAAGATTTTTGCCCTAAGTCTACCGGAAATATACGAAAAGGCTTTCCAATTTTTAATTTACCCCTATTTGATGCCATCATAGCCGAGTCAAAAGCGCTGTATAAGGAATCAGCGAGCTCGTGCGTCTGCAGCTTTAAAATCATGTTGGTTGGAAGCAAAGAAATTGAAATAGCATTTTAAATTTTGAACAAGGCTTGGGAACATTCTTGAATGGAGTTTCAAGGAATTAAATCAGTAATTACATACGACTGTTTCAAATTAGATGAAGGCCACCCATAAATGCACATGAACTGTTTCTTCGCAAAAAGTGTCTTTCAATACTATTCTGAAATAAAATATTTTACATCAAATACCTGACAATTACTGCAGTTTGTTAGGAAGATTTGGTATTACCAATGGAATTCGATGTACAATGAATTTTTGGAGACCCAGCATCATTTTATTGGGGGAGAATATTTTCTGTGTCGAAACTGGCAGCGGTAAGAGGTTATGTTTGTAAATATATTTAGTTTCTGAATGCTTTTATTCGCATGACAGCAAGACAGTAAATGCTCATAAAGCGGTGCAGAACGCTAACTTTGAAATGAGAATGAAAAATGTCCTAAAATATTTTCTTGATATGTACTTTATTGCTGCTTCTATCTCGAGAGTGACCTCTAATGAAAGCAAAACCTCAAAAAATAGATCTCAATTCCTTCCCATCAGGTGCGTAACGAAGGTGGGTAACAAGACATCAGGAATCACACTTTCCTGAAGTTCAACCAATTTTCTCTTTTATTTTTGAAGAAGCGACATGGATTTATAACCAAAAAAAATTATCGTTTCCCAACAATGTTAAAGTTTTTCATTTTCGTGCGGGCTTCTATAAAGGCTAAATTCTTCGGAATAAACTCTGAGCGCTGTGAATCTTATTTCTCTCAGAGAATTTATTGCTCAAACTTATTCGCTATTTCTGCGGAGAAAAATTTCAAAGTTAATAATTCACACAGTTTCAGTATTCAGTGTGAAATAGAACGGATTATAAGTCGCTGAAATTACCCTAGCTATAGGAATTGCGGTTGCTATCCCCGAAAGTTGAGAGCTGTATACATTTATGTTTATGAATACTTATATGTGCAAGGGTTAAACAAAATAACGAAACTCCTAACATTTTGGAATCATAATTGTGATTCACAACGTGAACAACTCAACTGGTCGGGTGAGTCTTAAAGTCACAGCCAGTAATACAATGAAGCAGGGGCGACGAGTTTTGAGTTTCGTTCATCTAAATATCGCATTTCCAAGAAAATGTTCAATTCATGAGTCGTAACAAGTAAATATAGAGCAAATATTTCTCCAGTATATGTTACCTCCTTATTTAGATGAATAAGTGAAAAAGTCGTGTTAGTGCATGTTTTTTTTACTGATGAACATTTATATTCAGTTCATTGCGATGTATAAGATATTCACCTCAGGTATTACGTTTCCTACATTTTGGACTTACGTCTACCGCTAGGTAAATAGCTCATTCAGGTACCGATCTCCATGAATGACAGTTCATTTGTTTCACGACATTTTTCAAACATTAACTGATCTCTTCAAGGTAAAATGTTACGAGGGGCCTTCAAAGAATACTGGGAATTCTCAAGATACACGAAAACTAACAAGTTGAAACCTGTTTGGTCATTTCAGGTAGAAAGAGTCTGAACTAGATTATGCACTGGTCGCTTGCAGTCGTTCTACGGTTAGGAAGGACACCGGTAGGGGCTAGTACAAAACAGCTGGATTATCACCCATGTTTCGAAAGAATTTTGAGATGAGAATCAACATCAAGTTTCAAATAAAACTTGGTTGGATTATTCAAGCTTTGACGACAGTTTATGGGAACCATGATCCGAAGAAAACTTGGATTACAAATGGATGGAACGATTTAGAGTTTAAAGATGGTAGAGAAGCTGTTGAAGATGATGAAGGTCGTGGACGACCAGCAACCCCCAAAAATGTTGAGAATGATGATAGTATTGGGAGTCGTGTCGAAGAAGATGGAAAATTGTCAGTTTGTGAGATAGCTCAGGCTGTGGACATATCAGTTGGTTCAGCTCATTCAATTCTTCACAAGAATTTAGGCCTGAGCAAGCTTTCGGCTCGATGGGTCCCAAAAGCGTTGCGCCCAGATCACCTAAACCTCAGATGTGAATAGTCAACAGCGATTTTGACCAAAATTGAAGCAAATGGAGACGCATTTTTCAGTTGAATCATTACTGGGGATGAAACATGGGCTTATTAGTATGATCATGAAACAAAACAGCACATCACATCATACCGTTGATTCCGCGCGTGCCAGCTGATCCAATCTAATTCAAGTCTGAGAGGTCCGTTAACAATGTAATGGCTTCTGTTTTCTGGGACTCGGAAGGGGTTGTGCTACTCGATATTTTGGAAGGTTGAAAAACTGTCACCGGATAGTATTATGTAGAACTTCTAAGAAAATCGAGTGCAAAATTAGATAAAAGCTGCCAGGAAAGCTTACCCGTGGAATCCTCTTCCATCATCACAATGCCCCAGCGCATTCCGCACGGGTGACAAAGGAAGTTATAGAGAATTTCGATGAAAATTGCTGCCACAGCAACCCTATAGCCAAGTTCTAGCCCCATCTGATTCTTCTATTTATTCCCAAAACTCAAAGAACATCTGAAAGGAGTCCGTTTCAACAGCACTGTTGAAGCAAAAGATGCAGCAAAAACATAGATTAGAAATCAGTCTGCAGAGTTTTTCAAAAATGGTTTAAATGTATGGAAGCACAGCCTGGAGAAGTGCATCGACCGTTATGTTGAAAAATCAATCAATTGTAAATAGAAATCAATAAAAAATTGAAAAACTCCGTGTGTGTTTTTAATACCCCTCGGATTGTGCAGTTGTATTTTTCATATTTCTTAGGAAAGATGAAAATGTAATTTCGTATTAAAGTTGATTCCCCAATTATGCTACTTACAACCTAGCTAAACAAACCGTTAACACTCGCAAAATGAGGTGAAGGTGTTACTAAATATATTACAAGATATAAATGCCGATTTACTAAATGATACTCACAGTGAGTAATCTAGAATATAACACTTGTGTTAAAGATTCCAGCTTGTCAACAAAATAAATTAACTTATAATTTTCAGCAGAATTAGGCACTCAAATTAGACGTGGCCTTTCTTCCGAAGAAAATGAAGTACTTGCTAGAATGAAAACTATACAGAAAAAGTGCATGATGTATGTTATTATCTTCAGCTGGTCGATCGCTTAACTATTCATTAAGTACTGAAGAAATAAATACAGTCAATCTCACAGATGCCAGCGTGAGAGTTATTAATAGAACAACCCTTTATTCTCCATTTCTTTCAGGTGAATGCTAGAGCACTCAGACCTGAAATAATTTCGCTTTTTGCTCACAGCTCTCTGGAGTGTCCATTCGGCCTCGAAGCATCCGTTGATTTTCTTCAAGAACATTGCGTCGAACGAATGTAAATTGTATTGTATGTGGATCATAGCAACTTAATAACATGAAAGTTCCTAAAAATTGAAACTCGATGAATTAATAGGGAAGCTACCACCCTGGAACGGACCTAATGGTTTAAAAGTCACTGTACACATTTCTATTGCACTTAGAGGAATGAAAATACATAAAGATATGTAAAATTAAATTCTAAACTCATTAGCCTCCCAAATTTTTTCGATTTTCGCGAAAGAAAAAAGATAATTTTGAAAACAAGAACAAAAACATCGCGCTAAACCTAACTCACTCTACAATTTTCAACGTAAGAGCGTGGTTTTAGTGTCATTCGAAGCGGAAGGGCTGTAAGAAGGCCGTCACGTTATATTTTTTGATTTTCGAATCAGAAAAAATGTTATGGTTATAGATGTCAAAATTATTTAAAAAAAAAAAATCCTAGACTACTTTTTCTAATCCCATATTGCAGCATTCTATTGTAACTAGATGAACGAAAATGAATTCATATATGTAAAATTGAATTATTTAGACTGTAAACATTTTCGATTTTCGTCATAGTGAAAAATTGCAAATAAAAGAAAAAAGAAAATGCAAATATTTTTTCACTCCACAATTTTCAACGTAGAATCGTGATTTTGGTCTCATTAGATGTGGTTTGGTGTTGGAAACAGCGTAACGAAGCTGAACTCTATTTGAATTCCAAGTTTAATTTTTATTGGTAAATAACTCATTTTTTGGACGTTTTTACATGTGCGAAATATGTACCTATAACTTTTTTTCTAATGCGAAAATCAAAAAGATCCTTCGTGACGGCCTTTGTACAGTCCTACCACTTCGAATGAGACCAAAATCACGCTTTTACGTTGAAAATTGTAGAGTGTGATAGTTTTGGCGCAACGTTTATTTTTTTCTAGTTTTCAATGGGTAACTTTTTTTTCGAAAATCGAAAAAATAAATAGACGCAAATGTGTTTGGAATTCAATTTTACGTATCTGTATGCATTTTTGTTCCCTTAGGCGCAATAGAAATGGGAAAAAGACATTTGTAAAATTGGGGGATTCAGGTAAAGCCCAGGGTAGTAGCTCCCCTTAATGCTATTAAATATGATTAATTATCAGCGGTAATAATTTGACATTTTATGTAAGTTCAATAACTTTCATAAGTATACAGGGACGATTTTAAAGGATGTTAGTCAAGCATGAATCTTGGTGTCTAAACAATGCATCATCTGACCTAAAATGCAACAAATTTTTGCATAAATAAGATTTCCTGAGTCTGAAATTTTTTCTCATCTAATAATGCAGGTGCACTTTATGCTCTTGAAATGGAACATAACAATGCAAAGGCATAAGGAAAATAGGCATGTATAATGATTAAACTGACGAGGGTAATCAACATGAAGTGAAAATATGACGTAAGAGCACTATTAGATATGCACTATTTGATAGTTTGAATGCTTCATAATAAACTCGGTTTGAACGCTGTATTACAGTTTCATTATCCGATTGCTCACTTGTGTTCCTCACGACTTCATGAGTGGCAACCGCAGCACACAGACCTGCCATTGTGTATGCATGATTAATTTGTATCCATGAGCCTGTCGTTGAGAGCGGTCGTGTGTTCGTATGCAATCTATCCCGAATCATCTATCTCTTATGTAGTTTTCACTAAAAAATGCAATCCTATTCTTAGTATCATAGCTTCATTCAAAATCTCAGTGATTTGTTTGGTGTATGACGAAAGCCATTTTTATTTGTGTACCTGTTATAACATATTGTATTAAATTATGCATAGCAGTAAAACACTGCATCTAGTCGATTTTTTCCAGCCATGGTATGTTTTTCCTAAGGTAGTTGGGTGAAATGACAGCGGAACATTTTTTCCCGATTCGTTTGACGGTGATGACCGGAGAGTTTTATGTTCTGAGGCCCTTGAATGTTTTGATTTCATTCCAGTGATAGAGAGGATGTGTCATTTGAGCGTGGAACGTGTTTGCTTGGTATATCAGTCAAAAAACAGGCTCGTGCGACGATTATTTGATTAGTGGTGACTCATTCTAGCGTCTACGCGACCATGGCGTTCAAGTTCGAGGAAAATCACTCGTTGTGTGTTGTAGAATGCATGACGTTTCGAATTTCTCGATCGTTCTCGGAAGAAATAGTGTAATTTATGTTGATTGATGAATGAATTGGTTTAAATAACAGGTTATTAATATCTAACGATGCAAATGTGTAAAGAAGTAGTTAAGAAGGAAATAAAAGGATTGGGAATGAAATACAAGAATATTTTTTTACAGTTTCATTGTAGATAGATTAATTTCGGTAATTAGAAATGATGTTATTGAGCTGAAGATAGTGAATGAACAATCAGCCACAGTCCATAGTCAACTTTTAATCAGATATGGTGACATGATTATTGCACTGAAAATAGTCATTGATGTATCTTGCTAGAAGAAATTTAACATTTCTTCAACCATTCCAATGATTTATAAATCATGATTGGAAAAATTCATTTCATGACAATGATTGATTTATCTCGCTCTGAGAAATTCATGCATTCAACCATGCTCACGATAATTCAGTTACAAACTTTTATTCATATATAGCAATTTGTTTTCAAAAAATTAAGTATATGACAAGCAAAAAAGTAGGTAAAGAGGGCTTTTCGCATAGATTAAAGTGTTTTTTTCCATTATAAAAATCCTGAAGAACTTTATATTTTATTTAAGATGTCATTATTTTTACAGGTATATTTAAACTCAGCATATGTCATACTGTTGGATAGCTAGGTTTTATCTATTTCATTTGCTTTTTTACCTAAATTTCATTTTACTTTATACATGTTTTTCTATGTCGTTATACAAAAAGATATCCTAATTTATATTATGAGTACATGAAATTTTTTTAGTTTTCGAAAATGAATTAGCAACAGTGTTTCCTCCGCTCTTTTGAGTACAGATATCTAGCTTTACTTACATATTATTTTACGTGGCATGAATATGTGTGTGATCCCATTAGTTCTGATAGCTTTAAGATAACACATACATAGGATGTACGGGGCAAAACTTGAAATTTGTCTCTAAGATGAAGATGAGATTGTGCAAGAAAGGGGTAAAGATTCATATCCTATTAGTAGTGAACTTTTCGTTTGTGTTCTCAAACATTACATCCAGAGAAGCCGATGAGTGCTTTCTTAAGCATGGGTTCTTATTATATTGTGTACGAAGAGAAGAAAGTAATGCTCAATTATGATGAAGGTAGAGAATTTTGTGAGTGATTGAAAAACTCAAAAATCACAACTTCACTGTGCCTGATGAAAGTGCCAAATGGAGGAACAACAACGGCAAGAAATCAGCATTTATAATTACATAAAAGGAGTGGACCTTCCATCAATGGCTCGATAAAATTAATCTCTGACTTTCCAATTCCCTCAACTTGTGCTTGGTATGAGCAATCTCAATCAGCCAGTGGTTTTGAGTGCACTCAATCAGCAACCCGAATTCATGTGAGGTACCACCGTTTATTTTTAGTGGATGAATTTTGTCGAGAATTTATGAACGAAGAAAGCATTAAGCATTGAAATCATATTTGAGAACAAACAAACAACAAAACAAACAACGGCGTCTACGGATGCTTTATTTCCAATTTCAAGCCTGATACATATCACTTTCTTCATTGGATTTTCAAATGCCTTATAACTAACACCAGGACGCCATGATGCTTTCCCCCGCTCAAGACCGTTACCCATTTCAAACACCTGGGTAGAGTGAGGTATTGTGCTTGGAATTTTTCCCTACTACCCTACAGGGAAAATCGCCATCCAGCGCCGGGATTCGAGCCCTCGTTGCCCGCACGGAGGCAAGTCCTGAAACCACACGGCTATGACGAGCTCGAATGATTTCACGAAATATGGATTCAAAATATGTATATAATGTCAGTTCTATAAAACGTTTTAGAGACCAGCTCAATATTCAGTTAATAGTCTGCAAAGTTAAAAATATGAAAAAAATCAGATATTTCCCAACATACGTGGACGCAATAAATTTAACTGAACTTGCAACGGATATGAACTAATGTGCTATTGAGTTCCGGCTCTTCTTTGGAAGTATACAGAGGTCCTAAAATACGTAAATCTAAATCATTCGGTGCAGCGCTTATAATTGATAATTATTGTCCTCAGCTATTTGGTCACAACACTGCTCGCTGTGGGTTCTACCACTTGAGCCTTGCATATTCGCGTTGAAGAGCACGCCGGCAGTTATAATATTCGTTCCCACTGGCAATTATCAAAATAATCGATGCACTCAGATGGAAGGAGAACATCGTACTGAAATTGCTTCCCAACTCACCATAAAGGACGTGCTTAATTAGAAAGCTATTCCTCCGTCCAGTAGAGCTCAAGATGCTCGCGCCGCCAAATGAGTGCAAGCCCGCCGAACCTCCCCACAGCGTGAGGCGAAAGCAGAAAGGCGCGGAGTCGCTGCTGGAATCTCCCCATGTCGCGCCAGGCCACGAGAGCGCAAAGCTGCCCCGGCTCTAATCATCGGCTCGGAACTACACAAGGAGCTTACATTTTTATGAATAAACTCATTCTTTCAAATTCGTTGATATCTCATTTTTTTGGTGAAGTATAATAAACATAATCAGCATCCTTCAAAGAAAATGTCCAAAAGTAAGGTCCCAGGCAGCAGAGTAGTTACGTTGCTTATGGTGTCCCGATAACCGAGGAGTGCTGATGAAGCCTCTTTGCCTGAGGACCGAGTACGGACGCCTCCCTAATCTGGTATTTTTCGGCAGAGCATTTGCGTTCTTAATCTACTGGTGACTCAAGAAGAAGATCAGCAATCAAAAACGGCAAATGGGTCAGGATTAGAATTGTTAGTACACAAGCCCAGCACAAGTGTTTACTCTTTCCATAGCATATTTTATTTCTTCTAGTGAAATTAAATTATCTTAGAAATAGAGTCACTAAAATCAAAGTTATATTTCACCTACGGATCATTTTATTCTTCGCGTTTGCTCGTATTTAGTTAGAGACCATTTTGTCATACCAAGACTTCAGGCTAATCAATAGGGATTCAGCTTTAATTTGTATCAGTGGTACTTCCGATGCAGGCGTTGTCATTGCAATTTGAGCATCATCCTCCTACTTTGAGATTCGTGTGTTAGAAGGCATACGAGGAAAATCATTTATGGAAATAGAAAACTATAATGGACCAAAAATGGATCCCTGAGGAACACAAAAATTGTTTTGAAGTAATGAGTACAACTTGTTATCTAAGAGAACTGTAAGTAGCTTTTAAACTATTTTTGCGTGTCAACTCCGAAGTTTTACATTTTCCGTTAAATCCGATCATGTTCGACGATATCAAACGTTTTGAGAGATCGAGTAACAGCAGGATCGAGTGTTACGTTTTTTTGATAAAAATCACTATATAGTTTTTCAATGATATTAAGCGGAGAGTCTTAAAGCAGAGCGTCGGCCATCACCGATGATCATCTGCGATGATCCAAATATGGTTTCAGCCACACGCAAGAGACTTTTGGCTGAAAGAGAAGAGGTCTGGGTAATGAAGGCATGGCAGTCAGTCTGGCTCGCAAGTTACTACTGTTTCGATAGCTGTTTGCCCAAATGTTGCAGCAGAATCCTACACTTTCTGCAGCGAGCGATTTTTGGTCTCTGGAATTAAACGAAATTTCATGTTACTATAAAAACAACTTTCCATTAAATAAAACTAAAGAAAATGAACATTATGTCTCATAATTGGATTAATTTGTTTTAAAAACTAGTAAGTAGCATTATATAAAATCGAACAATCATATTTTTTAGGTGAAAGAAAATACTTATACAGTTTTTGACATTTGACTAATTCAGCCTGAGACATTTGCTGTACCTATAAATCTGATTCAATACGTGTTCACAATATTTAGGTATTAACCACACTACTCTTAATTCAAGTACACTCTGCATTTCACTCCGTTCAACCAAGATGGTGAAATTCTCAGAACTCATGCCCTCAACAAATTTACTGATTTATTAAAAAAGCTAACTTTTCAAACACTCCATTTTGTATAATTTGATGAGCAACAATTTCAAACTCAAGCTAAATTCCCCTTTCTAGTTTTACAGTTGCGACCTATTCTTTTTGCACAGCTATGAAGCTCATATGGTTTACTCAAAACCATTGTACAGGTGTTACTTTCAGTGTCGGTCAGCTGATCACATGGCGCATCAGATAAATCACAGAAGAACTCATAAGGAGACATTAAATAGGCAATAGGATACTGCTGGGTTGGTAGACCTTTGAGAGTGTTTTCTCTCGTGCCTACTCAATCCTTCAGTTGTCACTCCATCTCCATTTTCGCCAACTTTTTTTCTTTTCTTTCTCTATCTTGATCATAACCTGCTGTTTCAATATACAGGGTGCCATGAAGGAACACACCTTGAGCATAAATTCCTTGCTTTTTACACTCCATACTAAATGATTTTTCTCTTTTATTTGATTCTCTGTTTCTTTAAACAGTATTTGTCGTAGTTATATGGAATTTTAACATGACTAATGTGGTGATAAGGCAATAATAATGTTTATAGTATTGATAAGTTATAAATAATAATTCATGGCTGAACTTCATTAAGACAGCGAATTTGATCCCTTCAGGTTAATCACAATATTTAAAGTTGTGTCTACCTATAACATAGATAGATGTTAGGCAGAAAAACACTTCTACAAATATCTCAGGAAATATGTACTAAATATGTTGATAAAAATCCAGTACATGTTCGCAAGATGCTAGACAGAAAAACTCTTCTACAAATATCTCAGGAAATATGTACTAAATATGTTGATAAAAATCCAGTACATTGTTCGCACTTAGGTGCGAAAATCCACTTAGCACTACAGGCTCGCAAAATCAAGTGACCGTGATCGCGACTACTGATGCGAAAACCTGGTCCAGTCACCATCTTCACCAAAAAAGACATCGGTGTCGTTATCAGTGGCGGTCAACACATCATGTTTATTATCACAAGTGATGGTCGTTTGATTAAATGAAACAATGGAACACATCATAGTATGATGCTACGTTATGGATTTTCAGTTTTTTGAGGAAATTTTTTTCATTTGTATCTTGTTCGAAATGAACACGGGTATTTCAGTTTTATATTTTACAACATATCGTACTTCTCAGAAGTAGGATATATTGAACTTAGTTCAACTTTACCTTTTAAGATATATGCAATTCAAGTAGTTTTATACTTTAAACATCAACTAACATCTAACAAAAATTTGAAGACATGTTCAATTTGAGGAGCTTCTTACTTCTAAGACATGTATAATTCGAATAGTTTTTTAAATTTTAAGTGGAGTTCCTCTGTTCCAATACCCTAATTTTTCAGAAAGCATTGTCCGATGGCACTATCGCATGTCACTTTGGCGGTATAGTGAATTTCATAAGATGGCCGTTTCGTAACTTACTTTGAGCAATTAAGGCAAACGTTGGCGCAATTGCTGCTAAACTTCAATCAAAAAAGAAGGATGAAAGAATTCTAATAACACGCTTTTGCTGAGCATATGTGTAGAAGGTATACAAATCTGATACAAATACCAACGCATTTCTAAATGGAATTCTACCTATTTCAAACCCTCACCTTTCCACGTGGGCTTGTTTTCAATTATTTTCTTGGCTGCACTTAGATAACACCAAAAATTACTGATGTATGCCATAGCACTCAATCATGGCAAATGATTCCACAATAACGATGAATGTCTTTATTTTTAAGCGATAATGGAGACAATATTTTCTCCCCTTTTATACATTCTTATTTTTTAAATGCCACTTTTTACGAACACCTTCTCTCCTAACACCTTCCCTCCCCACACACACACAACCCACACACGCACACCCAGTCATACCTCACACACACACACACACACACACACACAGTCAAACAGTCTCATTCGTGCTTTGAGTAACATATCACTTGTCATTTTACCCACCTGACTTCTATCAGAGTGGTCTCTATTCTTCACCTTTTTTCATGAAATCGTGACATATTTTATACACAAAAGCTAACACTCAGACACACCACATTTCACGAGTTGAAAGCAAACTTTGAATCGGAAGCCATAGGAGTCAAGGGAAGATGTCAGTCGCAGAATCAATCGTAAAAAGTGGTTGTCCTAAGAATTGTTTTGACTGATGACTAACAGATTTTGGGCGTTAGCGCATTCACCTCTATGATTGCGGCAAATAAAATATAAAAACAGGAAATATATTACCTCTGAAATTCGTGGCCATTTTAAACTGTGAAGGCACAGAGATGCTGGTTTTCATATTACGGCTAAAATTAAAAATCATTAATAACCTCTAAATAATCACGGGTATTTTGATGCATCAAGGTACATAGATGATGACTTTAACACTACATTTGAGAATAAGAATCATTTTTAATCTGTGCATGAGCGTGAATAATTATTATTGGATTGTGGTGCACTTCGATTCATTAATGTACGTAGAAAGCCTCTTCCGCGTGTTCCCATGTTTTAAAGTCTTGCTAAATCGGTTGAAAAACCAAATTTTGGTTCAAAATAAGGTTAAAGTTAAAAGTTTCTTACAATCGGTAGGAAAATCAAATTTTGAATATAAAAATGCTTTATTTTATGGTTTCCTAATATCGGTAGAAAATCTAATTTCGAAAATAAACAATAAGAAATTAATCAATGTAAAAAAGTAAAGTGTTTAATAAAATTATGTCACATATTATCCAACGAGGGTTATTAAGCTTTGAAATTTTAAGTTCAGGTCCTTTCACCCATTTATATTTATGTGCGCATAGCTAATATAAATTTGTGTGTGCATACCCAGATATATTTTTTGCTCGCATTTCAATATTTATTTAGATACGCATACTCATCATAAATTAACGTCCGCATACTCAATATAAATTTACGTATAAATGCTCAATTCTAATTTACGTGTGTATACCCCGTATATTTATGTAGGCATAGCCTATTTATATTTACGTACACATATTCCATATAAATTTACGATCGAAAATTAAATAAAATTGAGTGAAATGTTGTTTTCGTCCTTGAATTATCATTCACTGCCGGTACTACAATTATCATCCTTTTTAATACAGCTCTTGCTTGTGACATTATCTAGCCTACTAAACAACTTTTTAAGTTTACAGCCACGTCGTCCTATTTAACGAGTGAGTAGTCTAATTTAACGAGTATCAAAACTTTCTAACGAGTACCGAATTTGATTTAACGAGCGATAAATCTAATATAACGAGTCCCAGGGTTTTTCAGCGAGTTCGTAATCTTCTTTGGCGAATACATAGTCTTCTACAACGCGAACTTAGTTTTGTTTAAAGCATACTTAACCATCTTTAACAAGTTCCTACCTTTATTTATCGAGTACATTTTATTCAATTTTAAATCAAAACAGAACTGCATTCCATCAGCAATATACCAACTGCAGTCGTTGAACTTAATTGACTAAGAGGTAGAGAACATAACTTTCAGACAAAATGAATCATCTGTTGATAATAAAAATTTGAAAAATTCGTCCAAAAAAATTGCATTAGAATTTTTGACGGGAGTTGATATGAGGGTAAACACACTGATCGAGATCATCAAACATAAATAACAGATTAAATTTTACCCGGGAAACAAACTGGTGAAGTGTACATGAAGAAATCTCAACACAAATAAACAGTTAACATTTTGCTGGAAAACAAACAGGTTAAGGGGATCATCCGGGTTTGAGACCTTTTTTCGTCCGATTCGTTTGAAAATTGGCCAGTATATGTATTTTGTGAAAGTAAGCCTTTTTTACTCATGTCATTTTTTCGATTTAGGCCTTATTTTTTTTGACGAAAAATGAATTTTTTGGTGTATTTTATGTATATTTCAAAATGAATCTCCTCATTGAGTTTTGATGCTAGAACAAAAACAAAGACAGTTTTAGAATCCTTGAAACATTTCTAACAAACTAAGTATGGCTTTTTGTCAAATTCAAATTTTTTCGATTTTTTTGAAATTTTTTGAAATTTCTGAAATGGACAACAATTTTTTGGGTTTAGAGCTATATATTTTTTCGAAAAATTCGAATTTCAAAAAAATCCCTACTGAGTTTGTTAGAAATGTTCCAAGGATTCTAAAACTGTCTTTGGTTTTGTTCTAGCATCAAAACTCAATGAGGAGATACATTTTGAATGTTGAAGTTTTTTTTTTTGGGGTATTAGCCATAACAAAATTTTTTGTTGAAGTGTTATATAATGAAAAATATATGTAATTGAATGCAGTTTTGAGTTTTATTTCGATAATTTCCATACATAACTTCATATTTACACTGTAAATTGTGATTTCCAAAATAAAAAATAAAAATAAAAAAAATTATTTTATTTTTATAAATAATATTTTTTTCAGTCTGATTCTTATGAAATTTGACTTTGATATGTAACTTTTGAAAAGAAACACAATTTATTCCATTCGTTTTTTTGATTTAGATCTTAGTTTTTAAAAAATTGATAAATTTGTTTTTACGTATTGATATTTCACTGATATTGATATTTCAAGACGTATCTCTTCCTTCAGTTTTGATGCTAGAACATAAAAAAAGACAGTTTTAGAATCCTTGAAACATTTCTAACAAACTCAGTAGGTTTTTTTTTCCATTTCCCATTTGTTCTCTTTTTATATGGGGTCAAAATTGGTCAAAAATGAAAAACTTTGGTCCCCTCAACCCCCCCTGGGGGGGGGGGAATTATTGTCTGTAGCGCCATGAAATTTTAGGACCGAATAGTCCACCAACTAAGGGTCCTTTTCCAACAAAAACATGAGAAATGACCCCCGGACTGACAGGGGCCTGGCAGAGGCCTGGGATGATCTCCTCAAGTGGACCTGAAATCTCAACACAAATAAATTGTTCACAATTTGCCGCAAAACAAAACTCTGTATATTACGCCATTGTATCAGACATTAAAGTTCAGGACGATAAACAGATGTCGAGTGCGGAGCCTTGAGTGTAAAGGCCCGTCCACACGTGCATACTTAACTGCAGACTTGCCTGCGCAAACCGGTTTGCGCAGGCAGGAGCGTGCGTATGGACACGAAAACTGTACACCGTGCAAGCCAATAAGAGCGGCCTGCGTAATCTTCAACATGTCAGAGATTAAAACTGCGCAAACTAGATCGTGCAGTTAGGTATGCGCCGTGTGGCCGCCTTTCTCATCATCTCATGCCGTGTGACCCGTGTCTTCACTCTTCAGTCCACAGGCAGAAGTCACGAGAGCAACATGTCTGACTCACGCACTTATTCAAAGCAGTTCCTCACAGAGTTTATTGAACTGTACGAATCTTTGCCTTCTCTGTGGATGGTGAAGAGCAAGGAATATTCAGATAGGAATAAAAAACAACTTGCATACACAAAGATGATCGAAAAGTTGAAAGAAGTAAGTTGCTTCCCTAGTATTTCAATTTGTTTGTATTTTTTTTAATATGAAATTACAATTTCTAATTTATTGTAAATTGAATAAATCAAATGCCTGAAATTACCTATCTGTATTTCTGTTTCAATGTACTTATTTCACAGGTTGAACCTGAAGCAACCAGGGACATGGTGACAAAAAAATCAGTTCTATTCGTAGTTGTTATAGGAAAGAGAAGAAGAAGATTGCAGATTCGCAAAAGTCCGGAAGCGGCACAGATGATTTGTATGAAACGAACTTGTGGTATTTCAACCTTCTCCGCTTCCTAAACGAGCAAGACACGCCTCGTTACCCTACAAGCAACTTTTACAGTTCATTAACACAGGTATGGCAATAAAAGTTTCCAATTTCTCATTAAATTTTTT
Organism: Morinoia aosen; assembly: GCA_030386875.1. Classification (NCBI taxonomy): domain Eukaryota; kingdom Metazoa; phylum Arthropoda; class Malacostraca; order Amphipoda; family Talitridae; genus Morinoia; species Morinoia aosen. The sequence goes on along the minus strand of CM059580.1, from coordinate 28,699,316 downwards.
ACTTTCTCATTAATACATCTATCTCATTGTGAATCATGATCAAATGATTTCTTAAATGATTCAACTACAATGGGAATAAAAAAATCATTATATGAAAAAGAGCATTACAGAAGTATTTACGCAACTTAGACATTAAAAACAACTCCTATCTGTAACTACCATTCAGACCTCTGTTATGCCAGGGAACGCTGCCTTCCGAGTTGAAGTATTGGAGAAACTCATTTCTTATTATCTTAGCGTCCCTTGCAATGGCCCTATTATGTCCATTTTGTAAGTCAACTAGATCAGAATCACGTGTCCGTAGACCCAACGACAAAGTGCCTTGAATGTCATCTTCATAATCCAAGGAGCCAGTAGGTGTGTAGTCTCACTTCCTATCAGAATACTAGTCGTGTAAGATCACCGTGTCGAAATCTTGCCTCCTACATGTAACTAATGATAATGTCATAATGTAACTTGCCTTGTGTACCATAACCAACCTTCTCTCTGCTCTTGAATCGTTTTATCGAACATACTGTTAAATATAGCCGACTTGACCTATATTGTAAAATACAGCATAAAATATCGAGTTAATTATCTCAATGATCAGTCTAATGCGAAACTAGGTTAAGTGAACTAGGTTAAACTTTTTTGTACACCCTAGAATAACGTGATGGTAGGATGCCCTAGAAGTCGCTGAACTTATTCGGGCCCACAGGTAGCTATACTCAAATTTGACCATTGTACTAGACTTAAGTAAAATTCTACCTCTGTATCACCTGTGGTAAATAAATTGTTTAAATTGTTTAAATTGTCTATTTGAATGTTTTCGCATCAAGAAACTGTGCAGGGCACAGGTTGCCATAACAGCTTTATCAATATTCTCGAGCTTTAGATTTATGCTGGTATGAAAAATCGTGAATCTAGATGCTAAAATGCCGAATGCATTTTCGACCACCCGCCTAGCTCATGATAAGCGGTAGTTATAAATTCTCCTCTGATCTGTGAGCTCTCTTTGATTGAAAGGCTTCATAAAATTTGAAGCCAGTGCAAAAGCCTCGTCTCCGATAAAAACGTAGTTTAGCGTTCTATTGGATTGTCCTACTGGTTTTGGATCTGGAATGCACAAAGATCCATCATCTAATTTTTTGCGAAAGGTTGTGTGATCCAGCACACCACCATCGGAAATTCTTCCATTTACGCCAAATTCAGATATGACAAACTCATAGTTTGCATTTATCACAGCTAAAAGAACCATGCTGTTAAACCCTTTATAGTTGTAGAAGTATGAACCTGATCCGGGCGGGGGCGAAATTCTCACATGCTTGCCGTCCACAGCACCGATGCAATGCGGAAAATTCCATTTCTTCTCAAATTCATCCGCCAAGTGTTCCCATTCTTCCATACAGTTTGGAATCTGAAACACGAAAATAATTAGTTGATTTCCTAAATATCATATACTGCTATGAGTAGTACAAAAATACGTCAATTTGAAAGAATGTTTCGGACTTGTTTTGTAATATTGTAATAGTTTCACTGAATTGTAATAATGCTTATATTTCAGAATGAGTCATGGAATGCTGCTGAGACATCCCATCCCATGCATGACGATGATTTACAAGATGATAGCCCTCAAGCACCTAGTTATCGCCCACAGACGCCTAGTGATCGCCCACAGACGCCTAGTGATCGCTCACAGACGCCTAGTGATCGCCCACAGACACCTAGTGATCGCTCACGGACACCTAGTGCAAATTCTTCATTTGGTCGCCGTCCGAGAAAAAGGGTTTCTTCTTCTCAGGTGGACGATGTTATTGCGTCTGTTGGGAAACGCCTGTCTGAACCAAAAAAAGAAGACCAACATGACGCTTATGGTAAGTCTATCGCCAATAAACTGAGAATGCTACCAAATGATCAACGTATTTATTTAGAAAGATTGATCAACGAAGCTATCTTCGAAGCAGAATTAGGCAATTTATGTAGAGGATGTACTAGCAACGTTCCAAAATTCTCCCACCCTACTATTAACATGCCACATGTCTCCCATCCTACTATTGACATGCCACATGTCTCCCATCCTACTATTACCATGCCACATGTCTCCCATCCTACTATTAACATGCCACATGTCTCCCATCCTACTATTGACATGCCACATGTCTCCCATCCTACTATCGACTTGCCACAAATCTCCCCGCCAACTACGAACAACATTAAATATATAACAATTTCTTCACAAGAGCCTGCATATTGCCTGTCCCAACCGTCAATTTCTGCACTTCATGGGCCTACCGAGAACACCAACGCAGCTAAAGTTCGCATCTAAATCTTACATGAATATATATTAAACTACGTAATGAAGTTGAATAAATATTTAGTTTGTGTGCCGGTATCATTTTTCGGAATAAAAGTTTTGTGTGCTGCTCTGTTGAATAAGTATTTAGTTTGTGTGCCATTATCATTAAAGGGAAATGATTTTTTTCCGTTACTGACCGTTATGTATTGTTAGTTCAATAAATATTTCATTTATGTATCATTAATCGGAATAAAAGTTTTGTCTGTTGCTCTGTTACTCACCTTCATATATTGTGCCCTCAAAACAGCGTAGATAGCATCACACGTATCAGGGATAAGCAGAGAAAGGGCTTGATGAGAAATGGCAACTGAAAACCGAATATCTCGAAGAGACCTGCCAGCTGCTAACCATCTGAGAGTGCAAGATAGCCTTTCATGAGGTGATATGGATTGCCGCATCACTGTATCTTGCCGGTGTATGCGTGGAGTTACTAATTTCAGTAATTCAGTATATGCGGTTTCATCCATTCGCATGTAATTCCGCCACTCGGTAGAGCCGTCTCTTAAGTCCTTCATCAAGTTAATATGAAAGTGGTGACATCTCTTGAAGAGCCATAATTTGCACCACTTAGATCGTCGCCGTGTTCGTTGTCTTTTGTGCACGAGGCAATAGAAAAATGCCAACAAGTCTTCGTCGTCAGACATGACCGATGCCAACAAGATCATCAAGTGAACTGAACTTTGCGCGTACTTACCTGCAACGTGTGGACACACATCAATTTTGCGCAAGTATGCGCAGGCAAGTCTGCGCAAACAAGTCTGCAGTTAAGTATGCACATGTGGACGGGCCTTAAGCTTGGAAGCACTGCGCACATTTGACCGCAGCCCTCTACCGTGAAATGCGTGCTGTGTTTTCGCGCTTTTTCTGCTCTCTAGTGCGGTTCTACCTAAACTCAAACTCTGGCTGAGCTGGTATTTCGTTTCAAAGTCCAGATTCAATAATTTTGAAGAAAGGCAAAATGGAAAATGGAATTTCCAGGAGGTTCTATTTTTCATTAAGCGGCCAACTAAGCCTAAAAAGGTCGTTCTCGGGAAAACAATGCATTTCCGACTGCTTGAAGAGTGCTGAAATGGAATCAGGGGCTTTGTATTTTATGGGCCAGTGACACTGCCGTGAATGATCATTCCCAATTTCCTACAAAAAAATCTGACTTAGAAATCACGCCTACCGTCTTGTCAGTCAAGGGTACTTCTTTCCACACCTCAATTTTTTGCTGCGTATTTTGTTCCCCCATTAATTGGAAGAACTAAGAAGATGTTATTAAAATAACATTATATTCACGATGACCAGTCGTTACGTTGAGTTCGTCGCTAATGTTGAGCTTGTTTTTAGGTTTATATTATGTTGTAAATACATACCTCCTGATAACGGTATTGTTTTTGTTGAAAGTGATTCAAATCAATACGAACTATCAGCAAAGGTATTATGTATAATATTGAATCGAATTCCCATGAGACTAATTCAATTATGAGCACACTTATTCCGAATTAGTGTGTCTATGCAGTTGGTGAAATAACCCGGCACAGTAATGACATGGGCACTATCTAATAATTCATAATTAATCATAACAGGGCATTAGTGAAACTACTAGGCACACTTGGTTAGTGAGATTAATGTGCAATAACAGTTAGTGAAATAACTAGGCCCACTTAGTGAAATAACTGTAGATTTAGTTCTATGATGTTCTCCCGTTTTTTCGTTATGGTATTGTGTAGAATTTCTATTCGTCATTTGCTAAGAATGTCAGTTGGTATTATCAAGATCATCAATAAGCCCAACGTTGAACTTCCCATTATGATTTTTCAACGTACACGAATAAAATAATGTCCTCTTGATGTCGTTTTATTTATTCGGGCAATACAGAAGAAAAATTTCTCGTCGTTAGAAAATTCTTGCATGAATCCGACCCAGATGTCATACCTGGATTTCTGACTTAAAAGTCTTTACATTAACTTTTAATTCCTCCCTTTCATTCATTTTCAGAAAATAACATAGCCTGCTCTTTCCTATACATTGTACTACCACCCTTTTGTCATCTCATGTGTTAATACCTAGCATAATAATCATAGTAAAAACGTTGATTATTTAATAATGGATACATAATCCCCACGCTTTAAATTCGATAAGTGAAAACTACATAATGCCTCCTAATGTGAGCCTTTGACTTGCAATTTCATAGAGCTGATTGAAATTCAACCGAAATTCATCCATTCCTCTAAGTGGAAGATCGAGTGAAAAAGGGATATGCGTTCACCCAACCCTTACAGAAGGAATACCAGTACTCAAAACGCCCTGTTAAACATAACAGAAAAAATTAAAATGATATTGACCAAAAAATTAACTCTCCTAATACTGCTTGATCTCTCCAAAGCTTTCGACCGAGTTGAACATAAGAAACTTCTACAAAAAATTTCAAACCTCAGAATAGACACTCAATGGTTTGGAAGCTACCTGCTAAACCGCTCTCATGCAGTGTGCTTGAATAACAAAATGTCACCATTCATACCAAATAATTTTGACGTTCCCCAAGGTTCAATCCTCGGCCCGCTACTATTTTCAATTTTCATCAATGATTTCAAACACAAAATCTCAATGTATGCTGATGACATACAAATTGCCATGACAAGCTCAACAGTGGATTCAAGAGAAACACAAGCCAACGCTAAAAACCTTCTGAGAAATCATTAATTGAGGTATGACCACAATGGCCTCAAACTTAACGAAAGTAAAACGCAATGCATTATTTTTGGATCACAGAATGCGAATAAAAATTCACCACTATTCACGCTAACAATTGGAGACAATAAAATTTAACCTGTAGACAAGGTAAAAAATCTTGGTGTTTGGCTTGACAAAAATATGATTTTCAATTCACACGTAAAAACAATGTGCAACAAAATCAACGGAACCTTAATGTCCTTTCATCGCTTTAAGAACACACTTGACTAAAAATCTAGGTTATTAGTGATTCAGTCTTTAGTTTTATCGCGTTTGGACTACTGCAGTCTTGTGTGGGGAGATTTACCTCAATATCGTCAAGAAGAGTTGCAAAAATGTATAAACTTCGCCGCCAAAGTGGTGTGCAAAGGAAATTTAAATAAATACGATCATGCCACCCCTCTTTTAAGGAAACTCGACTGGATCCCAATACCGAACAGATTCATCGTCCAAAAAGCTCGTTGAGTGTTCTCCTCTCTGTACCTCCCTCAGAGTAATGCAGATGTGGTAAAAAAATTCCATCTAATATTTCAAACAAAAATCCAAATCAGAGGAATGATGTCTTGGTCAGTTACCGTTCACCTAACGTGGGACAAAAAGCTATCTCAGTTTCTGGAGCTTTTTTTTGTGGAACAAGCTTCCCCATCATACAAAATCTTTAAAAGTGTAAAAGAATTTAGAGTAAATGTGTCACGTCATTTTGCATCTCTGTCATAGGGTCTGCAGCATTTCGGTGTGAATTTGAAATTTTCTGGAAATTTTAATTTGCCTGAAATCTTTGGTAGAAAATTGAAAATTATTTCATTTTACGTTTGCTAAGCAATTCTAATATTGATCTTACTGATTTCTGTCGACTATAATGAGCACCACAGCCCTCAGTTCAATGCAACGGAATGAACGTTTTTCTATGATTAGGAGTATTTCCTCATCTTCATTTTGTTATTTTTCTCTTTCCTGTATTTATATTTAACGTCCGTATGACAAAAATACTCTGAAATACATTCTGTGTGTACACCGATATACAGGTTTATAGATGTGAGGGTTGGTTATGTTTTTAATAAATTAAACTTTGGCTAACGTTCTCTCACTATTTCAGAAGCATTCTCGAAGATGTTTCAATCGATTTCGGCTGAACTGGGGGAGGGGGTAATTAAGCGTTTTATTTATTTTTTTTTATTTTTTCGCGCGTTCAGCGAACACTAGCACAGAACTTTTCGAATCGAAAAAACTCTACATTTCCGTAATTAAAATTATCACTGTGGACCAACCATTGTTTAATCTACCTATACGTGCCAATGTCACGATGCCTTCTCAAGCCTAGTGGCGTGAACGTTACGATTGGGGAATTTAAACCCCGGTAGTTGGAGAAATAAATGAAAATTTAAAGGTGTGAAATGCACAAGAAGAGAATGGACAGAAAAGATAGGAAGTTAGGATCGTAGGATTTACACAGTGTGCGCTTCGCATGTACCTAGTCAACTTGCAGGGGAAAAATGACACAATTTGAAATTTTAAAAAAGGTTTTATTCAATAAACACGTGGGTTAAGATATGAGAGTTGTCGACAAACATATTCTGACACCAAATGACACACAAAAACGAGAGCGACGTGCGCTTCGTCTCGTAATGAGCGCTAGAGCAACGATTGCATGATTTAACGTTAATCAAGATTTTAAGCCAATTGCCAACGGAGGCTTTACGCACAATGAATTGAAATTAGAAGAACACAATAAATGGATAGGCTAGCAAAAACACGAAATAATGTTGGACAATACATTACAGAGTACCACATTGCTCACCACAAAGTATTAAAAAGAATTATAGAACGCTACGCACAGTGCCCAGCGATAACTCTGCACATTAGCTAAAGAAACACATGACACAAAGTCACATTTTAGATGGCGTGCCAATTTAAAAGCACGGTTCAATGTGCTACCTTGTATCTAACTTGGCATTTATGATTGCTATTTTCCGAGTTTACAAAACCATATGAAAAAAAACTAACTCTTCGATTATGTGTCGTTAGCCGGTCTTGCAGTCCGGCTGTCCGGCGCCATGCCGCCCATCTTCGACGGTTGCTGCGAACTTTGGATGTGCTGCGTTTGTTGGGTTTGGTAACGCATAGCACGGAGCCCAATGCAGTGCCTGTACGCTCCATGCTGCTCGTTGAAAATTTGGAATCTTGCCGATGCTGTCGGTGTATGGGTATCACAGAAGAAATTTGTGTATCTCATCGCCTGGCGTCTGGTTAGCCTCGATGGTTGTCGCTTCGTTTCCTGGGGTCTGGTCAGCCTCGATGGTTGTCGATTTGTCGACGGGGGCTGCACTCGCTGGTACTGAGACATGGCGATTCCTCCTGGCTATTTCACGTTGCTCTCCTTCTTAGGGCTTGCCTTTTTCTGACTTCCTCGGTGTGTATTGTCACAGATCGATGAGTGCATCTCATCGTCAAATCACGATATTTTTATTAAATTTGCACACCGTGTCGGGGAGATCGGCAGCAGTGCCGGGCCTCCCAGTACCGACATCTCTTTCGTACCAGTTTTCCAAAAAGACCTCTCGATTCTCCTTGTGAACTCCTTATCTGTGTCTCGCTTGTTTTTTTCTCGAAAGTTCGAGAGTGTCCGAAGTTACAGAAAAGTGTTACGCTCCCGATTGGTGTATCTCTTCGTCGTCCTGATGTCACAAATTTTTATTGGCCGTGTACTTGGGCTCGTTCACACCTCGTTGACGTATTGGTTCGTTTTATGCGGAGCCCTCGCTGTCCACGGTAGTCCAGCGTCATGAATGGCTGTGAGACGGAATCCTCGCTGTGCCACGCTCCCTCGTAGGCCGTCGCTGGTTCTCACGCTTTCGGGTTTTGTGTTGCTTGTGCTTTGTGTTCTAGTTTTGTTTGTTTGTGTTGTGTGCCAGTTTGTAGAGTGGCCTGAGCAAGACGTCTGGTAAAGTGCTGACCACAAGCTTGATAGAAATTAATGGCGAGCGAACATGAGAACGAACGCCCAACAAAACTTCCCCTATCTGGCGTCCAACGGTAACGACACTCGATTCATTAAAGATTGCAATGTCCCAGCCCAACAATATATTGTATTTCTTAACACCAAATTTTGTAAATATTCGCCACTCAGATGTGATATCCGGCCACCATGTTATTCCATTTTATTCCATGTACACATGTCGGTATAATGCTGAAGAGTTGAGTTGTTCCTTGACTGTAACCTGAGTTTTCTTAAAACTTTCTATGAAGAAATTAAAAACCAGTTAATTTTTATGTGTTCCGAAGTCTTCTTTCCTTTAAGTTATTTTTTCCGAATCATTTCTGACGATTACAGTGAGCTCGACTGTCTTTTTCGATCTAGTACATAGTTGATGGTTTGTTTAACATTTTATTTATATATTTTTTTCTTATTTTCATTTTCAATAAGTATATTTATTTAAATCTGTGGGTACGTATCCCCCAGTGGGATACAACTATTGTATCTATGTGAATTAGCGCTCCCAGGGAAACTATGTGAGGGCCCGAGCTAAAGGTTAGTCAGGCTTTTTTTGTTAAAACAGAATAGGTTTTTGTTTTGTTACGGACAATCTTTTTTCGGTTCACTGCTGTCCTTTTTTTCCTCACCTACTACTTTCTTTTTCAACTTTGATGTTGTTTCATGAACTTCTTCCTCATCTTTCTGTTTCTATGCCCTTTCTGCATAGATTCCGCGTTCCCTTAACTCCATAGTAAATGGTGCCTTGCTCCTTCCTTTCTATGGATCTCATATGTCGAGGATAAGGGGGCTTAAACTAACTAATAAACTAATAACCTAATCTGTGTGTACGTATGTAGGTATATGTATAGCCACATAAATAGATATACATGTTTCTATTTAATTTCTTTACGCGAAAACCATCCGGTTAATTAATTTTATTGCACTAGCGAAATAACTCAAAAATAGATCTATCACTTCCCCAGAAGGCGTTTCTGTGAATCTAAAAAATGATAAACACTATTAGTGAAATAAAATGAAATTTGAGCATATGAATCGTGGTAAGATTTTCTTTCCGTCCGTAGGTTGAACAAGTTATGAATTTTGATGTTGAGTATAAGTTTGACGGTAACTTGGGTTTTCTTACAATTTCTTCTGGGAAATTAAAAATCCTTTCATTTTTATATTTTTCGAAGTGCTTTATGCCATTCGTTATTTTTCCTCAGATTGTTTCTCACGATTACACAGAGCTTGACTCTCAATATGGATGTAGCACGAGCAAGATTGTTTTCTATGTTTATTAGTATATTTCTTATATTCATATTCAATAGGTGTATAAATATGAATATGTGTGCGTGTGCATGTATGTGTATGTGTGCGCACGCAAATATGAATGTCTATGTATCTATGCGCACATGTACACGCTCGCACATATATGTATATACGCATATGCATATATATGTTTCTATTTATATTTTTTGCGTAAAAGCAAAACCTCAAGACACATTTCATTTTACCTAAAGCTCTGCGATCAGATAACACTGAACCAAATTCCAGAAATAAATGTATTTATTGCGCTTGCTTAATGATTCATAAATCGATCTATCACGACCCCCAAGGGCATTTCTGTAAAAATAAGAAATTAAAAGTATAAACAGACAAATGGAATAAAGCGCTCGTGAAAAAATTATCCCTATGTCCGTATGCTGAACAAGCCAAGAGTTTCATTTTTGCGTGTAAGTTTGTTTAAACGTTTTTAGATGTGCGTGCTGTGGTCCGCGATGTTCTTTATAAATTACTTTGTGACTAACCATTTCTCAATACTTGATTGTCATTTACGTTGGTATTTCAATCTGCTCCGGTATTGCGTTTTTGTCTTTTTCTTACTTCGATTTAACTAATTACTTAGGAGTTCTGACGAATTCTTTAGTAGTATTTGAATTATTCATAAGTTGTCAGCCACGTCTTGGAATATAAAGTATCCAAGAGATAATATTTTTCATTTATATTCAACTATCCCTTGACAGAGTTAAACTATTAGCACGCAACGCATGGTTTGTCTATTAGAACGCCTCGTATAGTTTGTTTATTAGTACGCCTTGTATGGACTATCTATTAGTACACCTCTGATAATTTGTCTGTTAGTACACCTCGTATAGTTTGTCTATTAGTATGCCTCGTAAGGTTTATCTATTTGTACACCTCGGATAGTTTGTCAATTTGTATACTCCTCGTATGGGACTTAGGACGTCTTGTGTTAAGAATTTTATGAAAGCCATTATTCTGGCTGGTCTCTCACGTTGCAACTTCGAAATAAACGCTTCACTGGCTTTGTTCCATTCTTAAAACAGTCTTCTTCCTGTGTATAGGAAACGATTTCATTATTTAATTTAAATTGATTACGCCAAATTAAATTGATTGATGGCGCTATCCTAACATTTGTTCACTGCTAAATATTTAAAATTTCAAAAAACTCCACGAATTATTTTGAATTCGATGACATATGAAAAATGACTATTTTTTTGAGAAAAACAATTAAAAATTTGCTTGATGGGTAACAAATAAATAGTTTTTCTATCACTTGAAATTTTCTTCGCACATGGAAACCCTTCGCACGTCATGTAACTCAATTCCTTATTTAATTTGTTTTTACTAATAAATGAAAAGCTAACTTGCTCATTTGGTACATTAGCCGTGAAACAGACCTATCACGCAGTTTAAAATTAATTGGTAAATTCAATTTCCAGTTTTCTATGTTCAGTTACTCAAAAGCTCATCGAAAATTGTATCATGGTAAACTGCTTCATTTGTGTGACAACTTTTTCAATCTCAGAATTTTCATATATTGACGACCACACAATTTTTACACATCAGTACCGTTGACAGTGAGTCTTGAAATGTATACTAATTTTTATATTCAAATGTGCTCATTTTACCACCCGGAAGCCGAATTTTCGATGCTTGAACAACATGATAAGTGCTAATTGACAACGTTCAGGAAACGAATTAAAAGTCTTGATGGTATCTTTCCTGAATTTTGCCTTCGGGCTACAAGAGAATATGTTATATAATGCTATGTCATTTGTGATTGTAAGAATGTAAACATATAGCTCTTTCGATGAGTTTTTGAAGCCTCATACATCAGTGTATACAGTGAACACTTGATTCAGTGGATATAAATCTAGACATAATACAAGATTTCAACCTGCTCCGTAAACTCATAGGATGGTACCTCTTGTGACCTAAAGAGTTTCGATTCAAATCAATGATGATTAGCTTGGCATGACAATCATAACAATCAGAATGTCTCTTCTAACCAGTTGAACAGTTCTTCTGAGATTCACAGATGTTATTCAAGTTGCGACCTTCATATGTAACTTCTTTCCTAACTTTCAAACCAATTTCTGATGACTAGGGCACTGACAGAGAAATACTGACAGAGGACTATTAATAAGGACTCTGCCGCTTTTTGGGAGCTAAGTCTGTTGCTAGATCGATAAAATGTTTGTTTCTTGTTGTAGGTTGAAACTGTAAATGAACATATATCGGCTGCTTAGAGATTAGAGTTTTATAACAGTGCTCATGGCAGGAGCGGCTTACCTCCGTATAAAATGCTGGAATTATTTCAGAATCAGTAATCAAATATTGGAAAAACTTTTAGTTCCTTTTTCGTTGAAGGTATTTTAGTATTAACCTAACAATTATTTAATGATTTTTTGTTCATACTGCATTGAAGTTAAATCGCGTAAATACTTCCGTTGCCAACGAATCAATCCAAAACATTATTCTGTCTTTTTTCTTCTAACTATACCCCCATACACAATGTTTGAAATTGTACAAAATTTGAATTTGTACACGATAGTTAGGTCCCCCCTAATCCTAGTCGAAAATTCTCTAATGAGCATCAGTTGTATTAGTTGCAGAACGAAATAACACAGAATTTCCCCTTATCAGTTTTAGTAAAGCCTTTATGGGTGTATCAAACTGAGTGTCTGCTAGACGCGGTGTTAACAATGTGTGCCGTAACGTACTGCCGCTTCACCGGCCCGCATCACCGGTGCATGCTTCTGGTTCGGTCATTCCCGTCAGACTTGTGCGGGTGCTCAGTAAAGGGAAAACATGTAAATAGGTTCTCTACGTCTTAATTACTACCTAGAAAAAAATTACCCCCTAAAACTAGCATCATATGCGCAAAGCGCATCTCTATCAGTTTCCTACCTATCCTTTTCCGTTTCACCCTTTCTCTTCCCGACACACTCTGCGTCAAACCCTATCTCCGTCTTTTCTATAAGCATCGAACGAACGAACGAACTTAATCGGTTCTTTATGTCCTAGACCATTAAACTACCTACAAAAAAAACCTTCAACACTAGCATAATATGCGCAAAGCGCATCTCTATCAGTTTCCTATCTATCCTTTTCGTTTCACCTCTTCTCTTCCCGACACACTCTGCGTCAAACTCTCTTTCCGTTTTTTCTTTTCTGGCTGGCAACGCCAGCCAGCCAGCCAGCCAGCCAGCCTTAAAGAGTTATTTAAACTAAAATGCCTTATAAAAATAATATTTGAGTAGATCCTGAAAAACGTTGAGCTTGCTAGGTATGACTCTCAGCTCGGCGTCGGAAGGAATTGTGCCTACGTAATTCTGAGAGAGATTCGAGAGAGCTTCTCTAAAGGTCGGTTAGTTAATTGTGTTATGAACAGTCTATATGTTGATTTCTTGTCGAGTAAATGCATTTCCTGGACATCAAACACGACCTGTTGGTTACATACAATTTGGTTCGTGGTGCCTTCCAAGTCAGCTAACCAAGTTCTGGCAGATTTCTAGAATTTAAAAATTTCCTCTTTCCATAGGTACTAGCTGTGGGTGGACCCGGCACTGTATAATTGTATTTCACCAGAGAAACTGGTTTTGCAATACGGCTTCTTCCAACCTGACCCACTGTAACAACCGCACAAACGCAGTTAAGGAGTTAATATTTAAATATGATGTTTAAGTTCTCAATGTTGTATTTCTAACGCACATCGTTACTATAGTACCGTTAATTTGTAATGCTAATATTACGCTTGAAAGCAAAATGTTTAGAAATGTTTTGATCTACGGTAATTCAATTGAAGGACTTATGAATATGCAGTTAAAGTGACTGTATTTCTTTAATTTAAAACTTTGACACCTCTAAACTGAAAAAAAAATATCTTGCTTCCGTTTGTGTGGAATAAGTTCTTCAGACAAAATACTGACGTCACAAAAGTTAGGAACCATCTCACTTCGCGAGAACTGGATCAAAGGCAAATTGCTAGTTTGGTTTCTAAAGATATGCAAATGACAACTAAATTCAACAACCAGTCGCCCACATTTGACAAGACTAGTGGGCAACTGAGACGCACGAAGGTCAGTCTAGAAAAGGAACTTTTAGTATCGTCAACAAGTTTTCCGCGATAGGTTAACTGAAGTTCAATTTTCAGTTCAAATTCGAAGTTAATAGTAGCAAGCAATTTTGATAAAACCGAACAATAACTGATCGTGCCTTCATTTAGCTTGGTGATCACGTACTTATGAAAATTGAGTTTTTGACTGCAGTCAGCAGCAAGATGAAAATTCCTTTAGTGACCACCAGTAGGTCCCCTCACAGGAAACGTGTTAATGTGTGTTACTAGCGAAGCAAGAATGCTAACGTTATCAGAACGCCATTGAGCTTCAAAATGAGGATATAAAATCGTACTCGGCTACGTTGACAAACTTCGTAAATGAGTGGGACTGCGTTGTCAGAACCTCGCAGTCAGAGTCTCAACTGTAAGTTTGACCTGGCTTATTCATTCCCACCTAGGCATCACCTTTCACAAAAGCACACCCCAATTAAATTGTAAACGATATGAGAACTTCACTCTATTCAGAGAATTATGACAGCTGCGCCAGTGTACAAGTATTGTAGCTCCTATTATTTATAGAAACTCACATTCCACCGAGCACGTTTCGTTTCAAGAATACTCCAACCATTTTTGAAATCATGCAATGGCTTAACAAATTAGGCTATGAAAGGGCAATTCACGCTACAGGTATACAAACATCTACAAACACCGCAAATAGTTCTACGGTGTGAATGTGGGAAGTGACAAGCATCAACTATAACTTCGTCAGCAGCTCAAATCTCAAGGTGGCATTGCGGTTTTCAGGAATTAAAAATGATTTTTCTAATCATGATACGAACGAGCCAGATGGGAGACACAGGATATTGAACGGTCTCGTCTAAGTGTTACCGATACGCTTTCTCCGAATAATTAAAACTAAACGGAAATTAATAAAATAGTTAGTTGATGTTGTTTCATGCCGAGTTCATTCCTCGTGGCCTCTTGTGTAGATGCACAACATTTACTACCAGATCACATATAATTGAGAAGAGGACACACAGGTCAGCATATCTTGCCCATTCCCATGAAATAATGACTCGATGTTTATGGCTTATCCATGGGGTAATGCGGGAGGTCCCGAGCTTAAGGTTAAGTAAATCTTTTCACGTGTTGAAGCTAAATTGTTTTTGTTTTGCTACGAATCATCTATTTTTTAGCTCTAGGCTGGAAATTATTTTGATTTACATTTGAATGTTTGACTATCTAATTTCTGATTTACTTGTTACCGCTAATGCAGAGCTTCAAGACATTTTTGTAATATTTAAAATTTTGCTTGCATGGTCAAGAAAGGAAATACGGACATTACCGATTACAACGGTCCATTTTATTTTGAAATATTCCTGTTGTTCACAGTAGGTGTTGCTTAATATGAATGGGTATAATATCCAGCAACATAACCCATAAACTTCAGTTTACAAAAAACGGTTTCTGAAACTCTATGGGTACTACCCCGATATCTAATTCAAGTGATAAACTAGGGTTGAAGTCGTTTTTCATAATTTGTAAATGTATTTACAAAATCTTATGTCACCCATAGAAGCAATGAGAAAATTTGGATTGGTAAATGGGTACTTTTATTCGAGAGCAAATATATCCTGAATGTCTACACTATATATTTTATACTAAACACCGCAGCCTTTCAAGATAATCTCATTTAGCATTGATCAATTACCTCATACTCATTAAGCTTGAATGTATTCATTAGGGTGAAAGGAAAGATGCTTCCTTCTGCATGGATTTCATACTCAATAATTTGAAGTTCATTGCAGAAAAATCAGTTCAACTTCTTGCAATTCTTTGAATTTCAAAACACATACTAAAATGAAATACTACTTATATACTCGTAAGACAGAGGTCACGTTTTAAGTTTTTGAAATGTTGCCACAGAACGAAGAGTTGAAAGGAAAAAGTACGAGAACGTTTTGTGGTGGTCCACCACTGTCGAATGACCGCAGTGATTGAAATCGTTAAAATCGCCTTGAAACTACAGTTCCGGAGGATAACTCTCAGTATGAGTAATAAATTCTATACAACGCTCAAAAATTACAGAAGAGGTTGAAGATTTAAACCTACGCATTCATGACTCACGAATTAATTTTTTTTTTCATTGAGAAAAATACTTTAGTTATCCTCAGTTGAAAATATATTTCTCCAGAAAATTTATGTGATAACAAACGTATGTATTTTTCATATTTTCATTCGAGAAAAGGTTTAAAAAATTGTTTTACTTCCATTTTTAATTGGAACATTGTCTATGAAATTGTTATTTTCAAATTTAGATATTTTTTTCAAACAACGTTAGGAAAATAATGTCGGATGTTAAAAGATCTGTTGTCCCTCCAGAAGATGGTCTCTGATGAACAAACCTTAAAACTACTGTTGAAGCTCTTACGGGCCAATCGTATGAAGATAGGAGTGTTCGGATAGCGCAGGTATAGGTACGGGTTTCCTCCAAGTGTTACTGTCTCTCTCCACAAATAAAAAGTGCTAGGTTCCTGTAGTACTGATGGATGGAACTGCGTCGGTAAGAAAATTTAGTGAATAGTTTAAGCATATATGCGCTTATCTTTTACAAACAGTACAATTTTAGATATAAATTCTCATTATAGACCCATGAATTATTTTCGTTCACCGTTACGCCAAAATCAGTAATTAAATAAATTTACCTACTGAGTTCAGCAATTTCAATTTGTTTTTGCGAGCATGTGAAGAAATTTGTTATTGACTCACATCCAACAGCGTACGTGGTTAAGACGGAACGATAAAACATTTCAGCTTAATTTTCGTAGTTGAAAAACCTTTTTTTTGGCAGTATTGCAATGCTCTATAGCACAGGAAATTTGAGAACTTTCTGATTAACTTATTTTCGAACAATGGAATTCATTCATACACACGCTATTAATATTGGTTCAAACAAAATACTTCCCATCGTGTCTTCAGCAAACGAACTCAATATGCGTTTTCTCATTAGGTTCTAGCACACATATCTTTATCCAAATTTAAAACTAAGGTAAGAAAGCAATAATTTTTTTTTGATTCAGGGCTTCAATTATCGTCTTATGAAAGACTTATCTGATGAAGGAAATAGCAAGAACTTTTGACTGAAATACAGTAAAATATTTTTAGCGACTTCACCTACAGGTCGCGTACAATTTTTTTGTGGATAGTGTGAGGCTGAGACCAAGTTTAGTAACCGGACGTGTAATTTTAAGCGACGCTCAAAACTGCACGTAATATCCCGTGTATCTGAACAAATGAGCATTCGCGTAGCTTGTGAACAATGGTGTTGTTGCTGCGGTGGTAGGTAGGACGAATCATTTCACATATATTTGATGTTCAAAGCTAATTGTGAAATTGCAGTCTCATTGTTTTCGGAGTTAGTTTTTCGAAGATTAGTTATGCAAGGCAACAAAAAAGTTCAGTCCTGTTTTAAAGGAAAAAAGAAAACGCTTCACAGTATGTGGAAGTTATATTTAGTCTTCGAAGTAATCGCATTCGGCATTCAGTACCTTCTGCCAACGTGTCTGCAGCCGTTCAATCCCTTTGCAGCAAAACTCGGGGGTATTGGACCCAAACAAGTCCGTGAGGGCTTGGCGCAAGTCTGCTTTGTTGGTGAAGGATTTCTCACGCAGATGATTAGCTAGGTAGTATGAGAAGTGGAAATCGGATGGCACAATGTCAGGTGAATGAGGTGAATGACACGTAGTCTCCCACCGAAGTTACTGTATGGTATCCCTAGCCACTCGCGCGACATGCGGCCTGACGTTGTTATGGTGGAAAAGCACACCTTAGCGAATCACCAGTACTGGCTCCTTCTGGCGCAATGCCTGTTGCACACGTACCAATTTTTGCGAAAACAGGTCTCCAGTGATCGTTTGGCTCGTTCGTAGCAGCTCATAATGAACCACCTGATGACCCATCAGATCTCGACACAAAGCATAATCTTGCGTGAGTGCATAGCCCAATTGAAAATCAAGGACATTTCGCCGGTGAGTACGCGTCGGTTCCTAGGCTTATTTTAGTTGTAGTACACGCGGTTTAAGGGTCAAATATCCACTTTTTCGGACACAAAACTGCACGCGAATCGCCGTTGTTCCGCCCTACCTAACGGTCGTTTACCGCCTCAGAACCAGATTCGAATCGCGGCTGGCCGTCCATGGATTATGTTGGGATACAATTGAAATGCAATTGAAATGCATATATGAGCTAAACCGACACAACAAAAGTCAGCAACCGGCGATCGGAAGGACGCTGAGCGGGCTGAGGGATCGTGGAAGGAGAAGGGAGGCGTACGTTGGGGGTAGCCGCTGTGTAAGAAGCTAGCTCGGAAAATTACACATAGTATTACACAAGGACAACTTGATTGTGTAGTAGAGAAAAACTATGTATTAAAATTAATTACCAACGAGTAGGGGTACTACGGAAAATAGGCATCGCAGAAGAATATGTCAGAGGGAAATGCGCGTAGAAATACTAAGTTGTGTGACGCAGGGGACACGTCAGAGGTGACGCGTTAGAAACACCCAATCGCGAGATGCCACGTCACTAACAATTTGAGCGGGCATCCCGCACCATCTACAATGAGCGTCCTTTGTGCGGCGGGGGTATTTAAGCAGAGCAAGCGCGGGGACCGGCCTATTTGACCGGTGTAGTGGCAAGGATGTAGGCTTCCTGACGGCCAGCGGGGAGGTGAGATGATATTCTGTGTTCTGTGCTAGGAGCGTCTTTGTATTTTTCAAATACCAGATTACAACCGGGGCGTGTAAGCTTTATTGGCTTAGGTGGGGTGATTTCATTTGTTACAGTCAAAATTCGGGTACAAATTAATTCTGTGGGTTTGATTTCAAATCATTCTAGAATTGTTCACGTGATATGACTTCTCACAAGGCTTGAACTTGTAGATTTTTTCTCAAGCGGGGATTAGAATGCCTACTAGTTCATAGCATTTTCATTGACTCATTCGACCTTGTTCTCAAGAGGGCGCTTGTGATTTGTTCTTGTAAAAAGGGGAGAAAATTAATTCATCATGTCAGGAATAGCCGCGTTGTCAGTGGAAGCTTCGAGTAAATTCTTAAAGGGGGATATAACATTCATGTCTCGGGGAATAGATGACTCAAACCCCGCTTATTATTTGCACAGGCGGGTTTGGGACAGCTGGCCTACGCGGCTGCTGAGATAGCGGAGACGTGGGCTGTGAACGCCTAACATCCGAGGGCCTGTAGCGACACAACCGGCTGAGCGTTCGCAACCTTGAGGCGGGCAGCCAGCCTGGTATTCAACGCTAATGAAGAAGCCTGGAGGCTGTGTCGAGCCTCGACAGGCCAACGACAGGGTATTTACTCCAGTTGTAATAGTGAAGAATGAAGGGAAGAAGAGGCACGCCGAACAGTGCAGATCTTTGTTTGGCGCGCAGAAAGTGTTATGAATGTAGGCATCAAGTGCAAATTTACAAGGAGGTCTTCCTTATAAGGAATGCCGTGTGATAAGCAGGATTGATGTCATGTAGCGAATTTTTCTCCGTTTGTCTATGTAACATCATTATGCCGGATAAAACTATCATGTCGCAGATCATTAACATCTTGCCTGAGGGCTCTGGTGCAAAAATGAGTGTTGCGATAGAAACATGTTTACTTGTGCCAATTTCCCTGTGTCAGCTCCATGTGTTCACTCAAAATTAGTTGCGATAAAAAGATGTTTACTTGTGCCAATTTCCCTGTGTCAGCTCCATGTGTTCACTCAAAATAAATGTGTTTAATCTTGAGGCTCATTATTCTCCATGCTTATATATATGGATAACGTGCGAGCACAAAGGTGTACATTATATTTATCAGTGGAGGTTGTAAGCCCTCATACGTTACGTGCTTAACCAGCATTGTTTCGTGACAATTATAGGTTAAAAAATCGCTCCCGGTTGCACGTGCCTCGCCTCACGGGGTGCACAATATTGCACTGGAAGCTTTGGATCTTACAATACATTCACACTCAATGCATTGTGAATGTATTGACCCATTAAGCTCAGTACAATATTGTACATCCAATGAGATTGATGCACGTGCAACTGGGAGCTCAGGTACATAAGACAATACATTAAAAAGGACATAGAATCCCGCTCTTTCTTTAACTTTTATCACAAAAATTAAACCCTCTCTTAATAAAAATTTACATGAATATCTTACTTCCATTAAATCACAGCCTTCCCACCAATGGCACACCAAAATAATATAGGCATTAAACATAAAATCAAAATACGTTCAAAATGCTGCATATAACAAACAAATATCAACTACATAAACATAAGGATGGGAATGAAGTTCCCACATCACTAAGTTCCCTTTCAACGCTCGTTTACATTATAGATTAGATTATTGGTTCGTTTAAGCCTCCCTATCCGCAACAAATGCGATCCAAAGAGAGGAAAAGGGAGGCACCATTTAGTGTGGAGGCAACACGTGGACTACGCTTTGGGACATATGTGTACCACTAAGTAAATTGCTCACTTGCCCACCGGCATAAATGAATAGCATTTCCATAATTTCACTTCCTTTTTCAAAATTGATTTCAACATACCAGTTAAAATGATCGTACACTTAAATTTTTCACTCTTTCTATAAAGGCCATTAGTGCTTTTGAGTAGTACAGTCGGTTTCTAAATTCTGCTACTCACAACTTAACCGAACCAACCGTAGCAATCGCACCAACGTAGTCAACGTTTTTAAAGGGAACGCGGAATCTGTGCGGAAAGGGTTTAAAACCAGTAAGTTGAGAAAAAAGGTAATGAAAAAAGATCAGATCAAAGTTGAAGAAGAAAGTAGTAGGTGCTAAAAAACAGGACATCAGTGAACCGAAAATAGGTGGTCCTCAACATAACATAATACATTTTATTTCAACAAAAAGAAGGCCTACCTAACTCTTAGCTCAAGTCCTCACATTTTCCTCCCTGGAAGCGCTAGTTCCCAAAGATACAAAAGTTGTATCCTTCTGCGGAGGTCTACATTACATCGCGTTTCCCACAAAAATGTCCGCGAGTTTTTAATTGATTAAATCTCTGCTTTGACTTAACATATTTGAAATGTCTTTTTTTCACAATGTAGTAAATTTTGTTTCCGTTTCGAATAGTCTAATTTCTTAAAATTCGTTTAATAACCACCGTACAGTGATGGATTTATTAAAAAAGGTAGAAAAAACAATTGTTCAAACGAAAGATTTTAAAAACAACACTGGTGTTTATCATTTCTAAATACCTCCCGTTGAAAATAATTTCACAATGATATATCCTACATAACACCAAATATTTAAACCCTCGGAGAGGTTATTTACTCCCTTGTTTCATTATTTGAAGTCAACTAAAATACAGTTCACTAACGGTCGAAGAATTTTTATCGTATTGGAATATGAAGCAACGAAAAAGTGTGAAAAAGTTCGAAGAGCAATTAATGATAAGTTCTTCAGAAAGGCACTCGTCCGATAAGAAAACTGTGTATCGCACAGTTAGAAAATTAGAAAGAAAATTAAACGCTCTTCTAACATTTCACCGTTTGCCGTTGCTTCATATTCTAATACGATGAAAATTCTTTGATCGTTAGTGAACTACATTTTAGGTGCCTTCAAATAATGAAATAAGGAAGTAAGTAATGTATTGAGAAATGAAGAACACCAGCGTTGTCTTGAAAACTTTTCCTTTCAACGGTTAGCTTTTCCACCTGTTTCAGTAAATCGATCACTGTAAAGTGGTTGCTAAACGATTTTCAAAAACCTAAATTATTCGAAATGGGAACAAATTCATTGCATTGCAAAAAAATGCAAGAGAATACGTGTTTAAAAATTTGAACTCAGCTTAAGCTCGTCGACCAACGCGAAAATCTAAAGATGAGCGTAACTGTCGATGGCCTCAACATCCCGATAAACAATCAAAAAACATGTTTTTAGCATGATGATGCAATACTAAATCACCGTTTATCTAATGCAATAATTGCAAAGAACACATTCACAAGGAAAACTCACACCAGCAATCGCTATTGCAAAAACGTTAACTTCCAGTACATCACTCGATGACTTACAGTTGTAAACCAAGTCGAACAGATCGCGACACCTGCACTGCAGCACACAACCGGCAGCATACGTTTGTAAGGCTGTAAGCCACTGATGGCCGCTCTCAAATGTTACGGCCATTCCCCAACTGAACATTTTGCGCCTTCAAGCCGTCCATGGCCAACCATGAATTTCACGTCCGAACTCGACCGCGGGTAGTTAAGAGCACATTGAAGGAGTGTTAATGCAGAGTAGGCCGACCAGCTTATATATCGCACGTAATCGACCGTCACGTCCTTAACCCACCGGTGATCCGTCCATGATTTTCAATTGGGAGGTGTTTAGCGGTATGCGGGACAGCATCCTGAGGTGACAACCAATGTCTAGAACGCTTGGGAGTTCCGTACAGAACCCCCTTTCATCACTGGTAAGCACTCGATTGAATAAGAACTCGGTACGGTGGCGAGAAAACAGAGAAACTTAGGCTGCTCCTCGTTGTCTCTTGTGGACATCCAGCAGCGTGTGCAGTACCCACTCGCGCAGTTTGAACGTCTTGCTAGACATTGCTGATGAAGTTTAACCGTTTTATCGGAAACGTTGAAATGGTTTGCAAGTTCGCCACACGTTAGACTACTATGTCTCTTGTTCAATGGCCGCGTTCAGGATTCCGTCACTCAAGACCCCGTCCACTGCGAGGGTGTTCGAAGAGGAACAAGTCTTTCGAGTTGAATTTTTGAAACCTGTGCTCTGCAGTACGTTCATTCACAGCACTATCCCCAAACGCTTGACGTATGCGGCGACTTGATGCAGCTGTTGATGAGCCCACTTCGAAGTTGTAAAACAAACATCCCCGAAGGTGATCTGTAGACACTGCCACCTATTTCCTCTGCTGTCCGGTGTATAACTGATGGCCAAGCACGGTGCGCGTGTTTCTATAACGTCTGATGTTCCTACTTCCGGCCGTCCATATCCGAAAACAATACCTTAACGCATTCCGTGCATGCATTTCAAGTTCATTCAATGGTAAATCAAAAACGGACAAAACTTTTTGTAACTGTGTAGTAATTTTTAATCTTGATATCACTCATAACGCAAAAATTACTGGCAACGTTGACTTACCTCCGCACTTCATAGTTACCGTCACCTAGCAAATAAGACTTGGTCTCTATCACCATTCATAATGAGTGTTTGAGCTTTTCAAACTAAGCATTACGAGCCAGTATTTCCTCCCAATAGGAAATAGTAAGAAGCCATATCTGTCCATCCTAATAGATGTTTGAGAAAGATAACCCTCATTGGGTTGAGACCTTCCTCACAAGACAAATGATGAACCCGTGTAACTGATGGTGTGCCAATTCTAGAGCAGGGGAAAAATCTTCGGGAGGGCCGTTCTAATCATTGAGTTTGCATGTCCCACTATTTTCTTAGGTTTAGAAAGTGAAAATATTCTAAAAATGCGATTGTAGGTAATTATGCAGAGACCATCAAATTCCAATTTATAACATTGAGTATTTTTTCATTCGTTTGCCTGGGTTAAATTTTTGTTGCAAGCGAGAAAACTTCACGTTCTGGTGCTACGTGGAATCAATTTGAAATGAAAAATGAAGTTAAGTATCTTACGTTCTCTTTATAAAACGAAGACGCTATCCCTGCTGATGTCACTGGAAAGAGCGTGGGGATAGTATTTTTTCAGCCTAAATCTTCTAGTCTAATGGTGCGGGCTTCTACCGGGTACAAACAAGAAAATGAAAAAAGTTTATTTATTTGAAAAGTTGGTTCTTGTGGTTTTTCTGTCATAACTTCTAATTTTTGTTTTTCTTTTGTCGTTAAGGTTAGGTTAAGTTAAGTTAGCTTAATTAAATTATTATTGTTTGTTGTTATTTTTATTTTTTCTGTTGTTTCAAGCCAAAATGAATCTCTGGGACCTTCCAAGAACTGAAGAGGAAGGTCCCAAAGATTAATTATAATTATATATATATATATAAATATATATATACCACTTGTTTAGGGAAAAAATATTTTTCGATGAAAAAGTGAAAAATGTAATTGTTTTATGAATATTGAATTGATGTTCTGGACAGTGTGAATGCATTTTTCATGTGAGAAGGTATCATTGTTGATTTGTATTTACATTTAATGCAATTCATCTGCTTTTCATATGAAAAACAGATGAATTGCATTAAATGTAAATGCTCTTCCTCAACCGGTGGTCCGCACAACAACTGAATTGCACAGTTTGCCATAACCTGACATTGTCTCCTACGCTTTTGAACCTTTCGCATGCGTCTTGAACGCTTAGAAGGTTAGGTTAGGTTAACAGGTTAACATCGGCATCTTTGGGATGCTTTATTTCCAATCAAGCCTGATACATATGATCTTAGCATTGGTTTTTCAAATGTCTTATAACTAACCCTATATGTAGGACACCATGACGGTTCCCCCGTAAAGCCGGTACCCATTTCCGACACCTTGGTCGAGTGGGGTATTGTGCTTGAGCTTTCCCTTATACCCAACGGGGAAAATCTCCGCGCCAGCGCCGGGAATCGAACCCGCGACTCCAACATACGAGCCCGATCCCTTAACCACTGTACCACGGAGAGCACGTCATCTTAGAAGATCTGTCATCGATAACGAAGAAAATATTTTGAGGAGAATTTCTTTCGGCAAATGGTATAGATAACTGTGGCCTTCTTGTTCATCTTGCACTTGTGAATTAGCGTTCACAACCACTTGTATTGAAGACATCTGAAGAAAGAAAAATTTCATCTCTAAATGTACGTGTACGAAAGGGAATACTTAAGTTGATATACAGAAATTTGCAAAACGATACCAATTCATTGATCATTCGAACTGTAAAATCGTTCACAGTTTTTTCGTTTTAAAAGAAGGGAATACAATACGCTAGATATGAGTACTGAAATTCTGTTATCGCTACACATCCTGTTTTCTTCTCTACTCTGAATCAACTCTGGTTATGCGCTTTAGGTGGGCGTTCTCGTTATGGACCTTCTCATTTGTTATTGAAAATAGAGCAATATAATTTAGTGTACCGATAGGAAATGCAATTTTGAATAGTTTTTTGTCTATGAAAAATGCGATTTTCTTGAAAGAAAACTAAATATTCATAGAAAACGGATTTTTTGGGGGGGCGGGGTTCTAAACGCTTCTCCTCCCACAGTTTTTAAGCTACAGGAATGATTTTAGTATCATTTGATGCGGAACATTGTGGATATTGCGGTTTGCAAACAGAGAATCTCTAAAGTCATAATAATAATAAAAAAAATGTCGGGGTGCCATTTGTTTGGGGGGCAAAATTTTAATTTGTGACGTCACAACTTTTGTTCGTAACACATTTTAAAATGCACCTATGCACCCCGTAAGGTCCACAATATACCGCATCCAATGATACTAAAAACATTACTGTATCCTGAGAACTGTAGGAGAAAAAGCATTTTGAAACCCTAAAATCTGAGGTTTCCATTATGGGCAGAACAAATAAACAAAAGCAATTTTTATTAGAATTAAAAAAAATTTTGGTCAGGTTAGACCCCTGAAATCATTATAGAGTAATACAGAGACATAGGAGATGAAATAGCCACGTCACGCCGTGAAAAAAGTACCAAGGAAGAGGTGTAACATGATGAAATACCACTTCTCCCTCCCCTCCCCCCCATTCTTCAAACCCTTGTAGAGTGCGAACGAGTGAGCGTACGAGTCACATTTTTTCACAGGAAGTACCTGTCCTTTCACACTTCCTTCAGCAGCAAAAATTCTTATTTCTACATAGGTCTCATAACCCGGGATCCGAATGGAGGACGACTCCCTTTAGGTGGGTGACATACTCAATTTTTTCATACAATATCAACTAAATATGACAAGAAAGTAACAATAAGAGGCCTCGTTTGGTTATTTGTATTTATTCTCTTTAATTTAATGTTAGGCTACAAAACCTGAAAACAGCAGAAATTAAAACGTAAGTTTTCACGACAATCAAATTGTTCGGCTCGATTGGGTGAGATAGAATTACAGTGACTATTTATTCACGCGATATATATTAAATTAACTTTATGTTGTCTAACATTCAAGCAGCTTTGATAGATTAAAGGTTCTTCATTGTCGACTTAAGATACGAGACAACATATCAGAAAAATAAAATAAGGGAGTTAATGCACCACAAAAACGTGCATGGTACTTGAAAATGTAAGCAAACATTTTAGCAAAAATCTCAAAAATTAATTATTCATTTTTAAAACTACTTCTCCTTAAAACTCCCGTTAGATTCTAAATATTTTTAACGCAAGGATATACATGACATTAGAGAAAATGCATAGTTATCAATTAAAAAGAAGCAACCGTAACAGAAGGTCACCTGAAACAACTAATGAGTTATAGAATTCATAGGTAGATTTATAGGAAATCTTATGCGTAATACTACATTGATTCTTCCTTAAATTTCGTCTTAAGTTTAAAGAGGTTTTAAAATCTTCCTGGAACCTAACCATTCAGCTTTATTCTAAAAAAATTTAAGCTGAAATATTGCTATTAATTTTACCATATTATATACCGAAGGTTCAATTTTATCAATTTATTTCACTGTTTTGATTGCGCGTCACACCACGGTTTTGTTAAGCTGGCGTTGTAATCTTTTTTAGTTTCTTGTTATCGAGACATTTTCTCCCAGAATTACCCATGAGAAGATTACAAAAATTTCAATTCGTAAAGAATGTTTCTTTGTTATAGACTCACGCTACTTCCTTAGTGCTTGTTGACATTGATATACAGAAGATAGTTTCGAATTTCTTCTTGATATTCTTTTACATTGAGTAATCATAAATCGAACGTCATCTTGAAAGCGTAGGAGATACTTTTGAATGTTTTCTAGGTAGTGGCTATCAGATGAGTATGCACAACGGTTAGTGCACGATAGCAAAGTATGGGACTTTCTCTTTCATTTCAGCTCCAAAAGCAATTTTCTTCCATCGACTCCCTAGCCGCTGCTTTTAATCATCATTTAAATCTACTGTTGTTTAAAACCTCATGTAACAATGTCTGAAATCATTGTGAAGATAAGTATTTGCAGGAAACCTCAAACGTACGACGAAATATGGTTCTTACTTACAGCACCGATTGTTAAAGTGTGAACGTTTGTGCCTCGTTCAGCTTCAGGTGCTCCTTTCATTATCTCTGTTTCTTAAATCATGATCTTCCTCCCTCAGCATTCATTTAAAAAATTATTCTTATAAATTTTTTCGATCAAAATCATCTAACGGGTTATTAGACATCTGATTACAAATGAATAGTGTTTATGGAGGAAATAAATTTCAATCTTTCTTTTTAAATAATTGTTCAACTACTGATACGGCTATTGTCATACTCATGAATGTTTATCAACAAAGGATCTTTATGTAACGACACTTGAAAAACAATTTTATACTCTTTACGTATCAAGTTCAGTAGAAATTAACTGTTTTCTTTTCTATTGTAAATTTAAGGCTTGAAACACAACAACAACTACTCAAGGACATATGCAGCACACAAGGCTGGAGTTAGTCGACGTGAGAACGTGGTAAGAAAGTAAAATATAAGCCGGTGATTATTTCAAAAACCTTTATAGCTTAAATGGAAGCTTCTATAGTGCACAAGTAGGTGATTGGACCATAAGTAAAGAACTGCACCTGTGCCGCTGAAAATTTTCAGGCCTCATAAAATTCATTTGTTTTTGAGATGGTGAACAGAATACTATTTAGAACATTTGGACAGTAGCAAAGGTTTGAAAGACAATATTATGATCCTATGAAACGGAAAATCAATGGTCCGAAAGAGATGCCGTTGTCATGTTAGAAAACAATTGGATTGACGATGAAATTAATTAAAATACTTCAGGAAATGAGAAAAAAATGACGTTAGCATAATTAAACAGGGTCTTTTCATCTGTCATGACACTGGTGAAATCCATTTCATCAAATAGAAGACAGAAGGGACCATGTGGGCCACATTTAAAGAAAGAATCCAATTCCTCGGGCGCCGCGTTTTCTCAAATTCTATGCAGAGTACTCCACCAATAGGACAACCATAGTGAACACGCAGCAAATGGAACCCGCAAAAGTTAAATCAGCGTGAAATTGATGTACTTTGATAGCCAAGCCAAATACTGGAACTTAACCAATTGAAATTCATTGGGGAACATGGAAAAGTCAGCGCAAAAAAGTTTGACGAGTCTGTACAGTTGAAAATGCCTGCATAAAACAATGAGCGATTATACTGCAACAAAGTTGCGAACGCCCAATCCCGTTAAATTAATTGTTGAGTCTCAAGATTGTCTATTGATACCATTTGCAACTGAAAAAATCATTGGGTGACAAGTAAATGACGTCGAATTATAAAAATTTGAATGATTCACAAATTGGAATTAGAGTGTTACTCTAAACTTCGAGTACCGCGCTGCGATTTCCCCTTGTAGGGGAAAACTCAAACACAATACCCCACTCTACCCGTGCAGGCGTCGGAAATGGGTACCGGCTTTACGGGGAGACCGTCATGGCGTCCTATATGGCGTCAGTTATAAGGCAATTGAAAAACCAATATACAAGAAGATATGTATCAGCCTTGATTAGAAATAAAGCATTCTTAGATGCTGATGTTTGTTTGTTTGCTGAGCTAATTCCTAAAATTACATTGAAAACCCGTCGTCTTGGTTAAGGTCGACATTCATCTCCCGTGTAAACTGCTTTCGAATGTCGTTGAACTCTTAACTTTTTTTACAGCAAATCATAAAAAATTTAACAACAGATAACGTAAATTAAAAAGAAACAATTTTTGCAAAAGAATTTCAGATTCATTCAATTTTTCATTAATTTTGTTTCAAAAGAGCTACAGAACAGTTTTTTGGAGCAAAAGCTTTAAGCAAATCCCTACATCGGAAAATTCTGATTTGTTTCGGAAACAAATTAACGAAATTGGAATTTTTCTATTGAAATGTATCAAAATGATTTTAACTTCCTGAAGTTTAATTAATAATCACAATAAAACTCTTAACGCTGAATTTCAACAAATAACGCTCTTACGTCTCCTGTAAAGTGGTAAATGGATCTTTTTTTAATTAAAATGCCTCAAGGGTTGAAAAATTTTAAACGTATTTTAAAAGTCACCGTGTTAAAATACGAACACAATCACGAATCATTTATGTTAAAAACACTCAATTGCTAAAATTCTAAAGCAAGCAGTTGTTAAAGGGCAACATTTCGATATTTCAACAATCACACTCAGGCTGCAAAATACCGAGTTTCCTAAGTATTTGAACAAATGACGAACTTCAACGATTCAGCAAAATTGAAAAATTGGAAATTGGAAAATAAATTAACTAGGTGTGTAGATCGTTCTGAAGAACTCTTTGCTCAACATAGTGAAATGACACCGAGGTCGCTGAACACGCGTGGAACCGATAGATAGTGAAGCCTGATGAGTGGGCAAAATGGGACGGAATAGGAGAACATTTTTAGGAAATATTACGGAAATATCGCTGCATGAAGTTGATGTAAATCATCAGTGTGTAAAATCTGGTATTCATTTGAGCATCACAACCCAACTCCACGTCACATAACTTCTAATAGTAAATTTGTGCAATAAACTTATGATAAGACAGGCATCCCACGGTGAGCTTTTATGAATTAAAAAGTAAATAATGACTTAAATTTTAAAGTAGTATTGTGTCAGTCACTGCCAAATGTTTTTAGTTAATAGTAAATAGTAAGGATGGCATCATAATTTATTTGCTGCTTTTTGTGAGCGTAGCAAGATATATTTGATTTTTTGAAACTTTTCCGTTCCTTTAACAGTTCAGAAGAAATTGCTAGACATCTAAATCTGTCATGACAAAGTTCATAAATACAAAAAAAATTTAAATGATTCATGTAAGAGAGAACCGGTATGTACATCGCTGAAGAGAGAAAAATATTACTTATATGCTGCAAGTCAGACGAAGGTATTGAGGGACCTAATTGCTCTTAAATTGAATATTGTGTTGACGAACACGTGATGGAACTTCAATCGAGAACTTATGACGATCAAGCGACCAAGCGAGGGTTATGACGTTCACTCGACAACGAGTTTAACAAACACTCGACGATCACCGGACCATGCGAAGGTTATAACGATCACTGGACCATGCGAAGGTTATAACGATCACTGGACCATGCGAAGGTTATAACGATCACTGGACCATGCGAAGGTTATAACGATCACTGGACCATGCGAAGGTTATAACGATCACCGGCCCATGCGAAGGTTATAACGATCACCGGACCATGCGAAGGTTATAACGATCACTGGACCATGCGAAGGTTATAACGATCACCGGCCCATGCGAAGGTTATAACGATCACCGGCCCATGCGAAGGTTATAACGATCACTGGACCATGCGAAGGTTATATCGATCACCGGACCATGCGAAGGTTATAACGATCACCGGACCATGCGAAGGTTATAACGATCACTGGACCATGCGAAGGTTATATCGATCACTGGACCATGCGAAGGTTATAACGATCACCGGACCATGCGAAGGTTATAACGATCACCGGCCCATGCGAAGGTTATAACGATCACTGGACCATGCGAAGGTTATATCGATCACCGGACCATGCGAAGGTTATAACGATCACCGGCCCATGCGAAGATTATAACGATCACTGGACCATGGGAAGGTTATATCGATCACCGGACCATGCGAAGGTTATAACGATCACCGGACCATGCGAAGGTTATAACGATCACCGGACCATGCGAAGGTTATAACGATCACCGGACCATGCGAAGGTTATATCGATCACCGGACCATGCGAAGGTTATAACGATTACCGGACCATGCGAAGGTTATAACGATCACCGGACCATGCGAAGGTTATATCGATCACCGGACCATGCGAAGGTTATAACGATCACCGGACCATGCGAGGGTTATAACGATCACCGGACCATGCGAAGATTATAACGATCACTCGACCACACAAGAGGTTCTAACTTCAACGGGAACAAAAATAAATGTTCATCATTGCTCAACTTGTAGAGACTTGAACTCCTCTGGCAGCTCTTAGCTCAAAAGTAAAACTTACTCTGCTCTTAAATAGACGTAATAAAGATTATCTTCTAATTGCTTCGGGAATGTTCCCAATTTAATGTTAATGAGATTAACTTTTATCGTCTACAATGGAATTTCCTGTTTAAAATGACTATGTTTTCATTTTATTTTCATGACCACTAGGTATGTATTTTTATTGTGTTTCTGATATTGTGAAGAGGTATTTCAATTTCTTGTATTCATCAGCAGTGTATAAAACGTAGAAGAATAAAGTTGGAAAGTATTCGAAAGTTTCCTCTCATGTTGTCGTGAAGATAACTATTATCAAATGAGCTCTGTCAGGGGGCAGCGTGAGATATGAGCGTGTCAGAAATGATGACTCAAATGCACTCAGTGTCTCAGACACAGTTAACTTCTCCTTAGAAGGAACTAAGAAACAATAATAATTTAGTTCTGATATGAATGAAACTGTGATATGATGATCGTAATCAGTATGCCCAGTAAAAATGAAACTATTGCAACCGCCCTTTACCTTTAACTTGTATCCTATGGTGAAATTATTGAGAAAAACATTGAACAGCAACGATACCTACTGTTCAACACTGATGTCGCTCTGAAAAAATTTAAACTGAATAGGAAAGGAGATATTAAATTCATTACTTTAAAAGAATTGGATTTTATATTATAGTGTAATTTCTAAAGGGAATTGAAATATGTCTGAATCCTAATTATTTACCGTGGAGTACTTTGCCTTGAAAATGGCAGCTTGTCACCCACCGTTTTCTCATTCGAAGTATTTCATGCCACACCGTTTTCTTATTTGTGTTACATGAAATAAGTTTCAGAGCAAGGTAAAACTAATTTGTTCTATGAGAATTTGATATTGTGAAATTTACTAACTCTCAGAGCAGTGGGTTATATTTGAAGAAAATTAAATTCTGAACATTATGGTCCAGAAAAAGCTTGTTCTACCGTTTAAAAATGATAGTTACCGAGTTGGAAAGTGAGTAATTAAAAGTACGTCCATAAACAGTTGAATAGAAATTACGATAAAAAACTCAAGTAACAGGGCAAGTGCAGCAATTTCACTTGAAAAATTTACAATGGAATGTAAGCCATCCATACGTGAATTATCTTAATGAAAATAATATGCCCATTAATCGTAATTCTGGATCGATGTTTGTCGAAGGTATTTCAGTACTGCAATTTATGTTCAATTTTTGGTTGAACTTATCCACACTACATCGAACACAACATGCTGTTGAATTGCCCAATTCATTTTTATTCATTTTCACTAAACAATCCGTAAACATCAAGACCATTTTTACTATACTGTGATCACCGCTACAATCATATTCTTTTCGACTGGGACCTGACTGAAAAAAAAATATATTCGAATCAGCTGTTTAAAATACACATCCCAATGCGTGTTCAGGCGAAGTAAATCTTTCGAAGGAGTCGACCTAGTACGCCCTTGTGAACTCATTCAGCGAAGCAAATACATAAAAAACGGAAATAAATGGTTTTCAAGCAAATTTTTAGAGTGACAAACTTGAATCGAGAACAGGGTTAAAAGCTGTTCTCTATAATTAGTGAAAAATCAGGCTAGGAAACTGCAAAGCGGATGAAACCACACATGGTGTTACTATGTAACAATATTTTTCTTGGAAAAGGACACAAATTCATAGGCACGGATCAGTATGATTACTATCATTTATTAGCTAGATGCAGGTGTGGAAATTAAACCTTTGATGTTTTGCAGTGATCAATGCAATTTATTCAGATAGATTTCTTAATATACTTCCCTTACTGATTGTTGATGAAATAAATTTAGAATTTATACTCAACACATACTTTTAAAATCACTACCTGTCAAAACCCCCTTTGTGAAATTCATTATTCGCGGTAGTCTTTGATATATTCATAGCAGGTTTTGTCCATTATATTTTCTGATTTAAATACGTCAGAGAAAATGTATTTGTCAATAAGGTCTTGAACTTCACGACATTCTGAACGAGTAGCCGTCGTACCAAATGTACGGTTAAATTCGACATACGAACGGCTCACGTAATGACCAAATGATTCGAATCTATCGCACATGAACCAGGCTACTTTTGTTAATTTCAGTACTCGAGTTCCGAACATGTAAACACGGTGCGCGCACAAACGTAGAGTAATTAGAACCAACATGAACTTTTGCAAGTCGCTATTTGAATTAAATTTAACTGAAGAAAGTTGCATTTCAAAGTAAATAAAAGAAAAATTTAAATTGACTGCAAGAATAAAATTAATGTAAATCGGTCAACAAAGACAAAGTTATGAATAATCCCGGTAAACATATCGAGTAGAGTAGTCACTTACTTCGGCCGGGAGTTGTGAAGCCATATTCTTAAAACTCAGACGACGGAATGACGTGCAAATTGTGCAGTGGGAAAGTTGGGAAGAGTTCCAGTCTGCGAAGAAAGTTCGTGGTTAGATCAGGAATGTTCACGCTAACATGGAACAATTTATCCATGGATATTTTCATATGAACATAATTAAACTTCAAAATATGTCCGACGATGGTTGTTTCGTCTGGGCCACATTCGAATATTTCTGACACTTGAAACAAGTTTTCAACCTTTGGATCCTAATCATGCATTTAAAGAACACCCTCAAACATTTTTTAAGCATTCTTTAAACGTGTATCGAAAGCCATATTTTTTCAAATAATTTCAAACACTCGTCAAAGGCTCTCAAGTTTTTGCCAAAAACTTTTCAATTTCTTTCCAGCCTCAGCAACATGTTTCTATTGTCTTCTAAAAATCTACAAGCCCTTCTTTTACACCTAAAGTCTTTCAACGTAGGTAATCTTCCGCCAATTATTCGGCTTCATTCTTCGTATATTATCATTTACTGATGTTAATTTTCACTTTGGGTAAGTTGAATTTCAACACATGAAATCGACCCAAAAATGGCTTAAATGAAATGATACATGTAGGATTGTTAAACCTCGCAGTGCTCATGAGCTCAATGAATTAAGTGAGAGGCTAAGAAATAACTGCTCAAGTAACCAACCACA
Source organism: Morinoia aosen (assembly GCA_030386875.1). Lineage (NCBI taxonomy): Eukaryota > Metazoa > Arthropoda > Malacostraca > Amphipoda > Talitridae > Morinoia > Morinoia aosen. The sequence goes on along the minus strand of CM059580.1, from coordinate 28,665,719 downwards.
TGTGATAGTAGGTGTAGCATTTCTTTCCGACACAGTCATCATCTTGGCATCAAAAACTGCATTAAATTTTCAAAACTAATTATTCTCCGATTCTTTAGGTCACTGTAAACCATTTACTTTAGAACTATTTTCAGAGAAACGACTGAACCGAATTACAAAATATGTACACAGCTACGCTGAAATCAATATGAGAAATAAAATTAATTGGTAAAGAATTCGACACAACATGAATAGATACACCATGATAAACCGCAAATACTCTTCAGTGTAGAGCACTCGACCAAACGTCGACATCAGCCGAAAGGAAGGCAATGTAGACCATGATTAATTTATACACAACTTCATTTACTGACCCATCATGTACGGCATTCTTGAAATAAAATACAATGTAGATGAAAATTTTCTAGGAGTATTTGCTGGCCTTATACTGAACTTGTGGAAACTTCCTTTATTTCATGCTCAAGACCAGATGAATTGTTCTACAAAAGTAGTGAGTCCTTCACGAAAAAGTATCAGTTGACTATAGAACTGTTTTCCAAAAAGTAGCCGAATGTTTTCAACTTGTTTGAGGTGGATACTTGAACAGCTTGTGAGTAAAATAATTTCATCCTCTTTAAATTTTAACGAAGAACTGAACGACACTTTTTGGGGTCAAATTTGAGAAGGCGAGCAAAAGGCTGCAGCTTGGTCAGCTTCTCTATTTAAAAAATCATACAGAATTTATTCAATATTATGTGGAAACAGCTAATATTATTTGCGAGTTACAAAATGCATTGCTTTGTCTCTCACAGCACGCCAAGGCACATTAAAACTACACTAGACATTTTTTAATACTCAGCATAGCATGCAATTTAACTTATGTGGCTCTTTAATTTTTAGGTGACTAATGTAGTATCCATAAAATAATTTCACGTTATTGGCTGAAGCCTTAATTAGGCATGAAAAATTCCCAATAATCAGATCTCAAAAGTGAAAGTCATGATACAAATTATTAATTATTATATAGCAGAATTCAATTTCAAATTTGGAGGTACTACGGTAACCGCCTACTCTCACGATAGAAATATTCAAGCTCAAATGAAAATGTAATTTTTTCACGCTTCCAATTTAGGCACAAACACCGAAGATAAAAACATCCATCGAACACTCATTTCAGTTTATATAAATTAGAACTCGGTCCCGAAACAACGAACGCAAATACGTTAGCACCCAAGTGGTGCAGCTTCTGGCAGGTATGTGACGGTCAGTCCATTGAGCTAGGAAATACTGATTCAAATCAAGGTACTATTTACACACCAAAGTAAAAGGAACACTAAAGCGAAGGTTTTAACTAAAGGAACAACTTTCGCGTACCCTGAACACAAAAACGCATTCGCTTCCGCTGCTATGTAGCGTACACCAAACTTTCTTGAAGTGATATTACTGACAGGCGACAGCGGGTTGTGGACTTGTTGAATGAGGACGAGGCAGCGCTATGTAGGTCCTGACTCCTGCGGAGCGTCGGTCGAGCTGCCAAAGACCACCACACGAAGTTTTCAGAAGTCACTGAAAGTAATTCTTCTGACGGATTAGGCAAACTTGTGCTTTATTTTGCATTGAAGGATTCCCATAAAAATTTTCCTAACTATGGTAAATTTCTTTGAAAAATTTATCCAAAAGCTTCTCAAAGTTAGAATTCTTTGATAAATTTATTTAAAAGCTTCTCAAAAAAAATTCTTCAGCATCAGTGCACGCTGGTTCATATATTTCTAAAAATGAATGATTTCAAACATTTTTTAAGCAAATGTTTTCATTCACTGTTAATGTACATAGTCTACATCCTGATACAACAATCCCCTTTCTAAAATACAACATGTATTTGAAGCACCACAACCCTCAATATTCACTCATTCCACCAACTTTGTCCCCACACCCGTCGTTGAGTTCTTCTTCATCAGAGCGTAACGTTTGAATTATGACAATGAAGTTTTTTATACTCATACATTTTGCACTCACAGGCGAATTTTCACAGGTGAGTTAACGTCAAATGCATCTACGGCCTGACTTTGGCTATCAAGCCAGCACTTCTGCTCTAAAAGTAAAAATAATTTAGTTGGCCCATCTCACGCACAGAAAATATCAAATGAAAGACGGACAATTTATATCTGAAAGCCTTTTATGACGATGATCTGCTAAGGTTTCTCATGATAACTTATGCCTATGAGCCAGTGTTCTCAATTAGTATATTTTTTACCGAAGAGCACCGAGTTTTTCGCAAGTACTGCTATGTTCAAATAATGTGCACGTGGTCAGAAACACGCATGTGAATTACCTGCTTTGAAAATAGACGAGATCGATGCGCTCTAGTTAGGGAGAAAAAACTCACACAGAGCTAATTACCAACATGTCTTCCCATGCTGAGTTTAGTATAATAGTCCAGCCGACGCCAAATGAAAAACAGATTTTCTAACGAGACGTACGAAGAAAACAAGGTGAGGACGATTTATTCCCATTATGTAAGAAACATCTCAACGTAAGGGGTGTCTAAACATATCCTTAAAATTGCGTTAATTTAATTTTTAAACTCATTTGAGTTCATCATTACTAAATATGACTTTTCAGCAACGACTTTTTGATTGTGTAGAATGCTGACTGTGTTTAGAGTAGGTTTTTAGGGCGAGTACTTGTATGTCAGTCATCGATTTCCTACTTATTCGCGATGAGTTCTGCTCTTAAAACATAGTTAAATGGAGTATTGCAGTGAGTATATAGAAAAGCATTCAGCATTCAACAATTTGCATACGAAATCAGTTTGTTATACAGTTTGTTGATTTAATGAAGAAAAGTTATGCTTTCACAATTGAGAATATAACTGACTGCACGGGTATTGATGGAGTGATTCAATCCCGATTTAGGCTTTAGTCTAATTACTTACAAGAATAAAGGTGAGAACGTACATAAAACGAGTTAAAAATTTGGGAAAAAAAACATCTCAGTTAATGGACGCAGGTTTTTTTTTGCTCACCCAACATTAGCTTAACATTTGTGAGTGGCATTTCACAAAAAATAGCGTTAAAGAATTTTATTGCTGCATATTTTAACCGAATGTAAAAGATATCACTTCTCCATGGTCCCAGCTCGGTCTAATAGCAATTTTGATCGATCCTAGAGAAGCATTTCTAATTCTTCCCCAACGTAGCTGATTCAAACGAATATGAAAAAACATTACAACTGGAAAGTGAGATTTCTAATTAATAATTTTATTTGTGAATATAGAGTAGATGATTTCAAAATTAGATTCCAGTCATAAAAAAATCAATAAATGTAAGGCAGTATTGCAGATTCAATGGTGCTCAAACTTAACTATTTAAAATAATTGACGAAATAAACTTTTATTTCAAAATTGACGAGAACTGTTATCGTAAGCTAATACTTTCAATATTGAGAGTGATATGTAGATTATGTTCGATGTTCAAAAAAACTGTTCAGTCATTTTTGTACTGTATATATTTATCAGCTTTACACCGACAAAAATACGCTCTAACTCTCTCTCCCGGGAGTCATAAATTAAAAATGTCTTATACCTGAAATTTGTGATGACAAGAGTTTCGTTAAGTTTTTCGTACAATAGATTCCTTGCTAAATGCAGTTTTGAATTTCTAGCAAAAATTTTTCAACAATTTTGAGACCGGACAATTTTTGTACATGACTGGTATTTTACCATTAAAATATTCTAATTTATCTCACTATTTCACAATGGTATTTGCAGTCACAATCGTTATAGAATTCATGAGTTTATAACCTAAGAGGAAGTGATAGGGAGTGGACATGGGTATAAAGTTTTTTTTTTGAATTGACACCTTCACGTAAGCCTTTTTTGCTATTACCTGACATGCCCTCTCTGGCGCGTTTCGCCATAATGGGATACTCGAATTAGGAACCGTTTCTTCTAAAGTGAAGCTATTTTTCACTGGGCTAAAGCAACATCACGGAAAATTCAAAGCTGGATATTGAAATAATGAAGTGTAATACGTAGCGCGCCCTGGTTGGAAGCACGCTTACCGCATGGCATTTACAAAAAACATTTTAAAAAATTATACCAGCATGGATGATTTTTTACGCACTGAATAGGGTTGAATAACTGCTCATCAATATTTTTTAGAGATATCTCATCGCGTGAGAAAATCAATCAATTTTTACGATGAAACTAATTTTGTATTCACCAAGAATTCAATGCGAGCTGAAATATAAAGGAACCAGTTTTTAAAATATGAGACTTAGCTTACGATAAATAATTTCATTTATTACTATTTTGGAAGCCGAAACTGAAGACACGTTTAAATATACTATTCATCTCTTATGAAGCACAGGCCTTACTAAATTTTTTTTCTGAATCCATGTGTTATTTCTGATTTATTGTCCAACACATACGCGTGGTACATTATTCTATAAGGGTTTTCGTTAGATTTTTGTTATTTTGCAATGAAAAAAAAACTCATTCTGCTTAATAAACTACTCAACTCCGCCGCTCGTATGCATGAATAAAAGTTTTTAAATTTAAATGACAAAAACGATGAATTTTAAAATGGGTTTGAATTTAAGATTGAAGGAGGAGGACGTTGTGGAGGTGTGTTGGTGTTCAGATGTGGGTTAGGGTGTTAGATCTGGTGCGGGTGTGGCTGGAGGGTGTGGTGGTGTGTGGATGAAAGGGTTGGGAGAAGTAAAATATAGCGATGACGTATCGTAACGTAACTAAACGTAATGGAACTAATCTAACCTAACCCAACCTATCCTAACGTAACCTTAAGTGACCTAAAGTAACTTAAAGGAACCTAACGTAACTTGACGCAACCTAACCATCATTCGAGCGCGTTACAGTCATCGGAACAGAGATTTTATCAGAGTCACCCCTCAGAACGACTTTTCCTGCGCTTGAAAAAATAAAATAACGGTAAGTAACCTATCGCTATAACTCGTTAAAACTTATTTGCGACGGAAAGTGCATAGCAGAAAAATTGTTAATTTCGATCTACGAGCTCTGTTGACCGTGGAATCGGTATAAATTAACCCTCGTAATTAACAATCTGCAACCAAAAATTGGAAAATTGATTAGTGTTCTCTTTTTCACATATACAATTTTTACTCTGTTTATCACAAAATGGGAAAAAATTAATCGATTTATAATTGATCACAATCTTTTGGAATTTTAATTTTAGGTACGAGCCATGCCCTGGGGAAAAATGCGTCGAGATATTTAAAAATAACAAGTCTAAAGTAAGTAATGCATTACGTTAGGGTATTATTGGACGGATGTTGGGGAACGTGAAAGGAACGTGACGAAAAGCCGTGCTTGTAATGTTCACACCCGGACGCTGTATCGGACCAATGTTACAACCTCGAGTACAACTACTGCTCAAGGGAGTTATTTTTCTTGGAGCTTATGTACATTAGCAATTGCAAATCGCACAAAGTGCTAAGCTTTGAAATCATATGTAATGCAGATTTCGCAATTTTCAAATAAGTACACAGTGGCAGTTCTATAAAACGTTTCGGAGACCAGCTCCATCTTCATTTAACAGTCTGAAAGACACAAATGCAAATGGAAATAATTATTCTATGAAATACAAGGACACATACATATAATAAGTTTGGGAAAATCTATTTATTCTTAGGGCTTTCTCCGTTTTTAAATACTTAATACACACTCTACGTGTGGGGCAAACCAGTATTGTGCAACACCAAATTTTAGTCTTTATGTCCTATCTTGAAACAATAGGGTATTTACTACAAAATATATTTAGCAAAATTATAACTTGTATAACGTATTAAATACAGATTTCAGCTTAAAAAATATTTAAATCCATACGTTTTATCCAGCTATGGTAGGAATACTTTCTAGGTATATCATGCGGAAAGCTTCAACGCGTTCACTACCGCCGCCGCTAATGATAAGTTCATCTCTGTTTTTTTGTCGAGTGGAAATTTAATTTATTTATCCATTGTAGTAGATTAGGGAACAATTTCTTGGTATAATTTAATCAAAGTGAATGCCTTTGTTACTTCGAAAAAGGTGTCGTTCTCTTTGTCTGGTGTCTTTCCCTTTCGTTATTGTGTTCTCTTATTTACTGATATTTAAATGCACTGGCAAAATCAGATTACGCAACGAAGGGAACTCATTTTTGTTGTGCTTTTTTGTTGATCATTTTTTGTTTCATAATCTTGCAAGGGTATCACGATACCACTGTGTTATTATCAGTAAAGGATGTTAATGTTAAGGTATTTTAAAAATCAATGTATCAACGTTTCATGTTCTTACTCAATTGGAAATAAGCTTTTTTTTTCTTTTTCGTGGTGAAGCCTAGAAATTAGAACTTGTGTCGTGTTAACTTGCAGCTTTGGCAGACTTGGGAACTGTTCCCTAATATTCAGAGTTGAGAAATGTTTCTCATGGTATTTTCAACGAATAATCTTGATTAAGAAAAAATTTATTAAATTTACAACTTGCTTATTTAAATAATGAAATTTCAGATCAAAAATAAATGGTAAAATAAATTTTATTTCATACCTTTGCACTTCTCATTTTTGATTGTTAAATGCCTTGAAAACCAAATATTCAAAAAGTTTATTTTTTCATAGAATGCTGCTGGTTCATTTAAACCTTACTCGAATAACAAAAAATTTATAAACATGGATTTTTTGCATAAAATTACGCAAAAATCCATGACTTTGAACTCTTTTTATTTCTTTGAGGTTGAAATGAACCACCCGCATTGTATAAAAGAATATACTTCTTATTACTGAATTAAAAATCATAACTATAGCAGTGGCTTTACTTTTTGCTTAAATGTGACTGCAAGGTCTTTAAAAATGAAACAATATATTTAGAAATTAAATTCAATATAATGCTTGTAATGATACCTGTGCATGAATTACAAATTTGGGTGACAAGTAACTGGTAAGAATGGCCTTAGGAACTAATTGCTGCTGCCGTCACACACTTTTTTTATTCCTAAGACGAAACCTTTTATATGTGAAAATAATTATGTAGAAAATCTCTCCCGAAGTCTTGATCATAAGTGAAGTCTTGAAATATAAGTGCAAGTAAAAAACTACTTCTGTTTAAATGACACTGCTTTACTAACAATCACCACACCACTAATCTCAATGTTCACAAATGAAGTTTCGGAGAAAATACATTCAATGTGCTAAAATAGTAATCACTGTTGAAGAGCCTGAAGACCAAGCTGCCAGTTCCATAGGAGAGACCAGTGACATTGAGCCATCACTGCTCAAGAACTGAAGTCTTCTGAAGCATTACAGAAGCAAGAAAACTGCCTTAACTTTTCAATTTAAAAAAACACGTTTTTTAGACGATTTCAATTCATTATTCTTATAAAAAGAATACTGAATTGTTTGAAAATGTGAAAAATACACAGAAAGGGTTAGAAAATTTATTTTTATTTCACAGACTGGGCAAATGACAGTTAAGAAACAGCATTATATTATACTGTATTTCAATTATCACTCAGTTACAACAAACAGCTTTTGCAAACAGACCCTATTCCCATTCAATACAAAGCCAATTGATGCTTTTCCTACAGCGCACACTTTACAATTAGGAAAGCCATGTTACACGAATTTTACTTTTTGTACAGGTGTTCGAGGGCAGCAATAACGTTTAAGACAGAGCACGGTATAAAAGGTCTTTTCACTCTTAGAGCCCCGTTACAACTGACTACCTTATGCGGGGTTGACCGTTAAGCTATACTATCTTCTCATAAATGATGACCAATAAAAGTTACTCCTAGGCGAACACCGTACACTTTTCTAGATTACGGAAATTTTTTGGATTCAATATGAGACAATAATGTAGAACAGCTGATTTACCACACTTCCCATGGAGCCAATTGATGCATAAAGCAAGTTAGAGCTATAAATTAGCCAAGGCAAAATATGTTACAGGTTTAAGTAGGCATAGCTCAAATGAAAATGGTAGAAAAGGCTGAATTATAAGCAGTGCACTTCTGGATCCACATGCAAAAGCAGTTAAAATTTTCAGACGCCTAACAAGTTCCAGCAAGCAGTTGCTGGAAATACAAAGAGAAACAAATAATAAAAATTTCCCGATACTTTTTCATACGCAAAAATATTCAAATTCTAAGCAAATACAGTATGTAAATGACTGTACATACAGCAAATGCTTATGCGCCAACTCATTGGTCAATAGTGCAGGGACATTTTTAAAATGAGTTTTAATTAAACTTTCTATAACTATGATTATTCATCTACATCAATTTATAAACTGGGGACTTGATTCTAAGTACCAGGCTATAATGGAAATAAAGCATCATTTTATGATAACCAAAAACGTTATGAAGAAATACAATGAATTATATCCATGAAATATACTGAAATACTACTGAATTATATCTGAAATATTATGTAGATATGTGGATCAAATGACTAAACTTTGACATTCTTATGTATTTTCAGCTTCAGTACTCTGACAGTTAGTTGTTATTTTAATGAATTTCAATTAAATCTAAATTTATTGACATATGTTACTACTGAATGAATATCGTACACGTTACTTAGTTAATTGCGGTAAGTTCCATACAGTCCTACAATTTACAGTATTTGCGAGAAAAACACTGGTAAGTCGATGAAATAGGAGAAATGACTTAGAACCCAGTCAATTCACGAGCAAAAACACCATCCACAAAACAAAATTTTGTGTTCGTAAATTTTCAACGGCTTGGAAAACACGAACACACCGAAATCTGGCAGTTTTTCATCTGTGTTCGTGGACTCCCGGAAAACACAAGATTCGGCCGAAAGATAATTGAGTGGACGAGCCTAACTCAACGAGCTGCACTAACAGTACATTGTGTTTCGACATATCAACATTCCTAATACCCTCACGATTGTGACTGCTGAAGCAGTTCCAAAATTTAATTTTAACTCTTTATACTTTATGTTACCTTAGGATTCGAATTTCACAATGCGGCTCATATTTACTACACGAATTTGAAAAGTTTTTGTTTACTTCAAAAATTCATAAATTTTTTCGTTAATTTGTAATTCTGTAATGAATAAAATTAAAATTGAATTTTGTGCTGTATTCTATAACACTATTTACAGTCATGCCCGTGGATTGTAACGTTGTGATGAAAATTTTTAAAGGGTAACATATTTATAAATTAGCTGTCCATCAGTCTAAGGTTTTGCATCATCAGTGATCACTGAGGCTTATCACCAAGTACGATTCTGATTATAATTAAGCCCAAATTTCGAGAATGAAATTACTCATTCCCAATAATTTAGAGTGACAATGAGTCCAACTGACGTAAAAAACGCATATTACTGTACCCTAACTTTCACTGAACCTAATTTCAACACAATGTCAGGAGCGTGGTTTACGCTACCTGCAGTCAATCGGGTGCCGTGCACAACAAAATTGAGACAAAATTTGTTCCATTGCTAGTCATACTTATCTCCGCGGATTTAATTCATTTAATGTACCGCAACAATCTAGTTAGCAAGTTGCGAGGTTCAAAAACTAATTTATAAGTGATTAAACTACCATTAATTCAATTTGCAGCTTTCATTCTACCTGGCATAGTGTCTACAGGAGTTCCAATCCTATGCAGCCTCATATTTAACCACAATTATTAACTGGTTCCCTAAGCAGAAAATAATGAAGAAAGGGGCGGTAAGTCTTACAATTTCTGAATTATGGTGTGAAATGATCAGTATCTAAATGAATTGGCTAAGTTTGGGTGCACCGTCAACAGCTAAGCGAAACTTCAAAACGATGAAACGATATCGCTCTGAGTCTGCTGTGGGTGTGCGTCCAAATTCTTGGAAAACATATGCTCACAGACAACAAAACAGGCAATCCCACACCACACCGTCACTTTATGGGAGTGTAATGTTCTCTGGTGGGGTTTGTGCAGGTTTTCTGCTCAGCAACCAAAAACTTTTATTTGTTTACATTCTCGAATTTGAGAACAGAACGTTTCCAGCGTCCTACTGCACCTTAGGACCTGAAACGACACGAGTAAAGAGTGTACACAAATTCATTAAAAAACATCAGCCCACTTTGCAGCAGAGTCCTAGTCATTCACTTCACCTCACGCCTCAGCACAAGTTAATGAGGACTTATTATCGGAATTTCAATCAGACCTACTTGGAAAAATATTTTTCCTGCTTTATCAATTGTTTTTGAGCTTCACTGTTCCTTAAAGCGTTCTATTTGATCATTTTTGACAATGCATGAACACACTATCCACTGTTTTCTAAATTCATTTTGTTCTACACCTCATGCTATTATACAGGTCGACGCTAAATGAAAAATTATGGGGAAATTAAATAACAGTAATGACCTCTCAAAACAAACACAGTAACAACACCTTAAAATATACCAAAATTAATTTGAAATGAACCCAACATCCTAAGTCAATGATGAAATCCTCCTTGCTACTCAGAAACACAAGCGACATCATTGACCTCAATTTGATTTCCAACGCATGACAACGACAAATTAGAAGAGAACAAATTTGCTCGCAAATTTGTGGTTCATGTGGCTATGTAGAGTAACTCCACCAAGGACAACAGCAGGTGAAGAGTTACTGTGCGGATTAGGAAGCGCTGGATAGACTAGGCAGAGTTGTGCAAGTAAGTCGAGGTTAGGCAGAGTTATAGATAGGGGCGCCAATTTGGTGTGTTCATTACGGGGGGTGTCATTTTCAGCTAGAGATTCATAAAGTCTCCGTTTCTATCACCGTTGTAGTTTATTTATGATACGTTTGAATTTTACTTAGCAGTATATTAGGACGTTTTTTCTAATACCGGGTTGATGCTATTTTTTGAAGATTTATGCATAAGTTACCCTTCAAAGATGTTTTTCTGCCTGGAAATTCATGGTTTGTATAACATAAATAAAATTTTCTTCATTTATCATATTAAATAAATATTCTGCTCGCAAATTAGGAAATAGTAAACCAGAAAATACGTAAAGTTAAAGCTAGAGCTTACTAATCTCTGTAATAAAACTTTTATATAAAATTAATGTGCGCTGGTTATAGACACTTTGGGTGCAATCACTTAGAGATTACGAAAATTTTAGGCTGCACTAGCGGCTACACTGAGGGAATGTAAGCGTTGTAATTAAAGACGAGAATATTAAAACAATGGGGCACTTAGAAAGTCGGTTAATGGGCCAACCTAAAGAATTAGTAGAATAAGAAGAAGTCGGATTAAAGTGACTACGTCAGGACGTGGTGGTTAGGTTAGGTACACGAGTACGTTCATTGCCATGAGCCAACATTCACGCAGCATACAACTCAAAGTTTGTACAACACAAGTTCTAGTCCAACATGCACCTGTTGGGTACTATTCTTGAAGTAATACGGACCATCTCGATTGAAACTACAATAAGAATTTGCTAATCCTTCAGTAAAATTGATAAATAAATGAGTAATTTCTCTCTCGGATAGCAGAGTTGAACTACAGCTTTTTAACTTTAATTTAAAAAAGCTCAAGTTCAATTTAAAAAAAGCACAAATTTGGTTTAAAAAAGGTCAAGTTCAGTATAACAAAGCTCAAGTTTAATTTAAAAAATGTCAAGGTCAATTTAAAACCAACAAACAAACGAACATCGGTATCTTTAGGAAGCTTTATTTCCAATCAAGCCTGATACATATGACCTTAAGCATTGGTTTTTTAAATGTCTTATAACTAACCCTATATATAGGACCCCATGACGGTTCCCCCGTAAAGCCGGTACCCATTTCCGACACCTGGGTTGAGTGGGGTATTATGTTTGAGCTTTCCCTTGAGCTTTCCTTTTCCCTATCGGGAAAATCTCCGCGCCAGCGCCGGGATACGAACCCACGTCTGCAACATACAAGGCTGATCCCTTAACCACTGTGCCACGGAGAGCAATTTAAAAGCTCAAGTTCAATTTAAAAAAAGATCAGGTTTAATTAAGAATGTCTCAAACTGGCTATACTTAAAAAAATGAATTTCAATTTTGAAAAGCCTATGTTTTTAAAATTTTATACCCATGTAATAATGATATAGGTAAAGTTTACTTGTGAGAATGCATATTTATTTAAAAGTACTGGCACTGAAAATACAGTAGAGTAAATCGAATATCAGACAAACCGAGCTGCTGTGAGTTTGTACTTAATATGACATTCTTCAAGTTTTAACTATGAATCATTTGCTAAACAGATCATCGGTACATTTATCTATTGACAAAAATGATTCGAATAAACTTTATGTAATAAGTAACTGTGTGACAATTAGCGAACTGCACAGACTGGAAAATTGAATGTTACTGAGCTTCAACTTTTCAGTCAGTGCAGTTTGTTAATTGTCACACAGTTACTTATTACGTAAAGTTTATTCGCATCATATTTGTCAATAGATAGAAGTGCCGATGATCCGTTTAGCAAATGATTCATAGTTAAAACTTGAAGAATGTAATATTAAGTACTAAATCACAGCAGCTTGGTTTGTCTGATAGTCGATTTACTCTACTGTATTTTCAGTGCCAGTTCTTTTAAATAAATATGCATTCTCACAAGTAAACTTCACCTATATTATTATTACATGGGTATAAAATTTTAGAAACATGAGCTTTTCATAATTGGAATTCACCTTTTTTTAAGTATAGCCGTTTGAGACATTTTAAATTAAACTTGAACTTTTTTAAATTGAACTTGAGCTTTTTTAAATTGACCTTGATATTTTTTAAATTCAACCTGAGCTTTTCATATTGAACTTGACCTTTTTTAAATTAAATTTGAACTTTATTAAATTGAACTTGAGCTTTTTTTAAATTAAATTTAAAAAGCTGTAGTTGAACTCTGCTATTCGAGAGAGAACTTACTTATTTATTTATCTAACTTACTGAAGGATTGGAGAGCAAATTCTTATTGTAGTTTCAATCAAGATGGTCCGTATTACTTCAAGAATAGTGCCCAACAGGTGCATGTTGGACTAGAACTTGTGTTGTACAAACTTTGAGTTGTACGCTGCGTGAATGTTGGCTCATGGCAATGAACGTACTCATGTACCTAACCTAACCACCACGTCCTGACGTAGTCACTTTAATCCGACTTCTTCTAACTCTACTAATTCTTTAGGTTGGCCCATTAACCGACTTTCTAAGTGCCCCATTGTTTTAATATTCTCGTCTTTAATTTCAACGCTTACATTCCCTCAGTGTAGCCGCTAGTTCAGCCTAAAATTTTCGTAATCTCTAAGTGCTTGCGCCCAATGTGTCTATAATTACCTCACATTCATTTTAAACTAAAAGTTTTATTACTGAGATTAGTAAGCTCTAGCTTCAAATTTACGTATTTTCTGGTTTATTATTTCCTAATTTTCGAGCGGAATATATATTTAATATCACAAATGAATAAAATTTTATTTATGTTTATACAAAACACGAATTTCTTTGATAAAAAATTTTTTTGAAAGGTAACTGATGCATAAATCTTCGAAAAATAACATCAACCCGGTATTAGAAAAAACGTCCTAATATACTAAGTAAAATTCAAAAATATCATAAATAAATTACATCGATGATAGAAACGGAGAATTTATGAATCTCTAGCTGAAAATAACACCCAACGTTATGAACACACCAAATTGTCACCCTCGATCTATAACTCTGCCTAACCTCCACGTATTTGCACAACTCTGCCTAGTCTATCCAGCACTTCCTAATCCGTACAGTAACTCTGCACCTGCTCTTGTCCTTGGAGGAGTTACTCTACATAGCCACAGGCACCACAAATTTGTGACAAAATTTGTTTTCCTCTAATTTGTCGTTGTCTTGCGTTAGAAATCGAATTCGGGTCAATGATGTCGCTTGTGTTTCTGAGTAACATGAAGGATTTCATCATTGAGTTAGGATGTTGTGTTCATTTCAAATTAATTTTGGTATATTTTATGGTATTGTTACTGTGTTTGTTTTTAGAGATCATTATTGTAATTCATTTTCCCCATAATTTTTCAGTTAGCGTCGACCTGTGTAATAGCATGAGGTGTAGAACAAAATGAATCTAACTATAAAGATCAGCCCGCAGCTCTGGCGCCCGAGTGCAGGTCTGAGATATATTAGCACCTTGACATAGGTGTTTAGAGACCAACTGAACAACTGTTATATAGGTGAAGACCTTACAATCACTGGCAGTCAGCCATGGCTAGGGTTTAAGTGAGTAAATCTATTTTACATTTTAGCGAGAGAACATACACCAATTATGAATAGTAGAGATTATCTTCTTCAGGGTTCTTCTTGTAATGCATAGGTTGTGACGGCCTTGCATGTGTATGAGAATATGCTCGCTAACCTATGCATAATAATCCAGCCTGTTGTTCCCGCACAGGATCTACGAGACAATACACTCACTACACACTGAAAACCGTGTCCCTCAGTCACCCTTTTGCTCACATCTTCCCTAATGCTGAAGCTTCCTTATGAGCGGAAACTAACACAGTAGAAGTCTTTCTCAAATATCTTTGTGTCAGTAACATTCTGACCCTAGGTTATTAGCCACGTTGCTCCCAACTCACCACTCTCACCTAGAGACTACCTCTTCAGCAACTATAGTGGCTCTAGCCTTATCACCCTCGCTGTGCTTTACTAACCGGCAGCTTTCTCAGACTGCAACAGCTAGCTGGCAGTCCAACCTTAGTCTCTTGAATACCGTCCATTCCCGAGAGACCTAGTAGCCGAAGCACACCACTTTTAACATATACAACTTCCAACCCCACATTTTCCACCACGCTTGAGCGAGCCTGGGTCGGGAAGAGGTTTTGAAGATTCTGCTACTAGGATTGGACCCCAAGAACCCCGTGAAGAATCAAGAGACAAGAGTTTCACCGCAGCACCTCAACCTTCAATAAATTTCAAAAGGCGAGCGTATTCGATCTTTCATTTTCCCCTTCATATGATGGGTGAAAAACAGTTTGATTATGACGCCAGTTGTGCGTGAGATCCCTACTCCTTCTGAGTCATAGTGGCCAATTCTTATCCTTCTTCATTGTTGCCTTTCCCCAGGCATACTGGTGACCCTCACAAGCATTGAATAACTTAATGTATCTGGTAAATTGACCAACACCAGAACATTAAAAATCTTCATTTATTTCTTTAATATCACAAAAAGTCTTCGAACGTCAATTAGTTGGACGAACGTGTAAAGCGTGCTAAAAAGTATCTCGCTTTAAACATAAATTTTCATTTATTCATATGTATACTAAACGAAATTGAAAAGCGGCATTTAAAAAAAGTTATTTTCGATCATAAGAAACAAAAAATGGGCAAAGAAAATGTTATTTACAGGCTGTTAGTAGCCAGCCACTCTTTCATTTTCGTAACTTATGAATATAATGAGAAGTAGAAAAAATAATTCTATGCAGTTTGTTTTTTAAAAAATTGTACAAAACAATCATTTGTTTTTAAATGTCATGAGATAGAGATACTTAGTATATAAGCATGCTTGGTATCGTAATACGCATTTCAATAGTCGAAACAAATTTTTGAGAAAAAACAATAAGAAAAGGCTTTCGCTTTGATGCGGTAATCGAGGTTTCATAATTAATATAAATACAAATTAAAAAAATATAATACCAGTGACGATGAATTGCTGACAACACTTTTATTAGTGCGCATTTACGTTGACATATGAACTTAGGAACTTGCGATATCAGGGATTAATAATGAAAATAAAGTATACATTTAAAAATTGTGCGTTTAAGAGTTTGAGGTCGTCATTCGCCATCTATATCTCCTACGTATGAAATATGCATATAAACGATTTGAAAAAATAAAATAGCCTATCTACACATTTTTTTCGTGGTTAGTGTATCAAGTGGCTTTGATTATAATATTCAAGATTTTTTAATATAAAACATCATGTGAACTTATTCTTTTAAATTTAATGAATAAACTTCTAGCCAAAATTTTCGGTAGTCGTATTTATCACGAAATAACCATTACATTTTATTGGACTTCATATTCAGTGGATACAGTTGCCCGTGGGATATATAGCATAGATGACAATCGTTCTTTTGGTGCATATGTCAAGGGAAAATGAGTATTTTATTCACAAATGTAAGCACAGAAATTAAATGATTCTTAATTAGCTTTTAGAAGTTTTTTGTAATTTTAGATGAATAAGTCATAAATCAAACTTAATAGTTTCTACTCCCGATGGATAATGTTTAAACAAAGCCATTTATTCGGCTGGCAAAATCTTGATTATAATGAACTTAGTATAACGAATTCTTATTCATAGATAAATATTTTCAACCTAAGCGCTTCAATGCAAAAAAATTTTTTCGTGATTTTACGAACAATATAAGTGATAAAATAGATTTCCATTCCAACTGTTTCGCACCACGTTCAAAGAATCAAAATTTTAAATGTCTCATTACATTGCAACCCATCATTATATCCTAAATTTAACATCAGTACATTACACCGCATACACACTGCCAAATTGTTGCGGCAGGGTGGAATCATCGGAATGACATCAAAGGAACTTCTCCGCACTCCGTAGTTTATTTACATCCAGCAAGTGATTTTTATGCACTGAACTGGATCGCAAGGCTAATTTCTTCCTTTGTAAAGACGGAGTTCATTCTGTCTGCTACGGTGTGCGGGGAACAATAACAAATTACTCTAACTATAAATATTTTTTTTCATAAAAAATTATCACTTCGTGAAGCTGAACACTTTCTCTTTCCAACGACGTTAATACACGTCCAAATACTGAAAGAATTAGGGTGCAAAATTATATTGCAATACGATGTGTAATCATTTCAACGAGAGTAAGTTCCTTTCCCGTTCCTTTTGACGTCACGGCGATTCAGTTACCTCCAACCTGTCGTCTGAGGCGCTTGGTGATGCTGTCTTATCATAGTTCATTCATTTACTATTCATTGGAAAGCTACACAAAATTAGCTTTTCGTGATTTGATCCGTATGATAACATGTTAATAACCTATTTGTTATTATTTATCGAAATTAGGGTGCCAATTAAGATTTTGAGGTACGATAGAAGTAGTTCACAAAAATTCGTTTGACTGCTACTCATAGTTCTGAAGTGTCATTGTGTCCGGTCATAATAAAGTTCTCTCATATTTTACCTTGATCCCTAATTCCCTGCCCCCCAACAACCTCCCCTCCTCCCCACACTCACAAAATCCCCTGCCCCCGAATAATTCCCCACTTCCTCAGGAAGCGACACAGACGCCGTATCTGCAAATGTTCCAACGCTTCCAGCAAGAGAGAGAAACAAGTTATCCCGCCTCCCCTCCGCCGGGAGAGCCTTTGTCTGGAGTGTCCCCCTCGCCTGAGGAGCCCATGTCTGGAGTGTCCCCCTCGCCTGGGGAGCCCATGTCTGGAGTGTCCCCCTCGCCTGGGGAGCCCATGTCTGGAGTGTCCCCCTCGCCTGGGGAGCCCATGTCTGGAGTGTCCCCCTCGCCTGGGGAGCCCATGTCTGGAGTGTCCCCCTCGCCTGGGGAGCCCATGTCTGGAGTGTCCCCCTCGCCTGGGGAGCCCATGTCTGGAGTGTCCCCCTCGCCTGGGGAGCCCATGTCTGGAGTGTCCCCCTCGCCTGGGGAGCCCATGTCTGGAGTGTCCCCCTCGCCTGGGGAGCCCATGTCTGGAGTGTCCCCCTCGCCTGGGGAGCCCATGTCTGGAGTGTCCCCCTCGCCTGGGGAGCCCATGTCTGGAGTGTCCCCCTCGCCTGGGGAGCCCATGTCTGGAGTGTCCCCCTCGCCTGGGGAGCCCATGTCTGGAGTGTCCCCCTCGCCTGGGGAGCCCATGTCTGGAGTGTCCCCCTCGCCTGAGGAGCCCTTGTCTGGATTGACCTCATCGCCTGAGGAGCCCTTGTCTGGATTGACCTCATCGCCTGAAGAGCCCTTGTCTGGATTGACCTCATCGCCTGAGGAGCCCTTGTCTGGATTGTCCTCATCGCCTGAGGAGCCCTTGTCTGGATTGTCCTCATCGCCTGAGGAGCCCTTGTCTGGATTGTCCTCATCGCCTGAGGAGCCCTTGTCTGGATTGTCCTCATCGCCTGAGTAGCCCTTGTCTGGATTGTCCTCATCGCCTGAGTAGCCCTTGTCTGGATTGTCCTCATCGCCTGAGTAGCCCTTGTCTGGAATGTCCTCATCGCCTGAGGAGCCCTTGTCTGGATTGTCCTCTGCGTACCCCGGGGGAGACCTGGTTGCTACTGTCAGTTCTGGGGACACTTCTTGAGAGGATGGTGAGAAAATGTCGCTTCCTGGTCCCGCAGGTGTGGAGCTAGACACTCCAGCACCGAAGAAAAGGAAGCTCTCCAGCACTCCAGGAAGGTGGACAAGGAAGCTACCATAAATCTGCAGATTTTAATTTAGAGGTTGACATCTGCTTCTTCAAACTCTCTGGATATTTGTCCTATTTTATAAAGAGACTCTGACCTTACGCTAGCATAGGGAAACGTCACCATGAAGGTGCCTTTTAACAATAGACTATGGCAAATAATCCTAAATATCGTGTGTTCTAGGTGAAATATTTTTATACTTGAAAGTCTGTTCTACATTTGTTGGTTTAATCGAAAGTTTCGTTCCATTTTACAAGAAAGACCCTGAATTTACCCCATCTGGAGAAACGTGTATTCTTACCCGAAACGTATGAAAATTTGCCTATACATATGTGCATGTGTGTTCATTGTATAGTTCTTTATCTCTGAAGCCTTAATTACAAGTACTTGAAATTAAAAAACTATTTAGACCAAAATTATTTCTCTTGCATAGGACATCTCCCATTAGGAAGAAACTCCACTTGTGTGTAGCTAATAAATAAATTTATATAACAAAACTTTTGCATTTCTCGGGGGTAGCGCAATACAGGGAAAGTAGGGCGAGGATTTCCGTGACCCTTCACGGTATTTCTCCAAAGTTAACATGGGCATCGAAAATTATCCTAAGAAGATGAGTAAGGCTTTATACTGAACAAAAATGCGTTTTTGCGAACCGTTTTTTTCACTTGCGTGTTTTATTTAATAAACGCCTCAAAATGCGGTCATTTTATCTCATTTCTGAGTTTGTTTTTCCTTTTGCCTTGTTCTGTCTCCTATAGCATCTTTTCATGCATCAACATATATAGAAATATTAGGGTGCAGTTCATTTCTAAACTACCACAATGTTATGTTCTCACCCTCTAAAAAAGTTCTCGAGGTCTAAAATAATACCAAAATTGTAGGCAATTCGAAGCATATTCAGAGGTAGTCCAAGCATCAAAGCGTCCCTGTCTCTTGAGGTGGAAAAGTCTGGGTTTCACAAGCAAGTCACTTTCGAAGCAAACCTGGTGGTCGAATCATGGATTGTGGCCGGGCGGCACAGACTCCAATGTCGCAGGATTTTTACCCCGCCCACCCCTCTCCCTCATATTTTCAAAATATACGTTTATTAGTGATGGCTATATTGTGGTGCTGGCAATTCTCCATAGCTAGTGTGTCAGTGTGAAACCAGACAGTAACTCGGCCATGAGGCGTGGAGTATAGGGGGTTCGCACCCAAGTTTCAGGCAGGGAAGCCACCAGATAATTACCGAAGCATGCGTATAAGAGCGTAGGGTACAACCCGGCTGAGTTCAACATCGATCAATAAGGAGAAAGAGGATCAAAACCAGGGAATCTTTCGTAAGAATTGTCGATGAGAAGTCCCTTCAGGGAGATAAAACTAATGTATCTTTGGGAATTATCACCACCAAGGGGCAAATGTGTGAGGGTCCAAGCTGAGAGTTAGGTAGGCCTTCTTCTTGTTCAATATATTAAGTGTTTTTTCTCATGTTTAAGGACAGCCTATTCCAGTTCTCAGCCGTCCTATTTTTCAGCTCCTACTAATTTCTTCTTCAACTTTTATCTTGTTTCATGGACTTCTTTCCCAACTCACCGTTTCTATGCCCTTTCTACATAGATTCCGCATTACCTAATATCCATACTACATGGCTCCTTCCTCCTATATCTCACCAATACGCCCTTTTATTTACTGGTTCAGGAGGCTTAAACTAACCTATGATCTAATCGATGAGAAGTATTTCAGCGCTCCGCACTATAACTCGTCTCAAGAGGTCTGAGCCATTACCAAAGCCATTATCAGTATTATATAAGAAAGTTTTGGCCCCCCATTACCACGACAAAGATTTTCCATGAGAAGAAGGATGAAGGCACCATTCAGTATGGAGTTGAGGGAACGCGGAATCTATGCACAAGGAGCATCGAAACAGTAAGAGCTAGGAGAAAAGTTCATGAAACAAGGTATGAGATGAAGAAGAAAGTAGTAGGGGCTGAAAACAGGACAGCAGTGAACCGAAAAAAGATGATCCGCAACTAAACTAAAGCCTATTCTATTTGAACAAAAAGATAGCCTACCTAACCCTTAGCTGGGGTCCTCGCATAATTAACTCCCCTGGGAGCGCCGATTCCCATAGCTACAATAGTCTTTTCCCCCTGAGGAGGGGGGCGTGTGAGCCAATACTTGTAACTAGAAACGGAAATATATTTGAAACGGTTATTTGACTGCCTCGCAAGGAAACGTCATGCCGAAGCTGCGCACAAAACTTCAGGTAAAGTTTTCCACGCATTGGAAAGAGTTCAAGTGCTTTATTATACGAGTTTGCAGCAGCTAGACGAAATTAATTCACACAATAGCATTTACCCAACCAGCTAGAATGCAAGCAAGGTTGAAAAATGAGCTCAAGCCAATTAGGACTAAAGTTCGTTTATATACGGCTCGGACCAAAACCCGAGATATAATATCTGTTCGCACAAGCAAATCTCAAAAAAAAAAAAATAGAAGGACTGAGATGGGGCAAAGGGGCTAATGTGTCGGGTTTAGGCTTGTTGGTACACAAGCCCAGTGCTGGCATAATCTCTTTTCATAGTACATTTTATTTCTTCTCGTTAAATGAAATCAGCTTACAAATCAAGTCACTACAATTAAATTTCAGACTTTGCCTACGACTCGTTTTATTCTACATATGTGGTTTGACCTCTGAGCTCGGCAGAAAGCGAGCGAATCCTCACATTTACCCCTAGCCAGAAAACATTTATCAACCACGGGACGGTTCTCGGGAGCTACTATAGCTCCCGCTCTTGTTTATTGGAGCTATACCCTCCCAAGGAGTTCACTATCGTCCCTCCAACCCCATTGAATGATGCCCGTCCTACTTCGAAATCTATCTACTAAATCAAAGTCCGGGTACTGCGGTGTCAGTTCAAGTTGACAACAAGGAAAGGGAACGGACTATAGAGACAGGCCTATATATATTTTATAAATATTTGGGTTGGTTTCACCGAACAATATTCCATTGTGGTTGATTATGATTTGTTTATTTTCTCAAGTTCTCTCATCAAAATTTTTTTGTTCACCAGTCGTGAAACTTTAATTTACTCCTTATGTCATGTCATGTCATGTCATTGATTGCGCGACGCTTCCGCGTCCTTCTTCGGACATCTTCAGGCTAAAAAATATTATAGGGTTTGCGGCTACATGGTACGAATGTTAGTTCAACGGCTGCTTGTGAACGAGTAAGCTGTTTGGATTGAGTTCTGACGAGGAAGGATACTGTACAGTCATAATAGTAGATGTTGGCAAATGGCGAGACAGTTGAGTGAGAACGGAACGTGCAGTTGTGGTCAAAACTATGTGTGGAGCTTTAGGGTGCGGACAGTTCCAGTGTTTTGATTATTGATGAACGGGTTTTGTTTTGAATGAGAATTGCTTCGATTATTTGGAGTCTGTTATGATCTGATTCTCTATAAATGATTTATGTGTTGGTGACGAGGTTTTCGCAGGTGAGTTCTATTTTTTGTGCATTGTTTGTATGTATTTTTGGACCAGCGGAGGCTAAGTGCATTGTTAAACGTCTGGAGAGGGAAGTGGTTGTCATGCCAGTTTACGAACGTTTGTGAGGTTCACAGTCCTCATGAACGCAAGTGAATTCGTACACGACATTAGTCTGTTTCATTGTAGAAGGTGGCGGATTGTCATTGTTCATGGAGATTAGGCTGGTGATCTTAGGACATTTGTAATAAATAATATGTTATTTTTCATCTAGGTTATTGCATTTTGTGTGGTTTTCACGATTTGTTTCAATATTCTTTCGTCTGTTTTATATGCGGTGGAGTACTGGTTTTGATAATACACTTTTTGGCCATATTGTTGTTCAGTGTTTGCTTTACGTTTAGACAGGTAATTTTTGAGGATGTTATCGAAAAGGGCATTGGTGTATCCGTTGTTGATAAATGCTTGTTTAAATCTTAAAATGTTCTCATGGAAAAGCTGCCAATTTGATGCTATCTTGTATGTGCGATGGGTCAAAGCTTTAATTGCATTGTCTTTGTATTTTTGTGGACATTCGCTGTTGGCGCTAAGGTATACCCCTGAATCTGTAGGGTTGCTATATACTTAGGTGATCCATGTAGCTGCAAACATTAAATTTTTTTTAACCTGAAGATATCCGAAGAAGGACGAAACGCGTCGAGCAATTTTAATGACATGACTCTAAGAGAAATTTTTAGCTTCACGGCTAGTGAACAAAAAATATAGGAGAACTGGAGAAAATAAACAAATCATTAACAAAAACAATGGGATATTTTGTAATGAAACCTGTATCAAAGAGTCGCTGTTTTCTCGACATGCATATATATATATATATGTACTTTTGTTTTATATGTAAGTTTAAATATATATATAAATTGCGCGAAACACTTTTCCTTTTACAATTTTCAACGCAGAAGCTTCATTTTGGCCTCATTCGACGCGGAAAGAATGTGACAACTGAAAAATGAAGGATTTTTATGAATTTCATATTAGAAAAACTAACCGATTGATATGTTAAATAAGTTTTTAAAATCCCAGATTTTTAACCATAGAAATATAATTTAGAGTTCAAATGGAATTCCGCTTCGCTTCGCTGTTTCCACTGTCTTACCGCGTTGCTTGAGACGAAAATCAAGCTTCTATGTTGAAAATTGGAGAAGGAGAAGCGTTTTGCGCAAATTTGTATATTTTTCACATGTTTGCGAAAAACTTTTCCCGATGGCGAAGCTTTATTGAAGCAAATGTGTTTAGATTTTAATGTTACATATCCCTCTGCATTACGGTTTCCCAAGTTGCAAAAAAATGCAAAAGAGGGAAATTTTAAAATTAGAAAATATTTAGGGCTAGAGATCCCCTTAATTAACTTGAAAATTAGACGTTCGATTGGAATTAAAATTTCGGTTTCATAATGCACACTGGTTTAAAAACAAATACCTCTTATTGGAATTATTGATGAGCAGTGCCGATTTTTCTGTTAAGATCACTGAAGACATTTCTGTTTAGAATTTCCTTCATTGATCTGCAGTGACCGATGAAGAAAAATTTCTTCCCGAACTGGGCCCCGCGCTGATCCTAAAAAAGATGCACTGTCCCCAGATAATCGATACCAATCCGCACCAGCATATCTGACTGGGACATACTCTCGTCTAGTACCTCAATCACTGGTATGTCCCTCCACACATGCTCGCTCTTGTACCTCCATCAATGGTATGTCCCTCCATAAATGCTCTTGTCTAGTACCTCCATCAGTGGTATGTCCCTATAAGCAGGGTTGCGGAGTCGGAGTAGGGAGTCGGAGTCGCCGGAGTCGCATGTTTTAGGGTGGAGTCGGAGTCGGAGTCGCTTCTCTGAAGTGTGGAGTCGGAGTCGGAGTCGGAGTCGCTACTCTGAAGTGTGATGGAGTCGGAGTCGGAGTCGCTTTTCGGAATGTGGTGGAGTCGGAGTCGGAGTCGTTCATTCGGATGTGGTAGAGTCGTGGTTGGAGTCGCTATTTTTTGGTGTGTTCGATGCTAATTTTTGCTAAAAATTATTTATAATTTTTGTTAAAACCGAAAGTAAACAAAACAGAGGTTGAATGCTTTGCTGATAAAATCTAAAAAATACGCAATGTTTTTGTTGATTATTTTGTTTTAATTTTGAATCAGCGTATTTATACCTATCACCTAATACCGTCATGTTATCTAGTCATTGTGGGTTTGCATACCTATATATGTATATATGATACATACGAGAAAGAAATATAATTGTACTGAAATAATAATGCATATTTTGTTGTTAAAAAGCGAGAATTAGTAATTGAAAGCATTGCACATTCGTTCAGTATATATCTGTTTTGTTCACTTCCCCTTCAATTAATACATAGGAAGTGGAAAATAGTAGTAAATGTGTTGCAAGTTATTTGTAGAACATTTCAGCTGATGCAATACATTGTACTCACACAAAGAGTGATAACTCTGTACGCTCTTAATGATGCATTGATTGATAATGACTAGTCTTTGCAGAAACTTAAAGTTATGTTGTGATCATAAATATTTCTAGTGTTTAGGTTATGATTCATTGCCAATGAGTAGTCTTTGCCAAAACCTGAGGCTATGGTCTGGTACATAAAGACTTCTAGTATTCAGGTTATGTTATCAAAATTGATATTGCTTCCTTGTCTTTAGGTCAAGTTAACATCTATTAATAATAAAAATTTCTGCTCATTTCTAAAGTTATTCCTTGCATGTTGTTTGGTTCTTTCAGAGTTATATTGTATTTCTCTATATCATCATCATGTTTGCGGTGGCACGTACAGCGGTTAAGGGATCGGACTTGTATGTTGGAAGTCGCGGGTTCGTATCCCGGCGCTGGCGCTGCGATTTTCCCCGTTGGGTATAAGGGAAAGCTCAAGCTCAATACCCCACTCGACCCAGGTGTCGGAAATGGGTACCGGCTTTACGGGGGAACCGTCATGGTGTCCTATATATAGGGTTAGTTATAAGACATTTGAAAAACCAATGCTTAAGGGGGTCCTCCGGAATGAAAATTTTTTTGATCCAATTGGTCTGAAACTTGGTGAGTATATGTAGTTTTGCAAGACAAACATATTTGAACTTTAAATTTTTCGATTTAGGCCTTAGTTTTTCCGAAAAATTTGAAAAATAGGTTTTTGGGGTCATTTTTATGCATATTTCAAAAGAATAGAAGTCATTGAGTTTTTATGCTAGAACAAATTCAAAGACAGTTTTGGAATCCTTGAAACATTTCTAACAAAGATATATTCGGGGATTTTGCATTTTTTGTTTCAATTTTTTTTTATATGCGAAAATTTACCAATAAATAAAAAAACGAAATTTTTGGATTTGAACCATTATAAAAAAAATGAAACGTAAAAATGGAAAAAAGGGGAATATAACTTTGTTAGAAATGTTCCAAGGATTCCAAAACTGTCTTTGTTTACTTCCTAGCATAAAAACTCAATGACTTCTATTCTTTCGAATTTTGAAAGTAAGTAACTTTACAGTATAGGCAAAAAACTAAATTTTTTGTTTTAGTGTGATATAATGGAAAATTTATGTAATTGAATGCTGTTTTCATTTTTATTTCGATAATCTCCATGCATAACATCATATTCAAACTGTGAATTGTAATTTACAAAAAAGAAAAAAATTAAAAAAAATTTAACTTATTTCATAAAAATTATGAAACTTTTTGTTTTCAGTTTGATTTTTATGAAATTTGACTATTGAATGTAACTTTTGAAAAGAAACACAATTTCCTCCATACATTTTTTTGATTCAGGTCTTAGTTTTTGAAAAAAATTGACATATTGGTTTTTAGTCCACTGGTATTGATATTTCGAAAGAATAGAACTCATTGAGTTTTTATGCTAGAACAAAAACAGAGACAGTTTTAGAATCCTTGAAACATATCTAACAAAAGAAAATTCGCAAATTTTCCATTTCTTCTTTTGTTTTCTTTTTATATGGGGTCGAAATGGGCTCGCAAATTTAGGATTTTGGTCCCCTTACCCCCCCTGGGGGAGGGATCTATTATCCGTAGCGCCATAAAATTTTAGTACCGAATAGTCTACCACCTAAGGGTTCTTTTCCAACAATAAAATGAAAAATGACCATCGGAGAGAAAACGGGCCCCGGAGGACCCCCTTAAGATCATTTGTATCAGGCTTGATTGGAAATAAAGCATCCCAAAGATGCAGATGTTTGTTTTGTTAGTTTGTTTAATTCTTATCTTCGTATCACTCTCCAGTTTCTAAGTAAGAATACGATGAAATGGAGAATTTTATAGTTATGTTGATGCAATTTTAAAAACTGAAATGGTATCCGTTTTGTAGCATTATGTAACTAATTACTTCTTCTTAATGGAAGATTTGAAAATGTTGTAAGGTAATCAATATCGGCATTGAGACACGAAAAAATTTAAAAGAAAATGCCAACGAGCTGCAATGGAAATAATTACACACACTAGCAAAAACTTCACTTATAGTCACACACATATTATAACTGGAAACAATGCACTATCTCAGCTGCAATGGTTGTTGTATTTATGCGAAAATACAAATTCGCTGGAAACGTTTCAAATTGCTCCAAAAACACGAAATGAGAAGAACATGGGCGTTTATTAAAATAAGAAAGTGTCAAATACAAAGTAAAAAGTTAGACGAAAATAAGAGATAGTATCATATTACACGTAAAGAAGCTAAAAGAGACTTTTATTCGTAAACAAAACGTTCCGAAAACGTCAGGGCCCTGCGACGATAGCAGATCAACTTTTGCCTATTATAGCCGAAATGTTACAAAGTGTTGAGCAATAATATGGCACCTTTTCTGCATTGTTACCCTGCATAGTGTAGATACAAAGAAGAAGAGGCAGTGTGCAAATCTGGCCTACCTATCTACACGTATATCATAATTTTGGGGATTTAAAGCATAGTCATTGAATTAACTATTATAATTTCACTGAATTAGTGCATACTTAGTAATAAAAAACTTGATACATATCTATGCTTCTCAGTGTAGACAGTGATTTCATTACCTACTCAGAAAACACTTGTCAGTAATATACAGGGTGTTTCAGATTCAGAATAAGAGGCAAAAAATTGCACACCAAGTAGAAGATGTCCAAATAAATACTATTTCTTCTATGAAATTTTCCGAAGAAAGAGACATTGAGATATTAGCCGTTTATTGTTTTAAAGGATGGAATTTAATAACTAAATTACTTGCAATATTTATTTTGAATTTACGTTGGTCGGGCGAAATGTTCTAGTTGCATGACCTCCTAGATCTTTTGACATGACTCCATTCGTTTTCAATTTTTGGGGACACGTGAAGAGCCTTGTTTAAGCTACACCCATTGAGTCTGAGGAAGATCTTGTGGCCAGAATTGCAGTGGCTGCAGGTGAGACACCTTAATGCCTGACGTGTTTCCTAATATCCGGCAGTCGTTAAGGCTAACATTCGAAAAGTGCATTGATTAGGTGGAACACATTTTGAAAAAACTTTGTGAAGTAAATTCAAACTAAATATTGCGAGTATTTGTGCTATTAAATTTCATCATTTAAAACAATAAACCGCAAATACCTTCCAACCCCGATCTTTTGGGGTAAATTTCATAGAAAAAAAAGGTTTATTTGGCCATTTTCTACTTGATGTGCAATTTTGTTCCTCGTGTTCTGAAACACTCAGTATACACAATTGTGTACACGACCCGTCATAAATGACGGGATTCAATATTGTCTTCATGCAAATCTTCCAGATGTGGATCATAAAGAAATCTATCCATCCTAATAGTATACTCGCGATTAAAATATTCTAGTACTTGTGCACTGGTGAGACTCGAATCACAGATACAGTCATTAAGCATCTTTAAGAGCGTGAAAGGGAGACAGATCAACTAACAAAGACAGACAGCCAATTTTATTTATTCAATGAAATTTCCTGTTGAATATCTTCCGTATTTTTGATGGCGGCTTTGTGGAAGAAAAAGTTTTCTTCAGTTGGCCTCTCTTAGTTCACAAACAAGAATTTGTAACTGTTGAAATTAGTTCTTTCTGTTCTTTGTTTTTTGTTTTTCAGCTGCATCTTTTTCTTTTCATTTTTTGTGTTTTAATTTAACTTTCTATGATTAAGCATGTTTGAGCTTCTAGCAGACCTGCACTAACCTTAAATCGCATTAATTAACATTACTCGTCACGCTTTGGCGTTCACTCATTAAATTATCTTTGAGCTTGCTCTGCTTGGGCAGCATGTCGCCCTTTTAATAAAAGTGGGTCTGGTACCTCTAACTTATTTCTCTTGTGTGTAAAAAAGCAGTCTTTTTCTGCGACTTGAACTCTTCGACCCGGCTCTTGCAGCCTCTTGAATAGGCACTTATTATTCAAGGTAATTTATTGTCAATTGATTGTTTAAATCTTAGCGCTATATGCAATCTTGCAATAAGATACGATATTTAGCTAGTCGGCGACGAGACATCTTAAAACTCTGTCTCTCTACTCAGAAAGCATCTAAAATTTCCTACCGGAGTACCGTACTGATGACCGGCCGCGTCCATTGGGTGCCTTCTATTTTTAGCGAGTATCGTTTTAAAAACTAACCTTACGTTAAAGAAGATCTTCGGTCTCCATTTTAAAGGAATTTAATAATAAAAATACTACAGAGGACGCTGCTGTGCGTACTGTTGGAATCCTCAAGATACGCCTAACTTGGGTACGGTTTCTCTTTTTGCGCATCTCGGGAAACGACTTGCTGTTGTTTCCTTGAAGTTCTTCTGTATTTGAAATGAATGTTCGAACAGTTGCCCTTAAGTTTTAAATCCTAAAACTCCATTGTAATAACATAGGAGAGATTACGCTCACGAAATACCTAACCCTATTTATTTATTTGTTTAAAGGAGACACTTGACCTTTTATTGTATAAGAACTATCAACACTGTACTGGGTGTCCCACAAAAATGTTCCGGAATTTTTAATTGATTATATCTCCGCCTTAAATTAACATATTTTAACTGTCTTTTTATTAACAATGTAGGAAATTTTGTTTCCTTTTAAAATAATTCAAGTTTTTGAAAATCAGTTGAATAACAACTGTACAAGATGATTGATTTACTGAAAGGGGTTGAAAAATTATTCAAAGGGAAAGTTTTAAAAACAACACTGGTGTTCTTCTTCATTTCTCAATACCTACTGTTAAGAATAATTTCATAATGATGTATCCTACATACCACCAAGTATTTAAACCCTCTGAGAGGTTTCAAGTTTCAAGTGTTCTCAATAATAGTGTTTCAAGAACTGAAAGAAAACAGTGCAATAATGGGTAAAACTCTTCGTTCAACGGTGGCTAGAAGTAATACTTGCCTTGAGAGAAATGGAGGGTATGTCGAAGGAAACTAAATTACTTTATTTATTTAAACGTTATTTAAGGTAATGATTTGTTACTCATTAAAATTTTTGTTTGTTCAGTTTTATGGAAACTACAAAATAAGGAAGAATATCAATATTATTTTATAACTTTTCCTTTGAACTATTACTTTTCCTACCCCTTTCAGTAAATTGATCATTAAAATTGTAAAGTGGTTATTCAACCGATTTTCAAAAACTTAAATTATTCGAAAAGGAAACGAAATTTACTACATTGTGGAAAAAGACAATTCAAATATGTTAATCCAAAGCTGAGACATAATTAATTAAAAATCGGGGACATTTTTGTGGGACACCTGGTATATAGGCCGCCGCCACACGGAGACCAAATGGTAACGTTTCATCATAATTTTCTACAGTCAGCAGCACCAATCGGTCTGTCCAGCGCCACGAAGCCGTCAGATTTCAGCCTTAGTTAAGCATAGTATGACCACAGTACAGAGAAGAGAAGTAGTTTCAAATAGCGGGGTTGGCACGACCGCTTTTGGCAGCGTGTGACGTCATG
The DNA here is from genome assembly GCA_030386875.1 of Morinoia aosen. Lineage (NCBI taxonomy): Eukaryota > Metazoa > Arthropoda > Malacostraca > Amphipoda > Talitridae > Morinoia > Morinoia aosen. Next base: position 28,635,932 of record CM059580.1, on the reverse strand, counting down.
CTTTGGCTAAGCGTGACGTCACAATAGCCGGCCGCTGATTGGTCTATTTCGTGTACAATTTCTGCCAGACGTACAATACCTCGACTGCGTTGCTTCTGGCGTTCCCAGCTGTTCTTTGTTTGCTCATAACTTTTACCTAGTCAAATACGATTGGAATAGAAATGTAAGTAAAACTAAAACGCTGGGGCTGTATTATTTATTCAATGAATACTTCATCGTTATAAGTTTCTTTGCTCTGGATCATATTTTAACGAGCATTCAAAAAGACATTTTTACACCCGTACCTGCATAATTTACAAAAACTATCATTAACGTGTTGTTTGAGGGTATAGTATCTCAATGTTTTGATCCACAAATTCGTGAATTAATGTCCATGATTAAAAACCAACAATATTCGTCAACACGAGCTTTGGTGAATTAGAGACTGGTGAGTTAGGGTCATCGACATGGCACATATTTTCGGTAACAAAATTCCGACGCAGATTAAATGAAATATTTACATTTAGGATGGTAAAAGTGCACTCTATATTTTCTACTAATGGATGGCAGTAACGCTTTATCATGAAACTAAATACATGGACATAATTCAAGCTTAGTTTACTAATAAATACTATTCTTTCTCCAATAGAAGAACACCAGTTCAACTTAGTTGATTGCTCCTAAAAGAAAGTACTCAACAGTAAGTACTTGTTATTTCCTATAACAAGCTACGTACCGCAACTCATCGAAAACAAATAGTAAAACTAGACAAAAGTAAACAAACATCTCCATGTAACATGAGTAGTCAACATAATTCTCATAAAATACGCATCTTTGAAGAGTGCGTAATATATTACACCACGACGATTACATACTGAGTTAGTTTAAGCCTCTCACACCACGTGAAAGGTGGTCCCAAGAAAGGACAGCAGAAGAAGCCATTTAGTGTGCAATTAAGGGAATGGGGAATCAAAGGACGAGATACGTCCACACACATCACGCACAGAAACAGCAAGATTGAAGAATGTTATTTAAATATGATTAAAGTGGACAAAGAAAGTAACAGATGCTGAAAAAAGACACCAGTGAACCGAAAAAAGATGGTCCGTAACAAAATCAAACATATATTTACATCTATCCCTATGTCAGAGCTAATTCCCACAGATTCAATAGTTGGCTACTTACACCAGGAAATAAAGGCGTCGGTTATCGATTAGAGCTAACGGGGATTCTGTGACGAAAATTGACACCAGAAAATTAAATGAAACATTGTCCATAGCGAGAGAAAGTAAAATGAGGACAGCCCATAATTAATTGACCTTTCAATTGGTTGATGAAAGTAGAGCTATGAACACTATGATGTTAATACTTATTTCTTCGAATAAAAAATATGTTCATGCTTACACATAACGTGGCACTTAATTAACTCAGCAACTAAAAAGCTACTTTCGCTTTGCTTCGGTTTCAAACCCACAATTTATCATGATTCACTTGACCCCTCGTTCTCCAAATTTGTTCCCTAAGCGAGGTTTTCTTGTGGGACTCGTCACGAGTTATGTAACAAAATCAACAAATGTACAATAACTAAATGAACTTTTCATGAAATAGCTTAACTCTCGTGTAATGCGCGATGGAGCTTTATTGAAACGATAAAGAATAAAGCTCAAATTGTAAAAACGGCCATGGCTATCACTTAAAGAGTCCTGTTTTCAAAACGTAGCTTTCATAAACCATATGTTGTTTATCCTTAGAAGAAAATTAGTTTCAAAATCCTAGCATTCATAGTATTTTTTTATCGGCAAATTAAAAGGATCGGTTACTTCTGGGGCAACATATACAACAATAATATGTTCAGCAGATCGTAAATAATGAATCAAAAATATATATTATGATCACTAATATGATATTACTATTTGTTCAAACACAGACATTGCACGAGAATTGTAATAAGTCAGCGAATAGATTAAGAATAAATGAACTGCCAATAATAGAAAGAACTAATAACAACACCAGCAATAATTTCAATGTTAACCTGCTTGTTTCTTTCTTAGTCAATCAGACTTCTACAATTATGAGAAATACCACAAGTGTGCGGTAAATTATTCCGTCCTTCCTCTAAGCAAATTTACATACTTGTATTTAATTCTGATTGAGTTTCCTCCTTCCATCCATGCGTGACAATCTTATCATTGACACTATTCAGCATCATATGCAACAAATTGATAGTCTTTTACACGACTGCAGATACTTTGTAACATGAATATCGCTGCGCTCAATTCAATACAATACGGCGGAACGAAAGTAAAGCGGAAAGGAATTACGGAATTAGCTGACAAATAAAGAGAAATTTAATACACAATTCTTAAGAAAGAGCAATACGAACATGTATACAATCGTGCACCAATGCTGTTCATTACAAAGAAATAAATAACGAGCAACGAAAAGAAATGAAGCTATATTTTTCCAAGACCAAGTCTTATTGTAACATTTCATTGATGTGTAATTTTCTTTATTTTATCAGTAGGATTACTGCTCTCTTAGGCTTTATTGATGTGCTTAATGGTTTGATAAGTCCTGCAAGTCACATAAAATTTGATGAAGAACTCCTTCACATCAGCAGCGCACAATACAGGCGGAGAGCACGCTTCATCAATGACTTTCTGAGCTAGTTCACAGAAACCTTGAACATGACTGAACTTATCAAAACAGAACAAAAATACTCTCTCGTAGGTCATGATTGTTTAAATGAAAGATTTGCTGCAGTAATGGAGGCTTCGTTGCAGATCATTGTTTTGTACATATTCTTTGAATGACACGAAGAGGTGCGTGTTTAGGTCTTCAGGCGCAAGAATTAACTAACACGCAGAACAGTCTTTTAACATTGAACCTTTCTTAATTCGGTGATAACTATCAACTTTCATAGCAACATACCCACTCAAGTAAGCTGCTGCATTGTTGACCTCGGCCGACTCAAACAGAGTTCCAACCGATTCGTTGCCATCGAAGTGCTTCGCGGTAGTCATGTCTTCGTCGTTGAGTACAACCGGCGGCGGAGACAAATCCTCATCTTCTGGTCGCTGAATCAGAGGAGGAAAACAGTTTAATATTTACGCATGCCGACTTCCATATTTGGGAGTGGTGGTGGGAGAGTATTTGGGAGTGGGAGTGGTGGTGGGAGTGGTGGTGGTGGTGGTGGTGGGAGCTGCAGCAGTGGAATTCGACAACACCTGAGCTGCAAGTTTCACTTTCATTTTTGACGAAAACCTCAAACTGTGCACATGCCTATCAGACAGCTTTGGAACCATTTTCAAGCTGTGCATTTTCTCTTTTTCAAACAGTGTGACGATGTGATCCCAGCTTGCAGCGTGCTTCAAGCCTGGCACAGGAACGTCACTTCTGAGCAAGAGACTTCTAGAGTTTTTCAGTAGATGGGGAGGGTCTTTGTAGATAAAGTAGGACTTCGTTCCTAGCTCAATAGTTGGGTTTGTATGTGAGCAACCCAGGGATTTGAAAGATTTTTCAAAATTTGAACCTTGGTCAGAAGTTATTCCAAGCACTACAAAGCCCTCAGTTTCAAGGGATTTTATAACGGTCTGAAGAATTTCAATAAGACTGGTAGATCGAACAGCACCCGATGTTAAATAATATCCAATTGGAAATTGCCAGTGTTTCTTCACCCCACACGCCATAACGCACAATGCTGATGATACCAAGTTCTTTTTTCTCTTAAAACCATCATCTGCGTACCCAAATATTTTCTTCTTGTCGGGACTGTACAACAGGCCTCTTGTTAATGACATTTCATCCATAAGGATGAAAATTAGCTTATCGTGTTCACTTTGGGGATTAACTTTGAGTCTTAACATTGATATGTTCTGCTCATTGCAACCGGGGTTCATTTTGTGGGCCTTCAGGACACGAAGAATTGTAGAAGGCGATGGTAGTGGTAGCATTCTCCTCAACAAGTTGTACCCGGATATGCTGCAACTCACTAGCATGTTAACTGCCATCCACTCATGGAACGATGTGTAGCGTCGCTTTCCTTTCAGTTTAAATTTGACAAATTCCGTGATGTAGGGACCAAATGATGGATGAAACTGTTGTACTATGTTCTGCAGGTTAGACCGACGATTGATGATAGGTCCCCTAACTCTCTTTCTCATGAGAGAAGCTCCCTTGCTTTTGGGTTTTAAAAATGTAGACGAACGATTGGTCGTTACTAGTGCAGAAGGCTGATCAAACAATTTCTTCTTACAGGTCAGAGTTGCTTCATCTTTCGTCATACAGGCCTTTTCCTGGAAGAAACGAACAAATAAACAAAAAGGCAATGGAGGGAAAATTCAGATGAAAAGAGGTTGAGCGCTAACAAAAATAAGTAACGAAGAATGTGATACGTTATTTGTACACGACAGGGAAGGAAAGTAGGGCTGTAGGAATATGAACGGAAGAAGAAATATTAGGGGCTTGATAATTTGAAAATACACAAATCAAATGGAGGTGGAGCGAGAGCGGGGTTGACACTTAAAAAAAACAAAAAAAACACACAAAAAAGTAAAAAAACACGTAAAAAAACACTAAATCATGTTTTTTTAGCTTTTTGGGTTTTATTAGTGCTATTTAAATTTTACTTGTTTTCAAGCTTATAGAATCAAAATGAGCTAAATAATTATATTGTCAAAAATTTGTCCAAGGCATTTGCATGACCATGACAATAAATATTGAAAAACAAAAAACACCACTATAAAAATAAAATAAGAAAAACCCGAATCACAGAACAAAACTCAAGGGACTAGTATACTTCCACGAGTTCCATTTCCAAGGTAAAAAAACAAAAACTAAGAAACAAATGCAGTTTGACTATTTGAGAGTATAGAAACTTCTGAATTCTTCCTGTCTTCTAGACTAGACTGCTACTACAGTACTACTGTGTTTCTCTTTCTACATCCACTGCCATTTCATCATAGTCATCCAAATCATGATCATTTGTGAGGTGGCGATATAATGAGACCAATTTCTGTGCACGTTCCGATCCTAATCTATTTACCAATTTATTCCACACAATTCCAAATGTTGAGAAAATTCTCTCAATGGAACCTGAACTTGCGGGCAAGGATGAAGATTGCTTATAAACTTGCAGAAACTCTCTGTCAGTGTTTTTTCAGGAATCTGCACTTTCTGCTGTTTCATGTCTTGAATATCCGACCATCAACGAGGAGTCATTGTCTTAGTGATATTCATGTTGAACAAGTGTTTTGGGAAGATGTTTGAGCCTTTCAATTTATACAAATAAAGCGCGCTGATGAACTCCGGATTGTATTCAGCCAACCACTCTTCAATATCTGTCTCCTGTGAGAGCTTTGCCTGAAATAAGTCTCAACAATTATAGTCAGATGGGGTAAGACACGACCGCAGCCATCATGGGGTAAGAAAGTAAAGAAACGACTGGCCTATGGTAAGCATTCAAGCTGCACTGGAGCAAACTTGACGATGGAATCTGTTAGAGCATTTATTTCTTATCATTTTAGGGTTTGTTGCTATCCTGAACTGCAAAAAGTGATTTTTTGGGCAAAAAATTGTTGGCATGTCACTACATGTTGTAACATGTAACAGTGTGGTTGATTGACTTGGCTTGCGTTGCTAAGCACTCCAGCTCACACAATACACATGTTAAGTTGTTAACAGCATGCCTGTTAAGTGATGTGCAGCTGTATTGCTTCAAGTTGCTTGTGGTGGTTACTTATGATCTGCATGGTGCTACCCTCTCACATGACTTGCGTCTGTCTGCTGCTAAAACAACTCACTATGAATTGACAAGCACAGCAATTCTCTTTGCACATCTTATATCTTTACAGACTGCAGAGCTATGTCCCTATGCATATGGTAATTGGTGAATGGTAATTATGATGGACAAACTTAATTCATATATTGTTCATATATGTACTAATTCATATAATAATGTAATATAATGTTGGAAATAAAGTAATCAAATAACAATATTTACTCAAAAAGTGTATATATGTATATATATCTGGAAAAGAGGCAACTGGAGCTGTGTGAATAACTCTTTTAAACAAAAACAGGTATTACAAAAAAAAACAATAAAGCCAAAAAAATACAATAAAACCCCCCAAAAAATTTAACCCAAAAAATCCCATGTGGATTGTTTTTTAAAAAAAAACATGTTTTTTTCCATCCCTGAGCAAGAGGAATGGGAAAGTGGAGGAGAATGGCAAGGTGAGTTAGGGATAAAAGAGAGGGAAAGAGAAGGAAGAGAGATAGGAGAATGAGGAAAGTTGATGTGTGATTTTAATAAATGTTCTATATGAATATAAAGAATTTAAATGGCAATGAAGACAGTATAAAACAAGCAACACTCACTGTCCAGTTGAAGGAATCTTTTTTAACTTTCTCAGTTGAACCCAAATTTGAAGGAGTAGCAATTTGTTGAGTCTGTGATACACAAGTTGGGTTAGGGACCTGAAATGAAACATACACACTCTATTAAATCACATGCACAGGAATAAATGTGTATTGTGAAATTCATTAGTTATGGAATCTACTTTGAAATGACATGAAATTAATAGAAAATCGAGCAGAATCTTCATAGAATAATTTAATAATTAGAAACCAAGGGAGTAAAAAATCTATTTCTATAATTCAAAAATAACAATAACCAGCTGTCCTAGGTATTTCTTGAGTTTTATTAGACCTCTTTATTTCTTGAGCTGAGAATCAGCTAAATGACTGGTTATATGTAAGATCCTTTACACATAGATGTTTGAAACCTAAATTATAAGATAAAACCATGCTTCAAGGCATATATATACACAGAGCATAAATACTTCACGAACACTAAACACGCCAGTAGGACCCTGGTGCCTGCTGAGCTTAAGCAACAAAGAACTTTCTAAAACGGAATGCCCATGAAGAAGCTTACAGCGGTGTACTTTTATTTTAACAGGAACAAAATGTAATACAGAATATATAAGTAAAGCTGATAATTGGCATACCTCGCAAGTCTCATACGTTACACATTATGAGACCCAACAACCTTTTTTCCTCACATCTTCTGTGATTCAATTATATTGTCACCTCCAGAATGCTAGAACACATCAACAATCATGATCACACAAACCACACAACAGTTGTTGAAGGCTCAGCACATGAAGAATAAATCATTATGAAAAACAAAGGTCCTGATTTTATGTTATGAACAAGTTTGAGCTACTATTAAGACAAGAAGCAATCCGAGCATAAGAAAACTTTTTAAATGTAACACAATTGTTAGAATTGACCTTGGACAGTCATTATTCGAACTACAATCTTTTGAAACTACATTGGAAACATATACACTGCTGATCAAATGTTCAAGACCACTTTAAAAATTTAATTAATAAAACAATTCGGATACATAAATACATACTCCTTCACTAAAGGCTCACTTATTAGGCAAGGTTAATTACCACTCTTGACACCAATAACCATCACTGGAGTGCTACTACTTACAGCATTGATGGAGGCCTTTGACAAAACTGTGGCAGGACTTGTGACTCTGGCTTTGACTTGGGTTGCCACAGAAGATCTGAGGGGGATTTTGATGGGAGTCCTCATGGGACTTCTAACTGAAATCTTTGTTGGGGTAATCACAGGGACTGCTCCTGAAGTGCTGGCTGGGAGTCTAGGGGTGCTGATTGGAAGCTGATTTGGGTTGTGGGGCAGGCTTCTGATAAGGTTCCTAACAGGCGTTCTTGTTGGGGCTCTGGGAGGTGTGCCGATTGTAGTCCTCATTTTTTTTTAACGGAGACTCGTCAGAGGTTGATGGAGAAACTCTCTTTGCAAGGAACATGAGTTGAGCATTAGCTGTGAGGAAGAAAGAACCCATAGTTAGCTCTTTGCAGCAAAATCATTCCCCTTCTTTGAAACCTGAGAGGTTGTCACAGGGTTGGCTAAAATCTCTTTTGCCCTAATTGAATATTGTTTGGCAAAATTAAAACCTAAATACCCCATTGTTCAGAATTAAAAAAAGTATGAACAACGAGTATATTTAAAAAACAATCAATGAGAAATAAATGATATACACAACTCTTTCAATCAGGTTGGCCAAAATTTATTTCTTTAAAATCCAATTTCATTTAGAGGTTATCATGTTTTTCCAGTAATATTTATTTCTTCGAGTGGTTTTTATTTCATTCCAGTATTTTATTCGCTGGGAATTATTCCCATTTTTTCTTCCAGGACTGACAATTAATATATATATATTTGCAATTTTATCATTTAACACTTTGACCGCAGCGTGACCCACCGGTGGTACACGGAGGTAATTTTCACAACGCTGCAGACCGACCAGTAGTCACAAACACAATTTCCATAAATACTTAATCAAAGCTAAATGAAGGCACGATCCAGTTCATGTTTGCTATTTTCAACATCGCGCGCTGCAGTTGACTTTTAATTTGAGTTTGGTGTTGAACTTAATATTTAGTAGTTGCGGTTAAAGTGTTAATAGGAGTTGTAAGGAATCAGGGTAACAAATTTGAGCCTGAATACTTCAAGAACAAAACACATCCATCACTGTTACACAGTGGCTTCTAAGCATAGCTAACATGAAAACTTTTCAAAACATTGTAACCAATATGACAGTTGTATAAATATACTGCTACTTTAATACAAACATATATGAGTGCAGATAATAAAAACAGAGCTAGAATATTTTTAGCTTCTCATATCCCTTGCCTTTTATACTAAAAGAACCATTAGGTAATTAGTCATCCTCACATGTTGAGCAACTCAGTGATATTTTACAAAATATGGGAAAATTATGAAAAATGAACTAATACAATAATGTAAGCTCATATTGCATATTTATTATAACTTTTGTTGTTCAAGAAATAACTGTTTTAAAAATTCATTTAGGGGTATTATTCTTCATCTCATATATCACTGAAAAAAATGCAAATTTGTGATTGAGTTGTAAATGCTTGTCCACAGCATATTTTAATGGCGTGTATTTACATGGTTATATTACTTTATTGGTTGCAAAAGTATGAGTTCAGATCTAGGATAAAGTTCAAAGGGGTATTTTCATTTGTTAACTCTGTCTTGTGAGTTTTCAATACTGACCTTGTCCTTGATAAAAGCTCAAAAAAGTTTGCAGTTTTTGGACTATATTTTTTTGGGCACAAGTGTGAGGTTTGGACAAAAACCCAAAGCTCTGACCAACTATAGCAACTGTGTGTTAGTTTATATATCTGACAAACTCTCATCCTCCTCATTGTAAAATGAACTTTGTTTCTATGAAATTAAACATGAAATACAGCTAACAATGGGTTTACGATTCTTTATGTTATATTAGCACTTGTGATTTTTACTTCAATGACCCTTGATTTAAGAATCATAGCTAGGTATAGGTATTTCTGAAGTCAATATCTACAAAATTGGTAGTTGCACAGCAAATTAATAAATTCATGGCTGTTTTCAAAAAATAGCAGGATATTCAAGAACACATATCAGAAAAAAATGTTAAATCAAAGTATCAGCAAAATTTCAGGCAGAAGTACATTTATTATACAAATGTAAGTGCAAGGAAACAAAGGTTCTCCAACAATGTTGGACTTTCTACACTAAAATGAAGAATCAAACTCAAGATCTTGAACTGTCCTTCTTCATTGATTAAGAAGTGTAATATTTGAGAAATGAAATTTCCTGAACTTATAATAGTAAAGAAGTGTACTCTTTCTCAATGGAATAAATTTTTGTTTTCAATTGATAAGAACTGAAAACCAACTACTTTACACTTTGGTGGTGACCAATACATTAGCACATACATTAAAAACTTTGGAGAGTATCAAAGGAATGCAAACTATAAATAAAAGTGTTATAAAAGTGCAACTCATTGGGAAATAAGCATGAAACTGCACTATGAAGTGACTGATATGTTATGAAAGCCAACAAATAATCCACAAAAAGAATAAGTAAAACCCACCAAAATGTAGACGAATTTCAAAGTACAATATATTAAAAATGAGAAGATTTTAGTATGACCATAACGGTAACAAACTTTCTTAGGTCAGGCTAATGTACCCAAATAAACACTTACCTTCATCAGACTTGAGAATGTCAACAAATTTTTGTGGTATTGCACCCTCATTCAGCCAACTCTTAGCCTTTAAAGGTGATAATGTTCTTGCGAAATCAGACCGGTGGAAGAGCTTAGCACAAATGTATCACAAATGTAGCCATCACGATTATTGTTAAACAACTGTGGCGAAAGCCCTCACGATTCATACAGAAGGTCACGTCATTCACATCCGTGCTCTGAGTGGATGATTGTCGCTGTGACGTCACAATTGTTATGACGTCACAATAGCCGGTTTTGGATATAAAGTTACTTCTCTTCTCTGTACTCTGGTATGACTAAGCTTGTCCCAAACTATAAGGCTGAAATCTGACGGTTTCGTGGCGCTGGACAGACCGATTGGTGCTGCTGACTGTAGAAAATTATGATGAAACGTTACCATTTAGTCTCCGTGTGACGGCGGCCGCAGGTGTCCGTCAATTTATAAATAAGTATATGTTCTCGTGCATAATTTCCCCTATGTCATTACAATGGGAATCTGCTTGCTTGGACAGTATCATAAATACCATTTAAATAATATAAAAAACCTGGCATCTGCTCACTTATGTTTAAAAGTAAAAAACATTGCGTGAAAATCGAATCTACTGTCAAGAAAATGCGGCTTATCGCAGCAAAAAAGGTATGACAATTTTTTTGAAAACTTCCTGGCGAACAATAATTTAAATTATAATACACAGTTGCTGCTTGCTTGGTTGGTGTGTGCGTCTGTGACGTTCTTGAAGATGCTTAATGACCATATCTGATATACGATTTTTACCAGTGCACAAGAATACTGTATTTTAATCGCGGGTACTGTTAGGATGGATATATTTGTTTGCCATCTTTATCTTGAGATTTTTTTTGAAACGATACCATTAAATCCCGTCATTTTTGATCAATCATGTACACTAGTATCTTGATTATTAACATTCTGTAGTCAATTTAAAAGTCGTTCGCTAATAAAGAATATAATGAACATATCCACAGGTTTCAACACCTGCAACCGTTTACTACTAAGAATGACTGTCGTGTGTTTATTTATACGTTTTGTGTCACGCTGTTAATTGATAGAAAGAAATTAGCACTTGCGGTCTTGGGTCCAGTTCACGGTCAATTAATACACTCATTTTCGTTGTGCAAGTGCTCTATAATAAGTCACTTTCAAAACAATTAGAGCGATCCAGAGCCTTATATACTCGAGTTTGTATCGTGAATACCAAGTTCAGCGGGGTATTGTATATAAAAATGTACCGTATTGTATATTACAATATACTGTATTACAATGTACTGTATTGCATATTACAGTATACTTACACAAGTTCGCAGTTGCTTTCAGTAATGCTGAATTCCTGGATCTTGGATACGACACGAATGGCTATAATTACTTCTCTTGCGGCTCAAAAATACTGTGTTCTGAGAGTTTATTACTCTAACAAGAAAAATAAGTTACATTTGGAATGAGTTTAAGCATGGAAACTCCACTCAAACGAAATTTTGTTGAAGAAAGGTATTGAATACCGTCATTTTTGACGGTCCGTGTACACTAGTTAAGAAATAAAATATTCATCTTATAAATTATGAATAGGTGGAGTTGGAGTCATAAAATTGTGAATAGGCGGGGTCGGTTTGGAGTCGCCAAATTCTGGAAAAGTGGAGTCGGAGTCGCCAAATTCTGAAAAGGTGGAGTCGGAGTCGCCAAATTCGGAAAAGTTGGAGTCGGAGTCGGAGTCGCCAAATTCTGGAAAGGTGGAGTCGGAGTCGGAGTCGCCAAATTCTGTAAAGGTGGAGTCGGAGTCGGAGTCGAAGTCGCAAATTTATCGCTCCGACTCCGCAACCCTGCCTATAAGGAAATGTAAGGATATACCACTGGTGTTCAAGATTCATCGTTCAAATCCAACTGAGAGCGCCCTGAGATGATTCATTTTATCCCCAAGCCCTCATACTTTTCAGTAAGGTTCATATGTCTGGCCATATTCAGGTCCTACACGTTTCATTGTAGTTACAAATTGATATTTCTGCATAAATGGGAGATCCCTACGTGACCGTGTGTGTCGTTCCCATGAGTGGTGGCTTTGTGTTGCTTCCCTGGTGCGTGCTCCTGTTAAATGCGTCCTTGTTTATTTACACTTGATTCCTCTATTTTGATCCCACAATAATTTTCGAACAAATTTCGATTAATTCAAATGAATTTCAAGAGTAGCGCAGAAATTGACAGCCATTATGTGATGCTCAGGTATCCAGCAACCCACGAGAACTACCCCCTCCGGGAGTTCTCAAATCTCATCGTCTTACCGACATTTCAAAAAAACATCCCCCCCGGTTCAGTAACCACGCACACAAACACAACATCCACCACCCCTCCCCCTCAGCACTATCCCGTCGTCCGACTCCTTCATATTAAACAAACAAAATCAACACAACTTGTCACTTGTTATACTTCTCACTCTCCTAACTTGGCCACACCTCCCCGAAACTCACACTCTACCTCACCAAATCTAACCTTATTTATCCTTATCAAACTTTAGCCCACTCATTCTATATCAATCAAACCAAATCTGACTCAATTTACCCAATCTAACCCAATCTAACATAGTCTGTCCTATGTAAACCATCCTAAACCAATCTAACATAACTTAACCCAATCTAAACCAATCTAACATACTCTAACCCCATCTAAATCAATATTACATTATCTATAACACAATCTACCCTAATCTAACCAAACCTTGTGGAGCAAGCTATTCAATAAATGTTTTCTTCACCCTGTGTAATATCTTTTCACCTTATCCAACAGCATCCGTAGATGCCGATGTTGTTGTTGATGCTTGTTAATCTTGTCCTACACATGCTAGTGTCATTGTCATTGCCTATTCCAATAAACGGATCGTACGTTCAGGAACATCTATAACTCAAAATTTTAGGAATAAAATGAAATAAGAAGTTTAAAGTTCCCCAAAAAAATAAAACAGAAATGCAGCAGCAATATTTAATATATTCCAATTGTGCTGTGATGTAACCTGAAGTAATCAATAACGTCATTCTGGAACAGAAGTATCTGAAAACCTTTAAACGAAACATAAAAAAATATATAATATGGGAGCCACATAAATATTCCAATAGCCTTACTGTGGAAAATTTTCAAATAGACGAAAATACAATTAATAACTCAGAATACCTAAAATTCTTCATAATAGAATTAAATTTTTTCTAATTACCTACAAATTTCTTACCCTCTTGAAAAGCACAAAATTGTGGCCCTGGAAATGTTCATGGGCAACTGAAACCGTAAAACCAAACTAAAACTTCGAAAATAACTATCACGAAAATAGTTTTGAAGTTTCATAGTACTTTCACACGAAGTTTCATCGTACATAAAATTACATGGAAGTCGAACCGGTAAATCACAAGCCTTAATATCCCAACCTAATTTCAATAACTCGAAATATCTTGCTATAAATGCGAATTATTTCAATTCCCTATTACAGTACAAAACATTCATATAATATTGAATACCTTTCAACACTTCTAAGTCACTCCAAAGGCTTTCGTGTGCCAAATATAACTAACCCAGCAATTAAACTCTTAAACATTATCGTAAAACATTATTCAATCGTGAAATGAGCAATATGCCTTGAAACAACTCACATATTACGCTGAAAAAAAACACTTCTTTAGCTTATGGTGTAACTACGCAGTATAACCAAATCATCAAGCCCTATCGTACTCTGACGATATCTGCACGGTCATGCACAGTGTTAAAACACCAAAATTTATTTCCCACTTATACCCCGCTCATAAATTCTCCAATTACCAATAATTGTTATTCCTCACGCAACAATGCTAAAACCCATTCCTCCTAAATTCAATCTATAACAACAGAGCACCCTTAAATCTCACAAAATCAAATCCCTTTCATTATTTCACTGAGTAATGTACAAAGTGTTCGAATAAACTTTGAATCGATCTCTAAATTCAAACACAGAGAAATAGACTATTATGCCTTCATAAAATGTCCTACATTTCCTCTTCCTACAGTTATATGAGCTATCAACACAGTTCTCAGTAAGATACATTCAAGCAATTATTATTATTATTATTTCTTCAACTTCAATTATACCTTCATAATAATACCCAACTCTCCTTTCTATCATACATTTTCAAACAACAACACAGAATTGACAACACGTCCTTCCCCTTTAATAATGTCTGCTCCGTACTAAAGTAAGCGTGTATAGCTCCTACCTAAAGTGACTCCATTAAACACCCCGATATCTTCTACTCTGCTTTAAACATAAATTTTAACCTACCAATGAACACATGATGACATAATAGTACATTTCTGTGCCCTTAAGAAACACATCATCAACCTACTGAATTTGACATCACTTTCACCATTCATCCGAGTTTCACATAATTGATGCTATTTTCCACACATTAAATACGATACTATATTGAAATTTTTTCTCTCCCGCTTCAATTATTTCATCACAATACCTTTCATTTTCTTTTCGTACATTTATCTTCATTTCAATACTAATTTTTCCCTCATTTTTTACCAATATATATACACGCTGATCATAATTAAAGTTGAAAAAATTATGTAAATGCCCTTCCATCTACAGCTAATAATAGTTCCAACCCCAAATGTTACGCACGGCTTCTGCACGCGTTCACGTTTCTCAAATTCAACTCTAACAAGATTACTTGCGATCCATCGGGTGATAATTTCACCGTTTTACTTATCATGTGTACTCTAACTAGTAGGTAAATTGCCTTTTTCGCTTCTCAATGCTTTGTTTAAGAAGATCGTCCCAGGCCCCTGTCACTCAGGTGGTAATTTTTCATGTTTTTATTGGAAAAGAACCCTTAGGTGGTGGACTATTCGGTCCTAAAAATTTATGATGCTACGGACAATAGACCCTCCCCCCCCCCAACGGGTAAGGGGACCAAAATCTTTAACTTTGAGCCCATTTCAACCCAATATAAAAAGAGAATAAATGAGAAATGGAAAAAAAACAATTTAAGCTTGTTAGGAATGTTTCATGGATTCTAAAACTGTGTTTGTTTTTGTTCTAGCATCAAAACTGAATGAGGAGATACGTCTTGAAATATCAATATCAGTGAAATATCAATACCTAAAAACCAATATGTCATTTTTTCCAAAAATTAAGGCCTAAATAAAAAAAATGAATGAATGAAATTGTGTTTGTTTTCAAAAGTTACATATCATAGTCAAATTTCATAAGAATCAGACTGAAAATAAAAAAATTCATATATGTGAAAAAAGAAAAAAAAATTTTGTTTCATTTTTTTGGTTAGGAAATTACAATTCACAGTGTGAATATGAAGTTATATATGGAAATTATCGAAATAAAATTAAAACTGCATTCAATTACGAAAATTCTTCATTATATTCCACTTCAACAAAAAATTTTGTTTATGCTTAGACCCAACACTTCTAACTTTCAACATTCAAAATGCTACTTGTCTTCGAGTTTTGATGCTAGAACAAAACCAAAGACAGTTTTAGAATCCTTGGAATATTCCTAACACACTCAAATGGGATTTTTCCCAAATACAAGTATTTCGAAAAAATACATAGCTCTAAACCAAAAAAAAATACTGTTTTTAGAAATTTTGAAAAATTTAATGGAATAGAAAAAGTTTGAATTTGAAAAAAAACATTTGAGTGTGCTAGGAATGTTCCAAGGATTCTAAAACTGTCTTTGGTTTTGTTCTAGCATCAAAACTCGACGACAAGTAGCATTTTGAAATATCCATAAGATATACATAAAAACTAATTTTTCGAAAAAAAAATGAAAACTAAGCCCTAAATCGAAAAAGTGACGTGAGTAAAAAAGGTTTACTCCTACAAAATACATATACTGGCCAATTTTCAAACGAATCGGACGAAAAAAGTTGAAAAAGTGGGACGATCTCCTTAAACAAGTTATAATTCATTGTGTTCAATGCTACTGTGTTGTTCCCCACTGCGCGTAAATCCATGTTAGGGTTTATTAACTGCAAAAATATTTTGGTTTCAATTCGAAATTTCACTTTTCGTGTTCATTCATTTCGAACTTCGCGTCATCATAACCTTAGGGTGCGTGCACACTACGAGCGGAGCGGCGCGGCGCGTGTGTTCACATGTGAGCTGAGCAGAGCGACCTACACAAGCGTCAGTCGCTATGGAGCGTTCCGTGAGTGCGCTCCTGTTGCTCGAAGGCAAGAAACAGGAACGGAAACACTGGATCCATCCCATCAACATGAGGAGAGATCGCTATGGAGAATACCACTATCTCTTCGAAGCACTGTGGAGAGATGAATCACAATTCACGAGTATTTACGGATGAAACCGGCAACTTTTGGTGTACTTCAATCCCTTATAGAAGGAAAAATTTCCAACGAGATGAGATAAATTTGCTGTTCAGTAATAATTCACAATTTTTTTTTGGGGATACATCCACGGCAGTCATCACACCATCACAGTCTCTGCAGTCATCACACCATCACGCAGTACCTGCAGTCATCACACCATCACAGTCTCTGCAGTCATCGCACCATCACAGTCTCTGCAGTCATCACACCATCACACAGTCCCTACAGTTATCACACCATCACAGTCTCTGCAGTCATCACACCATCACGCAGTCCCTACAGTCATCACACCATCACAGTCTCTGCCGTCATCACACCATCACAGTCTCTGCAGTCATCGCACCATCACAGTCTCTGCAGTCATCACACCATCACACAGTCCCTACAGTTATCACACCATCACAGTCTCTGCAGTCATCACACCATCACACAGTCCCTACAGTCATCACACCATCACAGTCTCTGCCGTCATCACACCATCACAGTCTCTGCAGTCATCTCACCATCACAGTCTCTGCAGTCATCACATCATCACGCAGTACCTGCAGTCATCACACCATCACAGTCTCTGCAGTCATCACACCATCCCAATCTCTGCAGTCATCACACCATTAGGGACTCTGCAGTCATCACACCATCACACAGTCCCTGCAGTCATCACACCATCACACAGTCTCTGCATTCATCACACCATCACACAGTCCCTACAGTCATCACACCATCACACAGTCCCTACAGTCATCACACCATCACACAGTCTCTGCAGTCATCACACCATCACACAGTCCCTACAGTCATCACACCATCACACAGTCCCTGCAGTCATCACACCATCACACAGTCCCTGCAGTCATCACACCATCACACAAGTCCCTGCAGTCATCACACCATCACACAGTCCCTGCAGTCATCACACCATCACACAGTCCCTACAGTCATCACACCATCACACAGTCCCTGCAGTCATCACACCATCACACAGTCACGGTAGTCATCACACCATCACAGTCTCTGCAGTCATCACACCATCACAGTCTCTGCAGTCATCACACCATCACAGTCTCTGCAGTCATCACACCATCACAGTCTCTGCAGTCATCACACCATCACACAGTCCCTGCAGTCATCACACCATCACACAGTCCCTGCAGTCATCACACCATCACACAGTCCCTGCAGTCATCACACCATCACACAGTCCCTGCAGTCATCACACCATCACACAGTCCCTACAGTCATCACACCATCACACAGTCCCTGCAGTCATCACACCATCACACAGTCCCTGCAGTCATCACACCATCACACAGTCCCTGCAGTCATCACACCGTCACAGTCCCTGCAGTCATCACACCATCACACAGTCACGGTAGTCATCACACCATCACAGTCTCTGCAGTCATCACACCATCACAGTCTCTGCAGTCATCACACCATCACGCAGTACCTGCAGTCATCACACCATCACAGTCTCTGCAGTCATCGCACCATCACAGTCTCTGCAGTCATCACACCATCCCAGTCTCTGTAGTCATCACACCATTAGAGTCTCTGCAGTCATCACACCATCACACAGTCCCTGCAGTCATCACACCATCACACAGTCTCTGCAGTCATCATACCATCACAGTCTCTGCAGTCATCACAACCTTCATGCTAGGCTGCTCATCACCCTCGCCGAGGGTATAGGGTCTATTGATTGATACAAATCTATTGCGGCAATTACATTTCTTTTTTTTTTAAATACACTAATACTGTACTTAAATAATGTTTAATTTATTAGACGTTTACATCTGGTACATCTACATTAGTCTAAAAGAAAAAAAGGATATAAATAAGTTACTAAAGGAAAATAAAACAATGAAAAACGTTGAAATTTGTTTTATGGATCATTAAGATCCAAAATTGAAATACCCTCAGCTTGGGAACTCACCTTTCCCCTTTAAAGCACCAATTCTTCGGTACAAAAGTAGTCTCCCAATGAGAAAATAGAAAGGTTACCAAATGATAGCACATAGATGTGACAAATGAACAAAACAACGCCGTATTTCATTCCAAATGAGAAGACAGAAGCGGTGGCGGTGTTTTGGTATTTATCTCAAGTTTAGGCAAGCCAAAAATTGGCTCAGAATAAATTGATTTTACGTAATGAAAAAGAAAAATAAATTATTTGGTGTGGTTTTAATGAAACTGATTTAAGGAAAGATCCTAATCAACAAGATTGACTTCGAATTTTTTCACAGGCGAGTCAGTCGTGTGAAGGCCAAATTTGGCAATTATCAAATTATTTTCATGTGGAGTGGCAAATATGTTATATTTACTGTATTGAAATTTTACTCAGTGAAGCCAGGGCTGAAAAACACACTTGCTCTTAGGAACAATCTGGGGACCTCATTTATTTTCATTCATTATTTTCATCAGTAAACTAATTCAAAGCTATCTCAAAAAGGCTCGCTCTGATGAAATAATGATCTACGATCTCTTATTTCCCGAAACGGAGAACTTGGGAACAGCTGCAAACTTCCTAAATCAAATTAAATCGAAATTCCCTTCGTCTCAATTAAGTGAGAAACACAGCCTTAGTTTTGGAACTATCAAAAAATAAGATATAAAGAGGATGATGAAGAACGCATGAAAATTCAAACGTGTTTCAAACATTTCACACCACGAACCTGTTTCAAAAACGTTAAGCGGAAAGATTTGTAAATACTCTATCACTTTTTTCAAGTAGAAAAATATTGTGAGGGTATATGACGCGTTTGAGGAAGAAAAACTAAGCGCCAAAAATTTGAATTTTCAAATTTCACACAGTCAATTTCACAGTTGAATTTTCAAATTTTTGTCTCAAAACGCGAAGCACATCAAGGAGAATCTAACCACCAAATACCATTGCTGAATTCATGGCTGAGTATTTATGCGAAAAAAGGTGCTTATGTACATATATAATGAAAGCATGTTGAAATATGTCTATTTAAGACCATAGATTTTCCTAAAATTGTTTACTTATTATGCTCTATGTGATTTTGACTTTCCAGACTCGCAAATTTAACAGCATTGTTGTTCAATAAATTCTAACATCCTAAAAATTAACAGCCCTCACATGTGATTAGAAAAAGAGAACACGAAATGTTGGAAAGTGGAAATGACAGAGATATTGTAAGATAATAACTACATTTAAATAAATAATATTTTTCCATTACACGATTATTAAACCTCCATTTAAAGGCTCAAAGTTCTGTTAATGGCAAGTAAGTATCTTTACGTCCTAAACACTTTACCTCTGAATGTGGAAAAGTATAAAACGGTGCTGTGCCATTCTTCCACCGAACACTTCATGTACAGGGTGTTTGCAAACTCATGACACAAACTTCGGCAGTGAGTAGAAAAACTGACAGGAACAACTTTTTCACGTATAACAAAAAGTTTGGAAATCTATCGTTTCCGAGATATCTATTGAAAAGTTTCAAAACCCAGCATCTGACAACACTGTTTACGTGTGTGGTCGCTGGATATCAGTACATGGTGTGAAGTTGCTCAACACGATGAACCGCTACCCAATTTCCGAAAAAGCAGATATGCACATGGCATACGGTTCGGCGAATAGCAATGCAAGATTGGCTGATAGACTGCCTGCAGAGCAGTTTCCCAACCGTCGTGTACCTGACGATCGATTCTTCACAAGGTTGCATCAACGCCTGCGAGACGCCGGCAGTTTTGAGGTGAACAGAAGAGAAGCGGGTGGTTGTAGGCGAGAGCAAATACCCGCCGAGGATGAAGAGCGGATACTACAGCATTTTGAAAGAAACCCACGTACTAGCACTCGAGCCGCTGCACATGATCTTGGGATACGTTGTCACTCTGAAGTATGGAAAGTACTCCATGCTGATCGCGTGTACCCTTATCGTGTTACGAGAGTACAAAAACTGCGGTCAACCGACTTTCAGCCCAGTGGACGATTTGTACGCTGGTTTATTAATAGGAATACTGAAGACAATTAATTTTTAAAGCGTGAACTCTTCACTGATGATGCAACTTATACGCGTGGTGGCATATTTAATACGGATAATTTACACTTGTCGCAATATGACGACCATCAAGCTTTGCATCAGAGCAACCACCAAGTGCGGTTTACTCTGAATGTGTGGGCAGGAATTATTGGCGACTATTTAGTTGGGCCGTATGTGCTTCCAGCACGTTTAGCGGGGAAAACTATGAAGTATTTCTCAGGGACGTAATACCTGACCTTCTAGAAAATGTACCTTTGGACATACCACGCGACGTGTGATTTCAACACGACGGAGCTCCACCTAACGTTACTAGGGATGTGCGTCAACATCTTCACCGCACCTTTCCAAACAGATGGATAGGACGATTGGGACCAGCACCATTGCCAGCTCGACCACCAGATTCAACCTTTAGACTTCTTCTACCTATTGGATCACCTGAACTGTTTAGTTTATGAATCTCCAGTGGAGACAGAAATGGATCAGATTGGAAGGATAGTAGAGGATGCAGGACGCTTTACGGATGATCCACGAGTGTTTAATCGTGTCCGGGAGTCACTACTGCACCGCAGAACCTGCATTGCAGCAGCAGGTGGTCATATTGAGCAGCTTTTGCAACGTACATTCATCCATGGGTCAGGATAGGGCAGCTCCCGGCTGTGGAGACACATTACGATTCGATATCTCGTGAATGATGGATTTCCAGACTTTTCGTTTTTCGTGAAAATGTTATTTTCAGGTCAATGCCGAATTCTGTACCATGAGTTTACGAAAACCTTGCGTATATCTTTACGGTTTTTACGAAAATCTTCAAATCGTTTCGAAAATTACCAATTTCTCACTAAAAACCATTTTAAAATTTGGAAAACTTGTCTCTACGTTACCCTCTGACTGATTCGCCTCTGAAAAGAAAAACTCTAAATTATTTTTGCTGATTAGGACCTTTCTTTCAATGAGTTTCATCAAAACTTCAAACCAAATAAATTTTTTTTTTATGTACAAAAAGTTTAATCACTTTTGGAAACAAAGAAACTGTAGAAAAATATTGTAGGGTCATAACCTTACGTTTTTGTTTTAAATTTTATGCAAAAAATAGACAATATTTTCTTATATCTCACTTAGAGCGACTTCTGAATTGAAAAATGAGGTTTTTAAATTGGTCTCAACCTGATTCATCACTGAAAGTTTCAAAGTTTACTGAATAGCAATTTATCGGAAACGTGCTTCGAAGAAACACTTCATCCCTTAAATCTACTTAAAGAACACTTCATACCATAAACCTGCCTCAGAAAAGAACACTGCATACCATAAAATTATTTCAAAAATCACTTGACAGTCGAGCCTAAACTTGAAATTTAATCTGTTGCAATACATTTCAAGTGATAAATTTTATTTCTTTCAAATTCAATCTGTTGTTACATTTCAGGTTTCAACTTTCTTCGAAAATAAACAGCTCTTCTTTCTTACTTTCTACAGGTTTAAACTTAGATACGTACGTTACTTCAGGGTCCCTCTCGTAGATTTAAATGAAATTCTGCAGCCTGAAAAATTGGGCATCCAGCAGCTTGTAAATTAGATTAGATGTTAGTTTGAGGCTCCCCAACCGCAACAAATGAGTTTCAAAAAGAGGACGCAGGAGGGCACCATTAACACTTTGACCGCAACGTGCGCCACCGGTGGCCACGGAGGGGATCTTCATAATGCTGCTGCTCGAACAGTAGTCTCATACTCAGTTTTCATAAATACCGAATTAAAGTTAATGAAGGCTTGATCCAGTTGATATTAGTTATTTTCAAAATTGCCTACTACAATTGAATTTATACTCGCATCGAATATTGAACTTCAGATTAACCAATTGCGGTCATAGTGTATGTATGGAGTTAAGGGACCGCGGAATCTATGCACCAGGTGAATAGAAACATTTAATTGAGAAACAAGTTCGTGAAACAAGATAGAAGTAGAAGAAGAAGGAAGTAGGCGCTGAAAAACAGGATAACAGTCAATCGAAAGAAAACATGAGCCGGAAGAAAATTTAAAAAATATTTCATTTTGGCTTAAGAAAGGCCTACCTAACCAGCTCAAGACCTCACATATTCCGTCCAGGAACATTAATTCCCATAGATACAATAATTGAGTACAGTTCAAAGCTGAAATAAAGGAAACTTTTATCTGATATAAACAGTTCATTTTTGAGAGCTTACATTGCGATCATAGATGAAAAACATACCAGTATTTTTTTCCATTTATTAATATTTAACTCAACCCGTTCACTACATTTCTTCTTCCTCTACCTCACCGTGACATCTGTCCCCAGCAAACCATAGAAAGAGTGCTCCAAGTTACCCTAACAAAGCATCTCCAGAATCCAAATTTGACAACTCAGCTAGGTATACTGGGAAGCGCAGCTGCGTTACGGACCTAACTGACTTTAATGGAGAAGCCTACCGAATTTTCGACACAAAAGAGAGAATGAAATAAAAATAGTTTATTTACAATGAAGATGTGAAGAAAACCATCATTCGTTTTAGAAATGTATTAACAAAAAGATCCTTAGTTGACATACACACATGGGTATCGTAACATAGTCGAAATATATCATTGAGAGAAGCATTTAAAAATGCGTTCACTTTGTCGCGACAGTAGAAAAGACTTCATGTAGACTTTCTGAAAGCCCTCGATTAACACGTTGACGGCGCTATGCTAAACTGAAGTTCAATGTTCAACTCAAATTCAAGTCACACTTGGTTGGCAATTTTATGAATACAAAACAATAACTGGATCCATTGAATACCATTTAATTTGAAAAGATTGTTGAAATTTTTCAAACGACCCATCGATGGGTCGTTTCGCAAACATCGTGGTAAGTCTTTACGAAAACCTATGGAGGAAAGACTAAATTATAGATTAGATGATAGGTTAATTTAAGCCTCCCCAACCGCCACAAAAAAGAGCGTATCGAAGAGAAGAAGGAGGAAGACACCATTTAGTACGGATATTAGGGAATACGGAATCTATGCAGAAGGGACATAGAAACAGTAAGTTGGGAAAAAACTTCAAGAAACAAGAGAAAAGTTGAAGAAGAAGAAAGTAGTAGGTGCTGAAAAACAGGACACCAGTGAACCGAAAAAAGTGGTTCTTACCGTAACAAAAAATAATTTATTTCAACAGAAAGAAGGCCTACCTAACTCTCAGCTCGGGAGTTAGGTAGGGAGGAGAGAAAAGGAAAAAATAGTCAGGGTAACTTCCCTCAATGGATGCGAAATTTTCTTACTAATGGGGAGAATAGCGATCAGCGAGAAACTTAGGTCCCCAATGAAGCCTTTTAGGTCTAACTTTCTCTTCTTAAAGTACAATAATTCTCTTAACCCTATAACGACCAAATGGTTTGGCTCTTGAACGAAATATGAGGGTAATTTCTTTTAAATTAGAGTACATGAAACCCAGGAAATGTAACCTTTTAATCGAAACATTGAGAATATAAGACCGATAAAAATTTCAGATTTACTGGGTTTCAAGTATCATAATTTCAGAGAAATTTTGGAATACTGTATGAAATCGGTTTTCTCTCCTACCGCTGCCCCCAGTGTATAACTTCTATTGGTGAATGACTTCGATTTCTTTATGATTTATTCGAGCGCAATATCATGTTAAAATTTAAGGGTTGATTTAAATAAAATAAAGGAACGCTGCCACCAGAGTCTAGTGCCTCAAATTTTATGATTTAGGAATGTAATTCAATTCGCGTATGCGTGACAGATAGCTGGCCACGTTTCTTTGGTAGCTGGCCCGAGTTTCAAAAGGCTCGTGTTTCAAATGGTGAATTCTTTGCGAGTGAGAAGGTAAAGAAACAGGCACATCTGTTTTGAATTTACCGGTAGAAGGCAAATACTGGACGGAAAAGAGCACGCGCAGACGAAGGAAGACTTTACGACCGTATCGACTAGACAATACACTCGCCGACCAAAGTGAAATACAATACAATACCAATACCAATACACTCGCCTCTACACTGACCAAAGTGAAACCGCCCCAAGACGATTGTCTAGCACACAACCAGGAACAAACCCCGAAGTAGAGCCCGGGATATTGAACCAGTTCAATTCCCCACAAAGGGCAAATCTCCGCGAAATAATATCAGAGTCCGATTCGTATTCCGACTACGGCTTGACCTCCATTGATCCCAGCGCTTGACTGCTCCCTTCGCTGCCCGACCTCAAGTGATTTATTAATCATGTCCCAATGGACTTTCCTGGGCAGGGTCACGACTCCACGAGGGAGAGGGAGGGTTTTTAGGCGAAGGGAGGGGGGATATTTGGTCAGTGCCCCGGCTTTCTCCCACCGGGACTAATAACGCGGGGCCGAAGACAAGGACGATCTGTGGTTGTCCGGCTTACGCTCGCTCATGCGCGCTGGTCTGAAGCTCATTTCTACAGCGTCGGGTGATCGAGCGTGTGGTTACTTTTTATTAACGTCTTCGAAAACCTCAAATCCGAGACCAAATTATTTGTCAGGCGTTTATGCGTTTATGCCTTTATGCCATCGTTTTAAAATCGAATTAGTCTCTGGCTCTTGTTCTCCGTGCATCGTGGGATACGTCTGGAATAAATTAAGTTTATTCAATACATTTAACACATTTCTTTCAAAAGGACCCACCGGTGGGCATTGAGGGGATTTTCATAATGATATTGACCGACAATACAGTCTCTAACCTAATTTTTATAAATACTAAAATGAATGAAGGCGCGATCCAGTTATATATTAGCTATTTCTACAATTGTTAACTACAATTGACTTTAAATTTGAATTGAATGTTGAACCTCAGTCTAACCCATCTCAGGAAACGCGTCACAAATTTTTGTCTTCTTCCGCAACATCAAGAAATTTACCTCGGAATCCTAAGCGAAATTGGCAAATTTGTCGAAGACCAAATTTCTATTAAATAAGAAATAAACCAGTTAGTTTATGCCTCCCTAACCCCAATAACGATGTTCCAAAAAGAAGAAGAACGCCCCAATTAATGCAGGGTCAAGTGAACTGGGAAAATATGCACAAGGAGTGTCCCCTTGAGTATAGAAACAGCAAATTACGGAGGAAGTTCATGAAACTAGATAAAAGTTGAGGTACAAAGCAGTAGGTGCTAAAAAACAGGACGGCATGAAACTTATTCTACTTTAACAAAAAGAAGGCCTACCTAACCCTCACCTTGGAACCTCTCATTTTCCCCTCGGGACCGCTAACACCCACATGTACAACAGTACTGTTACCCTGAGAGATAACACTCAGACCTGAACCTTCTCCTTCAATGGACCGAAGCCTGGCAAATGAGCTTCTATATCGATTAATGCTCAGCAATTCACACTAGTCACATGAGAAGCAACGCTCCACCATACCCAAAAGGTAGACCTACCAACAGCTGTAGACTCACCAACAGCAGCTGTAGACTCACTAACAGCAGCTGTAGACTCACAAACAGCAGATGTAGACTCACCAACAAAAGCTGAAGTATAAGAAATTTAGTTTGACGGCGCATCTGCGCCGTCATTTGTCCCGTGCGCGGTTCAGACGCTACTTCGGTAGCATGTTACTAGCATGAGACAGATGCGATCGACACCCTGGTAGCGCAGGACTGAAGTTACTGCAGCCCCGTGTTATGGAGGCGGCGCGGTGTTCTTGGTGCAGCGAGTGGCAGTGGCCGAGGTTCCTTCATCTTCCTAAAATCTAACTTCAACTATCGTTATGTTGGTGTGCCTGTGACCTGTTTAAGTTATTTCTTTGATTGTCAGGGTTCACGTTTAATTGTTCTCTGCAGGCTCACCTTAGTACGTCTGAGGAACAGCCTCCATCGGTGAATTTAGCATAGTTTGTTTGGGGTCTAGTAGGGTTAGAGTGGAGGATTAGGTTTCTTTCTCTCTTACTTTTTCCTAAGCAGACGAACCTTCAACTGTTCTTCCTGTCCTTACGGTGAGCCTGACTACCACTATCCCCTCGTCTTTGATAGGATTTCAAATTTCTCAAAACCTCTAAAAGTGGCGTTCCTAGGCTCACTGGGCTGAATCAATCAGCTTAGGTGAGTTGTGTCCTAATTTTGTGAAAGCGTGCTTAAATATTGATCTCAGCGTTTCACACTATTTGGCCCGCGATTTGCAACCTAGGTGCCAATTAACTGAATAACTCTTCAACAGTATCCCACTACAACGTTATTCCACTGGTCAAGCCGCCACTGCCGCGGATACGGTTGCTACTACTGCCGGGGACACTGCAGGTGCTGCCTGCTGTTACTACTGCCGCGTATACTACTACTGCTGCAACAGTCTCTACCGCTGCGGCCATTGATGCAGTTTCTACGGTTGCCCTTTCCGCTCTTGTAGTAGCGTGCTCGTACCTCAACTCCGATGGCCCTGTTCAGAGACCTCACGTTGCTGGCTCTGCACTAGCTTGATTATGCGAGCTGCTGCCGTCCTGCCATGTCTCGTCGTCGCTCTCATTGCGTTATAGTTCTTGTTAAATTGCGTTTAGTTGAAAATTAACTTTTGGAAATTCTTGTTCAACTTAAAATTATATTTAGTTCAACGAAAGAACTTAACTCTTCGATAAAAAGTCAATGCTTCACTGGATAAGCGTTAAATTCCTTATTATTACCTTTACTACTACTGTGTAAGGTTGCCACGGAAAAATTCCTTACATAATAGTATACTAAGCTGATTGCTTGTTGATCGTCGTACCGACTGGGGCGATCTACTCAATTTAGGTAGCTCAACAGATTATCATTCGTCGATGCTGCCTCTCTAATTTATCTGCAGTTGAGCGAGACTTTAACCTTGCGTCTTTTTGCAGCAGTCGACCCTCTCCTCCCACCTTTATTACTATATTGCGCGCCTTGTCCTGTCTAATTTTTTATTTTCCGGTATGGAGAAGCTTGTGCGTAAGCGCGCTGCTCTGAAGCGGAAGGTGACGTCAATGCTTGCGGATGCGGAGCGGGAAGACTGTTCCGCAGCTCTGAGAGAGGTGTGCCAATCGCAGGTCCAGACGCTCATGCAGACCATCGGCGGCATCGATGAAGAAATCACCAATCATCTTCTTGCCGGTGAGTCAAAAGATGATCAAGATAAAATCAACCAGGAAATGGACGGTCAAGCTTCATATTCCACCGAAGTGAATTTAAGATTGAAATTGCTAGTGGAGCCAAGCAAGTTGCCTGAGTGTGTAGAGGCTGCCACTGGCAAAGATATTGAATTACCTCAAGTAAGTTTAGACTCCTTTAGTGGAGAAGGAACATCTGTGCTAAAGTTTCACTCCTTTATAACGAAGTTTCGCAGTATTTTAGATTGTCGTAGTGGACTTTCACCTGCCGCGAAGCTGACATATTTGAAAAGTTGCCTTAGGGGCTACGCTTTGAAGCTCGTTGAGCATTTAACCTTGATAGATAACAACTACGATTTAGCGTTGAAATTGCTAGAGCAGGAATTCTTGAACAAAGATTCTTTAATTGATCAGCTAATTAAAAAGTTGCTAGATTTGAAATGCAAGTATGATATTACCTACCATGAAACTCGCATTTACGTAACCACCGTGAGGAGTATAATAGCAGACTTGAAGCTTTACGGGTGTGACGTTCTTGGCGAGAACGCTGCATTAACTATTGTTAGTTCCTTGACATTCTCTAAATTACCAGTTAACTTTAAGCACGAGCTAGCTAGAAAACTTGGCACGAGCTACCCCACCTTATATCAACTGTTTGAAAACTATGTCAGTAATTGAGATATTGACTTTAAAGGTTCGTGCTGATAGATCTGGACCTGAATTTAGTGCTATTGGAGCAGTCCCCCGTAGGTCAGAGGGTTTTGGTAGAGATGCTCGGAAAGAGGGTCAGAAGCCTAAATCTGTATTCACCAACCCTTCTGTAACATTATCAGCGGAGAAACGCTCCTGTAAATTTTGCAGTAGCGCTAACCATAGCATGTTGAACTGTTCAGCTTATCCATTTCATAGGGCTAGAGTGGATAGATGTGTGGAATTGAAATTGTGTACTAATTGCACCAGTTCCAAACATGAACAGAAAAATTGTCATAATACTCTGAACTACCCGTGTAGATTTTGCAAGCGTCGAATTCATATTTCTGCCATGTGCGAGAAATTTGTTGAACCTGCAATACAATCTAACGTGTGCTTACATGCATCCCTTGATAGAAATTCTGTTTACATTCTGCCTACTATTTCAGTTCCTGTCACAAAGGGTAAATTTACATCTGTTGCCCGTATGCTCATAGACACTGGGTCTCAGAGATCTTATATCTCAGGTAAAATGCTTGGACGTATTAACTTTCCAAGTGATCGTAGGAAGACTCCTTATACCGTGAAAACTTTTCTTGATCAAGGTGTAAAATACTTTTCGGAGGTGAGCCTTCAGCTAACCCTCTGTGATAGGAATTGGCAGCTGCCCATACTGGTCGACGATGATTTTGAAATGTCATTTTCTGTACCTTTCCTAGATCAAGCTTTAGAGAATTTGAGGGACTTTGATTTGGCAGATGCGGGATTGGGTGACGGCCAGGTTCAAGAGTCAGTTGTGCAAATTGATGGTATACTAGGGATTGATATGCTACCCTTCGTGGCTCCCTTCAAGGTAATTTCTTGTTTAAATGGCGTTGCGATCTCGATAGGAACGAAGGTGTTTCCGTTCGGTAGTGTAGAAAACTTCTTATCGCGTGAGCAGGCTCGCAGTATGTACAAGAGTTTATTGGGTACTAATTCTGAGCACAGTGCTTGTATAAATTTTATCCTCGACCCTAAACCTAAATGTCCCGACCCTATAGTTGATGTCCTAAAGGATAGCAGTGTTGAGGGTAATCTAGAAAATCTCTTCCGATTAGAAAAGATAGGCATTTCAGAGCATGAAGACTTTTCTCCTGACGACATTGCCGCTGTAAACCAGTTTCGGGAAAATATTAAATTCATTGATGGCAAATATTATGTGAAACTGTTGTGGAAAGATGAAATCAAAGACGTCCCGTCCAACTTTGGAATTGCACATGCTGTACTTTTGAGAGTAATAGATACTCAATAAGAAGGGATTATTTGATCAGTACAATGCAATCTTGCAGGAGCAATTAGACGATGGTGTCTTGGAAGAAGTAACTTTAGAAAATTGTTCTGGAGATGAGGTTTTTATCCCTCATAGGGAAGTAGTCAAGACCGATGAGTCTTGTACTCAGAAGGTTAGGCCGGTTCTCAATTGTTCCCTTAAAGTGAAAGACTCTCCTTCTTTGAATGAAGCCTCTTTCCCTGGTGTAGATTTGATGTCTAACCTCTTTAATATTCTCCTCAGAATTTGACATGATAAATACTTGATGATGGCAGATGTCAAGCGGGCTTTTCTTCAAGTAAAGTTGATTGATAACTTTGATAGGAATAAGTTCTGTATACTCTGGGTGCGGGATGGCAAGGTGGTAGCTTACCGCTACACTTCAATCGTTTTCGGCTACATAGCCAGCCCGTTCACACTCAATTTTGTCATAAAACATCATGCTGCTAAATATCCAGACGATTTGTGTTGTTATTTTCTGAATAATTGCTTATATGTAGATAACTTGTACATTACTGGCAACAACCCGTTGCAGCTTCACGGTCTGTACAAGATAGCCTTTCAACGCCTCTCTGAAGGTAATTTTTTGCTTCGCTCATGGGCGTCAATTCTCCCGAGCTCACCGAGGCCTTTGAAACTGACGATGTAGCAGCCTCTCATAAGGGACTGCAGAAGGTATTAGGATACTCCTTCAACCCAGTCAATGATTGTCTTTCTGTTGCTTTTGAGCCTGGTATTGATAAGGAGGAAAAGGTCACAAAGAAGAACATTTTGTCAAATTTGTCCAAATGTTTTGATCCGTTGGGCTTCGTAAATCCAATTATAGTTCAGGGTAAGTCTCTTCTGAGAGACGTATGGAAATCTAAAGTAGCATGGGACGATGAATTGCCCGAAGATTTGACGCAGAAATGGCTTGTGTTACAGGAAGAACTGAAATGTTTAAGTTCATTCCAGTTCGATCGTCAGGCTTTAATCACTGGCGAAGAAGTAGAACTATTTGTTTTTACTGACGCGTCGAAAACTAATTATGGACTCAATATTTATTCTGTCTCTTCCAGAGAGCAAGGAAAAGCTTCCAGGTTGCTCTTTAGCAAGACCAAGGTAGCTCCTCTTCAAACTCGGAGTTTGCCGTCGCTGGAGCTTTTGGCAATATTCTTAGCAATGAAGAGTTTGATGTCTGTGGAGCCTGCCATGGAGGGGTTAAAATTACTCGCCTGGTAGTTGCTGTCGATTCTCAAATTGCTCTGTCTTGGGTTCTCAATGAAAAAATTAAATCCAAAACTGTGTTCGCCAACAACAGAGTTAAAGATATTTGTAATTTCAGGCGAGTACTGAAAGAAAACTATAACCTGTCATGTGAATTTCGCTATGTTTCGACAGCTAATAATCCCGCTGATCTCCTAACTAGAGGATTCAGCATTAAAGAGTTCAAAAAGCTGTTTGCCTTCTGGCAGTGTGGACCACAATTCATTTTGGAACCATCTGAGTGGCCTTCATCAGAGTTGCTTAGCTTATCTGATGCAAATAAGCAGATTGTTACCAATGTAGTAGTAGCAGCTGCTCCTGTAGACTCGTTACCTGAATCTGTGATTGATTGTAAGAAGTATTCTGATTTAGATAAATTACTTTCCCTCACCGCTAGTTTGTACAAATTCATTAGCTCCCTTCGTACAAAGAAGTCAGACAGAGTGAAGAATTTGATATTGGCGCGCGAATACTGGCTGAAGTACGAACAAGCTCATCATTACGCTAGAGAGCTTGCTTTCTTAAAGAGTGGTGATGATTCTCAATCGATTCCCTCCTTGGTAAATGACTTGAATTTGTTCTTGGACCCACGCGGGATTATCCGCTCTAGAGGGAGGTTAAGCAAATGTGAACACTTGTCGTACGATGTAAAGTATCCGTATCCTGTGCTTATTGCTCGCAACAGTCATTTTACTGATCTTCTAATTACTCAAGCACACTTGAGGTGCAAGCACATGGGTCTTGCTTCGACTCTTAACACTCTACGTAACCAGGGATTGTGGCTGCCTAGAGCTAGGCCGCAAGTAAAGAGGGTGATCAAGCGTTGCACAGTTTGCACTAAAATGAATGCTCTCTCTTATAGATACCCTAAGCCTACGGATTACTTGGCTGACAGAGTGAATTTTGTCAGACCTTTTGAACATACTGGGGTCGATTTTACGGGGCATTTCTTTGTGAAGTTGTCGGAATCATTTGTTAAAATGTATCTTGTGATATTCGTTTGCCTAAACATCAGAGCAGTACATTTGGAAATTGTTGAGGACATGAGTACAAAATCATTCTTATCGGCATTCTTTAGGTTTAAGAACCGATTTGGGTTGCCAAAGTCCATTGATAGCGATAACGCTCCTAGCTTTATTCAGGCAGCAGAGCTGCTAAACAAATTTTCTTCTTCAGACAGCGACGTGTCAGCATTCCTTGAGAGGAATCGTATTAGGCATATTAGAGTGCCTCTGTATTCGCCTTGGGCTGCTTCCAGCTGGGAGAGGCTGATCAGAGTTGTGAAGAGCATTTTGTACAAGGCCATAGGTAGGAATAGGATGGAATATTTCTCATTCCTAACTTTAATCTCTGACATGCAAGAGGCAGTAAATTCTAGACCACTCACTTATAAAGACTCTAGCGATATTTCGCGGGAAATAATCATGCCAAATTCTTTCCTAAAACTAGGCATGAGTAGTAATCTAACTTTCGGTTCCTTGGCGGGAAGTACCACAAACCCACAAACTTGCCTTCGCGCGAAGAATTGATTAAGACGTTAGAAAATAGAGAAGAAATTTTTTGTAAGTTTAAGGACTTGTGGTATGGTGAATATTTACTTGCCTTGCGTGAAACTCACAGAAGCGTATATCAGCCGAAGTGGGAAGACCGGGTTAAGGTTGGAGACATTGTTCTCATTTCTTCTCCAAACAAGCCTCGTCCTTTATGGAGTTTAGGTAGGATTGATAAGTTGCTCGTCGGTAACGACGGTAAATCCCGTTCTGCGGAAGTTTTCCGGCCTGACCGCACCCGCGGTGTTTACTCAATTTCGCTCTTGTATCCATTAGAACTAAGTTTAGATTCAGTTTCACCTTATCAGCCTCCTGATGCTTCTTCTGTTTCTGCAGGGCCCGGCAGTGACGGTGTGGCACGGGAGGAGAGGGTGCGACGAAAGGCGGCTGAGCAATGCTTACACAGATTACGTAACATGGCTAACCAATAACTTCTCAAACTGCTCTTGCGTGATCTCGACAAGATTTTCCTTTAGAAAATTTTGCCTCATTTGTGCCCCCCCAGTGTATAAGAAATTTAGTTTGACGGCGCATCTGCGCAGTCATTTGTCCCGTGCGCGGTTCAGACGCTACTTCGGTAGCAAGTTTCTAGCATGAGACAGATGCGATCGACACCCTGGTAGCGCAGGACTGAAGTTACTGCAGCCCCGTGTTAGGAAGGCGGCGCGGTGTTCTTGGTGCAGCGAGTGGCAGTGGCCGAGGTTCCTTCATCTTCCTAAAATCTGAAAGGAATTTATATTTAAGGTGTTCTATTCACTGTCGAAAAAGTGAATGGAACCGTATGGGTTATCGGGATGTCGTCCGAAGTTTCCTCGGCGGTCCGGGATTTAGGAGAAAAGTTGCCATTTCTTTTGATGTTTAGTTTCCTGAGAGAGCGGTGTCTCTGTCGGCGCTATATTTTTCGTCTTTTGTTTGGTAACAAATTTG
The DNA here is from genome assembly GCA_030386875.1 of Morinoia aosen. Lineage (NCBI taxonomy): Eukaryota > Metazoa > Arthropoda > Malacostraca > Amphipoda > Talitridae > Morinoia > Morinoia aosen. The sequence goes on along the minus strand of CM059580.1, from coordinate 28,602,653 downwards.
GTTTCTAGGGCCCTAGTATTTAGTGTTCAGTTATGTTCAGTTTTGCATGAGTTTTGTTACTCCTGTTGGAGGGCCGGTCAGCTTAAATCCTTAATTAGGGGGGGCTTTTAATGGATGTGAAGAGCAAATTCGCTCAATTATCGTACTCTGGTAGCAGAGCCCCTTAAACTTTGCTATTAAATTCACTACTCTAGAAGAAAGCAGCTTGACAGCAGTCGAAATCCTAATTTGACTGATCAGCTTTCTCTAACTTAACTTATGAAAATTAGAGGTCCCCTCGTCTTGCGGTACTAATCTTAATTAACCTTAGCATTCTTACTGATCTGGCCGGTCCTTCGGTTTCCTCTTCTGTGTTTCTATTAAGCGGTGAAATCGCCACTTCGAGGAATATAATTCGAAGGTTAGTAATCTCTTAAGTGATCAACGTAATTAATGGAAAATGATATAAGCTCTGCTATAAATATCGTTCGCGTGTTAGGTATCCTAATTTAAACCCTCAATGGTTTCTTTCAGTAAGCTGCCGAAATTCATCCCTAGCAAAAAAAAAGCCTGTTCGTCACTACTTCTAAAGTAGACTTCACGAAGTTAGTTCGGTACGTTGCTAGGAATAATAACGAAAATAGTGTGATATTTTGCTAAAATTTGAAAGGGTTTGATATACATTTGGTTATAATTTCGTTTGGTCTCGTCATGGGATTTATTAGCTTCTTTATTTCATTGCAGTGACCTATCTTCCGTGGTTGCTAGAGCGTATTGACTCCTCGCCTCTTATTACGAACGGCAGCTCCTCGAATAAACCCTCAGCGAACGTCCGTTGTCTTTTATTTATTAACAAATCTAACTTCAACTATCATTATGTTGGTGCGCCTGTGACCTGTTTAAGTTATTTCTTTGATTGTCAGGGTTCACGTTTAATTGTTCTCTGAAGGCTCACCTTAGTACGTGTGGGGAACATCCTCCATCGGTGAATTTAGCATAGTTTGTTTGGGGTCTAGTAGGGTTAGAGTGGAGGATTAGGTTTCTTTCTCTCTAACTTTTTCCTAAGCAGACGAACCTTCAACTGTTCTTCCTGTCCTTACGGTGAGCCTGACTACCACTATCCCCTCATCTTTGATAGGGTTTCAAATTTCTCTAACCTCTGAAAGTGGCGTTCCTAGGCCCACTGGGCTGAATCAATCAGCTTAGGTGAGTTGCGCCCTAGTTTTGTGAAGTCGTGCTCAAATATTGATCTAATCGTTTCACACTATTTAACCCACGATTTGCTACCTAGGCGCCAATTAACGGATTAACTCTTCAACAGTATCTCCTACATCATTCCACTGGTCAAGCTGCCTCTGCCGCGTGTACTACTGCTACTGCTGCCGCGTGTACTACTGCTACTGCTGCCGCGTGTACTACTGCTACTGCTGCCGCGTGTACTACTGCTACTGCTGCCGCGTGTACTAGCTACTGCAACAGTCTCTACCGCTGCGTCCATCGATGCAGTTTCTACTGTTGCCCTTTCTGCTCTGATAGAAGCGGGCTCGTACCTGAACTCCTGTGGCCCTGTTCAGAGACCTCAAGTTACCGGCTCTGCACTACCTTGGTTATGCGAGCTGCAGCCGTCCTGCTATGTCTCGTCGTCGCTCTCATTGCGTTTAGTTCTTGTTCAATTGCGTTTAGTTCTTGTTAAATTTCATTTAGCTGAAAATTAACTTCCAACAATTCTTGTTCATTTTAAAATTACGTTTAGTTCGAAGAACGAACTACAATGTTCAATAAAAAGTAAATGCTTCACTGGATAAGCGTTAAAATCCTTATTATTACCTTTACTACTATAGTGTAAGGTTGCCACGGAAAAATTCCTTACAGAAGACTCACCAACAGCAGCTGTAGGCCCACCAACAGCCACTGTATACCCACCAACAACAGCTGTACACCCACCAACAGCAGCTGTACACCCACCAACAGCAGCTGTAGACCCACAAACAGCAGCTGTAGACCCACAAACAGCAGCTGGACACCCACCACCAACAGCTGTACACCCACCACCAGCAGCTGTAGACCCACCAACAGCAGCTGTAGACCCACCAACAGCAGCTGTAGACCCACCAACAGCAGCTGTAAATCCACCAACAGCAGCTGTAGATCCACCAACAGCAGCTGTAGATCCACCAACAGCAGCTGTAGATCCACCAAAAGCAGCTGTAGATCCACCAAAAGCAGCTGTAGATCCACCAAAAGCAGCTGTAGATCCACCAACAGCAGCTGTAGATCCACCAACAGCAGCTGTAGATCCACCAACAGCAGCTGTAGATCCACCAACAGCAGCTGTAGATCCACCAACAGCAGCTGTAGATCCACCAACAGCAGCTGTAGATCCACCAACAGCAGCTGTAGATCCACCAACAGCAGCTGTAGATCCACCAACAGCAGCTGTAGATCCACCAACAGCAGCTGTAGATCCACCAACAGCAGCTGTAGATCCACCAACAGCAGCTGTAGATCCACCAACAGCAGCTGTAGATCCACCAACAGCAGCTGCAGACCCACCAACAGCAGCTGCAGACCCACCAACAGCAGCTGTAGACTCACCAACAGCAGCTGTAGACTCACCAACAGCAGCTGTAGACTCACCAACAGCAGCTGTAGACTCACCAACAGCAGCTGTAGACTCACCAACAGCAGCTGTAGATCCACCAACAGCAGCTGTAGATCCACCAACAGCAGCTGTAGATCCACCAACAGCAGCTGTAGATCCACCAACAGCAGCTGAAGACCCACCAATAGCAGCTGTAGACCCACAAACAGCAGCTGAAGACCCACCAGCAGCTGTAGACCCACCAGCAGCAGCTGTAGATCCACCAACAGCAGTTGTAGACCCACCAACAGCAGCTGTAGACTCACCAACAGCAGCTGTAGACTCACTAACAGCAGCTGTAGACTCACCAACAGCAGTTGTAGACCCACCAACAGCAGCTGTAGATCCACCAACAGCAGCTGAAGACCCACCAACAGCAGCTGTAGACCCACCAACAGCAGCTGTAGACCCACCAACAGCAGCTGAAGACACCCCAACAGCAGCCGAAGACCCACCAACAGCAGCTGAAGACCCACCAACATCAGCTGAAGACCCACCAACATCAGCTGAAGACCCACCAACAGCAGCTGAAGACCCACCAACAGCAGCTGAAGACCCACCAACAGCAGCTGAAGACCCACCAGCAGCAGCTGAAGACCCACCAACAGCAGCTGTAGACCCAGCAACAGCAGCAGAAGACCCAGCAACAGCAGCAGAAGACCCAGCAACAGCAGCAGAAGACCCACCAACAGCAGCTGAAGACCCATCAACAGCAGCTCTAGATCCACCAAGCAACCTAAGCATCACCACAGACCCCAGCGTTAGGAACATGTAGAATACAGAAAGATAAATCGTGTACGTTTAATCGTGTAGAGATAAATCAAGGAACGGTGAATCATGAAAAGATAAATACTGGAAAAATAAATGATGCAAAGGTAAATCCCTCCAGACCTTTGCAAACTCAGTTACGAGCGTAACTGAAATAGAACAAATGCACGAATGAAAGAAGAACTAAATGAATTGGGTGAAAGAATAAATGAAATTAACAAACCTGAACACATGAATGAATGAAAGGAAGACTAAGTGGAAGAATGCCAGCATGCATGAAACAATGAATGAAAGAATAAATAAAATATGAGCACACGATAAAATGAATGAAATAATTTAGAAATGAAATAATTTATGAATGAAATAATTTGTGAATGAAATATGGACAATGAATAAAAAAGAATGAATGAAACATTTAAAATAAAAAAGAATGAATGAAATATTAACGAATGAAAGGAACACAAATGAATTAAATGTAGGACAGAATGCATGTTATGTCACATATTCTTTCCCTCTTTCATATTCTTTTTTCTCGTAAAAGCATCATTTCCTGCCTTAAACAAACCCTGGGTTGACGCGCAGTAAGAATGTAGGGTGAAGTTAACCTCTGTTCTCACCTTTGTATTGTGCTTCAACTCTTTGACTGCGGCAGGTAAACCTGAAGTTCAATATTCAACTCAAATTTTAAGGCATTTGTAGTAATCGATGCCGAAAATAACGAATATTAACTGGATCGTGCTTTCATTTAGTTTTGAGTATTTATGAAAATTGAGTTTGAGACTACTGGTCCGTCAGCAACGTCGTGAAAATCCTCTCAGTGACCACCCGTGGCTCACGTCACAGTTTAAGTATCACCCTTTTCGCGAGACTTGGAAATTCAATTTGGTATGTCCTACGGTCAACACATTCGGTTAATTTAACACGTTTCCGCGGTAGTGAACGGGTGGTTTGGTTAGGTCGCAAGAAGCAGAATTGGAATATCATCTTCATTGTTCGAATATATTTTATCCTTCCTAAGATTTATGAAAAATGCAGTTGCACGATAACATTTCACCTCGTATGACAAAAGTTCCTTATAAATGTCGCAAAACATGAAATGTTATTCATTTATACCAGTGCGTGAATGAGCAATGTACCTAGCGGTAATCATGTTGCTCAATACGCGGGAGACGAGTTGCAACTTACTTGTAGTTCAAAAAGTAGTCGCTTCGTCTTACAACACGTAATTTCACACAAAGTATTAAGAAATTTTTCTCGCATTGTTATCACTTTTTCGACTGGTGCGAAACTTGACTAATACTAGTGGTTGGACGTGATGGAACAGCCGGCTGCTAAGCTTTCTTTCACAGAGATCTGCTGCAGTAAATGAATAAAGATGTCACTATACCGTTAGACTGGAAATAGTCAAGAAATAGCGATATAAACTTACGGTAAATAAATATACGGGACGGATATATTCTGATAGAGATTGAAGTTCAGCCTTTTGCATAATCTCAAAATAAGTAAAAAAGCAAGGACATAACTCTCTAATTAACCATTATCTTTTAATCAAATTTGATATTTAGAAAAAATCGAACGCTTCGACCCCTAATATCTTCGGCATGCAAAAAATATTTTCAATTTTTAAAAATATGAAGTCCATTTGCAAAACATTTGATGGTCAATATTGAATTGAATGTTGTCAACGATTTCAATTATTTCGTTGCCACATATGGGTAATATGGTACAATAGAAGACGCTTTACACCAATGACATTGTGCTCGCAAATGCTTAGTTTTCGAGATATTTAACTTTGAAGTTATAGGAACGTCGTTCATATAATTGAAAAAACGGACACGTAAATAAGCAAAAAGTACGGTTTTAACGTAACAATAGGTTAGGTTAGGTAAAGTGAGGTTAGTTAAATAAACTAACCTTAACTAACCTAAATAAACCTAAAATAACTTAGTTTAGCTCAACCATACCGAGGCCGAGGATTCCCGCCAAAAAACTTGGCGTGGTCCGCGTCCGCGAAACGCCGGAAGAGCCATATCGACACTGCCGTTAATGCTATTCTTAGCTGAACTTAATTTATGCTATATCTCGAAAACTAAGCATTTGCGAGCACAATGTCATTCGTGTAAAACGTCTTAAAATGTTTCCAATTACCTGAATTTCGTAATGAAATTATGAAAGTTGTTGAAAACATTAAATTCAATATTGACTCACTTGATCCTAATTTCTTAAATACGCCTAATCCTAATCTCCTAAATACACCTGTATCACAGATCCGCTCACCACACACTGTCAGATGCAGACAAGAGAGAGCTGAGCGGTGCAGACTAACTGTAGATGCATTTCATTTGAAGGAAGTACCGAGTCGAAGTTCGCACGACTCCAGTTAGTTTGTTTTTGCTAATCTATACTATAATAAGAACCCGCGTCCGTCTGTCTGTCCGAAGCCAGCCGAAAGTGTGTGATGAGCGAATCTGTGATACAAGCTGAATCAACTCCACAATTTCCAGTGTATTAATAAATCAGATTCGAGTAGGAATGAACATCAGGTGAATTGTTAGGAAATAGGAGCGTGTGTCATGAGATTGTTCGGACATTATTATACTTGCGAGAGATACAATTTTTTTATTTCTTACGGCCTTTCTTTCACTTCGCCTTTTCTCTTATTTCAAATATAGATGGGTAGACTAGTAAAATATGAATCTTAGTGATGAACTATGGCAACAATGAGGATCCATGGAAAAATTTGCATAAAATATATGAATTTACTCCCCTAACGATGACATAATTCCAAAAAATTGTAATTTAAAACTTTGGCCTGGTTCATTTAAAAAACCACTGCAGGTAAAAAACTATCATGTTGACAATCGAATGACATGATAGAAGCTACATGGCAAAAAAAACACATTCATTAAAAGAAAATATGGTCAATATTGAATTTAATGTTGCCAGCGATTTTCATAATTTTGTTGCGAGATCTAAGTAATTGGAGACATTTTAAGTCGTTTTACACGCACGACAGTGTGCTTGCAAATGCTTAGTTTTCAAGAAATAGCATCAATAATGTTTTGGTAGGAATAGCATTAACTGCAGTTTCGATGTGGCTATTCCGGTCTTTTCGCGGACGCGGACCACGCCAAGTTTTTTAGCGGGAGTCATCGGCCTCTGTATTGTTGAGTTATGCAAGTTTACATAGGTTAGTTTGGGTTTGTTTATTTAACTAACTCAACTTTACCTAACCTAACCTCACCTATCGTTACGTCAAAACCGTATTTCTGCTTATTTACGTGTCCGTTTGTTCAATTATATACAGGGTGTTTTTTTTACTTTGAACAAACTTCGAACTTAGGTACAAAAACTCAAAATAAATCAATTTTCATGAATGACAAAACGTCCAAAACTCTTTAGTTTTCGAGTTATGGCGTCGCAAAGCATGTTTAGAAGTGCATGTTATAACTGGGCCGCACACCAATTGTTATTTAAAGTTGTTAGTTTTCGAGATTGTCGAATACAAGTAAAGCATTTTTTCTCATTTCATTATGGGTTTTCCGTTCCATGTAATCTACGACAAGATTTCAAGATGCAATGTGAAACTGAAATAATGAAATGAAATTTATTATGAACAATCTACATTACTGGAACGCAAGTGTTGCAGTATCAGTTCGCCATTTGTTGACACGCCGTTGCACTGTGACCATGGAAAGGTTTACTAATGCTGAGAAGGCAGACATGCATTTGATTTATGGAGCTGCAGGCGGAAATGGTAGGCTCGCTCTGAGGATGTACAGAGAAAGGTTTCCTAGGCGCGAAGTGCCTGATTTCCGTTATTTTGCTACTCTGCATAAGAGATTGCGTGACACCGGCAGCTTCAACGTTAACAGAGAGAATGCTGGGTGCGGCCATCATCCACAGGAGGATAGAATTGTGGAATACTTTGAGCAACATCCACGAACCAGCACTCGTGCAGCTGCTCAACGTCTTGGCTTGCGAAACCATACTTCTGTGTGGAGGGCAATACATCGTCAGCAATTACATCAGTACCATTTCCAAAGAGTGCAAGGGCTCATTCCAGGTGATTTTGAACCTCGTATGCTGTTTTGCCAGTGGTTAATGCAACAGGAAAGAACGAATCGCGGATTCTCAAAACCTATTCTGTTCACAGATGAAGCTTATTTCTGTCGTGATGGGGTTTTCAACCGTCACAATAATCATTACTGGGCTGGAAATAACCCTCATGTTATTCAGCCTAATAGTCACCAGCACAGATTTAGTGTCAACGTGTGGGCAGGCATTGTTGGCAATAATTTAATTGGTCCGTACCTATTACCTTCTCCTCTCACGGGACCTGCGTACACCATCATCCTACGCGAAGTTTTGCCTGGACTACTGGAGGACGTGCCCTTGGAGACACGCAGGTGAATGTGGTTCCAGCCTGACGGAGCGCCAGCACATTACTTTCGTGAAACACGCCTGTTCCTGAATAACCAATTTCAAAACCAATGGATTGGCAGAGGTGCTCCTGTAGCATGGCCAGCTAGGTCACCTGATTTGACGCCACTGAATTTCTTCTTGTGGGGGACCATGAAGGACCTCGTGTATGCCACTCCTGTTGAATCGGAACAGGATCTGGATGGACGCATTGTGGACTCAGCTGGCCGTATTACGGAAATGCCTGGCGTGTTTCAATCTGTAGGGCGCTCACTGGCTGTTAGATGTCGTAAATGTGTTGAAGTTCATGGAGGCCATTTCGAGTAACTGTTGTAATAAAACTGTATTCAAGTTTGTTCTAGCGTTAAAGTTCTTACATTAAAGTTTGTATTGATTATGCTTTTTACCTGTGTCCTGCAATGCTTACTGATTAATGGTTAGCTTACATGATAATAATTGATAATTACTCATTTAGGACAATTTATTCTTATTTGTAAAACGTGTATACGCAAATTTCACTGTGAAATTACAAAAATACATTAGTGGGGCCCAAAAACCTCTTAAACTATCAAAGGTAGCGCTAAAAATGGTGCGCGCGTGCAATCCTACTTGAAGTTCTAATATTCTTCAAGTAACTATAACTCGAAAACTAAAGAGTTTTGGACATTTTGTCATTCATGAAAATCGATTTATTTTGAGTTTTTGTACCTAAGTTCGAAGTTTGTTCAAAGTAAAAAAAACACCCTGTATACGACGTTTCTATAACCTCAAAGTTAAATATCTCGAAAATTAAGCATTTGCGAGCATAAGGTCACTCATGTAAAACGTCTACAATTGTACCATTTAATCAAATGTGGCAATGAAATTATTAAAACCGTTGACAACATTAAATTCAATATTGACCGAAAATACACAGAGAGCACATCATATACATAAGATATAATATATACCTAGAGTATATAAAATAAGAACCCAACAACCAGGAACAACACACAACGCCTTCACTTCACGAAGCTCTGGACTGCAATGAACGTCGCCGCCAGTCCGCACTCCGGACACTGCAAGGGATTTTTTTTATTGAAAATACTCGTAAAAATTACAACATGAACTGCACCACAATTGACTGGATTTTAAATGGATTTTAAATGAATGAATGAGTTAAAGAATAAAAACTAAATGAAAGTGTGAGTTAAACATTGAACACTAAATGAAGGACTGAATAAAAACTAAATGAAAGAAAAAATGAATAAAAAATGAACTAACTCACTTTTTGTCCACATTAAGTGTGTTGTTTGATTTACAAACCAGTAGAGACGGACAATGGCCGCGTCAAGGGTTAAGTATTTTATTGGGGGAATCAATAGAAATTTATTCTCATGGAGATTTTATCCCAGACTAAAGAACTGAAAGCTTTAAGTACTTTACGTACTATTGGAGAACTCCTTGGAAGATTTTCTCTAAAGTTAAAAAAAGAAGAAATTGCAACACTCGTCTGAGAAGACACTTACTGTCGAAATTTATTTGCAAGTATTGAGAAAAAGTTTCCCAAAAGAAATTTACTAGAAACAGCGCAACATGCGCGTCTAATTATAAGACAAATACACTGTATGAGCTGGTGTTGCTACTTTACCCTCTGAGTTCCGTTTGCGGCAAGTGAAGTAGCGGCCTAACTTCTCCTGTCGTAGGTATCGGGGATACGCAACGAAGAAGTTGGAACTTATTATTGAATAAATTTACAATGAGACATTTTAAGATTCCTGAACACGAAAGGACTAAAATCGAGATTTGCAGGGTAACTAAGGTAGAGCACTACAAGTATCCTCCCCCTAGAGAGAAAGTAGTTCGAACTATACAGTTGAGTAGGTTCAAATGGTGAGGTAGTTGCTGTTGAGGCCTGGCGTTGAGGCGTAGCGCTGAGGCCGAGTGATGAGGCTGTGCGATGGAGCCGAGCGATGAAGCCGAGCGATGAAGCCGAGCGATGAGGCCGAGCGATGAGGAAAAGTGATGAGGCCGAGCGATGAGGCTATGCGATGAGGCCGTGCGATGAGGCCGAGCTGTAGGCGTTTAAGCGGCTCGGTTGTGCATATTTACGCTTGGTTATACGTCCTAGAAACCTAGCGACCTAGCAGAAATTGCGACGTAAGTTGCTTCGTTGGTCGAAATTGGCGAGCAGCTGCAGGGGTCACCGAATGTAAGGGCAGGCATTGTGGAAGCCTAGGCCCGTCGGTTAAACCACTGGAAAGCTGCTGCGGTCACCAGTTGTAAAGTGCAGGCGATGCAGAAGCCTCAGCCCGTTGGTGAATCCGCTAATGAGCAGCGGCTGTTGAATCTGGGGTCATCACTTGAAAAGGGCCAGCAATGTAGAGGTATCGGCCCGACGGTGGACCCGCATGAGTTCTGCGAGGTATCCAGTTGTTGGAGCAGCTTGAAACACCATTTGATGGGAGCTGGCGATTCGTCTGGGGTCACCAATGAGATGGAGTTGCTACTTCGGCCTCTGAGTTCCGTTTGCGGCAAGTGGCCTCCTTACTTAGACTTCTCCTGCAGTAGGTATCGGTGATTTGCAGCGGAGACGTTGAAATTTTTTTAAAATTTACATGAAGACATTTTAAAATTACTGAGCACGGAAAGACTAGACTCAAGATTTGAGGAGTAACTAAACTAGATCACTACAACACAAACACGCTGAGAAATGAACGCGTGGCTCGAACATCGTAAGAGCAGATTGCACTTATCCTAATTCATTTATTTCCTATTTTAGATACAGAAACGCTCATTTGCGTCGCCATTTTTTCTGTTTTCTAAGCAGTGATCGATTGCACAAATTATAACTACTGAAATATCGAGTTATTACCGATTAAAAATTTCACATCAAATTAGCTTCATATCAGATTATCAGCTTCATATCATTTCAACTTCATATCATATCAGTGTCATATCATGTCAGCTTCACATCATATCAGCTCCATGTCATGCCAGCTTCATATCATATCAGCTTCATGTAATTAAAATATTCTTGTACTTCTTCATTTTATTGTGTAAGCTCTACGCCCAGCCCAGGCCAGCCAACCGAGCAAATGCCAGCATAGGAGTTAGTTTACACGCTCACCGCGTGTGGGGGACACATGTGTAGGCTACCACCGAGTAAATGGTTCAATTATGTAACGGTAGGAATGAATAGACAATCTGTTATTTGACAACCTCGCTTCAAATAGATACAGCTATTGAGGCCCGAGCTGAGAAATAGGTTAGCCTTCTTTTTGTTGAAATAAAATGTTTTTTGTTTTGTTAAAGAGCACCTTTTTTCGGTTCACTACTGTCCTGGTTTTTAGCACCTACTACTTTCTTCTTCAACTAATATCTTGTTTCATAAACTTCATTTCCAACTTACTATTTTTATGCCCCTTCTGTGTATTTTCCACGTACCTTTATCTCCAAACTAAATGGCACCTTCCTCCTTCATTTCTTTGAAACGCTTTTTTTAGCGGTTAGGGAGGCTCAAAGTTACATATAATCAAGTAAAATTTTCTACCTTTTTCAAATATAATTCTGCCTACGAGGTGAAACATTTCATTTTTTGCGTCTCTTAAAAAATAATACAAATGTATTCCACCACTGAAGTTGGTTTTCCAACTCTGCTCCAAGCACCCTAAACAAATCACCGCAGCAACGGCACAAACGCAGTCAAGGTGTTCTAACTAAGTTTCATTTCATTCCAACACCCTTCCTTGTGATGGCATAGGTGGTTCAGTGACACTGTTGATGCAGGTCAGTAAATTTCTTTTGATGGTAAGTTCAAAGTAATTTAATTTTACACAACAGTTGGATAGTGGTTAGTTACTCTATTCCAATGGGAGTCAATGTTGAGTGTTCTTTCTAAGTCTAAATGAACGCTTAAAACAACTTGGATAATGTATCTGACTGTCACTTGACTCGTTATCCTCTCTAATTGTTGTGCTTTTCTTATTTAGACATCAATGTCAACCGCGCTCGACGCTCTCTCCACATTTACTGGAAATAGCACGTCCTGCTCTATTTCTTCGAGTAGTGGCAGACAAGTGGTACCTTTACAAAACACCTCAAGTAGAAAGCATGGATCTTCCTGTTACGTTTCTATTTTCAACATACGAAGCTGGGCAATCTGCCATATTATAATTGTTTTCTGTTAATATTTTTGCAGTAGATCAGTCATATCTATCATGATGAATTATGAGATCAAAAGTAATTTTTTAACATTCTGGGAGGCATTTATGTTCGAAATGTATAAAACGCAATGAAACCATTGCTTGAACTCAACTTAGCGATAAAAAAAAGTCATACTTGAATAATGCGAACTATAAACCACCGATCACCATCATGGTTCATCGGGTGGTATTTTACAGCCGCTGAAATTCAGGATCATTGAGATCTAAACTCAAATCTGTACTACAGATGTGTACATTCGATAAACTATTTAATTTCAGTTTCGAGAAAAATATACATGCACACATATACCAGACTTCTCCTCCCTATGGGAGGGCAACCAACAGCAGGCCACAATCATCTCTTTTAGTCACTAGGAGGCGAGAGAGGCAGTACTGGCCTCACCAGAACAGCAGCCCAGCACAACCACCTTCCACAGTCAGGCTCGACAGCCAAAGCTGGTTTACCCCGACCGCTTCATTGAGTGCAGCCCCTGCCCCGCACAGGACAGGTCAACCCCATCACACACGGGCAGGCTTCCAGTACCGCGTCAAAAATAAAATTACCTTCTTATGCACTGCCCCCACTCACCTCTGTCCGCAGTCATCCCTCTAGCTACGTCCACAGTCAGACCCCTCACGTACAAAGCACGTTTCACCCCATCCATCCAACTCATCCGTGGTCTACCTTGCGTCCTAATACCCCTCACTTCCGACATACATATCTTTTTCACCAGCCGCTCAGCATTCATTCTTTCAACATGCTCAAACCATCCAAGCACTCTTTCATCAACTCGCCTGCTCAACTTTTTGAAAACACCCGTCTGCCCCAACCAACTCATTCCTGATCATATCTCTTCTTGTTACTCCATACATACTCCTCAAACACTTCATCTCAAACACATCCCACTTCCTCCTCTCAACTTCTCTCAAACCCCAGGACTCTGCTCAATACAACAAAACTGGCACGATCAACCTTTCATATAGACCCCTCTTAGCATTCATACTCAAACTCTTGCATTCAAAAACTTTCCTCATCGCACCCAATGTCTTACAGCCTTCACTCACTCGATGCCTCACTTCTACTTCCATACTAGCCTCGACAGCTTCATCCGACCCGAGGTACCTAAAATGTTCTACCTCCTCTAACACTTCACCATTCATCCTCACATCCAAAGTTCCAAACACTCCACCTCTGGAACATCTCATTACCTTACGTTTATTCACATTTACCCTCAATTTACGCCTTTCGCACTCTCTACCAAACTCTGCAACCAGTCTCCTCAGTTTTTCCTCTGAATCAACCACAAGAGCTGTATCATCTGCAAACAACAGCTGACACACTTCTCAATACATACTATTTTGTCCTACCAACTGCGCACCTGTTCCCAACACTTTAGCATTCACTTCTCTCACCACACCATCCATAAACAAATTAAACAACCACGGCGACATCACACATCCCTGTCTCACACCTGTCACAACTGGGAACCACTCACTCACCTCTTTCCCTATCTCACACATGCTCTGCTATCAATATGGAAACTCTTGATCGCATTCAACAGTCTCCCACCCACTCCATACAAGCTTACAGCTTGCCATAGAGCCTCAGGGTCCACTCTGTCATACGCCTTCTCTAGATCCATAAATGCCCAATATATATCTTTTCCTTTTGCTAAGTATTTCTCATTTACCTGCCTCACAGCAAACATTTGATCTACGCAACCTCTACCACTTCTAAAACCACATTGTTCTTCAGCAAGCACACGATCCGTCATCACTCTCACTCTTCCAATTGAAACTCTTCCATACAGCTTTCCAACGACACTCAGTAGACTTATACCTCTTGAATTATTGCACTCATACCACTCATCTTTCCCCTTCTACTACGGAACTACACACGCTTCGACTCCGATCTACCGGCACTTTACTAGCCTCAAAACACACATTAAATAAACGTACCAACCATTCTACAAACACATTTCTTCCTTTCTTTAGGCATTCAACCGTGCAGCCATCCATACCTGGAACTTTCCCATTTTAAATCACATCCAACGCACCTTTCACCTCCACACTTCTTATTCGACTTCTATTCACTTCACTAAACACAGGCATTCTAACATCACATCCAACAGCTACCACTCTCGCAACCCTATCATCCCTCACGTTCAGCAGTTCCTCAAAATACTCCGCCCATTTCTTCCTCACATCACAACCCTCCCCTAGCAGCCTACCAATTGCATCCTTCACTCTTGCCTCACTCTCCACCTGTCCTTTCCTAATTCTCTTTACTTCCTTCCAGAAAACCTTCCTTCTCTCTGTGAAGTCCCCTCCCAACTTCCTCCCCCACTCCTCATCCACTGCCCTCTTTGCTCTCCTTACCATTATTTGTTCCTCTTTCTTTCTCTCCTTATACTTTTCGAAATTTTGCTGGCTGCCACTTTGCACCCACCTTTCCAACGCCCCCCGCTTTCTTCTCACAGCCGCTCCTACTTCTCCGTTCCACCATTCACTCCCTTTTCTAATCCCCCCTCCAACCTTCCTTAACCCACACACTTCCCTGGCACATTTTTCCACCGCATCTTTAAACAACTTCCATTCCCCTTCCACTCCACCAACCTCACTTACCTTCACCCTCCCATACTCTACTTTCACCTTCTCCTGATACTCATACTCACGCTCAGGTTCATGCAACTTGCTTACATTAACACCTCCCTTCCACTCCTCCTTTTTACACCTCCCCACACTCCACTTACTCTGAAATTTCCTTCGACCAAGTAATGATCCGATATCCCATTCATCTCACCACGGAACACATGCACATCGATCAAACGACCCATTACTCCCCTGCTAACCAAAATATAATCCATCAATGCTCTCTCCACAATCAAACCTCTATTCGTCCTCGCATATGTAAACTTGTTTATACTCTTTTTCTCAAACATATTATTTCCAATCACGAACTTACTCTCTACACATTACTCCACCAAGTATTAACCACCCTCATTTACCCCAGCTACTCCATACTTACCAAAAACACCATAAACCACCTCATCACCCAATCTCACATTCAGGTACCCCATCACCATAACTCTACAACCATTCCCCACTCTTGCAACACACTCGGACAACTTCTCCCAAAACTCCTCTCTCTCCTCCCCACTCCTCTCCGATCCCGGTCCGTACGCGCTCACAAACACACATGTTTCTACCCCCCATTTTACTCGCACCCACATTATTCTTGCTCACAACTCACCCCATTCAATTACTTTCTCTTTGATTCTTACACTCAATAATATAGCCACACTCTCTCTTGCATGTCCCCTACGCAACCCAGATACCCTCCCCCCACACTCCCAAGCATCAACTCACCACTACCTTTCAATTTCGTCTCACTCAGGGCACACACATCCATCTTCCGGCTTATCATCAATTTTCCGATCTCCTCTCTCTTACTCTCAGTTACTCTACTTCCACACAAACACATATACAAAATATTTACAAACGATACAGTTACAGGAAAAATTAGGGTTATATGATGTTGCATGCTGTCTTTGTGTGCCATTGTGTTGTCTTTGTAAACAACAGGCTTACATATGGACTGTTCCATGAGTGGTTTGTCTACATTTGTTGTGCGTCCAATGAGTGGTGTGTCTACCCGTGTAGGTTTTAATTAGTGGTATGTTTGTATTCTTGGTGTTCAAATAGTGGTATGTCTATATTTGTAGTGCACTCTGTAAATGGTATGTCCTTATATGTTGTGTCCTATAGCAGGTATGTCCATATCTGTAATGTGTCCAGTAAGTGGTATGTCACTCCATACATGCTCTCGTCTTGTGCCTCCATCAGTGGTATGTCCCTACATGGAAATGTAAGGACACACCCTTGATGTTCAAGATTCATCCCTCTAAGCCTAACTGAAAGCACCTTAAGAGGTGGCATTTTATCCCCAAGCCCTCATATTTTTCAGTTAGGTTCAAATGGTTGGCTATGTGCAGGTGCTACACGTTTCATTATAGTACTCAAAATGGTGTGTCTGTATAAATGGAAGATCCCCACGGGACCGTGTGGGTTGTTCCCGCGATTGGTGGCTTTGTGTTGCTTCCCTGGTGCGTGCTCCTGTAAAGTGCGTCCGTGTTCATTTCCAC
Source organism: Morinoia aosen (assembly GCA_030386875.1). NCBI lineage: Eukaryota > Metazoa > Arthropoda > Malacostraca > Amphipoda > Talitridae > Morinoia > Morinoia aosen. The sequence continues at coordinate 28,586,514 of CM059580.1, read as the reverse complement.
TTGATTCCTCTATTTGGTCCCAGAATTATTTTCGAAAAAATTCCTATTAATTATTTGAAATGAATTTCAAGTGTAGAGCATAAATCGACAGCTATTATGAGATGTTCAGGTATCCAGTTTACGGGGTGCAAGTTGGGACGGAAAACCGACCAAGCAAGCAACCACGTGAGTGCTAATAAACAGGCAATTTAAGGATACAGTCCCCCTTAGGAATCCCTGTTTTTGAGATTTCTTGAGAAACTGGGATTCTTGCTGCTATAAGAAGTGTAAAAGGTCAGGTACATCCTTTGAAAAAATGAGACTCGTACGTTCACTCGTTCGCCCGCTACGGGGGTTTGAAGAATGGGGAGGGGGGGGAGGGGGAGGAGGTAGGGGTACTCTATCATGTTACATCTCCCCCTTGGCACCTTCTTCACGGCCTGACGTTGCTTTGTCATCTCCTAAGTCTGGATTACTCTATGATGATTTCAGGGGTCTAGCCTGAACCAATAATTTAAAAAATTTTTAATTACGAGTACAATTATGTATGTTTCTTTGTTTTGCCTATTACGTAAACAATGGACTTTGGGGTTTCAAAATGCTTCTTCTCCGACAGTTTTTCAGCTACAGTGATGATTTTGGTATCATTGGATGCGGAAAAACAAGGGATTTCCATTAAATCAAATGGTTTTTCAAAATAAATTTATGTGCAAAAATTATGACGTCATAAATCCGACTTCTTCGATGACAGAGTTTATATTCGAATTTTTTTATTATTTTTAAATTGGAAAATTGGGAAAAATCATTTGATTAACAGGAATTTCCACGTCTTTCCGGATCCAATGATACCAAAATCATCACTCTAGCTCAGAAACTGTCTGACAAGAAGCATTTTGAACCCCCCTTAAAATATCGTTTTCTTTTAATATCTTGTTTTCTATGGGGAAAAACACATTTTTTTACGAATAACAAATGATTTCCAATTGCATTGTCTATCAGTTTACCAAATTTCATTGCTCTAGGTTCAATGATAAAGAAAAAGGTCCGTAAAGGGGACGGTGTCCTCAACTATATTGTTCACCAATAATTTCCAAGTATGTTTCCTGTTGGTACTTATTAGCACTATATAATACTCGTGTACAAAACTCGTCAAAAATAGCAGGATTCAATTTTTCCCTCGAATAAACCCTCCAGATGACCAATAAATATATAAATCCTAATAGTATTCGCGATTAAAATATTCCTGTACTTCTGTACTGGTGAAACTCGTATCACAGATACGGTCACTGAGCATCCTCTTAGTGTGACAGACACACGCACCAATCAAGCAAGCAGATTCCCCTTGTAATGACATAGATATTACGCACGGAAATATATAAATGAATCTATTTTATGTCAGTAATTTCTAGATCATCACAATGGGAATCCGCTTGCTTGGTTGGTGCGTGCGTCTGTGACGCTCACAAGGATGCCCAATGTCCGTATCTGTGATACGAGTTTCACCAGTGCACAGGTACAAGAATATTTTAGTTGCGAGTACTGTTAGGATGGATATATTTGTTGGCCATAAATATCCTGAGATTTATTCAAAAGTAACCATCAAATCCCGTCATTTTCGTCGGGTCATGTACACCAGTAGTGGTTTTTGTTTGTGCTGATTATGTGCGGGTTCGTATATGTGTTTGCGTTGTGTAAGTTATGGTGTTGTATGTATGAATGCTGCGTTTCTGTGTACGTGTCTCTCTGGAGTTCCAAGTCAGTGTTTATGTGCACGCGTTGTGCACGTGTGCCTGATGTACGAGCCTAACCGTGTGTGTCACTCCAGTCACAAAGGCCATGTACAAATTTCTCCACCAAATTTACAGTTTTACATTCACTGCTCTTGTAATCTCTCGTTCATTGCCTCTTCCATGGTTTTCAGACGTTCAGCATTCAGCAAAGGATCGTTGCTCCGAATGCGGCTGCTGAACACTCGATGGGAATCCAGGTTCAGTTTCAACATTTTGGCCGCAGTTTTCTACGTGGACAAACGATGACGGCGGCATGACCTCCTCTCCCAGCGCAACCGCCACGGCGACCTGCTGTCCTCACCTGACCGCCGCGGCAGTGAAGCCAAAAGTTGAGGCATGAGGCTTCATTTATGGCAAGCTATGTGGTGAAGCCAAGTTTGGGACAGCGTGAGGGCGTGTTTTTACGACGATGTTTGGAGTCCAACTTGCATAAGCTTCACCCTATCATTCAAAGTGCCAAAAAACTGTGTCAATTCACCCATGTGAGTATACAGGATTCCAATGCAGGCGTAAGAAATAGAACAGAAATATTCCGTTAAATACTGCAGTAGATCGGTGAGTGAGTACATTTGTGTGGACACCCTGTAGAACAAAGGGGGCTTACTAGGCTGACTCGGTCGATAGTTGTTTATTTTGACTATTTAACTTTTTCTCAACTCGTATAATTTTCATCATATTTAAAAGTCGGGGTTTGAAGAAAAACTTCAAAGGCTTCTAATAACATTTCGCGTATCGTTGATACATTCATTTCGTGGCAAGAATACCAAACAGTTTGAAACGAGGGCTCAAATATTTTCTTTTATATATAGGTTTTCATATATTTTGAGCTTTATTAACAAAATGACAATGTCCTTCGTGTCAAATGTATAAAAGCTAAGTTTGGAAAAATTTCGTTTCTGGGACGCAGATACCTGCATATTTTTTAAAGTTTAAAGCAAACGAGGGCTTATTAGCGTTCCAATATATTAGTAAACGAGCAAACCTGCAGTAAATGGGTCAACACACAGTAAAAGGGTAAAAGGGTCAACACTCATTAAATGGGTAAATGGGTCAACACACAGTAAATGAGTAAATGGGTCAACACTCAGTAAATGGGTCAACACAAAACAAATAGGTCAACACCCAGTAAATGGATCAACACACAGTAAATGGGTCAACTCACAGTAAATGAGTCAACACACAGTAAGTAAATCAACACACAGAGTAAATGAGTCTGCGCACATAAGCCGACCGTAAGATGCACAGCAAAAGAACAAAATAAAATGCTACTTAGAGCAAGTCTGACGCGAACACTTTGTGTCTTTAACGGGTAGGTGCTAGTGACATACAGCAAGAGACTTCATTACTAACTGGGAAGCATTACTCAAATCTAGCAAAACCTCCTATGACTAACCACTGTAATGGTCCTTGATGAAATATAGCAAGGGACCCCATCTACTGACATTCGCCACTAAACACAACAATCAGCGACTAGTGAATAGAAGCACAACAAAACTAGCAAGACCCCTTACACTAGTTGCCAGAACACCAGCATTGGGCACTAGCAGCAGACTGGTGAGGCACAGGGGCGGCAAGCACAACACACGCACATGGCGGCGCCGCATTTATGTGTACATATGCAACACCAACACATAAGGTGCACTCCGCACATTTTCTAAAACAAAACAAGCGAAAAACAAATCTTTGAGAACCCGTCAATATTCTCAAATGCACACCTCGTGTAGGCGTGTATCAACAGGCCATGTGTGTGCGTACAGTCAATACGCGCATATATGATAGCATGGGATAGTGAAACATATTAGTTCTTCGTTCGTTGACAGTGAAATTTCGTCGGTATCAAAGTATGGCAAATTTTGTTGGACTTGTATACGATCAATTTACTATTGTATCAATTGAATCATTTGATGGGTGTCTCGCAGAAAATATTCATAGCGAGGCTAATTACTTCTAAACCTCTACAAGAACAAATGACCATCTTGGAATCGTCAAAGTTCTCTCCAGCTTCTCCCATTGATTTGACTCAAGCGAAAAAGACTCGAACGTGTTCAGGTCTGCCCTATTGTTATCAATGCCTCCTAACAGAGTAGGCCTACCGTTGAGCAGCATCATCTGATGGGCACGTCGTCCAGTCAAGAGGGGTTGTCCCGCCCACATTTCCCCAGTGTCGGTGTTGAACATCTCGACATCGGAACGCGCTCACCACCCTCCCGTTATCATTATGTTCGAGCCGTACCAGAGGCATGCGTGAGAGTGTCGACTTTCTGCAATGTTGGCAACTTTCCGCCATTCTGTTCCGTCCATCGACCTCTCGTTCACCCAAATTTCATCCCTGTTACCGCCAGCGCCCACGATGTACGCGTGGGTGCCGTTTGAGACAGAGCAATGATAGTCGTTTGCATCAAAAGGCAAATTCAGAGTTGAAAAACTCTGTGTCTTGCCATCAAACACGGTGAGTTTGCCTCTGAAGAAGAACCAGACGATTGACTGACCAATTGAAACAGCGGTGTGTTCGTACATAGGTATCGGAGCTGAAGCCATGGCCTCCCATCCACTGCCCGGGGAGGTAAAGTCTATCTTGAAACAATGGATGGTAGGTTGGTAGCCCGTGAACCCTCCACACATCACAACATGTTGTCCGAACGTTGCCACCGCAGTCTCTGCAAGACGTTCCGGCAGCTCAGGGATGGACTCGAGGTTCACCTGCTCCACAGTCCGCAGTCTGACACCCCCCCCCCCTTTAGCCTCCAAGGATCACGGCTCTTCCTGCACACAATCAAAACACCTCATACAATCATGTCTCAATTGTTAAAATAAAGGACGGCTTGGTAGTGAAGTTTCCATTTTTTCAAAATTTTGAGATCAGCAAAGACAATTCAATTTTTTGACCCAAGCTTTCGGCTAGATTAGCTCTAGCCGTCATCAGGGGAACGATGTATTTTCAAACAAAACCTCTTATGGTATCCGCGCGTATCTAGCATACAAAACATTTTTTAAAATTTTTAGATGTAAACCGAAAATCATTGATCAAGGGCGACTAATGAGCAAAGGAAGAAACTGCGGGGGGACATCAAGGTGACGATTAATTTTGTTTGGTTCCTAAACACTGTACATAACTTCGACAATTTTTCGGGCGTATTAATTTTTGACATTCTATAAGATAGGTACATTTTCAAAATCAAAAGAATGGTTATTTTCTTCGGAATGCTAATAGACAAGGGATAACCTATTCTTCCTCTGCACATTCTTAGCATGCTCATCAATTCGTTGTTAAAGATTTCTACCCGTTTCCCCAATGTAACATGCTTAACAATCTTTACATTATTATTTATATGTAAGATTACTTTTTTCACAATTCTAACGTTTATCTTTAAGTCTGATTAGGCTGTTTTTTATTGTATTCGAAGATTTGAAAGCCAATTTAACATTGAATGGTTTTAAGATTCGCTGGACTCTTTTAGAACAACCTTTAATATACGGGACGCTAACATATTTCAGGGGGCGTTAGGAATTTTCGTTGCTTCTTCGAAGTATGGGGAGGTTTTGATTATTTCCACCAATCATTAGTCGGTTGCTATTACGTAGTTAAGGAGGAAAATTATTCTATTTCAATAATTAATCCACTTATGAAAGTTCTTGATTCAAATTTTGTTCACTACAAATATTAACTGCTATTGAAAAAAATTGAATTAAGAACTTTCAACAGTGGATTAATTATTGAAATAGAATAATTTTCCTCCTTAACTACGTAATAGCAACCGACTAATGATTGGTGGAAATAATCAAAACCTCCCCATACTTCGATAAAGCAACGAAAATTCCTAATGCCTCCTGAAATATGTTAGCGTCCCGTATATTAAAGGTTGTTCTGAAAGAGTCCAGCGAATCTTAAAACCATTCAATGTTAAATTGGCTTTCAAATCTTCGAATACAATAAAAAACAGCCTAATCAGACTTAAAGATAAACGATAGAATTGTGAAAAAAGTGATCTTATATATAAATTATAATGTAAAGATTGTTAAGCATGTTACATTGGGGAAACGGGTAGAAATCTTTAACAACGAATTGATGAGCATGCTAAGAATGTGCAGAGGAAGAATAGGTTATCCCTTGTCTATTAGCATTCCGAAGAAAATTACCATTCTTTTGATTTTGAAAACGTACCTATCTTATAAAATGTCAAAAATTAATACGCCCGAAAAATTGTCGAAGTTATGTACAGTGTTTAGGAACCAAACAAAATTAATCGTCACCTTGATGTCCCCCCGCAGTTTCTTCCTTTGCTCATTAGTCGCCCTTGATCAATGATTTTCGGTTTACATCTAAAAATTTAAAAAAATGTTTTGTATACTAGATACGCGCGGATACCATAAGAGGTTTTGTTTGAAAATACATCGTTCCCCTGATGACGGCTAGAGCTAACCTAGCCGAAAGCTTGGGTCAAAAAATTGAATTGTCTTTGCTGATCTCAAAATTTTAAAAAAATGGAAACCTCATACAATGCACTCACACAAGCGTTGCATCATCTGTTTCAAACTCATGAATTACTTGAGACTTCAACAATTGGTAGTTTTAAATACGACTAATTGATGGCCAGAATAAGTTCATCAATTTATCCGGCATGATTTTTTTGAGAATTTTGCAGCATATTTTCCCAGCGTTGAGTTGCATTTCCCAGAACACCGGTCTCAAGTTGCCTTGCTACATTTTTGTTTATAAGTTGAATTGATCAGCGCCGTGGTCTTTGATATCGTAAGAATGGGGAAAATTTCAGCCACAAGTAAATTAGTCGAAGTTTTCATTTGTTACACAGATTCTAAATCCGCCATAATGCTCCCGCCGTCAAATTTAGGGCGAAATTTTATGGAATTTTCTTCTAGAATTTTAATTTTTAATTTTTGGTGTTCAGAGCTGCAAAACATTTTTTTGTATTCATTCGTTGTGGGCCGCTGTTATGTGCTGCTATTTTACACCGTTATAATTAGAAAAATTTGTCAATTCAATAGACTAACATGATCTAATTCACTAGACTAACAATAGACTAACTTATATATCCATCCCAATAGTACCAACGTGAAAAATATTTTTGAACTTGTGCACTGGTGAGGCTCGTAACACAGATACGGTCATCGACCGTCCTTTAAAAGCTGGAAGAGAAACGGACCTGCCAATGCGATTCGTCCAATGAGATTCCCATTGTAATAACATTAGAGAAATTACGAACAAAAATATTAATAGATTTGCTCATTTTATATTAGGAGACACTTGGCATTTTATTTTATGAGTATGATAATTGGATCCTTTTGTTAATTCAGCAGACGAACAGAATAATATTTCCCAAGTTAAGGACTTATGCTACGAAATAAGTAGTGTACATGTTGCGAAATGAAGGTAATGAAACTCTGTTTGTCTTCAATTCGTATAACAGATACTAGTAATTAAAAAAACAGATTAAAGCTTGTATCAAAGCTACCAGTTTTTAAGGCTGCGAACACCAGTAACTGCTTCACAAGTATGTCACAGCGTCTTTGGCTCCCGTTACTTTGTATCACTGATACCTGTTGGCTTGTCTCTCTAACCTAATTATAATCGTTTTGTATTTATTTACATACTAATGTACACGACCGTCAAAAATGATAGGATTATATATTTTCCTTAAAATTTTCTTGCAGATGTGAATGACAAACAAAGATATCCCTCCGCGATAAAATTAATTTTGTACTTGCGCACTGTTGGAACTCGTATCACAGATACGGTTATTATAGCAACCTTGTGAGCGTCACAGGGAGACGGAAGAAGCCGACACAAAATAAATTAATTTACCAAGGGTATTATTAGGTAAAATTTGTTCACATAATTATTATATATTTATTTGATGTCCGCTTCCTAAGAAACATAGGATGTATATTTATTTTATCCGATATCCGATACGCTTTCGTCTAAGATTCCGGTATCATGGATACAATATTCCTCAGTGTAATATTAAAAGATGTCTTTTACCTAAATTGATAAATCTGACATTTTATCAGGATAGGTTCGGTTAGAATGGGACAGGTTAGGATATGTTACACTGTAAAAAATGCCCGTGAAATTCACGGGTAAACACCGTATAAATCACGGTTTTTAACTGTGAGGCATATTTTACAGTAAAACACTGGGTCTCAATCCAATATCGGTAGAACACCGTTATTGGCTATTACAAGTGGATTTCAAATCAATGAAATAAATGAAAGTAATTTTGTTCAGTTTGAGCATAAAATGACTTGAACGAATGTTGCCTAGTTACTATAAACTTTATTAGGTATGTATTGTTCATGCAATAAAAATCATATGAGAAATGAATAAATAATCAATATCTAGGAACTTTCCTTCCCATAACGGAAATGCGTATGATCATTTTAATTATCGATTGATTAAATTTATTGTATTTTCCTCTTACATCAGTTTTATATGTGGTATTTTAGGCTTTAAAAGGTTGAAGATTGAACTATCCTTTCGAAAATATTGGTTTCCTGTTATATTTTACCACTGCGCTGTTTCTCAATTTATGAAGCTTTAATAAATATCATAAGGCGAGAAATATGAATTTTCTTCAAATGTTTTGTTACAATAAATGTATTGGTAAATTAATAACTGAAAAGCTAACACCGTGTCAATAGTATTGGAACTACTATCCCCGATGGAATTGTGTTTGCGCGGCAACTTGGCAAGTAGAAAGCCGTTGGAATTGTGCGAGAGGTGTTAAAGTCTCAGTTATTGCTTTCCAGTAAATGTGTTTTGTTCTCACCACCAGAGTATAATAATTTAACAGTGCTTCTCTCACATTGATAGCTATCATATAGAGTTCATGAGTGGGGGTTTTAATTTAAGCGTACGTTTACTATTGATTATCGTAAAGTACAGGCAGTGATCGTGTTAATCTACTCACATATATAGGGTAGTATAACTATCGGAATTAAGTCTTGTTAGAATGCTGTTGAGTGATTTTATCGTCCCCTAATTCTCCCCACTTATTTTGTGAGTTTCCAATTTGGACCAATTTATGGTCAATGTGAAGTTTAATGCAATCACAGAAATTAATAATTATATTCCAAACAATCACTAAAGGAACGTATTTAAGAACGTTTTACATGAACGACATTCTGCTCGCTGATGCTTTATTTTCGAATTATTGAACTTTGAAGTTGGCCTTCCCGCGCCAAAGGAAGCGAGCGTAATTTAATTAAAAACGGAAGCTAACCCCCTTTTACAAACGTAAAGAGGTTGGGTCGTGAGGGGGAGGCACAGTTCTTCTAGTGAAAATTATAAATAAAGCTTCTAACCCACCCATTAGGGTGACGACCGCAACCTTGTTTACATCGGGTCTAACATGGCGACCACCATGGGTGCTGCCATTTTGGACCCGATGTCAACAAGATTGCGGTCGTCACCCTAATGGGTGGGTTAGAAGCTTTATCTATAATTTTCACTAGAAGAACTGTGCCTCCTCCTCACGACTCAACCTCTTTACGTTTGTAATAGCTTCCGTTATTAATTAAATTCCGTTTCACGCGCTCGCTTCCTTTGGCGCCAAGGCCAACTTCAAAGTTCAATTATTCGAAAATAACGCATCAGCGAGCATAATGTCATTCCTGTAAAACGTTCTGAAATGTGTTCCTTTAGTGATTCCTGGGATCGGCATTATTATTTTCAGTGATTGCATTAAACGTCACATTGACCCAATTTAGTTGTGAAAAAGACTTGTGGTCGTGTACTTTAACCATACTTTTTTTATCCTGGTGTTCGAATTTACATTTACATTTTTTAGTTCAAATGTAGATTGTCAACTCAAATCGGAAAAGTAGACATACTGCCAATGCGATTTATTGTTATCATAAAGATTTTATTGAGTGTATAAATTACGAGTTCATTATAGCGTTCTCAAATTATTATTAAAATATATCTCAAAAATGCACAACCCTAATGTGTTGGGAGAGGGTAGTCTGAGGCCCCATTATAATTGTCCATTCTGTGGTAAAGTATCTAAATCATTGGCAGGGTATGTTAGCCATTTTGCATTCCATAAAAACTTATGTAATGTTGCATATCCATGTTCATTTTAAAAATGTCCTAGAAAATTTAAATCATGCTGGATTCCGAGCGCATATTTTGCGGGAACATGGGAAGAAGTTGTCAAATAGCATCCAAAATGAGCATCAAAGATCTCCAGATACTCGTCTGCAGTGTAATCTACAACATTGCCATCAAATTTGTCCCCATTTAAATGCTTTGCTCCAACATCTAAATAATCATTAAAGATTGTGAAATCATTAGGTGTCATATTAAAAATTGTGATAAAAAATTATTTTCAAAAATTTCTAGTTTAATAAGTCATCTTATTAGAAATCATCATGGATGTTCTCATAATTAGGTTGCCTTGAAACATATAATATCACCAGAGTACATGAAGGCAGTGTTGATATTCATTCAGTAGCACTTTCAGCTCATGAAGTTTGCTCTGGTGTATCTGATGCTAGTGACAAACCTGATACTAGAGAGACAGATGAGAGAATGGAAAATAGTGATGAAAAATTAAGTAACAATGATGTAGAAGCATTTTATTTGAAAAATCTTGCATTGTTTTATCTCAAATTGCAGGCATAATTATTACTTCCATCATCTACCATCCAGCATATCATTAAATAATTTCATGAAATTCACCGACAAGGACAGACATTTTTGTGCTCTAAAGGTTAGGTTAGGTTAGGTTAACATCGGCATCTTTGGGATGCTTTATTTCCAATCAAGCCTGATACATATGATCTTAGCATTGGTTTTTCAAATGTCTTATAACTAACCCTATATATAGGACACCATGTCGGTTCCCCCGTAAAGCCGGTACCCATTTCCGACACCTGGGTTGAGTGGGGTATTGTGCTTGAGCTTTCCCTTATACCCAACGGGGAAAATCTCCGCGCCAGCGCTGGGAACGATCCCGCGACTTCCAGCATTCAAGTCCGATCCCTTAATCGCTGTGCCACGGAGAGCAAAGAGATTACCACGGAGATTACTTTACCCCAAATTACCACGGAGAGCAAAGAGGGTAAAGTAATCACAAAATTAAAACATTAAACTGACATTCCTGATGACAAGTCAAAAGAAATTGAAAAATTATTCACCAATGCAGATCTGTTTCAATGTACATGGAAAAGTTTCAGAACTAACTTCGAATGTAAAATAACTTTCAAAGAATTATTTAATTAAGGTCCCTGAAGGTGTCTTGGTTTATTTTCTTGTGAGGAAGCATCTGTCCTTTTTTGATTTCAGCCTTCATGTCCATCAAATTTTCACTTCCCATAATCAGGTTCCAAAATCTTATGATTGTGTGAGTTATTCAGACCTTCATGATTATTACCCTCTTCAAGGGTATGAGAAGAGCTTTGGAACATTATTGATTCCTCTCAAGCACAAGAGTTTTTTGAAGTGATAATGTCAATCTTAATAAAAGAGAGCATATTTCAAGAGTTGCCAAACCTGGCAAGTGGTACCGTTGATGGCATACTTCAGGTGCTCACTGAAGCTGGTGTGGAAACTAGGGATGACCTGAGTCTTGAAGAGGATGACCTTCGCCCAATCCTGAGGCTGATCCAAATTCGCAAGCTAAGAAATTTCTGAAGATATGCTTTGGGTAAGTAAATTTAGTTGTGTGGGGGCACCAACTGTGTATCGATGATTATTTATGGATATATTATCAGATAATTAATTGCATTTCATAAGAAATTCTTCCTAAAAGCAGAATGCTAAGGTAAAAAAAAGAGTTTTTGGATTGTTGTTTTCCTAACTTCATTTATGTGTTTTCAACCAGTAAAAATGTTAAAATAAAAGTAAAATTGTTTTCATTTCTTTAGCTATTAAATTTCATCAGAAATAAAGTTGCATGTATGTGAACTAGCTAATTACAGAGTGCTTAGTATTGTTTTATTTTTAGTTTGACAAATTGTAAAAAATTAAAGTAATTACTTTTGTCACATACCTGTAAACTTTTCTGAAGCCTTGTCCTATTTAGTCGACAATGTACACAGGTTTTCTTGAAAGCAATGTGAAATGAACTAACCATTGATGAATTTAAAAAAAGCAATACTGTAGGTAGAAACTTTTTAACATTTGATTTTTTAGGAGTTGAATTGAATTCATTAATTTTTAGTAGTGTGTTGGGATGAATATAAGTCAGTCTTTTAATGCTTGATGTTTGAATTATGAGATTCATTCAACGCTTGACTTATCGGCTAAATACAATGAAAAAATATGTTACTGCTTAATTTGTGCAACATGGGATGTAATCTTATACGTGAGTTGGAATCACTTACATTTTTCTATAAGTGTGAAATTTTATGTGAATTACTAAACATAAGCAAGAAAAATTGTCTTCTGTTATCTGCTAGTTTATATAAAATTTAAACAATGTCATGTATTAAAGTTTTTGTGAGGATGATTATTCTGCATCACTATATAGTAAGGGCTAGTTTCTTAGTGAAGTTGTGAGAAAAATTTTAAGAAAAATTTGAAACTCAGTCTGTTTCTAGTGGGTATTTTTTCAATGCTGTTTTACCACTGCTGATCAATTTACATCTGGTCTTTTTTATCACAGTTGCATTGGTTATTGAAGATTTCCCCTTTTTTCTTTTACTTTTTTAGTGCCAATAGAAAGAGTGAGTTCTTTAGTACCAATTCACTCCAGAGGAGAAGTTCAGTTTCAGCTGAGTGAATATGTCATTATTTGAAAAAAAATTAATAATCAAACCTCACTTTTACTCAGTGTTTTGAACTACATGATCTAAAAATTTCTTACTTGTGTTCAGTTCAAATTTTTGAGTGCAAGGAAAGGAGGGGAAGTAATGCATCATAGTGAACAAAACTGTCCGGAATATTGTTGACTTGCCAGGTTGCAGTAGCCCAAGTTGCCTTTAGCTAATTAAATTTGTGGGTAAAGTGGCAAATAGAGATTGTTTACAGATATTTCTCATAAGTTCAGGAACTCATCTAGCACGACTCCGGAAGAATGGTGGAGGTCAAAGAAAAAGAACTGACAACATCAAATATAGTTACTAAGAGGTTTATACATTTTTTGTGTACCTCCAGGAGTGCCGTTTGTGTTTGAAATATTCAAGCCATGCAATTATGCATAATTTTATGACACTTGAAAAAGATGATTGTATGTGGTACTTAATGTTCTATTGTTTCTATTGCCCCTCAGGGGGATACAACTATTGTATCTATGGGAATTAGCACTCCCAGGGGGACTTTGTGAGGGCCCGAGCTAAAAGTTAGGTAGGCTTTATTTGTGTTAAAATAGAATAGGTTTTTGTTTTGTTATGGACCGTCTTTTTTTCGGTTCACTGCTGTCCTGTTTTTTCAGCACTTACTACTTTCTTCTTCAACTTTTTCTTGCCTCATAATCTTCTTTCTCAACTTACTGTTTCTATGCCCCTTCTGCATAGATTCCTCATTCTCTAATCTCCATACTAAATGGTGCCTTCCTCCTTCCTCTCTTTGATACGCTCTTTTTTGAAGCGGTTAGGGAGGCTTAAACTGACTTATAATCTCAATCTTATTATTTCTATTGATATCAGTGTTCCAGGGGATGACGCCCGAGTGTGACGAATTCGTCACACAATAAGTACGAGCTTCTCACGTAGTAAATTACAAACAGAGCTTCTTGCAAACGAATGTGGAGACGCAGGTACATGTTCTCTCCAGGCTGAGTAGTGTGTTGTGTTACTTGTGTTAGTTTTGCGCGCGCTACCTCAGTTGATGAACAAACTTCGCGCGTGGGTGACGTGTGGTTCGCATCGCTCCTACTGGCTATAGAAGAAACGTTATGGATGAAATCTCAGGTAAGTTACGTGCGTGTAAAAATTCCTGAATCTTAAGTAACGTCTGTACAATACGTTTATCAAAGGAAAATGGGTTTTGAAGCGTTAGAAAGAATAAAATATTGAATTACACCAGTGTGACGTTTTCGTCACATCAGGGACACAAAGCACATTTTGCTGATACCATGTTTGCATGACAGGCGAAGAATGCAGGCAAACCTACCTTTTTTATAATGCCAGTACCATCTTGGATGCTAGCCAAATTTAATATATATGTTATTTACTCCTTGTTACAGATGAAAATATAATTATAAATTACAATAAAATTAAATAATGCTATTTATGAAAAAAGTGACAGAGTACTACTGTTCATTTAAATAAATTGACGTAATGTACTATTATACGTGTGTTTGTTTCTTACAGAATCATTTTTCCCACCAAGATTATTCAATGGCAACAGGAACAACCGCGATAGAGAAGTTATTTTTTCGATTGGAGATGCAAGTGATAAATTGAAGAATTAGATGAAGATGATGTAGTAGATCCCGAGTAATTGCCGAATCCGATAAGGATGAGCAAAAAGGCACGTTGCTAATCAGTGTTTAAAAAAATATTTGTAATTAATGCCATCCTAAAAATGTATTTCCTTGACGAATTGCCAATTTTCTATTCTAACTACGTGTTCGATCAATGCGTTGTATTTTATTTCAGATTTGAACACGGCAATTGACGTCGACGATCCGTCAGAAATTATGGAAAATTCAGTAGTTGGGATTGATATCACAGCATCTGCTTCTAGAGAAAGCAGACCACAACAGCGCACTCGTTGCCGCCAGTGGTCTACTCTTCATCAAGATTATAATACATCATAAACGATGGCTCTGTTAGGACCTGACATAATGGGTAATGAAGATATTCTTTTTTCCTTGCAAAATTCCAAGCAATTATCAGAGGATTTCACTAATCCAGTAATTCGAAAAACCAAAAATTGAGAATAACCTCAACAAACCTCTGAATGTGACCAGCAAAGAGCTGAAACAGTGGTTTGGGCTTGCATGTTACATCGTTTTGAGTCTATGAGCAAGACCACTTTTGGAGAGCAATGTCCTGACATTGGGGAGGCCATTGCGCTCAGAATTGCTGAAACGAGAAACAAATGCAAGAGAGAGAACTGCATTGGAAGAACTGTTTACTATAAGAAATGTAATGTATGCCTTTGTCTCATTGCTAAATCAAACAGGTTTGAATAAAATGTACCAATATTTGTTACTAAGTTCTTACCCAGTAGCGCAGCCAGGGAGAGGGGCCACTGGGACCATGGTCCCCGCACCCCCCCCCCCCTCGAAATTCTGAGTTGAAAGCCAGTTTCAGTTTGTCTTTCAAGTAAAACAATGAACAAAATAAAAACATTGCTAATAATTGATGTCTGCCGCACCCCCGAAATTATTCGTCGGGGATCCTACACTCCCCCCCCCCATTCCTGCAAATTTTTTAGGCTGAGGATGTGTTTTGAGATCCACAGTAAATAAAATGATGGCAACGCGTGAAAGAGATCTTAAATACTATTCAATAAAGACTTTGATGTTATTACCTTGTATAACTTATACACCTTAGCTCGCGGATGTGACGAATTCGTCAGAAAAAATTATTTTTGTCAAAAAAATAATTTTGGGTGGTTTAAATGCATATTATGCTTCCATTGCACCTTTCTGTCATAAATAGAACAAAAATTTTTTTTTAGATGTTTGGAAAATAATTCTGGGCGTAAAGGGTTAAACTGACTTATAATCTTAATCTTATTATTTCTATTGATATCAGTGTTCTAGGGGATGATAAGTTCTTTCTTTGGCTAGTTACTTTTTTACTTTTAGTCTATGGGAATTAGCGCTCTCAGGGGAACCATGTGTGGGCCCGAGCTAAAGGTTAGATAGACTTCCTTTTTGTTGTAATAAAATAGGTTTTTGTTTTGTTACGGGCCATCTTTTTTCGGTTCACTGCTGTCCTGTTTTTCAGCACCTACTACTTTCTTCTTCAACTTTTTTCTTGTTTCATGAATTTCTTTCCTATCTTACTGTTTCTGTGCACCTTGTGCTTAGATTCCACGTTCCCTCAACTCCATACTAGATGGTGCCTTCCTCTTTCCTCTCTTGGAATATCTTTGTCGTGGTTAAGGGAGGCTAAAACTTTCTTATATAATAATAATAATTTTACTTTTAGTTCATTTTTGGTTCAATGTTGCTTTTTTCTGCTTCCATCCATTTATTCTTCACCTCTCATCTGGTTTTGTGAATTGCTTCCAAATTTATTTCTATGTGCTAGATGTGGGGGCATATCTTGTGCATAGATTTTCATGTCCCCTGATACCATATTATATGAGGCCTCCCTCTCTTTGAAACACCCTTGTTATGTGATTAGGGAGAGTCAGAATTGACTAGAATTATACTTTGAGTTACTTCAGAAGTTGATTTTCTTATTTGCTATATAATTTTAAAAAAATTTTGTTGCTCAAAAAATAAACAGATCTCCTATTTCTCCAAAAATTCACAAACCAATTGATAAAAGAAATTGTTTTGTAAATATTGAAAATCAATATTAGGAAATTAAAGTATTTTTAGAAATATTAAATTGTATTAGAATTGAAGTGAGGAGTTCCAAAGTGAACCACCGAAAACTCCCTACATTTCCCTTTTTCATAGTAGCTAATAGAACATTTCTCTTTTTAGAGAGCTAGTGAATGAATGAGTTCCTCATGCAGTTTTGAAAACAAAAATATTAGGGGCAGTTGCAGTATTTAATTTCAAATTTTTGACGTTTATTGTATTTGTATTCATGTTTAATTTTAGGGACTAAATCATACCGAGACAGTGTTAATTTCATTTTACTATGTATTGTTTTTTTCACAGATGTACAACCTGCTGCAAGTGCATCAGACCTCAACACTGTAGCTGAACTGCCTGCAAGTGGGATTGGTTCAATGTTTGTTCATCCATTTTGAAGAATTAACAGGAGTTAACATAAGAGATCAAGTGCAGGCGACGCACCACAGCAGAGCACGAAGAATTTTATTGTGGATGGTTAGGTAAGTGAAATCTCGTGACATATCCAAATCAATATGGATTATAAAAATGCAAAACTGAACTCGGGCAACACGCTTTCTGAATTGCCAGGAGCTATTTTGAGTGCCATGGCCTGTTTCAAGGAAAACAAGATGTTATGTTCAAAGTGTTCAAGCTGAGTACTGCGGATGTTCAAATGTTCATTTTTATAAATTTTATCCATTCAAATTCCCCTCAGGGAGATGAACTATTGTATCTTTGGGAATTACCACTCCCGGGGAAAAATGTGAGGGGCCAAGCTGAGAGTTAAGTAGGCTTTTTTTGTTGAAATAAAATGCTTTTGCTTTGTTAAGGACGACCTTTTTTGGTTCACTACTGTCCTGTTTTTCAGCACCTACTACTTTCTTCAACTTTTATCTTGTTTCATGAACTTCTTACTCAACTTACTGTTTCTATACCCCATTTGCATAGATTCTGTATTCTCTTATCTCCATGCTAAATGATGCCTTTCTCTCTGTGATACGTTTTTTTGTAGCGGTTAGGGAGGCTTGAACTAACATAAGAGTATGGCTAATCTAATCTAACCATTAAATCTTCATTCAAATCCATAGAAGCTTATAATATCAGCAACTCTCCTATATCCTTTCATGCATATATTTATTGCATTATTTCCAGGGCTTTCATTATTTTCTAATTTTTTCCATAAACATAAGTGCCAAAATTCAACATAGTAGTGCTGTGTCTGCTTAAAATTATCCTGGAGTGTTATGAAATTTGATGTGCTGGCTATGATGGAAAATTTTGCGTTCATTTCACGGCGGGATTCCTTCAAGTTAAGTTTCTTCTACTCTTAGTTATAAGCTTAACAATATTAAAACAACCCTTGCGGAGACTTTCTACTAAATCATCTACGCCACTGAGAAAAATGTGCTAATCATTATATTTTATTGCAGGATGAGAAGTCCGTGCAGGAGATCGAGGATTCTAGACTCCATCTGCACCCTCACATTGTAATAAATGGTAAGTAACACAACATACCTGCCTCAATGTAAGAGAGTACATTTTAACCTTTGCCACTAAATTTTACCCCCGTGGGGTATCTTGATACTTAGTTAATTCCACCATTTCATCAGATAACCTCCAAAAGCTGGTATGAAGTATTTAAAAAAATAATTTGAGGCCGACCTGAACGGTGTCTTATCAATACAGCCAATCGTGAATGAATTCCATGCCACGCTTTGATTGATATTTTTCGTCTGGTGTCATTTTATGGAAATATATTATAACAATTTTTATAAATCTTGGAAACTTTTCCGAAAACCTTCAACAGAATGATCAACTTGACGAAATTGTCATTTCAATATATACGCTATAGAATGGAAATACAACGCACATATTTCCGAGTCAAGAGTCTTCATAGAAGGCAAAAAAGTATCAAGAGCTGATATTTCATGATATGTGGCCAAGCATTTTGAACCAACCAGCAGGAAAAATTACATTTTCTTCCATGGCTAGCTTAATTAATGATTTTGAGAATAAGAATGGATTCAAGATCCAAAATGCCAGCTTTGTATGAGTTTTATTCACGAATATAAGGATGTATTGTAATCGAAAATTTTTGTAAGAGATTTTCTTTATCTTTAGTAGGAGTGAAACACAGTTTTTTCGCACCAACTTAGGACCACATTAGGTTTGTTGATGAGCGTTTGTGTTGCAGGTGCAGAGTCTACTCTGACCGCCAGTTCATTTATGCTTGCATTGGATGGGACTGTCGTGATGGAAAACTGGATGACATTCACATCTGGGCTCTCTGCACTGTTTGCAACATATTACTGCTTCAACTACAAGTACGCTCCCGAAGCAGCTGCGACGCTGGAATTCAATCAGAGGTATTTGCAAATGGTCTGAATTTTACGAATAGTTCAAAGAATTCTTAGTAAAGCTTTTAATTTCAATCCAGTCATGTTAAACTTAGTCAATAAATTCATTAACTTCTTCGCTGCTCGAAGATTTTTCCTCTTTTTGATAACCAACGAGCACTTACTGTGAAAATTTTAAGGCCACCTCTCCGGTATGATACAAATTTAATTTTAATGTAGTGTTGATGTTAAGAACTTGAATGCCGCAAACTGTTTAAATAAATACTTATATATATACTGATATCGTGTTACAGTAAAATGCCTTGGTTCTGACTTAGCATCGGTTGCTTGGAATTCTTTTGTAAATATCACTGTGTATTCCTGGAATTTATTTACGTGATGCAAATACTTATTAAACGTATTTTCTAACTTGGCTCATAGCACCATCGATCCACACGCGATATCCTGAATACGTTCTGGGATTAGAATATTTTTGAATTTTGTATTCTTTGATACAACGTCCTGTTAAATGGTAATTTTTATGTAGATGAAGTGAGTTCTAGAAATGAAACTGAATTTACTGTGTGCTCTTGGGTTAAAACCTCACGCTCCTGCAATGAGACACTCAATATACTTGATCAATAACACTCAATACACTCCTGCGATCATAAGGGTAAAAATCGTTTTCAGCGCGCAAACGACGATATGATCGACATGCGTAAGAATTATTTGTATTCAAGACGCAAGGAAGGCAATTATTTGTAGTAAAATCACTATCACACAATTTTTCTTATTGCGGTTCGATGGGAAAACAATTTATTACCCCCTTTTGTCCAGAATACGAATGATCCATGTTCATGTCTCCGAGATCGTATGCCTTGCGAATTTTAAAACGAATTTTACTGAGGAAAAATAAAACTCAGCGCTGAAAACGTTTGGTCTACCTATAAATTTAAAAATCTTTGTATCAAACACTTATTTCACTAGTTCTAATTATTGTATCAATAGGAATCCGCACTCCCAGGGGAAAATGTCTGGGGGTCCGAGCTGAGAGTTAGGTAGGTCTTTTTTTTTTAATAAAACGTTTTTTGTTATGTCAAGGACCACTCTTTTTCGGTTCACTGCTGTCCTGTCTTTCAGCATCTAATATTTTCTTCTTCAACTCTTATCTTATTTCTTAAACTTCTTTCGCAACTTACTGTTTCTATGCCCTATCTGTATAGATTCTGCATTCTCTTATCTCCATACTAAATACTTCCTTCGTCTCATTAGAACGCTTTTTTCGGTTAGGGAGGCTTAAACTGTCATCTTATCTAATGTGCTTGCTCAGAGGGAGAAATAAAGGAATGAATCTTAGAAAAAAAGTATTTATCATTTTTCATTACAGATGCTTTGTGCGGATAAATCCTGGAAGAGGTACCAAGATGGCCGTGGAGAAAAATAGAAAAAAGTATGCAAAAACCCGAAGGTGCTCTCGTTCATCAATGGCCTCGCAGATTTTGAATGGACTGAGATGTGAACGTTGTAAGTAAGCATCTGATGCCCTCCCAGTCGACTCTCATGGTAGTCGAGTTGAGTTCTTTGCAAGAACCCCGTAAGATCTACCGGCGCGCCATTTTAGAGAACCCATCTAAGATCCTTCCCGAGTTACCCTAACAAAAAGAGTAATTTTCATCCCCCAAGGGGCGTATGAGATTTTTATTATACACTCACATTTAGAGAATGAATTGACGCTTAAAATGAGACTAATTTCAAATTTTTAGGTGCAATACTTTAGAAATTATGACTCACACAAAATGAGGCTTATAGAGAAAACTCGGGAAGGATCTTAGATCGGTTCTCTAAAATGGCGCGCCGGTCCCCCACCGAGGGGCGTATGAGATTTTTATTATACACTCACATTTGGAGAATGAATTGACGCTTAAAATGAGACTAATTTCAAATTTTTAGGTGCAATACTTTAGAAATTATGACTCACACAAAATGAGCCTTTTGAAAAATCGGTCAGAGGCTAGGAGAAACTTGCTCTTCATCTTCCTCCAGGGAGCGTATAACAGTTTTATTATACACTCACATTTGGAGAATAAATCGATCTTTATAATGAGACTACTTTCAAATTGTTAGGTGCAATATTTTAGAAATTATGACTCACACAAAATGAGGCTTATAGAGAAAACTCGGGAAGGATCTTAGATGGGTTCTCTAAAATGGCGCGCCGGTGTAAGATCTTCAAATTTTTTCACCTACCAACCTTTACTGTTTAGCTTCTCTCATATTTTTGTTTAGTAACATTTACAGTAGTTTCTAGCGTTTATGGCCAACATCTGTTACATAAATATACTTCCATTGATATGCAGTCTTTGTTGAAAACTCTTGTATTTCTCCTCTTGCAACACTCGCTTCGCAAATTGACTATTCACTGCGTATTTTTATTTATTTGCAGTTCGACGAATCGTGTTTATTGTAATTGCCGCTTATTTATAGTGGATTAGATGGTTACACTGTTTGGCCTGTTGAATTAGGTAATGAGATCGTTTTTCTTCATTAAACATCTCGAGCTATATTAGCCCTCTCAAGGCAGGGATTTAAGATTTTCAATGTTCGTCACGAAATGCGTGATGTGGAAGGCTTGAAGTAATTATTATGGTTGTAGAAACTTTCTTTTGTTAGTGCCTCAATTTATATATTTTTATTATTTCTATTCTATTAGACATAACAGAACCTTTAACTGTTAGACATAACACTTGATTACTTTATGATTTATATTCGTGTTTTGCCATAACATATGCGGAAACGTATTCTGAACATACGTACCTCATATATTGCATGTATATTATATAAAATGTAAAATGTTCTGAAAAAATAGGGGAATGATTATTAGTAGGTAATTTCATAAAATTATGTGCAAGGAACAAAATATTGAATAAAAAATTAGATTGTTATTCCCAATAATGTTTTTTGAAGTTGGTATGATTTCTTATTGATAAAGTGGATTTTAGAATCTTAAAATTCGACTTTAAATGTGTAATCTATTTTAAGCCTTATTGTTCTGTGAAATGTACGTTGCAAGCTGGAACTTCCACTCGGTTTTTATGGGGAGGATCTTGGAGGACTGTGAACTTCAGCGAAGGAGATAGTGTGAAAGCATTCCGCTCGTAATTCATGCTCGGTCTCCTGATCTGATTATGATATCTAGTGAAGCATTTGAGAATTTGATTATTTTAGTGGCAGTAATACGTATTGAATTAAGCTAATTAGTTCAGTTGAAGAAAAATATCTAAACCTGAGAAATATTCAACTTGGAATTATTTAATTTCTGTAGCCTCGTGTGATGCAGACGAACTTTCACTTTGTTCTTGATATTAGTTCAGATCAATCCTACTAATTTTATTGTACTTTTATGACAAATAAACAGACATAACTGTAAGAGTTACGACGATGCTGATTCGAGATCCATTGATGTAAACGCTCGAGTTATGTTTTAATTTATTTAAGAGTGTATTTTTACCAAGGAAGACATTTTGAAGTGTCAATTGAAGGAAAGAGGAACACGGGAAGTTTGTGATTTATTTTGTTATGACTAGTTTAAAATTCGTTTAATGAACTTGTCGTTACTTTGAGAATAGAATGGCATGACTTCTTGTATTATAATAAACAGTGAATCCATTTTAAATAGTTACCATTCGTTCGTTAGTTACCATTCTTTTTTCGTAGCGGATATGGTTTTCTTTAGGAAGCCAATAATAAACGTTGCAATAATAAATCGTCATTGTTCCAGTCATTGACCTTTCGTTACGAGGTTTTCGAGTATTTATATAAGTAACGCCAATTGAACGTATTTACAAATAGTTGACTTCAAGCCAATGTAAGCTGCTAAGCATGATCAGCGGAAACAACTTACGTCAGCAAGTGACGCAAGTTCCATTTTAAAGTTTCATGAAGTAAGATGTTAGTTGAAGTACTAGGGTTGACCAATGGAAGCCGTAATAGCATTCTATTGCATTAGGAAACTATTCTTTTGCACAAATTTCAACAGTTTTCTACGATATATGGCTTGTACTATATCGTATTTGAAAGTTTCAAAGAGCGATGTATCTATGGGAACTAGCGCTCCCAGGGGGACAATGTGAGGGCCCGAGCTGAGAGTTAGGTAGGCCTTCTTTTTGTTGAAATAAAATGTTTTTGTTATGTTAAGGACCACCTTTTTTCGGTTCACTGCTGTCCTGTTTTTCAGCACCTACTACTGTCTTCTTCAACTTTGGTCTTGTTTCATAATCTTCTTTCACAACTAACTGTTTCTATGCCTTTCTGCGTAGATTCCTCGTTTCCTTAACTCCATACTAAATGGTGCCTTCCTCCTTCCTCTCTTTGGATCGCAATTGTTGCTGGGTAGGGAGGCTAAAACTAACGACTAATCTGTTCAAAAGCGATTGTTTTTTCTTGGCAACTGAGCAATTAAAGAATTTCATCTTTTTTGTCACGATTACTTGCATTTTATACGGTTATTCGACCAATAATAGAAAAATACATTCATTTTACCACCGTTTTTTCACGGCAAATCAAAAGAAATTACTGGTTTCTACCGTTTTCAGTGCCCAGGTTATGCTGTTATGTCACGGCAATTTCGTAAAAATTAGTTTTTTACCGGTTTTTATTTCCTGGTATTACCGTTTAAAGTACGGAAACTCCTTAGAAATCACGGTTTTTTACCGTTTTTTGCCCCCAGATTTTACCGTTTTTTTCACGGTTTTTTGTTGGCAGCGAAGTTGCCAGACATTTTACCGTGAAATCACGGTGAAATTTTTTACAGTGTACGTTAGGTTAGCGTAGGTTATGTAATGTAGACTGAATGTTTTCACTGGTCCACCTAGCTTAACAATGACATTGTCATTGGAATTTCAACGAGTCCTGCTACTACCAAATATTACCCATGGTTTATTTGTTTGGAGTCCGCTTCTTCCATTTCTCTGTCATGCTTGTAAGGATAGTTAGAGTGACTGTATCTATGATACGAGTTTCACCAGTTCACTAGTGTAAGAGTATTTTATCACGAGTACTGGTAGGATGGATATATTTGTTTTTCCTCCACATCTGGATAATTTGTTTTAGAAAAGTGTCGAATTCCGTCATTTTTGACTGGCCATGCGCACTAGTACTATAATAAGAGCCGCGTTAGTCCGTCCGTGTGTCACACTCACCAGCCGAAAGTGTGTGATAAGCGCATCTGTGATCCAAGCTTCAACTCCATAATTTTCGGTGCATTAACCCAGCAAATTCAGATTCGGAATGAAAATCACGTCTATGGTAGGTTGGATTAGGTTGTATAGAATATCAGCAGTTCAGACTTAGCAAAGTATAAGCAAGCAATAGAATAGCATGGGTAATCATGGGAAAGACATGTTGAAGCTCAGTTTGTCTGTCGCTCTGTCACGCTGTCAAGGATGCTTTATGACTGTTGTTGATAGGAGTTTCAGAACTGCATAAGATTAAGAATATTATTTTAATCACTGGTTCTGTTGGGTTATATATATTTCTTTTTTAATAGACTCTGAAACATTTTGTTCGGAAATTGTCGATTCCCGTCATTTTTGAAGGGTCGCGTACACCAAAAAAAACTACACCTCGACCTTCTCGCAATGCCAGCAACGTAACTTCACTAGTACTAGTGCTTCTATGTATCGAAGATACAAGTGTGTTGGTGCCCCAAATGCCTGCAATTTCGTTTCACAAATATCTGTCACATTAAATGAAACGCCTTTCACTTTGTATCACAAATCCAGACATTTCACATCACAGATACCCGTCACTTCGCACCTCAGATTCTGGTCTCCGAGCTGTAGTTTTGCCTGCGCAGTAATAATATGAGCGTTGAAGCGTCGCTCTTTGGAAAAAAGATCTAATGTCGGTACAATTATTGAAACCGGGGTACATTTACTAGAACTCATGGTACATTCACTCATGTTAAAATGTTTATTTAGAATGATCACACCGATCATTATTTGTTTCACAATATATACAGTTTTCATGGCGAGTAATGCTCGAATTACTAAGCGAACTTTTATTAGCCTGTAAGACCGCCAAGCACATTACCTATGTAGGATTAATTAAACAACTCATGACCCGATGGTTGCTTGTAGACTGCTGATATGTTAAATTTTGCGAAAATATTATAAGTTAACTAGCAGGACCCGTGGAAATTCCACGGACAATGTCACCGTTAAGTCAGGTGAACCCGTGAAAAAATTGGTGCAACATTTCCTAACAAATTTTAACATCACATATTCTAACCTAACTCAAGGGGGACAACACAACGATTTTTAAATTTTGACCTGATTGTTTTAAAATTTAGCCAGTACATGTTTTCTTTGAGTAAAAACGAATTGAACTCGTGTAAAATTTTCGATTTAAGCCTTATTTTTTGAAAAAATTCAAAAATTAGTTTTTTAGTTCAATTATAGTGAAATTTTAAAAAGAGTGGATGTCAACGAGTTTCCAGCTAGAACAAATCCAAAGACAGTTTTATAATCCTTGAAGCATTGAAAATAGTTTAAAACGCTTGAATTTTCTATTTTCATTTTCGTTTTCTTTTGAAATACAAATTTTTTACCACTAACTATAATATACGATTTTTTTTAACTGTTTAAAAAAATATTAAGGTGAAAAATTTAAAAATCGAAGGGTTTTAGTTTTTTATAAATGTTCCAAGGATTTCAAAACTGTCTTTGTTTTTTCCTAGCATGAAAACTCTTTGACTTTCATTCTTATGATTATTGAAAATGATGTTTTTTCGTAGGAGGCAAAAAGCATTTTTTTTTGTAAGTGTTAGGTAATGTACAATTTGTGTACTTGAATGCTGTTTTCATGTATCATTTTCATCTACAAATAATATGCATGCCTAATATAATGTCGTCAGAGTGAATTGCATATTACATGTATAAATAATGGATAAATAAAATAAACATCATTATTCTTGTGAACCGTGCTGAAAGGAATGAAATGTCCTAAATGGGAAACCGGAATCTTTTAGTTTGCTAACAATGTTCCAAAGATTTCAAAACTGTCTGTGTTTTTTTTTCTAGTATGAAAACTCACTGACTTCTATTATCTTTTCTGTTGAAAATGAGGTTTTTACCTGAAAAGGAAAAAATACAATCTTTGGTGAAATGTAATATAAAGAACATTTTTGAACTTGAATGCTGTATTCATGTTTTATAATCATCTACAAATAACATGCATGCATAATTTCATATCAACACTGTGAATTGCATGTTATACATGTATAAATTATATGAAGAAATACATTTATTTTTAATTTCTTGAAGAATGGCAAATTTTTATTTGTAGACTGATTCTTTTAAAATAAGCCGTTAGATGTAATTTTTATAAATAAACAAATTTTGTTTATTTCATTCTTTCGATTTTGATCTTAGTTTTTTAGAAAATGGGAAATATTTTCTTTATATGTCATTTTATTTGCTGTTTCGAATGAATACAAGTCATGCTACAACAAAATCAATGACAGTTTTGGAATCTTTGAAACATTGCAAGCAAACTTAACGAGCCAGATTTTTCATTTTCTTTTTCGTTTTCTTTTTATATGGGGTCAAAATTCATGATTTTTTATCCCCTTACACTCCCCCTGGGGAAGAATTTAGTGCCCGTAGCCCAATAAAATTATAGGACACATAAGCCCACCACCTAAGGCTCCTTCTTTGATAAAGAAACAAAAATGGCCCTTTGGGCCTGAAAGCCCCTGGGGTGTCCCCTTTAACATATCCTAACCTATCTTGTCCTAACCTATGCTAACCGAACCTATCCCGATAATATGTAAAACATAGCAAAACCGAGGACCAGTGAAAAAATTTCGTCAACATTACTTAAGGGGAACGTCTACCCATAATACGGAAAATTCGTGGATTTTTGTTTTATTACTTTTATCATCAGAGATACGCCTACTTCACCAGCTGTTAAATTTGCAGAACGATCTGAGCATTGTAAGTGATTGAAATTGGGTTGAGAAGGGGGGGGGACGGATCCAATCAGCAGCCAGCGCCGATCAGTGAGGGCATGTGCCACGCCCCTGAAAGTTCTTTTTTGTGATTTTTATCGTTCTATTGAATACAGAAGTCCTTATTTTACAAACTAGCAAAGGTTCAGAACGTTCTGTGCTTCATGAGAGGGGGAAACTAGGGAGGAAGTGGGTTGATTCGAATGTAGCTGGTAGCGCCAGACAGTCACCGCATTAGACATGAACCAGAAATATCTGGATTATGTTGTGTTGGTATATTCGACACAGAACTCCTAAGTTCACAATCTAGCAAAGCTACACAACGTTCTTTGCTCCGTAAGAGGGGCAACCGAAGGCGGGAAGGGGAGAAACGTGTCCAGGAGGACGCCGCAACGTGCGCTTCTGGAGCAGTAAACGTATCTATGAGACCCGTTCCAAACGTCTCTTGATACCTGTGGTACAAATTCTTTCAAGGAACCACAAAAAACTTACAAGAAAAAATATTCATATGTTCAGATAGCTTTAAGAACATCAACCGCGTCAATTTTTCTAAGCAATATAGCTTGCAAATGAAAAAAAATGAAAAATTTTGGAAAAATGTTCTCCCTGAACAGATGAAAATGGGAAAGTAGGGTACTTTCAAAATCAATATCCTCCGAAAGTTATCATCGAAGAGCAATGATTTAGATCTCATTGAATGCGCAAAGAGTGACTGCATGGCTGGACGGAGAATCTATATGAAATTCACAGTACTTTTTAATTACATTAAAAAATCTACGGAAAAAACATTATCTTTCAAAAAAATAAATCTAAATATAAAAACTAGAATTTCACGAATTTCAAATCCATTCTCCGTCCAGCTAAGCAGCCACTCTTCGCGCATTCAATGAAACCTAAATCATTGCTCTACCACAATAACCTACGGAGGAGATAGTTTTTTAAATTACCATATTTTTTCACCAATTTTTCCCTATTATCTCAGTTATTAGTTCGAAAATTGGAAAAAGTTTATGAGACGCATCTGTCGCCCTATCAAAAATACATACGAATGCCAAATTTCATTGATCTAGTTCCCATACAACACACGTGACAGCCATTCATTCAATTCTGGGTAGACGTTCCCTTAACTTATGCTAACCTAACATATCTTTAACCTATCCGATCCTAACCTATCCTATTCTAACCTTACTTAACCTATGTCATCGTTAGACTGGAGGACCAGTGAAAAAATTCAGTTAGTATTATCTAACTTGATCCCTCCTAATATTACATATACTAACCTATCTAATGATAACCTATCCTAACCGAAACTAACTTGATATGTCAAACACAAAAAACCGTAGACCCGTGAAAAATTTCATTTACATTACCTAACCTATGCTAACCTAACCTATCGTAACCTAACATAGCCCAACCTATTCTATCCTATCCTATGCTAACATATCCTAACCTATCCTATCCTAACATATCCCAACCTATCCTAACCTAACTTAACTTATCCTAACCTATCATCACATGCTAAAAAGAAAACCGTATCACTGGATGTGAAAACGATCTTTTAGTGTAACACTCAGAAATTTGCTATCCATGATATCGCAAACTCGGACGAAAGCGTAACGGACGAACTAAGTAACTAACTAAGGAAGGAACAAGCAGAATTTTATATAGATAATCTAGAGGCCAATAATCGTTAAAGAGTTTTGTCGCCCTCATTAGCCTTTAATGACCTCGAACTTCCGTTTTATGACTTAAATTTTCTCATATTGCCTGAACTCCACGCTGATATTGTGTAGTGGAGTGTGGGGAATTAGAGCGAACAAACACGTATTTATAATGCATATTCAACAACGTTTGTCACGAATGAATGTTAGGTCTAACTTGAAAACATCGCAGTTATTTTCAATGGTGCTGGTGCAATAGTATTAAATTAGCACAAGTGCACAGTGCCAATTATTGCAGTGTATCGAAATAAGACTATTGCTGATATTTTTACTTCGTAGAATAATACAAACAGTTTTAAAATATTCTGAAAGTTCACAATGAAGCACCAAGAAACGCACGCTTTTGTTGATCAGTGAACTTTGAATATACACAGTATTTGATACCCTCATTTAGCTTCATAATCACCCTGTTAATGTTCGTCAATGCCTTTGAGTGATGGCTGCTGAAGTACTTCATCCCACCACTTGATAGCTTCTGCTAAATTACAACGACGTATATAGAGTTGTTTTTAAGTTTGTTTATAAGTATTATATTCACACAGCGACGTTCACAGAGTTGTGTTTATGAGTTTGAGCATGCGGATCTGTGCTAATACTCGTATTGGCGCTGTTTTCCTTATGGGCACCATTTCCACCGATCGGCCCCCAAATGGATTTTCAACCGTAGATTTTTTCTATTGGACTTACGTCTGTAAAAATTTGAAGACTACGAGACCTATAGATTCCTAAAAACTTTTCTTGAACAAGTTTTTTTTGCATTAGGGCAGAGAAAATTGTTATTCATGATAATCAAAAAATATATTTATATAGCATTCGTTTCAAAATCTCCGAAATTTACAAAGCTAGAGAAATGCGGTTTGTTGCATTTGAAAGTAGAATTTATGCCTCAAAACTTTTATGGGCCGTTATTGGAATTTGAATTCTTTCCGAATATATAATTGTTTTTTGAAAAAGTAAAATAAAAGTTCTAATTTTAGGGTAAAAGGTCTACGGAAAAAGTTTCACTGATTTTTTTTTTAAATCAACGCCATCAGAATTTTAGCGCACACCTTTCACTTTCACATGAAACAAACCGCATTGCTCTAGATTTGTAAATTTCGGAGATTTTGAAACGAATGTCTTGATAAATAATTTTGTTCAGTGTAACCGATTGAAGTGATAAGTCTACGTAAAAAAATTAACAAAAATTTTTCCCAAAAGAAAACCTCTAGTCATTTTAGAAATCACATGATAATTTCAAATGCAACAAATCGCAGAAATATACTTACAAAATTGGCGGAGAAATGCGTGTCAAGTGTTGTAATCTTACGTATCATGCCACATCCCCCGAGCCCGTCGAATACAGAGATGCAGTCAGTCAATGTACTTATTTCTGACATCACATCCCCGCTCGTGATGAGCACATGAGAGAAACGTGTTACCAATCTCATATGAGAGAAATGTTTTACCAATCTCATATGAGAAAATGTTTTACCAATCTCATATGAGAGAAATGTTTTACCAATCTCATATGAGAGAAACGTTTTATCAATCTTATTCGAGCAATCAGATCTTTTTTCACACGTCCCATGATCAAAAACTGCACTTTGCACTTCATAAAAGAGAACCACACCGCACGATGTTTTCAGACGCACTGAAGCTCGAGCTACACATTACTGGGACCTTGTTCAAGGCTAGAATACAACTGCCAACTACTATTTCTACTGTATACAAATTTTAACAAAATTTGCGTTGGAAAAACATCCATTTTTTCCAGAAATAGGCTGAAAATATTTCATGGACTTCTGTCATATACTTTTACCTAGATAAATAACGTATTTCTCATGAAAATAAACACATGAAAAACACTAATTAGTAACTTAACTAGCCATCAACGCTTATAAATATTATCCCAAA
Organism: Morinoia aosen; assembly: GCA_030386875.1. Lineage (NCBI taxonomy): Eukaryota > Metazoa > Arthropoda > Malacostraca > Amphipoda > Talitridae > Morinoia > Morinoia aosen. Next base: position 28,556,355 of record CM059580.1, on the reverse strand, counting down.
ACTGCTACATGCCCCTCCCTTTCGGAGGAGGGAAGGGGAGCGGAGGGAGGGGGGATTTGGGGCGGGGGGGTCGGTGGTGAGTCGTGAGCGAACTCTCCAAGGAACGGCATATACTTCAATACAAATAAATAATGATTTACCATTGGAATCTACATATCACACGAAAATAGGCGTGACAATACGTCTGTCTCGCCTTGCGTTCCATTCATCTCTAACTTAGACCTCTTTACCCCTCTTATGGGGGGCGCTATAGCTGTACGAGGTTCCTAAAATTTCGACAGTTATTCGGTGACATTTTCGACAGACTTTTAAAGCAATAAAAAAAATTTTTACTGAAAATCGGAAATCGGTGGAAATGGTGCCCTTAAGCTGAAATATTCGAAATTCACGGCAATTCTGAACTTGACCTGCACGTTAACAAGTCGGTTGGGTTTGGGAAGGACGCACATTTTAAAGTGTGTTATATTCTTTAAACATATCCCCAAATGCGACCCTTATACAGGTGAATCTGAAGCCTTCTCCTAAAATTTCCACTCAGCTTTGCCCATAACGAAGAATAGGGAGGCTATTTACTCACCAGGCTTAATGGACACGCAGATATAGCCCCGTTGGCTGTGCTACTCAGCGTAGCAGGCTTCAAAAGACGCGCAGGTCTCAGGCATCGTGCACGGTTCCCGGCAGGTGAAGCCAGGCGTGCTGGTGTCGTCAGCGCACACTTTCTGGGGAGGACAATTGACTGTGGAACTGCACCCTTTCTTGAAGCTGGAGCCTTCATTTTCGGTATCAGGAATGACAACTTCATCGTCAGTACAAACATTCCCGGTTTCGCACGGATTCATACAGAAAAACCCTTTACTCGTGGTATTGTCCTCTAAACATTTTTCTCCGAACTTGCAGTTGCCATTATAGCCACACCCAACCTTCCTAGCACAAGACGTGCTGTTTGAAGCATGTCGTTCCTGCAATGTCATGTTTTCGAAGGACTCCTGCATGACCGCTCCATCAACAGAACACCCTAACCAGTCAAACCATTCTTCTTGGAAAATTTTGTGAATTTTTTCGAGCTTGTATTAGATGGGGACGGGCCTCTGGAGGGTCTGGTCTAGATCAGGCAGAGGGACGGTCCCCACGGTGAGGATGCGGGTTGGGGGAAGCCCCAGTGAGTTGAGCACGTCCGGAGCTTGTTCGGAGTCAGCACACCGAGGGACATCTCTATTGAAGTGTTCCACAACATCATCAAATGAGGAGTTTTTGCGCAAGTTTTGGGTGAAAGACGACGAGACGCAGCGATGTCGCTTGTTTTTTTCCGAGGAGCTGGTAGATTTTTTAGCAAATAGTTTCATTACCAGGAGCCGTGAGCCAAAGTGTGTCGGGTCTTGGTAATGGGTGCCAAAATCTTCGTTGAAATCAGAGCAAGTTTTTCGAGTTTTTTCGGCAACTGGGTTTTCCGCTGCAAAGCTTAATTTTCTTAGAGCCCTATGGAAGTTCGGCGTGAAGGTGGGCCTAGTGTTGAGGTTAACTGATACGGTGTGTGTTTGACATCGAGCCTCTGCGAGGACTTCTTCTCCCCCACGCTGGAAAAATAGAACAAGTTTCTCTTCTTCATCATCCACACTGGAAGCAAACTCACTGGACGAGGTGGCGCACAGACGTCGACTCTCGACCATGACGTCATCTCTTGATTTGAAGGTCACAGATCTTTTTATCGCATCTCTGTATTCATTATAGTTGTAAACAGAGCGCGTGTAGAGGGACGACGGATGAGGACAATGCTCCTCCTGAACAGCTCTTCCAATAAAATTATTCCATTATAGGGCGTTAGCGCAGTCTGAGGCTGTCGAAATGGGTATGAAGATTTGATCTTTGAAGCCTGTGTTTGGATTGTCAAGCTTGTCAAAATCTTGTGGATCAACTCCTAGCATTGCCAAGCTGACAAGTGTTGCGTTGATGTTGAGGAAGCGCGGCGCGTAGCTATACTCGCAGATCGGATAGCGTTCGACCACATGACCAGAAGTGCTGGCGCCGTGACTCCCCACGGGAGGAGTCAGGCAGCTGCCCACCGCCAGCGCCGACATCAGGAGACGCATCAGCTTGTTGGCTGGCATCATGTCCTCCACCTGTAAAGAAATATACGTCGAGTTATTTACGACGGCTCTAGTTTGCCACTCATCAAAGCTACTTAGCTCTAAAGAAGTATACCAAACCGACAAATACATACGCTCCGAGACTTGACGGTTTTAATGCAAGACACTGCTTATCACATCACCATCATGATTTGTACGAAGGACGGTCGACACCTCTGATGAAGAATGTATAATTTTTTCTAGACTTAATGACACAAAACTGCTAAGTGTGATCTCCAATACTGCTCAAGTGAGAAGTTTACGGGTTTAAATGCTGCCTGTCTTCAGCACTAGGAATAAAACGCACAACTTGCACTTACAGAATACGACAAGATTGATGAGGGACTGAGCCGGTCAGTTTCTTGCTTTCCCCACCACAGCATCAAACAGAATTGCCGTAATGGTTAGCACGAACCAATAATATTCATCAATAATGACAATCGTAACAATTGTGTCAGCGACTTCACAAATTTCATGCACTTTTTATCACTCTAGATCTGAATCACTCCCAATAACTACACCACAACACAGCTATATGATAAAACCCTATCTAATCTCATCACACCACTTCAAAACTACACCACAAAACTACCCGATACAACATAAAACTTCGCCAAAACACCATACGGCCATATAACGACGGCCATATATATGACGGCCATGTCACCACGCCACTACTCCTACACCCAACCACCCTACCAAACTATCACCATCTCACTACACAATCGCACAGCCATTCCACCATACGAAAACTCTATCACACGACTACTACAGGTATTAATGGGTACACCAAATCACAAACACACCATTTAAACAATTTAAACAATTTATTTACCACAGGAGATACAGAGGTAGAATGTTTCTTAAGTCTAGTACAATGGACAAGTTTGAATATAGCTACCTGTGGGCCCGAATAAGTTCAGCGACTTCTGGGGCATCCTACCATCAACATTATTCTAAGGTGTACATTAATGTTTAACCTAAATCACTTAACCTAGTTTCACATTAGACTGATCAGTGAGATAATTCAATCGATATCAGATATTTCATTTTACAATATAGGTTATGTGGACTATATTTAACAGTACATTCGATAAAAGATTTAACAGCAGACTGAAGGCGAATTACATATTACCCATGGCAAATTTCATTATTGGAAACAGTCATGTTGGAGACAAGATTTGACTTGGTGATCTTACATGACTAATATTCCGATAGGAAGTGAGTCTCGAGATTTCTTTTGAATAACTTGTAAGAATTACTATCACGGATCTCCGCAGGTATTGAGTTCCAAGTTTTAGTTCCAACGAAGAGGATACTGTGTTGCGACCGGGCCTTTGAATAATAAGGAAGCATGAATTTACTTCTATTTCGGGTTAAATGGTCGTGATGACCAGTTTGCGCACTTAATAATAGTTTCAGGCCATTGTCGCCATCATTTCTTAATGTTTTGTAAATGAAATTACAAATGGAGATTTTATAGAGATCTGGAAGTTCAAGTATTTGTAAATTTTTGAATGAATCATTTGTGTGAGCATTATATTCTAGATTCTTTACCGCTCTGATTGCTCTTTTTTGCAGAGTAAAAATTATATTGGTTTTATTTTTATCAGTTCCGTGCCATGCTTCTATTCCGTACTGCAAGTATGGTGAAATGAGCGTTCGGTAGAGCATTCGTAAAGCTGTTTCAGGCAGGTAATTTTTAACTTTATTCAGGATTCCGATGGATTTCGATAATTTAGAACTAATATTAGCGATGTGCTCTTTAAAGGTCAGATGTTTATCTATTATGATGCCCAGAAACTTGCGTGAGTTGGTTTCTTCGATTTCACCTTCGCCAATTTTTATGTGTGGGAGAGATATGCTTTTCTTGTATGAGAATGTAATATACTTGGTTTTTTCGATGTTGAGGCTTATTTTATTAGCTTTAAGCCATAATGAAACCTTATGGAGTTCATTATTTATGCTCTCCGCAATCATAGCGGGATTTTGGCTCGGAAGGACCGTAGAAAGCGTGCTGTCATCGGCAAAAAGTATGAATTTGAAAAATGTTGTTGATTTGATAATATCATTTATAAATATCAGAAATAGGAGAGGCCCTAGGACAGACCCTTGTGGAACTCCATGGCTAATTGTCTGTGGGTCCGATTTTGCGTCGTCAACGACAACGTATTGCTTCCGATTTGTTAGGTATGATTTGAACCAATCATGGGCAATTCCTCGAATGCCATAACAGTGTAGTTTCGAGAGTAATATCTTATGGTCCACACAGTCGAATGCTTTTCGAAAGTCAAGAAAAACGGAGAAAACAAGCTTTCCTTCATCTATATTAGAGTAAAGGTACTGTAAATGATTTAATACAGCTAGTGTCGTTGATTTCTTAGAACGAAAACCGAATTGTCCGTCATAGAGAAAAGATTTTTGTTCAATTTACGAATACACTTTTTTATACACAATTTTTTCAAATATTTTGCTCATAATTGGTAAAACAGAGATAGGTCTATAATTATTAACGCAGTTTTTATAACCATTTTTAAAAATAGGGGTGACTCTGGCAGTTTTGAGAGAGTTGGGGAAGATACCTTGAGAAAGCGAATGGTTGATAATATCAGATATGCACGGTGCTATTATATCAGCAATAGCCTTAAGAACTTTAGCTGAAAATGTATTTAATCCATTTGATTTATTTTTCAAGTTGTTTATGCATGTAATTACATCGGAGGGGTTAGTTGGCGGGAAAACGAAAGAGTTGTGTTCACGGACATGGTCCATGTATTGCAAGTGGTCTGTAAGTTCACTAACGACACTATCGGCTATATTTTTTCCTATATTTATAAAAAAGTTGTTGAACACTGTTGCAATATCTTGTTTATCATGATATTTTACATTTTCGTGAACGATGGATTCAATTGTTTTTTTAGCGTTATTATTCGGTCTATAGCATGAATTAAGCAGGAGCCAAGTTTTTTTAATATCAGTTTTGTAGTCAGTGAATTTGCGCGTAAAGTAGTTTTGTTTCGATGTTCGTATTTGATTTGTCACATGATTCCTGAATCTGTTATACGTTAATCTAGAGATTCGTCCTTCGTATAGTAAGGCTAAGTATGCTTGACGTTTCTTTATATTGATCACGATATCTTCAGTAATCCAAGGTTTTTGTCTATTTTTCGGCGTAATTGTGCGGGTGATTATTGGACAACATTGGTTGTATGCGGTCGTTATAGTTTCAGTTAGTTTTAGTATTGCTTGGTCAATGTTAATCGCATTATTGTCTAGTTCATAGATGTCCAATGATGGCATTAATTCTTCTAGAACAGTTCGCCTTGTCCCCAAGTTATATTCGTTTATACAACGATATGAAAAAGTCTCAGCATGTGGGCTGTTGCAGGGACTATAGACATTCTTCTTGATGAGAAACACCGGAAAATGGTCAGATAAGTCGGAAATTATTATTCCTGTAAGAAAATCAGTCGGATCTAACATAAAAATATTATCGAGCAACGTGGCAGATTCGGATGTAATACGCGTTGGTTTCGTGATGATTGGAAGGAAGGAGTTAGACTGAAAAACATTTATGAAGTTTGAGATTTGTTCACAGCTTTCATATTGAAGAAGATCGTAGTTGAAATCCCCGCAAATTATTATGTCATTGTATAGAGATTTGTTAAACTGAGATATTATGCTTTGAAGCTCGTTCAGGAAAGAAATGTTGCAAGCTGTTGGGGGCCTATATACAGTCCCAAGTACAATCCGTTTACCTTTTTTTGTTAGTTCTATAAATAGAGTCTCAATATGTTCACGATTCATAGTCGCACTTATAATGTTTTTCGATGATATGTGTTTAGATATGTACGTACTGATGCCACCACCACGTTTGTTGCTACGGAGTGAATGATGGCTATTATAGTTCTGAATTTGAATTAGGTCTTTAGTTGAGTCATCTAGCCAACTTTCGGTGAAACTGAGAACATCAAAATTGCTGTTTAGCTCAGTGATAGTACAAGATATTTCATCTATTTTCGGATAAATGGACCTACAGTTCCAACATAATACTGAGAGATCGTTACAGGTTTTTCTCATCGATTCATTGAATTCTTTAATATTTAGGTATTTACAATTCCCAGTTTCATTTAGGTTTGGATGCAGTCTATTCAAATGATTGAGATCTGGATCAATATCATCGAAAATATCAACATGGTCAGTCATAAAGATTAAGAAACAGTAAGTAAAATGTGACGTAAAAAATAAAGAAGATGATACAGACTACAAGGTCAAGTTAAAAGTAAAGACATTCCTACTTATAGTAAAATTTAAGAAATAGAGAGAAACTAAAACACACAGAGATTATTAGTCTAAAGTTATTTAAAATCTAGAATGATTTCATAAGGAGATGGCTAACTCAGTCCATGAGTGGGAGCATTAGAGATCATAAATTGCGAATAGTGTAGTTACAAGGCTGTCATACCAGTGGTATCTGCATATAACACATACGATATAGCAAAGAACGAAGTGGATTAGAATCGAAGTGACAGCGAAGTTATTTAATTAATATAAAGATCTTGAGTAACTAGATAAATTTCAGATTTTGAGACAGGTGGTAACATAATATTTAAATCAGAGTAGAAAATCCGGCATGAGCCTTCTATGTATAATGAGAAAAAGTAGATAAAAAAAACAATTTAGTGAGCAGTAAAACAAAGTTGCAAATTCTGCGTGGTTGCTTTGAAGAGCCAAAGGCGATTCTATCAGAAAACAAAAGAAATCATGTGGACAGAGATCAAAATACTATTAAATTCAGTACATAAGTCTCTAACTACGAATAATTTCTTCTGAGGACTTGCCGACACGTTGTAGTAAGTACTGGTCAAGTGATTCAGGTGTGTCTCAACTACATCAAGGTACCACCACCACAACACAACCATGTCGCTTAACGTCACCACCATGCCATTACACCTACATCACAACACCACCACAACACAACCATGTCATTCAAATAATAGAATACAAAACAACTGGTATATTACTATGCACAGACACAACCTACCCCTTTGAAGTGCAAAAAAAGAACTGCTTTCATATTCAGCTAATTTCAGTAGAAATCATAAGCAAAACCCACAAAGTGAAGCTGGCTGCGAGTGTACGAAGTTGTGCCATGCTCTGGTCTTCAACAATAGGCCATTCTGAAGTGCCGTTGTGTCTCAGTTTCACCCTGAGTGAGTCTGCACTCCCTCCCCCCCTTACCCTTCTCTCTATCGCGCTTCCTTTCGTTTCATTCTTATTGTTTCGTTCTCTGCGCGGAGTTAGCACTGAATTTCGAATCAGAAATAACTCAAAATTTCAGTAAATAAAATTAGTACTCAGGCCGATTGTTTAAAGAAACGAACGGTTTCCTAGTGAAATTTAAAAAATTCATAAATAATACTTCAAGAGCGAAATGGCCTCGGAGGTATTTACAACATGTTAGGGACATTCAAATGGACGTTCAGAGCCCTAAAACTTTTGGAATTCACCCATACCCTCCCTCCCCCACCCACTCATAGGGAAATTTCTAGAAAAGGATATTTCTCAGCCAATATTGTGTATAGAGACTATTAGTTTTTTTGTTCGTTTCACAATTAAATGATCTACAAAATTGAGATCCAGTTTTTTATATAGCTCCAAAAAAATTTAAGAAATGTTTGAATTTGATAAACATAATATATTAACTTCTAGTTATTACTTTACATGGCACTAAAATAATTTCTAATCAACTTATCATAAAACTAATTCGCAGATTTATAGTACTCACCTTGATCTTTACGATGCAAAAAAGATCTCCTCCATAAGTGAACAACTGTTGGAGAAATAATTAGAAAAAATGGAACGATCTTTTCTCACAGCAAGTTTTTTTCGGCTGTGCGCTCAATTTCTCTTACAGTTTTTCCCTTTTGAAGGAAATCTTTTTTGCAACGTAAAGATCAAGGTGAGTACTATAAATCTGAGATGTAGTTTTTGGATAAGTTGAATAGAAAATTTTTTATTGCCATGTAAAGAAAAAATTGAATTTTTTTATTAAATCTAAATGTTTTATAACATTTTTTTAAGCTGACATAAAAAACTGGATCTCAATTTTGTAGATCAGTTCATTGTGAATCGGACAAAAAAAAAATCGTGTCTATGTACAACGTTGTTTAAGAAATAAAGTTATCTAGAAATTTCCCTTTGAGGGGGGGGAGGGAAATTCAAAAAATTGAGGGCTCTGAACATCCATTCGAATTTCAACACATGTTGTGAATACCTACAAACTTATTTCGCTCTGGAAGTATGTTTTTAATTATTAAAAGTTCATAAGAAAAAACCGATTGTTTCCCTCAACCCATGTCTATGTGCCATAATTTTGTAGATATTTGCTCCCCATAAGTGATATCCAGCTATCACAGTATCTCTATTTTATCCAATGTACCCATGTTTGTATGATGTTGAAGTGTATACCGAGAGGATGTGAAACCTGAGATGCATTTCGTTGATGTTCTTGGGCTGTAATTTTATTTTTCTTAAAATTCTTTTAGAATATTATAAATTAGTTCATCTGTGCGTTTTTCGAGGTCTTTTCTACTTTACTTGTTTCTTCAAGTAATTTCTTCCGATTTCACGGAGTAATAGAGCTGTTTTTAAGATTGTTTTAGTTTCTATTATTTTTTCTTACATTCAATATTTATACGTATATTTATGAATTTATGAATCTGTGTGTATGAGTGTGTATATGGAATGTATGTATATGTGTGATGTATTTATTTGTTTACACACGCATACGTGTATGTTTATGTGTTATATTCCTGCAATATAACAGTTATACAGACGTGAAACGCTCCAAAGAAAGTACGTTCGGCCAGCGATTATCACCCTTTCGATAAGAACCGTCATCGTATAAAATATGTTCAAGTCAATAAACACAGCATATGCGTAATTGTACGATCCTCGCCCGATCTCATCACAACCAGCCGTTACAACGCCTACGGGCACTGGTTGAGAGCTTCGTTTGTCCTTTTCGTGTCTGCGTGCGCCACGTCGACAAGCGTTCCCGAGCAGCCATACTGCCAGACACTTCCATTTCTCTTGATATATATCATTTCTTCTCTGAGACACCTAGGTTCTTATTCATTCTATTTATATTAGTTGTAGATCTAATTTAATCTAATTCTGTAACAATACTTGTCATTTTCCGTTATTTAACTGACGTGAAGCAGTGTTGTGCGAACCGTGTTCGTTCCCAGGCATGACACAAACGCACGAAGTCAGAGAGGGAACCGCTCCTGCAGGGAGGCGGCTCTGCGGCTGGCCGGACTGGCGGTCATTAAGGCCTGTTGACACGGGCAGTGGGCGAGCGCTTCACCACGAGCTCAGTAAAATGCTTGGTCGAGACAGCGTGTCTATACGTCATGGTGCCAGTGGCGCCACACTGATCCCGTAAAATCTTCAGTCTGCTCGTGGAAACGGTTGAAAGTGTATGTATGATGGTGGCTCGGCAACAAGCAATGGCGCTGGCACTCTCTATAACAGTTGTCGCAGCTTTAAGAAAAAAGAAAGAAAAACATTTTATTTCCAATAGAGATGGTGCAAAAATACCATCATTGGTTTTTAAAATATCTTAAGTTGATACACTTAAGGGGCTTTCACACGATCAGTTTTTTCGTCAGTCAACACTGACACTCACGGTCCGCAACACCATATTTGGGCATGCGTGCTCTCTTTTGCTCTCTTCTCGGCACTCGCCACTGTCGGGTTTGACTGCTGCTTTGCTTCTATTTGCGTGTCAGTGTTCGCCCGCCCGGCGTCTAGTAAGGATGGCTGCGATCGCTCTCCCGTATCAAATGGTCTCAGCCTGGTCTAGATGATAAATTAACTATTTTCGTGAACAGCCTGCTTTGTGGAAAGTAAAAAGCAATGAATACAAGAGCAGAGATATGAGAAGCAAGTCGCTCAAATATGTTATTGAAGCAATGAATCAACACAATATTAGTTTACATGAGAATGGGTTGAAGGAAAAATTAATACGCTTCAAAAATAGTTTAGGAAAGAATTTAGAGGCTTTGCTTCCAAAAATCTATTATTTAGCAGAGGATAACACCTGGATTCAAAGGCGCGGGGAACAATAGTTTATTTTATTACAAGCATATCATAATGCATTCGTTCTGTTGTGTCAGCGCCATTTACAAAAGATTTCCAATCTTATTTAATATTCACGCAGGAAATACTACAAAGGTATATTATTTTTTATTAGAATGAAAATATTAAATATTTAACCGAAGTGCGATTTCAACAATTTGTCCGGCATTTTCAAATAAGATAAAAAACTTTTTCCATGAATTCTCCTCATCATTTAATTTCAGCATGCAAATGTTTCCTGAAATAAATCTAAACGTTTATTAGTTTATCCGTACCGCTGTCACATTCAAATGGATTATTAGATATTATCACACAGTAATTTGAGAGGCATTATAATTTATAATATTTGCTTGCGGATGCCAGATTTACGCGTGCATTCTATCATACAGTTCTAATGGATGTGCGCTAGATTTCAATTGTTATTACTATATCCTAGTCACTGTGTCGCTAGGAAATGACCGAATATAGTTCTTCAAGGAAAAAATTCAATTTATGAGCTGTACTATTACATGCGGGTACATGCAAAACTGTATAGAACGAGCGGAAAATATTACCTGCACTTGAAGTCATTATGAAGTAGATTACTACATTTGTAGTAGTTGTAGTATTTGTTAGATCTGGTGTGACCAAATTTGACAAATGCTGAAAAAGGAAGGAATGCGACAAATAATTAGTGAGCGAAATTCAGATATTTAGCCCTAACTTTATACAAATCCGGTTATAACTGCCATTTTCTGGATGTTTAGCTAGCCATTCTTTTACCCACTATCTATTTATGGTGTTTTTTCTTCTCTATGGCCGCAAAGCCAATGAGTATGCTTGCTTTGACTACGACGAATCTTTCTCGACTACGCACAGTGAAGCACTGCCAAGCTTGCCAGTGACAAGCCACTTCAGTCACGCGAACGTACGTGTGAACGCGAGTGTTTTAACCACACTCTGGAGTGTCAGTGTTGACTGACGAAAAAACTGATCGTGTGAAAGGCCCTTTAGGTGATACACACACATGAGTATTGCAATACTCATGTCACTAGTCGAAAAGAATTGATTGAAGGCTATGTACTTTTAATCTTGCTTAATCTACATTTGACGATACACATAATGATAATTATTAGAGACAACACAATTTCATGGACGGTGCATTTTCATTGTGGGTTGAGAACACCTTTCACAATTTACATATTCATGATATGAAACTTCGTAATTCGTGACGCCAGGAAATAGTATTAGAATTGTTTGTTTCGGAAGATGTTCACAAATGTCATTTTAAGGAAGCACGAAAAAGATAAATATACATTTATATAAGCATGGGGACCACGAAAATTACAAGATTTGTATTTCTAATTAAGTTATTTAACATAACGGAAGAGAAGAAACAAAAATGAAAGAGGAAAATGTGGGCAAAGCGCTGGTTAAAAAAAACTTTTCAAGCAGCTACAGGACAATTTTCCAAAAGAAAGCGTAGGGAAGGAGCAGAGACTATACACCCTTCTCGTACGGCGACTGAAATGGCACTGGCAAGCATTGGATAGCTCGACGAAGACCAAAGCTACACACACTGTTGTCTACTGCTCCATTCAGTCTGAAACGAGAGAAAACGGGCGTGGTTTAAGCCTCTCTTTCCTGGTGAAGCGCTTGCCCACTGCCAGTGTCAACAGGCCTCAAGGCCTGTTGACACGAGGAGTGAGCGAGCGCTCCACCACGAGCTCAGTAAAATGCTTGTTCGAGTCAGGGTGTCCACACGGACCATGGCAGAGGTGCAGACTGTTCCAAGTAAAATCCTCAGTCTGCTCCTAGCAGCGGTAGGGAGAGAACGTACGAAGGTGGCTCTGCGACAGGCAATGGCGTTTTCAATCTCTATCAGTTGTCGCGGCTATAGAGAAGAAACAAAAACGAATGAGGAAAATGTGGGCGAAGCGTTGGCTTAAAAAAGTCCTTTTTTGGCAGCTAAACGCCACTTTTCCAAGAGAACGTGTAGGCAGGGAGCAGAGACGCACACCCTACACGTTCAGCGTCTGAAATTGCACTGGGAAGCATTGAGTCGCTCGACGAAGACCAAACCTAGACAGACTGTTGTATACTGCTCCATTGAGCCTGAAACGAGAGAAAATGGGCGTGGTTTAAGCCTCTCTTTCCCGGTGGAGCGCTCGCTCACCCCTCGTGTCAACAGGCCTTTAGGGAAGGTTGTGTCCTTACCTAGCTGGCCTTCGGGCCTTGCCTCGCTGGCCTCGCTCTGTAAATAAGTCACATGACTAAGTGACGCGTTGATTCGCTTTACTCGCCTGTTAGACCAGAGAGGCCTCTTTCCATCTTGGAATAATGGAGTACGACAACGATTATAAGTATGAGTGTGGGGTATAGAAACACAGTAGGCAATCTAGGAACTACATGTACTGTACGTCCGTCGAGCACGGCGGCGAGAACAAGAAGAAGGAGCTCGATCGCTCTACAAAGGCTGTTAACACATGAACATAGAAAACGGGACGGAAGTAATTTAATGGGTGACTGCGACAACTCATATATAATAATAAATATATATACTGAAGTTGGATCTCAACACACCCCCTCCAACTGAAGTATTCCATCCCACTATGCATCAATTCACATAGTAATCAATTAGAGCTAACATTTCAACGTTCAGATCTTTCATTGAACATTGAACAGCAGAAAAACAACATAAAAAAAGGATCATCAGTGTAGATCAACAGATTACACTGAGTACGATACAAAAAAAAATATATGACGCCTAATAATGCATAGTCCGCAATAGCGTTAAGAGTATTGTACTCAAGAAAGTTCTACCCTTTCTTGCAATTGGTGTACACAAAGCTAAACTAGAAACATGTCAGACACAGTAACTTAGAATTAAACACACACTTTGAATTTAAGCAACGACTGTCTAGTAACAGGCTTTGTGAACATGTCAGCCATGTTTTCCTCTGAAGGAACAAAGCTCAAAACTGCTTTATTGTCTTGAATGATTGCTCGAATGAAGTGAAATCTTATGTCTATATGTTTCGAGCGTTGATGATGAACAGGGTTTTTGGCTAAGTCAATAGCACCTCTATTATCAACAAAAATTTCAACCGGTTCATCATATCCATCCATATCACACAGAAGCTGTTTGAGAAAAATTCCCTCCTGCACAGCATAAGTCAAGGCAACATACTCAGCTTCGCAGCTTGAAAGAGCAACAATATTTTGTTTCTTGGACTTCCAAGATATCAGTGAACTGTTGCTAGATGCCCTAAACACATATCCTGATATGCTCTTCCGGTCAGAGGATCCACCCCAGTCAGAGTCAGAGAAACCAGTAATTTGCATGGGGTCCTCAGATTTCACAAATTTCAAACCGTATGAAATAGTACCTTTAAGATACTTCAACACAAATTTACACAAATTCAGGTGAGCATTTGTTGGACAAGTTAAATGTTGCGACAGTAAAGTAACAACATAGCAAATATCAGGCCTAGTACAAGTCATCAAGTAGATCAGGCTGCCAACTATCTCACGGAACAGTTTTGGATCGCACAAATTCCTAGAATCAGAGCTTACATCAAGCTTGTTGGCACTGGGATCACATGGAATAGACTTAGGCTTACAATCAGACATCCTAAATTTTGACAAAATTTTCTCAACATACTTTGACTGCTTCATCTCAATTGAGTCATGCTTCACATCAAATTCAATGCCTAGAAAACATGAAATTTGTCCAAGATCTTTCATTTTGAATTTATTGGACAACGAACACTTTACTTCACTCAATACAACAGCGTTAGAAGAGGCCAAAATTAAATCATCAACCCATACAACGATAATCACTTTTCCAGAGTCGCTTTCCCTCACATAGACACAAGTATCACTGAGAGATTGAACAAAATTTTGTTCAACAAGAAAATGATGCAAAAGGTTGTTCCAGTTACGGCCACTTTGCTTTAAGCCATACAAAGATTTTTTGAGTTTGCAGACTAACTTCTCTCCATTTTTGTCAAGTTCAACAAATCCCTCAGGCTGTTCTACAAAAACATCACAGTCAATTTTTGCATGAAGATAAGCAGTGCACACGTCCATCTGGTGCACAATGTACGACTTTTGCACAGCAATATCCATCAGCATTCTAACAGAAGTTAGACGTGCTGTAGGAGAAAAAGTTTCTTTGAAATCGACATCAGCTACTTGGGAATATCCCTTGGCTACATAACGAGCTTTGAAAGTTTCCTGGTCATTGGGTCCTGATTTAACACTATAGACCCATCGTCCCCCAATAACAGATCTATCTTTTGGCTTTTCAACAAGTTCGTACGTCTCATTATCGGCTAGTGCAGCTATCTCAGTGGTCATTGCCTGTTTCCACTCAACAGAATCTGGGGATGAAATTGCCTCAGAGTAAGACTTAGGGATACTGCTCACTCTGTAGCAATAATCAACAAAATTATTAGTGATATCCAATTCATCTGGATCAACATAGTCTTTTAAATAAGCTGGGGGCTTCTTTTCTCTCAAAGGAAATCTTCTAGTGGGCTCTGCATCTGAATGAGTTTCATTTTGAATCACTTCTGGAACAGTCCCAGGTTTCAACTCAGCCTCAGCCTTGTCAGCCTTCTCACTTTGTTTCAGCTCAGCAGGGTTATCTACAGCAATGAACTCATCCTCACCCGCCACATTTCTATAAATTTTATCACAGAATGTGACACATCTGACTCTTTTTATTTGACAAGTTTCAGGGAAATAAATCATGTAAGCAGGGCTGCACGGGTCATATCCCAGAAAAGTACCCTGCTCTGACCTAGGGTCAAGCTTTCCTGGGTTTTGAACCATGGCAAAACATTTTGATCCAAAAATGTGCATATTGGAAAGGTCAGGTTTCTTTCCCGTGAACATCTCAAAAGGAGTTTTGCCTGTCCTTTTGTTGAAACACCTATTTCTAATGTAAGCAGCTGTTCTTACAGCATGATTCCACAATTCTTTTGGCAAATTTGCATGTAGCAACAAACACCTAGCCATCTCAAACAATGATCTCCAAGATCTCTCAGCAGTCCCATTCTGATGGGGAGAGAACGGAGCTGAAAATTCATGCTTTATTTTGTTCTCCGTAACAACAGCTTTGAACAAGTTTGAGGAATACTCAGTGCCGTTATCTGTTCTTAAACGTTTAACAGAGCCAAATGAAGCAGAATCGGCCAAGAATTTCTTAAATGCTCCAACAGAATCACTTTTGCTTTTTAGAAAATAAACAAAAATGAGGCCTGAAAAGTCATCCACAAAAGACATGACATACTTGGAATTCTCAAAAGAAGTAGGGCTTATAGGTCCAGCTAGGTCACTATGGACTAGCTCTAAAGGTTTTCTTGACTTTTCATCAGGGTCTCTGTTCCTACATTGACACATTTTACCCTGGACACAGATCTCACAATCGAAATTATGCTTGTTGGTAATTTTCATTCCTTTAGTAATACCTTCTAGGCTCAACACATCTTTTACATTACAATGCCCAAGAATATTGTGCCACTCCTCCAGAGTGTGTTCACCAACAGCATTAATAGAATCAACAGAGCTTACAGAATTTAAATAATACAGCTTACCACATTTTTTAATATTAAACGCATTCCCATCTGAAGCAAACAACTTTGAGGCGTTTTGATTGAAATTAAATGATGCACCCTGATCAATAGCAGCCTGGACAGAGAAAATATTCTGCTTAAAACTAGGAATACAAAGAACATTTTTTAAAAGAACATTGTGTTTCCTATTTTTGGCGTCAGTCAGGGTAATTCTCGCATCACCTTTACACTCTACAATATTGTTCATCCTAGAACCATCTGCTAATTCAATGAAATGATTCCTAGGGTCAAAACTTTCATCTAAAGATACAAACTTAGATTTATCACAAATAATGTGAGCCGTAGCTCCACAATCCACCAGTAACTTTGCACTGTCTACAACAGAAGCACTTTCTGAGTCTGTTGATACTCTAAAACAAAAAGAGCTTTTCACATCTTTGCTATCAGTAGCCATCGCTTTCGCGGTATCTCTCTTTCTGCAAAAATTAGTATCATGAGATGCACTTTTACAAATTGAACACCACCGATTTTTCTTTGCACTGTGACTTTTACACTCGGATTTCTTGTGACCTGACTTACCACATAAGTAACAAGTAATTTTAGAGTCTTTCACTTTCATAACTCTTTCTTCACTTTCACTGTGGCCTTGCCGGGTCTTCTTCGTTTCCTCTTCACTCTTGAGAGCCGATTTGAATTTCATGAAGTCCATTTCATTACTGTCACTTTGCGTGATGACGGTAGAAAAAGCGTTGTAGGCAGCTGGCAATCCTTTGATAATCATGGCGATAATCAGTCCATCGCTGATATTTTCGCCGGCTTTCTTCAGGTAGGATGCAGTTGTCTCTGCCCGCAGCAAATAGTCCGTTACCGTCTCGCCCTTTTTCATCTTCAGCGCAGCCAACTCGCAATACAAAGAAATAATTCTGGGTTTACTGCTGCCGAGGTAGTGATCACGCAGAATCTTCATGGATTTTCTTCCATCTCCATAGGCGTCTCTGATAATCAACGAGAGACTTTAATCATCGAGCCTTTGCACAAGCTCGGAGAAAACTTTCTTATTCTTCTCAACATCCAGACTTGATTCTTCGCCCTCGAGGACGGCACCCAACGATTTCAAGTCTAGGTAGGCCCGAAATTTCACTTCCCACAACTCATACCTTTCGTCATTGCCATCAAAAGTTAGGTTACTGGGCCCATAACCTGTTAGACCAGAGAGGCCTCTTTCCATCTTGGAATAATGGAGTACGACAACGATTATAAGTATGAGTGTGGGGTATAGAAACACAGTAGGCAATCTAGGAACTACATGTACTGTACGTCCGTCGAGCACGGCGGCGAGAACAAGAAGAAGGAGCTCGATCGCTCTACAAAGGCTGTTAACACATGAACATAGAAAACGGGACGGAAGTAATTTAATGGGTGACTGCGACAACTCATATATAATAATAAATATATATACTGAAGTTGGATCTCAACATCGCCAATCTGGAATCCACATGGAGCTGAGTGTCCTATTTGTAATCCATAGCATCATCCTAACTGGTTATTTCACGTGTAGATTACCTGACGCTCGCCTTCAGCGATTGTAGCGTTATTTTGTGTGTTAGGTAGGTGCGTTAGATTCACTTAATATATTGGGTAGTCTATATTGCGCTAAATGACTCTGGTACGAGAATTCATCTCGAAAGTGCCTCTGACAGATCCTTTTGTTTGACTTAGAAATATTTTGGACTCAGTCTGCATCTTGAGCTAATCTGTGAATTCCTCTGCACTTGTGTTGTTAAACTACGTCCGACATAATGATAACGTTAATAACTAAGACACAATAATATCATATTTACTGAATTTCTCTTAATGGCCAAATACCGTGTGTTGTTTTCCTGTCCACCGATTACGTGTGTCTGCAATTCTAGATCAAAAGGCGTCATCATATTTAACCAGTAAATTGTTTGCCAAACACTCGATTATTTAACCCTTTCAATCATCTGAAAATTACTGACTGATAATTGGAAAGTAAAGGAATCAAGATTAGAAAGGTGGGTTATTAGAAAATGAATGACGACATATAACGAATTATGAACAGGAAATACAACAAATGATGGCAGCAATGTAGAATTGATGCTCATTTTATTCATATAAAACCCACAACTACAACATATATCTGTTTATCTACATGTACATATATATGTTTCTTTTTCCATTTTTTACGTAAAAACAAAAGCTCAATGCCCATTACATTTCATCTAATGCTCTGCGAGCAGTTACCACTGAACCATTTTTCATAAATAACTCGATAGTCCAGGAAAAAAAATTTAGTCCACTAGCTCAGTGTTTCGAAAATAGATCAATCACTAACCCATAGGGCGTTTTTGTCAATAGACAAAATTAAATATAAAAAAACAGAAAAATGAAATAACGCTCAATTTGAGCATACGATTCGTGAAACAATATTATCTCTGTCCGTACGATGTACAAGCCATGAATTTTGTTGCGCAATGTATGTTTCATTTTACATGTCTCTAGATGTGCGTGTTGCGTGAGGTTTTTATAAACTACTTTTTGAGTAACCTTTACTCGCTACTTGATAATCATTCACGATGGCGTTTCAGTCGGTTTCGGTAAACCGTTTTTGTCTTTTTTTATTTCGTTTCAACCAATAATTAAATAATTTTGAAGAATTCTCTTGTAGTTTTAAATTTTTTATATAAGTTGTCAGCCATATCTTTATAAACCATCCAATATATATTTTGATTGTTTCTTGCAATAACAGAATTAGCCCCCGACATGGCAAGTCCATTAGAACGCCTCGTATGGTTTGTCTATCAATTAAGGACATTGTCAGGGAAATTTCTCTTGGTTAAGGACTTCTGTAAATCACATAGCGGTGAGACCCTTCTATCAGTAAAGTGTAGTGTTCTTCGAGCGGATTGAAACATAATACAGTTGTGTCTTGTCTGCTGTACCATTCAGTAAGTATGGTAATTTTCCAGCATTTTCGAATATCTATTTAGGACTTATTTTTGGCACCTAATAATATTTTTTGAAATCTGAAATTATACAAACTTTGTCGCTGGTTAATTTCATAAAGTTGTCAATGTTTTTTTTTGTTGTTTCAGGTTGGATTATTAGGTCTGGCCTGCCTAGTGCCACACTGTGTTACTTTTATTTTTGGCTAGGAATCTGAAGCAAACAATTAATCTAGAAATCCCAGTAATATCCTATAAGCTCGATTTTTCTTCCAAAATTCTTCCTGTTCATCCGATTAGGAACTATTTATTCACTTATTCATTTTGGATTGTCGTCAGTTATTTATTTCTTTAATAATAATTATTTAATTGAAGTTTTCTGTTTATTTTACCTTGATTCCCACTTACTAAAGAACCTGGTCAGCTGACAATGTGGCGACCTTACCAGGGGGATCTCGGTAATTCTTTTTTCTTCTCTCTTCTATAGGTAATAATGGGATAGATTTTGTGTGCTATTGCGGCACAAATTACTTGCCTAGGCCAGGAAGTATTTCGAGACTAGAAAGACGTCTGTGTGTGCCCCGATTCCTGAGAGCAGCGAGCCTCTCTGTCGCAACCTAACTTGATCTCTCAGTGGTGTTGGTGTCAACTGACGCCAAGGGACTGAGACTTTCATCAAAATGTCAAAATGAGATCGTATCGAACTATAGCCAAACTACGTGAGGAAGCTACCCTCCTCCAACTAACTGGTGCCGATGCCGTTGATTCTGTGTATAAGCAGCAAGCCATGGAGCGTGAAGAACGAGCTAAAGAACGGGAGCTGGAAAGACAGAGAGCGGGGATTGATCTTCAGAAGGCGGAATGGGCCGCCGAGGAAAAACAAAAAGATAGAGATCACGAGCTAGCTCTATTACATGCCCAGACTGCTAGCAGCGGAACGCACTCTGATGTCGTGTTCGCAGAGGGGGCGTCTAAACCGAAATTGCCGGTGTTTCCAGATGGAGAAGATATCAAGTCCTTCATTATTAGGTTCGAACGTATAGCAGACCTGCTTAAGCTCGACCGAAACACCTACGCTGTACGTCTGGGTACTCTATTGAGTGGCAAAGCCCTTGGAATCTACGGTTCTCTGCCCCCAGAAATAACTGACGATTACGATAAACTTAAACGTGCACACTTGGTTGGTTTTAATAAAACGCCAGAGACATACCGGCAAGAATTTCGCTCTCTAAAAATTGGTCCACAAGAATCTTACGAACAGTTCGCCGTACAACTGGGTCGGTCCCTGGACTACTGAATAGAATCACGACAAATTGAAAAAACTTATGAATCCCTGCGATCCTTCTCCTTGCTGACCAGATCTTTGCGTCTGTTACTCCTGATCTGAGGTGCTTTCTTAAGGAACACGACGCACGTGATTTACCGGAGATTGTGAAGTTGGCAGATAATTGGGCCACGGCAAGAAGAGCATATCTCAAGAACCAAAATCTAAACAATATTTGTTCGACCTCTTCGAATGATACCCTCGGTGCTCCATCCAATTTCGAATCTGAAGTGAGGAACGAAACGTCAGAGACGCGAACAGTGCGGTGTCACGCTTGCGGCGCCTACGGCCACATAAAGTCACAGTGCCTGAGAAATCCCGCATCGTATCCGAAGTCCGTGTTCGGAGACCACCAAATAAATTTTTGTCTAGACAATGCTGCTACAAACCACTACATGTGTCGTGGCACAGTTAATGGAGCGAAGGTATCCACAATCCTGAGAGACACGGGATGCTCGTGTGTTGTAGTTTCCGAAAAATTGCTACCCAATGTCGACGTAAGCCGGTGTAAATACGCCTCCGTTAGAGACTATTTGGGTCGTGAGAATAGCTTCCCGATCGTACGCTGCTACTTGAGGTGCAAGTATTTTACCGGATGGATCAATGCTATCAGAGCTCCAATAAAATTTTGCTCGGTGCTGCTGGGCAACATCGAAGGAGTGTCTTCGGCGGTTGAAGAGAAACCTAATGAAGTAAAGTCAGCCGGAACTCCGATTACTAAAATGGCAGCAGTCGTCACCCGTTCCTCTAAGTTGACCAAATCCCTACATCCATTCGTGTTGGCAAAAAGGGATCCAATTCATATCTCTCCTGCAGAAGTTGGAAAATTGCAAAATACCTGCCCGAGGGTAAGAACGATGTCGGGGGTAAGAACGAAACACGAGGCCGGAGAAGCGGATGCTCTTCGCAACGGCGGTGTTTATAAATTCGTATCTGTAAATGGTCTCCTGTATCGTAAGTGTGTACAATCCCCCTTCGGAGAAAATGTTGGTTAGCTCGCGTTAGTTGTGCCATCTGAATGTAGAAAACTTATTCTTGATGTATCTCACGTGTCCCCGCTTGCCGAACATTCTTCTCGTCGTAAAACTGAGGCAAAGATCAGAGCTAATTTCTTTTGGCCTGCAATGGGTTCAGACATTAGGAATTTTTGTAGGTCGTGTGGGAAATGCCAACGTGTGTCCCCAAAAAGGACGGGCTAACAATGTTCCTACGGGTAAAATGCCAATTATTTCAGGACCATTTTCAACGTGTGTTCGTCGTGTTCCTTGTTAGGTTAAGTCTAGGTTAAGAGCCTTAGTACTAAGAATAATCGGAACAATTTCCGTATATTTTGTCATTTATTAAAATAAATGTCTTCCATGGGGGAGGCTGTTGTCAGGGAAATTTCTCTTGGTCAAGGACTTCTGTAAATCACATAGCGGTGCGACCCTTCTATCAGTAAAGTGTAGTGTTCTTCGAGCGGATTGAAACACAATACAGTTGTGTCTTGTCTGCTGTACCATTCAGTAAGTATGGTAATTTGCCTGCATTTTCGAATATCTATTTAGGACTTATTTTTGGCACCTAATAAATTTTTTTGAGATCTGAAATTATACAAACTTTGCCGCTGGTTAATTTCATAAAGTTGTCAATGTTTTTTTTTGTTGTTTCAGGTTGGATTATTAGGTCTGGCCTGCCTAGTGCCACACTGTGTTACTTTTATTTTTGGCCAGGAATCTGAGGCAAACGTTTAATCTAGAAATCCCAGTAATATCCTATAAGCTCGATTTTTCTTCCAAAATTCTTCCTGTTCATCCGATTAGGAACTATTTATTCACTTATTCATTTTGGATTGTCGTCAGTTATTTATTTCTTTAATAATAATTATATAATTGAAGTTTTCTGTTTATTTTATCTTGATTCCCACTTACTAAAGAACCTGGTATCCTGACAGACATTTTATATTAAGAAATTTTAAAAAACAAATATGTTGTAATACATCTCATGGATCACATTTTTTCGAAATAAACGGCTTTTCTTTCTTTTCTTCTTTCTTGGTGATGTTCCTTGATCTTCTTACGATCCAAAAAAATCTCTTCCACCACCGAACATTCGGTTAGTTTCATTTCGAAAATTGATGAGTTTTTCACAGTGAATTTAAGAATATGCGGAAAAAATGAATAAATTTAGCATATTCCATACTTTCCGACTGACCTCCGAATTCTTAAGTGAACAGTTTGAATAAGAATAACCGGTGCATGAGAAATGGAAAAGCATTTTCGTTCATAAATGCCATTTGGATTAATTATACTACCTCATGAATTGCCAAATTATAAACTAAACATGCTCCCATTCGATCAGTTAGATATTTTCCCGACGATATATTCCAATGATATGACCAAATTACTGCTACGAAAGGAGAGGGTGAATCCTTCCGGAAGAAGAGAAAGAATCTGACGAAGGAAAATGAACGGTACAACTGCCTAGCTGATACTGTGATACTTTTTCGTCCCTGTCCCTCTCTCCCCGAATTGGAAAAGTTTACCTAATGTGCTTTCCATTAATATTTCATTTTATCAATCACTCCCCACCCTTGAACATGATGTCATACTTTTTACTAATTGAAATTTCTTTACTAACAGAGAAACCTTCGGCAAACATAACAAGTGAGTCTGTTGCATACTCGTAACCTGTAAAATCTGCGAACTGGGCATTCAAAATATGAAATAGCATAAAATCCACGAAATCAACCTGCTATGTATTTTCCAGAAACCTACAAAATGCATTTTTATCACTGAATGTCGCTTAGACTACCGACCCTTACAATAAAAACTTTCTTGTTCAAGGTTGAACCCCGCCCTCCTTTTCCATGCTTTCCTTCTCCAACATCTAAGAACGATCCTAATCTCACTCAAATAAAAGCTTGAGTACCTTAGTGAATTGCTTGATTTCACTTCACTCACTCTTAAGACGCTTATCGGGCGAGTTAACAAATCATAGACAATCACAAGTATCATCAATGAATATAAGAAGTTACTTCATTCTCAAAATTTAATTATACATTTGCACCGTTAACCCACAATGCATCCTTGTGTGACTTGCTTTGTAGCTCGGAAAGTAGCTTTTTCCTATAAGCAATCTTCTTTAGCATTTTATATGCTGTGAATGCTGCTCTTAGTCTAAATAATTTTTCACAAATGCCCGTGTATTAATTGATACTGACAGTAAAATATCACAGAGCGTAAATTGCGTGGATACTGGATAACGTAAATTTTTCACTGGAGAGCCATTCAAACAAAACTTCACCTTCGTGTTGTGTGGGATCCCAATGTAAATAAATAACAAGATCTTAGGTTATTAACGAAATAACTAGTTATCTGTCTTTTACTCTAACCGCAGGTATCCCGCCACCACTGAGCCCCTTGCTTTATCTACCCTGACTCCTTTTCTCGGAAACCCCTCTCTCACCGTACCGCCTTCCCGTTGGCAGTTTGCTTCCACCTTACTTAAGAAGACTTAATATTGAATCAAAATGAGCAGCAGCCCTCCCTCACACATCAAAGGCTATCTTTCTCGTCGAAGGTCAACCACTCAACATCTACTCAGAGAACAAAATTAATTATCTTCCTTGCTCTCCATACATCAGGCAAAATAAATTCACAATGCATCCATATGAAACCCGCTCAACTACTCGGAAGGTTGCTCTATCTGAAAGAGCAACCTCCTCCAGCACAACTCCGTACGAAAATTTCAGCAAAACGCGTAATACTTCTGAACCACCTATAAAGTGGAAATGTGGACAACGAAAAGCCTTACTTGTTAAATCATTAGCTCAAGGGCCTCAAACGATCAAAATGGCACTGGCTCCTCAAACGATCAGGAAGTTTGATATCAACAATAGCTACTCAACCTCTGGAGCCGGTGCTAACCGCAAAATCAGGGTCATCCGACATTGGTAAAAATCTCTCAAGCGCCGCTTGCACAAATTTAAAGAATGTCTCAACTTATCAAGTTTCGATTCCACCAATGTGCTCACCCAAAGCGAGTTCCAGCAATTGCACACAAGCATCACTCGACCTGAAATTCCAAATTTTTAACGGTGCCCGAGACGATCCATCATCGACAGAGTCAACAATATCAAGCAAAATTTCATCACTTGTAGGAGCTGCAGCGCCATCACTACTCCGTGTGTCTCAACGAGTTCGACCGCGCGACATCTCCCCACCTCTACTTCACTAAAATAGCTCAGAATGATTCATCATCGACCAGGACACCAACACCAATTTAATCTTTAGTACACGAATGAAGTGTAAACGCGAGCGATCAGTTGGATCCTGAAGTTTCAAATTGTGTTAATATTGACGCATTTAATCCATTGTTAACCCATTCCGACTAGTTTGAAAATTGGCCAGTATATGTATTTTTTGAAAGTAAACTTGTTTTACTCATGTCACTTTTCCGATTTAGGCCTTATTTTTTTACGAAAAATTAGTTTTTAAGTACATTTATATGGATATTTCAAAACGCTATTCCTCATTGAGTTTTGATACTAGAACAAAACCAAAGACAGTTTTAGAATCCTTGAAGCATTGTAAACAAATTAATATTGCAAAATTTGAAAATTTTATAAAGCAATTTTTGTGAAGAGCGATAATTTATCATTACATCACCAATATATTATTGTTGGGTTTTGAGCTATATAATTTTTTTTATCAAATTTTTTAATTTTGCCACGTCACTTTGTTTAAAATGCTTCAAGGATTCTAAAACTGTCTTTGGTTTTGTTCTAGCATCAAAACTCAATGACGATTAGCGTTTTGAATGGTAAAATGTATGAATTTTCAGGAGAGCCCAAAACCATGAATATACTATTGAATTGCAATATCATGGACAATTTTAGTACATGAATGCAGTTTCCATGATCTATTATTATGTACGAATAATGTGCAACATTTTCCTTTTGAAGTTCAATCCCACGTAGCAAAATTTATTGACCTAATATTGAGCCAATATACTGTCTCAATATTGACTGGATATTCAAAATGAACATTGGGGCAATACCTTATTTTGGAAAATTCGGTTGATATTAGAAAAATATATTGGCCCAATAACTATATTATCATCAACCCAATATCAACTAATTATTGTGTCAATATTGACTTGATAATGAAGTGTTCCCTACAATAACATTGGCTTAATACTCAATTCCTGATAAGTTGATATTTGTAAAACATATGGCCCCGAAAATGATAATTTCACTAACCCAATATTAGCTAATTATTGCGTCACTATGGACTTGATATTGAGATAT
This sequence comes from Morinoia aosen, assembly GCA_030386875.1. Taxonomy (NCBI): domain Eukaryota; kingdom Metazoa; phylum Arthropoda; class Malacostraca; order Amphipoda; family Talitridae; genus Morinoia; species Morinoia aosen. The sequence goes on along the minus strand of CM059580.1, from coordinate 28,530,946 downwards.
TACTTAGGAAATATTGGCCTGTAGGGCCTGGAGTTGTTGCTGCTTGAGCAATAGAGTTCCGCTTGCGGCGAGTGAAGCAGCGATTGTAATTATATACTCGTACTTCTCCTGCAGTTGGTATCGGTGATATTCTATCTACATCTTAGCATTTGTTTCTTGAATAATTTCACATTTACACATATTAGCATTACTGAACAGAAATGGACTAAAACTGAGTTTGAGGGGTAACTAAGATAGGGTACTACAGGCCTAAAACTTATTTTCTGACATCAAGTGGATATTGGTATAATATATTGTCCCAATAATAATTTTTTTCCCAGTATCAGCTAATTACTGTGTCACTATTGACTTGATATTGAGGTGATTCCTTAAACAACACTTTGGCTTAATAATTAATTTCTAATATCGCATCAATATTCAGAAGGGCTTAAAGACGAGAAATATATATAATTCTGATAACTATGTTATCCGATGTACATACCTACACACCTACAAGACTATGAATTAAACTGCATTCAAAATTTATCTAAAATCCATGATTACAAACCTCTTTGGCATCGTAGTCCAAATTTTGTGTTGCACGTACGTACCAGTGGTCGGGCAACCTGTACTAAGCAGCAAATATACGTTCATCTAAGCAGCATATATATGCGTGATTGAAAAATTGCACGTCAGCGCTTTACTCAAAGAATGATGCATGCAAAATGGGTTATATGGTAGGAATAGGCCTACTCAATACCTTCGTTACGAAATTAAGTCATTTATATCATCTATATAAATGACTTTATATCATCTTAATTCAACATGTAGACATTTATTGCTATAGTAACATATGACAAACGATTTTAGCATATTCTTTGACAAAATTAGACCTTCGAAACTCATTGGAGGACTGAAAAAATAAGAACTGTGAACCTGTGATTACAGTAATTCTGAATATACATATTATTGTACCGTATTCACATTTCTTGATATCTGTCATATATATCTGCACTCATTAATGACTGCAATAACTATTCATTAACTTTATTGGTACATTGTAGACAAATTACTCCGTATTATTGGCGCACAATATCAACCCAATATTTGGGCAATAATAATTTATGTTTTAACAAATTTATTAAATTGCGAGGTTTTTAATTATTATGAGATAGTTTCCCCTTATATGAACATCGTACATATATATATATACACTGTTAGTTTTATATTAGAAATAAAAGTATTTACTACATTGTCCCAATAACAAGTTAATATAAATAAAAATATCTTTTTTCGATATTGTCTTGTTATTAGCCTATTATTGTAATCCAAGATTCCAATATCAGGTCAATGAATAATTCTCAACCCAATATTGGCCTAATAATTTCTTGCTACCTGGGATGTAACATAGAAGAAATGTCGTGCATAAAAATATATTTAAATATTTCATTTCATCCGAATGAAATAGGAAATTTTATATTTGTAGTCTGGTTCTTATGAAATTTGACTTACATGTAGCTCTTGAATAGAAACACAATTTCATCTATTAATTTTTTCGATTCAGGCCTTAGTTTTTTGAAAAAATTGAACAGATTGGTTTTTCAATTCATTTTTATTGATATTCCAAATGAATAGAACTCATTGAGTTGTTATGCTAGAACAAAAGCAAAGACAGTTTTAGAATCCTTAAGGCATTATAAACAAAGTTGTAGTTTCAAATTTTCATTTCCCGTTTTATTTTGTTTTTATATGGGGTCGAAATGGGGTCGAAAATTCAGGATTTTTAGTCCTCTTTCCCCCCAACCCCCCCAATGGGAGGGGGGGAATATGATCCATTCGATTCATTCCATTCCAACCAAATATGAATATGATCCATTCCAAAAATATGATTTGGCTGGAAATATGATTCATTCTATTCCAACCAAATTGGTTGAATAGAATGACTTACATTCCTTTGAAATGTCCATAAAAATGTACCAAAACACTTATTTTTTGTAACAAAATAAGGCCTAAATCGAGAAAGTTACACGAGTAAAAAAGTTTACTTCCAACAAATACATATACTGTCCAAATTTTAACTCCGAAAATAATAGCGAGGAATAAGGCTTTGTAACTTAGCATTTAATTTTAAAAGCTTAACTGGTAAAATTGAACCTATCGACTCAAAAAGCCACTCTCAAAAAAATTCTTTGGAAAAAAAAATTACATATTGACAACATCGAGAAAACAAGAAAACTTAAAAGGAAGGAAAAATTGATAAAAATAAATCAAATTCCTAAACTTTTTGCAAAGGAAAAGCGGATTGGGAGTTATTTGAAAAAGGCATTCGTTGTAAAATATAAAGACATTCAATAATGCGCAGATCAACGGGGTTTGAAGTAGTTGCTAAAACGTTAAAGTCCTCAAATTTTATGGGAAAATGACATCTTTCAGCATGGATTCGTATGGCTGAGTGAGAAAGAGCAGCAAGAGGACGGATAGTGCGATAACTTCTGCCGGCATGCTCTGCAACGCGAAGATGTAAGGCTCTAGTGGTAGAACCCACATACTCCGGCGCACACTGTGCGCAGCTGTGTTGATAAATTACAGAAGAGAGCATACCTTTTGAAAGTTTTTTTATGTCGTTGAAAAAGGAACTAATTCGATGTTTATTAAGAAGCACTAAATGAAAGTTAACATGAGTGAAATATTTGGATAAAAGTACGTACAATTCTTTCTTCATTTTTTCCGATTGCTGACCGAAAAAAGGGAGGATACAAAACAAATCTTTCTTTTCTACAGTTGCAACAGCCGAAGTTTGGTGGTACATTCGATTGAAAAAATTTCTCAGAGTAGTCTCAAAAAGTTTTTTTGGGAAACTATTGGAATGGAAAAACCATTTTATTAAAGTAAACTCCTTATGAAGATTGCTAAAGTTAGAACTAACTGCAAAGGCCCTTGACAATAGCGTTTTAATACCGTTCATTTTAAATCGAAAGGCGCAAAAACTAAAAAAACTGGTACCAAGACCGGTAAAACTACATTTACGAAAAACTGAACTACAAAAAAGATTACTTTCTTTTGTAATTAAAGAATCAAGGAAATAAATGCTACCGTTCTGTTCAGTTTCTAGGGTAAGGTAATATTTGGGTGTTTAGAATTCAAATAATCGAGGAAGAGAGAGCAATGAGACTAATCATGAAACAATAAAAAGGTATCATCAACATATCGCTTGAATAAAAAAGGTTTACACTCTGGAGGACAATCTCTAAGCCATTGTTGCTCATGAAAATACATAAAAATATTGGCAAAAGTAGGTCCAAGCGGTAGCCCCATACCTAACCCGTCCAACTGTTGATAAAATTTATTGTCAAAAACAAAAAAAGAGCTCAGAACAGAGTGCTGAAGGAGAGTGTTGAACAATGCCCTACTGAGGCCCAGAACAGTATCTACGCTTTCGAACAAACAATTTAAAAAGGAGCATTTGTAAAAAGATTCTTTACGTCAAACGATGCCATTTTTTTAATCAAATGTACCACCAGACTTCGGCTGTTGCAACTGTAGAAAAGAAAGATTTGTTTTGTATCCTCCCTTTTCGGGCAACAATCGAAAAAAATTAAGAAAGAATTGTACGTACTTTTATCCAAATATTTCACTCATGTTAACATTCATTTTGTGCTTCTTAATATTTATCGAATTGGTTCCTTTTTCAACTACAAAGATAAACTTTTGAAAGGTATGCTCTCTTCTGTGATTTATCAACACAGTTGCGCACAGTGTGCGTCGGAGTATGTGGGTTCAACCACTAGAGCCTTACATATTCGCGTTGCAGAGCATGCCGGCAGAAGTTATCGCACTAACTGCCCTCTTGCTGCTCCATCTCACTCAGCCATACGAATCCATGCTGAAAGATGTAACCTTCCTATAAAATTAGAGTAAAAATAAAACGTTTAGAGTTTAAAATGGCCTTAAGGACCTACTTTTTTGGTTCACTGCTGTCCTGTTTTTCAACATCTACAACCTTTTTTTCCAATTTTGATCTTGTTTCATGAATTTCGTTCTCAACTTGCTGTTTCTATGCCCCTTCCGCATAGATTCCACATTCCCTTATCTCCATACTAAATGGTGCCTTCTTCCTTCCTCTCTGTGGATTGCCTTTGTTGCGGATAGAGAGGCCTAAACTGACTAATATCAATTTATTTGTGTTACAAACTTAAACTTACTTAAACAAACTTGGTTAGGTATGCTTTTTTTTGTTGAAATGAAATGTTTTTTGTCTGGTTAGATGCAATTCAGCTTTGCTTTGCTGCTTCCCAGGTTTTCAGCGCCTCTTCATCCAAATGCCATCTTGTTTTATAGCCTTCTTTGCAGCCACTGTTGCTGTGTGCAGGTGATCTTGTGTTTCTGGGACACTCCTTATGCATAGTTTCCCTATTCCCTTATTCCTTTAACGCCCATATGGACTGTACGGTCCTCTTTCAAAAATAGCAATAACATATTGTATTTCTTATTCAATTTGTTCACTAATGTGTCCTTTGAACTTCACTGCCGAGTGGTAGTTCCTTCCCCATCTTGATAACAGTGACTACCTAATGCCAGTGTCGGTTTAGTGATGGTGGTTGTCAGAACGGTAATATGAGTATAAAAATGTGGGCGTCGAAGTGTTAACTCCATAGCTAGATGGAGCTGTCATCCTAACTCTCTTTAAAATGCCTTTGTTGTGGTTAGACAGGGTTGAATTAATTAAGATAATCTAATCTCTATGGTCAACTAAAGCTGTTTGATAAATTTTTTGGTTCAAAAAGAGTGTGGATGGAAAAACTGGTGAAATTCAAATGTTTATTTATTCAAAAATAAACTTAATTGGTAATAAAATATAGGCACATTTACCACTATATAGCTCGTACAAATAATTTTAGTGTATGATATTTATAGTTTGTGTCTGAAATTTACCTACGAAAACTTTTGTGGATAAACTTTTTCCAGAAATAAGTTGTGGGTTCAGATTTGTTTTTAGGTCAAATCTTTCATCTCATGAGTATACAACTACTGCATATTGCACCCAAAGGAAGGAAGGAGTACAGTCATGAGGTGAAAGTTGAGTAGGCCTTCTTCCATTAAAGTGAAATGGTATCTGCTAAGTTATGGACCATACTTTTTGTGTGCTGTTTACTTTTCAGCACCTCTGACACTTCTAACTTTTTCTTATTTCATTAACTTCATTCTGAAGCTATTTCCCTGGGCAGGGAATCTTGCTAGGGACCACCATTGTGCCTAGCTGCTCTGTTCTCTGGACTCCATGCTGCCTTCCTCCTTTGTCTCTCTGGATTGTGTTGTTGTGGTCAGGGAGGCTGGAACTAACTCATCTCATCTTCCATTCTCCAGTTCTGAAACATAAGACTGGTCTACAGAGTCTGTGTACCTTGAATACAAACCACATTTGCCACAAAACCAGCCACCCGTTTTGGAAAGATGGATTTAAATGTGATAGTGTCCTTACTATCTCAAGCTGAGGGTTCGGTTGGCCTTCTCTTCAGTAGGGGAGACTGGCATGCTCTGTAGCTCTTTGTCTTATAGCTCAATTGTCATTCCCGTGGTGGGGCATAAAGTAGGCATTAGGCTTAGGTTAGTTAGGTTTGTGTCTCCTGTGCTATGGTGAGTGGCGCCCCCAGGGGCATACTGTTAGGTCCTCTCAGCTGTAGATGGGCCTTATGTCTTTTGTACCATTTCTGTTTGTTTTCATGTGACCTTTTCCATCGCTTTTTGTCTTGCCTTCCTTCCTGACTTGCTGTTTCTGTGCACTGGGCCTGGGGCTACACCTTTTGCTTGGACACCCTCATTTCTAGTCTATACTAAATGGTCTCTTCTCTTTAGATGGCAGTTATTATGACTAGGACTCATCATAACTCACCACTCAGGGGCAGGGAGCAGCAGCTGGTGGTGGTGAGGTGGTGACCAATGCAGACACGCCTGTGGACGCAGCCGTTCAGGACAGCAGCGGCCGTGTGGTTGCCTCCAATGCTGACGGTGGGGACAGGCTTGTTGCATGAAGTGTATTGAAATGCTACATGTCAGGGGTTTTTTTGAAACCTGTTTTTTGTGTGCAGTGTCTTCACAATATGTTTATAGTGTTGAGAGGGTGGTTATGAAACCTGCAGTCGGTTTTGGATTATTTTTGAAACAGGTTTATGGTGTAGAGTGGTATTTTGAATCGGGTATATGGTGTAGAGTGGTATTTTGAATCGGGTATATGGTGTAGAGTGGTATTTTGAATAGGGTATATGGTGTAGAGTGGTATTTTGAATTGAGTATATGGTGTAAAGTGGTATTTTGAATTGGGTATGTGGTGTAGAGTGGTATTTTGAATTGGGTATATGGTGTAGAGTGGTATTTGGAATCGGGTATATGGTGTAGAGTGGTATTTTGAATCGGGTGTATGGTGTAGAGTGGTATTTTGAATCGGGTATATGGTGTAGAGTGGTATTTTGAATCGGGTATATGGTGTAGAGTGGTATTTTGAATTGGGTATATGGTGGAGAGTGGTATTTTGAATTGGGTATATGGTGTAGAGTGGTATTTTGAATCGGGTATGTGGTGTAGAGTGGTATTTTGATTCGGGTATGTGGTGTAGAGTGGTATTTTGAATCGGGTATATGGTGTAGAGTGGTATTTTGAATCGGGTATGTGGTGTAGAGTGGTATTTTGAATCGGGTATGTGGTGTAGAGTGGTATTTTGAATCGGGTGTATGGTGTAGAGTGGTATTTTGAATCGGGTATATGGTGTAGAGTGGTATTTTGAATCGGGTATGTGGTGTAGAGTGGTATTTTGAATCGGGTATGTGGTGTAGAGTGGTATTTTGAATCGGGTATATGGTGTAGAGTGGTATTTTGAATCGGGTATGTGGTGTAGAGTGGTATTTTGAATCGGGTATATGGTGTAGAGGGGTATTTTGAATCGGGTATGTGGTGTAGAGTGGTATTTTGAATCGGGTATGTGGTGTAGAGTGGTATTTTGAATCGGGTATATGGTGTAGAGTGGTATTTTGAATCGGGTATATGGTGTAGAGTGGTATTTTGAATCGGGTGTATGGTGTAGAGTGGTATTTTGAATCGGGTATATGGTGTAGAGTGGTATTTTCAATCGGGTATATGGTGTAGAGTGGTATTTTGAATCGGGTATATGGTGTAGAGTGGTATTTTGAATCGGGTATGTGGTGTAGAGTGGTATTTTGAATCGGGTATATGGTGTAGAGTGGTATTTTGAATCGGGTATGTGGTGTAGAGTGGTATTTTGAATCGGGTATATGGTGTAGAGTGGTATTTTGAATCGGGTATGTGGTGTAGAGTGGTATTTTGAATCGGGTATATGGTGTAGAGTGGTATTTTGAATCGGGTATGTGGTGTAGAGTGGTATTTTGAATCGGGTATGTGGTGTAGAGTGGTATTTTGAATCGGGTATATGGTGTAGAGTGGTATTTTGAATAGGGTATATGGTGTAGAGTGGTATTTTGAATTGAGTATATGGTGTAAAGTGGTATTTTGAATTGGTTATGTGGTGTAGAGTGGTATTTTGAATTGGGTATATGGTATAGAGTGGTATTTGGAATCGGGTATATGGTGTAGAGTGGTATTTTGAATCGGGTGTATGGTGTAGAGTGGTATTTTGAATCGGGTATATGGTGTAGAGTGGTATTTTGAATCGGGTATATGGTGTAGAGTGGTATTTTGATTTTTGGGTATATGGTGGAGAGTGGTATTTTGAATTGGGTATATGGTGTAGAGTGGTATTTTGAATCGGGTATGTGGTGTAGAGTGGTATTTTGATTCGGGTATGTGGTGTAGAGTGGTATTTTGAATCGGGTATATGGTGTAGAGTGGTATTTTGAATCGGGTATGTGGTGTAGAGTGGTATTTTGAATCGGGTATGTGGTGTAGAGTGGTATTTTGAATCGGGTGTATGGTGTAGAGTGGTATTTTGAATCGGGTATATGGTGTAGAGTGGTATTTTGAATCGGGTATGTGGTGTAGAGTGGTATTTTGAATCGGGTATGTGGTGTAGAGTGGTATTTTGAATCGGGTATGTGGTGTAGAGTGGTATTTTGAATCGGGTATATGGTGTAGAGTGGTATTTTGAATCGGGTATGTGGTGTAGAGTGGTATTTTGAATCGGGTATATGGTGTAGAGTGGTATTTTGAATCGGGTATGTGGTGTAGAGTGGTATTTTGAATCGGGTATATGGTGTAGAGTGGTATTTTGAATCGGGTATGTGGTGTAGAGTGGTATTTTGAATCGGGTATGTGGTGTAGAGTGGTATTTTGAATCGGGTATATGGTTTAGAGTGGTATTTTGAATCGGGTATGTGGTGTAGAGTGGTATTTTGAATCGGGTATGTGGTGTAGAGTGGTATTTTGAATCGGGTGTATGGTGTAGAGTGGTATTTTGAATCGGGTATATGGTGTAGAGTGGTATTTTGAATCGGGTATGTGGTGTAGAGTGGTATTTTGAATCGGGTATGTGGTGTAGAGTGGTATTTTGAATCGGGTATATGGTGTAGAGTGGTATTTTGAATCGGGTATGTGGTGTAGAGTGGTATTTTGAATCGGGTATATGGTGTAGATTGGTATTTTGAATCGGGTATGTGGTGTAGAGTGGTATTTTGAATCTGGTATGTGGTGTAGAGTGGTATTTTGAATCGGGTATATGGTGTAGAGTGGTATTTTGAATCGGGTAAATGGTGTAGAGTGGTATTTTGAATCGGGTATATGGTGTAGAGTGGTATTTTGAATCGGGTATGTGGTGTAGAGTGGTATTTTGAATCGGTTATGTGGTGTAGAGTGGTAGTTTGAATCGGGTATATGGTGTAGAGTGGTATTTTGAATCGGGTATGTGGTGTAGAGTGGTATTTTGAATCGAGTATATGCTGTGGAGTGTTCTCTTTTTCAACAAATAATAGTTTCAGTAATTACTGCATGTGTGTCGTTGCATTGTGAAGGCCCACACCTGGCTGGTCTGAACACAAACCCTGAAAATGCACTGGGTACATGTTCTGGGAACCTGCTTATAGGTTTGGGTGTTTATTTAGTGCTTTTCGTAATCCATTTTGCTAACATTTTTGTGAGCTTTTGTTGTTATTTCTACTACTTCCCAATATTTGTAATCGATGTTGGTTGTTGCTGCAAATATTCAACACGTGCTTTTTTTTTATATCTGGCTATCATATCATGGACATTTTAGTATTTGCTAATGTTCCACGCCAGGCATTTTTGTTTTATGTTTGTGTACATTCCACGTTTTGGATGATATTCAGAGCATGTCGTCAGGAAAGAAAGCTATCGAAGTACAGAAAAAGTGGCTCATTTACCCGTAGAGCTGTGAGGGGATGGCAATATTTTACGACATTGTTTTATTGAATTGCCTTTGTGTTGTAAGTCATATGATCATATTTGCAAATTTTACATATTGTTATGAGTATTTTAGAAACACCTTTTGGTTTTCTTTATTTTTCAAAGCCCGCTTATTATTTTAGTTATTTTTTAAACGAATGGCTTGTTAGAAATTTTTCTCGCTGACGCTGTGTGGGAGTCTGACTGGCTGTGTGGGAGTCTGACTGGCTGTGTGGGAGTCTGACTGGCTGTGTGGGAGTCTGGCTGGCTGTGTGGGAGTCTGACTGGCTGTGTGGGAGTCTGGCTGGCTGTGTGGGAGTCTGACTGGCTGTGTGGCAGTCTGGCTGGCTGTGTGGGAGTCTGACTTGCTGTGTGGGAGTCTGACTGGCTGTGTGGGAGTCTGGCTGGCTGTGTGGGAGTCTGGCTGGCTGTGTGGGAGTCTGGCAGGCTGTGTGGGAGTCTGGCTGGCTGTGTGGGAGTCTGGCTGGCTGTGTGTGAGTCTGACTGGCTGTGTGGGAGTCTGACTGGCTGTGTGGGAGTCTGGCTGGCTGTGTGGGAGTCTGGCTGGCTGTGTGGGAGTCTGGCTGGCTGTGTGGGAGTCTGGCTGGCTGTGTGGGAGTCTGGCTGGCTGTGTGGGAGTCTGACTGGCTGTGTGGGAGTCTGGCTGGCTGTGTGGGAGTCTGGCTGGCTGTGTGGGAGTCTGGCTGGCTGTGTGGGAGTCTGGCTGGCTGTGTGGGAGTCTGGCTGGCTGTGTGGGAGTCTGGCTGGCTGTGTGGGAGTCTGGCTGGCTGTGTGGGAGTCTGGCTGGCTGTGTGGGAGACTGACTGGCTGTGTGGGAGTCTGGCTGGCTGTGTGGGAGTCTGGCTGGCTGTGTGGGAGTCTGGCTGGCTGTGTGGGAGTCTGGCTGGCTGTGTGGGAGTCTGGCTGGCTGTGTGGGAGTCTGACTGGCTGTGTGGGAGTCTGACTGGCTGTGTGGGAGTCTGGCTGGCTGTGTGGGAGTTTGGCTGGCTGTGTGGGAGTCTGGCTGGCTGTGTGGGAGTCTGGCTGGCTGTGTGGGAGTCTGGCTGGCTGTGTGGGAGTCTGACTGGCTGTTTGGGAGTCTGACTGGCTGTTTGGGAGCCTGACTGGCTGTGTGGGAGTCTGACTGGCTGTTTGGGAGTCTGACTGGCTGTGTGGGAGTCTGGCTGGCTGTGTGGGAGTCTGGCTGGCTGTGTGGGAGTCTGGCTGGCTGTGTGGGAGTCTGGCTGGCTGTGTGGGAGTCTGGCTTGCTGTGTGGGAGTCTGACTGGCTGTGTGGGAGTCTGGCTGGCTGTGTGGGAGTCTGACTGGCTGTGTGGGAGTCTGACTGGCTGTGTGGGAGTCTGGCTGGCTGTTTGGGAGTCTGACTGGCTGTGTGGGAGTCTGACTGGCTGTGTGTGAGTTTGACTGGCTGTGTGGGAGTCTGACTGGCTGTGTGGGAGTCTGACTGGCTGTGTGGGAGTCTGACTGGCTGAGTGGGAGTCTGGCTGGCTGTGTGGGAGTCTGGCTGGCTGTGTGGGAGTCTGGCTGGCTGTGTGGGAGTCTGGCTGGCTGTGTGGGAGTCTGGCTGGCTGTGTGGGAGTCTGACTGGCTGTGTGGGAGTCTGGCTGGCTGTGTGGGAGTCTGGCTGGCTGTGTGGGAGTCTGGCTGGCTGTGTGGGAGTCTGGCTGGCTGTGTGGGAGTCTGGCTGGCTGTGTGGGAGTCTGGCTGGCTGTGTGGGAGTCTGGCTGGCTGTGTGGGAGTCTGGCTGGCTGTGTGGGAGTCTGGCTGGCTGTGTGGGAGTCTGACTGGCTGTGTGGGAGTTTGGCTGCCTGTGTGGGAGTCTGGCTGGCTGTGTGGGAGTCTGGCTGGCTGTGTGTGAGTCTGACTGGCTGTGTGGGAGTCTGACTGGCTGTGTGGGAGTCTGGCTGGCTGTGTGGGAGTCTGGCTGGCTGTGTGGGAGTCTGGCTGGCTGTGTGGGAGTCTGGCTGGCTGTGTGGGAGTCTGACTGGCTGTGTGGGAGTCTGGCTGGCTGTGTGGGAGTCTGGCTGGCTGTGTGGGAGTCTGGCTGGCTGTGTGGGAGTCTGGCTGGCTGTGTGGGAGTCTGGCTGGCTGTGTGGGAGTCTGGCTGGCTGTGTGGGAGTCTGGCTGGCTGTGTGGGAGTCTGACTGGCTGTGTGGGAGTCTGGCTGGCTGTGTGGGAGTCTGGCTGGCTGTGTGGGAGTCTGGCTGGCTGTGTGGGAGTCTGGCTGGCTGTGTGGGAGTCTGGCTGGCTGTGTGGGAGTCTGGCTGGCTGTGTGGGAGTCTGGCTGGCTGTGTGGGAGTCTGACTGGCTGTTTGGGAGTCTGACTGGCTGTTTGGGAGCCTGACTGGCTGTGTGGGAGTCTGACTGGCTGTTTGGGAGTCTGACTGGCTGTGTGGGAGTCTGGCTGGCTGTGTGGGAGTCTGGCTGGCTGTGTGGGAGTCTGGCTGGCTGTGTGGGAGTCTGGCTGGCTGTGTGGGAGTCTGGCTTGCTGTGTGGGAGTCTGGCTGGCTGTGTGGGAGTCTGGCTGGCTGTGTGGGAGTCTGACTGGCTGTGTGGGAGTCTGACTGGCTGTGTTGGAGTCTGACTGGCTGTGTGGGAGTCTGACTGGCTGTGTGGGAGTCTGACTGGCTGTGAGGGAGTCTGGCTGGCTGTGTGGAAGTCCCCTAACAAAGCCCCCTCCAGCTGAGCATCAAGGGGGAGCAGTACGACGCCCCCTACTACGGGGAGGCTGAGGGAGCTGCGGCTCCCACTCTCGTCCCCGAATCGCAAGTGCCGGAGGAGCTGCGGGAGCTAGGGGAGTAGCGCCCAAGTTGGCGGGTGAGTGCTCCCCTCCTCCCCCTCTCCTCTCCCCCCTCCTTCTTCTCTCTCTCTCTCCCCCTCCTCCCCCTCTCCCTCCCAGTCACTCCATCCCTGCTATATTTGTGTGCATATGCAAGTAACTCTCGATTCGTCACTTCGGATGGCGCTGGATAAATGGGGATGGTGGATGTATAGAGATGGTGGATGTATAGAGATGGTGGATGTATAGAGATGGTGGATGTATAGAGATGGTGGACGTATAGAGATGGTGGACGTATAGAGATGGTGGATGTATAGAGATGGTGGACGTATAGAGATGGTGGACGTATAGAGATGGTGGATGTATAGAGATGGTGGATGTATAGAGATGGTGGACGTATAGAGATGGTGGACGTATAGAGATGGTGGATGTATAGAGATGGTGGACGTATAGAGATGGTGGACGTATAGAGATGGTGGATGTATAGAGATGGTGGATGAGTAGAGATGGTGGATGTATAGAGATGGTAGATGTATAGAGATGGTGGATGTATAGAGATGGTGGATGAGTAGAGATGGTGGATGTATAGAGATGGTGGATGTGTAGAGATGGTGGATGAGTAGAGATGGTGGATGAGTAGAGATGGTGGATGTTTAGAGATGGTGGATGCATAGAGATGGTGGATGTATATAGATGGTGGACGTATAGAGATGGTGGATGAGTAGAGATGGTGGATGTATAGAGATGGTGGATGTGTAGAGATGGTGGACGTATAGAGATGGTGGATGTATATAGAAGGTGGATGTATAGAGATGATGGATGTATAGAGATGGTGGATGTATAGAGATGATGGACGTATAGAGATGGTGGACGTATAGAGATGGTGGACGTATAGAGATGGTGGACGTATAGAGATGGTGGACGTATAGAGATGGTGGACGTATAGAGATGGTGGACGTATAGAGATGGTGAGCGTATAGAGATGGTGGACGTATAGAGATGGTGGACGTATAAAGATGGTGGACGTATAGAGATGGTGGACGTATAGAGATGGTGGACGTATAGAGATGGTGGACGTATAGAGATGGTGGATGTGTAAAGATGGTGGATGTGTAGAGATGGTGGATGTGTAGAGATGGTGGATGTGTAGAGATGGTGGATGTGTAGAGATGGTGGATGTGTAGAGATGGTGGATGTGTAGAGATGGTGGATGTGTAGAGATGGTGGATGTGTAGAGATGGTGGATGAGTAGAGATGGTGGACGTGTAGAGATGGTGGACGTATAGAGATGGTGGACGTATAGAGATGGTGGACGTATAGATATGGTGGACGTATAGATATGGTGGACGTATAGAGATGGTGAACGGATAGAGATGGTGGACGTATAGAGATGGTGGACGTATAGAGATGGTAGACGTATAGAGATGGTGGAAGTATAGAGATGGTGGACGTATAGAGATGGTGGACGTATAGAGATGGTGGACGTATAGAGATGGTGTATGAATAGAGATGGTGTATGTATAGAGATGGTGTATGTATGGAGATGGTGGTTGTATGGAGATGGTGGACGTATGGAGATGGTGGACGTGTGGAGATGGTGGACGTGTGGAGATGGTGGACGTGTGGAGATGGTGGACGTGTAGAGATGGTGGACGTGTAGAGATGGTGGACGTGTAGAGATGGAGGACGTGTAGAGATTGTGGACGTGTAGAGATGGTGGACGTGTAGAGATGGTGGATGAGTAGAGATGGTGGATGAGTAGAGATGGTGGATGTGTAGAGATGGTGGATGAGTAGAGATGGTGGATGGGTAGAGATGGTGGATGAGTAGAGATGGTGGATGAGTAGAGATGGTGGACGAGTAGAGATGGTGGATGAGTAGAGATGGTGGATGTGTAGAGATGGTGGATGAGTAGAGATGGTGGATGGGTAGAGATGGTGGATGGGTAGAGATGGTGGATGAGTAGAGATTGTGGACGTGTAGAGATGGTGGACGTGTAGAGATGGTGGATGAGTAGAGATGGTGGATGAGTAGAGATGGTGGATGAGTAGAGATGGTGGATGAGTAGAGATGGTGGACGAGTAGAGATGGTGGATGAGTAGAGTTGATGGATGAGTAGAGTTGATGGATGAGTAGAGATGGTGGATGTGTAGAGATGGTGGATGAGTAGAGATGGTGGATGAGTAGAGATTGGGGATAAATAGAGATGGTGGGTAAATCGAGGTACCACATTTGGTTCAAAACAAAAAGTGAACCAGTTCTGAAGGGCAAACCTCATGCTGCACACAAACAATCATCGCAGCCTCGCAGTAAAGGAGGAAATACAACGAAAATATTCAAATGCATAAATTACTCAATGCTCTGGTTTCTAGTTTTTATTTTTACTTTCTCCTATTTTTACTTTTTCTGGTTTTTACTTTCTCTTGTTTTTACTTTTTCTGGTTTTTGCTTCCCTAGGTACATCAACTTTTTACTTCAACTCACAGGGGCTGCCCTACTGGCCCACACATCAAACCAACACACAGGGAACAGAGCAAAACATTAAAGAACAGCCTTTGTTTACAAAATGCCTTTTTGATCTTTTTCTTACCAGGGAAGTTGCTGAAAACATGGGAACGCTCAGTGGGGATAAATAGCGATGGAAGGCGAACAAAACTAAATAAACCGATAGAGGGACTACCCGAGATGTGGATAAATCGAGAGTTACCTCTACAATGTGAAACAAGCTATGGGAGTTTTGGTCGCGTTCCTGCAATAAGATATATCTACACGCAACAACCCCTCTACAATATATATACATTCTATGTGTATATTATTTTGTTGTACTCTGTTGAGAGTTGTGCAGTTGGTGTGCAGATTCTCAGTCGTTGTGTCCTGTGTAAATTTTATTTGTACGGCCACGTATTGTGTGTGAGTGGGTGTGTCGGTGTATATTTATGCGGTGGAAGCTCTATTGTGCGAGGGATTTGTCAGCAAATCTCGCACGTATGAAGATTTTGTAAAGTCAGACCAGTGTAGGTGTGACCCACCAGTGGGCACAGACGCCACACAACGCGGCTGTGTGCGCAGACCTGGACTTGGAGACGAGGGATGTGGGGATGTTGTGTGTTACTGACTCCAGCTCTGGGTGATGTGTGTCTTGTTTTGTGGAAATGTGTTGTGTGTTACTAACTCCAGCTGTGGGTGATGTGTGCCTTGTTTTGTGGAAATGTAATGTTGTGTGTTGCTAACTCCAGCTCTGGGTGATATGTGCCTTGTTTTGTGGAAATGTAGTGTTGTGTGTTACTGACTCCAGCTCTGGGTGATGTGTGCCTTGTTTTTTGGAAATGTAATGTTGTGTGTTGCTAACTCCAGCTGTGGGTGATGTGTGCCTTGTTTTGTGGAAATGTAATGTTGTGTGTTGCTAACTCCAGCTCTGGGTGATGTGTGCCTTGTTTTGTGGAGATGTAATGTTGTGTGTTACTAACTCCAGCTCTGGGTGATGTGTGCCTTGTTTTGTGGAAATGTAATGTTCTTTTGTTTGATTACTGACAATTCTGTTTTGCTTCACTGCTTTACAGTTTCTGAGCACCTCTTACTTTGTTCTTCAACTTTTATTTAAGTTTATAGCCTTTTTCTTAACTGTTCTATGCATAGGGCATCTTTTGTGGGAATATATTTTGTGCATAAATTCCCTGTTCCCTTAACTCCTTACTAAATGTAGCTTTCATCCTTCCTCTCTTTATGATGCTTTTGCTGTAGGTTGGGAGGCTTGAACTAACTTATAGGCAAAATAAGTATCCACATCCACCATTGCAACTCAACAAATAGTTTCAAGTAGTTATGAGCATTATTTACTTCCAATAGCTACAAACAGCTTGTCTGCAATTGACCAATAATGCTTTCTTTATAGGTACATTTGTCTCAGAGGTCTGTTGTAGGTCAAGTTTGGTGTTTTTCTCAAATCTCACGAGCACACAACAGTTGGAGCTGAGACTTAGCACTCCCAGGGGGAAGATGCAAGGTCATGAAGTAGACCTGCTTTTCACTGAAGTAAAATAAATTTTTGTTAAGTTGTCGACCATGTTTTGTGTGCTGTTTCCCTTTTGTCAGCAAATCTGACTTTTAACTTTTTTCCCAATTTCCTAAATTGCATCTCAACTTGTTTCACTGTGCTGGGAATTTGTTAGGGACCACCATTGTGCCTAGCTGCTCTGTTCTCTGGACTCCATCTACATGATGCGTTCTTCCTTTGTCTCTTTGGCTGGCCTCTGTTGTGGTCAGGGAGGCTTGAGCTAACTCATCTAATGTTCCATTCTTAACTTCTGATAAATTAGACTGGGCTGTTGGGGCTGAGCTCCAATCTCAACAAAGATTAAAATTTTTCCATACACAAACTTGCACCTACACTTCCTGCTCAGCTTAATCGTGTACTGACCTGAGAGTTAGGTAGGCCTTCTTTTTGGGGGCATGAAACTTTTTTGTATTAAGGAATTTCCATCCCATTTAGAACCCCATTGGCCGTAAAACGAGTCATCCGTTTTTGATAGACGGATTTAAGTGTGGCTATGTCCCTTCTTAGCAACTCGAGCTGAGGGTTAGGCAGGGCTTCTATTTAGTGGGGGGAGGCTGGCATATTGTGCAACCGACCCAACGTCGTCTTGTAGTGCTGATCTCTCACGTTCCCTCATGGGGCGCAGGGGAGGCAATAGGCTTAGGTTTGTTAGGTTTGTGAAGCCTATAGCCTATGGGGACTGGCGCTCACAGGGGAAACTGTTAGGTCCCATCAGCTGTACATAGACCATATTTGTGTCATTTTTGTTTGCTTTCATGCAATCTTTGCTATCTCTTTTTGTTTTTTGTTCCTCTTCCTTCCTGACTTGCTGTTTTTGTGTGACGGGTGTGGGGACGGCACACCTTGTGTGTGGATTCCCTAATTTCTAGTCTTTACTAAATGGTCTCTTCTCTTGACATAGCTGTTCTAACGACTAAGACTAATTATAACTCACAACTCAGGGGCAGGGAGCAGCAGCAGGTGGTGGTGACCAGCAGCGGCCGTGTGGTTGCCTCCAACGCAGACAGTGGGTGCGCACTGGTGGTTTGAAGTTCCTACATACCATAGTGTCAAGTGATTTTTGAAGCCTGTTTGGGGTGTGATGTGTGTTTACAATATGTTGATAGTGTGCAGGGTTATGAAACCTTCTTTTGGTTTTGAATGATTTGTGACATTTTTGTGGGGTGAAGTTTTTTTTTAAACACATTTGTGATGTGCTACGCACAGCCAGTAGCAATAGGTTAGAACCGGGTAGTAATTGATGAACACCAGAGCAAACAAATTTATTTTCACACCCAACTGGGCTTCAACAAGTTCAAATCAATAATTTACTAATTTAAGGAGCAAGGATTCATGCGCCACCTAGCACCCTTTAACACATTACAAAGGCACGAGCAAAAGGAGAAAAACGATACTATAGCGAGAGCAAGAGTGGATAGGAGCGGTCGGGAGGTGGGCGTAGCAAATTCTGAGACAGGAGATACAGTACACGAATTAATGCCTAGGGAATTTACAAGGTTACAATATATTAGTCTCCAATACGACATCAAATATTCCACCTAACACGGCCATACTTACCCCAAGCCTCAGCCCCTCCGCACCAATGACAGAGACCAAGTGTCCGCAGACCACTCCCCAGAAGGTCTATTCTCCAATCTTCACTATAGTTCTTAATTCTATGTACACAGCAGGCATTTAACAAAACAAACAACTCTACTTGATTTAACCTTAAACAATACACATACACTGTACAACGATGGAATTCTAATCAACACACTACAACATTAATGGTGTGGAGTGGTATTTTGAAACAGGCTTATGGTGTTGAGTGGTATTTTGAAACAAGTTTATGGTGTGGAGTGGTATTTTGAAACAGGTTTATTGTGTTGAGTGGTATTTTGAAACAGGTTTATGGTGTGGAGTGGTATTTTGAAACAAGTTTATGGTGTGGAGTGGTATTTTGAAACAGGTTTATGGTGTGGAGTGGTATTTCGAAACAAGTTTATGGTGTGGAGTGGTATTTTGAAACAGGTTTATGGTGTGGAGTGGTATTTTGAAACAAGTTTATGGTGTGGAGTGGTATTTTGAAACAAGTTTATGGTGTGGAGTGGTATTTTGAAACAGGTTTATGGTGTGGAGTGGTATTTTGAAACAGGTTTATGGTGTGGAGTGGTATTTTGAAACAGGTTTATGGTGTGGAGTGGTGTTTTGAAACTGGTTTATGGTGTGGAGTGGTATTTTGAAACAGGTTTATAGTGTGGAGTGGTATTTTGAAACAGGTTTATGGTGTGGAGTGGTATTTTGAAACAGGTTTATGGTGTGGAGTGGTATTTTGAAACAGGTTTATGATGTGGAGTGGTATTAGGAAACAGGTTTATGGTGTGGAGTGGTATTTTGAAACAAGTTTATGGTGTGGAGTGTTTTCTTTTTTTCATTCATAGTTTTTGAAATTGTTACAAATGTGTTGTTGAATTGTGTTGCTGTACACACGGTTGGTTTGAACGTAGACTCGTCACATGCGCTGCTATTTATTTTGGACACCTGTTGATTCGTCTGGGTATTTTTTCAAGATTTTTTTGTTAAAACTCAGTATTTCCTATCAAAATTATTTGTACATGTATCCCACACATACTGGTTTTTTATTTTATATCTTTCTAATATTTCCTGGATATATATTCTTCAATACTCAAATATTCTGCACACTGGGCACTTTTTAATTTTTTTCTATGCTCATCATGAACTTCTTCCTCAATTTACTGTTTCTATGCTCCTTCTGCGTAGATTTCCCGTTCCCTTATCTCCATATTAAATGGTGCCATTCTCTCTTTGGATCGCTTCTTCCAGCAGCCAGGGAGGCTTAAACTAACACCTATTCTAATATATATTCCATACCTATTCCTAATTTTGGCTGACATTCGTAACAAGTTCGTTGTGTAAGGGAAGCAAAAATCAAGGCATAGAAAAGCTCATTTGCCACGGAGGCAAGAGGTGCTGGAGGTATTTAGTGACAGGTTGTCCTGTTGAAGGGGCTTTCTTTTGGAGGTCATGAGATGGTCATGGGAGGTCATGAGATGGTCATGGGAGGTCATGAGATGGTCATGGGAGGTCATGAGATGGTCATGGGAGGTCATGAGATGGTCATGGGAGGTCATGAGATGGTCATGGGAGGTCATGAGATGGTCATGAGAGGTCATGAGATGGTCATGAGATGGTCATTGGAGGTCATGAGAGGTCATGAGATGGACATGGGAGGTCATGAGATGGTCATAACCTCCCATGAGATGGTCATGGGAGGTCATGAGATGGTCATAACCTCCCATGAGATGGTCATGGGAGGTCATGAGATGGTCATGGGAGGTCATGAGATGGTCATGGGAAGTCAGGAGATGGTCATGGGAGGTCATGAGATGGTCATGGGAGGTCACGAGATGGTCATGGGAGGTCATGAGATGGTCATGGGAGGTCATGAGATGGTCATGGGAGGTGATGAGATGGTCATGGGAAGTCATGAGATGGTCATGGGAGGTCATGAGATGGTCATGAGAGGTCATGAGATGGTCATGGGAGGTCTGGGGCATTTTTTGCCCCTATTTATGGTATTCTTCCAACTTCATTTATGGTCTAGGCTTTTCCCAAGACACATTTATAGTTTAGGCTTTTCTCAAGACACATTTATGGTTTAGGCTTTTCTCAAGACACATTTATGGTTTAGGCTTTTCACAAGACACATTTATGGTTTAGGCTTTTCTCAAGACGCATTTATGGTTTAGGCGTTTCTCAAGACACATTTATGGTGTGAAGTGTTCATTCAAACTTCAATTTTGTTTATTTGCTATTTTTAAAATCTGGTTTGTGGCTTTTTTAGCATTTATGGTTCTGTTGGCAAGTTTTGTGGAACTGTTCATGTGAGGCATTTTGTAATTGTCCATTTATGGATGTACGTATCTTTGAACTAGTTTATACTGTAAAATATTAAGATCAGAAAGTGTTACTGTTGGTTAAGATAATAAATGTTTACGTACATATATGTTCTATTTTTAAGGTGTTGTGGCTTTATGTCCTATAATATTGTGTTGTGGGTTCAGGTCCCAAATATTGAGTGGGGGTTCAGGTCCCATATATTATGTGGGGGTTCAGGTCCCATATATTGCGTGGGGGTTCAGTTCCCATATTTTGTGTGGGGGTTCAGATCCCATATATTGTGAGGGGTTCAGGTCCCATATATTGTGAGGGGTTCAGGTCCCATATATTAGGGGGGGGGGTTCAGGTCCCATATATTGTGTGGGGGTTCAGGTCCCGTATATTGTGTGGGGTTTCAGTTCCCATATTTTGTGTGGGGGTTCAGGTCCCATATATTGTGTGGGGGTTCAGATCCCATATATTTTGAGGGGTTCAGGTCCCATATATTGTGAGGGGTTCAGGTCCCATATATTAGAGGGGGGGTTCAGGTCCCATATATTGTGTGGGGGTTCAGGTCCCATATATTGTGTGGGGGTTCAGTTCCCATATTTTGTGTGGGGGTTCAGGTCCCATATATTGTGTGGGGGTTCAGGTCCTATATATTGTGTGGGGGTTAAGGTCCCATATATTGTATGGGGGTTCAGGTCCCATATATTGTGTGGGGGTTCAGGTCCCATATATTGTGTGGGGTTTAGGTCCCATATATTGTGTGGGGGTTCAGGTCCCATATATTGTGTGGGGGTACAGGTCCCATATATTGTGTAGGGGTTCAGGTCCCATATATTGTGTGGGGGTTCAGGTCCCATATATTGTGTGGGGGTTCAGGTCCCATATATTGGGGGGGTTGTGGTCCCATATATTGTGTGGGGGTTCAGGTCCTATATATTGTGTGAGGGTTAAGGTCCCATATATTGTGTGAGGGTTCAGGTCCCATATATTGTGTGGGGGTTCAGGTCCCATATATTGTGTGGGGGTTCAGGTCCCATATATTGTGTGCGGTTCAGGTCCCATATATTATGTGGTGGTTCAGGTGCCATATATTGTGTGAGGGTTCAGGTCCCATATATTGTGTGGGGGTTCAGGTCAAATATATTGTGTGGGGGTTCAGGTCCCATATATTGTGTGGGGGTTCAGGTCTCATATATTGTGTGGAGGTTCAGGTCCTATATATTGTGTGGGGGTTCAGGTCTCATATATTGTGTGAGGGTTCAGGTCCCATATATTGTGTGGGGGTTCAGGTCCCATATATTGTGTGGGGTTCATGTCCCATATATTATGTGGTGGTTCAGGTCCCATATATTGTGTGAGGGTTCAGGTCCCATATATTGTGTGGGGGTTTAGATCCCATATATTGTGTGATGGTTCAGGTCCCATATATTGTGTGTGGGTTCAGGTCCCATATATTGTGTGGGGGTTCAGGTCCCATATATTGTGTGGAGGTTCAGGTCCCATATATTGTGTGGGGGTTCAGGTCCCATATATTATGTGGGGGTTCAGGTCCCATATATTGTGTGAGGGTTCAGGTTCCATATATTGTGTGGGGGTTCAGGTCCCATATATTGTGGGGGGGTTCAGGTCCCATATATTGTGGGGGGGTTCAGGTCCTATATATTGTGGGGGGGTTCAGGTCCCATATATTGTGTGGGGGTTCATGTCCCATATATTGTGTGGGGGTTCAGGTTCCATATATTGTGTGGGGGGTTCATGTCCCATATATTGTGTGGGGGGTCAGGTCCCATATATTGTGTGGGGGGTCAGGTCCCATATATTGTGTGGGGTGTCAGGTCCCATATATTGTGTGGGGGGTCAGGTCCCATATATTGTGTGAGGGGTCAGGTCCCATATATTGTGTAGGGGGTTCAGGTTTCATATATTGTGTGGGGGTTCAGGTCCCATATATTGTGTGGGGGGTCAAGTCCCATATATTGTGTGGGGGTTCAGGTCCCATATATTGTGTGGGGGGTCAGGTCCCATATATTTTGTTGTGGGTTCAGGTCCCATATATTGTGTGAGGGTTCAGGTCCCTTATATTGTGTGGGGGTTCAGGTCCCATATATTGTGTGGGGGTTCAGGTCCCATATATTGTGTGGGGGTTCAGGTCCCATATATTGTGTGGGGGTTCAGGTCCCATATATTGTGTGGGGGTTCAGGTCCCATATATTGTGTGGAGGTTCAGGTCCTATATATTGTGTGGGTATCACGGTCGAGGGGTTAGTGAAAGGCGGTGAAGAGCTTCCGTTGTACTTGGTATAAAGAATACAGGAGTCCAAATGCGATTCCACGAGCTGCGCACGCTATTATATACTACCTCGAAACTGCTGACCAAGCGTCCGCATTGCGGTACCCTGCAACAGGGCTTTGAACTCGCCTACGTACGAACATATGTACGCCCAACTACGCAACTGCGCAGATACACACCTCCCCCCTTTACATGATTGAACAACACCCACAACTGAAATGAACAAAAGGGAGAATCGTAAACCAAAAATCGGCATAGTAAGTAAAGGCATCCTAGTTATGAAAACCTAAAAAATAAAAATAACCCTTTCGTGACAATCAGTAAAACAAAAACATCAAATATATTTCGACTAGGCATCGCTAAGTGGAAAGTAACAATATATCCCCACCAACAAAATTAATTTTTTTTTTCAGAGCCGCAGTTCAACTACACATATGCAAAGCAAAAAAACATTTAGCAACATTTCTATACTAAGAGCGTAATAGTAAAACAACAACAAAAAAAATTTATTTCGCCTAGCAGAAAATCATCCTCAAAGAATATAAAACGCGCCGAAGTAGAGTCGACAATAATCGCAACAGAATAATACCGGCGCATTTTAAAAACTATCAGGAATATCCAGAACATTAAACAAAAATCCACGGTTCTAGGAACCAGCATTCAACTATCTTTCCACCGAGTAACACGTAAAGAACAAATCGATACTAAAACGCGAAACATTGATGGAATAAATGAACTACATCGGCAATCCGCGCTGTCATGAGTGAAAATAATTAAACAACAATCAATATTATTTTGAAAATACAAATGCAAGTTTGAAAATTCTTTAAAAGAATTGTGATTCACTACTCAACAAAATTAAATGAAATACCTCAATTATATACTTCGTACACTAAACTCGACTCCTGTCATGAAATGTAGATAAAATAATATCTCGGGGAAATTATATTACACACACTCGAAAAATGAAATAACACAATACTTCTGAAATAAAGTTAACAAAATATTCGCATAAATTATTGAAAAAGAAAAACGAAATAGTTCATAATCATTTGCTTGAGCCTTGAATTCTTCTCGAACATGTTCCTAAACAAGGTAAAATTACATACTACAATCATAAAAGTTATAAAGGACTTAATATTAGTTTCTGAGTAATATGAGAACGTCCGTTTACATTACCTATGTGTGATTAACGCCCCATAGGCAACACACAAATGTTTGAAATACCGTCACATTTTAAATCACACACCGCACTGTCTCATTAAACTTCGCTATTTGCCTGCAGGTGGCGCAACTGCGGGTCAGCATTGCTGGACCTTAGCTACTGTCGTCGGAGTATCGCATCTTCGGATCGCAGTCGATCCGCTAATAAATTAATTTCTCGGCGCAGGTAGAAGAAAGAAACTCCTAACGCCACGGTTGCCGGAAAAATGAGCAAAAGTCCGAGGTCCGACACCCTATCAGGAAGGATGTCGACGAGTGCATTTGCTCGCACCCAATCTTCCGAAACTCTACCTTGGTGGTTCTCCAAGGCGTTTGTGAGCACCTCCACAGAGACATGGGTCAAGCGATTACCCATTGTGAGTGACGTTAACCGGGTCGTCCTGAAATTGAAACAGATACAGTTCAATTAGCATGGCCGCATAATTTAAATAATAGGAAATCAAAATTAGAGAAGCAAGTAAATGGAAGGGACAGCCGCAAGGGAAGAAGCAAACAGCATGTCCCCACGGCGCAGATCCAACACAGCCTCGACCACTGCACAGCTATTGCAATAACAAATCGAGCGCCAGCACTACGCTCCCACGGCTAGGAACTGCCGCGTTTGTAAACACACGGTTGTTATTGAGGCACGCGAAGCTTTGAGCAGATGCAAGCCATGGCTTGTAAAATAACGTGCGACACAGCCGCAATCACGGACGTAGAAACTACGGTACCTCAACAACTAAAAATTAAACCAAATACATATGGTTATATAAAGAGAGTCCAATGTAAATGATACATAAAAACTAAACATCCAAGCAAAAATCACACAATATATTTGTTAACATAATAACGCCGTCAGTCGTAAGCCGTACAGTTATTCCTTCAACACTTTTTACGTAAAGGTAACACATGGTTTTTATTGCTTTTATATGTCTTATTACCGATTTTCAATTCTACGTAATTTCGGGTTATTTTTGTAATGATTCCCGGACCTTTCCATGCTACATCCAATTTATGTTTTCTCAAATGATTGCGCAGTAATACTCTCTCACCGATTTCAAAATTTTTATTTTTACGGCGAAGGTTGTGGTACATTGTTCTTTCACTGGTGTTATTAATTATCATAGCTCGAACGTTTTCAACGATGCGGGCTGCTGCTTGAGCTCGAAATTTAATGATATCGACGTCTGTGTCATAACTGTAATTGGTATCGAAATTCACAGCGCTAAAGTTCGGACATGTGTCTCGATTGAAAACGATATAGGAGGGAGTATCCCCCAACGTAGCATTCAATGCATTATTAATTGCGTTCTCTGTGATGTTCAGACATTGGTCCCATTCCGTGTGAACTAAAGAATTAATATATAATTTTAATAAATTCGTAATTTTACGATTGTTTCGCTCCTACAATAGCATTACTATGAGGACTCCAAGGGAGGACTTCTTTTTTCGCAATTGAATGGATTTGGGTAAATTTTTTAACTGCCGCAGATTTAAATTCTAAAGCTTGGTCGCTAAGAAGTGTTTTAGGATACCCAAAGGTTGAGAAACAGCTGTCTAGACAAGAGACAACTGTGTCTGCTAATCGATCTGCTGTTGCGTAAAGCTTACAATAACGAGAGAATAAGTCAATTACTATCAGAATGTATTTATTCTGCTGACCCGTTACAGGAAGATGTCCAAGAAAATCCATCGAAACTACCTCGAAAGGTTCTTTAGCGATAGGTGCGTCCAAAATCTTAATAGGGACAGTACTGCTAGCTTTTAGAATTTTACAAACATCACACATTTTCACAAACTTACGTATGATACTTTTCTCTAACGAATGGAAGTAACGTAATTTAAATTTAAACAATGTATGCGTGGCATCCGAATGATACAAGGAATGTATGCTGAGCACGGCCTTGTTCATTAAAGATGTCGGCATCACTGAAGTTAGAATGGTGCTTTCCCTAGAGTCTATCTGTCTTCGTCTGTAAAGCATGTCGTTCAAAATCAAGTATTTTTGTAAGTCAGGAATCGTAGATGTACTTCCATTTAGTAATGCGTCTTTGACATCAGAACAGAAAGGGTCCTGCTGTTGCTCACTCCGAAATTCGTCTAGAGTCCAAGATACATCTTTCAATTTAGGAACGTAGTCAGTCAGCTTAGCGGGCGCAGCCACCGCTGGCGCCACACGATTAGAGTGCGTCCTGTCTGTAATGTCTATGTCTGGGAGCAGTGCTCCTCGCCGTGTCGTCACTGGGAAAGAGTCGACCTCATTGAACTCGGAACAGTCTTCTAGATCAGCAATAGTCAAATGCTCAGGTAAACGGCTTAGACAATCCGCAACGATATTTTGTCTACCCGGGAAATATTTTACAATGGGTTCGAAGGATTGAACTGATAAGCACCATCGTGCCATTGCTGAGTCGTCAGGAAGCTTTTTGAAAAACAAGGGCTGCAACGGCTTATGATCCGTGTACAGATAGATAGGATATCCAAGAATAAGGAATTTGAAAGCTTTTAACGCACTTACGATAGCGAAGAATTCTTTTTTGATCGTACTATATCTTTTTTGCGTTGAGTTCAAACTTTTACTAAAATATGCTATCGGTTGCATTGATTTATTTGAATCGTTGCCGTGCTGTAAAAGCACTGCTCCAATGCCCAAGTTAGAAGCATCTGTAAATACATGGAAAGGCTTATTAAAATCAGGATGCCGCAACACGGTATCTGATGTCAAAACAGATTTAATTTTTTCAAAAGCTTTCTGACATTCAGGCTTCCAGATAAACTCAACATTTTTTCGTAATAACTGATAAAGAGGATATGAAATCGAGCCGAACATCGGGATATGATTCCTAAAGTAGTTGGCTACGCCTAAAAAACTTTGCAATTCCTTCACATTTCGAGGAATGGGAAATTTTTGTAGTTTCTCCGATTCCTTGCAGCGAATACCGTCTGCAGACACAATGTGTTCTAGATACTCAATCGAGTTTTTTAGGAATTTACATTTCTCAAGTTTAAGGGAAAGATTTCCACTACGCAGTTTCTCAAAGACACTAGTTAAATCCTTCAGATGTTGGTTCACGGACTTTGAAAATACTAGGATATCATCGAGAAATACAAAACATAGTTTACCGATGATATTTGCAAGAACAGAAGAAATTATACGTTGAAAAACTGAGGGACTCGAGGACAGCCCAAATGGCAGCCTTCTAAACTGGAATTTCTCGTAACCGATACTGAACGCGGTATATTTACGGCTACTTTCCTCTAATTCGACCTGATGAAAGGCCGAGCGTAAATCGAGACTTGAAAAAATGCTGTTCCCTCCAACCGTGTAAAGAATTTCGTCTATGCGTGGAATGGGATAACTTTCCTTGATCACTATTTTATTAAGTTCTCGGAAGTCAATCACGGGACGAATCTCGCCCGACTGCTTTTTAACAACAATTAAAGGAAAATTGAATTCCGAGCTGGAAGGTTCAATAATGCCTTGATCCAGCATCTGCTTATTAGCTTGCAACAATTCGTTTTGATATTTATGAGGAATTCGATAGGGTGGGATATTAAGTACTCGTGCATTAGGCTTCAATTCAATATTATGTTTCATAACATTCGTAACGGCAATTGTTTCGCCTTCTAGAGTGATGACGTCTCTAAATTCGTTTAATAAATTTAACAGTAATGGTTTAGCGTCTTCATCGTCACAATTCACATCGTCACCAGTCAAAGGGCGTCTCTCGTTACTACCCCCCTCTGGTACATCATCTTTCTGTGCATTAATTCCAAGTTTGTTAACACGAATATCGTTACAACCATGTCCCGATTCGTCAGATCGCAGCCCAACGTCTTTATCAGCGGTGGCATTGAAACTTCCACCACAAACACCGTCGACTTTGGGTAGATCCGCTTTACCGTGGACATCGCACATATTTGCTTCTCGCACAGCTTCGTGCACGGTAGACATATATATCTCTTGTTCAATTTCCATATCGTCTATTTCCTCAATATTACCTAACATACTATTTTCGCTTAGATATACCACGTCTTCTGAGACGTTTAAAAGCATCACGGGTACAAAATTATTCGACCCGACTTTCACTACTGATTCGGCCACATAAATACCATTACCGAGAATTATCTTATTCATAATATACTTCCCGGGTTTAGCGTTCTTCACATACCCATTAATAACACGTAAACAATTACTTGGCGTTTCCACTGCTCCACAGTGAACAACTATCGCTCGTTGCTTAGTTTTTCTCACTTTTCTCGCTTTACTCGCTGGCTGTTTAGTTTTTCTCTCTTTTTTCGCTGGTTGCTCAGATGTTTTAACCTTTTTCCCTGGGGTACCCTGTGCTGCCTTCGCAGCAATTTAGGAAATTTCTATTTTCAAACAGCGGTAGAAAATTTGTGCCTTCGAATATCGAGGGAACCAGTCCGCACGTTCACTCGTTTTCCGGAAACGCTCTCTTCCGGTACATTAGGTATTTAAACTCTGCGAGCTGAGTAGAGGCCGCCAGTTGTGTTGAAGTAGTGTGTAGACTCCAGAGAAGGAAATGTAAGTAAAGAGTGCTAAATATTAAGTGCATTGGGTCCTTATAGATGTCTGTTTTGTGTCTCCTACTAGACAGTGAATTCTTAGGTCCTAGAAAAGCTAAAAGATTTCAGGGGATGTTAGAATGTGTGCTGTCACAGTTTTTCTGTTTGTGCTTTTACAATTCTAGATACTGATTCTTCATTCGCGGTGCCAATATGATGTAATGCTGTGTTTACCTATTTGTACCTGGCTCAAATTGTCTAGTGGTATTGCCCTGTGTTGGACAGGGTTGTGAGACTTTCTTGCAAACACTCAGTCATGTTTGATTATATTGTTGAGCCTGATTTGTTCTGTGCTTGTCAGTGCTACTTAATTTATTTGCTGGAATTCACAGCTGGATTCATTGTGCTCAGTTGTTGATTTGATCTAAGCACATTGCATTATATAGATCCTTGTTATCATTCACGATTAATGTTAGTGGATTTAAACTCTGGTATTTGGACTCTAGAATTGTGTAATTCCTCACTCAAGTTGCTATTTTACCAGTCTGTAGAGTGTGGTGGTTTTTGCCTATTTTTATTTGTGTGATTTTTACTGTGCTGCAGATATTTTATATTGCCTGGTTGATGATGTGTTCATGCCTGTTAGGTAACTATTTACTTGTTCAGAGGTGTCTAAGTGTGCCCCCTTGTTCACTTATTAACCACCTTTATAGATGGGTGTGTTTTAACTATGCCCAGGTGGTACTATAGATTGATAGACTTTTGTGACTAGTCATGTGAGTCAGAAACAACTCAAGTTGTCAGGCACTGTTTACGTAGGAATAGCTGTGTAACTTTAGTTCAGCGTCTACCGGGTTGGACATGCATTTTTATATGGGAATAGCCGTGTAACTTCAATTCAGCATCTACCTGGTTGGACATTAGTGTGTAGAGCCTACTGCCTGACCTTAGTATTTAATGAGGGCCTCATTAGGTTGACTGGTTATATCTGATTGTGCCATTGGGATGCTCGTATGAAAATTGTACTAAGTCTCGCCAATGATTTGGGTGTTGAATGAGCCGCTGAAGTATTACCCGTGTTCTCTGAATTAGATTTTCTTGTGCCAGTGATGCAGTTCTGCCCCAATTTTTGCGTCCTTATTTTCTGCTTTGCCCTCTGAATCACTTTTAGATATGCAATCTCTAAAAACTGTATATTTTTTGTATTACTTTTGTGCTAACTAGACCTTTCTATTTCAGGAAAATTTATGTGCAATAAATGGCTGCTTAAGACAAGTTTTGCATCATCCGTGGACTTTTCTGAACCTTCCCCTCGTCGATAGAAATTGTTGAGGCAGTCACAATAAATTTTCATTTCCTTCTCTGGAGTCTACACACTACTTCAACACAACTGGCGGAGTAGCCACTCCCGACGTTGTGAAGAAGCTCAGCCACGTTGCGCACCTGGTCAAGCACTTCAATGAGCATGATCCTTTGGCTCGGTCACTGATACTCATCGGAAGAGATGCCGTGTCGCTCATGGCATCTAGACACTATGGAGTACGAGGTCCTCTTGCCTGCAAGACCGCCCTGGGCTGGGCACTGTTGGGACCATTGAACGGAGGAGCGAGAACCCAGCAGACCACTGCCCTGCGGACGTCATTCGTGAACCACGAGGATCATCACTTCTCGATCAAGATACGTGGGCCCAACCCTGGGAGGCAGACGTTCGACGTCTTTGAGGAGCGAGTCGACGACGAGCTCCAGGGTCTGAGTGTGTTAGACAATAAATTTGTAAGTATTTTGAGAGCTGGTATCGAAGTGAAAGACGATAGGATTGTTGCGCCCTTACCCTTTACTAGAGATCCACCAAATTTGTGTAATAATTACGTGTCTGTATTGGGAAGAACGAACACGACGTTGGGAAAACTGCGTCGAGATCCCTCAAGTGCTACACTAAGTCTCGAGAAAATGCAATCGTACATTGACAATGATCACGTTGAGGAAGTAGTCGCAGGGGAACTTCCTGAGAAAGGCGTGGGATGGTACTTGCCTATCTTCCCGGTAAGGCAAGCCCAAGAAGGGAAAGTTAGGCTGGTGTTCGATGGTTCAGCAAAGCACAAGGGACACTGCCTCAATGATGAGTTGTTGACGGGCCCCGATTTGAACAACAGCCTTCGGGGAATATTGCAGAGATTTCGACTCCACCAGGTAGCCTTTACAATTGATATAAAAAATATGTTCCACAATTTTCGAGTCAAGATTGGAGACAGGGACTATCTGCGTTTCTTTTGGTTCAAAGATAATCGGGTTACTAACGAGATTGTCCCCTACAGAGCTAAGGTCCATGTCTTCGGGTTGCGGAGCTCTCCGGCCGTCGCTGCGTTCGCCCTTCGCCATATCGCCGACCTGGGCGATGCATCCGGACGCCCGAGCCGGGCCACTGACTTTCTCCGTCATGCGACGTACGTTGATGATGGGTCTGCTAGTTTGGACTCCCCAGACGAGGCCAGGGAGCTGCTTGGCGAGGTGCGGTCTCTGTTGCACAAGTATGGGTTGAACATTCACAAAGTTGCCACGTCTGACACTCGGGTAACGGTGGGTCTGCCAGACGAGGAACTAGCCGCACCAAAGACTGTCAATTGGGACGGATCCGTTATCCAACGAACATTGGGGATCCATTGGAACGTCTCCGAAGATCTGTTAATATTCAAGGTCAATATCCCGGACAGACCCTTCACTAGGAGGGGTGTGCTGTCTACTGTGAACTCCTTCTTTGACCCCCTCGGACTAGCTGCGCCTCTTATTTTGGGTGGCAGACTTCTACAAAGAAAGGCGCTGTCTGATAGCACTGTCGAAACTAACCAAAGCTCCACTCTGTGGGACGAACCTCTACCTAAGAAACTGGAAGAGCATTGGGAATCGTGGAAAGACGGACTGAGAAGATCAAAGGAAATACGCCTCAGTCGGTGCGTGAAGCCGCGCGACTTTGGGGAGGTTTCACGGCACTCGCTTCACGTTTTTTGTGACGCCTCTCAGGAGGCCATTGGCTATGCGATTTATTTGCGGCTGACCAGTGCCCGAGAGCAGAAACATTCCACCTTGATCAACGCCAGTTCGAGGGTGGCACCTAGGGCAGCTACCACCATACCACGGTTGGAACTGTGCGCCGCAGTCGAAGCAGTACTGGCAGCAAGAGAGACCCTCAACGACCTCAAGGTGAATGTGCAAGAAGTCAGATACTACACGGACAGTCAAATTGTTCTTGGATACCTGAAAAATGAGGATAAACGCTTCACCAGATATGTGACCCGGAGAATAGAGTTGATTAATAAGCATTGCTCTCCGACTCAGTGGTACTTCGTAGACACGAAAGAGAACCCCGCAGACATGGCTACTCGTCCCACGGATGTAGAGCAGCTCGTACACAGCCATTGGTTCACCGGCCCTGCCTGGATATTAGAAGATTGCGTCGTCGACGCTCAGCCCCCTTTTGAGGAAGCGCAACTAACAGAATCGTTGCCGGAGACCAAAGCCTTCACGACCTTGACCGGTTCGCCACCTCCATTTCGTACGGTGATAGACCGACTGAGTAGGTGGACCAGGCTTCTCGGGGTTACCCGCACCGTGCACAACCTGGCACATAAGTGGCTGATGCGAGCGAGATCTAACCTCAACACTTCTTCGGAACCGACACTACGTATACTCCAGAACGACCAGGAAGCTGAAATGTACCTCGTTAAGGCCGTCCAACAAGAATCTTACAGCGAAATACTACCCAAGACGGGGAAACCAGGTCCAATGCAGCTACCGGAAGGACATCAACTGACACCACTGGCCCCCTTTGTGGATGAAGAGGGTCTGATCCGTGTAGGAGGCCGCCTAAAGCACAGTGACTTACCAGTGGATCAAAAACACCCTTTGATCCTACCCAGGAACCATCCCTTCACTCAGATAATTATAAGACGGGCACACCAGCTGGTGGCTCACCAGGGCCGTCTCCTCACCCTTGGTAAGGTGCGATCTCTGGGCTTCTTCATCCCGCAAGGTAGAAAGCAAATAGAACGACTCCTGAGGAGCTGTGTGATTTGTAGGAGGCTGAGAGCTCCCTTTGAGCAACAGATGATGGCCGACCTCCCGGAAGATCGTTTCATCCCCACCCCACCTTTCACCCGGGTGGGCTTAGATGTCTTCGGGCCGTTCACTGTACATGACGGACAGAGCACCCGAATCACAAAGGCCACGAAGAAAATGTATGGCCTACTGGTGACCTGCCTTGTGTCCAGGGCAGTTCACGTTGAACCTCTCTGTGGGATGGATACTCCTTCCTTTATGAACGCATTGCGTAGATTCATCTCTGTACGAGGCACCCCCCAGCTGATAAGAAGCGATCGAGGCACCAACTTTACAGGTGCGGTGTCTCAATCTTGCGATTTGAACAAAGTATCAAAGGACATGGAGACTAGGGGATGCGAGTGGAAATTTAATCTCCCTGGAGCGAGTCATCATGGAGGTGTGTGGGAGAGAAAAATTGGAGCGATCAGAAAGGTACTCGACCTGACCTTGGGGAGGTCAGGAAAGGTGACACTCAACCGTGATGATATGCACACCCTCCTGATAGAAGCCGCGGCCATTGTAAATTCTACGCCCCTGTACGCCCCTTCCGAAGACCCCAATGATGTGTTCCCTATCAGTCCCTCCACTTTGCTAACCATGAGGGACGCCTCTCGCACACAGTCGTCAGACTCGTTCACAGATCGCGACCTCCTCGCTTATGGTCCACGAAGATGGCGGCGAGTGCAGCTGTTGGCGGACCAATTCTGGCAACTATGGAGACAATTCTACCTTCAAGAAATCAGTCGTCGCAGAAAATGGACGACACCAAGGCGTCCCTTGTCCCAGGGGGACATCGTACTGGTACGAGACTCGCAGTCTCCAAGATGTCAGTGGCCCCTGGCTCGGGTAGAATCGGTGCATCGCTCGGGATCGGACGGACGCGTGCGTGGGGCGACGCTGCGGCGGACGGACAATTCCGGAGGTACCAAAAGTTGTGAGCGATCGATTAAAGATATTGTAGTAATCTTACCTAGCACTGTTGAGAGAGAGGAGTGTGCTGCCTTCGCAGCAATTTAGGAAATTTCTATTTTCAAACAGCGGTAGAAAATTTGTGCCTTCGAATATCGAGGGAACCAGTCCGCACGTTCACTCGTTTTCCGGAAACGCTCTCTTCCGGTACATTAGGTATTTAAACTCTGCGAGCTGAGTAGAGGCCGCCAGTTGTGTTGAAGTAGTGTGTAGACTCCAGAGAAGGAAATGTAAGTAAAGAGTGCTAAATATTAAGTGCATTGGGTCCTTATAGATGTCTGTTTTGTGTCTCCTACTAGACAGTGAATTCTTAGGTCCTAGAAAAGCTAAAAGATTTCAGGGGATGTTAGAATGTGTGCTGTCACAGTTTTTCTGTTTGTGCTTTTACAATTCTAGATACTGATTCTTCATTCGCGGTGCCAATATGATGTAATGCTGTGTTTACCTATTTGTACCTGGCTCAAATTGTCTAGTGGTATTGCCCTGTGTTGGACAGGGTTGTGAGACTTTCTTGCAAACACTCAGTCATGTTTGATTATATTGTTGAGCCTGATTTGTTCTGTGCTTGTCAGTGCTACTTAATTTATTTGCTGGAATTCACAGCTGGATTCATTGTGCTCAGTTGTTGATTTGATCTAAGCACATTGCATTATATAGATCCTTGTTATCATTCACGATTAATGTTAGTGGATTTAAACTCTGGTATTTGGACTCTAGAATTGTGTAATTCCTCACTCAAGTTGCTATTTTACCAGTCTGTAGAGTGTGGTGGTTTTTGCCTATTTTTATTTGTGTGATTTTTACTGTGCTGCAGATATTTTATATTGCCTGGTTGATGATGTGTTCATGCCTGTTAGGTAACTATTTACTTGTTCAGAGGTGTCTAAGTGTGCCCCCTTGTTCACTTATTAACCACCTTTATAGATGGGTGTGTTTTAACTATGCCCAGGTGGTACTATAGATTGATAGACTTTTGTGACTAGTCATGTGAGTCAGAAACAACTCAAGTTGTCAGGCACTGTTTACGTAGGAATAGCTGTGTAACTTTAGTTCAGCGTCTACCGGGTTGGACATGCATTTTTATATGGGAATAGCCGTGTAACTTCAATTCAGCATCTACCTGGTTGGACATTAGTGTGTAGAGCCTACTGCCTGACCTTAGTATTTAATGAGGGCCTCATTAGGTTGACTGGTTATATCTGATTGTGCCATTGGGATGCTCGTATGAAAATTGTACTAAGTCTCGCCAATGATTTGGGTGTTGAATCAGCCGCTGAAGTATTACCCGTGTTCTCTGAATTAGATTTTCTTGTGCCAGTGATGCAGTTCTGCCCCAATTTTTGCGTCCTTATTTTCTGCTTTGCCCTCTGAATCACTTTTAGATATGCAATCTCTAAAAACTGTATATTTTTTGTATTACTTTTGTGCTAACTAGACCTTTCTATTTCAGGAAAATTTATGTGCAATAAATGGCTGCTTAAGACAAGTTTTGCATCATCCGTGGACTTTTCTGAACCTTCCCCTCGTCGATAGAAATTGTTGAGGCAGTCACATACCCCACTGCTCTTTAGCATTTATCTCTAGGCCATTTCGTTGCCTATCGCCATTTTCTTGCTCATTTATAACGCCATTTTCTTGGCCTGCATTTCTTGATTCCCTCTGCTTCAGCAGATATTTCTTTATACGCCTCCTATTGGCAAGCATGTCAGCCATCAGACATTCTGGATTATTTATAGTATTAAAAAATACCTCTCGCTTACTTTGTCCGTGCAATTCTTGCACATCATGAAACGGCACTTTTACTCCGTCAAGAACTATGAATCCTTCTTTAAAATTAATCACGGCATCTTGTAGAATATCCCTACCGAGGATTACATCATATTTAAATTCGCCATCTTTCAAAATCAAAGCGCTAGTATTTATTTCTTTATTATTAGGCAGGGTAATACAAAGATCAAGTTCACCAGTTACCTGGCTTTTAGAATTTACACCCCTGATACTCAAGGCACTAGGCTTAATTCGCTCGTTCAGGCCTTTTAAATTCCGGTAACTCACCAGACACCGGTCACTACCGCTGTCAATGAGAGCGCTCATCAATTTGTTATCATTACGTAACATAATTGTAGGCTTCTTAGCACGCCGTAATGAAAATAAACCGTCGCTTTCCTTCCTTAAACGACCTTCTTTCATTACCGTCGCAGACAAACAAACTTCTACAGGTAATTCAGAATTTGCACCTACATCAAGTTCTTGTTCACCTAGTAATTCGAACTTATTTTTACACAGAAATAGTGGATCTACCTCTTCAGTCGACTTAGTCATAGTATCTGGCTTCAATACCACCACATCATTGGTAACGGGGGCTGATGATTCACCCTCGGGCACTGGTAACTTCTCCCTCTCTACACCAACACTCTTCAATTTGTCTGATTCTACTCTAAAAAATCTTCACTCTCAGGAGATGCAGCGTAGTACGCTTCTCCTTTCCCCCGACCTCTACCACGTGAATTACACTCACGTGCATAATGTCCAACCCTGCCACACCTATAGCAAGCATGACCACGGAAATTCGATTTATTTGGACCTCTCTGTTTCATACACATGACCTGTAGTATTACAGAGAGAACAGAAAGATTTTTGTTTTGTCCGTTCACTACTAATCTCCTCCACGGACGCTTCGTTACATTCCAATGAACCAAGAGGTCGATCGCCAAAATAGGCATGCTGTCTTCCCCGTGCAAATCTAGCAGGTCTCCAACCTTGTCGGAAAAATGGTCTTCGTCCCTGAAATCGTCGGCTGTTATGTTGTGAGCTATAGAAAACGTCTTGGAACGATTCCTTCCCGTCACACACACTCTCGTCAGGTACGTCCACCAAATAAGTCTCTCTTGTCGTGTAGGAGTACTGGACACTAGGCTTGCGCGCAAGCATTTCTCTGCTCTCAGGGTTATTCCGCACAGCGGAGACAAGACGAGCTAAAAGCTCTTCAGAGGTGATGAATGGTCTCGAAAATATTTTCTTGCAAAAGTTCTCTTCCAATAATGGGGCAAGTATTGCTGTAGCCAGGCTAAAAACTACCAAATCGCCCGCGAATTTTTTCAAATCGTTCGCGTTTGTACTAGCAACCACAGATGGATGTCGTTGCAATGCTACTTCTTGACTATTTATAATATGATCACTCAAATTTCTTATCTTAGCCATGGCCGTGACCAACTGGGCAGCCAATCCTTCATTACGTAACAGCCGTAGCTGATTCAGATCACACGCTAAAGCGTGTACAGGCCGTTCACCTTTCGATACATAAATATCATCGAGAATATCGATAACCTGGTCAAAGGAATAGTTAATGTCTGGGTTCACAAGCTTCGTAACTACACCATTGATGTCACCTACACTCTTATGTGCGCTTCGCACAAGCAATTCTTTCCTAGCCTCATCAGAAGTCACGTCGGGAAGTAAGCACATATAGGCTTTAAGATTAGCAACGTGAGTAGGGAAACTCTTTGTTTCACAAAAGGCCGGGTCTGTGTTTCTTTGTCTTCCGCGAAAAAGAGGAAGCTCGGCACTTGACAGTATTGTACCACCCCTCTGTAATGTCGTTGTTACACTACCACTCGTCGTATGACCACTAGTCGTCGTCATGGTAGTCACACTTGGAGCACTGAACGTTACTGTCTGAGTTGTCACAGCGGTCGTCACTACCGTCGTAGGCACTGGTCCGGACATAACGGTCGTAGGTACTGGTCCAGACATAACTGTCGTAGGTACTGGTCCTGACATAACTGATGTTCCAGGCAACGTACCACTATATGTCGGCACAGACACTCGTCCACTACTAGTCGTAGTTGCAGTCGAACGAATAAATTCAGGGTCGGAATCAGAATCTGACCTCATATCACATAAAAAAAAATGTTACATAGCTGAAATCACCCCCACAAAAATGAATCAATGAAACGGCAGAACGCTAAAATCCTACCCCACAAAAATAATAAAATCACACGTCAATAAGATAATCACACGTCAGTGACCCACAATAACAATTTTAGTCCCTATGACTCGGAAATCAACACGAGTCAAATCGATCAATAATTAAACTCTTTACAAGAATACAACTCTACCGCCCTCAAACAATTTAAAATTGCACAGAGCACTATTTCAGAGGATCCGACCTGTATACCTAAAATCATCAAAACCCAAAAAATTTTACATTTACAGTGTACTCAACTGGTATCTCGGCAACACGCCGCGGCAGGACAGCAGTCGGCCCAGCTGTTGTCGAGGTCGAGCCTGGTAGAGAGCTCAGCAACAGCAGACAGGAAACGTCCCAGCTGTTCAAGGTCGCGTGCGATGCACAGGCCAAACGACGAGGCAGCTGATGCGTGTACTAGCACGTCTCTGTAGCGCTGATGTCTTCGCACGGCTTTACACTGAGCGTAACAGCACAGCACACAGTTTTTAGATACCGTATTATTAACACTGTTCGGTATGGAAAGTGGGATCACATACACTCAACACGATTGTTCTCGTAGAATATAATCACTACCGACGTTAGTAGAAAAGTCTATAACACATGCACTGATGAAGCCAACTGGTAGTCATCCACGTCACTCCGTGCGGCGGTAGTTCACGCAGAGCCTCACGTCGCAGTTGTCGCCGTCCTTTTCCAATCCAAAATGCACGGTGTATGTTTTATCAAGAGGAACTTTGAACTTCAATTCGTAACTATTTTCCAGACTCGCTTCCGGAACACGTTTCACCACAATTTTAAACACGTTATTGTATTCTTCGGGTGCTTCTTGTACTTCTCTTCCTGTGACTGAAGTGTTCTCCATATTAATTTCGTCGTAAGTACCAAACAGATTCTTCTCCCACGAAGCGAAGCGTAGACTCCCACACGTAGAAAACACGCGAAGTTCCGTAGAAGCACGATATACACAGAATCACCGTCGAATCTCCAGACGTCACTTATGCCTTCTTTACTCACAGAAGTCACTGAACCTGCGTCACTTCACAAGTATCAAGTAGTAAACGTCGTGGTTCCGATACGTACTGCGCCACCAATATCACGGTCGAGGGGTTAGTGAAAGGCGGTGAAGAGCTTCCGTTGTACTTGATATAAAGAATACAGGAGTCCAAATGCGACTCCACGAGCTGCACACGCTATTATATACTACCTCGAAACTGCTGACCAAGCGTCCGCATTGCGGTACCCTGCAACAGGGCTTTGAACTCGCCTACGTACGAACATATGTACGCCCAACTACGCAACTCCGCAGATACATGGGGGTTCAGGTCCCATATATTGTGTGAGGGTTCAGGTCCCATATATTGTGTGGGGGTTCAGGTCCCATATATTGTGTGGGGGTTCAGGTCCCATATATTGTGTGGGGGTTCAGGTCCCATATATTGTGTGGAGGTTCAGGTCCCATATATTGTGTGGGGGTTCAGGTCCCATATATTATGTGGGGGTTCAGGTCCCATATATTGTGTGAGGGTTCAGGTTCCATATATTGTGTGGGGGTTCAGGTCCCATATATTGTGGGGGGGTTCAGGTCCCATATATTGTGGGGGGTTCAGGTCCTATATATTGTGGGGGGGTTCAGGTCCCACATATTGTGTGGGGGTTCATGTCCCATATATTGTGTGGGGGTTCAGGTTCCATATATTGTGTGGGGGTTCATGTCCCATATATTGTGTGGGGGGTCAGGTCCCATATATTGTGTGGGGGGTCAGGTCCCATATATTGTGTGGGGGGTCAGGTCCCATATATTGTGTGGGGGGTTAGGTCCCATATATTGTGTGGGGGGTCAGGTCCATATATTGTGTGGGGGGTCAGGTCCCATATATTGTGTGGGGGGTTCAGGTTCCATATATTGTGTGGGGGTTCAGGTCCCATATATTGTGTGGGGGGTCAAGTCCCATATATTGTGTGGGGGTTCAGGTCCCATATATTGTGTGGGGGGTCAGGTCCCAGATATTGTGTTGTGGGTTCAGGTCCCATATATTGTGTGGGGGGTCAGGTCCCATATATTATGTAGGGGTTCAGGTCCCATATATTATGTGGGGGTCCAGTTCCCAGATATTATGGCATAATAAGTTAACCCTTCAACGCCCACATTTTTATACTCATATTACCGTTATAACAACCACTATCACTAAACCGACACTGGCATTGGGTAGTTACTGTTATCAAGATGGGGAAGGAACTACCACCTGGCAGTGCAGTTCAAAGGACACATTAGTGAACAAATTGAATAAGAAATAAAATATATTATTTTTGAAAGAGGACCGTACAGTCCACTTGGGCGTTAAAGGGTTAAATTCAGCTGTATGTAATGCAGGTTATAGTGCTATTTTTTATGTAATGGAGAAGGTAGAATTTTTCTTTATTTAGGAGTGTACTGTGAACAATAGGGCAGTATTTTAGCATATTTGGGTGTGCTGGCCTCTTCAGAGGAATATGACTCGTCTGTTGGTGTAATTAGTGTTCCCAGAAGAAATATGTGAGGTCCTAAGCTGAGAGTAACGTAGGTTTTCTTTTTATTGGAACTCCAAAAGGTGATTTGGTTTGTTACGGACCATCTTTTCTCGGTTGACTGTTCTGCTTTTCTGCACCTGCTACTTTTTTAACTTTTTTCTTGTTCCATAAACTCTTCCTAACTTGCTGTTTGTGTTCTCAGTGTGTGTAGAGACACCTTGTGCTCATATTCCCGGTTGTCTACAGTCTACACCAAGTGCTCCGGTCCGGTCCCATAAGAGAGCCCCTTGTTAACGAAACGTAGCATTGAGTTAGCTACAATGCTCTGTTCCCCCCACCCCCGTCCCCCTGAGAAGATACAACTGTTGTTTCTATGGAAATCTGAGCCTCCAGGGGGAAAAGTGTGAGGTCCCGAGCAAAGTGTGAGGTAGACCTTTTTTTACTGAAACCCGAAAAAACTGCTATTTGTCATTTTTTTTACCGACTTCTGTCGTTTTCTAAGCACTTACTATTTTCTTTCTGAATTTTATAGTCTTTCCTAACTCACCGTTTCTATGTGCAGGGGACACACCTTGTACATAGGTTCACAGCTCTCTCACCTCCATACCAAACAGCGCCTTCCGCTCACCGCACCCGCCCCCAAGTCGAGGTGAGTGTTTCCTTTTATTGTGTGTTTATGCTCAGTGTGTGGATCGTGGGTTTGGGGGGGTGTTGATGATTATTTTATGGGGTTTTGATGATCATTTTATGGGGTTTTGATGATTATTTTATGGGGTTTTGATGATTATTTTATGGGGTTTTGATGATTATTTTATGGGGTTTTCATGATTATTTTATGGGGTTTTCCTGATTATTTTAGGGGTTTTAGATGATTATTCAGGGGGTTCTGATGATTATTTTAGGTTTTGATGGTGATTAGAAGGGGTTTTGATGGTGCCTCGGTGTTTTGATAGTGAGTGTAAGAGTTTGGTCATTCGCTGAGAGGTTTTGGTCATGGATTTTGGGATTTATATTAGATTTTGTGAGATTGGAGTGTCCAGTCAGCGCCTTGAGTACTCGAGCTATACTTTATTTTGTGTTGATCTTTGCCTGCATTCACTGAAGTTTCAAAACAAGCAGAAAATACCCCTTAATATAATTGACTTGACCACACTTGTGGTTCTGAGTTGTGTTCAGAACGCACCTCCGACGCTTGCTTTCAGGTTTTATATAATTTCGGTGAGACAATTGAGCAGAAGAAGCGTGGCGCTCTGCAGTATAACGAGTTACTGAATAAAGGAATGTTCGCGTTTTATTTTTGTGTACTGGCGCTATTTTGGTTCTGTGTACCGATGTTCTAATTGATTTGAAACGAATTTTTGTTGTCAATTTTATTGATCTTTCAAATAGAGACTAGGAGCGTCTTGGGTTGCTCTGACGCGTGCCCCTCAGTAGGCATAGGATGGGCTTCAGGCCTAGGCTGGTGTACCCTGTGGTGTGCGCCCCCCTGGGGATATACTGTGAGGTCCCCTCAGTTATAAAGGCCCTCGTGACTTGTCTTTCGTGCCCACTTTGCTTCTTTCAGCTGTCACGCCTTCTTTGTCGTTTCTTCTTCGTCTTTTGTTCCTCTTCCTTCCTGACTTGCTGTTTGTGTGTGCAGTGTGTGGAGGGACACACCCCGAGTTGGCGGTTAGGAATGCATTTTGCTGAAATAGTACTTAATTTGTTTTGTTATCCTTATTTTTTAGCTAGCCTGCTGTCCTGTTTTGTGCACTTATTGTTGTCCCATCTTGAGTGTCGTGTAATTACTGTCCCATCTTGAGTGTCCTGTAATTACTGTCCCCATCTTGACTGTCCTGTAATTACTGTCCCATCTTGACTGTCCTGTAATTACTGTCCCATCTTGACTGTCCTGTAATTACTGTCCCATCTTGACAGTCCTGTAATTACTGTCCCATCTTGACAGTCCTGTAAGTACTGACCCATCTTGACTGTCCTGTTATTACTGTCCCATTTTGACTGTCCTGTGATTACTGTCCCATCTTGACTGTCCTGTAATTACTGTCCCATCTTGACAGTCCTGTAATTACTGTCCCATCTCGACAGTCCTGTAATTACTGTCCCATCTTGACTGTACTGTAATTACTGTCCCATTTTGACTGTCCTGTAACTCCTGTCTCATCTTGACTGTCCTGTAATTACTGTCCCATCTTGACTGTCCTGTAATTACTGTCCCATCTTGACTGTCCTGTAATTACTGTCCCATCTTGGCTGCCCTGTAATTACTGTCCCAGCTTGACTGTCCTGTAATTACTGTCCCATCTTGACTGTCCTGTAATTACTGTCCCATCTTGACTGTCCTGTAATTACTGTCCCATCTTGACTGTCCTGTAATTACTGTCCCATATTGACTGTCCTGTAATTACAGTCCAATCTTGACTGTCCTGTAATTACTGTCCCATCTTGACTGTCCTGTAATTACTGTCCCATCATGACTGTCCCATCTTGACTGTCCTGTAATTACTGTCCCATCTTGACTGTCTTGTAATTACTGTACCATCTTGACTGTCCTATCTTGACTGTCCTGTAATTATTGTACCATCTTGACTGTCCTATCTTGACTGTTCTGTAATTACTGTCTCATCTTGACTGTACAGTAATTACTGTCCCATCTTGACTGTCCTGTAATTACTGGCCCATCTTGACTGGCCTGTAATTACTGTGTCATCTTGACTGTCCTGTAATTACTGTCCCATCTTGACTGTCCTGTAATTACTGTCCCACCTTGACTGGCCAGTAATTACTGTCCCATCTTGACTGTCCTGTAATTACTGTCCCATCTTGACTGTCCTGTAATTACTGTCTCATCTTGACTGTCCTATCTTGACTGTCCTGTAATTACTGTCCCAGCTTGACTGTCCTGTAATTACTGTCCCAGCTTGACTGTCCTGTAATTACTGTCCTATAACCTCTCAGGGGGACACAACTTTTGTATCTATGGGAATTAGCGCTCCCAGGGGGACGATGTATGAGCCCGAGCTAAAGGGAGGTAGGCTTTCTTTTTGTTAAAATAGAATAGGTTTTTGTTTTGTTACGGACAATTTTTTTTCGGTTCACTGCTGTCCTGTTTTTTTTTCAGCACTTACTAATTTCTTCTTCAACTCTCATCTTGTTTCATGAACTTCTTTCTCATCTTACTGTTTCTATGCCCTTTCTGCATAGGTTCTGCGTTCCCTTAACTCCATGCCAAATGGTGCCCTCTTTTCCTTTGGATC
This sequence comes from Morinoia aosen, assembly GCA_030386875.1. Taxonomy (NCBI): domain Eukaryota; kingdom Metazoa; phylum Arthropoda; class Malacostraca; order Amphipoda; family Talitridae; genus Morinoia; species Morinoia aosen. The sequence continues at coordinate 28,488,041 of CM059580.1, read as the reverse complement.
TCATTTGTTGAGGGTAGGAAGACTTAAACTAACTAATGATAATAATCTGCTACCCTATGATTACTATCCTAAACCGTGAGTACTCGAGTCACACTTCATTTTGATAAACCCCCTTACATGCTGTTCACACTCCAGTGTTCCTGCCAGTGTAAATGAAATGTACCTATACCTTTTAGGTGAAATTGAAACATTGCAAATTTCAATAATATATTTATGCATCACACATGAACAATCGCAATTAATGTGCGACGACATTTGACTGTAATCCTAGTATATCACTATTAAATTTCTGCCGCAGCCCGATTGTTCGAAGATTTCACGCAATGAATGCAATACGCGTTATTTTTGTATCAGTTTTGTATTTCATTCTTTGTGTACCTCATTTCAGCACAATAATAATGACTTAGTAGGAGTGTTTCAATATCCTCAAATACGTGCAGTCCCCGCAGGGGTGATGATGACATGTTCACACCACTCGGGATGACTGGCGATCCCGCGGGTTAACCCAAGCCAGCTGTCACCTCGAGGGCTTGCACTCGTCGCTGGCACTAAAGGCGGTACGTCCGCCACTGTTGGTGATAAAGGCGTCTGTGAGGCTTCGCAGGGGATGGGTCCTGGGAGGGGACGGGTCACGAAAAGTACTTTCGGGGAAATACCTGTTCACACAAAGTGGGACCCCCACAGCATTGGTGAAAACAGCCTCGCTGAAATGACCAGTAGGGCCCTGAGCCTCCCAGGACTCATCCGGGGGCACCCGTAGTGCCCCCGGCGAGAAACTTCGGGCGTTTCCCGGCGGGATACCAACGCTCACCCCACTCGACAAGTCCCTCACCCAGCCTATAATTCCCCACTCTGATGCTATCGACTCGCGCCCCGTACTGCCTTCCTAACCCGCAAGCCCCGCACCCAAAAATGACCAACATAATGCAGCACAAAAACAACAAAACACAAAATAAGGAAGGCAACCCAGCACAAAAAGAAAACACAAAATAAGGAAGGCAACACAGCACAAAATGCAGCCACGGACGCTAGCGGTGCGGGGTTAATTATTGTAAAGTATCTGCTCCTGCGAGGTGAAGGGACTAGATACGGCCGTTATTTTCTTGCTTGTGTGCACGCGCTGCACGTGTCGCCTGTACTATCTGAAGTGACTATTGTGTCGGACCCACTTGTTCCTCTCTTAGGAGCGCACTCGTTTCTGCCTCATTATATGTATCATACTCACCCAGTTTCTCATCATGAAACATTCTCGGTACCTAAACGCCCGATTTAAATAATGAAACCCACTCGTTTCCTCTCAGAAATGCCCTCGTTTCCTACTTTGTTTAATTTATCATTGTCCCCGTTTCCTCTCTTTGCAACACCCTCCTAGATACCCCAACCCCGCATTGAAATAATGGAACCCACTACCTACCTCTCTTAGGAACACCCTCGCAGCAGCCCCGGAAGGTCCGCCATTGAAGGGAGGTCGGCTTGCGTGCAGGCACCCGTCGCCTCCTGCTCCTAAGGGGCGCGTGACCCGCATAGCATCGCCGTCACTTCCTGCTGCACGCAGCACACCTGCACGCAGTGATGCGTCTTCTGTACGCACATTGTGTTCCATGTGTTGTGTACATCAATGTCAAGTGTGGTATGAAATAACTGTTGTAAGCTAGTAAATACGTGCTGTAGACAATGTGTTTGCTTATTACATAACCTACATGTTTGTTGTGTTTTTTGTTATACTCAACAAAGCTCTAGTCAGGAACGGAAGCTGTGCGGCATTTCGTACAATTACATTAAATGTTTCCACAAGTGTTGAAATTTTTTTCACATTTTCAATGCCGATTCGCCCAAGGAAAACCCGAAATTCAACTTCCCTTTTCCCAACATAATTTTCAAGAAAACGTTAATGAGATATTTATAAGAATTTCTGGTCAAGTAAGTGGTTATTCCTGATGTACAACCTGGCGTTGAAGTTGTCAGAAAGTTTCATTTCTGAAACATTGAATGAGAAGTGAAAATATATGGAATGTGTATACCCTTAGGTTTTTAACGAGAAATTTCACGAAGTGAAAATGTCAGAAATACTTTGATTTCTCACTAGAAATGTTTAGAGAATTAAAAATCGATATATAAAATTATTCATAGCGCTACCCGCCCCAGGAAAATGCGAAATTCATGTGGCCTCTTCCAAACAGAATTGTTTTTTTTCCTCAATATGCAATCGAACCCGTTTCAAAAAAACATTTCAGACAAGCATCAAAAAACTCCCCCAACACACTAGTAGTTCAGACGATGCTTCACACCTCAAATCTGCATCGAAAATCTCTCAGAATTACGAGCGTGCTCCAAGAATTACTGAGCACCACACGCGCATCCCAAGAAATTTATCACACCAAAGACAAGTTCACTCGTGCACCGCGGTGGTGAGCGCTGCGTTTGGTTGGGTTGTAAGTGGAAGATTGGGTTAGAAATTTAAGCCTCCCTAAATGGTAAAAAATAAGCGTTCCAAAGAGAGGAAGGAGGAAAACACTATTTAGTATGGGGATAAGAGAACTCGCAATTTATGCAGAACAGGCATAGATAAAATATAAGTCGAAGAAGGAAGTAGTAGGTGCTGATAAACAGGACAGCATTCTGCCGAAAAAAGGTGTTCCCTAACATAACAAAAAACATTTATTTCAACAAAAAGAAGGCCTACCTAACTCTCAGCTCGGGCCCTCACACATTTCCCCCTGGGAGCGCTAATTGCCATAGATACAACAGTTGTGTCCCCCTGAGGGGATAAGTAGCAGAATAGGGAGATAGACTTCACTGCTCGAATACTCTTTCATCCATCCTAAGATGCACAAAAAAACAGTTGCACGGCGACATTTCCCTTCATTTCCAAAAATGTCGCCAAACATAAAATGTCATTCATTTATACCGGCATATGGAGGAGCAGCTGAGCTAGAGCCACGCAGCACGTGGCCCAACACGCGGGGCACGTGTTGAATAACACTGAACACATGTGTTGCAATGATCACCCAATACCACAAGCACGTTTCAAGATACATTTCATACCCAAAGTATATTTTAAAAACTATCGAACACCACCTGCGTGTACCCACCGTCAGCATTGGAGGCAACCACCTGGCTGCTGCTCTCCACCACTTGCTGCTGGTCACCACCTCACCGCCACCTGCTACTGGTCACCACCTCACCACCACCTGCTGCTGGTCACCACCTCACCACCACCTCACCGCCACCTGCTGCTGGTCACCGCCACCTGCTGCTGGTCACCACCTCACCACCACCTGCTGCTACTGGTCACCACTTCACCACCACCTGCTGCTGGTCACCACCTCACCACCACCTGCTGCTGGTCACCACCTCACCGCCACCTGCTGCTACTGGTCACCACCTCACCACCACCTGCTGCTACTGGTCACCACCTCACCACCACCTGCTGCTGGTCACCACCTCACCACCACCTGCTGCTACTGGTCACCACCTCACCGCCACCTGCTGCTACTGGTCACCACCTCACCACCACCTGCTGCTGGTCACCACCTCACCACCACCTGCTGCTGGTCACCACACCACCACCACCTGCTGCTGGTCACCACCTCACCACCACCTGCTGCTACTGGTCACCACCTCACCGCCACCTGCTGCTACTGGTCACCACCTCACCACCACCTGCTGCTACTGGTCACCACCTCACCACCACCTGCTGCTGGTCACCACACCACCACCTGCTGCTGGTCACCACCTCACCGCCACCTGCTGCTGCTGGTCACCACCTCACCACCACCTGCTGCTACTGGTCACCACCTCACCACCACCTGCTGCTGGTCACCACACCACCACCTGCTGCTGGTCACCACCTCACCGCCACCTGCTGCTACTGGTCACCACCTCACCACCACCTGCTGCTGGTCACCACCTCACCACCACCTGTTGCTACTGGTCACCACCTCACCACCACCTGCTGCTGGTCACCACCTCACCACCACCTGCTGCTACTGGTCACCACCTCACCACCACCTGCTGCTACTGGTCACCACCTAGTGGCACCATGCCATGGTAGAGAAAAAAAGGCGAAGTCATTTCTATGGGGATAAAATGTATCTCTTATTCGGCTAGCTAATGGAAAGGGTTCATTTCAATCAGGCCCGATGTCATGTTGGGCCAATAGCTGTGCCAGATTTGAGGCTAGCAATGTTGCCAGATGCAATCTGAGCGCTGCTACTGGTTCGATGCCACGACGTCGCTGTCGCTACACGGTCGATAAAGAAATACTGGCTTGATGCTCCCTTGTTTCTTCTACCGCGCACCATGCCGGTGCTCTCTGCCTCTGAGTGGTGCGTTGTGATGAGCTCGGGTGCAGCAGAAACTCTCCCAAGAGAAGGGATCATTTAGTTTGGATTGAAGGAAATAGGAAATCTATGCACAAGGTATGTATTCGCACCAAGCACATCGAAACACCATGTCAGGAAGAAAGGGGAAGAAGAAATAGCTAAAAAAGCATTAAACCTGAAAGAAGCAAAGTGGGCATGAAAGACAAGTCCCGAAGGACCATCTATAGCAGAGGGACCTAACAGTATCCCCCAGTGGGCACCAGCCCCCACAACATAGGACACACACAGCTAACAAACCTAAGCCTAGTACCCACCCTATGCCCCTGGTGGTACATTCGTCAAGTTCCCAGAATAAAACCATTCGAGAAAAAGGAGGAGTGCACAAAACCGTCCAGTTTGACGCGTTCCATGCGTGAGCACAATTACTCTGACGTTAAAATTGGATTAGATGTTAGTTTAAGCGTAACTAACCGCAACAGATGCGTTCCTTAGAAGGGAGGAAGGAAAGCGCCATTTTTTGTGAAGTTGAGAGAACGTGGAATCTATGCGCAAGACACACAGAAAGAAGAAAAAAAGATATAATTTTACTTTCGTTAGAGTAAAAACATGAAATGTTGATACATTGGTTTTTAAAATACCTCAACGTTAACATTCTCAAGTGATAATAACAGATTAGTATCGTAATACCCTTGTAAAATGCTGAAACAAAAAATGATTGATAGAAAAGCACATCAAAAATGAGTGCCCTTTGTAGCGTAATCTGATTCTGACGGTGCATTTAAACATAAGTAAATAAGAGAACACAATCCTCGCAACGCTTAGTTGAAAAATGCACAAGTTTGCGCGCAGTTATATTGAAATAAAAGTGAAAATCGCATTCAAATGCATTAACTTAGAAAGAAGAAGAAAAAAAATCAATTTACTTCCAATTAAGATGGCACAAAACATCATTGGTGTTTTGAAGTATCTCAAAGTAAGGAAAACACACTTACATGATACACACACATGAGTATTGTAGTACCCATGTCACTAGTCAAAAAAAATGATTGAGGGCCATGTACCCCTAGTGCTGCTTAAATTAACTTAGACGATATATGTAACTACAAATATGAAAGAAAACACGATTCCCGTCACAGTGTGTAGTTGAGAATACTCTTTTTGGTGCACACTTGCAGTGAAACACAAGCTCAGTAACTTGCGGTGAAGTAATTTGTTGAATGTAAAACGGGTGGATCAAATCAATCCTGCGTCAAAGGCAGCGAGGTTAACATTCAGAACTTTATTTTTATTCCTACGGAAATTATATAGACTAGTATTCCAATCAAGGGACTCGGAGAAAATGTCTTATCACGCAGCGAAATTATGATATTTCCATGCCAATAATATTGCGACAAAACAGTCAGAAACAAGACAATGATTGTTATACAACATTCACCAAGACATGTACAACATAATTGGAGAGATACGCGAGAGTGACCACCAAGATAGGGTTGTCATAACATTCTCACGAGCGTATAATGATTTGCATCACATAAGACTTACACGAACATTTTAGGACGTGAATAATAGAAGAACACATTGGTGTTCTATCCCTTTGAGACCCCTCGTTTAGTATACTCTACAAATTTTATTTAAGCCTGTAAGGTTCATTTTTTGTACTATATCCTCAAGCTTTGAACCTAGTATGCATTTTACATCTGGAAAGAGCTGGCATCAAGCTCAGGCCACCAGCAACTCTGTATCTCAGTACACCGCTGACTCTAGCCTGAAATGGTTGGCAGTCAGACTTCTTCATCATGTAGACCCACTTTTGGCTTGTCTACAAAATTTTCAATCAGGTAAATTTATATTTTGGATGTTGAATCGGCCTAATTAAACCTTAACAATGGAATAGTAAACATCAGACTGCAATAAATTATACTATTTCATGTTATTTTTGAACATTTAGAAGAAAGTAGAGTATACTCTACACCAGGTCTTGCTCCAATTGTAAGTGTCTGTAGAGTATATGCAACATCTGTTTTACATACCAATAAAATGTGCTTTATAACTTTAAAACTTGTGTTTATATTCTGCTTATTGCAACAGACAGCAGTCAGAAACCAAATTTAGCTTGTCGGAGGCCTTCTCGTATGAAAAGAGTGATGACTCACTATGAGGTTCAACAAATGTTGGAAAAATATGAGTTCTTTCACAACTCAAACCTTGAATTGTCCGATGACGACGAAGTTGCTGACAAAAGTCATAAACTAGAGAGAGAGGATCCGCCTATGGATCTCAAGTTAAAAGTGATACATACTTTGAAACATCTGAAACTGCTGAGGAAATGAAATCGCAAAATTGACGTTTGTTTTGGAAGATCAAAAACAATTTTGATGTAACTATTCAGACACTAAATGCTAGCCAAAAGGGCGCTGTTGGGGTAAGTAAACTTTATTTATTTTAAAAAATACATAGGTGATAAAATTGCATCAAAATTAAATGCACTAATCAAAAAGGCGTATTAGCTGGAAAGAAAATTAATGTTTCAAAAGTGGGAATGCGTAAATTAACTGGAATGAATTTATTGATGTAAATTGCGAAGATTCCATGGATGCGTTTGTATTAGTATCGTCGGCATGGTAATGATCCCACTTCTAAAATAATGACACGTGACCGGTTCTTTTTACTAAGGAATTGTCTAAAAATAATTGACCACAAATGCTATCACTTCCAAGTAAATGAAAACGACAGGCATTAGCAAGTACTCCCTCTTCTAGTTGCCGTGAGAAATAGCCGTCCAGAACTACCTCGTTCTGCACTGTTTCAGAGACGAGCAAATGATACCATTTACGGGAACTACTCAGTTGAAACAATATGTGCCCAATAAACCCCTCAGTTGTGCCTAATAAATCAAATGCAGTAGGCCTGAAAAAATGGGTATTAGCTTCCCCGAATGACCTAGTATGAAATTTTGAGGCATCCCGAAGAAAAAAGATTTGGTTTCTCTTTTGAATCAAATGCCAACTGAGACTTACGTTGGTTTAGGCAATACTGTAGTGCTGAGACTTTGTCAATCTCTATCACCAGGAACTTGCCTCTACTTCGACACGTATTTTACAACCTTTAACCTTCTTGTTTGTTTGTCCAATAAGAATATGAACGGGACTGGCACAATTAAAAAAATAAAATTCCAAGAACTGCTGGAGAAAAAGTGGGTGAAAAGACTTTTCATCAACACATTTAACAAAATATGTTTTCTAATATTTAGAATTCAAGTGTTATTTAGCTGACAATCTCCTGGATTCTGTAGAGCAGGAGGAAGGATCAACCGAGCCAGAGGATGACAGCGCAAATCAAAATAGGATTGCACCCCGTCCTCACCCAGCAAAGAGGAAATGTGCTGCACAGCATCTGCCTGTGATCATTCCTAGCTCAGTGTTTCAAATGTTGCCGCCAACCTGGTTGTTTGAAATCTAACAAGACATACTGTGAGAAATGCAAAGTTTTTCTATGTTTAAATGCATCTTGCAACTGTTTCAGAGATTTTCACAAGTTATTCAAGTTAAAATTAAACAAATGCTTTATTTTCAGGTAGAATTTTTTTCTAATTATGATGTTTATGAGGCTTTTCACGTAAAAGATCTCAAATTCAATTTTAATCAGCTATATTGAATTATTGTTACCTTGATTCATCATGTTTTTACGTAGTTAAGTCCTCATGTTGAGTATACTCTACAGCCCTTGAAATTGGAATCTAGTCCTAATGTTGACTATAGTCAACATGCTGTGTTTTTAGTATTATTGATTAATAAAGTTATTTTTTTGTTCAAACATGTTTATTAGTACCCTCTTCAATAATTTTGATTCACAAATTATTTAAAACTATAACAGAATTTGCTCGGGTCTCAAAGGGCTATAGCGTTACCAAATTTGAAAAAGTTATCCACAGTTATCCAGTTATCCACGCGGCATGGATGTAGTGCATTCATTTTTCCTTAGATCAAGTAAAACATCATACTTGAGTTACCCTAAAGGAAATTTTCTTTGTCAGTACGCGAGTTACTCTGGAGCAACTTTTTATGGGAGTTACCCTTAACATAATTTTTCTCAATTGCAGTAATTGTTTAGGGTGCAATGTTTGGAAGCTTAATATTTCCTCGAAATTAATAATTAATTGAACTTTCCAACGCTCTACACGGAACTCACAACCAGCAATGCGGTACATCGGACGCATGTTCAAATCGGACAAACAGAACTTGTCATATTGAGACAGAGGTGATCTTAATTTTCGTTTCGGCATATCTTGATTTTAGTTATTAACACGAAATTTTGAAGGCTATGAACGCCTTATATATGAAAAGCATGTGTAAGAAATTTGAATTATTTTAGGACGCATGGACGCATACAATCACAGCATGTATACCTTTTTACATAGATTAGATAATTGGTTAGTTTAAGCCTCCCTACACGCAACAAATGTGATCCAATGAGAGGAAGAAAGAAGGCACCATTTAGTATGGAGTCTAATTAAACGCGGAATCTATGCAGAAAGGGCATAGAAATAGTAAGTTGAAAAAGAAGTTCATGAAACAAGACAAAAGTTTTAAAACAAAAAAGATAGCAAAGATAGCTGATTTAAAAATCATTTTAATGCGTGAACGTTTCGGCTTAAAGCTCAAGCCATTATCAACACCTGTAAAAGCGAATTGAAATACAGAAAACAAGACACAGCTAAAAGACAAAATGAATACAACTTTAAAGAGTACAAGAAACGACAAAAAAAAGAATATAGAGATTATACTGCAATTAATTCTGAAAATCAGGCTATTTCTAACTGAAATGATGATAACATTGAATTTAGAGCTGGCTTTAATTCTTTAATGTAAAGAGATTCTAGTATATGTAGGTCGTTTTTATTTGCACAGAAATTTAAAATTGAAAAATCAGATTTTCTTACTATTACACTACACTGCTCTGCGTGATCCCTAATGGCTGAAAATGATGGCTTTGCTAAAACTCTACCCGTTCTGGAGCTCCTACCAACGTGCTCAAAAAATCTTGTTCTAAAACTACGCTGGGTGCAACCCACGTAGCTGGACCCGCACAGCGGGCAACAATACTTGTAGATTAAGCGAGAGCACAGTTCAGCAGGTAGACGGTCTTTAAATCTAAAAAATGATCCTATACTACGCTTGTTTGTCAATATTGGAATAAAATCTAAACAATTGTAAAATTTCTCCACCAGCTTTGAAACTTCACTGGCGAGCTTCTCGGACTGTGCACCATAAAAAAGCAAGTTACAGTAGAATTTCTTTTTCTTGACAGTTGTCTCAGAGTAGGTCGGCATATATTTTTTGTCTAAAAATAGCCTTATAATTTTAGAGACTAGATTATTCGGAAAACCGTTGTTACTGAAAAAGGTTTGGAGAAAATTAAATTCATTATGCATATTGTGGTACGTTGAACTTATATGAAAAGCGCGATGCAACAAGGTTTTAATGCTATTGAGTTTAAACCTAAATGAACAAAAACTAGAAAAGCTAGTGCCCAAACCCGTAAAGGTATTTTTCCCTATAAACAGAAGTTATGAACCTTTGATTTTGTTTTTCAACGGAACAGTCCTGAAAAGCAAGCTTATGATTAGTTTCACATTCCATCGTAAATTTTAAATTGGCGTGTTTGGAATTGATGTAGTCCAAGAATTTACTTGCATGACACTCCTCACGGAATATAACAAAAGTGTCGTCAACATACCTCCTGTAAAAAATTGGCTTAAAGTCTAGCGGACACTCAGATAACCAGTTCACCTCATGATGACACATAAAGATATTTGCGAACGTCGGTCCTAATGGGAGACCCATTCCTAAACCTTCTGTCTGCCGATAAAACCTACCTTGGAACATGAACACAGAATTCAGCACAGCCATTTCGAATAGGGTCTTAAAATAATTCAGAGTCAAACCTATCACTACTTGACTAGACTGATACAGGTACCCTAGGCAAATTTGTACTAATCAAACTAATCATAAGCTTGCTTTTCTGGACTGTTCCGTTGAAAAACAAAATCAAAGGTTCAAAACTTCTGTTTATAGGAAAAATACCTTTACGGGTTTGGGCACTAGCTTTTTTAGTTTTTGTTCATTTAGGTTTAAACTCAATAGCATTAAAACCTTGTTGCATCGCGCTTTTCATATAAGTTCAACGTACCACAATATGCATAATGAATTTAATTTTCTCCAAACCTTTTTCAGTAACAACGGTTTTCCGAATAATCTAGTCTCTAAAATTATAAGGCTATTTTTAGACAAAAAATATATGCCGACCTACTCTGAGACAACTGTCAAGAAAAAGAAATTCTACTGTAACTGGCTTTTTTATGGTGCACAGTCCGAGAAGCTCGCCAGTGAAGTTTCAAAACTGGAGGAGAAATTTTACAATTGCTTAGATTTTATTCCAATATTGACAAACAAGCGTAGTATAGGATCATTTTTTTAGATTTAAAGACCGTCTACCTACTGAACTGTGCTCTCGCATAATCTACAAGCATTGTTACCCGCTGTGCGGGTCTAGCTACGTGGGTTGCACCCAGCGTAGTTTTAGAACAAGATTTTTTGAGCACGTTGGTAGGAGCTCCAGAACGGGTAGAGTTTTAGCAAAGCCATCATTTTCAGCCATTAGGGATCACGCAGAGCAGTGTAGTGTTATAGTAAGCAAATCTGATTTTTCAATTTTAAATTTCTGTGCAAATAAAAACGACCTACATATACTAGAATCTCTTTACATTAAAGAATTAAAGCCAGCTCTAAATTCAATGTTATCATTTCGGTTAGAAATAGCCTGATTTTCAGAATTAATTGCAGTATAATCTCTATATTCTTTTTTTTTTGTCGTTTCTTGTACTCTTTAAAGTTGTATTCATTTTGTCTTTTAGCTGTGTCTTGTTTTCTGTATTTCAATTCGCTTTTACAGGTGTTGATGATGGCTTGAGCTTTAAGCCGAAACGTTCACGTATTAAAATGATTTTTAAATCAGCTATCTATGCTATCTTTTTGTTTTAAAACTCTTGTCTTGTTTCATGAACTTCTTTTTCAACTTATTATTTCTATGCCCTTTCTGCATAGATTCCGCGTTTAATTAGACTCCATACTAAATGGTGCCGTCTTTTTTCCTCTCATTGGATCACATTTGTTGCGTGTAGGGAGGCTTAAACTAACTAATTATCTAATCTATGTAAAAAGGTAATCTTGCTGTGATTGTATGCGTCCATGCGTCCCAGAATAATTCAAATTTCTAACACATGCTTTTCATATATAAGGCGTTCATAGCCTTCAAAATTTCGTGTTAATAACTAAAATCAAGATATGCCGAAACGAAAATTAAGATCACCTCTGTGTCAATATGACAAGTTTTGTTTGTTCGATTTGAACATGCGTCCGATGTACCGCATTGCTGGTTGTGAGTTCCGTGTAGAGCGTTGGAAAAGTCAATTAATTATTAATTTCGAGGAAATATTAAGCTTCCAAACATTGCACCCTAAACAATTACTCCAATTGAGAAAAATTATGTTAAGGGTAACTCCCATAAAAAGTTGCTCCAGAATAACTCGCGTACTGACAAAGAAAATTGCTTTTAGGGTAACTCAAGTATGATGTTTTACTTGATCTAAGGAAAAATGAATGCACTACATCCATGCCGCGTGGATAACTGGATAACTGTGGATAACTTTTTCAAATTTGGTAACGCTATAGAACACCAATGTGTTCTTCTATTATTCACGTCCTAAAATGTTCGTGTAAGTCTTATGTGATGCAAATCATTATACGCTCGTGAGAATGTTATGACAACCCTATCTTGGTGGTCACTCTCGCGTATCTCTCCAATTATGTTGTACATGTCTTGGTGAATGTTGTATAACAATCATTGTCTTGTTTCTGACTGTTTTGTCGCAATATTATTGGCATTGAAATATCATAATTTCGCTGCGTGATAAGACATTTTCTCCGAGTCACTTGATTGGAATACTAGTCTATATAATTTCCGTAGGAATAAAAATATAGTTCTGAATGTTAACCTCGCTGCCTTTGACGCAGGATTGATTTGATCCACCCGTTTTACATTCAACAAATTACTTCACCGCAAGTTACTGAGCTTGTGTTTCACTGCAAGTGTGCACCAAAAAGAGTATTCTCAACTACACACTGTGACGGGAATCGTATTTTCTTTTATATTTGTAGTTACATATATCGTCTAAGTTAATTTAAGCAGCACTACGGGTACATGGCCCTCAATCATTTTTTTTTTCGACTAGTGACATGGGTATTACAATACTCATGTGTGTGTATCATGTAAGTGTGTTTTCCTTACTTTGAGATACTTCAAAACACCAATGATGTTTTGTGCCATCTTAATTGGAAGTAAACTGTTTTTTTTTCTTCTTCTTTCTAAGTTAATGCATTTGAATGCGATTTTCACTTTTATTTCAATATAACTGAGCACAAACGTGTGCATTTTTCAACTAAGCGTTGCGAGGATTGTGTTCTCTTAGTTACTGATATTTAAATGCACCGTCAAAATCAGATTACGCTACGAAGGGAACTCATTTTTGTTGTGCTTTTCTATCAATCATTTTTTGTTTCAACATTTTACTACGATACCAATCTGTTATTATCAATTAAGGATGTTAACGTTAAGGTGTTTTAAAAACCAATGTGTCAACATTTCATGTTTTACTGCATTGAATATAAAATGATATTTTTTCTTTTCTTCTTTCTGTGCGTCTTGCGCATAGATTCCGCGTTCTCTCAACTCCACAAAAAATGGCGCTGTTCTCCCTCCCCTCTATGGAACGCATCTGTTGCGGTTAGTTATGCTTAAACTAACATCTAATCTGATTTTGACGTCAGGGTAATTGTGCTCACGCGTGGAAAACGTCAAACTGGACGGTTTTGTGCACTCCTGCCTTTTCTCGAATGGTTTTATTCTGGGAACTTGACGAATGTACCGCCAGGGGCATAGGATAGGTACTAGGCTTAGGTTTGTTAGCTTTGTGTGTCCTGTGTTGTGGGGGCTGGTGCCCACAGGGGGATACTGTTAGGTCCCTCTGCTATAGATGGTCCTTCGGGACTTGTCTTTCATGCCCACTTTGCTTCTCTCAGGTTTAATGCTTTCTTAGCTATTTATCTTCTCCTACCTTCCTGACATGGTGTTTCGATGTACAGGGTGAAGAAATACATTGTGCATAGATTTCCTACTTCCTTCAATCTAAACTAAATGATCCCTTCTCTTGGGAGGGTTTTTGCTGCCCCCGAGCTCATCACAACGCACCACTCAGGGGCAGGGAGCACCGGCAGGGTGCACGGTAGAAGAAACAAGCGTCAAACCAATATTTTTTATCAACCATGTAGCGATAGCGACGTCATGGCCTTGAACCAATAGCAGCGTTCAGATTGCATCTGGCAACACTGCTAGCCTCAAATCTGGCACAGCTATTGGTCCAACATGTCACATTATGACATCCGGCCTGATTGAAATGAACCCTTTCCATTAGCTAGCTGAATAAGAGATACATTTTATCCTCATAGAAATGACTTCACCTTGTTTTCTCTACCATGGCATGGTGCCACTAGGTGGTGGTGAGGTGGTGACCAGTAGCAGCAGGTGGTGGTGAGGTGGCGACCAGCAGCAGCAGGTGGTGGTGAGGTGGTGACCAGCAGCAGCAGGTGGTGGTAAGGTGGTGACCAGTAGCAGCAGGTGGTGGTGAGGTGGTGACCAGCAGCAGCAGGTGGTGGTGAGGTGGTGACCAGTAGCAGCAGGTGGTGGTGAGGTGGTGACCAGCAGCAGCAGGTGGTGGTAAGGTGGTGACCAGTAGCAGCAGGTGGTGGTGAGGTGGTGACCAGTAGCAGCAGGTGGTGGTGAGGTGGTGACCAGTAGCAGCAGGTGGTGGTGAGGTGGTGACCAGCAGCAGCAGCAGGTGGTGGTAAGGTGGTGACCAGCAGCAGCAGCAGGTGGTGGTAAGGTGGTGACCAGCAGCAGCAGGTGGTGGTAAGGTGGTGACCAGTAGCAGCAGGTGGTGGTGAGGTGGTGACCAGTAGCAGCAGGTGGTGGTGAGGTGGTGACCAGTAGCAGCAGGTGGTGGTGAGGTGGTGACCAGTAACAGCAGGTGGTGGTGAGGTGGTGACCAGTAGCAGCAGGTGGAGGTGAGGTGCTGACCAGTAGCAGCAGGTGGTGGTGAGGTGGTGACCAGTAGCAGCAGGTGGAGGTGAGGTGCTGACCAGTAGCAGCAGGTGGCGGTGACCAGTAGCAGCAGGTGGTGGTGAGGTGGTGACCAGCAGCAGCAGGTGGTGGTGAGGTGGTGACCAGTAGCAGCAGGTGGAGGTGAGGTGCTGACCAGTAGCAGCAGGTGGCGGTGACCAGCAGCAGGTGGTGGTGAGGTGGTGACCAGCAGCAGGTGGTGGTGAGGTGGTGACCAGCAGCAGGTGGTGGACAGCAGCGGCCAGGTGGTTGCCTCCAATACCGACGGTGGGTACACGCTGGTGGTGTTCAATGGTTTTTAAAATATACTTTTGGTATGATATGTATCTTGAAACGTGCTTGTGGTGTTGGGTGATCTTTGCAACACGCGTGTTCAGTGTTATTCAACACGTGCCCCGCGTGTTGGGCCACGTGCTGCGTGGCTCTAGCTCAGCTGCTCCTTCACGTGCCGTTATAAATGAATGACATTTTATGTTTGCCGACAATTTTGGAAATGAAGGGAAATGTCGCCGTGTAACTGTTATTTTTTGTGTATCTTAGGAAGGACGAAACTGTATTCGAGCAGTGAAGTCTATCTCCCTATTCTGCTACTTACCCCCTCAGGGGGACACAACTGTTGTATCTATGGCAATTAGCGCTCCCAGGGGGAAATGTGTGAGGGCCCGAGCTGAGAGTTGGGTAGGCCTTCTTTTTGTTGAAATAAATGATTTTTGTTATGTTAGGGAACACCATTTTTCGGCAGAATGCTGTCCTGTTTATCAGCACCTACTACTTCCTTCTTCGACTTATATTTTGTCTATGCCTGTTCTGCATAAATTGCGCGTTCTCTTATCCCCATTCTAAATAGTGTTTTCCTCCTTCCTCTCTTTGGAACGCTTATTTTTTAGCATTTAGGGAGGCTTAAACTTCTAACCCAATCTTCCACCTACAACCCAACCAAACGCAGCGCTCACCACCGCGGTGCACGAGTCAACTTGTCTTTGGTTTGATAAATTTCTTGGGATGCGCGTGTGGTGCTGAGTAATTCTTGGGGCACGCTCGTAATTCCGAGTGATTTTCGATGCCGATTTGAGGTGTGAAGCATCGTCTGGACTACTGTGGTGTTGGGTAATTTTTTTGAAGCTTGTCTGAAGTGTTTTTGGAAACGGGTTCGATTGTATATTGAGAAAAAATGAACAATTCTGTTTGGAAGAGGCCACATGAATTTCGCATTTTCCTGGGGCGGGTAGTGCTAGGAATAATTTTATATATCGATTTGTAATTCTCTAAACATTTCTAGTGAGAAATCAAAGTTTTTCTGACATTTTCACTTCGTGAAATTTCTCGTTAAATACCTAAGTGTATACCCATACCATATATTTTCACTTTTCACTAAATGTTTCATAAATGAAACTTTCTGACAACTTCAACGCCAGGTTGTACATCAGGAATAACCACTTATTTGACCAGAAATTCTTATAAATATCTCATTAACGTTTTCTTAAAAATTAAGTTGGGAAAAGGGAAGTTCAATTTCGGGTTTTCCTTCGGCGAATCGGCATTGAAAATGTGAAAAAAATTTCAACACTTGTGGAAACATTTAATGTAATTGTACGAAATGCCGCCCAGCTTCCGTTCCTGCCTAGAACTTTGTTGGGTATAACAAAAACACAACAAACATGTAGGTTATGTAATAAGCAAACACATTGTCTACAGCACGTATTTACTAGCTTACAACAGTTATTTCATATCACACTTGACATTAATGTACACAACACATGGAACACAATGTGCGTACAGGTGTACAGAAGACGCGTCACTGCGTGCAGGTGCGCTGCGTGCAGGTGCGCTGCGTGCAGCAGGAGGTGACGGCGATGCTATGCGGGTCACGCGCCCCTATAAGGAACAGGAGGCGCCGCCTGCACGCCAGCCGACCTCCCTTCAATGGCGGACCTTCGCAGCTGGGGCTGCTGCGAGGGTGTTCCTAAGAGAGGTAGGTAGTGGGTTCCATTATTTCAATGCGGGGTTGGGGTATCTAGGAGGGTGTTGCAAAGAGAGGAAACGGGGACAATGTTAAATTAAACAGAAAGTAGGAGACGAGGGCATTTCTGAGAGGAAACGAGTGGGTCTCTTTAATTAAATCGGGCGTTTAGGTAACGAGAATGTTTCGAGAGGAGAAACTGGGCGACTATGATACATATGAGGCAGAGACGAGGGTGCTCCTAAGAGAGGAAACGAGTGGGTCCGACACAAGTCACTTCAGACACCACAGGCGACACGTGCAGCGCGTGCACACAAGCAAGAAAACAACCGCCGCATCTCGTCCCGTCACCTCACAGGAGCTGATACTTCATAATAAATTATCCCCGCACCGCCAGCGTCCGTTGCTGCATTTTGTGCTGTGTTGCCTTCCTTATTTTGTGTTTTGTTTTTGTGCTGTGTTGCCTTCCTTATTTTGTGTTTTGTTGTTTTTGTGCTGTGTTATGTTGGTCATTTTTGGGTGCGGGGCTTTCGGGTTAGGAAGGCAGTACGGGGCGCGAGTCGATAGCATCAGAGTGGGGAATTATAGGCTGGGTGAGGGACTTGTCGAGTGGGTGAGGGACTTGTCGAGTGGGTGAGGGACTTGTCGAGTGGGTGAGGGACTTGTCGAGTGGGTGAGGGACTTGTCGAGTGGGTGAGGGACTTGTCGAGTGGGTGAGGGACTTGTCGAGTGGGTGAGGGACTTGTCGAGTGGGTGAGGGACTTGTCGAATGGGTGAGGGACTTGTCGAGTGGGTGAGCCACTTGTCGAGTGGGTGAGAGACTTGCCGAGTGGGTGACATTTTAGTGGGCGAGCCTTTAGTGGGCCAAGGATTTATAAAGTGGATGAGACATTTATCGGGCGGGTAAGCCTTTTTTTATTGAGCGAGGGAATTATCGAGTGGGTGAGAGAGTTATCGAGTGGGTGAGCCTTTTTTAGTGGGTGAGGGATTTATAAAGTGGGTGAGCTTTTTTTAGTGGGCGAGGGAGTTATCGAGTGGGTGAGGTAATTAACGAGCGGGTGAGCATTTTTTAGTGGGCGAGGGAGTAATCGAGTGGGCGAGGGAGTTATCGAGTGGGTGACGGAGTCATCGAGTGGGTGACGGAGTCATCGAGTGGGTGACGGAGTCATCGAGTGGGTGACGGAGTCATCGAGTGGGTGAGGGAGTCATCGAGTGGGTGAGGGAGTCATCGAATGGGTGAGGGAGTCATCGAGTGGGTGAGGGAGTCATCGAGTGGGTGAGGGAGTCATCGAGTGGGTGAGGGAGTCATCGAGTGGGTGAGGGAGTCTTAGAGTGGGTGAGGGAGTCTTAGAGTGGGTGAGGGAGTCTTAGAGTGGGTGAGGGAGTCTTAGAGTGGGTGAGGGAGTCTTAGAGTGGGTGAGGGAGTCTTAGAGTGGGGATTTATCGACTTAGAGTGGGGATTTATCGACTTAGAGTGGGGATTTATCGACTTAGAGTGGGGATTTATCGACTTAAAGTGGGGATTTATCGACTTAGAAAGGGGACCATCCCCCGCGTTGGTGTTCCGCCGGGAAACGCCCGAAGTTTCCCGCCGGGGATACTACGGGTGCCCCCGGAAGAGTCCTGGGAGGCTCAGGGCCCTACTGGGCATTTCAGCGAGGCTGTTTTCACCAATGCTGTGAGGGTTCCCACTTGGTGTGAAAAGGTATTTCCCCGAAAGTACTTTTCGTGGCCCGTCCCCTCCCAGAACCCGTCCCCTGCGAAGCCTCACAGACGCCTTTATCACCAACAGTGGCGGACGTACCCCTTTTGGTGGCAGCAACGAGTGCAAGCCTTCGAGGTCACGGCTGGCTTGGGTTAACCCGCGGGATCGCCAGTCATCCCGAGTGATGTGAACATGTCATCATCACCCCTGCGGGGACTGCACGTAATTGTGGATATTGAAACACTCCTACTAAGTCGTTATTATTGTGCTGAAATGAGGTACACGAAGAATGAAATACGAAACTGATCCAAAAAATGCATGTACGCGTTTTGCATTCATTGCGTGATATTTTCGAACAATTCGGCTGCGGCAGAAATTTAATAGTGATATACTAGGATTACAGTCAAATGTCGTCTCACTTAAATTGCGATTGTTCATGTGTGACGCATAAATATATTATTGAAATTTGCAATGTTTCAATTTCACCTAAAAGGTATAGGTACATTTCATTTACACTGGCAGGAACACTGGAGTGTGAACAGCATGTAAGGGGGTTTATCAAAATGAAGTGTGACTCGAGTACTCACGGTTAAGGATAGTAATGATAGGGTTGCAGATTATTATTATTATTATTATTAGTTAGCGTAAGCCTCCGTATCCTCAACAAATGCGATCCAAAGGAAAAGAGGGCACCATTTAGCATGGAGTTAAGGGAACGCGGAATCTATGCAGAAAGGACATAGAAACAGTGAGATGAGAAAGATGTTCATGAAACAAGATGAAAGTTGAACAAATTATTAGTAGGTGCTGAAAAAACAGGACTGCAGTGAACCGAAAAAAATTGTTCGTAACAAAATAAAAACCTATTCTATTTAACAAAAAGAAAGCCTACCTAACCTTTAGCTCGGGCTCACACATCTTCCCCCTGGGAGCGCTAATTTCCATAGATAGAAAAGTTATATCCCCCTGAGGGGTTATAGGATAGCAATTACAGGACAGTCAAGCTGGGGCAGTTATTACAGGACAGTCAAGCTGGGTCAGTTATTACAGGACAGCTAAGCTGGGACAGTAATTACAGGACAGCCTAGCTGGGACAATTATTACAGGACAGTCAAGCTGGGACAGTAATTACAGGACAGCCAAGCTGGGACAGTAATTACAGGACAGCCAAGCTGGGACAGTAATTACAGGACAGTCAAGCTGGGACAGTAATTACAGGACAGCCAAGCTGGGACAGTAATTACAGGACAGCCTAGCTGGGACAATTATTACAGGACAGTCAAGCTGGGACAGTAATTACAGGACAGCCAAGCTGGGACAGTAATTACAGGACAGCCAAGCTGGGACAGTAATTACAGGACAGCCAAGCTGGGACAGTAATTATAGGACAGCCAAGCTGGGACAGTTATTACAGGACAGTCAAGCTGGGACAGTAATTACAGGACAGTCAAGCTGGGACAGTAATTACAGGACAGCCAAGCTGGGACAGTTATTACAGGACAGCCAAGCTGGAACAGTAATTACAGGACAGCCAAGCTGGGACAGTAATTACAAGACAGCCAAGATGGGTCAGTAATTACAGGACAGTCAAGATGGGACAGTAATTAAAGGACAGTCATGATGGGACAGTCAAGATGGGACAGTAATTACAGGACAGTCAAGATGGGACAGTCAAGATGAGACAGTAATTACAGGACAGTCAGGATAGGACAGTCAAGATGGGACAGTAATTACAGGACAGTCAAGATGAGACAGTAATTACAGGACAGTCAAGTTGAGACAGTAATTACAGGACAGTCAAGATGGGACAGTAATTACAGGACACTCAAGATGGGACAGTAATTACAGGACACTCAAGATGGGACAGTAATTACAGGACACTCAAGGTGGGACAGTAATTACAGGACACTCAAGATGGACAGTTAAGATGGGACAGTAATAAGTGCACAAAACAGGACAGCAGGTTAGCTAAAAAATAAGGATAACAAAACAAATTAAGTACTATTTCAACAAAATGCATTCCTAACCGCCAACTCGGGACCTCACGTTTTCCCACGCCAGGACTAAGTCTGACGGTCACAACGGTTGTATCCCCTTAAGGGTGGGACAATTTGAACATTGTAGTTCCCATTCAAAGGCTTATTTGCAGGTTATCCCAGATGTTTTGACAGGGAAAAGGGGACCAATTAGTATGGAGTGTAAAAAATGGGGAATCTATGCACAAGGTGTGTCCCTCCATACTCGGCGCACATAAGCAGCAAGTTAGGAAGTAAGGAATCTATGCACAAGGTGTGTCCCCACACCCAGCACACACAAACAGCAAGTTAGGAAGGAAGGAATCTATGTACAAGGCGTGTCCCTCCATACTCTGCGCACATAAGCAGCAAGTTAGGAAGGAATCTATGCACAAGGTGTGTCCCCACACCCAGCACACACAAACAGCAAGTTAGGAAGGAAGGAATCTATGCACAAGGCGTTTCCTCACACCCTGCACACACAAGCAGCAAGTCAGGAAGGAAGGAATCTATGCACAAGGCGTTTCCTCACACCCTGCACACACAAGCAGCAAGTCAGGAAGGAAGGAATCTATGCACAAGGCGTGTCCTCACACCCTGCACACACAAGCAGCAAGTCAGGAAGGAAGGAATCTATGCACAAGGCGTTTCCTCACACCCTGCACACACAAGCAGCAAGTCAGGAAGGAAGGAATCTATGCACAAGGCGTGTCCTCACACCCTGCACACACAAACAGCAAGTCAGGAAGGAAGAGGAACAAAAGACGAAGAGACGACAAAGAAGGCATGACAGCTGTTTGAAGCAAAGTGGGCACGAAAGACAAGTCACGAAGTCCTATATAACTGAGGGGACCTCACAGTATATCCCCATGGAGGCGCACACCACAGGGTACACCAGCCTAGGCCTGAAGCCCATCCTATGCCTACTGAGGGGCACGCGTTAGAGCAACCCAAGACGCTCCTAGTCTCTATTTGAAAGATCAATAAAATTGACAACAAAAATTCGTTTCCCTTCATCAATTTGAACAACTGTGTACAGGACCAAAAAAGCGCTAATAAACAAAAATAAAACGCGAACATTCCTTTATTCAGCAACTCATTATACTGCAGAGCGCCACGCGTCTTCTGCTCAATTGTCTCACCGAAATTATATAAAACCTGAAAGCAAACGTCGGAGGTGCGTTCTGAACACAACTCAGAACCACAAGTGTGGTCAAGTCAATTATATTAAGGGGTATTTTCTGCTTGTTTTGAAACTTCAGTGAATGCAGGCAAAGATCAACACAAAATAAAGTATGGCTCGAGTTCTCAAGGTGCTGGCGAGACACTCCAGTCTCACAAAATCTAGCATAAATCCCCAAATCCATGACCAAAACCTCTCAACGTATGACCAAACCCTTACACTCACCATCAAAACACCAAGGCACCATCAAAACCCCTTCTAATCACCATCAAAACCGCCTAAAATAATCATCAAAACCCCCTAAAATAATCATCAAAACCCCATAAAATGATCATCAACACCCCCACAACCCACGATCCACACCCCCACAACCCACGATCCACACCCCCACAACCCACGATCCACACCCCCACAACCCACGATCCACACCTCCAAACCCACGATCCACACCCCCAACTCCACGATCCACACCCCCAAACCCACGATCCACACCCCCCAAACCCACGATCCACTCCCCCAAACCCACGATCCACTCCCCCCAAACCCACGATCCACTCCCCCAAACCCACGATCCACTCCCCCAAACCCACGATCCACTCCCCCAAACCCACGATCCACTCCCCCAAACCCACGATCCACTCCCCCAAACCCACGATCCACTCCCCCAAACCCACGATCCACTTCCCCAAACCCACGATCCACTTCTCCAAACCCACGATCCACACCCCCAAACCCACGATCCACACCCCCAAACCCACGATCCACACCCCCAAACCCACGATCCACACCCCCAAACCCACGATCCACACCCCCAAACCCACGATCCACGCCACCAAACCCACGATCCACTCCCCCAAACCCACGATCCACTCCCCCAAACCCACGATCCACTTCCCCAAACCCACGCTCCACTTCCCCAAACCCACGATCCACACCCCCAAACCCACGATCCACACACTGAGCAACAAAACAAACAATTCGACACACAATTAAAGGAAACATTCACCTCGATTTGGGAGCGGGTGCGATGAGCAGAAGGCGATGTTTGGTAGGGAGTTGAGAGAGCGGGGAACCGATGCACAAGGTGTGTTCCCTGCACATAGAAATGGTGAGTTAGGAAAGACAATAAAATGCAGAAATAAAGTAGCAAGTGCTTAGAAAAAGACAGCAGTCAGTAAAAAAAAGACGACTCGAAGGTTTTTCCAGTTTCAGTAAAAAAAAAAAGTCTACCTAACCCTCAGCTTGGAACCTCACACTTTCCCCCTGGAGTCTCTGATTTCCCCCAAAACAACAGTTGTATCCTCTCAGGGGGACAGGGGTGGGGGGACCAGAGCACTGTAGCTAACTCAAGGCTACGTTTTGTTAACAAAAGGCTCTCTAGTAGGATAGAGGAAGCGGACCACTTGGTGTAGACTGTAGACAACCGGGAACATCAGCAAAAAGTCTCTCCACACACTGAGAACACAAACAGCAAGTTAGGAAGAGTTTATGGAACAAAACAAAAGTTGAAGAAAGTAGCAGGTGCTGAAAAACAGAACAGTCAGTCAACCGAGAAAAGATGGTCCGTAACTAAACAAATCGCCCTTAGAAAATCCAATAAAAAGAAGACCTACGTTACTCTCAGCTCAGGACCTCACATATTTCTTCTGGGAACACTAATTACACCAACAGACGGGTCGTATTCCTCTGAAGAGGCCAGCACACCCAAATATGCTAAAATACTGCCCTATTGTTCACAGTACACTCCTCAATAAAGAAAAATTCTACCTTCTCCATTACATAAAAAATAGCACTATATATATAACCTGCATTACATACAGCTGAATTTAACTTATAACAACACAATATAAAGGACCTGAACCCTCACACAATATATGGGACCTGTACCCTCACACAATATATGGAACCTGAACCCCACACAATATATGGGACCTGAACCCCCTCACAATATATGGGACCTGTACCCTCATACAATATATGGAACCTGAACCCCCACACAATATATGGGACCTGAACCATCACACAATATATGGGACCTGAACCCCCACACAATATATGGGACCTGTACCCCCACACAATATATGGGACCTGAACCATCACACAATATATGGGACCTGAACCATCACACAATATATGGGACCTGAACCCCCACACAATATATGGGACCTGAACCATCACACAATATATGGGACCTGAACCCCCACACAATATATGGGACCTGTACCCTCACACAATATATGGGACCTGAACCCTCACACAATATATGGGACCTGAACCATCACACAATATATGGGACCTGAACCATCACACAATATATGGGACCTGAACCCCCACACAATATATGGGACCTGTACCCTCACACAATATATGGGACCTGAACCCTCACACAATATATGGGACCTGTACCCTCACACAATATATGGGACCTGAACCCCCACAATATATGGGACCTGAACCCCCACACAATATATGGGACCTGAACCCTCACACAATATATGGGACCAGAATCATCACACAATATATGGGACCTGTACCCTCACACAATATATGGGACCTGTACCCTCACACAATATATGGGACCTGAACCCCCACACAATATATGGGACCTGAACCCCCACACAATATATGGGACCTGAACCCCCACACAATATATGGGACCTGAACCCTCACACAATATATGGGACCTGAACCCTCACACAATATATGGGACCTGTACCCTCACACAATATATGGGACCTGTACCCTCACACAATATATGGGACCTGAACCCCCACACAATATATGGGACCTGAACCCTCACACAATATATGGGACCTGAACCATCACACAATATATGGGACCTGAACCCCCACACAATATATGGGACATGAACCATCACACAATATATGGGACCTGAACCCTCACACAATATATGGGACCTGAACCCCCACACAATATATGGGACATGAACCATCACACAATATATGGGACCTGAACCCCCACACAATATATGGGACATGAACCATCACACAATATATGGGACATGAACCATCACACAATATATGGGACTTGAACCCTCACACAATATATGGGACCTGAACCCCCACACAATATATGGGACCTGTACCCTCACAATATATGGGACCTGAACCCCACACACAATATATGGGACCTGAACCTTCACACAATATATGGGACCTGAGCCCCCACACAATATATGGGACCTGAACCATCACACAATATATGGGACCTGAACCATCACACAATATATGGGACCTGTACCCTCACACAATATATGGGACCTGTACCCTCACACAATATATGGGACTTGAACCCTCACACAATATATGGGACCTGAACCCCCACACAATATATGGGACCTGAACCTCCACACAATATATGGGACCTGAACCCCCACACAATATATGGGACCTGAACCCCCACACAATATATGGGACCTGAACCCCCACACAATATATGGGACCTGAACCATCACACAATATATGGGACCAGAATTATCACACAATATATGGGACCTGAACCCCCACACAATATATGGGACCTGAACCCTCACACAATATATGGGACCTGAACCCCCCCACAATATATGGGACCTGAACCCCCCCACAATATATGGGACCTGAACCCCCACACAATATATGGGACCTGAACCCCCACACAATTTATGGGACCTGAACCCCCACACAATATATGGGACCTGAACCATCACACAATATATGGGACCTGAACCCCCACACAATATATGGGACCTGAACCCCCACACACTATATGGGACCTGAACCCCCACACAATATATGGGACCTGAACCATCACACAATATATGGGACCTGAACCATCACACAATATATGGGACCTGAACCCCCACACAATATATGGGACCTGAACCATCACACAATATATGGGACCTGAACCCCCACACAATATATGGGACCTGAACCATCACACAATATATGGGACCTGAACCATCACACAATATATGGGACCTGAACCCCCACACAATATATGGGACCTGAACCCCCACACAATATATGGGACCTGAACCCCTACACAATATATGGGACCTGAACCATCACACAATATATGGGACCTAAACCATCACACAATATATGGGACCTGAACCCCCACACAATATATGGGACCTGAACCCTCACTCAATATATGGGACCTGAACCCTCATACAATATATGGGACCTGAACCCTCACACAATATATGGGACCTGAACCCCCACACAATATATGGGACCTGAACCCCCACACAATATATGGGACCTGAACCATCACACAATATATGGGCCCTGAACCATCACACAATATACGGGACCTCAACATACAGCACCATAAACAGAACATATATGCACCTAAACATTAATTATCTAAACCAACAATAGCACATTTCTATTCAAATACTTCACACCATAAACTGGCACAAGGACACCCACAGCCATAAATGGAGTAATTACAAAATGCCTCCAATGAACAGGCCCCAGAAATTTGCCAACAAAATTAGAACTTCAAAAAAACGATTAAACCACAGATTTGGAATAAAAATGTGAGTTCTGAATCAATACTACAAACCACAAAATGTATTTGAAAAATACCAGAAATCATTAATAGGCATTTAGAAATACTTAACACCATAAAAGTCCATAAATGGGCTATGATAAATACCTAAAACCATAAATTAATTAAGAAGAATAAAACAAGTAGGGGCAGAAAATGCCCAAGACCTCCCATGACCATCTCATGACTTCCCATGACCACCTCATGACCACCTCATGACCTCCCATGACCATCTCATGACTTCCCATGACCATCTCATGACCTCCCATGACCATCTCATGACCTCCCATGACCATCTCATGACCTCCCATGACCATCTCATGACTTCCCATGACCATCTCATGACCTCCCATGACCATCTCATGACCTTCCATGACCATCTCATGACCTTCCATGACCATCTCATGACCTTCCATGACCATCTCATGACCTTCCATGACCATCTCATGACCTCCCATGACCATCTCATGACCTCCCATGACCATCTCATGACCTCCCATGACCATCTCATGACCTCCCATGACCATCTCATGACCTCCAATGACCATCTCATGACCTCCAATGACCATCTCATGACCTCCCATGACCATCTCATGACCATCTCATGACCTCCCATGACCATGTCATGACCTCCCATGACCATGTCATGACCTCCCATGACCATCTCATGACCTCCCATGACCATCTCATGACCTCCCATGACCATCTCATGACCTCCCATGACCATCTTATGACCTCTCATGACCTCCCATGACCATCTCATGACCTCCCATGACCATCTCATGACCTCCCATGACCTCCCATGCCCATCTCATGACCTCACATGACCTCCCATGACCATCTCATGACCTCCCATGACCACCTCATAACCTCCCATGACCTCCCATGACCATCTCATGACCTCCCATGACCATCTCATGACCTCCCATGACCATCTCATGACCTCCCATGACCACCTCATGACCTCCCATGACCACCTCATGACCTCCCATGACCACCTCATGACCACCCATGACCATCTCATGACCTCCTATGACCTCCCATGACCATCTCATGACCTCCCATGACCACCTCATGACCTCCCATGACCACCTCATGACCTCCCATGACCACCTCATGACCTCCCATGACCATCTCATGACCTCCTATGACCTCCCATGACCATCTCATGACCTCCCATGACCATCTCATGACCTCCCATGACCATATCATGACCTCCTATGACCTCCCATGACCACCTCATGACCTCCCATGACCACCTCATGACCTCCCATGACCACCTCATGACCTCCTATGACCTCCCATGACCACCTCATGACCTCCCATGACCACCTCATGACCTCCCATGACCACCTCATGACCACCCATGACTATCTCATGACCTCCTATGACCTCCCATGACCACCTCATGACCTCCCATGACCACCTCATGACCTCCCATGACCACCTCATGACCTCCCATGACCATCTCATGACCTCCTATGACCTCCCATGACCATCTCATGACCTCCCATGACCATCTCATGACCTCCTATGACCTCCCATGACCACCTCATGACCTCCCATGACCACCTCATGACCTCCCATGACCACCTCATGACCACCCATGACCATCTCATGACCTCCTATGACCTCCCATGACCACCTCATGACCACCCATGACCATCTCATGACCTCCTATGACCTCCCATGACCACCTCATGACCTCCCATGACCACCTCATGACCTCCCATGACCACCTCATGACCTATGACCTCCCATGACCACCTCATGACCTCCCATGACCACCTCATGACCTCCCATGACCACCTCATGACCACCCATGACCATCTCATGACCTCCTATGACCTCCCATGACCACCTCATGACCTCCCATGACCACCTCATGACCTCCCATGACCACCTCATGACCTCCCATGACCATCTCATGACCTCCTATGACCTCCCATGACCATCTCATGACCTCCCATGACCATCTCATGACCTCCCATGACCATATCATGACCTCCCATGACCATCTCATGACCTCCCATGACCATCTCATGACCTCCCATGACCATCTCATGACCTCCTATGACCTCCCATGACCACCTCATGACCTCCCATGACCACCTCATGACCTCCCATGACCACCTCATGACCACCCATGACCATCTCATGACCTCCTATGACCTCCCATGACCACCTCATGACCTCCCATGACCACCTCATGACCTCCTATGACCTCCCATGACCACCTCATGACCTCCCATGACCACCTCATGACCACCCATGACCATCTCATGACCTCCTATGACCTCCCATGACCACCTCATGACCTCCCATGACCACCTCATGACCTCCCATGACCACCTCATGACCTCCCATGACCACCTCATGACCTCCCATGACCATCTCATGACCTCCTATGACCTCCCATGACCATCTCATGACCTCCCATGACCATCTCATGACCTCCCATGACCATCTCATGACCTCCCATGACCATCTCATGACCTCCCATGACCATCTCATGACCTCCCATGACCATCTCATGACCTCCCATGACCTCCCATGACCATCTCATGACCTCCCATGACCATCTCATGACCTCCCATGACCATCTCATGACCTCCCATGAGCATATCATGACCTCCCATGACCATCTCATGACCTCCCATGACCATCTCATGACCTCCCATGACCATCTCATGACCTCCTATGACCTCCCATGACCACCTCATGACCTCCCATGACCACCTCATGACCACCCATGACCATCTCATGACCTCCTATGACCTCCCATGACCACCTCATGACCTCCCATGACCACCTCATGACCTCCCATGACCACCTCATGACCTCCTATGACCTCCCATGACCACCTCATGACCTCCCATGACCACCTCATGACCTCCCATGACCACCTCATGACCACCCATGACCATCTCATGACCTCCTATGACCTCCCATGACCACCTCATGACCTCCCATGACCACCTCATGACCTCCCATGACCACCTCATGACCTCCCATGACCATCTCATGACCTCCTATGACCTCCCATGACCATCTCATGACCTCCCATGACCATCTCATGACCTCCCATGACCATCTCATGACCTCCCATGACCACCTCATGACCTCCCATGACCACCTCATGACCTCCCATGACCACCTCATGACCTCCCATGACCATCTCATGACCTCCTATGACCTCCCATGACCATCTCATGACCTCCCATGACCACCTCATGACCTCCCATGACCACCTCATGACCTCCCATGACCATCTCATGACCTCCTATGACCTCCCATGACCACCTCATGACCTCCCATGACCATCTCATGACCTCCAGAAGAAAGCTCCTTCAACAGGACAACCTGTCACAAAATACCTCCAGCACCTCTTACCTCCGTGGCAAATGAGCTTTTCTATGCCTTGATTTTTGCTTCCCTTACACAACGAACTTGTTACGAATGTCAGCCAAAATTAGGAATAGGTATGGAGTATATATTAGAATAGGTGTTAGTTTAAGCCTCCCTAGCTGCTAGAAGAAGCGATCCAAAGAGAGGATGGCACCATTTAATATGGAGATAGGGGAACGGGGAATCTATGCAGAAAGAGCATACAAACAGTGAATTGAGAAAGTTTATGATGAGCATAGAAAAAATTAAAAAGTGTTCAGTGTGCAGAATATTTGAGAATTGAAAATATGTACCCAGGAAATTTTAGAAGGATATAAAATAGAAAAACAGCATGTGTGGAATATATGTACAAATAATTTTGATATTAAATACTGGGTTTTAGCAAAGAAAAAGAAAAAATCTTGAATAAATACCCGAACTATCAACAGGTTTCCAAAATAAATAGCATCAACAGGTTTCCAAAATTACACAAACTATGCATTAAAAAAGAAAACACTCCACACCATAAACCTGTTTCAAAATACCACTCCACACCATTAATGCGTTTCAAAATACCACTCCACACCATTAATGCGTTTCAAAATACCACTCTACACCATTAATGCGTTTCAAAATACCACTCCACACCATTAATGCGTTTCAAAATACCACTCCACACCAATAATGCGTTTCAAAATACCACTCTACACCATTAATGCGTTTCAAAATACCACTCTACACCATTAATGCGTTTCAAAATACCACTCTACACCATTAACGTGTTTCAAAATACCACTCCACACCATTAACGTGTTTCAAAATACCACTCTACACCATTAATGCGTTTCAAAATACCACTCTACACCATTAACGTGTTTCAAAATACCACTCTACACCATTAACGTGTTTCAAAATACCACTCTACACCATTAACGTGTTTCAAAATACCACTCCACACCATTAATGCGTTTCAAAATACCACTCCACACCATTAATGCGTTTCAAAATACCACTCCACACCATTAATGCGTTTCAAAATACCACTCCACACCATTAATGCGTTTCAAAATACCACTACACACCATTAATGCGTTTCAAAATACCACTACACACCATTAATGCGTTTCAAAATACCACTACGCACCATTAATGCGTTTCAAAATACCACTCTACACCATTAATGCGTTTCAAAATACCACTACACACCATTAATGCGTTTCAAAATACCACTACACACCATTAATGCGTTTCAAAATACCACTACGCACCATTAATGCGTTTCAAAATACCACTACACACCATTAATGCGTTTCAAAATACCACTACACACCATTAATGCGTTTCAAAATACCACTCCACACCATTAATGCGTTTCAAAATACCACTCCACACCATTAATGCGTTTCAAAATACCACTCCACACCATTAATGCGTTTCAAAATACCACTACACACCATTAATGCGTTTCAAAATACCACTACACACCATTAATGCGTTTCAAAATACCACTACACACCATTAATGCGTTTCAAAATACCACTACACACCATTAATGCGTTTCAAAATACCACTACACACCATTAATGCGTTTCAAAATACCACTACACACCATTAATGCGTTTCAAAATACCACTCCACACCATTAATGCGTTTCAAAATACCACTCCACACCATTAATGCGTTTCAAAATACCACTACACACCATTAATGCGTTTCAAAATACCACTACACACCATTAATGTGTTTCAAAATACCACTCCACACCATTAATGCGTTTCAAAATACCACTACACACCATTAATGCGTTTCAAAATACCACTACACACCTATAATGCGTTTCAAAATACCACTCCACACCATTAATGCGTTTCAAAATACCACTCCACACCATTAATGCGTTTCAAAATACCACTCCACACCATTAATGCGTTTCAAAATACCACTACACACCATTAATGCGTTTCAAAATACCACTACACACCATTAATGCGTTTCAAAATACCACTCCACTCCATAAATGTGTTTAAAAAAAACTTCACATCACAAACATGTTTCACAAATCATTCAAAACCAAAAGGAGGTTTCATAACCCTGCACACTATCAACACATTGTAAACGCACATCACACCACAATTAG
The DNA here is from genome assembly GCA_030386875.1 of Morinoia aosen. NCBI lineage: Eukaryota > Metazoa > Arthropoda > Malacostraca > Amphipoda > Talitridae > Morinoia > Morinoia aosen. The sequence goes on along the minus strand of CM059580.1, from coordinate 28,456,536 downwards.
GCTTCAAAAAAACACCTGACACTGTGGTATTTAGGAAACTTCAAACCACCAGCGCACACCCACCGTCTGCGTTGGAGGCAACCACACGGTCGCTGCTGGTCACCACCCCCTGCTGCTGGTCACCACCTGCCGCTGGTCTCTGCTCCTGAGTGGTGAGTTATAATTAGTCTTCCTCATAACAACAGCTATGTCAAGAGAAGACACCATTTAAAGACTAGAAATTAAGGAATCCATGCACAAGGTGTGCGGTCCCCACACCCGGCACACACAAACAGCAAGTCAGGAAGGAAATAGAAGAAAAGACAAAAAAGAGATTGCAGAGATTGCATGAAAGCAAACAAAAATGACGCAAAATGGCCTATCTACAGCTGATAGGACCTAACAGATTCCCCCTGTGAGCGCCAGTCCCCATAGGCTATGGGCTACATTAACCTAACCAACCTAAGCCTACAGCCTCCCATGCGCCCCATGAGGGGAACGAGAGAAATCAACACCACAAGACAAAGTTGGGTCGGCTGCACAATATGCCAGCCTCCCCCCACTAAATAGAAGCCCTACCTAATCCTCAGCTCGAGTTGCTAAGAAGGGATATAGCCACGTTTAAATCCATCTTTCAAAAACGGATGACATGTTTTAAGGCAAATGCGGTTCATTAAGAAACAAAAAACAAACAAATAATCTACTAAAATAAGGCCTACCTAAGTCTCAGCCCAGCACACAGTTAGGCTGAGCAGGAAATATTAGAGCAAGTTTGTGTGCAGAAAAACTTTAATCTTTGTTGAGATTAGAGTTCAGACCCAACAGACCAGTCTTATTTATCAGAAGTTAAGGATGGAAGATTAGGTGAGTTAGTTCAAGCCTCCCTGACCTCAACAAAAGCAATATAAAAGAAGAAATGATGAAGGCATCATGTAGATGGAGTCCAGAAAACAGAGCAGTTAGGCACAATGGAGTTCCCTAGCAAGTTCACTGCACAGAGAAACAAGTTGAGATGCAATTCAGAAAATTAGGGAAAAAGTTAAGTCAGAGGTGCTGACAAAAGGGAAACAGCACACAAAAAGTGGTCCACAACTGAACAAAAATCCATTCTACTTCAATAAAGAAGGTCTACTTCATGACCTTGCATCTCCCCCCTGGGTGTGCTAAGTCTTAGCTCCAACAGTTGTGTGCTTGTGAGATTTGAGCAAAACACCAAACTTGACCCACAACAGACCTCTGAAACAAATGTACCTCTGAACAAAGTATCTTTGGACAATTGCAGACAAGCTATGTTTGTAGCCATTAGAAATGAATAATGCACATAAATGATATTTAAAATAATTTGTTGAGTTATAATGGTGGATGTGGATACTTACATTGCCCATAAATTAGTTCAAGCCTCCCTACCTACAGCAAAGGTGTTCTAAAGAGAGGAAAGATGAAGGCTACATTTGGTATGGAGTTGAGAGAATGGGGAATTTATGCACAAAACATGTTTCCACACAATATGCCCTATGCATAGAACAGTTAAGAAAAAAAGGCTATAAAACAAGATAAAAGTTGAAGAACAAAGTTAGAGTTGCTGAAAAACTGGAAAGCAGTGAAGCAGAACAGAATTGTCAGTAATCAAACACACAACATTACATTTCCACACAACAAGGCACACATCACCCAGAGCTGGAGTCAGTAACACACAACACTACATTTCCACAAAACAAGGCACACATCACCCACAGCTGGAGTCAGTAACACACAACATTACATTTCCACAAAACAAGGCACACATCACCCACAGCTGGAGTCAGTAACACACAACATTACATTTCCACAAAACAAGGCACACATCACCCACAGCTGGAGTCAGTAACACACAACATTACATTTCCACAAAACAAGGCCCACATTACTCTAAAGATTAAGGTCTTGATAAAATTTACTTTGAAAATATATGGCGAGAAACTGTAGAAACTGGTTCCTAAGCCTGTAATACACTTTTTCCAATACACAGAACACTCGAACCCATTCCCAGACCGGTGAACCAAACAATCTAAGAAGGAAAGTTTGAGTGCCTCTTCACCTTCCATTGTAAACCTAATGTATATTTTCAACGTAAATTTTATCAAGACTTTAATCTTTAGAGCGTTCAATATTTGCAGTACTCACAAGTTTTTACATGATGTGTTCACCTTTATAAAAGAATTTTTTTGTAAGAATGGTTTTTCAACTCGACTTATAGAGTCTCATATTGGTAAATTTTTGGAAAAAAAGTTCAACAAACTGCCTTCTCTGGAATCAATCTGTGAGGACATTCATTTTGTTTTGTTTCCGTATTTTGGACCTCAGTCGGAGAAATTGAAGAAAGAAATTTTAGATTTGTTTGCAAAATACTTTCCGGGCATAAACTTTAAGGTGGTTTTAGTTAATAGGCTCAATTTTTTGTTTCAAAGACATTCTTCCTACCGCAATGCAGGCCTCCCTAATTTACAAATTTTGTTGTGCACCATATGCATCTGAGTACGTTGGCTTGAAGTCGCGTACTCTAGGCTGTAGGGTGGCCGAGCATTGAGGTAGGAGTTACCGCACAGGAAATATTTTATCTAGTCCTTCGCATTCAGCTATTAGGGATCATTCAGAGCATTGTGATAGCCCATTTGACATCAGTAATCTTAAAATTCTCACTAGATCAAAATTTGTCTTAGATTAAAGGGTTTTAGAGTCCTATTCATTTTAAAAAAAAAGCCAATTTTAAACAACCAACTTAGTTCTTTCCCATTGTCAATAGTTAACAGGTAGTTTTTAAGGTCAGCTGTTTGTTTGTTTGTTTTTGCAATTTATGAACTTTCTAATTCATTTCATGTTTTCCAGGTAAATTTGTTTTTGCTGAAGATGAGCAAACACTCGAAATGTTCAATTTTATTGTTTTGCTTGCAGTTTTTATTTCGAGTAAATGTTTTATACGGCATTTTTTGTTCTCTCATTTTTACTCAAAATCAGGAAGCCTCCCGACAACTTTTTTGCATATAATTCAAATATGTACTACACACAATAAACTAGTTGAGGGATAAATGGACTAACTCCCTAAATGATGAATGAATTAATTTTATAAATGGATAAATAATTATATAATGGATTAATTACAAAAATCGCACATGAAAAATTTTTCAAAAAAATGTTCTAACAAAGCTAAAGTTTAAGAAATAACTAAAATCATAAGCGGGCTTTGAAAAATACTGAGAACCAAAAATCGTTTCGAAAATTAACAAAACCAAATGTAAAATTTGAAAATAACATCATATGACCTCCAACTCAAAGGTAATTCTAAAAAACAAAAAATCTGTTATAAAACATTGCCATCCCCTCACAGCTGTACGGGTAAATGAGCCACTTTTTCTATACCTCGATTGCTTTCTTTCCTCACAACATGCTTTAACACTTTGACTGCAACGTGCACCACCGGTGGTACACGGAGGTAATTTTCACAATGCTGCTGACCAACTAGAAGTCACAAACTCAATTTCCATAAATACTTAATCAAAGCTAAATAAAGGCACGATCCAGTTCATGTTTGGTTTTTTCAAAATAGTTTACTACAATAGACTTTAAATTTGAGTTTGGTGTTCAACTCAATATTTAATAGTTACAGTCAAAGTGTTGAATATCGTCCAAAATTTGCAATAGATACAGAAATAAATTAAAATGCCTGACGTGGAACATAAGCAAATACTAAAATGTCCATGATATAATAGCCAGAAATGAAATAAAAAATAGTATGTGTAGAACATTTGCAGCAACAACCAACATTGATTACAGTTACTGAGAAGTAGTATAAAAAACAACAAATGCTCACAAAAAATATATAGCTAAATGGATTACGAAAAGCACTGAAGAAACACCCAAACCTATAAACAGGTTTCCAAAATAAGTACCAAGTGCATGTTGAGGGTTTGTGTTCAGACCAGCCAGGTGTGGGCCTACACAGTTTAAAAAACACACATACAGTAATCACTGAAACTATTATTCCTTAAAAAAAGAAAACACTCCACAGCAAATACGCGATTCAAAATACCACTCTACACCACATGCCCGATCCAAAATACCACTCTACACCATATACCCGATTCAAAATACCACTCTAGGCCATATACCCGATTCAAAACACCACTCTACGCCAAATACCCGATTCAAAATACCACTCTACACCACATGCCCGATCCAAAATACCACTCTACACCATATACCCGATTCAAAATACCACTCTACACCATATACCCGATTCAAAATACCACTCTACACCATATACCCGATTCAAAATACCACTCTACGCCATATACCCGATTCAAAATACCACTCTACGCCATATACCCGATTCAAAATACCACTCTACACCATATACCCGATTCAAAATACCACTCTACACCATATACCCGATTCAAAATACCACTCTACACCATATACCCGATTCAAAATACCACTCTACACCACATGCCCGATCCAAAATACCACTCTACACCATATACCCGATTCAAAATACCACTCTACGCCATATACCCGATTCAAAATACCACTCTACACCATATACCCGATTCAAAATACAACTCTACACCATATACCCGATTCAAAATACCACTCTACACCATATACCCGATTCAAAATACCAATCTACACCTTATACCCGATTCAAAATACCACTCTACACCATATACCCGATTCAAAATACCACTCTACACCATATACCCGATTCAAAATACCACTCTACACCATATACCCGATTCAAAATACCACTCTACACCATATACCCGATTCAAAATACCACTCTACACCATATACCAGATTCAAAATACCACTCTACACCATATCCCCGATTCAAAATACCACTCTACACCATATACCCGATTCAAAATACCACTCTACACCACATGCCCGATTCAAGATACCACTCTACACCACATGCCCGATTCAAAATACCACTCTACACCATATACCCGATTCAAGATACCACTCTACACCATATACCCGATTCAAAATACCACTCTACACCACATGCCCAATTCAAGATACCACTCTACACCACATGCCCGATTCAAGATACCACTCCACACCACAAACCTGTTTCAAAATAATCCAAAATGGCCGCAGGTTTCATAACCACCCTCTCAACACTATAAACATATTGTAAAGACACTGCACACAAAAAAAGGTTTCAAAAAACCCCCTGACATGTAGCATTTCAATACACTTCATGCAACAAGCCTGTCCCCACCGTCTGCATTGGAGGCAACCACACGGCCGCTGCTGTCCTGAACGGCTGCGTCCACAGGCGTGTTTGCATTGGTCACCACCTCACCACCACGTGCTGCTGCTCCCTGCCCCTGAGTGGTGAGTTATGATGAGTCCTAGTCATAACTGCCATCTAAAGAGAAGAGACCATTTAGTATAGACTAGAAATTAGGGAGTCCAAGTAAAAGGTGTAGCCCCAGGCCCAGTGCACAGAAACAGCAAGTCAGGAAGAAAGACAAAACGAAAAGAGATGGAAAAGATCACATGAAAACAAACAGAAATGGTACAAAAGACATAAGGCCCATCTACAGCTGAGAGGACCTAACAGTATACCCCTGGGGGCGCCACTCACCATAGCACAGGAGACACAAACCTAACTAACCTAAGCCCAATGCCTACTTTATGCCCCACCACGGGAATGACAATAGAGCACATAAGACAAAGACAGGCCGGCTACAGAGCATGCCAGGCTCCCCTACCGAAAAGACGGCCTGCCTAACCCTCAGCTTGAGGTAGTAAGGACACCGTCACATTTAAATCCATCTTTCCAAAACGGATGGCTTGTTTTGTGGAAAATGTGGTTTGTATACAAGGTACACAGACTCTGTAGACCAGTCTTATTGTTCTGAACTGGAGAATGGAAGATGAGATGAGTTAGTGCCAGCCTCCCTGACCACAACAACACAATCCAGAGAGACAAAGGAGGAAGGCAGCATGGAGTCCTGAGAACAGTGCATCTAGGTACAATGGTGGTCCCTAGCAAGATTCCCTGCACGAGTAAATAGCTTCAGAATGAAGTTAATGAAGCAAAAAAAAAAGTTTAAAAGTGTCAGAGGCGCTGCAAAGTAAACATCACACAAAAAAAGTGGTCCATAACGTAGCAGATACCATTTCTCTTTAATGGAAGAAGGCCTACTCAACTTTCACCTCATGACTCAACACCTTCCTCCTATGGGTGCAATGTACAACAGTTGTATACTCATGAGGTGAAAGATTTGACCTAAAAACAAACCTGAACCCACAACAAATTCCTCGAACAAGTTTATCTATAAAAGTTTTCATTGGTAAATTTCAGATACAAACTATAAAAATTATTCACTGAAATTATTTTTGAGTTATTGTGGTAAATGTGACTATTTTCATCACCAACAGAGTTTTTTGAATAAATAAACATTTGTATTTATCCAATTTTTACATACACACTTTTTTTGAACCAAAAAAATAATAAACAGCTCGAGTTAACCATAAAGATTAGATTAAAGAAATTATTTCAACACCTTTTTTGGGGTAAGGGAAACCTAAACTAATTGATCTAATCTAAACTTTATGGCTAACTCGATGTGTTTAAAAAAATTTTTGGTTAAAAAAGAGCGTGGATGGAAAAATTCGGTTAAATTCAAATGATGAAAGCAGTGCTTTTCCCCACAAAAACTGCAAAAAGTAAATAATTCCAGTTAATTCCAGCAGGGTTGCGGAGTCGGTGGAATAAATTTGCGACTCCGACTCCAACTCCGACTCCACCTTTCCAGAATTTGGCGACTCCGACTCCGACTCCACCTTTTCAGAATTTGGCAACTCCGACTCCGACTCCACCTTTTCAGAATTTGGCGACTCCGACTCCACCTTTTCAGAATTTGGCGACTCCGACTCCATTTCTCCAGAATTTGGCGACTCCAACACCGACTCTGCCTATTCACAATTTTGTGGCTTCAACTTCACCTATTCATAATTTATAAGATGAATATTTTATTTCTTAACTAATGCACACACACCGTCAAAAATGACGAGATTCAATACCTTTCTTCAACAAATTTTTGTTTGAGTGGAGTTTCCATGCTTTCAGCTTATTCCAAAGGTAACTTAAATTTCTTATAAGAGTAATAAACACTCAGAACACAGCATTTTTGAGCCGCAAGAGAAGTAGTTATAGCCATTTGTGTCGTATCCAAGATACAGAAATTCAGCATTACTGAAAGCAACTGCGAACTTGTGTATGTATATTTTAATATGCAATACAGTACATTGCAATACAGTATATTGTAATATACAATACAGCATATTGTAATATGCAATACCCTGCCGAACTCGGTATTCACAATACAAACTTGAGTATATAAGGCTATGGATCGCTCTAATTGTGATGAAAGTGACTTATTATAGAGCTATTGCACAACGAAAATGAGTGTATTAATTGACCGTGAACTGGAACCAAGACCGCCAGTGCAAATTTTTTCCTATGAATTATTCTTGACATATTTCCAATAGGTCGATTCTTAGGGAATCTCACGCGTAAGATAAAAAGGAGAACCAACGTACATATATACATATTTATTTATTTCTTTTAATGGCAAACGTTTCGGAATGTTTCAATTCCATCTTCAGTGCTGAAAAACATACAAAAAGGTCAAAAAGATCAAAAAACATCAAAAAACTCAAAATACAGAAAGTTCATACATGTTAAAAATAAAAAATTTTTTATAGCAAACAAACATCAATAAAACTTTAATCCTACTGATGATTCAACTACAGTAAAAACGATCATTCTCATCGGCTCATTCACATTTTTACTGTAGTTGAATCATCAGTAGGATTAAAGTTTTATTGATGTTTGTTTGCTATAAAAATTTTTTATTTTTAACATGTATGAACTTTCTGTATTTTGATGTTTTTTGATCTTTTTGACGTTTTTGGTATGTTTTTCAGCACTGAAGATGGAATTGAAACATTCCGAAACGTTTGCCATTAAAAGAAATAAATAAATATGTATATATGTACGTTGGTTCTCCTTTTTATCTTATTCTTAACAGCGTGACACAAAACGTATAAATAAACACACGACAGTCATTCTTAGTAGTAAACGGGTGCAGGCGTTGAAACCTGTGCATATATTCATTATATTCTTTATTATCGAACGACTTTTAAATTGACCACAGATTGGTAATAATCAAGATACTAGTGTACATGATTGGTCAAAAATGACGGGATCCAATGGTATCGTTTTGAAAAAATCTCAAGATAAAAAAGGCAAACAAATATATCCATTGTAATAGTACCCGCGATTAAAATACAGTATTCTCATACTTGTGACTGGTAAAACTCGTATCACAGATACGGTCATTAGGCATATTTAAAAACGTCACAAACGCACACAACAACCAAGCAAATTGTATAACATAATACCTATCTGAATTGTAATTTAAATTATTGTTCGCAAGAGGTTTTTAAAAAATTTGCCATACCTTTCAAGCATTTAAATGCCTATGAAATTTAAATGCGATGAGCCGCATTTTCTTGACAGTTGATTCGATTTTCACGCAATGGTTTTTACTTATAAACATAAGTGAGCAGATGCCTGGTTTTTCATATTTCGATGGTATTTATGATACTGAGTTTGGAGACTGGTTACAGAGTTTGGTAGAGTGTGCGAAAGGCGGAAATTGAGGGTAAATGTGAATAAAAGTAAGGTGATGAGATGTTCAAGAGGTGGAGTGTTTGGAACTTTGGATGTGAGGTTGAATGGGGAAGTTTTAGAGGAGGTAGAGCATTTTAGGTACCTCGGGTCGGATGTGACTGTTAAGGATAGTATGGAAGTAGAAGTGAAGCATCGAGTGAGTGAAGGTTGTAACACATTGGGTGCAATGAGGAAAGTTTTTGAATGCAGGAGTTTGAGTATGAATGTTAAGAGGGGACTGTATGAAAGTTTGATTGTGCCAGTTTTGTTGTATGGAGCAGAGTCCTGGGGGTTGAGAGCAGCTGAGAGGAGGAAGTTGGATGTGTTTGAGGTGAAGTGTTTGAGGAGCACGTATGGAGTAACTAGAAGAGATAGGATCAGGAATGAGTTGGTTAGGGGGCAGACTGGTGTTATCAAAAAGTTGAGCAGGCGAGTGGATGAAAGAGTGCTTGGATGGTTTGGGCATGTTGAAAGAATGAATGTTGAGCGGCTGGTGAAAAAGATATATATGTCGGAAGTGAGTGGTCTTCGAGCGCGAGGTAGACCACGGATGAGTTGGATGGGTGGGGTGAGACGTGCTTTGTATGAGAGGGGTCTGACTGTGGACGGGGCGAAAGGGATGGCTGCGGACAGAAGTGAGTGGGGGCAGTGTATAAGGAGGTCATTTTATTTTTGACGCGTTACTGGAAGCTGCTCACGTGTGATGGGGTTGACTTGTCATGTGCGGGGGGAGGGGCTGCACTCAATGAAGCGGTCGGGGTAAACCAGCTGTGGCTGTCGGGCCTGACTGTGGGAGGTGGTTGTGCTGGGCTGCTGCTGATCCTGGCAGTTCAGGTGCGGCCAGTGCTGCCTCTCTCGCCTCCTAGTGACTAAGTGTGGGGATTGTGGCCTGCTGTCGGCTACCCTCCCATAGGGAGGATAAGCGCGGTATATGTATGTATGTATGTATTTATGATACTGTCCAAGCAAGCAGATTCCCATTGTAATGAGATAGGGGAAATTACGCACGAGAACATATACTTATCATTGACGGACACCTGGTTTTTCATTATATCGGGTGTCCTGTAAAAATGTCCCCGATTTTTAATTAATTATATCTCAGCTTTAAATTAACATATTTGAATTGCCTTTGTTCACAATGTAGTAAATTTTGTTTCCTTTTTGAATAATTTAATTTTTTGAAAATCGGTTGAATAACCACTTTATAATGTCCAGTTTACTGAAAGGAGTAGAAAAATTAATTGTTCAAATGAAAAGTTTTTAAAACAATATTGATATTCTTCCTTATTTTGTAGTTTCCATAAAACTGAACACACAAAAATTTTAAGGAGTAACAAATCATTACCTTATATAACGTTTAAATAAATAAAGTAATTTTAGTATCCAACGACATACCCTCCATTTCTCTCAAGGCAAGTATTACTTCTAGCCACCATTGAACGAAGAGTTTTACCCATTATTCTTTCATTTTCTATCAGTCCTTGAAACACTATTATTGAGAACACTTGAAACTTGAATCCTCTCAGAGGGTTTAAATACTTAGTTGTATGTACAATACATCGTTATGAAATTATTCTCAACAGTAGGTATTGAGGAATGAAGAAGAACACCAGTGTTGTTTTTAAAACTTTCCCTTTGAACAATTTTTCTACCCCTTTCAGTAAATCGATCATCTTGAAGTTTATTCAACTGATTTTCGAAAACTTATACTATTTCAAAAGGAAACAAAATTGAATAAATTGTAAATAAATGACAATTAAAATATGTTAATTTAAGCGGAGATATTATCAATTAAAAAGTCCGGGACATTTTTGTGGGACACGCAGTATAGTATTGATTGTTCTTATACAATAAATGGTCAAGTGTCTCCTTTGAACAAATTAATAAATAGGTTTAGCTATTTCGTGAGCGTAATCTCTCCTATGTTAGTACAATGAAGTTTTAGGATTTAAAACTTAAGAGCAATTGGTCGAACATTTATTTCAAATACAGAAGAACTTCAAGGGAACAACAGCAAGTCGTTTCCCGAGATGCGCAAAAAGAGAAACCGTACCCAAGTTAGGCGGATCTTGAGGATTCCAACAGTACGCACAGCAGCGTCCTCTGTAGTATTTTTATTATTAAATTCCTTTAAAATGAAGACCGAAAATCTTCTTTAACGTAAGGTTAGTTTTTAAAACGACACTCGCTAAAAATAGAAGACACCCAATGGACGCGGCCGGTCATCAGCACGGTACTCCGGTAGGAAATTTTGGAGGCGTTCTGAGTAGAGAGATACAGAGTTTTAAGATGTCCGGTCGCCGACTAGATGAATATCGTATCTTATTGTAAGATTACATATAGCACTAAGATGTTAACAATTAATTGACAATTAATTACCTTGAATGGTAAGTGCCTATTCAAGAGGCTGCAAAAGCCGGGTCGAGGAGTTCAAGTCGCAGAAAGAGACTGCTTTTTATGCAAGAGAAATAAGTGAGAGTTACCAGACCCACTTTTATTAAAAGGACAACATGCTGCCCAAGCAGAGCAAGCTCAAAGATAATTTAATGACTGAACGCCAAAGCATCACAAGTAATGTTAATTAAAGCTATCTAAGGTTAATGCAGGTGTGCTAGAAGCGCAAACATGCTTAATTATAGAAAGTTAAATTTAAACACAAAAACCGGAAAAAAATATGCAGCTGCAAAACAAAAAACAACGAACAAAAAGATCTAATTTCATCAGTTTCAAATTCTTGTCTGTGAACTAAGAGAGGCCAACTGAAGAAAACTTTTTCTTCCACAAAGCCGCCATCAGAAATACGGAAAATATTCAACAGGAAATTTCATTGAACAAACAAAATTGGCTGTTCGTCTTTGATGGTTGATCTGTCTCCCTTTCACGCTCTTAGAGATACTTAACTACTGTATCTGTGATGCGAGTTTCACCAGTGCACAAGTATTAGAATATTTTAATCGTGGGTGCTATTAGGATGAAAATATTTCTTTATGGTCCACATCTGGAAGATTTCTATACAGACAATATCGAATCCCGTCATTTGACGAGTCGTGTACACAATTATGTATACTGAGTGTTTCAGAAAACGAGGTACAAAATTGCACATCAAGTAGAAAATGGCCAAATAAACACTTTTTGTCCTATGAAATTTTCACCCAAAAAATCGGGGTTGGGAGGCATTAGGTGTTTATTGTTTTTAAGGTTGAAATTTAATGGCTCAATTACTCGCGGTATTGATTCTGAATTTACTTTGCAAAAATTGTTCAAAATGTGTTCCACCTACATCTATGCACTTTTCGAATGTTAGCCTTAACGGCTGCCGAATATTAGGAAACACGTCTGGCATTAAGGTATCTCACCTGCAGCCACTGCAATTCTGGCCACAAGATCTTCCTCAGACCCAATGGGTGTAGCATAAACAAGGTTCTTCACGTGTCCCAAAAAATTGAAATCGAGTGGAGTCATGTCAGGAGATCTAGGAGGTCTTGCAACTAGCACATTTCGCCCGATCAACGTAAATTCAAAATCAATATTGCGAGTAGTTTATTCATTAAATTTCACCCTTTAAAACAATAAAATGCTAATATCTCAATGTCTCTTTCTTCGGAAAATTTTATGGAAGAAAAAGTTTTTATTTGGATATCTTCTACTTGGTGTGCAATTTTTTGCCTCTTATTCTGAATCTGAAACACCCTGTATATTACTGACAAGTGTTTTCTGAGTAGGTAATGTAGGCATTGTCTACACTGAGAAGCATAGATATGCATCAACAGTTTACTATGTATGCACTAATTCAGTGAAATTATAGTAGTTAATTCAATGACTATGCTTCAAATCCCCAAAATTATGATATACGTGTAGATAAGGTAGGTAAGATTTGCACACTGCCTTTTCTTCTTTGTATCTACACTATGCAGGGTAAAAATGCAGAAAAAGTGTCATATTATTGCTCAACACTATGTTACATTTCGGCTATAATAAGCAAAAGTTGTTCCGCTTTCATTGCAGGGGCCTGACGTTTTTGGAAAGTTTTTTTTACGAATAAAAGTCACTTCTAGCTTCTTTGCGTGTATTATGTTACTACCTCTTATTTTCGTCTAACTTTTACTTTGTATTGGACACTTTGTTATTTTAATAAACGCCCAGGTTCTTCTCATTTCGTGTTTTTTGGAGCAATTTGAAACGTTTCCAGCAAGAGAATTTGTACTATCGCATAAATGCAAAAACCATTGCAGCTGAGATAGTGCATTGTTTTCAGTTACAATGTGTGTGTGACTGTAAGTGAAGTTTTTGCTGGTGTGTGTAATTATTTTCATTGCAGCTCGTTTACATTGTATTTTTATTTTTTTTTCAAGTGTCTCAATGCCGATATAGATAACCTTACAACATTTCCAAATCTTCCTTAACAAGAAGTAATTAATTACATAATGCTACAAAACAAATACTATTTCAGTTTTTTAAAACGTATCAACATAATTATAAAATTCTGCATTTCAGCGTATACTAGCTTAGAAACTGGGGAGTGATACGAAGATAAAAATTAAACATGATGATGATATAGTGAAATACAATATAACTCTGAAAGAACCAAATTACATTCAAGGAATAACTTGAGAAATGAGCATAAATTTTTATTATTAATACATGTTAACTTGACTTAAAAACACGGAAGCCACATCAATTTTGATAACATGACTTGAAAACTAGAAGTCTTTGTGCACTAGACCATAGCTTCAGGTTTCGGCAAAGACTACTCATTGGCAATGAATCATAACCAAAAGACTAGAAATGTTTATGATCATTTTCAATCAATGCATCATTTTGAGCATACAGAGTTACCACTCTTTATGTGAGTACAACGTATTGCATCAGCTGAAATGTTCAGCAAGTAACTTGCAACACATTTACTACTATTTTCCAGTTCCTATGTATTAATTGAAGGAAAAATGAACAAAACAGAAATATACAGAATGAATTTGCGATGCTTTCAATTACTAATTCCTGCTTTTAACTGCAAAATATACATTAATGCTGGGTACAAAAATTATATTTCGCACTCGTAGGTTTCTCATATATATCTGTGCAAACCCTCAATGACTAGATAACATGACGGTATTAGGTGATAGGAATAAATACGCTGTTTCAAACTTAGAACAAAACAATCAACGAAAACATTGCATATTTTTTAGATTTTTCAGCAAAGCATTCTAACTCTGTTTTGGTTTACTTCTAGTTTTAAAGAATTATAAATAATTTTTAGCAAAAATTAGAATCGAAGACACCAAAAAATAGCGACTCCAACCACGACTCTTCCACATCCGAATGAACGACTCCGACTCCACCACATTCTGAAAAGCGACTCCGACTCCATCACACTTCAGAGTAGCGACTCCGACTCCGACTCCACCACACTTCAGAGAAGCGACTCTGACTCCGACTCCACCACACTTCAGAGAAGCGACTCTGACTCCGACTCCGACTCCACCCTAAAACATCCGACTCCGGCGACTCCGACTCCCGACTCCGCAACCCTGAATTCCAGCCTCCCTAACCACAGCAGAGGTGTTTCAAAGAAAGGCACCATTTAGCACGGAATTGACAAAGCTGGGAATCTATGTTCAAGGTGTCGGGTCTCCACACCCTGCGCATAGAACAAGAAAATTGACAAAGGAATTTCATGAAACAAGATGAAAGTTGAAGAAGATAGTAGTAGGTGTTGAAAAACAGGACAGCAGTCAACCGAACAAAGATGGTTCTTAACCTAACAAAAGCATTTTATTTCAACAAAAAGAAGGCCTATCTAACTCTCAGCTCAGGCCCTCACATAGTCCCCCTGGGAGCGCCAATTCCCATAGATACAATAGTTATATCCCAGTGAGAGGCCTCCATCAGCGCCCCCAACAACATGAGCATGTTTCATAATCCTCAACACCGTAAATATATTGTAAACACACATCACACCACAAACAGGCATCAAAGAAACACCTGACACGGTTAGTATTTTGAAAAACTCCACACCACCAGCGTGCACCCACCGTCAGCATTGGAGGCAACCACACGGCCGCTGCTGTCTAGGACGGCTGTGCCCACAGGCGTGCCTGCGCTGTCCACCTGCTGCTGCTGGTCACCACCTCACCACCACATGCTACAGTTCTTTGCCCCTGAGTGGTGGGTTACAATGAGTTTTAGTCATAAGAACAGATATCTAAAGAGAATAAACCATTTAGGATAGACTAGAAATTAGGGAATCCATGCAAAAGGTGTAGCCCAACGCCCAGTGCATAGAAACAGCAAGTCAGGAAGGAAGACAACAAAAAAAAGTTTGAAAAGATCACATGGACACAAAAAATACAAAAGACAGAAGGCCTATTTACAGCTGATAGGACCAGACCCAACAGTGTCTCCCCTGGGGGCACCAGTCCCCACAGCATGGGGTACACAACCCTACCTAACCTGTCTCCCCTAGGGGCACCAGTCCCCACAGCATGGGGTACACAACCCTACCTAACATGTCTCCCCTGGGGGCACCAATCCCCACAGCATGGGGTACACAACCCTACCTGACCTGTCTCCCCTGGGGGCACCAGTCCCCACAGCATGGGGTACACAACCCTACCTAACCTATACATATCACCTACCTCATGCCTCACAAAGAGAATGAGAATCAAAGCAAAAAAGATTGCTTGGTGTCACTGCATGCCAGCCTCTGGCTTCCAAAAAGAAGGCCTACCGAAACAGCTCGAGTTAGTAAGGAGCAATACAACACATTTAAATGCAGCCATCCAAAACAGATGGTTTGTTTGTGACAAATGCGGTCTATATTTACAGGTACACAGACCTCACAGACCAATCTTACTTTTCTGAGGTAAAAAATGGAAGATTAAATAAGGTCTAACTATAAATAAAATAGCAAGGATGGTCACTTTTAAAATAGATATTATTTCTCAGAGTTTAATGACTATTATTAGACTATTAAGCTCTCTAAGAAATAATGTCTACTTTTTAAAGTGACTATCCGTGCTATTTTATTTATAGTTAGATTTTGCAAATGGCAAAACACTGGAGTAAATCATTAAATAAAACAGTGCAAGCCGCCCTGACCATAACAAAGGCCAGCCATAGAGACAAAGGAGGAAAGCAGTATTTGGAGTCCAGAGAACAGAGCAGCTGGGCACAACGGTGGTCCCTAACGAGATCCCCTGCACAAGGAAACAAGTTGAGGACGAAATTCATGAAATTGGAATTAAGTTAAAAGTCAGAGGTGCTGATAAAAGGAAATGGAACACTAAAAAAAGGTCCATACCTGAACAAAAAACTATTTTAATTCAACAAGAAGAAAGTCTACTTCATGATTTTGCATCTTATTTGTGTGAGTGGCGCTTTTCAGCTCCAACAGTTGTATGCTCATGAGACGGAAGATCATGCTTAAGGGCACGGTTCGGGTCTATTTTCAGATTATGGTCATTTTTCAGTTTATAAACTCATCTTATAGAGATTTTTCTTGCGCATCCAACGATATAATTGGCTTGCAAGTAAGTCAATTGGTTGGTCTTCTCGACGGGGTAAAAGACGCGCACTAGTGTGACCTTGGGGGTGCGCCAATGGATGGGTGACCTCCCTCTTCCCCCCCATTATGAGCCAGTATTGAGTGTTTCTCTACTGGAATAGCAAGAGAGTTCATTCATGGCCTAACTTGAAATGCTTTTGTACTCAAACGAAACATAGTATTACTGTGATAAATTATGATGGTGTAATTGAGTGTTTGTTTTGAGTCCGGCTGCTGAGTCATCAGCTAATTAGCTGGCTATGTAAACATAAGCGCCTCCCGGAGTTTTGAAGCTACAGGAATGGCAATTATATCAATCGAAAGGGCTTAAAAAGAGCTACAAAGCAATACAGGTTTTTGAAAAAAAATTTAGTCAGCATTGAGAATAAAAAATTGTTGAAAAATTAACCGTTTTGAAACTTATATTTATTGACTTCTGATATGGATCCTTACCCACTATTTTGAAGGTACATAAAAAGGTACAGAATCACTGATAAGACTCAATTAAAAAATTAGTACAGAACGAAAAATTTTTTTTTTGGAAAAATGGCTTTTCTGAATACTCACCTTCTTGACTTTTGAAAACCTACTCCTCCCACCGTTTTGAAGGTACAGAGATGGCGAGCATACCAATCAATAGCGATTGAAAAGGAAAATAGATCCGGTGCAAAAGTTTTTTTAAATTTCAATTCACCTTGAAAATTAGAAGCAAATTATTCAAAAAAGTGGAAAAAGAGGTCATTTTTTGGGAAAAAAGTTCTCAAAATTCAAAAAATCAAATAATCAAAAACTTTTGCACCGGATCTCTGGACAAGACAATTTGCTATCTAGAGAATATTTTCTGAGTTCTGTGAGTTGAAAATTGTAGGAGGAGTAGGATTTTCTGCAACACATGTTTTTTCATGTTTTTTTAAGAAAAATCTTATTCACGTATGGTTACAAAAAATTTGCACAAATCAAAAAAGATATTAATAACAATTTACATCGACGGTAGATATCTCAGAAAAATCCACCGAGAACTTACAGACTTTTTTTTTAACCCGAACCGTCCCCTTAACCATCAAATGTTGACGTGCAACAGCCCACCTGAAACAAATTTACCATTGAAGAAATTTTTATTGGTTAATTTCAGATGTAAACTACATAAATCATACACTAAATTATTTGTATGAGTTATAGTGATACGTAAATGTGCCTATTGTTATTGCCAATAAACCCCATTTCTAAATAAATGAACAATTGAATTCTACCCGTTTTCCATTCACACTAAATTTACAAACCAAAAATATGATTAAACAGTTTGAGTTAACAATAAAGATCAGATGACTTAGCTTAAGCCTCCCTAACCACAACAAAGGCGTTCTAAAAAGTCTCCATCTCCATCTAGTTATGGAGTTGAGGGAACAGGGAAACTAAGACCAAGGTGTGATCCCCAAACAGAAGAATACAGGTACACAGACCCCAGTGAGTTGAGAAAAGGTTGTAAAAACATGATGAAATTTCGGGAAAGAGGCATAAAAACTGTGAAGCAGCAAAGGAAACTGAATAAAATGACATAAGCATTATATAAAAACATTTACTCTTGGCATTCAGACTAGCTAGTTTCGACTAAAACAAGGTCATCATCAATTAAAATACCATCTGTAAACAGAAAAAACATAAATACCGTTTATATATAGTAGAGAAATATATAACAGTGAAATATTAAGAAATTCTAAGATATAGTGAATAGAGGAGCGGCAGATTGGTCAATATTTAACACAGGCCTAAGTTTAAAAATGTACAATGATTCTAAAATTTGCAAATCAGTATTAGAAGTACAATCTAAAGTTTTCAAATGATTCAGAGAGAAAGGATGATTGGTGTTGTCACAGTGTTGTCTAGGAGATGAATGAGGTGCGACTGAAAGCGTTAGTTTGGGTCGGAAAGATTTGCCTAGATGTTGATAGAATCTAATGGCGGACTGTTTCTGCGTACTCCCAATGTAGGAGCTCTGGCAAGCTCCGCATTGAAATTCATAAATAATATTGGAGAGTAACACAGAAGGCAGCCTGTCTTTGAATTGAAAAAAGTTTTTAATAGAGTGATTATTCTTTAATGATTTCTGGAAATTCAAATGTGGGTAATACTTCGCTAAAATATTACTAAAATATTTGGTCATTGAGTGAATTTGGACCAATGAACGGAAGTGATACGAATATCTTCCGCTTATCCACTGTGTAAACCGGAGGTTTCGGTTCAAAAATTTTGTCAAGGAATTTACGAAGAATATTATCGAATATCGTATGTGGGTAACCATCATTTTTTTATTTATCTTCCCTCAGCATTTTATAAAAAAAACTGATATCCTCTGGGCCTATTTTAAAAATAATGGTTACCCACATACGATATTCGATAATATTCTTCGTAAATTCCTTGACAAAATTTTTGAACCGAAACCTCCGGTTTACACAGTGGATAAGCGGAAGATATTCGTATCACTTCCGTTCGTTGGTCCAAATTCACTCAATGACCAAATATTTTAGTAATATTTTAGCAAAGTATTACCCACATTTGAATTTCCAGATATCATTAAAGAATAATCACTCTATTAAAAACTTTTTTCAATTCAAAGACAGGCTGCCTTCTGTGTTACTCTCCAATATTATTTATGAATTTCAATGCGGAGCTTGCCAGAGCTCCTACATTTGGAGTACGCAGAAACAGTCCGCCATTAGATTCTATCAACATCTAGGCAAATCTTTCCGACCCAAACTAACGCTTTCAGTCGCACCTCATTCATCTCCTAGACAACACTGTGACAACACCAATCATCCTTTCTCTCTGAATCATTTGAAAACTTTAGATTGTACTTCTAATACTGATTTGCGAATTTTAGAATCATTGTACATTTTTAAACTTAGGCCTGTGTTAAATATTGACCAATCTGCCGCTCCTCTATTCACTATATCTTAGAATTTCTTTATATTTCACTGTTATATATTTCTCTACTATATATAAACGGTATGTATGTTTTTCTGTTTACAGATGGTATTTTAATTGATAATGACCTTGTTTTAGTCGAAACTAGCTGGTCTGAATGCCAAGAGTAAATGTTTTTATATAATGCTTTCGTCATTTTATTCATACTGAAAATACGCTACCCGCGAAATTGTGCAATTTCTGATAGCAAAACTGAATTTGAGTAATCAAACAAAGAACATTTCACTTCTACACAAAAGGCCCACCTCACCCAGAGCTTGAGTTAGGAACAAAGAACATCACCACATCCCACTTCTCCAAATCCAGCCCTGTACATGCAGGTGGTGTGAGCCAAATGGCCTGGATGGCCAGTGGTATGTAGACTCGACGCACCTGTCTAATTTTTCAAAACGTACATCTGAAATTTTCCGGAAAAACTCTCACATAATAAAGCATTCACTGTACAAATATATACCCACACACACGAATGCACGAAGCAACACGTGTCCACTTGAACAACCAACTTTTACGCAGAAAATAAGGCCAAGGAAAACCCACCAACTGCACAAGTCTCAACAGAGAGTAACAAAATATTATGCCTAGGAATCTGCAGTCTAAATTTCCACCGTCTGCATGCATGTTTATGTGGCCTGAGCGATTCAACCGATTGAATTGCTTAGCAGCAAAAAACATGCATGCAAGCAGCCAAAAAAGTTAGACTGGGATAGTGACCACTTCTATACACATAGAATGCATGTATACTTCTAATGCAATTCCTCACAAAACGGTACTTAGCGTACAATTTGTCTGAGCAGCAGGTGTTAGAGCCGGTTTGTGCACTGAAAAATTTCAATCTTTTTTGAGATTAGAGTTTGCAGTGCTTAATTGACCCCAATCTAGATCCCAAGAAAGGAAGGAGGGAAGCACCATTTGCAATGAGACACTGGGGAATCTATGCACAAGATGCATCCTCACAGCCTTCACCTAGAAACCGCAGTCAAGATTAAATTAGTTAGTTTAGGGCGTCCCTGACCACAACAAAGATGGTCTCAAGAACATATGGCACAGAGGACCATTTATTCTGGAATTGCCAGAGCAGGGAACTTGTGCACAGAGTGTGTTCCCACACAAGACCTTGCACATAGACCCAGCAGGTTGACAAGTAGGCTTCCGAAACAAAAAAAGTTCAGAAAGTAATAGATGTTAAAAAAGATACTTCCAAATAAATGAGATAGTCTTCAAACTGAAAAATATCATGTAATTCTAATGAAAAAGGTTGCTTTAACTATTTTAACAATAGGAAACCTATTTAACTATCAGCTGAAGACTTTGCATCTTTCCCCAGGGAGTGCTGATTCTTTCCCCAGTCGTGCCCTTCTGAGAGGTCATGCATTGTAGATCAAATTCGAGGCTGACGAAAATGCTTGGTTATAAATTAGTTCAAGCCTTCCTTACCACCACAAAGGTATTCCAAAAAGAGGAAAGAGGAAGGCATCATTTAGTGTAGAGAGAATGGAACATGGTAACTATGCACAAAGTGTACAGAAATAGAGAGTTGGTAAAGAAGTTTATGCAACAAGATAAAAGTAAGAGAAGAAAGTAGTAGGTGCTCAAAAACAATACAAGAGTGAACCAAAAACATAAAAAAAAAATATTTAAACAAGAAGAAAGCCTTTCAAACTCTTAGCTTGAGACCTCACATTCTCCCCTAAGCACACTAATTTCTATAGATACACAAGTTACCACTCCCCCCCAGGGCTCCGACTTTGCAGAATATAACAATTCACAAGACTTCAGGTCAGTCCCTCAGTAGTTTTAAATCCCTCTCTAACTCACACAATTTGTGTCTTTCAGTTGTGAGGCAGCCAAGTGTCGTGTGCTACCTCATGTACACACAAATGTACTCACTCCTTGACAGCCCGGTACTTGCTCATGTTACTGTGATGCAGGTGTGCAGTGACATAGATACAAGTCAGAGGAGTTCAACCAAAGAAAAGAGAGTCCAGAAAATTTAAATGGCTTAAAAGAAAAAACTTGGTTGCTAGCAAAACCAGAGCTCCACAAGCAATTGTCAAACATCAGAATTTTTTAGGGAAAACATACTATTTCTTAAACCTAACAAAACGAGCAATTTATTTTATTTTTGTGTCAGCACAACTGCATCTGAAAATATTAAGTCTACCACAAGAAATATGCATAAATATTGGTCAAAACAAATTTAATAATTATTTTATCATTGGATGGAGATGATATAACATGAAAGCAATGAAATCATTTTGCATACTTGATAAATTCATTTTCTGTGCTTATTTCAAACAAACCTAACTAAAGTCAAAATTACTTCAAGTAAAAAAAAGACCAACCAGATTGACACTAGAAAAGACCATCCATAAAAAAATTATATTCCATAAGCTAGCTTAAGCCTCCCTAACTTCTACAAAGGCATCATAAAGAGAGGAAGGATGAAGGCACCATTTATCATGGAGTAAAGGGAATGGGGATATATTGACTCGAGGTGTGCTCCACATGGAAACTGTTCAGAAGGCAACATAAAATTTAAAGAAAGAGCCCCTGATAAACAAGACATCAGTGGTGCAACTAAAGACAGTCGTACACAGAGTAGAACACAGTTTATTCCGATGACTATCATCTAAGGACCTAACATTTTCCAATAGGAGTGCCAATTCCCATCCACACATTACTTTCATCCCCCTCAGAAGTTCTGCCTTCAAACTCTCAGGGCATCAACTACAATTTATCTCAGTTGAAACTAACACAATCTGCAATAGTGATAAGAGTCAAGTGCAACCCACAAAATGGGGACTGTGCCACAGACACACTAGAGTCCATGATCATCTCGGTTTATTTAAAAAGTCCCATGAAATAAATTGTGACTTGAACCTTAAAAAAAATACCACTGCTTGCTATTATTATTAATATATAAGAAAGTTTTAGCCTCCTTTTACCATGACAAAGATGTTCCAAGAAAGGAAGGATGAAGGCACCATTTAGTATGGAGTTGAGGGAACGTGGAATCTATGCACAAGGTGAAGAGAGCTAAGAAAGAAGATCATAAAACAAGAAAAAGTTGAAGAAGAAAGTAGTAGGTGCTGAAAAACAGGACAGCAATGAACCGAAAAGGATGGTCCGTAACAAAACAAAACCTATTCTATTTTAACAAAAAGAAATCCTACCTAACCTTAAGCTTGGGCCCTCACATAGTCCCCCTGGGAGCGCTAATTCCCATGGACACAATTGTTGTCCACTGCTTTTCAAGATACCAAGAGACATCAAGTGATACCTGAGGCAGGCGCAGCAACAAGGTTGATGACCTGTCCGCTGAGGAAGGAGGACGTGGAGCTGCTGCTGGCAGGTCCATGAGCGTCCACACACAACGCAGCCTTCACCTGTGCAGCCAAACCAGGCAAAATAAAGTGGATAAAACCAGAAGCATAACTCCACTAGTCTACTGTAGGATTTTCATTGTTATAACGAGTGTACACAATTTTGACATTTTCTTTAGACTTATCTTTCAGATGTGGATGACCAACAAATATATCCATTCTAATGATACCTGCAAATAATATACTCTTGTACTAGTGCGCTGGTGAAACTTGTATTGGAGATACAATCATTAAGCATCCTTTAAGAGTGTGAAAGAGACACACCAACCAATTTAATATGCCCAATGAGATTCCCATTGTAATAACATAAGAGAAATTATGCACAAAAATATGTAAATTTAGTTATTTATAAATTTAAGGAGGCCCCTGGCATTTTATTATATAGCATTGATTGTTTTATGGTTCTGTTAACTGTAGGTTAGAGGAGTTCCATTTCATCTACATTCCAATTACACTCCCCTGTTTTCTTTACCTTTACTTGTGTTCTGCTTGTAAGATATGGAGATGTTGGCAGTGTTATGACATGGGCAGTGTTCTTGGAATTACTGTAGTACAAACATTTGTCACCATGCGTAAAATTTGAATTACATTGCACATATACAAGGACATACACTGCAGACACAAGGAGATTTGGCCAGGGTATTGTCTACCAAGTACAGATTGGATGCCACAGCCCTCACTAAAACTTGAAACTTTTATAATACAACACAACAGAAGCAGCTGCAGTTTATTTCAAGTTTTGCTCAAAACAGACAGAAGAAAAAGATGAGAAAACAGAAGAAAATGACAATATAAGAAAGAGATCATCAATAGACCCAGATGCCATGCCCCAACAACAACAGCAGGTCTCATCAAATGCTCAGCCAACATTCAAGTGCTAACACAATGACATAACACATCAGAGTACAATGTAGAACAGATCTAGGCATTCATTTGAAATTACTTACCAATTTATTCCAATGCAAAATTACAGCAATGCAGCAATAGCTTTAGTGACAGTGTATTGAACTGGAAATTTTGTACAGAAATATTCCAAGTTCATCACAAAAGTCAGCACACTTCACTGGTGAAATGAACTGTACAGATGACATTGAGCCCAGCAATTGAGTTCAGCTGTTCCAACAACAGTTCAGCTGAAGTTGTTGGCTTTAGGGAAGAGGTGGAAGCAATGCTCAGTGATTGCTTGATTGCGAGTTGGTTTCAGCCTTCCTTACCACAATAAAGATGTTCCTAGAGAGCAAGGACAAAGGTACCATTTAGTGTGAAGTGAAGAGAATGTGGAACATTTGCACAAGGTATGTTTCAGCACAAGATCACCTGCACACAGAAACAACAAATTAGAAAGGAAGTTCATGAAACAAAATAAAAGTTGAAGAAAAAAGCAGAGGTGATAAAAAACAGGATGGCAGTCAATGGGAAAAGACAGTCCTTAAAAAATGCAAAATTTATTTAAACAAAAAGAAGGCTTACCCAACTCTGAAATTGGAACTTTACACTTTCCACAAAAAAAAAAAAACAATGAAAAGAAAAACAGCACTGGAATAATTAACACAAGAACAGCTACAAAAAGAAAGAAAAGCAAGAAAAGAAATGAAAAAATAAACATGAAAGACAATAAAAAATGAGACAAGAAAAAAGAAGGAGAGCATTTCTTCAGAAGCTGAGGGTAATCATAGAAATCATAAGAACACTTTTTCTTTTTATCATATTGACAATTAAATGAGGTACAACAATCAATCTCAAGGTGTGCTTCATTGAACCTAGTCAAACCTATACATCATCAGGATTGACAAAGGCAAAACTTTTCCAAACCCATCCTACTTGGCCTGATAAAAATTTTGCTCTGCCATGTCAATACTAGTCAAAGTTATCCTCATATTCACCTCTCATATTAAATGAACAGAGGAGTGTACTTCCCATTCCTATCAAGATCTATCATTCATTCTAGTCACGGTAGAGGAAACAAAGTAGGGTCAAACCAGTCTTTTTTTTGGCGACTGTGTGGGTTTACTGACGTCACGGCAACGAACCATTAGCAGCGCTCATATTGCATCTGGTAGCACTGCTACCCCCAAATCTGGCTCCACTAAAGTCCTAACGACATGGCGTTTGGTGACCATCATAAAGTTTGTTTGAAATAAAGCCTTTCTATTGGCTAGTCAAATAAGAAGAAGTGTATTTTCTCGCATCAAAATAACCCTACCTAGTTTCCTCTACAGGGCTTCCTATTCCTATCAAAATCTATCAGTCACTCTAGTCAAACCTAGACTAACTAAACCCATCCATAGCTACCCTATCCTTGCACATCCTATTCTAGCCCAGCCAATCCTCACTTTACTATCCTCACCAAGCCTTCCTCTTCCTATCCCAACTGTTAACTTATGCTCACAGCAATAGAGTCACATTGTGTATCAGTGCTACAAATTCATTGAAATTGACTTTGGAGCAGAAAAATAACAGAAGCCTGAGCCAGCAGATCACCAGAAATGGCAGCATTAGGTTGAGCATCAGTCAAAATGCACATCAAATATTAATTTGGCGTTTGAATGAACAAAGGACGCACATTCCTTACCACACATCAAAGTGTACACGTGTGCAGAACACAGAAAAAAGCATAGAAGAGATCAGATCTAGTGTTTCTAGTGCATATCTTGCTCATGGGCTAGACCTACTAACAAACCATTCAATATGATCAAATTTTATGATGAATTGCTCAAAGAAATTTACCATTTCTGAAATAAATTCACTATTTCTTGAACAAAGTTCCTATTTCTCAAACAAATTCACTATTTCTGTAAACATCAAACTATACATCAATCATTCACCTAGCATACATAGCATCACATTCATAGCCGGAGTGACACAAAGCTTTGACTTGATGCAAGTATACCAATCCGCGAGTTTTTGATGAAGAAGAAAATTCCTCCATAAAAGAAACTCGTGAAATTTTATTACATAATATCTTTATTTAACCAACAATAAAACTGCCATACACACCTATAAAACAAAGGCTATTATTATGTGCACTCGTGAAACTCCTATCAAAAAATCATTAAGCTTCCTTGACAGCGTGATAAACTGGTAGACCGACTGAGCTCTAACATGGCTTTCCAATGAGTTCCCATGCTATTCTATTGCTTTCTAATACCTTGCCAAGTCTCAACCGCTGATATTCTATTCAACCTAATTTAACCTACCAATACACATGATATTCTATACAACCTAATCTAACCTACCAATACACGAGATATTCTATACAACCTAATCTAACCTGCCAACACACGTGATATTCTATACAACCTAAACAAACCTACCAATACACGTCATATTCTATACAACCTAATCTAACCTACCAATACACGTGATATTCTATACAACCTTATCTAACCTACCAATACACGTAATATTCTGTACAACCTAATCTAACCTACCAATACACGAGATATTCTATACAACCTAATCTAACCTGCCAAAACACGTGATATTCTATACAACCTAATCCAACCTACCAATACACGTGATATTCTATACAACCTAATCTAACCTTCCAATACATGTGATATTCTATACAACCTAATCTAACCTACCAATACACGTAATATTCTGTACAACCTAATCTAACCTACCAATACACGTGATATTCTATACGACCTTATCTAACCTGCCTATACACGTAATATTCTGTACAACCTAATTTAACCTACCAATACACGTGATATTCTATACAACCTAATTTAACCTACCAATACACGTGATATTCTATAAAACCTAATCTAAACTACCAATACATGTGATATTCTATACAACCTTATCTAACCTGCCTATACACGAAGTATTCTGTACAACCTAATTTAACCTACCAATACACGCGATATTCTATTCAACCTAATCTAACCTGCCTATACACGTAATATTCTGTACAACCTAATCTAACCTACCAATCCACGTAATATTCTGTACAACCTAATCTAACCTACCAATACACGTGATATTCATTCCGACTCCCAATCTGCTGGGTTAAGGCACCGAAAATTGTGGAGTTGATGAAGCTTGTATCACAGATACGCTCATCTCACACTGCAGGCTGGTGGGTGTGGCACACGGACCGACGGATGCGGCTACTTTCATAAAATGATTTCCCATGGCCAGAAATTCACCTCATAAATTCAGCAGAGTCCTATTCACACAAAAGTGTAGTTCAGATTTGCTGGAAAATTTTGCCTCAGAATGAGATCTATTATCCTTAGACACCATATTGTTTTGAACTACAAAACCCTATAACAAAAAGTTTGGAATACAAAACTGTTTGCTGCAATCAATCACTTCAACTACAGCAGGCAAAACTGAAGTTTAATATCCAGTTCGAATTTCAAGTGAATTATTGTAAATAATATCGGAAAATGAACATTAACTGGATCATAAATTCACTTTAGCTTTCATGAAAATGGAGTTAGTGCCTACTGGTCGGTCAGCAGCATTATGAAACTCTCCTCTGTGTACCATCAGTGACTCATGTTGCACTCGAAGTGTTAAGGAGAGCAGCATTTCATTTCCCAATTACTATCCCTTTAAATAGAAAAATGCAAACCATTTCAGAAAAGGTAGCCAAAGCTCATTTCCCATATTAATTTCAATCCAGTTATTCAGAAAAATGGCAACCATAATTGGTCAATGTGAAGTTTAATGCAATCACGGAAAATAAGAATTCCGATCTTGGGAATCACTAAAGGAACCCATTTAAGAACGTTTTACATGATTGACATTTTGCTCGCTGATGCGTTATTTTCGAATTATTGAACTTTGAAGTTGGCCTTCGTGCCATAAGGAAACATGCGCGCGAAACGGAATTTAATTAATAATGGAAGCTATTACAAACGTAAAGAGGTTGGGTCGTGAGGGGGAGGCACAATTCTTCTAGTGACAAATCTATACTATAATAAGAGCCTCGTCCGTCCGTCGGTCCATCCGAAGCCAGCCTGCAGTGTGTGATAAGCGTATCTGTGATACCAGCTCCAGCCCTATATATTTTGACGGGCCGTGTTCACACGGCATCATCAACTCTCGAGAGGTTGAATCTTTTTTATTTCTTATGGCCTTTCTTTCATTACGCCTTCTTTCCTATTTCAATAAAGGGGGGTGGACTAGTATCAATAAAGCTTCTAACCCACACATTAGGGTGACGACAGCAATCTTGTTTACATCGGCTCCAAGATGGCGACCATCATGGGCGCCCCCATTTTGGAGCCGATGTAAACAAGATTGCAGTCGTCACCCTAATGGGTGGGTTAGAAGCTTTATTTATAATTTTCACTAGAAGAACTGTGCCTCTCCCTCACGACCCAACCTCTTCAGGTTTGTAATAGTGGGTTAGCTTCCGTTATTAATTAAATTCCGTTGCTTCCTTTCGCGCGTGAAGGCCAACTTCAAAGTTCAATAATTCGAAAATAACGCATCAGCGAGCAGAATGTCATTCGTGTAAAACGTTCTTAAATGGGTTCCTTTAGTGATTCCTAAGATCGGAATTCTTATTTTCCATGATTGCATTAAACTTCACATTGACCCCATAATTTTCTCATCCCTAGCCATTCAAATATTTGACCAACATATCATGAAGTACATGAGTGTATCTGTGACACAGGCTTTATCCCCTCATGGGTATAGATAAATTATTGAGAGGGTATAACAATTAAATGACTATCTAACCTAATAATACCCATTGTGTGTTTATTTATATATCTGTTTGGTGTCCGCTTCTTAAGAAACATAGGATGTCTGAGTTTGCAGTATCATGGATACCGAATTCCTCAGTATTACATTAAAAGATGGCCTTTACATGCCTTGATATGTTAGACATTTTATCAGGATAGGTTCGTTTAGGATAGGTGTGATTAGATTAGGATAGCGAAGGTTTGGTAATATTGACAGAATTTTTTCAAAGGTCCACCTTGCTTAACGATGACATTGTCCAAGCTTAACTTTACATGCATTGATATGTTTGAATAATACCAGGATGTGTTTGTTTAGAATAGGATAGATTTGGTTAGATTATGATAGGATAGGTTAGCATAGGTTAGGTAATATTGTCTGAATTTGTACACAGGTCCACCTAGGAATTTTCACGGGTACTTCTACTAACTAAAAATATCCTTAGTTTGTTTGTTTTGAGTCTGCTTCTTCCATTTCTCTGTCATGCTCATAAAGATAGCCATATGACCGTATCTGTGATGCGAGTTTCACCAGTGCACAAATGCAATAATATTTTTTATCACAGGTACTGTTAGGATAGATATTTTTGCTAGTCATCCACGCCTGGAAATTTTGTACAAGAAAGGTATTGAATTCCGTCATTTTTGGCGGGCCATGCACACTAGGCCTAATAATACCCATTGTGCGTTTATTTATTTATCTGTTTGATGTCTGCTTCTTAAGAAACATAGGATGTCTGAGTTTGCGGTATCATGGAGAACAAACTCCTCAGAGTATTGAAAGATGGCCTTACATGCATTGATTTGTTTGACATTTTATCAGGATAAATTCCGTTTGAACATGATAGGTTTGGATGGGTAAGTAATGTTACGTAATATTTTCACGGGTCCACCTAGCTTAACGATGACATTGTCAGTGGAATTTCCATGCGTCCTGCTAGTACCTAATAATACACCTGGTTTATTTATTTGGAGTCCACTCCTTCCGTTTCTCTGTCACGCTCATAAGGATAGTTATAATGATTGTATCTTTGATACCATTTCAGCAGTGCTATATGTATAAAAACATTTTTTACCACGGGTACTCTTAGGATGGATATATTTGTTTGTCATCCACAACTGAAAAATTTCTTCAAGAAAGGTATGGAATCCTATCATTTATGGCAAGCCGTGCACACTTGTATGGGTAAATGTGAAGGACTTGACCATAATCAATTTTCCACTTTTTGATCAACAAATATTGTTGATGAGACCAAAATAAGCAAGTTTTCTTCAATGCACTTTCCGGCGGAAATGAGTATTTTAAAAGTTATGGCATTAAATGAGTTACCGGAACTCCATTGTGCATCACCCTATTACAAACGTAAAGAGGTTGGGTCGTGAGGGGTAGCCACAGTTCTTTTAGTTTTATAATTTTCACTAAAAGAACTGTTGCTATCCCTCACGACCCAACCTCTTTACGTTTGTAATAGGGGGTTTGCTCTTCGTCGGCTTGGTTGGCGCGCGGGAACGCCTGTTTACTTTCACGTCGGACCGCGCGGTATATTTTTCCCCGACTCAAAGACTGGAGTTACGGTAACTCATTTAATGCCATAACTTTTAAAATACTCATTTCCGCCGGAAAGTGCATTGAAGAAAACTTGTTTATTTTGGTTTAATTAACAGTCTTTGTTGATCAAAAAGTGGGAAATCGATTATGGTCAAGTCCTTTACATTTACCCTTGTATGGTATACTTGAAATGGTCATGTTTCTCTAGCAAGCTTAAATGAATAATTAATAAAAAATCAAATTCAAGAGGTAGTGATGCTTGTCATAGATATGCTCAGAGCATACTGGGAATTATTAAAAGAATTAGCAAATCCTTCTCTAAGGTATTATACAAGTTCATTCAATAATTTATGTTTGTTATCACACACTTTTTATTCTATTTTTTTAGCTTGTATTTACTAGTAATAGAATAATAACTGGTAGACTCTTTCACTAAAATATATATTTGAATGTTATATATTATAGATAGCATGAACGTATAAATTATTTTAATGAAATAACTACTCTTGAAGTAAATTATACTACAACAGACAGCCAGTCTTCAACTGCACACCTAACAATGCTGAAGAAAAGCTCAATTTAACAATTTCATTACAAAGAAAGTGCCACAAATTTGGTAGCATTTAAATGTGGGATTGTGACAGAGAGTAATTGGTTTAAAAAATCCTCATCATCAACAAACCATTCAGCTGAGAGTATTGAAGAAAATCAAATGTTACAATTAATTATAACCCCTTGATGAGGGCAAAATTTGACACCATAAGCCACAAAGGAGATTATTTTAATGCGACTGACCAACCAGAAGTCACAAACTCAATTATTTTAAACGAGCAGGACTCTTGGAAATTTAATATCATAGGAAATCAAGTTAGACCTGTGAAATAATTCAAAAAAGCCTATTCTAACATAACCTAAGCCGACCATACATTATCAATCCTAACCCAATATTATCTATCTCAACAAACAAAACCTATCCTAACCTATGTTAATCTAACACAACCTGCCTCAACTTCACCTAACCTATCGGAACTTATATGAACCTAAGGTTCTAATCTAGCCTAACCTATCCTAGACTATCATTACAAATCCTACCTTAATCTATCACATCATTATTGAGACTAGTATAACCTACCAGGAGTGACCAGGGTGTAATTTCAGAATTGAAGGGAACAAATTAAAAGAAAGTTCCAAAAATTTTTTATATTACGTGAAAAAAGTTCACTTTTTTCCAAATTTCTATTTAGCTTTTAAAACTTCATGATCTGTTCATGAAGAATGGTTTATTTGAGTAACTAAAAACCTTAGAAATTATTGAAATATCAACAGTTGTTAGGTTATTGCCATTGGATAATTTATAAGGCTACCTAATAGCAAGCAAAGGATTGTAAATTCCTTAAACGTTTCAATGATTGAATTCAGCTGAGGTTTGACGTATTATAAGCATGCTAAAAAACTTGAAATAGCGATTTTGAACCCATATCTTTGATATTATTCCATTATTACCAAGTTTGGCAGTAACAAACCTGTTTAGGAAGCCAATTTTTATAAAAAATGTTTTTAATCTCCTTGCACTTGATTAAATTATTGTGCTTATTTAATTAAATCGCATAAAATGCAAACTCCTATGACTCCAATATCCAAGGAGGTTTTTTTATTGTGACAGGAATATTCGTTAAGGTCAGAGTAGTACTAAGGGTGTTGCGGTGAACAGTATGGTTTGGACAGTACAAGAGTAGGTGTTCAATTGTCTCAATAGAGCCACACTCGCAGTTGGGGCTATCTGCCAAGCCAAAACGAGCCAAGTGAGATTTTACCCAGGCATGGCCCACCCGGAGTTTTGCCAAGGCAACCTCAGCAATGCGTGACCTATTTTGGGCCCAAGGCCAGCTTTCAATAGACTCCTTAATGTGAGTGAGGAATTTCCCCTTACCTGAGGTTCTTACGGTAGTCTGCCAGGATTATCCCCAGTGCCTATAGACCGCCTTACGAGTCCGACTTACAATTTCGCCCTTCGCTGGCGGGGTGATGGTGCGGTATAATAGAGAGTGAGCCTCCTTTGCGGCAAGGTCTGCCGCCTCGTTCCCGGCAATATCTTTGTGGCCTGGAATAAACTGGAATTTAACGACATGAGATGCAGAGAGCAAGGTGAGTTTTTCTTGGATGGTAAACACAATACGTGTGTGTTGCTTTGGTTTCAGGTTTTGTATCAGGTAGAGTGAATTTCGGGAGTCTGAGAAAACAACAGAGTTTTCTTGTGGTTGTAAGTTGCTGTGAACCCAAGTAAGTGATTCTTGAATGGCATACAGTTCTGCCTCCAAGACTTGGGTCTCTGGTCTAAGTTTCCAATTTAAGGTAACTCCCTTGGAAGGGATTACTACTGCCGCTGATGCGATGTTGGGCTCGGTGGTGCGAGAACCATCTGTATATATGGCTACATATTGTTCAAACTTGGTGTGAAGTAAGTCTTGGAAGATTTGCTGGGCACAGGCAGAGGACACAGATGATACAGGAGTAGGTAGAAATTCCGTGAATATACAGTTTTCTGTATTATACCACGGTGGGAGGGGTGAGACCAGAGGTAAAGGAATATGGCGGGGGCTACACAGCACTGATTATGCATGAATCTATATGCCGTCTCTGACTACTCGGTTACTTACTTTGGTTACTTTGGTCCAATTAGGCACATCACCAGTCACAGGTATGAGTGCCAGATATCACAGCAACTAGAACGTGGGGCATTTAGATTTGGTTTATCATCCCAATATTGGCAATGAATTCAAGGATCAGCTCGGCACTGAATCCTTCACCAAGCACGCTACTTGTATCAAAAGTTGCTTTTTGGTCTCTGGCCAGTTCTCTTATTGTTTTACGCTGACGTTCAAACACAGGGCAATCAATCAATATATGACAAATGTTCAAGTTACACCTACAGTGGCTGCATTTGGATTTCAT
Source organism: Morinoia aosen (assembly GCA_030386875.1). Lineage (NCBI taxonomy): Eukaryota > Metazoa > Arthropoda > Malacostraca > Amphipoda > Talitridae > Morinoia > Morinoia aosen. Next base: position 28,423,715 of record CM059580.1, on the reverse strand, counting down.
TTCTTTGGTAAATAAGTGTTTATGTGTTAGTTGAGTAGTAAGAAGCCTGAGCCTGGTTAGTATCACCTGATCCTTCCTTGATACATCAGTGTTCACGATGGGTTTTAATATAGGTTTAATTTTGTGATACAGGGATTGTTCCCTATCCCATTCTTTTTGCCATTGTTCTTTACAGTGCAAGTGTATGTATACTCCAAGATCTGTGTATTGAATTAGATTAGAACTATTGGTATTAAGAAGACAAGCTGTTCTTGCCAACTGATCTGCCTTGTCATTTCCCATTATTCCTACATGGCTTGGGATTCATTCTATGATTAGTTTTCTCGGAGGAAGGTGTTGAAGCAAATGTTTAATTTTGGCAACTAGATGGTGTTTAGATAGATGAAGTTGATTTATAGCCTGAATAGCACTGAGTGAGTCTGTGTACAAAATGAAGTCTTCTTTTTGGGTTTCTGCAAATTTCAATGCATAGTAAATTGCAGTAAGCTCTGCTGTGAGAATTGTAGACCTATCTGGGATTCTAGCCTGCATATTAACTTGTTGGGACCAAACTCCTGCTCCAGCTTTAGGACCTTGAACTGACCCGTCAGTGAACAATGCCGTTCTATCTTTGTATTCTTCATGCAGTTGGTTGTAAAGCTGTTTCCAGTTTCTTTCTGATATGCAATTTTTTTCATAGCACCCCAGACTGACTTGACAATTTCCACTGATAGTTTGGTATTTATATTTGTTTGGGATGAGGCCTATGTCTTCCATTTTAACTTGTATCTCTTGAAAGAAGTTATATATGCGGCCAGTGACTGGGAGAGGTTTTTTACTGTTTTGGAATAGCTGGTATGGGTAATAGTCTAAACATATTGCTCGAACTGGATGGTTAGGAACACTAAGTATCCTCAATGCATATTGACACAATTGGATTTTCCTTGCATATTTAAGTGGTAGTAAATTTGCTTCTGCTTCCACATTACTAACTTTTGTGCATCTTAATGCACCCAACATCAAGCGTGCAGCAGCATACTGGACTCTGTTTTGATCTGACCGAGGGGTAAAGCCAGTCCTCACGAAACCTCGACAAGCATCTGGGAAAAATTATGAGAGGGATAATAAGGCTCTTTGGACTCAGCTTTTTTTTGTATGGTTTTATTGGAAGAAGCCGGGAAGGTCGCCGAGACTTGATCCTGCGGATCGACGAGACTTGATCCCGCAGATCTTGACTGAAGATACTTCGCAGTCCGGAGGCAGTCGCTCCGGCCGGTGGATGAGATTTTTAAGTGTATTGTGTTCAGAATATTATATTTACTGAGGGCAATTTGTAACAAGCACAACAATCGGTGCGTAGCTATTTGTGTGGGCAAAGCCTGCTTAATTTTGGAGCAGGTGAGTTTGATCAAGGTGCCGAGCCTGATGGCGATGATGACTCTTGGTTTGAATAGTAATTATGATCCAGGCACGCTGAATTCGGCAATCGAGGGGGCTAATTCAATTGTGCCCGTAATTTTAGGCAGTTGAGAATTAAGGCCCGTAATTAGGGAATATATAAGGCTGAAGGTTTTTGAGCATAGCCAAATCTAATCCAAGTAGAGAAATCCCAAAAGCGGCCCAGGGAGAATGTTGTAAGTGGTGTGTGTGATGACGTGGAGGTCCTGCAAGGAGTCCAAAAAGCTGGATGAACAGTCCAAGGAGACATCAAGGAAACACCACTGACAGTTCACATCATAAAATAATAATAAAACTCCCACACGGCAGAATCCGAGAATTCCAACAGATTTGACTCTAGTTAATTTCATTTGTTCTCTTCCTCGTCAAGCTCGAAAGTGGAGAGATAGGACAGAAGCCATTAAGAAAACTCTTATACAGCTGCTCCTGCTTTAAATACAAGGCATAAAGTTCAAGAATTTTTAGTAATACTATTGGTGATTATCTAAAGCATAATCGGGGATCAAATCCCTGGAACCATTTCAAAACACATGACTTAACAGGACATGGTTCAAGAAGCAGAAGAAAAGAATTACAGCAATTAAGAATTTCCTATAAAGAGAATTAATGCTTCTTTAAGTACTCTAGAACATCTCTATGACTTGTACAAGAAATAACAGAGAAAAATTCTAAGGTTTCATTTGATATAAATCCTACTGAAAATCACGGGTAAATATCAGGTGCAATTAATAAATGGTAAGGAATAATAACCAATAATAAGAAAAGGAAGCACTAAACGTTTTTGCTTGCGCGGAAAGGAAATGTGCGCGAGATGAAACATGAAGATCAGTGCGGCGAATAACCCGGCGGCTCTAAACGTCGGCATTCGCCAAAGCCGCCGGCATAATTTGTGCGCACTGGTGAAAGGCAAATGGTAGTGGGTATTTTTGTCACAAGAATGAGCAGAATGAAATTAAATTGTTATTAAAATGATTTAAATTGAAATAAGTGCGATTACGCAAGGTTCAAGGAGTATGAGCTATAAAAAAAAGACGACTCAAAACTTTAGCAAGTATAGACATGAATAACCTTCGTAATTTGTACACATACGAGATTATTAGGAGACGTCTTTAATTATTATTTCGCGTTGGAACATTATTTAGGAGAAACTACTGCAAGTACGCCTTGTAAAAAAAAGAAGATACTATTATAACACATGCTTATAGTGCAGTTATGGTCACGGCGTAGTGACGGAAAACGGCAGTATCTGCTCCGCCATTGAAAACAACAAAGACACCTATCGACAAAGAACGCCGGCGATTTAGCCGCGTGCGTTCACGAGTCAGTTTTTATGAGTAATTCTCGATATGATACTGGCAACCACAATATAAGTTTTGCCGTAAAAAGAAACAATGACGTTAGCTGAATATCTAGTATGAAATTTCAACACGTGAATCTGGAAATGACACGCAATATTCACTCTATATCACCGAGTTAGCACTCTAGATAACACATGCTAGTCTAAGAATCTTAACACTATTTGAGAGTTTATGACACTGAGCAGTTCTTTAAGTTTAACACAATCACACAAAAAAGAAACACATGGCACATTTAATTTTACCCGGTTTCTTTCTATTCTAAGCCTAAATTTCACTTGCACTTACAAGATGATGTTCGCACGCTAAAGCCACAAGCAAGAGTGAGCTAGTTCAAGTGACGCTCTTCAATGTTGCCGTATCGGGCTGCTTTAAACTCGAAATGTCGAATGATTATTTGATCTCTCATGTATTTACACAAAAACTTCAATGATTACGAATTAGAAGTAGAAAATAATTAATAATAAATTATAGTAAGATTTTTAATGCTAATGATTAATTTTATTTATATGCGAAAGGGAAAATTCATAATTCTTACGCTTTGTAGCGATATGCTACAACTCTGTCCAAGGACAACAGGTGGGTTTCACAGGCAGTGTCAACCAGAAAACTTCCATATTCAAGTTTTGGCAATATAATGGTATGGTAGATAATTTTTAGTATTTTGTATTCTGCTGACCATTTCAGATTGGATAAAATGCGTAGAAGCCTCAGGTTTTTTTGGCACTTTTGTGTGACTTCTTTGATGTGCGGACCCCATCTCAGTTGTGAGTCGAGGTTGAGTCCTAGGTATTTGAACTTCTTTACAAATTCTATATTTGTGTTGTTGTATGTTAGTTGGAAGGAAGGTTTTGTATGTTTATGAGTAAACACCATGCACTTGGTTTTTTCAGCAGATATTTGAAAGCCCCAGCACTGCGACCAACTTAGAAGAATGTCCAGAGCTTCCTGCAAGATACTGAGAGCCTGAGCTAAATTTGTATGAGTTATCCAGAATGCTCCATCATCTGCATAAAGAGATGTTTCTAGCACCGGAGGAAAATCCTGAAATATATCATTAATCATAATGTTGAATAGAGTAGGGCTAATGACTGATCCTTGAGGAACACCAGTATTTAATGTGCATACTCTAGATAAGACATTATTTGTCCTCACCCTGATGTTGCGATTTTTTATAGAGGATGCAATTGTTTTAGGCAGATTTCCCTGAAGACCCATAACTTCCAACTTTTTTAGTAGCTCATGATGCCATACCGTATCGAAAGCGCGCGTTATATCAATAAATATGACAATGCAATAGTCCTGGAGCATGAGGGCTTTACGAATTGAATTTTCTAGGCGTGACAATCCGTCTAGAGTAGAGTGACTGGCTCTGAAGCCACTTTGGTTTTTATCAATTAAATTATTACTCTCCAGATAAATGAGAAGTCTCCAATTAATGATTTTTTCAAAAATTTTGCATAATGTATTTGTGAGGGCAACTGGCCTATATGACTTTGGGTCTGTAGGATCTTTGCCAGGTTTCAAAACTGGACAAATTACTGCCTCTTTCCAAGGCATGGGAATTTCTGAGTTCCAAACTATTTTAAATAGCTGTAAAACTGTATTTTTTTGACTTTCATCCATATTTTTTATGAAGTCTATAGGGATCGTATCAGGGCCTGGTGTTTTGGCCTTGGAGCTGTTCAGTGCTCTTTCAAGTTCAGCATAGGTAATTGGTTGGTTATATTGATGATGAGGAGCAGGAGTGAAATGTATAGGCAAATTTTCACTGATAACCTTGTGTTCAAAAAATAGAGGATCATGAGTCTCACCTGTGCTATAGGATTTATATTGTTCTACTAGAATATCAGCCACATCTTTTGGACATGTAACCACCTCATTCCGGATTTTCAATGTTATTCGACTTCTGTTTTGTTTCCCATTTATTGCTCTAATTTTTCTCCATACCTCTGTTGATGAGCTTCTATCGTTTAGACTGGCTACATAACTTTTCCAACTTTCCGTTTTTGCTTCGAGCACCGCCTTTCTAAAAATAGCTTGAGCCCTCTTAAATGCAATCCATTTTTGTAGGTTTCCACGGTGATTTTTATATTGATTGTATGTCCTACGATATTCCCTGTGACTTTCTTTACATTCTCCATTCCACCAACAATTCACCTTCCGTGTAGCTGGGCCCATGCTGCTCTTTTTTACACTGCCCTCTGTTGCATTAACAATTGACTGTGTCACCGCTCTGCAAGCCTCATCACATGTTAAGTTACTAAGATTGGGGAAGATCATGGCTTCTCTAAATTTGGGCCAGTTGGCTGATTTAAGGAGCCACCTATCTGGAAAATTCCCCTGCACTATTTCTATATTTGAGCCCATGTACACTGGAAAGTGGTCTGACATCATGGTGTCTGGATGAGTTTCCCACGTTAGGAGGGAGTGCAAATCTTCTGTTACTAGTGTCAAGTCAATATGAGTGTAGTTTCCATTTGAGGATAAAAAAGACTACTCGGCACTCGTGCTTTTCCTGCACTGTCCAACTTTGTCTTTTTCGGGAATCCGGACGAATCGTTCAAAAGTTTTCAGCTTTTTCTCATTGTTGGGTGAAGCTCAGTAAAACAAAAATATTTGTATTTATTACGAAAAAATTGATAATATGTTATTGATAAATAAGCTGTTTATTACATGAGCATTTCGAGTCCGAGAAGACAGAAATTAACTTTTGTGTTAACCCCAACTCTTGTGCACAGTTAATCTTATCACAGCAAAATAAAACTATGGAGAGAGTATGAAAAAAATCATATCTCTAGAATTCAGTTCTCACGATGAAGCGCTGTTTCGATGTAACTCGTACTACTACGACTGACAATAATTAGTTAGTACCGTGCACTCCAAACAGGCCCTTTACGCGATCTTTCATTCAAATCTTGTTAAAATATTTTACAGGAATTGAAAGGACTAGCAAGCAAAACCTCGTCTGTACTGCGTAAGTTACCGGTAAAATAAACAGTTTTTAAAACTTATTTTCACTACGGTCCTCAGAATGTTTGACAATACACCGGCAAGTGTATTTACTTGTTTACTGTCAATCTTTAAACTAGTTACACACCTGCTGCACATTTTGCAGAATATAAATAAATAAATAATGAAGGCATCTACTGATGCGTTTTTTCCAATCAAGCCTGATACATATCACCTTGTACATTGGATTTTCAAATGCATTATAACTAACGCCAGGACGCCATGACGCTTCCCCCCGGTCAAGACCGGTACCCATTTCAGACACCTGGGTAGAGTGGGGTATTGTGCTTGGAATTTTTCTCCTATTCCCAACAGAGAAAATCGCCACCACCAGCGCCGAGTTTCGAACCTGGGTCTCTGCCGCTCGGCGGCAGAACCTCTAGCACATGGCTATCGCGAGCAATATCCCTTTAAAACATCGGGTATTTATGAACAAAAAAAGTACAAAACTATAATTGTCGAACTCACCAAATCAGAATAAAAGTGATAAGAACGCTCCAGCACATCCATACCTTTCAACCTTCAATAGCTTACTGATACGATTCAATAATGAGCGCATGCGGAACGACTAATGACTATAGATGGGTTGGTCACTTGAATGTCAAAGCACTGGCTGCAATTGTAAATGGAACACTCCATGTCTCTTCATATGGCAAAACAGGTTTTTTAGTCATTAATTGCATCATTTTCAATTTTTCTTCTCTGGTCTTGAACAACAACAAAAAACAGCAATGTGGGGATATATTTTGTACAACATTTCAAATTGAATTTAGAAATTTTCTGTTATCGTAACTTACAAATATCACGTAAGGAAATGTATGAACTAGCTTTTATTATCACGAGTATGTCATATTAAATATTATGTTTCCCTATCATTTTAATTCCTAATTTTACGATATATGAAATCTTATGAGATCAATTAAGTACGTTTTATATTGGGAAAGCTTTGAAACCCAATATGTTGTAATGCATCTCACGAATCAAATTTTTAGAAAATAACTGGGTTTTCTTTTTTTTTCTTATCCCATCTAACTTCATCGAGAAATATCGGTAAAAACTTTGGTAGAGTAATTTTATCGGATATTAAACTACTACTAAATCCACAATGAATTACATATATCAATGTTGAAATTATCTGTGGGAAGAATTTTATTGATTTATATAGATGTTCTCTTTGTGAACTTCATACTCAAAAAACCGTTCGATACATTTTATTTGCAAACGTGAACAAAGAAAGAAAATCATTCCCAAATACCTCTTCAAGACACCCATTGCCATTTCGGATGTTACGCTTTGCTCGATTACATTACATTTTTTGGACTAATGGATTACATTTTTTAGCACTAATGCCTAATATTTAATTTCAAGTCACCAAATAGGTTGGCAGAAATTAGTTTTCTTTAACTTCATGACACCATCATTATAAACAAAATACGTACAGCGTATTTTAACACACATTAAAATAATACACAAATATTTACTTCCTCTATAGAAAAAACGGAATTTATGATGTAACTATTTCACATCATGTTTTACACTCTACCATGCATACAGCCTGCCAGGTAGCTGCGGCGCGGGAGTAACTTTCAGGAGCCACTCTTCTCCTAAGTTCATTTTTTTTGTGGAACGAGTCGAATTTGTGCCTAAAACGAGACCGAAATGCGATTCATTCTCAAGGAATAACACTAATTTATTTTTACATGTCTCGTTCACAGGGAACAATAATGGATAACTAATACTTTAAAGGGTTTTTTGATAAAAAAATACCTTTTTGTAAAGCTGAAAGTTTCCTCTTTCTAATGAAGTAATTTGAGGGCCATTTAAAATATGATAAAGAGAATAAAATTATCTTTTAATATAAAGAGTGATGTTCATGTGGCGCTCCTTCAGCGAGTTTTATAAATTTTTGCTTAATAAAAAAAACCTCTGATACTGTAGTGTATGGCAACACTTGCCATTTAGGCGTAAGATACAAAGACTGTTACCTCGTCAGTTAGGGGCGGTAGAGCATCGTGTGCGCTTAATACTATTAGTAAATTGTTTAATGTATTATCTTGTTTAAACTTCTAAAATTTGTTTCAAAAGTATAATTAGAAAGATTTCATAATTTATTTTCATAGCATTTCTTTTTCTATTTCAGACTAGGTAAACTTAATTGATTGAGAAAATTCCACTATTTTCTTTCCGTATCGATTTACGCCCTGAAAACCCTTGTTTAAAGGGTGAGTGTTATCCTCCATCATTTCATCAGTATTGCCTTCTAATGTAATTCACATTTTTTTTTTACGTACTGTACTATGTTTATATTGGATTGTAAGGCGTATGGAATAAAAATCCGAACTTGATCCTTTCAGGTTTCGGTGTGCGGACGAAACTTCGATTCAAATCATTTATCCTGCCTGGCTGGTCATAAAACGGACTATAACCCCCACAACTGGTGACCCCAGACGTTTCAACCAAGCCAAAGGCTGTTTCAACCAAACAGCCAGGCAGAGAAAGGCTGTTTAAACCAAGCCAAAGGCTGTTTCAACCAAACAGCCAGGCAGAGAAAGTTATCAACTATGGCAGAAGGTGAAAGCGAGCATGCGCTCGGAGTGGCGTTAAAGCCACCAACTTTTTCTGAAACTTCACCTGCCACCTTCTTCAAAATCCTAGACGCTCAGTTTCGCCTACGAAACATAACTCAAAGTGAAACAAGTTTTACTACGCGCTGTCGTTTCTACCATCTGAGGTGCTCGACCAGGTTCCGCCTAATATGATTGAGAAAGAAAAGTATGACGAGCTTTGTGCTGAAATTGTCTCCTATTATGAGAAAACAAAGCCGGAACTATTTGAAAAATTAATCTCAACAACCGTGATGACTGGCCGACCCTCAGCGTATCTACGTGAACTTCAGAGAATGGCAGCTAAAGTGAAAATTGGAGACGACCTCGTTCGACACAAGTTTGTGCAGTCGCTGCCCTCTACGATTGCTAGTGCAGTTGCGGCTCAAACAGAGCTGACTCTTTCTCAACTGGGCAGTCTGGCCGACAATTTGATGCCTCTACACACGCAAGTTCAGAACGTCGATTATCAACAGAGGAAGTCTCGTGACTTTTCGCGAGAGGTTGCTAAAACGCATGACTCAGAAACTGCTAAATTCGACCAGATCCCTGTTGGCATACGACCATTTCATCAAGATCAACGCCCTAAAGTGTGCAGAAGCCATCTGTACTACGCAGATAGAGCCAGAACGTGCAAGCCGTGGTGTAAATTTCCTAACAAAGGGAATTGCATAATGCAGCCGTCATCCAGACCTTCATCTCGTTCTTCCTCACCACAACCTGATTCGCACCAGGGAAACTAACGGAGCGAGTTGTCATGGCAGTAACCAGCTCGCCACTTCTTAAGGTTGTCGCCACCGTAGGTTCTGCTTCTGTTTCGTTCATCATTGACACAGGTGCTTCTGTATCAATATTACCTAAATGCTTTGCCAAAGGCATTATTTTGAAGCCCAGTGCGGTCAAACTGAGTTCTGCATCCGGACAAACTATTCCAGTCTTGGGAGAAGCGCGCTTGAACGTAGCTTTCAAGCAGCTCAGACGCTCCTACGCATGGACGTTCGTAGTCGCTGAGACAACTCAGCCACTTCTTGGAATAGACTTTCTGAGCCATTTTGGCCTCAGCGTAAATTGCAAAGAACGTAAACTGTGTGACCTAACTACAAACTCAGTGATGACTGTTGAAGAAAATGTAGATGACGTGTCTCAAATACAAATTAACAACACTGAAGACCTACCTGAAGCCGCCAAGCCTGTTTTGAAGAAATTCCCAAGCGTTACTGGTCCTCGCAGCACCTCTCCTAACTTAACAATCGACGTGTACCACCACATCGAAACGAAGGACAGCAAACCTGTGTATTCGAGGCGAAGAAATTTAGCTCCTGATAAATTAAAAGCCGCACAAGACGAGTTCAAGAATCTGCTCTCAGCAGGCATAATTCGACCGTCTAAATCACCTTGGGCATCTCCTCTTCATATGGTACCGAAGAAAAGTCCTGGAGAATGGAGACCATGTGGAGACTATAGAGCCCTTAATTCAGTAACCTTGCCTGACAGGTACCCAATACCTTTTTTTACGCAGCGTCACTTCACAGTTGGACGGTAAGGCAGTTTTCTCTAAAATTGACTTAATCAGAGCTTATCACCAAATACCCATAAATCCTGACGATATTCCCAAAACTGCAGTTACAACCCCATTTGGCCTATACGAATATGTGTTCATGCCTTTCGGACTCCGTAATTCTGGTTCCACCTTCCAAAGATTCATGGACCATATCTTCTTGAACTGTTTTTGTGTTTTCATTTATCTGGACGATATTCTAGTATTTTCAGAAACTTCAGAGCAGCATACCCGTGACCTGGAAGCAGTTTTTGAAATCCTCGACAAGCATGACTAAAAAATTTCAATCGACAAATGCAAGTTTTTCAGCACTTCTATCGACTTATTGGGTTTTAAAATCTCGAAAGAAGGAATATCTCCAAATGAAGACAAACTCAAAGTAATATCTGAATACCCGATTCCTCAAGACTCTCAAGCCTTGAGACGTTTCATTGGAATGGTCGGATATTACAGGCATTTGATCCCAAACTTCAGTAAAACCGTACTTCCGTTGTCTGACCTGATCAGGGACCACCCAAAAGCAAAGTCCCTAGAGCTCCCGGAGCGCGCAGAGGAGTCTTTTCGTAAGATCAAACAAGATCTTTGCGCATCCACGACCTTGCCTCATCCGAAGCCAGGAGCCGTAAACTACCACTTGGTCACCGATGCATCTCAAGCTGCAATTGGTGCTGCTCTGCACCAAATCGTTAATAACGAACCTATTCCGATAGGATTCTTCTCAAGAAAGCTGACTGCCACGCAGCGGCGCTACTCCACATTCGACAGAGAGCTCCTAGCTGCGTACCAGGCAGTTCTGCATTTCAAAAGGTACATTGAAGGACGAAAGGTGACACTCTTTAACGACCATAAGCCACTTCAATCTGCATTTTTCAGTCAGCAGCCCGCCAAATCAGACAAACAATAACGTCATCTTTCTGTGCTCGTCAAATACTTGAGTGACGTGCGGTACATTAGAGGCGACCAAAATGTTGTAGCAGATTGCTTATCTCGATCTCTCAACGCCGTTCATTGCGATCCGTTTGATTTGCCTTCCCTAGCAGAGAAACAAAAAGAAGACGAAGAAATTCAGCGGTATAAGGAACGATTGACACCCTATCCTCTTAAGGAAAACTTCGAAATTTGGTGTGATACTTCGCTTCCTTACCCAAGGCCATTCGTACCCGCAGCCTCAAGAGAATCGATTTTTCGAATGCTGCATGGAATATCTCATCCTGGCGTTAAAGGCACTTTAAAACTCGTTAAGTCAAGATATTTTTGGCCTGACATCGACCGCAGCGTCAGGAAAATGTGCCAGGAATGTGTGTCTTGCCAGCAAGCAAAGGTCCAAAGACACACAAAAAGCCCCGTGAATCAATTCGCTTTACCATCAGAGCGATTTCAAACTGTGCACATCGATATCGTGGGACCACTCCCAGCCGTCAAACGGCACGGTGAACAATTCTTAAGCCCGATGAGGTATTTGCTAACGTGCATCGATCGCGCTACGAGATGGATCGAGGCTGTTCCTTTGACTGAAATAACCGCAGCCTCCGTTGCCAGTGCCTATCTCGCAGGCTGGGTATCACGTTTTGGGGTACCTCTGTACGTGGTGACGGACAGAGGAACTCAATTTGAGGCTGAACTTTTCCTCGAATTATCTCGTCTCATCGGATTCCACAAATTTCGCACTACCTCTTATCACCCTCAAAGCAACGGTTTAATTGAGCGAGCACATCGAACTATCAAAACGGCAATCATTGCAAGAAAACAATCGTGGCTTGACGCATTACCAATCGTGCTTCTAGGTATTAGAAGCGTGCCTAACGAGTCAAATTACTCGCCATTCACAGCAGTAACAGGTGCATCATTTCTGCTCCCTCAGCCGATCATCGAGAAGACTGAAACGGAAAATTTCGTAACTCAAAAATCAGTCTGCTAGCAAAGGAAATGAGAAACTTAGACCTCTCGACATCGTTGCCTTCCACGCATCACGATAAACGTAAATCTTTCTTGCCACCTGCTCTAAAGACGGGTACTCACGTCTGGAAACGTGTAGACAGAGTTAGACGGCCGCTAGAAGCTCCGTACTCTAGACCGCAACCTGTGACTGAACGTTACGACAAATACTTCGTGATAACCCTACCATCGGGTGCCGAAGAATCTGTCTCCATTGACCGGCTAAAGCCAGTACACGCGCAAACTCCAGTGCCGCGCATCGCTGAAACTCCTGCAGCAAGCAGTGAAGAAACTGGACCGGAGAATTGCCCCGTACGCCGACGAGCAAATCCTCTTCGCGAGCGTGATAAGGCTCGCCAAAAGGAAACGAAAGCTAGTCAGTCTACAGCTGAATCAGCCTCGCCACCACTACGGAGTACGAGAAGTGGAAGGATTGTGAAATTTATGAAAGATGCAAATTGTCAATATTATTAGGCTTAGCAGCTCCGCTATTTGGGCGGGGAGTAATGTGGCGCTCCTTCAGCGAGTTTTATTAATTTTTGCTTAGTAAAAAAAAACTCTGATACTGTAGTGTATGGTAACACTTGCCATTTAGGCGTAAGATACAAAGACTGTTACCTCGTCAGTTAGGGGCGGTAGAGCATCGTGTGCGCTTAATACTATTAGTAAATTGTTTAATGTATTATCTTGTTTAAACTTCTAAAATTTGTTTCAAAAGTAAAATTAGAAAGATTTCATAATTTATTTTCATAGCATTTCTTTTTCTATTTCAGACTAGGTAAACTTAATTAATTGAGAAAATTCCACTACTTTCTTTCCGTATCGATTTACGCCCTGAAAACCCTTGTTTAAAGGGTGAGTGTTATCCTCCATCATTTCATCAGTATTGCCTTCTAATGTAATTCACATTTTTTTTGACGTACTGTACTATGTTTATATTGGATTGTAAGGCGCATGGAATAAAAAGCCGAACTTGAACCTTTCAGGTTTCGGTTTGCGGACGAAACTTCGATTCAAATCATTTATCCTGCCTGGCTGGTCATAAAACGGACTTAACCCCCGCATTCAGCTGGAACTTGCGTTCTTTCAGCTGCAGCTAGCAGCCTCGCTGCAATACACTCCGAAAGCACTCGCTCTTCAGTACTCAAACTTTAGTAGCCTGAGGAGGGTTGACACGCTTCTGTCTCTCTATTCAGCCTAAGTTCATTCTCCCTCCTGAAAGGATGCACATATTAACTAATAATTGTTATTTTGATTAGTTGTATGGTGGAACCTTTAAGAAACTAATTTTAGATAGATTTCAAGTACTTCGAAATTGTTCGACGAAATAGTTCACAAAATTTTGCCTGGCTGCTACATCTAGTTCCAATTTGCCATTGTGTCCAGGCATAAAAAAAAGTTCCTTGAAATTCTTCCCTGACGAGGACCCATGAAAAATTCCAATATAACCTGCCTCATAAAATTCTAGGTCGAATTTTACTTTAATGTTGTCAACGATTTTCATAATTTCGTTGCTATAGATAAGTAATATAGTCGATTTGAAGACGTTTTACACGAATGACATTGTGCTCGCAAATGCTTAGTTTTCGAGCTATTTAAGTTTGAAGTTATACGAACGGCGCTCCTGAATGGCTTTTTTGCGCAAAAGCAGTCATTGTTTTTGCAATAGAAACGGAAGCTAACCCCCTATTACAAACGTAAAGAGGTTGGGTCGTGAGGGGTAGCCACAGTTCTTTTAGTGAAAAGTATAAATAAAGGTTTCTAGTGACGTCCGTTTAAATCGACTCCAAGATGGCTGCCGCCATCTTAGGCACCGGGGGGCGCCATGGTGGCAGCCACCTTGGAGTCGATGTAAACAGACGTCACTAGAAACCCTTATTTATAATTTTCTCTAAAAGAACTCTGCTACCCTCACGACCCAACCTCTTTACGTTTGTAATAGGGGGTCAGCTTCCGTTTTTAATGAAATTACGCTAGGCGCGCACGCTTCCCTAGCGTGCACAAGCCAACTTCAAAGTTGAATAATTCGAAAATAACGCATCAGCGAGCAGAATGTCATTCATGTAAAACATTCTTAAATGTGTTCCTTTATTGATTCTTTGCAACGAAATTATGAAAAAATTTGACAACATTAAAGTAAAATTTGACCAAATTTTAACATATGATCAAGCTGAAGCATAGATACTGCAATGGTCTTTGTTTTTTTCTGATAAAGGCACAATGGATGGACTAACAAACTAGGAAGAAACACAGAATTAAAATATGCTAATAGGTAATTAAATCTGAATAAATGCACAATATAGTTGATTGTTGCTGTTTATACAATTTCTTACTAAAAAAGACTTCATTAAATTTGAGTTGAATATTGAACATGTGTAAGTTAACTATTTGTGGTCAAAGAATTGAAGCCAAATTTAAGAACATTCAGTAATGTAACCAGTCTTGCACCTCATTTTCTACAATTAATTACTGACCTGGGAATGAATTGCGCTTTTTAAAAGGTTCAGCATGGCTGTAATCGCCCATAGGGCGTTTGTTGCTCCCACCAATGGCTCTCGCAACTGTCACACAGCAGCTACCCATGCCCACACCTTACGCCTGGAACCTCACAAATGACCTTCAAAAGTTTAAATGTGTCTCTTTCGTGATAAGATTTTGCAGTGCAGGACAATTTTGTTGCGGCGAAACGTATTTGATAATATTTCATTCATACCATAGTTTTGAATACAATTTCGAGTGCGGAACAGAAACAGGAAAATGCATTTTCCTTTTCAAGGCAGTTTTTCACTGACGTGTTACTCAACATTAACCTGATCATTTTATGAGCAGCTTATGAGATGAAAATTCCGTGCTGAAGTGATTGGTTGAAATTCCTATAAAGTTTAATGTTGTAAACCTAAATTACGAACAAAAACATCCTTCTTCTCAGTATGTGAAAACCATTCGAAGTAATTCATTCATATTGACATTAAAACCAACAATAGTTTTAATCAACAGTAATTAACCGTTTCGGTAAACAGTATATACCTAATTACATCTGAGTGCGTTCTGGGACTATGTTCTTTTGTTTCGTTACATCGACTAAATTAAAAAAAGAGGAAAAAATCAGACCAGCGTGGAGGAATTTGTTTTAACATCTGCTTTTGTAGAAAAACACTTTAACATTGATTGCTTTTCGTTATTGAACATTTTCAAGCCTCAACATTGTTTGCAGTTGCAAATCTGATCTTTGTGTGAATTTAGAGTGGACATTATGAGTTTTCACTTGGATATTCTAGTTTTCCACTATGAATTTCCCCCCTTTGAAGTCACACCCCCCCCCCCCCTTGCCTCTACTCAATTGTATATCAAGATTAGTAACCTTCAAATAAATTCAATTGACTACTGAAACTGAACGCTGTTATGGCAGTAACTATTAATTTCAATCTTCAAAAAGAATAGCAAAAAACTTATCTCCGAACGGAAGTTCTAAGCAAAATCAATTTAGTTACTTTAAAAAACCTTATCAATTATTCGTTCGACATGTAATAAATTTAGCTTGAAATTCACTAATTTTAGCTCAGTATTTCAAATGAATAAAACTTAATTAATTTCACTTTAAAATTTATTCAGCCTTAAATTTGCTTGAAAAATATTACCCTAGCAATGTTGGGAGAGAAGGGAGGAGAAAAACTAAGAAAAAGAGAAAATCTTGTTTCCTAGAATGCGTACAAACACTAGAATGACGCATGTGGTCCCACATATATCTATATACATATGTATTATGTATTTATCTTTCAATTTGAATGTTATTTATACGGCATTTGAAAAACCAACGAACAATCAATTCATCAGGCTTGATTAGAATAAAACATTTTTTTACGTTGCATACGTCCTTTTGTGCTATGGACATCTGGAGAACATCTACACAAATATTCTTTTGTCAAATTAAAAAAAAATGCGAGATTTCTTCCAAAATTCAATTCACAATTACCGTTCATGAACTCCATTACGAGTTTGAAATTCCAATAACAATTACTATCACAACTCCAACTGCAAGCTCACAGTTCCAATTTTAAAATCCTAATTCCAATTTTAAAATCCTTATTACAATTCTAAAATTGGAAGATTCTCAAAATAAAAAAAACATTTCCGTTGATATTGTGCTAAAATGAACAGAAACACACGATTAAGAGCCCTGTATACAACGCACATGTGTGCTGCATGAACATACACAGTACACATGTGTGTGTGGTAGTATATGTGTAGTGAGCATTCATGTGAAAATAAATTACGTTTTAACTTATTTCTCTGAATAAAACGTCGTTAAACACCAACTCCTACTGAGTAGGAATGTAACTGAATGCAAATAGAGTAGGAATATAACTGAAGGTAAATAGAGTGGGAATGGAACAGAATGTAAATAGAGTAAGAATTTAATTGAATGTAAATAGAGTAGGAATGTAACTGAATGTAAAAAGAGTAGGACTGTAACTGAATGTAAATATTTTACTCCCTATTTTTATCGAGAGTTCACAGTCTAGTAAACTCCCAGAAACAGATAATGATTCTGGTACGAGAAGCTGCTGCTTCCACAAGTTGAAACGAAATAAATGTACACAAGGAGTTCCGAGACTCGAACTCAGGACTTAGAAATTACCGCGCCGGCACGCTTCCGACTGCGCTATCGATCACCCTAAAAAGGTGACCGAAGCCCAACGATAGCAATGCTTGGCCCAGTGCAGGTACGTGCTGTCCCGACATATATTTTACTCCCTATTTTTATCGAGAGTTCACAGTCTAGTAAACTCCCAGAAAACGAATAATGATTCTGGTACGAGAAGCTGCTGCTTCCACAAGTTGAAACCAAATAAATGTACACAAGGAGTTCCGAGACTCGAACTCAGGACTTAGAAATTACCGCGCCGGCACGCTACCGACTGCGCTATCGATCACCCTAAAAAGGTGACCGAAGCCCAACGATAGCAATGCTTGGCCCAGTGCAGGTACGTGCTGTCCCGACATATATTTTTTTTTACTCCCTATTTTTATCGAGAGTTCACAGTCTAGTAAACTGCCTGGACTGCTGCCTGGCAGTACTCAGCAGTCCAGGTACTACTCAGCAGTCCAGGCAGTACTCAGCCGGCGCGGTAATTTCTAAGTCCTGAGTTCGAGTCTCGGAACTCCTTGTGTACATTTATTTCGTTTCAACTTTTGGAAGCAGCAGCTTCTCGTACCAGAATCATTATCTGTTTCTGGGAGTTTACTAGACTGTGAACTCTCGATAAAAATAGGGAGTAAAACATATGTCGGGACAGCACGTACCTGCACTGGGCCAAGCATTGCTATCGTTGGGCTTCGGTCACCTTTTTAGGGTGATCGATAGCGCAGTCGGTAGCGTGCCGGCGCGGTAATTTCTAAGTCCTGAGTTCGAGTCTCGGAACTCCTTGTGTACATTTATTTCGTTTCAACTTGTGGAAGCAGCAGCTTCTCGTACCAGAATCATTATCTGTTTCTGGGAGTTTACTAGACTGTGAACTCTCGATAAAAATAGGGAGTAAAATATATGTCGGGACAGCACGTACCTGCACTGGGCCAAGCATTGCTATCGTTGGGCTTCGGTCACCTTTTTAGGGTGATCGATAGCGCAGTCGGTAGCGTGCCGGCGCGGTAATTTCTAAGTCCTGAGTTCGAGTCTCGGAACTCCTTGTGTACATGAATGTAAATAGAGTAGGAATGCAACAACGTAAAGAAGCACCAAGTCGATGTTGCCACAAACCAACTTACAACCTGTACATATAATTGCTACATGTCACACTTACCGAGTATTTAAAAGTATTCCGTGTCATTCTAAGGGTATAAAAATTTCTTAAGCAATACTGCATAGTATTAAGCTTGTATGTCCTACTCAGGGTAGTACTCAGCAGTCCAGGCAGTACTCAGCAGTCCAGGCAGTACTCAGCAGTCCAGGCAGTACTCAGGGCAGTACTCAGCAGTCCAGGCAATACTCAGGGCAGTACTCAGCAGTCCAGGCAGTACTCAGGGCAGTACTCAGCTGTCCAGGTAGTACTCGGCAGTCCAGGCAGTACTCAGCAGTCCAGGTAGTACTCAGCAGTCCAGGTTGTACTCAGGGCTGCACTCAGCAGTCCAGGCAGTACTCAACAGTCCAGGCAGTACTCAGCAGTCCAGGAAGTACTCAGCAGTTCAGGTAGTACTCAGCAGTCCAGGTAGTACTCAAGGCTGTACTCAGCAGTCCAGGCAGTACTCAGCAGTCCAGGCAGTACTCAGCAGTCCAGGTAGTACTCAGCAGTCCAGGTTGTACTCAGGGCTGCACTCAGCAGTCCAGGCAGTACTCAACAGTCCAGGCAGTACTCAGCAGTCCAGGAAGTACTCAGCAGTTCAGGTAGTACTCAGCAGTCCAGGTAGTACTCAAGGCTGTACTCAGCAGTCCAGGCAGTACTCAGCAGTCCAGGCAGTACTCAGCAGTCCAGGTAGTACTCAGCAGTCCAGGCAGTACTCAGCAGTTCAGGAAGTACTCAGCAGTCCAGGCAGTACTCAACAGTCCAGGCAGTACTAAGCAGTCCAGGCAGTACTCAGCAGTCCAGGCAGTACTAAGCAGTCCAGGCAGTACTCAGCAGTCCAGGCAGTACTCAGCAGTCGAGACAGTACTCAGCAGTCCAGGCAGTACTAAGCAGTCCAGGCAGTACTCAGCAGTCCAGGCAGTACTAAGCAGTCCAGGCAGAACTCAGCAGTCCAGGCAGTACTCAGCAGCCCAGGCAGTACTCAGCAGTCCAGGTACTACTCAGCAGTCCAGGCAGTACTCAGCAGTCTAGACAGTACTCAGCAGCCCAGGCAGTACTAAGCAGTCCAGGCAGTACTCAGCAGTCCAGGCAGTACACAGCAGCCCAGGCAGTACTCAGCAGTCCAGGCAGTACTAAGCAGCCCAGGCAGTACTCAGCAGCCCAGGCAGTACTCAGCAGTCCAGGCAGTATTCTGCAGTCCAGGCAGTACTCAGCAGCTCAGGCAGTACTCAGCAGTCCAGGCAGTACTAAGCAGTCCAGGCAGTACTCAGCAGTCCAGGCAGCACTCAGCAGTCCAGGCAGTACTAAGCAGTCCAGGCAGTACTCAGCAGTCCAGGCAGTACTCAGCAGCCCAGGCAGTACTCAGCAGTCTAGACAGTACTCAGCAGCCCAGGCAGTACTAAGCAGTCCAGGCAGTACTAAGCAGTCCAGGCAGTACTCAGCAGCCCAGGCAGTACTCAGCAGTCTAGACAGTACTCAGCAGCCCAGGCATTACTAAGCAGTCCAGGCAGTACTCAGCAGTCCAGGCAGTACTCAGCAGCCCAGGCAGTACTCAGCAGTCCAGGCAGTACTCAGCAGTCTAGACAGTACTCAGCAGTCCAGGCAGCACTAAGCAGTCCAGGCAGTACTCAGCAGTCCAGGCAGTACTCAGCAGCCCAGGCAGTACTCAGGGCAGTACTCAGAAGTCAGAGATCCAACAGTAGAATTACTGTGAGTATACATGCTGTGTGGAGTTTGTATCTCATTTTATGTTTCATGAGTTTCAGGGGCGCAATACCAGAGTTACTAGGAGTAACATGATTTTTTTGTACTTGTGTCTTGTTGTAGGGGTTTTACTCGTTGTTCTGGGTGAAACAGTAGCAGAATGCTTGATGTGCGGTATAGTTTTGAGAAATTTTGTCGTTGTCCGTGCAACAAACGAGATATTTCTTGTAATCGGTGCCAATTCTCTACGATTGTCGATAAATGTTGCAATACCGCATATAATGTTGAATAGTTCGGTAACTGTTGGCTATGGCTGGAAGTAACAACTCTGCCGCAGCTGCGACATGCTGCTGGCCGGTGACCCAGCTATAACGGGCTACCACAGCCGCCAGTTCCGCTACACGGTGCGGTGACCCCGCTATAACAGGCCACCACAGTAGCCAGTTTCGCTACACGGTGCGGTGACCTCGCTTTAACGGGCCACCACAGCGGCCAGTTCCGCTACACTACGCAGTGACCCCGCTATAACGGGCCACCACAGCGGCCAGTTCCGCTACACTGCGCAGTGACCTCGCTATAACGGGCCACCACAGCGGCCAGTTCCGCTACACGGTACGCAATATCGGCAGCTACTTCGCCTGGTTCGCGGTCCCCATGTTGGCTTCTGGCGTCAGCCTCTGGTTCCTGTGAGCACCGGTGAGTGTTATTGTGGTGTATTGGGTTCATATGTGCACCGGTGAGTGTTATTGTGGTGTATTGGGTTCGAATGTGCACCGGTGAGTGTTATTGTGGTGTATTGGGTTCGAATGTGCACCGTTGAGTGTTCTTGTGGTGTATTGGGTTCATACGCGCACCAATTATTGTCTTTATCACGTCCGAAACAATATTATTTTGTCAGGATCACTATCTGTGATATTATGTATTGACCACTTCTGTGATACTAATGACTGGATCTGTGATACTGATGACAGTACCTGTGACACTAATGACCGTATCTGTGATACTAATGACCGGATATGTGATACTATTGACCGCATATGTGATACTAGTCACCCTACATGTGACACTCAGGACCGTATCTGTGATACTAATAATCGTATCTGTGATATTAACGACCGCATCTGTGATACCTAACACCGTTTCTGTGATACTGATCACCGTATCTGTGATACGAGTTTCACAAACGCACAAGTATAAGAATATTTTAGTCTCGGGAACTATTAGGATAGATACGAATATTTGTTTGTCAATCACATCTTGAAACTTGCTCATTGCCTCTTTCATTGGTTTTCAGACGTTCAGCATTTAGCCAATGAACGTTGCTCTGATTGCGGCTGCTGAACACTCGAGGGAAATCCAAGTTCAGTTTCCACATTTCTCCGCAGTTTTCCACGTGGTCACACGCAATGACGGCATGACTTCCTCTCCAAGCGCCACCGCCACGGCGACCTGCTGTCATCACCTGACCGCCGCGGCGGTGAAGCCAAAAGTTGGGGCAGCGGGAGGGCGTTTACTTCCGGTGATGTTTGGAGTCCAACTTGCATCAACTTCACCCAATCACACAGGGTATCCACACAACTGTGTCCACTCACCAATGTGTGTATATAGGATACCAATGCAAGCGTGAGAAGTAGATCAGAAATATTCCGTTAAATGTCTGCGGTATCACATATACTGTACAAACAGTACATCGGTCAGTGGATACTGTGGTGGCTTCACCTAGCTGTACGCGCTCACCACCACACAAGCTCAAAAGCACCACCCCACAGCCTCGAAGCGCTCCTACTGGCCGACCAAACAGCGCTCAAGTTCGGCACTGGGGTGCCGGACCGAGCCTCTACAAGCTGCAAGCTCCGAGCAGCCAGGCAACATCTGAAGACACTCACGTTTAGCACAGCACAGACGGCGACAACCCGCCACCGCGAGTCCCTTAACCAGAGGGCTAGCTAGGTTCAGTGCGGCCGCCACCAGGCCTATATAAACAGCAGCGCGCTAAGCGCAGTTCAGTTCGCACAGTTCGCACAGTGCACTCGCAGGAACCCTGATACTCACACAAGTCTTCTTCCTGCGAGCCTCCTCACTGCAACGGCTCACACAAGTCTACCAACGAGCCTCCTCACTGCAACGGCTCACACAAGTTTTCCAATGAGCCTCCTCACTGCAACGGCTTACACAAGTCTGCCAACGAGCCTCCTCACAGCAGCGGCTCACACAAGACTTCTCCCTGCAAGTCTCCGCGTATCGACTCCGACATTCACTAGTCTCGGCTGCTCAGCAAGCAGTAGCCTCACGGCCTCCATCGCCACCTCGACGGCGCACCGCTACGCCAAGGCATGCACGACGCGACTGACCGACAACCGTCGGTCCTTCTCCAAGTCGTCCTCGGGTGCTATACTACCTGACTGTAATTATTTACCTCAAGTGCCAGACTGTCGGTTATACCTACCAATAATACGGCCTCTATTCCAGTTGTGTTCTCCTTATCCTGCCGGGTTCGTTTTTACCTCAGGCACTCACTTCGAGCATAGATATCACAAAGTCTGAAGGTTTACAAAGTCTGCCCGGAGTGTAAAGCAGCCTGAGGGAGAACTCATCACTACAGTACATTTGTGTGGACACCCTGTAGAACAAAGGGGGTTTACTAGGCTGACTCGATCGATAGTTGCTCATTTTTACTATTCAAATTTTTCTCACCTCGTGCAATTTTCACTATTGTTAACCATCGAGGATTGAAGAACAGACTTCAAAGGCTTCTAATACAATCTCGCGTATCGTTGATACCATTCATTTCGTAGCATGAATACCAAACAGAAACATAACCTAAAATACTTTCCTTTGAAGTAAAGTTTTCATGTATTGTGAGCTTCACAATCAAAATGAAAATGTATTTCGTGTCATTTGTAAAAGTGAGGTAAATTTTGGAGAATTTCTTTACTGAGAAGCAGGCAGCTGCATATTTTTAAAAGTTTTAAGAAAACGAGGGCTTATTAGCGTTCCAATACATTTAGTAAAAGAGCAAACACACGGTAAATGGGTCAAAATACAGAGTAAATGCTTTAACAACAAAGTAAATGAATCATCCACACAATAAACAAATCAACACGCAGAGTAAATGAGTCAGCGCACATAAGCCGATCGTAAGATGCACAGCAAAAGAACAAAATCAAATGCTACTTAGAGCAAGTCTGACGCGAACACTTTGTGTCTCTAACGGGTTGGTGCTGGTGACATACAGCAAGAGACTTCATTACTAACTGGTAAGCATTAGTCAAATCTATCAAAACCTCCTGACTAACTAATGTAATGGTCCTTGATGAAAAATAGCAAGGAACCCCTTCTACTGACAATCGCCACTAAACACAACAATCAGCCACTAGTGAATAGAAGCACAATAAAACTAGCAAGACCCCGTTCACTAGTTGCCAGAACACCAACATTGGGCACTAGCAGCACACTAGTGAGGCACAGGGGCGGCAAGCACAACACACGCACATGGCTGCGCTATGTGCACATGTGCAACACCAACACATGAGGTCCACTCAGCACTTTTTCTAAAACAAAACAAGCGAAAAATAATTCTTTGAGAACCCATCAATGCTCTCAAATGCACACCTCGTGTAGGCGTGTGGCAGCGGGCATGTGTACGCGTGCAGTCAATACGCGCACACATGGCAGCATGTGATAGTGAAGCATATTAGTTCTTCGTTTGTTTAGTGTAGAATTTTGTTGATATCAAAGCAGGGCAAATTTTGCTGGACTTGTATACGATCTATTTACTATTACATCAATTTGATTATTTGATGGGCATCTCGCAGAAAATATTCAGTGCATGGCTAATTACTTCTTAATCTCTACTAGAGCAAAAGAATTTTTTCCATCAGTCAAAGTTCTCTCCAGCTTCTCCCATCGATTTGACTCCAGCGAAAAAGACTCGAACGTGTTCAAGTATGCCCCTCCTACAACAGTCGGCTTCCCATCGAGCAGCATCATCCGATGGTCCAGTCGTGCAGTCAAGAGGGGTTGTCCCGCCCACACTTCCCCAGTCTCCGTGTTGAACATCTCGACATCGGAACGCACCTCCATCACTCCCTTTAACCCTCCCGTTATCATTATGTTCGAGCCGTACCAGAGGCATGCATGACGCTCTCGTCCTCGTGTAATGTTAGCAATTTGCCGCCATTCAGTTCCATCCATCGACCTCTCGTTCACCCAAATTTCATCCCTGCGACCGCCAGCACCCACGATGTACGCGTGGGTGCCGTTTGTGACGGAGCAGTGATAGTCGTTTGCATCAAAAGGCAAATTTAGAGTCGAAAAAATCTGTGTCTCGCCATAAAACACGACGAGGTGGTGTCCATAGATGAACCAGACGATGGACTGACCTAATGAAACTGCGGTATGTTTGGCCATAGCCATCGGAGCTGCAGGCATGGCCTCCCACCCACCGCCCGGAAAGGTGAGGCTTATCCTTTGACAGGTAGCGGTTTCTTTACCTCCCGTCCACCCCCCGCACACCACCACGTGTTGTCCTGACGTCGCAGCCGCAGCACGTACAAGAGGCGCTGGCAGCTCAGGGAAGGACTCGAGGTTCACCTGCTCCACAGTCCGCAGTTCGCTAACCTCGACATAATCCTCGTAATAATCTTGCCAGTAGTCATTACCTGCCCGCCAGCCTCCAAGGATCAAGGCTCTGCCTGCACACAATCCAAACACTTCATACAGTTCACTCACACAAGCGTTGCCTCAACAAATTCATACTCATGAATTACTTGAGACTATAACAATTGGCAGTTTTAAATACGAATAATTCACGGCCAGAATAAGTTCACAAAATTATCCGGCACGTTTTATTTTTCAAATAATACATTACATTTCACCAGTGATGAGACTTATTGTACTCAACTTTATTTGCTACTTTATTTTTTTGCTAAAAAGCTGAAATGATTTTCGGGTTTTTGTTTCCTAAAAAAAGGAAAATTTGAGTCCTAAGTAAATTAATAGTCGAAGTTTTCATTTGTCACACAGATTTTAAATCTGCCATAATGCTCGCGCCCTCAAATTTAGGGCAAAATTTTATGCAAGTTTCGCCTTGAATGTTAATTATAAATTGGTGGTGTGCAGAACTGCAAAACTTTTTCTGTATCCATGCGGACCATAACTTCGGAACGTCTAAATGATCTCTATGATGAGATTGAACGCGCACCTCCTTTCAGGAACTATATAATTAGTTTCAAAGGTTTGAGCCTCTCGTCCCATAACCTGACTAAATTGAAAAATCTGATCATGACAAAGAATCTTTTTTCTCATATTTATGTGGTGAGTGTCTGCAGTGGTCAGCCATTGTGCATGGCATCGAGCCTGTGCAGAAAAATTGGTCTTAAACTGATTCCGCAGCGAGCAAATGTAAAAATCATTACTGTTGACTCGTTACACCAATGCTAAGCTTACAACTAAGCTAAGCGAGTCAAGCTTACAACAATGCCCGCACTTGACCTGTTACGCGAGAAGATACGCATCATTTTCTTCAACAAATTGCTTTAAGATCACCTTTGAGACTTACTTCACATTTTATCTCCTGTGTCAAAAACTCCCATTACCTGAATGAAGAAATTGAATACTCTAATGATTGTGCGAAACAGCAGAATGAGTTGAATGATTCTTCTCAGTTGACCGCCTTTCCACGTGAAACCTCCAGCAGCATAAACCGATGTTTGCCTTCATCTAACAAACCCTCTCCTTCCCTCTCCTCCCGATGTTTGCCCTCATATAGCAAACCTTCTCCTCCCTCTGCCACAAACAATTACGGAGTTCCTACAAAAAATAGGTTTTCATTGCTATCCCAATGCTGATACAGAGGGTGAAAAGCCTCTCTTAGACACGAGTATAAATCAACATCCAATCACATACTCGGAGGCAGTGAAATCAACAGGAAGAGAGTAATCGCTGCAAAATTGCAGTCGACAATCGATGGAAAATCCACTACCCAACTGCATGCAGAATCATCACCAGAAAAATAGAAATGACATGAGCATTTCTCAGTTCTCTGCAAATCCCAATACAAGAAATCACCACAGCCGGCCCATTCAGACCCAGAAAAACGTAAATTCCCCGCACCTCTCAGAACCTCTTAATGGCGTAAAAAGTAAGAAAAAAAACGTCACCAGCCCCATTTGTGAACGCATGAATTCCCCAATGGATGAATTGAAACGATCATGGAAAATAGAGCTGATTCCCACCAAAGCCGATGGACACTGCCTCTTCCATGCAGTAGCTCATCTACTTACAAAACAACCAGCATCAAAATAGAACTACAATTCCTTAAAGGCTGCAATCAAAACAGAGAGTGAAGCAAACAACAGCACATACGCTAAGTTTGTTGACAAGAACAGTGGAGACATGCAAAACCTCATAGATAATAAAATTTACGACAAACATTTTGGTCAAGCTGCTGTAGACCTTATACCACTAATCATTTCAAATGTGACAGGCCAAAAAAAACTCCTCGTCCTGGATGAACAGGATCATTGTGTTTTGAAAATATCAGTCGATCCCTTTTCAGAGTTATCAAATGATAACCCTCCACTACTGCTCCATCGTAAAAACGATCACTACAGTGTTTTTGTCACACAAGGCAAAAATCAGACCGCGGGGTTTCCTCATCTTGACAGACTGCCGCTGCCCAGCCAAATAGTAGACTTTCTTACATAGCAGATGCTGGGCCAAACACCCTGGGCAACGCAGACAAAATCGATATATCCCCTGAACGATCCCATCGAGAGAGTAACTTTGCTACCTTTAAAAAGAGTGCTAATACAGGAAAAATCAAAATCAAGCATATAAATTCTCGAAGCCTGAATGGTAGATTGGATGAAATCAGAGTAATGTTGGTCACTGAAGAAACTGACATGTTGTGTGTTTCAGAAACATGGTTTGATTCACGAACCCATAGTTCATTTTTTAACATTCCTGATTACGTGTTGTACCGCTTCGATTGCGCTAAAACTAGCCGAGGTAGTGGATCTTGTATTTTAGTGAAAGAAATGTACTCAACATCTTCACTTCTAGCGAATAAAGTTTGCGAAGGCATTGAAATAGTTTAGTTAGAAGTGCAAATAAATAAACACAAATCTATAATCATTGGCAGCCTTTACCGGCACCCATCGTCTCCCGTAAATCTAACACTAGATTTCATTGAGGAAACCTTCAAAGAAATCCTTCAGGCAAAAAGTCATTCTTTGCTTTCAGAGATTTTAATGTTGACCTAACGGACAAAAACAATCATCTAAGCAAACTATTGTATAAACTAAGCCTATCACAAATGGTCAAAGAACCGACTCGCATCACTAAAGTCTCTGCAACTCTCCTCGATCTAGCAATCACAAATAATCACACCGCAATACTTAATACTGTAATATCACCTTCTACATACGATTACCATTCTATAGAATGTGAAATTAATATTGCAAAGGAAAGACAAAAATACCGCTTAATGACTTATCGCTCGGAAAGGCAGTACTCCCCAGAACTATTAAAAAAAACTACTCGATAGGTCCACCGAATTCCAGAAAATAATGCAATCTGACGATGTTGACATTCAAGTGTCCATCTTCAACGAGAACTTCACAGCAGCTCTTGACGAATGTGCACCTTACGTCACCAAAAAAACAAGCCAAAACGGACTGTTTGGATTACTGACGAAATTTAAGAGCTGAGCAGAATAAAGAACGCTAACTTGCGAGAGTATAAAAACAATAGATCAAACAGTACCTTATACAAGAGTTATAAAAAACATGAAAACATTCATCGAAAGAAAATCACTGAAGCCAAACAAACTCACTTCCACCAGAAACTGATAACGGCTAAAAATAACCCGAAACGAACTTGGGAAATCATTAGAGAGGTAGCCCCATACAAAAATTTAGGTCGTATAAGTTTTTTTGAAAATCCCTTGGCAACAGCCACGGATTTCAACACATTCTTTTCACAAGTAGGGGCTCAAGCTTTCAGTGAGGTCTGTACCAATCCAGATGAAACGACAATTGAAAATTCATGCCCCACTGCACCCTCGAGGACTGGTGTCAAGTGGAGACCACACCCTGTCGATTTACCGGAGTTACAAAATATCTTATACGCACTAGAAAACACACAAACGCAGTTGGACATGATGGTATCAGTCTTCAATATACCAAAGACAGTTTCCCTGTTACAGCACCATGGATTCGTCTGATAATTAATACATCAATAGTAACAAACACGTTTCCAAACCAATGGAAAAACTCCATTATTAGACCGTTGCACAAAAGTGGTGACCAAAATATAGCATCAAACTATAGGCCCATCAGTCTTTTGCCTGTCATGTCCAAACTATTGGAGAAAGTGGTGACAAATCAACTCTCATTCCACATGAACGAGTCAACTCTACTCCACCAAAATCAATACGCCTATAGAAGAAATACTAGCACTCAAGACACTCTGCTCAATATCTCTGAAAAAATATACAGTGACATCGATCAAAAGAATGTAACACTCTTGCTGCTACTCGATCTCTCTAAGGCGTTCGATAGCGTCGAACATAATAGACTTCTACGTAAAATACTGAACTTGGGAATAGACACGCAATGGTTTGAAAGTTACTTGTCAAATCGATCTCATCTAGTCCCCATAGAAAACAAATTGTCCCCATTCATTCAAAACAATTTTGGCGTTCCCCAAGGATCAATTCTTGGTCCGCTACTGTTTTCTATTTTCATTAATGATTTCCCTCCAATGCCTTCTAACACACGGATCTCAATGTATGCAGATGATGTTCAAATTGCAATAACAAGTTCTGTATCGGAAATACCACAGACGCAAATTAAAGCCGAAGCTTTACTGACTAGCCTGAAATCATGGTACGACCGAAATGGTCTCAAATGAAATGCTAACAAAACACAATGCATTATTTTTGGATCCAAAGATGCAACTAAAAAACTCCAGATCTAACTCTTGCAGTTGGAAATGATAAAATTAATGCATCAAAAAAAGTTAAAAATCTAGGTATCTGGTTCGATAGAATCATGTCCTTCAAATCTCTTATTGAGAATACTTGCAACAAAATTTATGGAACTTTGATGTTTTTTCATCGCATAAAGAGTATGCTAGACGAAAAGTCCAGATTATTAGCCATTCAATCGCTGGTGTTATCGCGCATCGACTACTGCAACCTAGTATGGGGAGACCTACCTCAATACCTTCAAAGGGACTTACAAAAGTGCATGGGTTTTGCGGCCAAGGTGGTATGCAACGGTAATTTCAAAAGAAGTGATCACGTAACCCCTCTCCTCAATAAACTCCGCTGGATTCCTATCCAAGAAAGGCTCCTCATGCAGAAGGCCCAATACGTATTCTCCTCGTTATATCTTCCTCAGAGCAATGCTAAGATAGTGCGTTTCCATCCACCCACCGTAACCAATCAAAAACGGAACAGAAACAATAATGTCTTAGTCAACTATTGTTCAGCTCACTTGGGGCAGAAGGCTCTGTCCACATCAGGCGCCTTATTGTGGAACAAACTCCCACTGAGTATTAAAATCCCTCAAAGACCGAGAGAATTTAAAGCCAAAATAACTCGTTATCTTGTGTCTCAAAAATAATTCTTAGTTACAGAACATACAAAATAAGTACTGTCGAATCTCATTTGCCTGGTATCTCCATTGCTGGACAATCTCCCCCGATCATTGTCTTAAAATTCAAGACATCACACAACAGTTTTGAAGTATGCGTAGGTATTATGATTTGATTGCCTAGACGCTGCCATTGGCAAACATGCTTACCTGTATATGTGTGTATGTACACCTGTGTGCACTAGAGTAGATAAACCAGTCGAAGGTTGCATTTTATGTCCGTTTCTGTGCAAGCATTCAGGATACCGTCCGGGATTTTGACCTTTTTTCGTTCGATTTGCTTGAAAATTGTACAGTATATGTATTTTTTTGAAAGTAAACCTTTTATACTCGTGTCATTTTTTTCGATTTAGGCCTTATTTTTATTTTTTATGATAAATTAGTTTTTTATTACATTTTTATGTATATTTCACGACGTATCAACTCATTGAATTTTGATGCTAGAACAAAACTAAAAACAGTTTTAGAATCCTTAAAGCATTTCTAACAAAGCTATAATTTAAAATTTTAACATTTAGAAATAAAATTTCTGCGATAGGCGATACTTTATAATAACATCACAAACAATTATTTTTGGGTTTGGAGCCATATAACTTTTTTGTTTTCTAAAATTTGGGAAAGTCTAATTGTAACTTTGTTAGAAATGGTCCAAGAATTCCAAAACTGTCTTTGGGTTTGTTCTAGCATCAAAACTCTATGAGTTGATAGAGTTTGAATGTTAAAAGCTAAATGTTTTGAGTATAAACCATAACAAAATTTTTGTTGAAGTGTAATATAATGGATAATTTATGTAACTGAATGCAGTTTTAATTTTTATTTCAATAATTTCCATGCATAACTTCATATTCACACTGTGAATTGTGATTTCCAAAAAAAAAACAGAATAAAAAAATATATATATTTGTATAAAAATTATGAAATTCTTTATTTTCAGTCTGATTCTTATGAAATTTGACTATAATTTGTAACTTTCGAAAAGAAAAACAATTTCATTCATTCATTTCTTTGATTCAGGCCTTAGTTTTTGGAAAAATTTGACATACTGCTTTTTGAGTTCATTTTAATGGATATTTCAAAACGTATCAACTCATTGAGTTTTGCTGATAGAACAAAACCAGACACAGTTTTAAAATCTATGAAGCATTTGCAACGAAAGTAAGTTGGGAAACTATCAATTTTCCCATTATACTTTCTGTTTATATAGGGTCAAAATCAGGTCGAAATTTCAAGATTTTTGTCCCATTACCAACCCCCCCCCCCTGGGGAGGGGGATTTACTGTCCGTAGCGCCATAAAATTTTAGGACCGAATAGTCCAACACCTAAGGGTTCTTTTCCAGCAATAACATGAGTAATGCTCACCGGACCATCAGGGGCCTGGCAGGGACTTCGGACGGTATCCTTAAACTAGACCGTCATGGTACCTATATGTGTGTGTGTTTATCAATATTGCAGACATTCTGCACCATATTACAAAGATAATGTGATTTTTTTTCTAATATGAAAATGTAAAGCATCCATGTAAAAAAAACAATAAATTCGTTGTGTGATCATCCATTTATACTGCAGTAATATGCTTATAATTCTTACAGTTATATGCTTATAATAATGTGATACCTGTGTATGTTTATCAATTGCCGACAATTTGCGCCATATTTCAAAGATAATGTGATTTTTTCTAATATGAAACCCTTATAGGACATTAATGTTTTCTTTCTTATTCACGTCCCACAATCGTTTTCATGTTTCTGACTTAAGTAGACTGTTTTGTGCCACTATTTTTAGTACGAAATTTTATAAAATTCATGCTATAATAAAAGATATTTTCTCTGTTTCCCTCGATTGGAATGCTGGTTTATACTGATTAGTTTACGCTGATATTTGCGCACATGCTTACTTGTGTATATGTGTACGCGTGAACGCTATGCGTATGACACTTTATAGAATGCGTATGTATTGTATTTGCCTCGATGCATAGAAATGCATTTGTGTATGCTTACGAGTTTGGTGTAAGAATGTGCGTGGGTATGTGTGTGCATGTGTATGTGTATATATTTACATGCATGTGTGCACATATGTGTGTACTAGACTGACAACTAGCATTTTACTAGAGATAATAGTCTTTTTTCTGTTCACTCTCAACTTGTAACATCACCTAACTCGTCATCTCTTTATTATTGTAAAGCATTCATGTAAAAACTACACATTTGTTGTGCGATCATCCATTTATATTTAACTAAAATGCTTTTTAACTAACGACCGTTATGTTAAAATTGTTGAATTAGAAATACAAAACTTATAATCTTCTTGGTCCTCATGCTTATGTGTACATATATATATATATATATATATATATATATATATATATATATATATATATATATGTTTTTGGGCATGTATGTATGTATATACATATATATATGTGTGTATATATATGTATATAGATATGAATTTATATATCTTTTTTTCATGCTTCCTTAAAATGACACTTTTGAACATTGGCCGAAACAAGCGATTCATATATTATTTCCTGGCATCAATAATTGCGAAGTTTTATGTCATGTACATGTAAACTGTCAAAAATGGTTTTCACCCCACAATGAAAATGCATCGTCTATGGATTTGTGTTATCTCTTATATATATCATTACATGTATTATCAAATGTAGATTAAGCAAGATTAGGAGTACATTGCCCTCAATCATTTCTTTTCGAATAGTGACCTGGGTATTACAAGACTCATGTGTTTGTACCATCTAAGTGTATTAACTTTAAGATATTTAAAAACCAATGATTGTAACATTGTACAATCTCTATTGGAAAAAAGTTTTTTCTTTCTTTCATCTTTTTTTTCGTTGTGGGCCGCTGTTATGCGCATCTTTTTTACACCGTTGAAATTAGATCATTTTGTTAACTCAATAGACTAACATGATCTAACTCAATAGACAAACAATAGACTAACTTATATATCCATCCCAATACACCCGCGCTAAAAATATTCTTGTACTTGTGCACTGGTGAAGCTCGTATCACAGATACGGCCATTGAGCATCCTTTAAGAGCGTGAAAGAGAGACAGACCAGCCAATGTGATGCGTTCAATGAGATTCCCATTGCAATAACATTAGAGAAATTACGTACAAAAATTTAAATAAATTTATTTATCTTATGTAAGGAGACACTTGGAGTTTTATTTTATGAGTATGATAATTGGATCCTTTTGTTAATTCAGCAGACGAACGGAATAATATTTCCCAAGTTAAGGACTTGTGTTACGAAATAAGTGGTGTATAATACTGTATATGTTGCAAAATGATGGCAATGATACTCAGTTCATCGTCAATTCGTATCACAGATACAAGTAATTTTGTAAAGCAGATTCCAGCTTGTATCAATGATGCCAGTAATTCAGGGCTGCAAACACCAGTAACTCGCTTCACAAGTATGTCACATCGTGTTTGACTCCCGTCATTTCGTATCACTGATACCTGTTGGCTTGTCTAGCTAACCTAATTATACCCGTTGTATGTTTATTTATATAGTAATGTACGCACCCGTCAAAAATGAAGAGATTCTATATTTTCCTTTTAATTTTCTTGCAGATGTGAATGACAACCAAAATATCCATCCTAACAGTTCCCGCAATAAAATTCTTTTTGTACTTGTGCACTGTTGAAACTCGTATCACAGATACGGTTTTGAGGCATCCTTGTGAGCGTCGCAGGGAGACAGAAGAAGCGGACACCATACAAATGACCTCACCAAGGGTATTGTTAGATAATATTTATTTATGTATTTGTTTATATATTTTTTTATGTCCGCATCTTAAGAAACATAGGATGTATCTTCATTTGTTTGGTATCCGTTCCGCTTTCGTCAGAGTTTGCGGTATCATGGATACCGAATTTCTGAGTGTAACATTAAAAGATGTCTTTTACATGCATTGATAAGTTTGAAATTTTTTCAGGATAGGTTCAGTTAGGATAGGACAGGTTAGGATATGTTAGGCTAGGTAAGTATTGTTGAGATAGGTTATGATAGGAAAGGCTAGGATATGTTAGGTTAGGGTAGGTTGGGTAATGTTGACGGAATTTTTTCACGGGTCCACCTAGTTTTTAACGATGACATTGTCCATCGAATTTCAACGGGTCCTGCTACTACCTAATAATACCTTTGGTTTATTTGTTCGGATTCCGCTTCTTCTATTTCTCTGTCACGCTCGTATGGATAGTTATAATTACCGTATCTCTGATACGAGTTTCACCATTGCACAAGGACAAGACTATTTTTCATCACGGGTACTGGTTGAATGGATGTATTTGTTTGTCATTTACATCTGGATAATTTGTTTAGAAACGTATCAAATCCCGTCATTTTTGACGGGCGCTGCACACTAGCACTGTAATAAGAACCGCATTCGTCCGCCTGTCCGTCCGTGAGTCACACCCACCAGCCGAAAGTGTGTGATGAGCGTATCTGTGAAACAAGGCTCAACTCCAGAATTTTCGGTGCATTAACCCAGTAGATTCAGAGTCGGAATGAATATCGCGTGTATTAGTAGGTTGGATTAGATTGTACAGAAAATCAGCAGTTGAGACTTAGCAAAGTATAGAAAAAAGCCATAGAAAAGCATGGGCCCAGTTGGTCTATCGTTCTGTCACGCTGTCAAGGATCTTAACGATTATTTTTGATAGGAGTTGCACTAGTGCATAAGATTAAGAATATTATTTTAATCACTGGCTCTGTTGGGTTGTATATATTTGTTTTTAATCCTCATCTAAGGTATTTTTTTCTGAACATTGTTGATTCCCGTCATTTTTGACGGGTTGCGTACACCAAAAAAAAACCTATACCTCGACCTCCTCGCAGCGCCAGCAACGTAACATCACCAGTACTAATGCTTCTGTGTATCAAAGATACAAGTAATTAGGTGCCACAAATGCCTGCAATTTCGCTCCACAAATATCTGCCACATTGCATTTAACACCTTCCCCTTCGTATCACAGATACCAGACACTTCAGGTCACAGATACCCGTCACTTCGCACCTCAGATTCTGGTCTCTGAGCTGCAGTTTTGCTGCGCAGTGATGATATGGGCGGTAAAGCGTCGCACTTTGGGAAGAAGATTTTGTGTCGATCCAGGTATTGAACCTGTGGTACTTTCACCATACCGCGGGTTCTCAGGTGCAATAGAGAACGGACAAAATGTGTAGAAGAGTTAGATGGTAACACTTCCACTCACTGAGCACACATTTCACGCACCCATTCTCGCTCCCTATAAATTAAGAAGGTGATAAAAACATTCAAAGGCCCGGTTGTGGTATTGGAACGATCTATAAAGATGCCATGTGGCTGTGCCTGTCTAAAGACGTCGGTTTGTATCGGCTTGTTTAATGGTCAATGCATATTTTCATTCATGAGGTGTTTATTTTCAGAATGAATATCACAATGTTAATTTTGAATGATCACATCTTTCATAATTTATTCCATAATACCTGCTGTTTTCATTGCGCGTAATGCTCGAATTACTGAACGAACTTTCCTTAGGCCGTAACACCGCCAAGCGCAATACCAATGTAGGGTCAATTAGACCGCTCATGGCCCGATGGTTGCTTATAAGCTGTTGATATGTTCAATGTTTTGAAAATATTTTTAGTTCAATTGATGTTACCGAGACAGAAATTTTTATTTTTTGTTTCGTTATTAAAGAATATAAGCGGCTGAATTTTGCTCTTTACGACTGGAATCATGGTGCTGAATTTTGCTCTATATTACGACTGGAAGCATGGTGCTGAATTTTGCTCTATATTACGACTGGAAGCATGGTGCTGAATTTTGCTCTATATTACGACTGGAAGCATGGTGCTGAATTTTGCTCTATATTACGACTGGAAGCATGGTGCTGAATTTTGCTCTATATTACGACTGGAAGCAAGGCGCTGAATTTTGCTCTATATTACGACTGGAAGCATGGTGCTGAATTTTGCTCTATATTACGACTGGAAGCAAGGCGCTGAATTTTACTCTATATTACGACTGGAAGCATGGTGCTGAATTTTGCTCTATATTACGACTGGAAGCATGGTGCTGAATTTTGCTCTATATTACGACTGGAAGCATGATGCTGAATTTTGCTCTATATTACGACTGGAAGCATGGTGCTGAATTATGCTCTATATTACGACTGGAGGCAAGGTGCTGAATTTTGCTCTATATTACGACTGGAAGCATGACGCTGAACTTTGCTCTATATTACGACTGGAAGCATGATGCTGAATTTTGCTCTATATTACGACTGGAAGCATGATGCTGAATTTTGCTCTATATTACGACTGGAAGCATGATGCTGAATTTTGCTCTATATTACGACTGGAAGCATGATGCTGAATTTTGCTCTATATTACGACTGGAAGCATGATGCTGAATTTTGCTCTATATTACGACTGGAAGCATGATGCTGAATTTTGCTCTATATTACGACTGGAAGCATGGTGCTGAATTATGCTCTATATTACGACTGGAGGCAAGGTGCTGAATTTTGCTCTATATTACGACTGGAAGCATGACGCTGAACTTTGCTCTATATTACGACTGGAAGCAAGGCGCTGAATTTTGCTCTATGACGTCACCAGCAGCAGAGCGTAGACAGCGACGAGCTCGCAAACAAACCAAAGCACACAAACAAACGAGATAGTAAGAGATCTACATGTGCATTCAGAGATAATCTGAACTGTTGGTGATGCTACGATCGGTCGCGCAGAGTGGGAATTGTCCGTATCCTGACTACCAGCACTAGGTACTAGGCACATCTCCGTACAAATGTAACAGTGCACGGCTTGTTGCTTGCTTGGATGGTACGTCCGTCGCTACGTCCACCCTGTAAACTGGATACCAGAATGAAACATAACTTGAACAATTTGCTCTGCCACAATTTGTTCTCTTTAGGCCATTACAATGGGCGCATCAGAGTATAGCTACTTGTGGGCCCGATATGTTCAGCGGCGTCTAGGGCATCCGATCATCACGCAATTTTAAGATGTATAATTATACTGAACCTAATTCACTTTCCGTAGTCGCACGCTAGACTGATCAATGGATGAGTTCGTTCATGATTTGATGGTTCATTTCACAACAATAGATTGTATGGGCTAGACGAGTGCTGTATATTTAGAAAAGATTTGTTCATGTCAACTATCATGGTAAAGAATCCTATCAAGATGAATTTTATAGCTCAGGAGATTTGTCTGATCCCCATACGTCATTATGTTTTGACAGAAACAGGGATTTCAGATTCGTTATGAAATATTTGTAGGAACTTTTCACACGGGTCTGCAGGGATCACATTCCAAGTCTTGGTTCTCATGAAGAGGACTCAGTGTCTCGTCACCGTGCTTATGAATATTAAGGAGGTATAAATTTACTTCTATTTCAGGTCGTATGATTAGGAAGGCTCGTTTGTGCAGGCAATAATTGTTTAAGGTTTTGACGAGCACATTAAATTATGATGACCGTTATTTTCCGTTATATGATCAAAATTCGCGCATATTGCCTGACCTTCATTCCCATATTGTCACGTGGATTGAGCGTTTTTTTTGTGAGTTTGAGCCATCAGCTCGGTGTAAACATTGGTGCTGATCTCCTTAACTTGGAATATTTGAAATTAACGGCAATTCTGAACTTAACCTGCACGTTAACCAGACGTTTAGATCAGTGAAGAACTACATTTTGAAGTGTGTTTTATATTCTTCAAACCTACCCCCAAATGCGACACATCTACGGACGATTTTGAGACCCTCTTCTAAAATTTACGCTCAGCCTCGCCTACAACGGAGAAGAGGGAGGCTATTCACTCACCAGGCTTGGTGGACACGCAGATGTAGCCCCGCTGGCTGTGCTGCTCAGCGTAGCAGGCTTCACCAGACGCGCAGATCTCAGGCACCGTGCACGGTTCCCGGCAGGTGAAACCAGGTGCGCTGGAGTCGTCAACGCAAACTTTCTGGGGAGGACAATTGGCTGTGGAACCGCACTCTTTCTTGAAGCTGCCGTCTTCAATACTGGTATCACGAATGTCACTCATGTCGTCAGTACAATTACCCCCGATTTCACACGGATTCCTACAGAAAAACCCTTCACTCGTGGTATGGTTGTTGAAACATTTTTCTCCGATCTTGCAGTTGTCGTTATAGCCGCACCCGACCTTCCTAGCGCAAGACGTGCCGTTTGAAGCGTGTCGCTCATGCGATGTCATGTTTTCGAAGAACTCCTGCATGACCGCTCCATCCACAGAACACCCCAACCAGTCAAACCATTCTTCTTGGAACATGCTCTGAATTTTTTCGAGCCTGTATTGGATTGGGACGGGCCTCTGGAGGGTTTGGTCTAGATCAGGCAGGGGGACGGTCCCCACGGTGAGGATGCGGGTTGGGGGAAGCCCCAGCAACTTGAGCACGTCCGGAGCTCGTTCGGTGTCACAGTGCGTAACATCCTTATTGAAGTTGTCCACAACATCATAAAATGAGGGGTTTTTGCGTAAGTTTTGGGTGAAAGACGACGAGACGCAGCGATGTCGGTCATTTTTTTCCAAATGGATGGTGGCTTTCTCAGCAAATAGTTTCATTATTAGGAGTCGTGAGCCAAAGTGTGTCGTGTCTTGGTAGTGTGTGCCAAAAGCTGCGATGAAATCCGAAAAAGCTTTTCGACTTTTTTCTGAACCTGGGTTTTCCGCTGCCAAGCTCAATTTTCTTAGAGCCCTGTGGAAGTTGGGCGTGAAGGTTGGCCTGGTATTGAGGTTAACTGATACGGTATGTGTTTGACATCGAGCCTCTGCTAGGACTATTTCTCCCCCACGCTGGAAGAATTGCACAAGTTTCTCTTCTTCATCATCCACACTGGTAGCAAACTCACTGGACGATGTGGCGCACAAACGTCGACTTCCTACCATGACGTCATCTTTTGATTTGAAGGACACAGGTTTCATCATCGCATCTCTGTACTCATTATAGTTGTATACAGAGCGCATGGAAAGGGATGACAGATAAGGACAATGCTCTTCCTGAACAGCTCTTCCAATAAAATTGCTCCATTCGAAGGCGTTAGCGCAGTCTGTGGCTGTCGAAATGGGTATGAAGATTTGGTCCTTGAAGCCTGAGTTCGGATTGTCAAGCGTGTCAAAATCTAGTGGGTCGACTCCTAGCATTGCCAAGCTTACTAACGAGGCGTTGACGGTTAAGAAGCGCGGCGCGTAGCTATACCCGCAGACCGGATAGCGTTCGACCACATGATCAGAAGTGCTGTTGCCCTGACCCCCCACAGGAGGAGTCAGGCAGCTGCCCACCGCCAGCGCCGACATCAGGAGACGCATCAGGTTGTTGGCTGGCATCATGTCCTCCACCTGTAAAGAAATATACGTAGTGTTATTTACGTCTCGAGTTTACCTCTCATCAAAGCTACTTAACTCTAAATAAGTATACCAAAGCGACATATACAAGCGCTACGAGACTTGACGGTTTAATGCGAGACATTGTTTTTCAGTTCACCAGCCTGATTTGCGCGAGATGTGGACGACATCTCTGATGGAGGATGTGTAATTCCTTCAAGATTCAATGACACAACTCTGTCAAATGTGGTCTCCAATAATGCTCATGTAAGAAGTTTACGAGTTAAGCGCTGCCTGCCTTCAGCACCCGAAACAAAACCCACAATTTGCAAAAACAGAGTACGACAAGATTGATGAGGGACTGAGCGGGTCAGTTTCTAGCTCTCCCCACACCAGCAGTAGACAGCCAAATTGTAATGGTTAGCACGACTGCTCCCAGGGGGACTATGTGAGAACCCGAGTTAAAGGTTAGGTAGGCTTCCTTTTTGTTAAAATAGAATAGGTTTTTATTTTGCTACGGACCATCTTTTTCCGGTTCACTGTTGTCTTGTTTTTCAGCACCTGCTACTTCCTTTTTCAACTTTTTCTTGTTTCATGAACTTCTTTCAAAGCTTCCTGTTTCTGTGCACCTTGTGCATAGATTCCGCGTTCCCTCAATTCCATACTAAATGGTTCCTTCCTCTTTCCTCTCTTAGAACATCTTTGTCGTGGTTAAGGGAGGCTAAAACTTTCTTATATAATAATAATAATGGTCAGCACGACCAATATATCAACAATGACAAGTATAACAATTTGGACTGCTGCTTCACGAATTTTCTGCCCATTTTATCACTCTAGAACTAAATCACACCACATAACTACACCACCGCACAACCATATGATAAAACGCCCATCTAATCTCATCACACTACGTCGCAATTACACCACAAAACTATACGATGCCATCATAAAACTCCATCACAACACCATGCAACCCCATCACGATACCACTGCACGACTACAACAAACAATTGTAAAACTCTGCCATAACACCAAACGGCCCTATAACGATACAAGCATATCACTACGCCACTACTTCTACACCCAACCACACTACCAAACTACGATCATCTCACTACACAATCTCACTGCCATCCCAACACACGATAACGCAATCACACGACCACTACACTAATTGGAAAGAACACTAACTCACAAACACACCATCGCAACTACATTATACCACCACTACCACAACACAACCATGTCACTTAACGTCACCACCATACCATCATTACTACATCACAGCACTACCACAACACAACCATTTCACGTAAATACCGTGCCCACCATACCATCACAACTACATCACAGCACCACCACCACAACGCAACCATGTCACGCAAATAACGTCACTACCACATCATCACAACTACATCACATCACCACCACCACCACAACACAACCATGTCACTCAAATAACAGCATAACAAACAACTGGCACATCACCATGCACATACTCAACCTACCCCCTTGAACTGTAAAAGAAAAAAACTGCTTCTATATTCTACAAACATCAGTGGAAATTATAAGCAATTGCAAAACCGATGAAGTGAAGCTGACTACGAGTGTACCAAGTTATGGCATGCTCTGGTCTCTAACAACTGGCCATTCTAAAGTGCCGTTGTCCCTCAGTTTCACATCAGCAAGTCTGCACTCTCCCAACCCTCCTATCTATCGCATTTCCTTGTTCGACCAATTAAAGCGTGGAAAACCTTGATTTTCCCTGCTCGGAGCTCCAAATGAAATTATTTCGAGCCCCCACTAGTGAAAAATTGTTTCAGAGCATTTCCTTCAACCTCTTGGTGATGTTCCACGATCTTCTTCTTACGATCCGAAAAAATATGTTCCACCACTGAACAATCAATTTCATTTCAAAAATTGAAGAGTTTTTCTAAGTGAATTTAAGAATATGCGAGAAAAATTAATAAGTATTACTTTCCTACTGACCTACGGATTCTGAAGTCAACTGTTTGAATAAGAACAACTGGTGCATGGAAAGTTATAGAACATTTTCATTAATATTCACGCTTTGGATTTGGTGTGCTACTTTATGAATTACCAAATTATAAACCAAACATGCTCCCACTCGATCAGCTTTGCATTTTCCACACGAAATATTCCAATGATATAACCAAATTGCTGCTACGAAACGAGAGACAGAAAGTCCTTCCGAAAGAAGAGAAAGAGTCTGACGCAGGAAAACGAGCGCTGCAACTGCCCAGCTGATACTCTGATTCTTTCCCCGCCCAGTCCACCTCTCCCCGAATGGGGAAAATTCACTTAACGTGCTATCCGTAAATATTTCATTTTATCAATCGCTTCCCACTCTTTGTACATGATCAGACTGGGTTGCAACACACTGCATAGCTCTAAAATGACGGTAATTGCACAGCCAATGGCTCTAAAATACTCGGTTAAAAACGAACTTCTCGACCCTTAAGATCATCATCAGCGGTTATCTGAAAAATACTAGGAAAAATGCATTCATAAATTGAATAAAAACATCAGGAAAAGATAATAAACTGCTAAACAGAGCAGAGCTCAAGACGGGAAAGTATTGCTGCAAAACATGAGATTTAAGTTGATCTGAATGGATTCGTATACCTGAGTGAGGTGGCTTGCATGGATTACGAGTTCTGAAACTTCTGCAAAAATGCTCAAACACTTAACATCTTAGTGCACGTGTCTACCCTTACTCCTCTTCTCGTCTCCCCCTCCATCACCGTACCGCCTTGCCGTTTGCAATTTCCTTCCACCTTACTTGAAAAGGCCGCGTTTTGAATCAAAACGAGCAGCAGCCCTCCCGCAAATCTCAATGGCTTTCCTTCTCGTCGAAAGTTAACCATTCAACGTCTACTCGGAAAACAGAATTAAATTATCTTCCATTCTCTCCAAACACCCCGCAAAAAATTAAGAGGTGTATGCATATGAAACCCGCCCAACTCATCGGAAGGCTGCTCTGTCTGAAAGAAGTACATCCTCCAGCACACTCCTTACGCAAATTTCATCAAAACGCGGAACACATCTGAACCAACCATAAAACGCAAATGTGGGCAACGAAAAGCCATAATCGTTAAATCATAAATTCAAGGACCTCAAACGATCAAAATAGCAGTGGCTCCTCAAACGATCACGAAGTCTGATATCAACAAGAACTTCTCAACCTCTAAAGCCAGAGCTGACCGCAAAATCAGGGTCACCCGACAGTGGGAAAAATCTCTCAAAACCCGCATGCAAGAATTTGAAGAACGTCTCAACTTTTCAAGTTTCGACACCTCATGGCCTTACGACTGAGGCACCTGCCAGTATTTCCCCTAATGCCAGCTCCAATTGTTAAGAACCTTGTGATACTTTGCTGCTGGGTGACAATATCCGTACCACATTCGGAAGCAAGGACATCGATCGCTCGTGCTGCATCAAACTGTTCCCTCTGGGCAACTTTATGACATCCCCAAAATATTAAATCGAATGCCTAGATGTAGATATTGTACCATACGCTTTCAAGGTCTTCGCCTCTTACACTCAGGCCTAACTCGAGTCAAAGAGATTATTGTAAGGAAGTACTCACTTTCAAGCATATTTATCGCTAATAATTGCAGTGCGCAACAATTCTATATACTGTTGAACATTTACAAAAATTTGGGTTTGAACCTGATTCAACTTCAAACTAACGCTGAAAAAAAAAATAATGGAACAAATTCAGCGTTAATAATGGATCTATGTAATCTATGTAATTCAGCGTTAATAATGGATCTCAGTAACTTCAAATGCCCTCGCACCCAGGATCAAAAATATTCCGGTCTTGAACAACTTAATTGCAATGAAATTTGCAATGTGAATTACCGTACAACATTGTCCTTATCTGAACAAATGCCATTAAACAAGCACAATATTTTATTGTGGATCATCCCAGTGAAATGAAAAGTCAACGAACTGTTTCCTTGAGCTCTAAAATATGAAATCTGTCAACACACGTTGATGCACATGTCAGCCCAAACACTTCCAAATCTGTCAGCGTACGTTGATGCACATGTCAGCCCAAACACTTCCAAATCTGTCAGCGTACGTTGATGCACATGTCAGCCCAAACACTTCCAAATCTGTCAGCGTACGTTGATGCACATGTCAGCCCAAACACTTCCAAATCTGTCAGCGTACGTTGATGCACATGTTAGCCCAAACACTTCCAAATCTGTCAACGTACGTTGATGCACATGTCAGCCCAAACACTTCCAAATCTGTCAGCGTACGTTGATGCACATGTCAGCCCAAACACTTCCAAATCTGTCACCGCACGTTGATGCAATGGCAGCCAAACACTTCCAAATCTGTCAGCGTACGTTGATGCACATGTCAGCCCAAACACTTCCAAATCTGTCAACGCACGTTGATGCACATGTCAGCCAAACATTTCCAAATCTGTCAACGCACGTTGATGCACATGTCAGCCCAAACACTTCCAAATCTGTCAGCGTACGTTGATGCACATGTCAGCCAAACATTTCCAAATCGACAGCAGAGCTCCCTCAACTCACCCATCCATAAATTAAGGAACGTGAATAAACCAGAGCCTTTCCCCAACTTAATTTCAGACAATAATAATGTAAGGACGAATGATAAATTTGCGTCACATTCAACAGACCCTCATAGTGACTGTGACATGCCCTCCTCGGCTTTCTGATACCTGCGCAGGAACGGGAGAATCGACAAAAAAACTGAAAATAGTCTCTTAAGCTCAATAGAAAAACATCAAATTAAGATATTCAAAATCATTCCCACGAAAATTAAATAATTAGAAAAAATTCATTGCTCGTCTAGCCTCTCAAAAAATGCACATCACGTGCACAATCACGTAAGCAGACACTTCAATGGAAAACAACTCCTGCACAAATGTCTACCTCTATAAAGTCCTCGACCTGCGACCCAACTCAAAGCAAAAACTCGGCATAGAACCCAATTTCTACTCGCGCTGCCAACTCAATGGATGACTACAAACGGTCGCTTAAGATAAAGCCTACCCTCACCTTAGCTGACGGACACTTTTTAAAGAATTTTAAACAATTCATTTACCACAAGCGATGCAGGAGTAAATTGTTTCTTAAACTCTAGCACAAAGGTCAAATTTGAGTATAGCTGCCTGTGGGCCCGAATAAGTTAGGTGACTTCAAGGGCATCCTACCACCAACGCTACTCTAAGGAGTATAATTACATTCAACAAACGCTCCAGACTGATTACAGAATTATTCATTCGAGATTTGATGCTAAATCTTAAAAAGTAGTTTATATGGGCTAGATGTTAACAGTATATTCTAGAAGCGACTTGAGAACAGACTGAAGATCATTGACATCAACCATGGCAAATCACCCTACCAGGATGAGTCGTTTAGGAGAAAAGGTTTGACTTGGTTACCTTATATGATTAATATTCCGATGGGAAACGGGATTTAAGATTTATTTTGAATAGTTTGTAAGAATTTATTTCACGGATCTCTGCAGGGACTTAGTTCCAAGTCTGAGTTCCAATGAATAGGATACAGTGTTGTGACCGAGCTTTTGAGTATCAAGGAAGCATGAAGTACTTCTACTTCGGGTTAAATGGTCGTGATGACTAGTTTGTGCAGTTGATAATTGAGGTATTTGTCGCCATCATTGGTAAGCGTTTTATACATGAAATAACGTTCGAAAAGTCTGTAGAGATCCAGAAGTTTAGGTATTTTGAAATTTTTCAATGAATCATCTGTTTGAGCATTATAGTCGAGTTTGTTTCCCGCTCTGATTGCTCTTTTTTGTAAAGTAAAGAGTGTATTGGTTTTATTTTCATCAGTTCCGTGCCATGCTTTTATTCCGTATTGTAAGTTTCGTGCAATGAACTAGTTATTGAAACTCTCCGTAATTAGAGCGGGGTTATGATTAGGGAAGACCATAGAAAACGTGCTGTCATCGGCGAAAAGTATGAATTTAAAAAATTATTTAGGTTTAAGGGGATCATCCAGGTTTGAGACCTTTTTTCGTCCAATTCATTTGAAAATTGGCCAGTATATGTCTTTTGTGAAAGTAAACCGTTTTTGCTCACGTCATTTTTTCGATTTAGGCCTTAGTTTTTTTTTTTGACGAAAAATGATTTTTTGGTAAATTTCATGTATATTTAAAAATGTATCTCCTCATTGAGTTTTGATGCTAGAACAAAACCAAGGACAGTTTTAGAATCCTTGAAACAT
Organism: Morinoia aosen; assembly: GCA_030386875.1. Lineage (NCBI taxonomy): Eukaryota > Metazoa > Arthropoda > Malacostraca > Amphipoda > Talitridae > Morinoia > Morinoia aosen. Next base: position 28,379,036 of record CM059580.1, on the reverse strand, counting down.
TTCTAACAAACTCAGAAGGGCTTTTTTTCAAATTCGAATTTTTTCGATTGTTTCAAAATTTTGAATATTTCTGAAATGAACAACAATTTTTTGGGTTTAGAGCTATATAGTTTTTCGAAAAATTCGAATTTCAAAAAAGCCTTACTGAGTTTGTTAGAAGTGTTTCAAGGATTCTAAAACTGTCTTTGGTTTTGTTCTAGCATCAAAACTCAATGAGGGGATACATTTTGAATGCTGAAATTTTTTTTTTGGGTATAAGCCATAACAAAATTATTTGTTGAAGTGTAATAAAATGATCAATTTATGTAATTGAATGCAGTTTTAATTTTCATTTTGATAATTTCCATACATAACTTCATATTCACACTCTAAATTGTGATTTCCAAAATAAAATAAAAACTAAAAAAATTAAATTATTTTTTTTAATGAAATATTTTTTATCAGTCTGATTCTTATGAAATTTGACTATGATATGTAACTTTTGAAAAGAAACACAATTTATTCTATTCTTTTTTTGATGTAGGCTTTAGTTTTTGCAAAAATTTTACATATTGGTTTTTATGTATTGATATTTCACTGATATTGATATTTCAAGACGTATCTCCTCCTTAAGTTTTGATGCTAGAACAAAAAAAAAGACAGTTTTAGAATCCTTAGAACATTTCTAACAAACTCAGTAGGCCTTTTTTTCCATTTCTCATTTGTTCACTTTTTATATGGCGTCAAAATCGGCCGAAAATGAATATTTTGGTCCCCTCACCACCCCCGGGGGGGGGAGGGGAATTATTGTCCGTAGTGCCATGAAATTTTGGGACCGAATAGTCCACCAACTAAGGGTCCTTCTACAACAGAAACATGCAAAATGACCATGACATCGACAGGATCTGGCAAGGGCCCCGGATGATCCCCTTAACGGTATCGTTGATAAAGGTTAAAAATAGGAGAGGCCCAAGGACAGATCCTTGGGAAACTCTATAGTTAATTGCCTGTAGTTCCAATTGTGCACCGTCAATGACAACGTATTTTTTCGTATTTGTTAGGTATGATATGAAGCAATCATTAGCAACGCCTTTAATGCCATACTTTATGGCAGAGTGTCGAGAGAAATATGTTATTGTCCACGCAATCAAATGCTTGCCGGAAGTCGAAAAATACGAAGAAAATAAGCATTCCTTCATCTATATTGAAATAAAGGTATTGTGCCTGATTTAATACCGCCTGTTTTGTTGATTTTTAGGCGTGAAAACCAAATTGTTTATCATAGAGAAATGATTTTTGTGAAAAAGATGAATAATCTTTTTAAATAAATATTTATTCGAATATTTAGCTAATAATTGGTAGCACAGATATTAATTTAGAATTGGTTATGGAAGTTTTTCCTCCACTTTACAAATAGGGGTTACTCTCGCAACTTTGAGGGAGTTCGTGAGAGGGCCTAGGAAGAAGACTGGTTGACAATATTGGACATGGCGGGGCCATAATATCAGCTGTAACCTTAAGGACTTTCGTCGAAAACCTTTTGAATCTCTCGATTTATTTTTCAGGTTGTTTATGCATGCAATTACATCGGAAGAGTTGGTAGGCGTAAAGAAAAAAGAGTTGTGTACACGAACATGGTCCATATATTCCAAGAGGTCAGAAAGTTAACTGGGAATACTATCTGCTATAATTTCCCCTACATTTAGGAAGAAATTGTTAAAAAGATTAGCAATAATTTTTCCACTGCCTACTCAACGCCGTCACAACACAGCTTGCACCACAGCAAACCTCAAAATGGAACTATTTATCTCTAAAAGGAGCCATCAAGGCGAAAAACACTAGAAACAGACACAAACTTGCAAAATTCGTTGACAAGAACTGTGGCCACCTGGAACTGCTGGTCAATAAATACATCGATGTGAAATACTTCAATCATGCTGTTGGGACCTTATAACCCAAACAATATCTAACGTGATGAGAATACTAATTTACATAATCGATAAAAAGAAATTGTGATTAAAACTAATTTTCCCTTCATCAAATGCTTTGATAAATTGTCCTCCGGTGAGCATTCATCGGAAACATGATCACTACAGCGCCTTCGTAAAAACGTGTTATGAAAATCATGTAGCTTTCACCTCCACTTTGTGACTAAATGACACTGAACAAACAGTATTTTCTCCTGAAACCGATATCACAACCAGTGAACCAAGCAACATTGAACAAGCGGTTGATACCAAATGGTCCGCCAGACTTCGCAAATGTACTACCTCCTGCAAACATCTAACAATGAAGATTAATGATTTCAAAATTACCTATAACTGCTAGCAGTGTAAATGAAAAAATGGATGATATAAGGGTAATGTTGACTATTGGCAACTAGCGACATGGACATTTTATGCGTATACGTATAAAACATGGTTCGACTCACGGGTCGACAGTTCATATGTCAACATTACCGGGTACACGTTGTACCGTTATGATGAAGTGAAGGAAAATAGGGGTAGCGGCTCATGCATTTTCATTGAAGACGTCTACTCAACAGCAATTTCCAAAAAAATAAATGTGCTATGAAATATGTAGAAATGTTTTGGTTCAATGTTCAAGTGAACAAACAAAAGTTGTTCATTATCAGCAGTCTCTACAGACATCCGTCAGCAGCTCTACACCCTACATTAGAAGTCATTGAAAATATGCTTTAACTAATCTCTGCAGTAAAATTATTTTTTTAAAGCTTATGAGGATTTTAGCGTAGATATGGTAAATATAATAATCAACTAAGTTAAATAATGTACAGATTTAATCAATCGCGACTGTTTCTAGCATCAACGCTCATTACTAACACTTTCAAAACTCTCCTCGATCTGTCAATTGCAAGACACCTTTTTATCCTCCTTTTCTGATCCCCTTCAGTAGAATGTTTAGTAAATATTACTAAAGAGAAACAGAAACTCCGTGACATAACATATCACGTCAAGAATTACTACGCCTCTGAAATATTTAAAGAAAAGTAATTAGGTAGACGTCGCGGATATCATACATACAAGTTTCACTTCATAGTGACAATTTCATTTCAGCCCTTCATGAATCTGCAACCTTTGCCACCAAGAAAGTTAAGGCAAGACATGCGAAATGAATAACGGAAGAGGTAAAAGTGATTGATAATGTAAAAAGAAATTATCACCGACAGTACAAGCAAAACAAATCAAACCACACTAATCGAAAACTCTAAAAACATCAGGAGAAGATCCAACTCTGAGATATTAGTGAAGCAAAACAAGACCACTTCCACAAAGAACTTTTGGCAAGCAAAACGAAATTCAAAAAGAAACTGGAAATCAGTTGAGAATTGCGCAGCATAAACACTTAGAATGCAAAAGTAATTTTGAGAAGCCCTCAAAACTGGCGACTGATTTCAATGCTTTCTTTTCAAAAGTTGGTGAATAAGTTTTCAATGATGTGTCTAAGCTAGTTCCATTCATACCGACAGCTGAAAACCCAAACTATATTTCGTGGCCTGTTGCGAGAGATAAATGGACGCCTAGGCCGGTTATTATTATTAAGATACATAAAATTTACGCCAACAAAAAACACTAAAGCAGTTGAATATAATGGCCTTAGCCATCAATATATAAAAGTCAGCTTCCCTGTTAGAGTATGCCTGATTTGTTTGATAACAAATACATCTATGGCCACAAAAATATTTCCATATCAGTGGAAACTATCCATCATAAGGCCATCGCGTAAATCTGGAGATATCGATATAGCGTCAAATTACACTCTAAACATTCTCGCACTTGTTATATCCAAAATATTAGAAAAAGTATAATTAATCAGCTTTCGTCTCACATACATGCATCACATCTAATTCATTGCAATCAATATGCTGGCAGAAGAAACGCAAGTACTCATGATACACACTAGTATTGGAACGCCATATCACTGGAATTCACTAGTATTCGCTTATCATCACAGAAAAAATATACAATGGTATAGATAGTAATGCCTGATCTCTCCAAGCGTTCGACATTATTGAGCTTAATACTCTTGCAAAAAAATATTAATCCTCAAAATAGGCACACAGGGGTTTGAAAGCTACTACGGAACCTCTCTCATGCAGTGTGCCCAGATAACAAAAAGTCATCATTCATATAAAGCAACTTTGACGTTCCTTAAGGTTCAATCAATGGTCCGCTGTTGTTTTCTACTTTGATCAATGATTTCCCCACAGTTCCAGCGAACAGAAAAATGTCAATTTATGTTTGTCATGTGCAAATTGAAACGACAAGTTTGATAGCAGATTTGAAAGAAACCCGAGTAAATTCTGAAACCCATCTCATGAGTCTGAAATTGTGATATGACCAAAACGCAAGGAAAAAGCAATGCATCATTTTTGGATTAAATGATGTTATCCAAAAATCCCCGAAATTTAGGCTTACGTTTGAAGACCATAAAATTTAACCAGTCGACAAAATGACAACTTTTGGTGTTTGGTTTCGTAAAAATATGACTTTCAAGCGACACGTAGTAACAATATTCAGCAAAATTAGCAGAACCTTAATGTTTTTTTCATCATACTAAGAACACACTTGACGAAAAATCTTGGTCAACGGTGATCCAGTTTTTACTATCATTGCGTTAGGACTATACCAGTCAAGTCTAGGGAAACTCACCTCAATATCATTAAAAAGAATTGCCAAAGTGTGGTATGCAAAGGTAATTTCAAGAAACGCGATCATGCTACCCTTCTTTTAAAAAACTTGGTTGGACCCCAAAGTAGAAAGGTTCCGCTTTCATAAAGCTTGATAAGCGTTCTCATTGTCTCTGATAATTACCGTTTGTTTGACCTGGGGCTGAAAGCTCTCTCAGTTTCTGGAGCTAGCTCTTTTTTGGGATAAGCTTCCACCGCACACAAATTCTCTTACACTGCAAAAGAATTCAAGGCCACCGTGTCACGCAATTTTGCATCTCTATAGAGAATAACGTACTGCAACAAGGCATTGTAAATTCAAAACCAAACGATCAACAGTTTGCCTTGAATCTGCTCACAGCTTCTGTGAGGTTAGCAATTATTAACCTGTAAAGCGCGCTTGATTATGCAACCTCAATGCTCACCTAAACCTCGCACATGTACTATGGCAAATGTGCACTTTTCAATAATTAACTATGCATATTTGATACTTTGTTCCCCTAAAAATGAATTACTTCAAAATAAATCATTTCAATGTTCGCAGCCTCGACGACATTATAAATGATGTAAGGATAATGTTGATCCCTTGTGAAATCGTTATTTCGTGCGCATCTGAAAAATGGTTCAACTCGTCAGTCGGAAGTTCATGCTTTAATATCACAGGGATATGACGGAATCAATTTGAAAGAGCTAGCGGTTCATGCATTTTCTCTGAAACAGTTTACTCCCTATTTCCATTCAGAAAAAAATGTTAAGACATAAAAATAGCGTCAACAAATTCTCAAGAAAACAAACACAAGTCTTTCATTTTTGGCAAACTTTGCAGACACCAGTCAGCAGCTTCATCTCCTACATTAGAGTCAGTAACGTAGCTTAAATTGATCTCAACGGCCAAAAAGTTTTTTTAGTTTATGGAGATTTTTAAGTAAATTTGACTTATAAAAATTACCAATTGAGTATAATATTTTACAAACTTCACTTTCTGCAAATGGCTCAAGAACCAACGCCCTTTACTAACACTTCTGTAACTCGTCTAGAACTAGTCATGTGAAAAAATTCACAAGCAGTACTTGGCACAGAATTGTTACCCTCCTACTACGGTCACCATTCTGTAGAACGTCCATTAAACTTTGCTAATGGGAAACGGAGATTCCGTTATGAAACGTACGGCATTAAAATCCACTATTCCTCTGAAATATTTCAAGAAAAGCTGTTCGATAGATGGAGCGAATTTCAATAGAAAGAACTTTTTATGACAATTTCGCATCAGCCCTCAATGAATGTGTTATTTTCACCCGAGAAAACTCAAGACAGGACATACTAAATCGGGAGCACACGAGATAAAAGCTCAGAGCAAACGTTGACAAAATGATAATCTCGAGTACAGACTGAACAAACCAGGCAGCACTCTCCCAAACATATATACAAACAAGACGAGAAAATCCTCCGCAAGACGTCAGTGAAGTAAAACAAGACTAGTTTTAAAGAACTGTTAGCGACAAACGAATAAAAAACGAGTGAAATAAAAAAAACAAGACCAAAGCCCAGTTGGTTTTATAGAAAAAGGGAAAATTGTATACCGACTGAAATATATAGACCTTCAATATATAGGCCTTCAATACATATACAGCTACCCAGTTACACTACCGATGATTCGTTGGACAATAAAACATCTATAGCCACAAATAAATTTCCTAACCGTTGGAAACTTTCCATAATTAAACCATTGCACAAATCAGGAGATATCTATACAGCGCCAAACTACAGTTATTTATTCTACTTCCAGCTATGTTCAATATAATAAAAAATGCCAACAAACCATTTTCATTTCACATAAATGAATTACGCCTATTTCATTGCGATCAATATGCTTACAGGAGAAACGTCAATACTCAAGACGTTTTGCTTAACATGACAGAAAAAATACAACGATACGGCCCGAAAAAATTACCGCCTTACTATTATTTGATCTCTCCTAAGCTTTCGAGAGTGTTGAGCCTAAAAAATTCCCACAAAACATACCCAACATCAGAATAGGCACTCAGGGGCTAGAAAGCCAACTACGGAACCACTCTAATGTAACGAGCTTGAATAAAAAAATTTGAATCTTCATAGCAAATTACGTTGACGTCCTCCAAGGTTCAATCCTCGGCCCGCTCCTATTTTCATCAATGATTCCCCCACAATGCCAGTGAACACAAAAACTCAATATATGCCGATGATGTGCAAATTGCCATGAAAAGTTCGATAGCAGATTTGCAAGTAAAACAAGGCAACGTTGATAACCCTCTAAAGAACATAAAATCGTGGTATGACCAAAACAACATTAAACTTATCGCAAGAAAAAATGCAATGAATAATTTTTGGGTCAAAGATTGCGTCAGAAAACCCCCAAAATATACCCCAGTATTTGGATTCGATGAAGTATAAAACCTTGGTGTTTGGTTTGATAAAAACATGTCTTGACAACCACACGTAGAAACAATTGTCAATAAAATTAGCGAAACCTTTATGTTTTTCATTGCATTAAGAATACATTAGATGAAAAACATGTATTATTGGTGATTCATTCTTAAGTATTATAGCGTTTGAATATTTCAGTCTAGTCTGAGAGACATACCGCAATACCTTCAAAAAGAATGGCAAAATAGTGTGAACTTCCCAGCCGTAGTTGTATGCAAAGGTAATTCCAAGAAACGAGATTATGCAAGCTCTCTCTCACAAAACTCGGCCGGCCCTCAATGCCAAAAGATTCCACAATCGTAAAGCTCGGCAAGTGTTTTCGTCTCTCTACCTCCCGCAGTGTAAGCCGATGTTGCAAAAATATCCGTGTGCTTACGTGGCACAATGAAATGTTCCATTGTAATGCAACAAAACGGAAAACTGGGCATCATGACGATTCCATTCACTAAACGCTCTGTGACCTCTCAGAAATAAGTTTCTTATCATAAGTAATTATATATTTCAATTAAAAAAAATGAGAAAATAGGCTCACTGCTTAAATAGAGATATAAGGCTACCCAAATGAAGGTCTTACGTTTATATATCTAAAAATATCAATAAATAAATGATATATAGGTATACTCTGAGGTTGGGATTTATTAGCCAATGGCCTCCCGCATAACAACAACACACAACACTACAACACCACCCACCCACCACAACACCACACAACCACCACAACACCACACAATCACCACAACACCACACAACCACCAAAACACCACACAACCACCACAACACCACACAACCACCACAACACCACACAACCACCACAACACCACCCACCCACCACAACACCACACAACCACCACAACACCACACAACCACCACAACACCACACAACACTACAACACCACCCACCCACCACAACACCACACAACCACCACAACACCACACAACACTACAACACCACCCACCCACCACAACACCACACAACCACCACAACACAACACAACCACCACAACACCACACAACCACCACAACACCACCCACCCACCAAAACACCACACAACCACCACAACACCACACAACCACCACCCGACATAACCACCACCCCACATAACCACCACAACACTATACAACCACAACACCACACAACCACAATACCACACAAGTTGCCGCTGCAATATACCACCACTCACCTCAACACACCACACCGTCACCACCTCACATTGCTGTACACACCAACTGGTCACCACCATGAAACACCACAGCAGATTGCCATCATCAATTGCCATCACCATTGCCGCCACAGATTAATAACATGAATTCCAAATGCTGATTGACACAATCAGTAACAGCCACCAGAGATTGCCGCCATTGCAGATTGTCACCTGCATGGAAAATGGCCCCGTAAATTGCTGCCGCCATTAATTTTTGAACGAATTTCTGCTTCCATTAGGTACTCTCCAGAATGTGCCCATTATAAAATTCCGCCATTTATCGCCATCATAAATGGTCAACACTACAAATTGCCGCCAGGCCCACCACCATTAATTGCCGCCTGGTTCCCCACCACAGTTAGTCACCACCACAAATTGCCGCCATGTTCACCACCACAAATGGTCACCACCACAAATTGCCGCCAGGTTCACCACCACAAATTGCCGCCAGGTTCACCACCACAAATTGCCGCCAGGTTCACCACCACAAATTGCCGCCAGGTTCACCACCACAAATGGTCACCGCCACAAATAGCCGCCTGGTTCACCACCAAAAATGGTCACCACCACAAACGGCTGCCAGGTTCACCACCAGAAACGGTCACCACAAATGGCCGCCATGGTCACCACCACAAATTGCCACGTCACACAAGCCACGTGACGCCACCGACCTCCTCTCGTCCTACGCTCCTTTCCTTCACTCACCTCCCCATAACATCACACGCGTTGTGTACACTTTCTGTGCTGGTAAATACTAACACCAATTAATGATACATGCTCTCAGTAAATTTGTATATTACTTACATAGGCTGAACGGGACGTTAACTTCCACACATTCTACTTCCACAGACTGCCAGCGACGCCATCTTGGATTCCGGTGACGCAAGAGCTAAACTTTTCAAGTATTTTATTGCCGTATAAAATATTCGCGTGAGGAAATTTTTTACATCAGCTAACTCTACAAAAAAAAATTAATTTTTTTTTCAATACCCACCATTAATAAAAAAGTATTGGATGAATGATGATGAAAGTGCATAATAGTTTCATGTGTGTATATGATCAGATGAAATAGACTTGAATATTTGAGGGTTTACTGTGTCTCCGTGGAGTGAGGACGTACTTTGTCTTTGCTCGGAAACAAAGTGCCCAATTTGTTAATGAACATGCATTTCTAACCAAAAAGAGTGCCCACTCAGACCATGAGGGTCCAAGAGGAAATTTCAACTAACCAAAATGAAAAAAAAAATCGAACAAAAAGTGTGATATTTCTTCAAAAATCCCTCAAACCTTGCTTCTTTTTTCGCAAGTGTCTCCTTTCTCACAAGATGACAGCAAGAAGGCCAAGCAAGAACAAGAGTGAGGGTACGCTGGAGCTTGACTGTCCAGACGTACAAAACCTGTCAAAACAGAATAAGCAAGTGGTCTCCATCATAACTGATCACTCTAACTCAGTAATGGAGAAATTTCGAAGCGAAATTAGTGACTTGAAAACGATGATTGAAACACTAATGAAGAAAGAATTAAATCAAAAGGCAATGATAGAACAGCAAAATAAGAAGATAGATAGCATAGTTTCTCGTCTAGAGCGGTTCGAAAGGAAAGAAGAACGAGAAGAGTTGGAAAACAGAAAATGCACTCTGGTGATCACAGGGGAACTACCGCAATCACATTCTAACGAAGACTGTAGACAGACGGTGCGCAAGCTCCTGAAGGACCAAATCAACGTCAACCTTAGGAACTCTTTCATCACTACAGCTAATAGGCTGGGGAAAAAACCTGCACCTGGAAACGTCGATAGGAGAAACATTACTTTTGAGTTACGACAATACGAAAAGAAACAAGAAGTTTTGTCAGCCTGCCGTGTGACTAAACCGAAATTCTACGTTAACGAATACCTCATACCTTCGCGAGCAAATGTTATGTACACTCTGAGATTGGCCAAACGAAATTTTCCGGACAAAATAGGACTCGCAAGAACAATGGATGGCAATATCAACGTCTACTCTCCGAAGATACCTGGACAAGCAACTCCGAGACCTCTGACCATCAACATACCTGAATCACTCGACCGGTACTTATTACAACATGTCGGCAAGTCCTCAGAAGAAATTATTCGTAACTAGAGACTTAAGTACTGAATTTAATAGAATTTTCATCTCTGTCCACATGATTTCTTTTTGTTTTCTAATAGAATCGCCTTTGCCTCTTCAAGGGACCCATGCCGAACTTGCAATTTTGTTTTACTGCTCACTAAATTGTTTATTTATTTTCTTCTTTTTCTCATTTCTATAGAAGGCTCATACCGAATTTTCTACTCCGACTTAAATTATATGTTACAACATGTTTCTAAATCTGAAATTAATTTAGATACTCAAGATCTTTATATTAATTAAATAACTTCGCTGTCACTTCGATTCTAATCCATTTCGTCCTTTGCAATATCTTATGTGTTATATGCTGATACCACTGGTAAGACAGCCTTGTAACAACATTATTCGCAATTTATGATCTCTAATGCTCCCACTCATGGAATGAGTTAGCGCTCTCCTTATAAAATCATACTAGATTTTAGACAATGTAGGCTGATAATCTCTCTGTGTTTTAGTTTCTCTTTATTTCTTAAATTTTATTTCGAGTAGGAATGTCTTTATTTTCAACTTGACCCTTACGTCTGTATCATCTTCCTTATTTTTTACGTCACATTTTACTTACTGTTTCTTAATCTTTATGACTGACCATGTTGATATATTCGATAATATTGATCCAGATCTCAATCATTTGAATAGACTGCATCCGAACCTAAATGAAACTGGGAATTGTAAATACCTATATGTTAACGAATTCAATGAATCGATGAGAAAAACCTGTAGCGATTTCTCAGTATTATGTTGGAACTGTAGGTCCATTTATACGAAAATAGATGAAATATCTTGTACTATCACTAAGCTAAACAGCAATTTTGATGTTCTCAGTTTCACCGAAAGTTGGCTAGATGAATCAACCAAAGACCCAATTCCAATTTAGAACTATAATAGCCATCATTCACTCCGTTATAACAAAAGTGGCGGTGGCGTCGTACATATTTAAACCCATATTATCAAAAATCATTTTAAGTGCAACTATGAATCGTGAACATATTGAGACTCTATTAATAGAGACTAACGAAAAATAGTAAACGGATTATACTTGGGACTGTATAAAGGCCCCCAACAGCTTTTAAAATTTCTTTCCTGAACGAGCTTCAAAGCATAACATCTCAGTTTAACAATCTCTATTCAATGTCATAATAACTTGCGGGGATTTCAACTACGATCTTTTAAAACATGAAAGCTGTGAGCAAATCTCAAGCTTCATAAATGTTTTTCAGTCTAACTCCTTCCTTCCAATCATCACGAAGCCTACACGTATTACATCTGAATCTGCCACGCTGCTCGATAATATTTTTATGTTAGATCCGACTTATTTTCTTACAAGAATAATAATTTCTGACTTATCTGACCATTTTCCGGTGTTTTTCATCAAGAAAAATGTATATAGTCCCTATAACAGCCCACAGGATGAGACTTTTCATTTCGTTGGGTAAACCAATATAACTTAGGAACAATGCGAACTGTTCTAGAAGAATTAATCCCATCATTGGACATCTATGAACTGGACAATAATTCGATTAACATTGATCAAGCAATACTAAATCTAACTGAAACTATAACGACCGCATATAACCAGTGTTGTCCAATAATCACCCGCAAAATTACGCCGAAAAATAGATAAAAGCCTTGGATTACTGAAGATATCATGATTAATATAAAGAAACGTCAAGCGTACTCAGCCTTACTATACGAAGGAAAAATATCTAGAGTAACGTATAGCAGATTCAGGAATCATGTGACAAATCAAATACGAACATCGAAACAAAACTACTTTACGCGCAAATTTACTGAGTATAAAACTGATATGAAAAAAATTTGGCGCCTGCTTAATTCATCCTACAGACCGAATAATAACACTACAAAATCAATTGAGTCCATCGTTCACGAAAATGTAAAATATCACGATAAACAAGATATTGCAACAGTGTTTAACAACTTTTTTATAAATATAGGGAAAAATATAGCCGATAGTGTCGTTAGTGAACCTACAGACCTCTTGCAATACATGGACCATGTCCGTGAACACGACTCTGTCTTTTTCATGCCAACTAATCCCTCCGATGTAATTACGTGCATAATCAACTTGAAAAATAAATCAAATGGAATAAATACATTCTCAGCTAAAGTTAATAAGGCTATAGCTGTTATAATAGCACCGTGCATATTTAATATTATCAACCATTCACTTTCTCAAGGTATCTTTCCCAACTCTCTCAAAACTGCCAGAGTGACCTCTATTTTTTAAAATGGTGATAAAAATTGCATTTATAATTTAGACCTATCTCTGTTGTGCCAATTATGAGTAGAATATTTCAAAAAATTGTGTACAAAAAAGTATATTCGTATTTTGAAACAAAAATCTTTTCTCTACGACAGACATTACGGTTTTCGTTCTAAAAAATCAACGACACAAGCTGTATTAAATCATTTGCAGTACCTGTACTCTAATATAGATGAAGGAAAGCTTGTTTTCTCCGTATTTCTTGACTTTCGAAAATCATTCGATTATGTGGACCATAACATATTACTCTCGAAACTACACTGTTATGGCATTCGAGGAATTGCCAATGATTGGTTCAAAACATACCTAACGAATCGGAAGCAATACGTTATCATTGACGATGCAAAATTAGACCCACAGACTATTAGCCATGGAGTTCCACAAGGATCTGTCCTTGGGCCTCTCCTATTTCTAATATTTATAAAGGATAACATCAAATCTACATCATTTTTTAAATTCATACTTTTTGCCGATGACAGCACGCTTTCTGCGGTCCTTCCGAGCCAAAATCCCGCTACGATTGCGGAGAGTATAAATAATGAACTCCATAAGGTTTCATTATGGCTTAAAGCTAATAAAATAAGCCTCAACATCGATAAAACAAAATAAATTACATTCTCATACAAGAAAAATATATCTCTCCCACGCATAAAAATTGGCGAAGGTAAAATTCAAGAAACCAACTCATGCAAGTTTTTGTGCATCACAATAAATAAAAATCTGACCTTTAAAGAGCACATCGCTCATATTAGTTCTAAATTATCAAAATCCATCGGAATCCTGAATAAAGTTAAAAATTACCTGCCTGAAACAGCTTTACGAATGCTCTACCGAAAGCTCATTTCACCATACTTGCAAAGTTGCAATACGGAATAGAAGCATGGCACGGACTGATAAAAAAAACAATATAATTTTTTCTCTGCAAAAAAGAGCCATCAGAGCGGTAAATAACTTAGAATATAATGTTCACACAAATGATTCATTCAGAAATTTACAAACACCCAAACTTTCGGATCTCTACAAAATCTTCATTTGTAATTTCATTTACAAAACATTAACAAATGAGGGCGACAGTAACCTAAAACAATTACTAACTGCTAAAACTGGTCATCACGACCATTCAACCCGAAATAGAAGTAAATTCATGCTTCCTTATTATTCAAAGGCCCGGTCGCAACACAGTATCCTCTTCGTTGGAACTAAAACTTGGAACTCAATGCCTGCGGAGATCCGTGATTGTAATTCTTACAAGGTATTCAAAAGAAATTTCGAGTCTCACTTCCTATCAGAATACTAGTCGTGTAAGATCACCAAGTCAAATCTTGTCTCCTACATGACTGTTTCCAATAATGTAATTGGCCATGGGAAATATCACCGATTTTCAGTCTGCTGTTAAACCTTTTATCGAATATACTGTTAAATACAGTCCATTTAACCTATATTGCGAAATGAAATATCTTATATCGAGTAAATTATCTCACTGATCAGTCTAATGCGAAACTAGGTTAACTGATTCAGGTTAAACATTATTGTACACCTTAGAATAACGTGATGGTAGAATGCCCCAGAAGTCGCTGAATTTATTCGGGCCCACAGGTAGCTATATTAAATTTTGACCATTGTACTAGACTTAAGAAACATTCTACCTCTGTATCTCCTGTGGTACATAAATTGTTTTAAATTTTTATATTTAAATTGAAAAAACATTCAGTTTGCGCTATCCGCGTCAAGTTTAGGGGCAACTCAAGATTTCAGTTTTTTTCATCCGATTCGTTTGAAAATTGGCCAGTATGTATTTATGTTGAAAGTAATCCGTTGTTACTCGTGTACCTTTTTCGATTTAGGCCTTATTTTTTTTAAAACATGAAAATCAGTTTATTGGTACATTTTTATAGATATTTCAAAGGAATAGAAGTCATTGAGATTTTATGCTAGAACAAAGCCAAAAACAGTTTTTGAATCCTTGAAGCATTTTTAACAGAAGTTCGGCTCCAAATTTTACCATTTGTAAAATTTTATTTACTGCTTTGCGATATTTGATCACTAACTCAAATATACACTAATTTTGGGTTTTGAGCTTGCTACAATTTTTTTTGTACAATTTGGAAGTTTGGAACCGGAGGCTACATTTGTTAGAAATTTTCCGAGGATTCCAAAACTGTCTTTGTTTTTTCTAACATGAAAACTCACCGACTTCTATTCTTCTGAATGCTGAAAATTAGACGTTTTGGGTGTAAGCAAAAATTAAAATTTTTTGTTGACGAGTAATATAATTAACAATTCATGTAATTGAATGCTGTTTTCATTTTTATTTCGATAACCTCCATGCCTAACTTCATACTCACACTGTGAATTGTAATTTACAAAAAAATTTTATTTATAAATGTTATGAAATTTTATATTTGTAGTCTGATTTTTATGAAATTTGATTATTAAATGTAACTTTTGAAAAGAAACACAATTTACTCCATTCATTTTTTCGATTCAGGCCTAAGTTTTTTCGGAAAAATTTGACATATTGTTTATTTTAGTTCATTTTTATTGATATTTCAAATGAATAGAATTCACTCAGTTTTTATGCTAGAACAAAACTAGGACCAAACCCAGGTAGCAAGAAGTTATTAGGCCAATATTGGGTTGATATTTATTTATTGCCCTGATATTGGAATCTTGGAGTACAATATTAGGCTAATAACAAGACAATATCGAAAAAAGATATATTTATTTATGATATCAACTTGTTATTGGTACAATGTAGTAAATAGTTTTACTTCTAATATTAAACCAACAGTGTATATATATAATGTACGATATACATATAAGTGGAAACTATCTCATAATAAATAAAAATCTCGCAATGGAATAAAATTTGTTATAATATTAAATTATTATTGCCCAAATATTGGGTTGATATTGTACGCCAATAATACGGAGTAATATGTTTAAGGAAACACCTCAATATCAAGTCAATAGTGACACAGTAATTAGCTGATACTGGGTTAAAAATAAATTATTGTTGGGACAATATATTCTGCCAATATCCACTTGATGTCAGAAAATAAGTATTGGGCCTGTAGTACCCTACCTTAGTTACCCCTCAAACTCAGTTCTAGTCCATTTGTGTTCAGTAATACTAATATGTGCAAATGTAAAATTGTCCAAGAGGAGGAGCCAAAACCTTCATAACGTAGCAGCGATACCAACTTCAGGAGAAGTACGAGTATATAACTAAAGCCCCTGCTTCACTCGCCGCAAGCAAAACTCAATTGCTAAAGTAGCAATAACTCCAGGCCTTACAGGCCAATGTATTTCTAAGGAACACCTCAATATTAAGTAAATAGTGACATAATAGTTAGCTAATATTGGGTTAGTGAAATTATCCTTATCGGGGCCATATGTTTTACTAATATCAACCTATCAGGAATTGAGTACTAAGCCAAAATAATCGTAGGGAACACTTCATTATCTAGTCATTATTGACACAATAATTAGTTGATATTGGGTTGATGATAATATTGTTATTGGGACAATATATTTTTCGAATATCAACCGAATTTTCCAAAATAAGGTATTGTCCCAATGTTCATTTTGAATATCCAGTCAATATTGAGACTGTATATTGGCTCAATATTAGGTCAATAAATTTTGCTACCCGGGAATAGTCCACCACCTAAAGGTCCTTTTCCAACAACAAAACAAAACAAGCTCACCGGACCGACAGGGGCCTGGGCTGCCCCCCCCGCCCTAAATATTTCACCTTCCAACAAAACTTGAAGAGAACGACTCAATATACAACGCTCAAATTATTTCGAGTCTACGGGTCTATTGTGTCATATCATGGTGTCACATCTATAATGGTAGGTCATATCTCAGTGTCATATCTGTAATATGAGGTCATATCATAGTGTCATAGCTATAATATTAGATAATATCATAATGTCATATCTATAACATCATGTCACATCATAGTGTCATACCTACGACATTATGTTATATGGAAGTGCCCCAAAAACAGAGCTAACTTCACACAATGCACTGCACACGCTCACAACATGCAGGCAAAAGCGGTTATGCAAAATCGTAGATATTTGAACGTGAAACCGATGTATGATCATTGCCATTGTGGAACGCAACGTGGAACGTAAGCATCCTCCAGAGGAGGGATAGGAGAGGCAACAGGTTTAGATAAGTAAGTTCTGTCAATCCTATACTATGAACTCTGGCGCCCCCAGCGGACGCTTTCAGATTCCATCAGTTATAGATAGGCTTTCAGGACTTCACCTATTTCTCGATTCCATATCGGTTGTCCGAAGTTCAAGCTTCCTTCACCATTCCTTCATGTTTTTTTTCTTTTTTACTTGCAGTTTCCATACATTGTATGTGCTCATGGTATCGTGCGTGGTATTGTGCTTTGGTCCTTCTAAATTCTCACCCGCTTACGCATTGGAAGATTGCATTTAAAGGGACTCTAGAGTCTTATTCTCAATAATGATAGAATTTAAAAGCGGAGAAAATCTTAATGAAAATGGTAATTTTATTAACAAAGACGAGAACATTTCGGAGACCAGCCCTAATATTAATTCTGTAAATACAATATGTGATCAATACTACGCATGAATGAAATTACTATCTATAATAAATTCCAAACTACATATACCTGGCAGTAAAATAAGAAGGAAGAAACATCTTACTCATGGAACCCTAAACTCACGCGTCATACTGGTAAGCAAAGTAGCAATCGTTTTATTTTCGTTACAAGGACCCTATTGCCGCATTCATTTGCTCCTCTGTTGTGTATAAGTATAGTTGTGCGCAGTGCGCATCGGCGCACGTCAGAATGACGTCACGCAACATTTACGGAGGAGTGGCAGAGCACCGCGGGAAATGTTTTTCGAACCGCAAAACTGAAAGCGCCCTACAGTAGTTTGTGATGCTGATTATAGAGTGATTAATAAGTCCTTCAGTGATTGTCCTTGGAATTTTATAATCCTGTACATTTTTAGGCAAAACCTCATGTTAAATAACGTCAAGTTCATATACCCATCAGATCGTAATGTCTAGTCGCATTTGCTTCCTTTTTCTTCTGTTTTATTTAGATGTGAGGTCTAGAATTTATAATTGATCGAGATTTTATATATTCGTTGTACCGATCACACTTTGCGTTTTACAGACCTGATTATGGAGCTGAGCTCCGAAACGTTTGCTTCATGTTTTCATGTGATAAAATTATTTATTTTTCCAGCATTGCCTTTGCTTATGAATGTTTACTGAGTCTGCTACGAAAGTAATGTAAACATCTGTATAGATTAGTAATAATAAAAATCTTAAAGTCAAAAACCAGTTTCAATATATATACCTGCAAAACACAACAGAACAGAGAGACACACGCTCTGCCCGACTCACCCCACACGCTGAGGTCGCCACGGAAGGATTTTGAACTTATCACACGCGGGGTTTGGTGGGGTTACCGAGCTGGGGAATGGCTTTTGGTTTTGGGATCACGGCGATGGGGAAGTACTGGGGAATGGTTGAGGAAGCATCAGCTTGCCCCTTTTATAGCGCTGCAGCACCGGACGAATATGTATATATGCAGCTGCTGAAAGATGCCCTCGCCGGTTCCGAGAAGCAGAGCAGGCGCCGCAGTTATCAGCCATGCATCACGTGTTGAAGGAATGACAGGCGGTCCTTTGTGTATAATAGGGGTGGTGGGGATAGTTGTGTGGTGTCGTGGTGTACAAGCGGCATGAAGGTCAGCAAATTACATGTTCATTAACCAGCTGCAGCTGGCACAATGCCTCATTCAGATCTGCGTTGCTGGCTGCCCGCTGCACTGCACAGCCACCTCCAAGTGCACGGGTACAGCACACGGGTATAGCACGCGGGTACAGCACACGGGTACAGCACACGGGTACAGCACACGGGTACAGCACATGGGTACAGCACACGGGTACAGCACACGGGTACAGCACACGGGTATAGCACACGGGTTCACCATTAGGGTTCAGAATTATCCATATGATAACAAAAAAACACGTATTCGCACTAGAATAATATTTTATACTGTTAGATGCACTACTGATTTACGAGCTATGTCAAGTATAAGTTTTAAGTTAACTTACTAATTGCGGAGCAAGATTTCGGGCCCGCATGTCAGTGACGAACGTAGGTTAAAATATTTTCCGTACGAGAACATCAGTTAAAAAACTCATCCCCCGTTTTTGCTGGAATGTGTGCATAAATAGTGGGCTGAGCTTGCAGATATAGTAGGTGCTACTGATCAGCACATGTTAGAATTAATACATACCACACCCGTGCAGATGCAAATTGTAAGGAGCTTTGTAACTAATGCTCAATTGTGGAATTGATTGTTCCTTAGGTTTCTTGTTTAATTTTATTCTGAAAACGTACGTGAAATACTGCAGCCCACCCAAACTTGTGTTGCACACCGTATCCACAATACAGCGCGCGAAGTTAACATCACAAGCGGGACCAAGACGACAACACATTCCACTTCGCGCAAAGTGAACAACTTGAAATACGTGCTATGTGAAGACGAAGTTGAATTTTGCCGTTAGTCATTAGTGGAAGCTGAGCGATGTAGTGCTCATACTTCATCACTGAAGTGCCGGGTAGAATTGCGCCCTGCGTTGTTACTGAAAGTAGAGCGTGGATTGTGACGTCACAGCCAAGCAAAAGGACCAACCAGGTCATCATAGCTTTGTAAATTCGGAGATCGGTCTGTACACTCAAAGAAGTACGTAATATATATATAGTACCAAATTAGCCCAACGACCGCTAGTGTGACGCATCACACTTGTATCATGACCAGGAAGCCTCCCCCATCATGACACCGTGACCGAGACGCTCCGGCAGCGGCTGGTGCTGCAGCTCTCACAGCGTCCTTCAGTTCTGCTCTTCATTGTCCTTTGGCGGGCAGCAAGAGTTCATGCCATCCCCACCTGCTCCACCTGCCCCACCTGGGGGAGTGGGGCACTCCCTCACGTGTTGGGTGAGTGGGACACTCTCTCACGTGCTGGGGGAGTGGGACACTCCCTCACGTGTTGGGGGAGTGGGACACTCCCTCACGTGTTGGGGGAGTCTGACACTCCCTCACGTGTTGGAGGAGTGGGACACTCCCTCCCGTGTTGGGGGAGTGGGGCACTCCCTCACGTGTTGGGGGAGTGGGGACTCCCTCACGTGTTGGAGTTGTCTGACACTCCCTCACGTGTTGGGGGAGTGGGACACTCCCTCACGTGTTGGGCGAGTGGAACACTCCCTCACGTGTTGGGGGAGTGGGACACTCCCTCCCGTGTTGGGGGAATGGGGCACTCCCTCACGTGTTGGGGGAGTGGGACACTCCCTCATGGGTTGGGGGAGTGGTTGTTGCCTTCTTATTCTAGAACACTCACGAGCTTCTCTCAAAGTTTCTTGTTCTTTTGTATGTTTCCACATAATTTTGGTATCACGTTCACCTGATGTATATGTTCATAGTGACTAAAATAAATTTAAACATTCTATTTGCAACCCAAATTTGTTTTCTACTCATATCTTCTCACTTTTAATGTCAAGAACAAAGTTTGGTGGATTTACTGGATTTTGGTCTAACAGAACGAGGTCGATTATTCGGAAACTATCTTTTCACTCCTACGTTCCAACCGGCATGCCAATCAGAGAAAATAAAACATTTAACTATAAAACTGATGTATGATGTTTCCTAAGCTAATGATACTAGCACAAAAGGGTTCACCGCGGAGTCACAGACAGCAGAATGTTTTTGTACAATGCAAACCACAAGCATTTGCAACATAGCTGGAGCTGTATGGAAAATTAACTTCCTAAATAATTCCGTAACAATATTATCATGAGCTTATGAAGTGACAAATTGCTACGCAATTCCAACAAGAACATTTTAAAAGATGAGTAAGGAAACAAATCACTGACGTCCTGTATAGTTAGTGTATGAGACGAATTACACAGTTATGTAAAATGTCTTAACATAAAGGTCCTCAGTTGATGAACCTATATCGGTGCCATGACAGCAAATATCAATGCTTGATCGAAATACTGAGCAAGGTACTTTAAGACTGATAATTAATAAATGTTTATGTATGAATGCAAAGAAAGAAATAAAATGCTGAACATTGTGGGCTGCAACGCTATTGACGGTCTCCACGTGTGTTGACTTATGCGCTCTGGCGGCTGTGAAGTCATGAAATAATGTTGTCTGTGTTTGTTGATACTTTGCATTCGGAACTGCAGGGTCGAAATGGCAACAATTTAAATATCTTTCTATACGATCATAACAGAGCAGAACTAATTCAACTGCCTCGTAGAACATGCTTTAAATCACAGAAAACTTAAGATAAATCGCCAGCTCGGCAGTGTTGCAGCAGCTGCTCAGCGTATAATACAATACATGTGCCGACATACGAGTATTGGCATACAAGCGGGTACATCGCCTACGAACATTACAAACATGTAGTGTAATGTACTGAAATATGTTGAAATGTAGGGGAATGAGAGAAAGAAATTTATAACGATTTTTTCAGTATGTACTGCAGCACACAATGTCTTTTGAGACGCTATTTTGGTCTTAAGTTTTCTTATTGTTTTAGGGATTTTGATACTCAGTGGAAGTTTGTTCTGCAGTGAGGAACAGCCTGATATTGATGTACGTACGTACACACATGTGTGGTGACACGAGGGCGCACACAGAGATACATACACCAGCACTGACCCACAGCTGTGCACACAAATAAAGATGCGATCACACACACGCAAAGTTATGTATGCGTACCCATAGGTACGCACACACACGCACAAAGTTATGTATGGACCCATAGGTACGCACACACACACACACGCAAAGTTATGTATGCGTACCCATAGGTACGCACACACACACAAAGTAATGTATGGACCCATAGGTACGCACACACACACACACACGCAAAGTTATGTATGCGCACCCAGAGGTACGCACACACACACATACAAAGTTATGTATGGACTCAAAGAGATATTAGGACACTTAACGATGTGTTCACACACAAAAAATACGTGCGTTAACAAAAATGCGTTTGACGCGCTGAAATAACTACACACACACAACACACACACAGACACAGACACAGACACAAACACACACACACCCATTCAGCAGCCTCCACACGTGCACAACACAAAAACACACACACACACAAACGCATACACACACATACAGCAGCCTCCACACGCGCACAACACAATAACGCACACGCAGACAACCACCCTGCAGTGAGGGCAGACCCTCACGTCACTGAGGCGCTCCGTGTCTTGCTTTCATTACAAGGTCAGCACCGCACGGCTGCAGGCGCCTGCATTCTGGGGTGGTGGTGGAGCTCTTCCTCTTTTTGTTTGTTCCTTCGTTCCATGGTCTTCTTCTTCCTGGTATTACACTATTTAGGTAGTTGAGTTTTCGTATTGTTCGAGCTATATTGCAAATGATATAGTTATCATTGTAAAACAATCCTCATGTTTTGACTCCGGTGAGCTTTTTTGTGCCAGTATTATCAGCGTAGGAAATATCATAAATTTATGTTATGGTAAAATATTTTATTTTTTCTCCAAGCTCGCAAATTGGCATACTTGTTGATCCGTCGGAATGAAAAATTATCCCTAATCACGACCTCATAGCCTTAGACGCAAAATAATTCAAATCTGCAAATTTTACTTTCACTTCATATTAATCCATGTTAATTCAATTTAATCCAAGTAAAGTTCAAATTAGTCCAAGTCAAGTTCAAAATAATCCAAGTCAAGATCAAATTAATCCAAGTCAAGTTCAAATTAGTCCAACCCTAAGTTGAATTAAAAATTTACATAATCACGTGTTAATTTCAATTTTTTGTGTTAAATATGTATCTATTGGATGTGATGAGCAGGAAAAACGTTTTTTCTTTGAGAAAGGAATACATAAAATTTCTGCAATATAAAAACAAGCTGTCGTAAAATGTGCTAAGTATCCAGCATCAGGTGGCAGAGTGTGATTCAGATCTTTGAGCGGAGTAACAGATTGAAGTCAATTATAAAAACTTCGTATTATACTACGCGTTAAAGTTGTTTTACAATTCTACATTAATGGCAGTATGCATCCATTTAAGTATTTATGTTCAAAGGTAATTTTATGTTACACATACACATACACATAGTAGTATCGAGGATTTATTTACACTCAGATAGAGATTTACTTCCGTGAAATTCCACTTCATCACATATATAAAATCATATATGCATGCAACTACAAAAGATTACCATTGGATGATATGTAGATTTAACCTTTAAAAAAATATATTTAGAAACGAAGTCTGTTTTTGCTTGTTTAAACGATTTTTGTAAAAACAAATTACAATTTGTTTCATCGATAGATATGATATATTTCCCTGGCCCTATGAATTTGAAGGGATGGCACAATTTTTTTGGTAGCGATTATTGTATCTGTGTAGTAATGTACTCATTTAAATCGTAATCAAATGGTATCGTACATAAGTACTCAGTGAATCGCATTTGCATATTTCTTTTAAGGGTTAAATCCACATTTCGCCCAATGGTAATCTTAAGTAGTTGCATATATGATTTTATAAATGTGATAAAGTGGATTTAACGCATATAAATTTCTATATGAGTCTAAATAAATCCTCGATACTACTATGTGTTATTGAAAAAACCGTGTGGGGAAAGTTAGACATTTTAATTTATTCAATTTATTCCTTAACTGTATAAAAATGAATGTAATTTGTTACGGGTGATAATACATAAACAAATACAGTAAAGAAGTTAAGTGGTGTTCGCTGATTGGTTATAAGCTTGGAGATTTAGGGTTCGTAGAAGAGCCGGCGGATTTAGCTTGCAGAGACGCAACACGCCGGGCGCGGCGCTTCCGGCGGCAGCCCACATACGGCCTCCATAATAGCAGCCATCTGAAGATTACGAGAGCTTAAGAAAGAATTCAATTTTAAGTTTTAGGTTAGATTTTAACGAGCAAGCTCAAGTTTAAGTTAGTTTAACGAGCAAGCTCAAGTTTAACTTTAATTAACGAGCAAGCTCAAGTTTAAGTTTAATTAACACGCAAGCTCAAGTTTAAGTTTTAATTAACGAGCAAGCTCAAGTTTTAAGTTTTAATTAACGAGCAAGCTCAAGTTTAAGTTTTAATTAACGAGCAAGCTCAAGTTTAAGTTTAATTAACGAGCAAGCTCAAGTTTAAGTTTAATTAACAAGCAAGCTCAAGTTTAGGTTTTAATTAACGAGCAAGCTCAAGTTTTAAGTTTTAATTAACGAGCAAGCTAAAGTTTAAGTTTAATTAAAGAGCAATCTCAAGTTTAAGTTTAAGTTTAATTAACGAAAAAGTTCAAGTGTAAGTTTAAGTTTAATTAACGAGCAAGTTCAAGTAGTAGAAATTCAGTTAGGCTGCGTAAATTTTTGATAATAGGACCGAGAAACGGGACGTTTACCAAGGTAGAGTTCCTTGGACCTACGGACAAGGGTGTCTGACAAAAGCGCCCCACCGACAGCACACTTACTGCGTCCGATACATCCCTTGGGCTCGCATGTAGAGCAGCGGAGCGTCGACTTCCCAGATGCCGGAGAAAAGCTTCCCGTAGACACGGTCCGAAGACATAGCGAGACGCCGATGACCGGCTCCAGCGCCCTCCAGCAAACGCTCCCCCCAGCCGGCGAGGCACTCAGGGACCCTAGCAGCACATGCCTGGTTGGCACTCCATGGTTCCACGGATAAGGTTGTACATCATGGTGGTGATGACAGGCTGAATTAACAGAGCTGAGACGTGTGAGCACGGTTGGGTTAGCGAGGTGTCTGACGACTATTGAACAGTGCGAGCCGGCTACACGGTGGCATCGACATAATAGGTTGCGACAAGTATGCTATCGACAAAACGCAATCAGACACCCAAGTCTTATTTACTTCTATGGAATTTATATTTTTAATAGGATATTTTATACAGTCCCGGGCAGGGATTGAATTTTTTTCTAAAATTCAAGCAAGGATTCTTAATTTAAGTATACAGTTTTTAGGATTCTTAATTTAATTTTAACGAAGAACGAACAATTTGAATGCAACGAAAAAATCTAATTCTACAAGGCGCTGAACTTTAACGTAAGGTTTCTCAAAAGGTAAAACTAAAGTTCAACGCAACAAAGTAATCCTAAATGGCGTCGTCCTTAGCCAACGCAGCGTTTCGAACGCGACACCTGCGCGCGGCTAGTCGCTGAGGACGACTCTTCGGCGAGGGAGGCCGACTTAATTTAAAGGAACCTCGTCCGTCATCAATTCCGCAGCAGTTAAAAACGGGATTAGAGAACCAGCATGTCGCTTTACCTTTTCTCTATTCGATTTCATGACGAGCGCACCTGTAACTTCACCTAGATGATTACGGTTCGTCTCCAAAACTCGTCCAGTCGAATAATTAGTTAATTTTTGATTAGGTTCCACTAGCAATACCAGGTCACCCGCCACGAGCTCTTTATGCTTTACGGGTTTGAATCTCTGCTTCACTGCCGTAGCTTGCCGCGTCAGCTCTGCCAAAAATTCACCTTGGTATACGTCAACGAGTGTAGAGCTTATGCGGTTCAAGGTCGCGAAGTTTTCACGTATCTTGTCCAAAGGGGACAACTCAGGAGCCCAATTTGGGTCTTTGTGTTCAGGACCTCTAGTTGGTAAAATGCTGCAAGCCACGATGTCCCTACCTTTGACCAACAGCTCCGGAGTTATTGGAGCAGGGAGCGCCTCAGTACTAGAGTCGCGCAACGCGTCCTTAAAGGCGACTGGGCGTTTATTGACGAGAAGAATCGTTTGCGCCAAAAGGAACTCAAAATCCACGATTTTCAAAACATTCCTGCGAATGGCCCCGTGGATCAATCTTTTTGTTAGCTTGACACAGGACTCTACCAGAGACCCCAGTTCATTACAACCCTTGAAATATTGATCGAATTTAATGCCTTTAGAGCCCGATTTTTCCAGAAATTAAACTGTATTTGGATCTTTCAAAAGATCAGACACAATGTTTGATGCAGAAACAATTTGTGTGCCAAGGTCAGATTGAACCAGTTCCGGTAAGCCATGCTCAAAAACATGTAGCTGAAATGAGCGCAAGAACTCTGACACAGATAAATCGTAACACAGTCGCAAATTTATTGCACGACTCCACAGGCAAGAGATACAGAGAACCCAAACCTTTGTTTTACTATCCCCAATTTTAACGGTGTAAGGGCCGTAGTAATCTAAAAATACATATTTAAAAGGCACTTCTGGAGGACAAGCACGAAAACTACGATAGGCCGATTGATTCAACTTTACACGCCTGGCATTTGAACGCCTGCAATGAACGCAATCTTTCAGCATTTTTTTGATCGTAGAAAAATGTCTAGAAACGTAGAATTGTTTCCGAAATTCGGCGAGAATCGTGTAACATCCAGCGTGTGCCATTTTTTCGCGAAGGTCTAAGACAATCGATTTCACCAGGGGGCTGTCTTTGTACAAGAGAATAGGATGCCCACAATTGGAATGTTTCAGCCACCGATCGAATTTGCTTCTAATTCTTAGAATGCCGTGATTATCAATGAACAAATTAAGCTGACACACGAGGTTGGGACATGCGCTAGAACGCTTACTTTCATTGCGGAGAAATTCCAAACAATCGTTGAAATAGTTTTGTTGGTGGCTCAGAATAATCTTGCGACTAGCAATATCGTAAATCGTAAAGATTCTCATCATCGGAATATCACTTCACCTCAACAAATTTTAACGGAAATTTTTCTTTTACTGACCTCTTTAGATTGTTATAAACTTGAGGCAAAATCTAGTTACGGTTACTAGTCATTGAAAACTAGAATTATTTTTCTCTTCAATTGGAAATTGTCCTACCGTCGTTAGAGGAGAAGACTGCGCGGTATGCGAAGCTGCGTTAACTGCCAAGGAGGCCTCTGCACGGTAGGGAACGGTAAAGGGCACGTCTCCCGAGCTGAGCGAGTCGGGGCCTTTGAGAAATTCTGGTCCGACCCAGTAGTTGGTCTGCACAAGCTGCTTATAACTGAGAGCCAGCGTTATGCAGTCAGCAGGATTGCTATGTCCTGCGATGAAAGAAAACGTTACAGGACAACTTTCGCATGCACGGCAGATAAAGTTAAGACGGTTTTTAACAAAAACAGAAAGTTTCTGTAATTTATCCAGTTTGTGAACAGCTGAATTCAGCCAATTCAAAGACACCATACTGTCTGAATACAGTCTAAGCTTCACAACATTAATTGGTGCAACACAACGCTCGCCACAGAGCTCGGAGTATGTGTCCATCAGTGTCTCGACACCTAAAGATAGGGCTTGAAATTCGAGAGCGGGCACAGATTTACCTTCTAATTTTTTGTTAACCAACTTTTTTTTTCGCGAGTAAAAAGAAACTTCGGAGGTCTCGACATTTTTTATATAGAGGACTGTTCCGTAGATTTTAGTACTGGCATCAGTAAAAGCTATCAGCTCAAATTTTGAATCCCTCTTACCAACAAATCTTTTGAGTGGAACTTTTGGGATTTTATTCACCTGTTTAGAAATATTCTGCCACTCTCTCTGCTGATCGATGGACAATTTGTCATCCCATCCTAATGCCTTTTCACATTGGAGCTCGTGTGCAAAAATTCTCGCTCTATTCAACAAGGGCCCGTTAAATTGAATGATGTCAAAGTTATTAGCAATAGAGGAGATCACTTTACGCTTAGTATTGGCGGCACAATCAAGCTTGCGAGGTGAACAGAACATTTCATCGCGTACGCGATTCCAACGAAGACCAAGCAATTTAACCTCTTCGGGAGTTTCAACATCCTCAGACCGTTCAACTACAGACTGCAGAGCTGCATCATTTGAAGCAAACTGTTGCAGACCGAACTGATACGGCTGAAATATGTTAGCTAAGTTGTCGTACGCCTACTTCAGGGAAGAGGAATCGTTTGCAGTTACCGCCAAATTGTCCATATAAAGGGTGGGGCAGAAAAACCTATCCGATTTCAAATCCCTTTTTCTCAGAAGAGGGAGCAGGTAGAGTAGTGGGGTAAAAACCGTTAGAAAGCCGGTTTTATGCCATTTGTCAGTAGTCAACATGCCTTGGTCTGGTGAACATCGTGCTTTTGTTATTGAGCGGTTTATCGAATGCGGCGGTTCGATAATTGCTACACAACGTGCTTTTCGAATTCATTTCGGACTCGGGCGTCATGATCCTGTTCCACATCACGCTACAATTAAAGTGTGGGTGTCAAATTTTAGACAGACGAGTTCAGCATTGAAAAAAAAGTCGCCTGGACGTCCCAGGACAGCAACAGGACCTGAAAACGTGGCCAATGTGAGAGCCGCGATTGAACGTTCCCCGCGTCGTTCGGCGCGAAAACATTCGCTCGCTTTGGCGATTTCCAACCGCAGTATTCGGCGCATTTTGCACCGGGACCTCAAAATGCATCCCTACAAAATGGTTGTTGCACAGGAATTAAGTGAAAGGGATTTTGAAACCCGTACGAACCTGTGTCGCGATCTCCGAGAACTCCCAAACGACGATGTTGTGCTCTTCACGGATGAAGCCCATTTTCACCTTTGTGGTGCCGTTAACAGGCAGAATTTTCGATATTGGAGTGACGAAAATCCTCGAGAAATCCATCAGGAACCCCTCCTTAGCCCAGAAGTGACTGTGTGGTGTGCTCTTTCCCGCCTAGGCGTCTGGGGGCCTTACTTTTTTGAAGAAAATGGGCAAACCGTAACGGTCAACAGCGAGCTCTATTGTTTCATGCTGGAAAATTTTCTTAGACCCAAAATGGAAGAAAATTGCGTGGAAAATGTGTGGTTTCAACAGGATGGTGCAACCGCCCACACATCGCGACGATCAATGGACATTCTCAGGGAACTGTTTCCCGGTCGCCTCATTTCCCTGAGAGGTGATCTTGGCTGGCCGCCGCGCTCACCGGATCTCACTCCATGTGACTTCTTCCTTTGGGGTTACCTCAAATCGAAGGTTTACCAGCATCGACCAAGGACCCTTCTTGCTTTACGAAGGGAAATTGCTCGGGCAATTGAAGAAATTCCTGTGGAAATGACTGTGAAAGTCATGGAAAGCTACCGCGAGCGCCTAAATCAGTGTATCCGCTCCCAAGGACGACATTTGAGTGATGTGCTTTTCAAAACTTAAATTTAAAAATGGCATAAAATTTGCGATATGCTAATATAAAAAAATTTTTTGACAAGTTGAGTGGTTTTAATTTTATAACGTTTTGAAATCGGATAGGTTTTTCTGCCCCACCCTTTAGGACAGGCCAAAAATAAGCTTTTTAAGTTCTCTCAGTGAGCTCTCGTCAAACTGAGCATCTAGCACAAGAATTATATGCAGCGTCATCATAAGTAAAAAGGGGGAACATCTTATCCCGAACGTCAGTCTCTTATGTTTATATGCCACCAGTCTGAAGTCTGACTTCGAAATATTTTTATACCAAAGAAGCAAGAAACGGACTTGGTCAATGGGATTTAGTGCAATATTCAAAAAAGCCTTCTCCAGGTCGAAAGTTAGCAACAGCTTATCAAATCTCAGGTGCAGTACAACTGTAGAAATTTTTTGGTTCACATTTGGGCCGCTCAGCTTAGCCTGATTATGGGAAATTGTTTTTGGCTTATTCAAGTCCTGCTCACAAAGATTCGATAGATAAACCACGCGACACTTCGTACTCTCCCGGTTCATTTTGAAAATTCCCATATGAGGTAGAAAACTTGCAGTAGGATTTTCGCTTAGGAACAGATTTATGTCGCCAACAGGCTCAATAATGCCCTCTTTTACTTGATCAGCAAAAACCTGATCGTACATTTTTAATTTCTGTGGGCTTTTTTGCAATTTTTGAAAGTTACTCGAAAGTACTTTCTTTGATAAATGAAAATTAGAGCCCAATAAAGCGCACACTTTGTAATTCCAAGTTAAGGGCATAACTAATCTGCCATCCTCCGCTTTACTAGTAGAATTTAGAACGTACTGCACAATTTCATCCTCTTCTTCTACTCTATTTTCTTCATACGGGTATTCATCATTGTTGAAAACTCGTTTAGACTGCTGACATAGAACAGTTTGTAAAAGTTTAGACAAGGAGGAATCTCCGATATCTTTTGGACAGACAACTTCGAACTCACGATTTTTATGTGCCAAATCTCCATCAGTGGAGTGTGGCTCGAAGTCATGCCCGCCCTCCGAGGTAGAACCGACCGCATGGACCTCATTAATTTGAGGGGCCGTAGGAGAAGGAGCTGGTTGTTGGAAGGTCACACTGTGACTAATGATACAAGAGGGACCTGCACTTGGCAAGTAAGGTAAATTTTTCGTTAAATTTTCAACGCTTCCTCCCAGCAATACTCCAACAGCGGTCTTAGCAAACATTGAACAAGGAGGGTTACCGAAGGTCTCGTCAATTTGAGGCAAGAACGCCGCGTCGCCGCTGCCCAATATGAAGTCTACATTATTAATGCGTTTTGACCTGTCGAACAGAAATTTATCAGCCAATTTATAACCTCTCGCGATGAAGGAATCTGTTATTTTGTTTAACCCCGGCAAAGATATGTCAGTCTTAATCGCGGGAACACAAATTGCTTCCAAGCAGCCTTCGCCGAACGGGGAATACCTGACTGATCGAGTGTTGTAGGTCTCGCTCGCATTGAAGCCATTAACTGTAATGTTCAAAGAGGGATTAACCGTTTCAAGGTTAAGAGCCTTCGCAGTCTGTTCAGTGATAAAATTAGGTTGGCATCCACTATCTCTCATTGCCCGCACCACATAACCTTTCTGCTCTAAGCTGAAAGTCGGTATTATAGCATCTTTGCCACACGAACTGGATAGCGAAATCGACACCTGCCTCAGAAACAGACAATTTGAGGGGCCCACAATTTGAGACAGACACCCTAGTCTTATTTACTTCTATGGAATTTATATTTTTAATAGGATATTTTATACATGTGTATGTGTAACATAAAATTTATTTTGAACATAAATAGTTGAATGGATGCATACTGTCATTAATTTAGAACTGTAAAAAAACTTTATTGCATAGTTAATACGAAGTTTTTATAATTGACTTCTATCTGTTACGCCGCTCAAAGATCTGAATCACACTCTGCCTCCTGATACCACATTTTACGACAGCTTGTTTTTATATTGCAGAAGCTTTATATATTCATTTCTGAAAGGGAAAACGTTTTTCTTGCTCATCACATCCAATAGATAAATATTTACATAAAAAAGTTTAAATTAACAAGCGATAATGTTCATTTTTGATTCAACTCAGGGTTGGATTAATTTGAACTTGACTTGGATTAATTTCAACTCGGCTTGGATTAATTTGAACTTGACTTGGATTAATTTGAACTTGACTTGGATTAATTTGAACTTGACATGGATTAATTTGAACTTGACTTGGATTAATTCGAACTTGACTTGGATTAATTTGAACTTGACTTGGAATAATTTGAACTTGACTTGGAATAATTTGAACTTGACATGGAATAATTTGAATTTGACTTGGATTAATTTGAACTTGACTTGGATTAATTTGAATTTGACTTGGATTAATTTGAACTTGAATTGGATTAATTTGACCTTGACTTGGATTAATTTGAACTTAACTTGGATTAATTTGAACTTGACTTGGATTAATTTGAACTTGACTTGGATTAATTTGAATTTGACTTGGATTAATTTGAACTTGACTTGGAATTATTTGAATATGACTTGGATTAATTTGAACTAGACTTGGATTAATTTGAATTTGACTTGGATTAATTTGAACTTGACTTAGAATAATTTGAATTTGACTTGGATTAATTTGAATTTGACTTGGATTAATTTGAACTTGACTTGGATTACATTGAACTTGGCTTGGATTAATTTGAATTTGACTTGGATAAAATTGAACTTGACTTGGAAATTGAACTTAACTTGGATTAATTTGAACTTGACTTGGATCAATTTGAACTTGACTTGGATTAATTTGAATTTGACTTGGATTAATTTGAACTTGATTTGGATTACATTGAACTTGACTTGGATTAATTTGAATTTGACTTGGATAAAATTGAACTTGGCTTGGATTAAATTGAACTTAACTTGGAATAATTTGAACTTGACTTGGATTAATTTTAAGTGAAAAAGGTGTAGTTCCTACCTTCGTTTGCTCATACTTCAATATAAGTGCGCTCTAACGAGAGTGTTTTCAACAATGCGTCACTAGAATTTGTCTTCTGAGTTACCTGTATTTACATGCATTGTTAAAATCAGATTAACGCAACGAAGGGAGCTAATTTTTTTCGTGCTTTTCTCTCGGTTATATTTGTTTTGCCAATTGACATGGGTATTACGATACCCATGTGTGAATATTAACGATAAGAATCTTAATGTTAAAGATGTTTTAAAAACCATTGTTATGCATTTAATGTATCAACTTTGTTAGAAATAAACTATTTTTCTTCCTTTCTTTACCGAGTGATTATGTAACGTATGGTATATAACAAACAAAAATATAATGTTTATGCTATGCAAGATGTTTACTGCCTCCCTGTGTTGAATGCGGCTGCACAGGACTCAAATGTATGGTTGATATTAGCAAGCTGTTTGTGTAGCTGCGATGGTGCTGGAGATGTGAACAATACCAGACTGTTACAATACAATACTCATTTTATAATAAAGTACTGAACCAAGCCGTGATGTATCTATGCATGGAACACGTTAACTTTGTTGGTGATTGATTCATGGGCGTACGCTCCTCGCACCACACAGAGCCTGTCCTCTCACCTTCCTAGAAGTTCAGCTCTTTCGCTGAAGTTCAGTTCAGCACCCAAAATAGCCTCGCTCTCTGTTCTCCAGCACAGACGCGCCTCTGTTCAGTACAGCGCCCAAAATAGCCTCGCTCTCTGGTCCCTCGAACCACGAAGTGTGTGTGATGAGCATATTTATGATACAGGCCACGCTACCATTTCAGTTTTCCCTTTATTATTGCACCAGAAACGAATACCAATCGAGTATGACAATCCAATTGGTATCTATGCTTTTAAGCTTTAAAATTTACCTCAAAAGAAGTGAAACTGTAGCACAGATACGATCATCACGCACTTCGAGCTCTTCCATTTAAAATTTTTGAGGGCAACTGGTAGGAAAAGTATTCTTATATTTTCAAACGGTCATGATCGCTTCGATTCATTCATTTCATTATTTGTTTTACGTCCCTGATGGGAAAATGTACAATTGAAATTGTTCTAATACTTCACCATCTTTTTTACATAATGACTGCAAATATGTGTTTGAATTGCACTCTATTTGCACTGGTTGAAATTCCCTCGAATGCCGTCCTAACACAAAATGACAGAATCAAAGGAAGGTGAGGCGCTCATTCAAATACTTCTTATACTTCAGTGAATACAGTGAATATTTATATATATTTTTCTGATAATAGTTCATAAATATTTGAACACATTTTCTCTGAATGAATACAAATTCGAGCTTAAAAATGTCATCATTTAATTTTTCGACGAATAAGGCATAAAATTGAATATGTTTAAATCATCATTACCATAGTTAACGGCAATGGTACCTCATAATAATTTTAGAAGAAATACCAACCAACTGATGACGAGAGTAACATAAAGTCACCATACATCACAAAGCGATAATGCAATAAACAAATGCAGCCACCATTGCGACAACGCAGGCAGCAGCAGCCGCAGCTGGTCGCCATGCCCCGTTCTGTCCTACATTATCTCGAGCGGGCAGCAACAGCTCATCACCACCTCACCCCGCAACCCCTGCCTGCAGTAATGAGGTGGGGAAATTAGGCGCCCTGCTCATACCAATGGCGTAGGGGATAAGTTAAAACAAAATTTCCCCCGGTAGACAATTTTATTCCTTCATACAAAGATAGAGGGAAATTTGTGACCATGGTAACAACTCTCATGGACCTCCTAAACTGTATTCTGGATAAGCTCTTGTATTGATCGATATTTCAAAAAATAGTTTTTTGTTGTTTCCTCAGTATAGTTTTTCAGAAATGTTGACGTAGAAATATTTTTATCCCAAAAATGCCCCCCATGTAAATTCTTACCTGCAGAAATTGCCAAGCAGTTCCACAACTTCTCGCTGCAATTTGTTCTCTGCAAGTTGCCCATGGCAATTTACGTAAACTTTATCTCTACTGCAATTTTCGCTGGAACTTCCGACGGCGCAATTTTCTTGACACTGTGCGCCCCATTTCTGCCCAACGTGCACTTGCCCTGGAAGTGTTCGCCATTTTTGCTGCATTTCTTGCAATGTAGTAAATATCCGCCATTTTCACTACATTTCATGCAATGCAGTAAAAATCCGCGATTTTTGCTACATTTCATGCAATGCAGTGAATATCCGCCATTTTCACTACATTTCATGCAATGCAGTAAATATCCGCCATTTTCACTACATTTCATGCAATGCAGTAAATATCCGCCATTTTCACTACATTTCATGCAATGCAGTATATATCCGCCATTTTCTCTACATTTCATGCAATGCAGTAAATATCCGCCATTTTCACTACATTTCATGCAATGCAGTAAATATCCGACATACATTAGGCAAACAAACAAACATACGTCGACAAATGTACAGGTCACGAGAGCAACTCGACGCGCTGCCTAGATGCCCCGTTTTCTTAATGTATTTGAAACTGAATTTTTTGTTTAAATATCCAAACTTTCCAGATAACGGGGGATATAACGGCACTTCCGCTACGTGACGTTGTAGCGGCCACTGCACGGGCAGCCGTAAGTCTTACGACTGTGTCGTGACAGTTACGACCACGTGACAGTTGTGACCACGTGACAGTTGCGACCAAGTGACAGTTGCGACCACGTGACAGTTGCGACCACGTGACAGTTGCGACCACTTGACAATTGCGACCACGTGACAGTTGCGACCACGTGACAGTTGCGACCACGTGACAGTTGCGACCACTTGACAGTTGCGACCACGTGACAGTTGCGACCACGTGACAGTTGCGACCACGTGACAGTTACGACCACTTGACAGTTGCGACCACGTGACAGTTGCGACCACGTGACAGTTGCGACCACTTGACAATTGCGACCACGTGACAGTTGCGACCACGTGACAGTTACGACCACGTGACAGTTGCGACCACGTGACAGTTGCGACCACGTGACAGTGCGACCACGTGACAGTTGCGACCACGTGACAGTTACGACCACGTGACAGTTGCGACCACGTGACAGTTGCGACCACGTGACAGTTACGACCACGTGACAGTGCGACCACGTGACAGTTGCGACCACGTGACAGTTGCGACCACGTGACAGTTGCGACCACGTGACAGTGCGACCACGTGACAGTTGCGACCACGTGACAGTGCGACCACGTGACAGTTGCGACCACGTGACAGTTACGACCACGTGACAGTTGCGACCACGTGACAGTTGCGACCACGTGACAGTGCGACCACGTGACAGTTACGACCACGTGACAGTTGCGACCACGTGACAGTTGCGACCACGTGACAGTGCGACCACGTGACAGTTGCGACCACGTGACAGTGCGACCACGTGACAGTTACGACCACGTCACAGTTGCGACCACGTGACAGTTGCGACCACGTGACAGTGCGACCACGTGACAGTTACGACCACGTGACAGTTGCGACAATCTAATCCAACCTAAAGTGTTCATTTCTCATAACTGACTTGCCTTTGCCTGTTCTAGTGTATTTTATTAAAAAACGGCATGAAATTATTTTTTTCCTATTTTTGGGAATACCGGTGCGTGTCTTCGACCACCAGCTCTGCAGGTGTTGTAGAAAGCAGAAAAGCGTGTAGAAAACGAAGAAAGCGTGTAGAAATCAATAATTGCACGTAGAAACCGAAAGTATGTAGGAAACAATAAAAGCATATAGAAAACGGGAAAGGGTGTAGAAAACGAAAAAAGTAGACACAATAAAAGCATATAGAAAACGGGAATGGGTGTAGAAAACGAAGAAAGTAGACACAATAAAAGCGTATTGAAAACGGAAAAGAGTGTAGAAAACGAAGGAAGTAGGCTCAATAAGAGCGTATAGAAAACGAAAAAGGGTGTAGAAAACGTAGAATGTAGAAACAATGACAGCGTGTAGAAAACGTAGAGAGCGTGCATAACAACTTTACTTATTGTTCGAAGATTTAACTTCAATTCAAAACGGTCAAGTATTACCTCTCATCTGTCTAAATGTACAAATGAGCTGCAGAAGCCTAAATTTACTGCGTTCCAGGAATTTATTTTGAAAAAATGACGGCATGTTTTAAAAATTCCTTTTTCAAGTACGGTATAAGAAATTTAACAAATAAGCTTAACATTGATAATAAGTAATAGTAATAATAAGTAATAGTAAGTAATAAGTGAGGTCAGACATTATATATAAAAAATGATTTATATAGAACGCTTATTTTACCAGTTGGTTGTTTTATTTTTGTAAAAATGTTTCCCTTTATGGCTTGTAAGCGTAAAAGAAAGTCACTTCTACCACAACACTGCAACAGTCTACTCCGCTTTAACGTCTCATACAAAGCAAAAATACAATAACCATTAAATTTCAAGGCGGGCAAATTCTTTATTTTCTTTTGACGCATCAAATATAATTTTACCGCAATAAATACATTTAGGGTAAGTGTATGAAAAACACCTTTCATGATTTCATCTGTTCAGTTCGACACAAGAAGTCATGCGAGTAAGTACGACAGGCGTTTGCACAACCAATCTACGTATCAATATCTTATTACCAATGTGTGGCATATGAGGGTACCAGTGTGTTGATATTTGTGGTGATGGAAGCAGCCTTGCAATAATATTGTGCGTAAAAGTGGCTGTTGCTGCAGCTTGTTTATTGTGACGCGTCGATACCGGACTTTATACGGACGCCGTGCAACATTTAACGGACGTCTACAAATGTTACTCCCATCGAAAAAAATGGATTACTGAAGGTTAGTACATTTGTCTTTTTTAATTTAACCCTATTTCATTGTAAATTTTTAAAATTTAAGGTAAATCTGAAGAATATGACAGCAATAGGTTTTCCACTTTTCGTTGGCTAAACCTAATTAATTGAATCAAAATAAGGTCAATGTCAGGTTTAATGCAATCACGGAAATTATTAATTTTTTCCAAACAATCACTAAAGGAACCCATTTAAGAACGTTTTATGCGAATGACATTCTGCTCGCTGATGCGTTATTTTCAAATTATAGAACTTTGAAGTTGGCCTTCGCGTGCCACAGGAAGCGAGCGCGCGAAACGGAATTTAGTTAATAAGCCCCCTATTACAAACGTAAAGAGGTTGGGTCGTGAGGGGAGCCACAGTTCTTCTAGTGAAAATTACAAATAAAGCTTCTAACCCACCCATTAGGGTAACGACTGCAATCTTGTTTACATCAGCTCCAAGATGGCGGCGCCCATGGTGGTCGCCATCTTGCAGCTGATATAAACAAGTTTGCGGTCGTCACCCTAATGGGTGGGTTAGAAGCTTTATTTATAATTTTCACTAGAAGAACTGTGCCTCCCCCCACGACCCTACCTCTTTATGTTTGTAATAGGGGGTTAGCTTCCGTTATCAATTAAATTCCGTTGCTTCCTTTCGCGCGTGAAGGCCAACTTCAAAGTTCAATAATTCGAAAATAACGCATCAGCGAGCAGAATGTCATTCCTGTAAAACGTTCTTAAATGGGTTCCTTTAGTGATTCCTGGGTCGGAATTCTTATTTTATGTGATTGCATTAAACTTAACATTGACCAAATGTTCATTTCGATCTAATTAACTATGTTTAGTCAGCGGAAATTGGAAAATCGATGATTGTTCAACGCTTCACAAATACTTATTTTCATGTTGCATTTATGAGAATTTAGGCTGTATGTTCTTTTCAAAGTTCTTCTAAAGCGTTAGCCGTCGTGTTGGTAGACGCTAGTGGCCGGCAGAAATGGCTTCTCTTGCAAGTGAACGCTTGTGATCCACTAATTTCATTTTAATTACTTTCTTCCAATTCATGAGCCCCTTGAGACCGGTAAATACTTAGTCATTGATGCATCCAATTCATTTTAACACTTGGAGCGTAACGTGCGCCACCGGTGGTACACGGAGGGGATTTTTATAATGCTGCCTACCGACCAGTAGTCGCAAAATTAATTTCTATTAATGCCCAAAACAAAGTTATTGAAGGCACTAATGCTTGCTATTTTCACAGTTATTGGTAAATGTTAAAGAATTGACCATAATGATTTTCCACTTTTCGGTACCTAAACATAGGTAATTATACTGAAATAAACAATTTTTCTTCTATGCACAAACGAGTAATTTCCGTCGCAAACGAGTATTTAACGAGTTTTAGCGGTAGGTTTAGTTTGGGTTGAATACGTTTGGGTACTTTGTAATTTACTATTTGCCGGCCCCGCGGAGCCTGAACCCACTTCTAGGATCTTTTAGTTAATAACACAATAGAAATTATCACCCAAAAATAACGAGTTATAGCGTGTTAAGTTTCGTCTTAGATGGCGGGAACGCGCTCGACCATTCGAGCGCGTCGGATGGGAGCGTCCATTGCAGTGTTGCCATACGACGCGCTCGATGAATTACTTCCCTCTTCAAAACCTAGAGTTACTGTAAGTAATTTACTGCTATAACTCGTTAAATACTCGTTTGCGGCGGAAAGTGCATGGAAGAAAAGTTGTTTATTTCGATCTAATAAATTATGTTCAGGCACCGAAAAGTGGAAAATCGATTATGGTCAATCCCTTAACATTTACCCAATTATTTACTGCAAATAACTTTAAATTTGGTCGGAAATTGAACTTCAGTTTAACCCATTGCGGACATGGGTCATTATGGAGTTTAATGTGCTCACGGAAATTAAAAATTTCGTTCCAAAAATTCCCTAACGGAACACATTTAAAAACGTTTAATATGAATTACATTGTGCACGCTGATGCGTAATTTTTGAATTATTCAACTTTGAAGTTATAGGAACTTCGTATATTAAAGTGGAGGAACGGACACGTATGTATGCTGTAATACGGTATTGACGTAACGATGGGTTAGGTTAGGTAATGTTAGGTTAGTTAAGTAAACTAACCTAAAATAACATAAATAAACCTACATTAGCTAACATTAACTTACCCAAATCGACGCTGTTCTGCTATCGCCAAAAATTGGACGTGTCCCCCCCAAAAAAGTGGGCGTGACTCAACAATGCGGCGACTAAGCAGCCGACTATATAATGTTATTCCTACCTGAACGTAATTATTGTTAGATCTCGAAAATAACGCATCGGCGAGCTGAATGTCTTTCGTGTAAAACGCTTTTAAACGTATTTCTTTATTGATTTTTTAGTGCAGAATTTTTAATTTCTGTGAGCGCAATAAAATGCATACTGACTGATAATCTATACTATAAAAGCCGCGTTCATCCGTCCGTGTGTCACGC
Source organism: Morinoia aosen (assembly GCA_030386875.1). Lineage (NCBI taxonomy): Eukaryota > Metazoa > Arthropoda > Malacostraca > Amphipoda > Talitridae > Morinoia > Morinoia aosen. The sequence goes on along the minus strand of CM059580.1, from coordinate 28,339,740 downwards.
CCACCTGTCGAAAGTGTGGGTATATGTCCAGGAGATGACCACAATCGATTCCCACTTTTCGGTGCCTAAACCTTGCTAATTAAATGTAAATGAACAATTTTTATTCTATGCACTTTCCGTCGAAAATGAGCATTTCACGAGTTAGAGCGGTAGGCTTAGTTTGGGTTGAGTACGTTTGGGTACTTTGTAATTTATTATTTGCGGGCCCCGCGGAGCCTGAACCCACTTCTAGGACCTTTTAGTTAATAACATAGTAGAAATTATCACCCAAAAATAACGAATTATGGCGGTATGTTCATTTTCGTTTTAGATGGCGGAAATGATCGAGCGCGTCTGAAGGGAGGGAGAGTCCATTGTAGTGTTGCCATCCGACGATCGATTATGGTCATCTCTTGGACATTTACCAAAGTGTGAGATGAGCGTATCTGTGATACAAGCTTCAACTTCACAATTTTCGGCGTTTTAATTCATCGGATTTGGAGTCGGAATGAATAGCAAGTGTATTGTTAGAAAATAGGAACGTGTGTCACGTGATTTGTCGAACATTATTACACACGAGTGCACACGGCCCGTCAAAAAATGACAGGATTAGATATAGGACCAACTGAGCTTCAACATGGCTTTCCCATGATTTCCCATGCTATTCTATGGCTTTCCAATACTTTGCCAAGTCTCAACCGCTGATATTCTACACAACCTAATCTAACCTACCCATACACGTGATATTCATTCCGACTCCCAATCTGCAGGGTTAAAGGCACCGAAAATTGTGGAGTTGATGAAGCTTGTATCACATACGCTGATCTCACACTGCAGGCTGGTGGGTGTGACACACAGACGGACGGACGGACGCGGCACCTTTTATAACAGTGATTTTTGACGGGTCGTATGCACTCGTAAAGTTAATTTCCCTTAGTAAATCTTGAGGACAATATCACTAATCCATTTTTAAATTTTGATGATAGTTGTATGGTAAAATTGAAGTAAATTACTTTCTACTTCGAAGTAAACAACTTTTAAGTATCGAACTTAAGTTTACGAGATCCAAGGAAAAAAATTTTCTATGCACTTTCCGTCGCAAATGAGTATTTGACGTGTAATAGCAATGACGTAACGTAATAAAACTTTTTGTAAAGTTGAAAGGCATAAAGTACAGTTACATCAGTAATTATGCTTTATCAGGCATTTCCGTTCCAGAAAGCCAGTATTTCTTGCGCTTTACGGCTTTTCTGTTCTAGAATATTTGTTTCTTGCAGTCTCGTTCTTCATGTAATATTTCAACTTGAAATGTCAGCCTGGAACGAATAAACTGGGCACGCTGCGGTGGGGGAGGGCGGGAGGGGGTGAAGATAAGCCGACTTTGTTGCTATCGTGCTTTCTTTTTCTCGTCCCCATAGCCATATATTTAGGGTCTTGGACGAAATATTACGCTAATTTCCCACGAATGATCAAAGTTTTGCGGTAATTTCCCTCAAATGATTGAAGTATTACGGTAATTTCTCTTACACTTTGACAGCGACTACTAAATATTAAGTTCAATGCCAAAGTCAAATTTAAAGTCAATTGTAGTAAGCTATTTTGAAAATAGCAAACATGAACTGGATCATGCCTTCATTTAGCTTCGATTAAGTATTTAAAAAATTGAGTTTGGGCCTACTGGTCGGTCAGCAGCTTTGAGAAAATTACCTCCGTGTACCACCGGTGGTGCACGTCGCAGTCAAAGTGTTAAATGATCAAAGTACTACGGCAATTTCCCTTAAATGATCGAAATATTACGGTAATTTCTCTTAAATATCGAAACGTTTCGGTAATTTCTATTAAATGATCGAAATATTAGGATGATTTCTCTTAAATGATCGAAATATTACGGTAATTTCTCTTTAATGATCGAAACGTTACGGTAATTTCTATTAAATGATCGAAATATTACGATAATTTCTCTTTAATGATCGAAATATTACGGTAATTTCTTTTAAATGATCGAAATATTAGGGTAATTTCTCATGAAATGATCGAAATATTACGGTAATTTCTCTTAAATGATCGAAATATTACGGTAATTTCTCTTAAATGAGCAAAATATTACGGTATTTCTCTTAAATGATCGAAACGTTACGGTAATTTCTATTAAATGATCGAAATATTACGGTAATTTCTCTTAAATGAGCGAAATATTACGGTAATTTCTCTTAAATGATCGAAACGTTACGGTAATTTCTATTAAATGATCGAAATATTAGGATGATTTCTCTTAAATGATCGAAATATTACGGTAATTTCTCTTTAATGATCGAAACGTTACGGTAATTTCTATTAAATGATCGAAATATTACGATAATTTCTCTTTAATGATCGAAATATTACGGTAATTTCTTTTAAATGATCGAAATATTAGGGTAATTTCTCATGAAATGATCGAAATATTAGGGTAATTTCTCTTAAATGATCGAAATATTACGGTAATTATTTTTAGCTTGGTCATTTATTGCTATTTCATGGTGCTCACATGTATTGCAAGATACCATTAATTAGCGCTCTCAGGGGGACTATGTGAGGGCCCGAGCTGAGAGTTAGGTTAGGTTATTTTGTTACGGACCATCTTTTTTCGGTTCACTGCTGTCCTATATTTCAGCATCACAACTTTTCTTGTTTCATTAACTTCTCTCCTAACTTACTGTTTTTATGCACCTTGTGCATAGATTCCACGTTCCCTCAGCTCCATACTAAATGGTGCCTTCATCGTTTCTCTCTTTGAACATCTTTGTCGTGGTTAAGGGAGGCTGAAACTTTCTTATATAATAAAAAATTTTCCCATTGGTTCATTATGTAGCCTATTCTGTAGATTCTGTATTTTCTTTGTGAAGACGGATACAATTTTTGCCTCAAGTACTTGTGTCATTTCACACATAGACAGCCTGTAAACGAAATTGAATATATTTTTTACGTGAAATGTAAATTAATGAGACGGAAGATTATTTGCCCCACATTGTGGTGGTACATGGGCATCAATTACCCCAGATTGTGGTGGTATATTGGCATCAATTATCCCAGATTGTGGTGGTATATTGGCATCAATTATCCCAGATTGTGGTGGTATATTGGCATCAATTACCCCAGGTTATGGTGGTATATAGGCATCATTTACCCCAGATTGTGGTGGTATATAGGCATCGATTATCCCAGATTGTGGTGGCATATTGGCATCAATTACCCCAGGTTGTGGTGGTATATTGGCATCAATTACCCCAGATTGTGGTGGTATATGGGCATCATTTACCCCAGATTGTGGTGGTATATAGGCATCGATTATCCCAGATTGTGGTGGCATATTAGCATCAATTACCCCAGATTGTGGTGGTATATGGGCATCAATTACCCCAGATTGTGGTGGTATATGGGCATCAATTACCTCAGATTGTGGTGGTATATGGGCATCAATTACCCCAGATTGTGGTGGTATATGGGCATCAATTTCCCCAGATTGTGGTGGTATATGGGCATCAATTTCCCCAAATTGTGGTGGTATATTGGCACCAATTACCCCAGATTGTGGTGGTATATGGGCATCAATTTCCCCAGATTGTGGTGGTATATGGGCATCAATTTCCCCAAATTGTGGTGGTATATTGGCACCAATTACCCCAGATTGTGGTGGTATATTGACATCCATTACCCCAAATTGTGGTGGTATATTGGCATCAATTACTCCAAATTGTAGTGGTATATTGGCATCAATTACTCCAGATTGTGGTGGTATATTGGCATCAATTATCCCAGATTGTGGTGGTATATGGGCATCAATTACCCCAGAGTGTGGTGGTATATTGGCACCAATCACCCCAGGTTGTGGTGGTATATTGGCATCAATTACTCCAAATTGTAGTGGTATATTGGCATCAATTACTCCAGATTGTGGTGGTATATAGGCATCAATTACCCCAGATTGTAATCGTTTATTGGCATCATAGTTACCCCAGCAGATTGTGATGGGATATTGCACTAATAACCCCAAATCGTGAGTTAATAAGTCTCTTTCCAATGCGATATACTTTAAATAAACCATCTTTTATCGGCAGAAAGGATTTTTTTTTCATAATTAGCAACATTTTTTTTAAAAATCACATGAAGAGGAAAAAACTTCAATCTCAATCAATAAAAATATATTTTTACCATTTTATCAACAGATGGAAGAGATACGCATTCCACTCACACTCTTATGTCACCCGAGTGGGACATAGCGGTAACTCGTCACTTCTAGCTATTTTTGACTGCCTCCAAACCCTAAAGAACTCTTTACAAGATTTCTTATCCAATTACTCAACTTTACGAAACAGTTGAAGAAATTGAATTACGTGATGAATTACGAAGAAATTCACTCAAAATTTCTTTATCGGAAGACTGTCAATCTTTTCAACATTTCTTTACTGGAAGACTGTCGATCTTTGTCATGTATTGCCTCTGAAGTCTGTAGAACGTACCTCTCAGGGGGATACAACTATTGCATCTATGGGAATTAGCGCTCCCAGGGGGACTAAGTGAGGGCCCGAGCTGTGAGTTAGGTAGGCTTTCCTTTTGTTAAAATAATATTTTTTTATTTTGTTACGGACTAGAGAAGAAGTTTGTACACCAGAACTATGTACAAACGAGATCATGTACAGTACCAGTATTTGAATAATTTTAGAGCAAAAATGTCATTTTTGTTTTCGTTGAGGACAGGTTTAAGTTTATGGATGTGTGACGCTTCTATAATTTGAGTAGGCTCTTTTTTAGTCACGTTATATATATGATCTTTGTGTTAGGGTATAAATCTTCATTTGATGGCTTGCAACTATGGTCAATGCGGAAATGATTGAAAATAGAACCTTGGTATTCATGGGCGGGTGATTTTTGCCTCAGGGTCATCCTGGTCAAGCCAGCCTAACGATAGTTGAGAGAATGTCTCTTTAGAAAGAGCTGCATGGGGCAGCAAAAATGTAGATTTCCCACTTTTTTCTGTTTTTTTTTCAATTTCAGCTATAGTCATCTGAATATTAATAATTTTGGTAAACAAATTTCATAATTATTCTTCTAAATTGTATTGCTGCCTGTAAATTTCATAATAATGATTCAAATGACCAACTAATATTATTATTTTCAGAGCACTAAGTTTGCAAGAACTGCATCGTAAACAATAACCAGACCCAATAACTAACGTAAAAATTGGTTTAGATCAACACGTATTGCAGAGGGAAAACTGTATTTAGGGTAACTGAATTGAAATGTTTCGATTTGGTCCATGGGGAAAAAGAAGAACCATATCCATGCCGCTCTCAGGCGGGAATTACCCATGGGTTCCTGTGTCCTCAGCTGATATGAGGTAAAATGTGCAATGTTACCCAGTATCGACCGACGTCTTCTCTGAAGAACATTAAGACATCCCTCCCATCGCTCTTATACTCTAAATTAGTGTACACGATCCGTCAAAAATTACGGGACTCGATATTTTTCTTATCAAATCCTTCAGATGTGGATGCCCAACAAATATATCCATCCCAACAGTACCCGCCTTTAAAATATTCCTGTACTTGTGCACTGGTGAAACTCGTATCACAAATATGGTCATTGAGCGCCCTTGTGAGCGTCACAGACGCGCACCAAGCAAGCAACAACTCTGTAGTGTTATTCAATTATTGTTAGCCACGGTTAAGGAAACGAGGTAGGTTCAAACCAGTCTTTTTTCGTTAACGGCTTCGTTTTGCTGACGTCACGGAAACGAACCAATGGCAGCGCTCATATTGCGTCTAGTAGCACTGCTACCCTAAAATCTGGCTCCAATATTGGCCTAACGCCAGGACGTTTTGGTGACGTCATAAGGTGTGTTTAAAATAAAGCCTTTCTATTGGCTAGCCGCACTAGAGGAGGTGTATTTTCTCCCATGGAAATGACCCTACCTTGTTTCCTCTGCAGTGTTTTTAGCCAAGGAGTTTTTGGAAATGTTGTATGCTTTTCCTCGCCATAAACGCTTTCCTTAACAATAAATCACATTTTCATGCAATATTTTTAACTTATGAACAAAAATGAGCAGCTGCCAGGTTTTTTATTTCATTTAAATGGTATCAATGATACCAAGCAAGCAACTTCCCGTTGTAATTTCGTTGGAGAAATTATGCACAAATAATATACTCATTTCTTAATTTATGCAGACCCCTACAGTGACATTTTTACATATGATACATACGGAGATGTAAGACGTTCATGGCAGTCAAAATTTTTGCTATTGCTGCTATTTCTACTGCTGCACCTACCTGATTTAAAATTTCAAGCGCATGCATCTAAATCACACTGATTTTGTTTGATCAATTGAAAAATTCGTCTAATTAGCGCATCGTTGCTTGTAAGTCCTATTTAAATCATTGGAATATTCAATTTCTAATTATTTCCAGAAAGTGTTAAGTTTTCCGCTGTCACATCAACACTTCATCACCAACGTCTTCTCTGAAGACCTTCAAAATATCTCTGATATCGTCCTTGTGTGGTGCTGCTGCGGTGAGCAGTTCACGCCGGATTGAGTTGCGTGGGTGGTGATATAAGGGAAATTAGTGTCATGTTTTGTGTTGAAGGGAAGTGAGGGCCCGAGCTAAAGGTTAGGCAGGCTTTTTTTTTGTTAAAATAACAGGTTTTTGTTTTGTTACGGACCATCTTTGTTCGGTTCACTGCTGTCCTGTTTTTTCAACACCTACTACTTTCTTCGTCAACTTTGATCTTTTTTCATGAACTTCTTTCTCATCTTACTGTTTCTACGTCTTTTCTGCATAGATTCCGCGTTCCCTTAACTCCATACTAAACGGTGCTTCTTCCTTCCTCTCTTTAGATCTCATTTGTTAAGGATAGTGAGGTTTAAACTAACTTATAATATAATTTAATCTGTGTTGAAGGGAAACCATTTGGCCGTTACTGGGTTGAGGTCAATGAATTACTAGGAGAAATTTTTCACCAAGTAGGTGAAGGTAATCATATATCGAAAATTAATATAATTTAAATGAATAATTTCGGCTCTTTTTACTAGCCTTGAAATGAGTTACCCTTAACATTAGGAAAATGTTCTCCCCCTGAACACATGACCAAACTCAACAGTAGAATCGGAAATGTTATTCCTCATCAGCAGAATTGTCAATGTTTTTGCACCAAACAAAATTTAATCTTGAAATGATTTCATATATAATTTATGCTCGTAACCACGCTGGTGTGTCTCTACCCGTTGTAGACACGTGTTTCTACCCGTTGTAGACACGTGTCTCTACCCGTTGTAGACACGTGTTTCTACCCGTTGTAGACACGTGTCTCTACCCGTTGTAGACACGTGTAACCTCCTTATTTCCAGAAAATGTTAAGTTTTCCGCTGCCACATCAACACTTCATCACCAACGTCTTCTCTGAAGACCTTCAAAATATCTCTGATATCGTCCTTGTGGGGTGCTGCTGAATGAATAATTTCGGCTCTTTTTACTAGCCTTGAAATGAGGATAGGGAGGCTTGTAGGCCACTTGTAGGTGGTACGCCGGACTGCCGGCGTACCACCTTGTTTGACTGGAATTGACCAGAGCCTCGTAGAGGTGTGAGTGCTGTGTAGCAAGGGAGAGAGGTGAGAGGTACCGGGAGGTCCTTGACTCGATTGAGGGGAAGCTGAGAGGTTCCGGAGACAAGGGACTGGAGAGCCCCGGAGGAGAGCCAAAAACCCCAAGTGCACCGCCGCTGTCGGGTGTGGTCGCAGCACACCCGTTGTAGACACGTGTCTCTACCCGTTGTAGACACGCGTCTGTCCCTACCCACTATAGACACGTGTGTGTCTCTACCCAGTGTAACTACGCGCCTCTACCCGTTGTAGACACGTGTCTACCTTGCTTCTGTAGAACAGATGCTAACTTTCGTAAATAGTCCTCTTAGGGGGATACAATTATTGTATCTATGGGAATTAGCGCTCCCAGGGGGACAATGTGAGGACCCGAGCTGAGAGTTAGGTAGATCTTCTTTTTTGTTGAAATAAATGTTTTTGTAATGTTAAGGACCACTTTTTTTCGGTTCACTGCTGTCCTGTTCTTCGGCACTTACTACTTTCTTCTTCAACTTTGGCCTTGTTTCATAATCTTCTTTCACATCTTACTGTTTCTATGCCCTCTCTGCGCAGATCCCGCGTTTCCTTAACTCCATACTAAATGGTGCCTTCCTCCTTCCTCTCTTTGGATCGCATTTGTTGCTGGGTAGGGAGGCTAAAACTAACGACTAATCTAATTTTTCGTAAATAGTTTACTAAGCACACAAGATGTGTACAAGTATGATAAACAAGGCAATATTTCATCAACATTACCCTAAATTTATTGAGTAATTACTTACTTACCTTCGCCAATGGCAGCCACTGTATCGTTCACTTTATCAATCATGGCAGTTCAAGCCTTTAAAATTTGACTATAGTTTTGCTTACTTTCAAGTAAGGAAATGACATTAATGTTCGTACTAATAATACTGCTTGTACCTAACAAGTTTAATAACGCTTCTTAAAAATTGCATTGTGTCCTAAAAATCTCCCAAAAAAACACGATTCGAATAATGGATAAGTTATTATATCTATCAAAGAATTACGTTTTTATAAAATTGCATTCGATACAAATAAAATCGAAGAGCAGGAAAAAATAAGGGTAACTCGTGTAAAATATTCATTGAAAATTATAAAGAGATGAACTTCGTATGTCGCTCGCTCCCTGCTGTGAGCATGTGAGGAATTTGTGTAGCCTTAGCTTACATGCAGCATAACATGCGATGTTGAGGTCAACGTGTTGTGTTGTGTGAATGTGGTGATGTGTGAATGTGGTGGTGTGTGAGTGTGGTGGTGTGGTGGGAATTTTCACTGTTCCCTTTACCACGTTTTACAGTGTTTACAGATCAGATCAGTGTTTTCGGAACAGTGTTTACAGATCAGATCAGTATTTCCAAACTACCGTCGTGCGGAGGTACGGAATCATCTCTGGAGGATGAATCGCCTATGCCGAGCTCCGCCAAGTGGAGCATTGTGTGTAGTCTGCGATGGAGAGGTTGGGCAGTTCTCGCTGAGGTGCGAGGCCTGCTCTAGTTGCACTCACCTGAAATGTTCGGGACTGCCGGCGTACCACCTCGTTCGACTGGAATTGACCAGAGCCTCGTAGAGGTGTGAGTGCTGTGTAGCAAGGGAGAGAGGCGAGAGGTACCGGGAGGTCCTTGACTCGATTGAGGGGGAGCTGAGAGGTTCCGGAGACAAGGGACTGGAGAGCCCCGGAGGAGAGCCAAAAACCCCAAGTGCACCGCCGCTGTCGGGTGTGGTTGCAGCACACAGGAGACAGTCGTTGAGCGTGGACAGCTTGAACGACACGGCCGGGTGCCCTGAGGGTGCAAAAACGGGGAAAGCGGGTGGAGAAAAAGCTGTGTGCCGACATTACTTGAAGGGACAGTGAAAGCATGGTCTGAAAGGAAGCTCCTGTAAGTTTGCGCATCCTAAGCTTTGCCGGAAGTTTGCAAAGCTGGGAGGTAAGCGAGCGGGAGGTTGCAAAAAAGGCCGAGAATGCAATTTTCTTCATCCCGCAGTCTGTTGGAGGGTGGAACGGGGAGAGCAGTGCCCGTATAAAAACTGCAAATTCTGTCACCCCAGGGAACTGGTCTCGGCTGTGTCGGGAGTGAAGCAGTCCAGTCGAGCATTAGTGACAGGGAGCTGAGAATGCTCCCCATGGTCGAGCACCGCGAACCGAGGGGCGCATCACCACAGAGCGGGCTGTCTTATGCCGATATGGCGAGCAAGCGTGCGCAGGTCGTAGCGCAGAGGGATATGCAGCCTGCTGACTCGTATGGCCAGGATGCTGGTCAACTAGGGTCCTGTTCGGTGCGGACCGAAAATTCGTCTTTTTTAGAGCTGCGCAGGCAGGTCCAGAAAATTCAGAGCCTGCTGACTTTGCTCCTGAAGGAGAGAGAAAGCGAACACCCTCCTATTCCAGGGCTACGTCCATGCAGCTGTCGAAGCCACTTGTAGAGACCAATGTTTGCAGCACAATTATGTCCTGCAACATTGAAGGTTTGTGCCCTCGTTCTCAGAAACATAAGGTTCAGATATTAGAAGAGAGAGCCCTGCTGGAACATGCAGTGGTTGTGGCAACGGTCGAGTCACACCTACGTGAGGAGATCCTTGATGCCGAAGTGAGCATGAGGGGCTACTGCTTGTACAGAGCTGATAGGGTCTCTGACAGAAAGAAAGGAGGCGTTGCAGTGTTTGTCCGTGAGGATCTGGCTGCAGCCGCAGTGGTGCTAAAGAATGGTTCAAACGAATGGGTGGAGTACATCGTCTTGTGGTTTGAAACGGTGAGACTCGTTACTGTTATTATGTACACACCCCCCGCGTGTCCATCTGAGAAGTTTGTGCCGGTTCTCCTTGATGTTGCTGAAAGGATTGAGGACCTGAGCTCACCTCTGCCGACTATGATTGTACTGGGTGATTTTTAACTTTCCAGGAATAAACTGGTCCCTAAACAGTGTCTACGGCAGCTCCCGGGAGGATCGACTTCAGGCTAAATCTTTCCTCGAGTTCATGGACAAGTTCGCGCTTGAACAATTGGTTAACAGCCCAACTAGGCTGGATACTAGATCTAGTCTGTACCAACCATGGTGAACTGGTGAGGGCCGTGGCTGTTGAAGACACAACGTTGTCGGACCACAGACTGCTAATAGTTAAAGCTGATATTGGATGGGCCAACCAACAGTCCGATGCTGAGCTGAACTATGGGAGTATCTTGAGTGCACTTAAAACCGACTGGTGCAGTATAAGGGAGGAGCTTGCAAGAATTGACTGGGCTTCGAGAAGCGAGGGCATGCTTCCCTTGAACATGTATGAAGATCTCTGTGTTGTCTTAACAGAGGTCTGTTCAAAATACGCCCTGTCGAAGACAGCAGTTCGAAAGGCGTCAATCCCAAGAGATCGTAAGATCCTAATGCGGAAGAAAGCACGTATACGTGGGCAGCTGCTCGGGGCTGTCAGCTCGGCCATTAGAATGAAATTACTGAGCTGGGCAGAGCTAATCGAGCACCAGCTGATACAGTCGCATGAGCTTGAAACTGTGACTAGGGAGAGGCGGGCATTTGAAGCAATCTGCAACAACCCGAAGTATTTCTTTGGGTACGCACGGAGTAAGTCAAAGACCAAGTCCCAGATTGGCCCTTTCTATGATGGGGACGAGCTCGTTGGTGACTCTTCGGCCAAAGCTGAGGTGCTGAGGAAGCAATACGAGTCGGTCTTCAGTAGGTCGAGAGACTCGGACACTCTAGGTCTCCTGCAAGGACTACTCGAAGAAGACAGGCCCTCCCTTCTGGACGATGTTCAGTTCGGCGAGAACGAGCTGGTGACATGCATAAGGAGCTGCCGTCCACATCCGCAGTGGGTCCGGACGGGATTCCTTCGATCCTCTTAAAAAACTGTTGTGAGGAATTGAAGGCTCCTATACATGCGCTGTGGAGATAATCCATGGCTTACAATTTTGCCTGCTCCTCTCAAATTGGGAGTAATTATTCCGGTGCACAAGGGGGCGTGAAGCATTCCCCTGCTAATTACCGTCCGACCGCCCTAACATCCCATGTAATTAAAATTTTTGAGAAGACCGCAGTTAAACGACTAGTTACGTATCTCGAGAGCAATGACCTACTGAACGACAATCAGCACGGCTTCAGACGGGGACGGTGGTGCCTCTCACAATTGTTGGAGCATCAGCGGCAGGTTACAGAGGTGCTTGGCTCTGGCCTTGCTGTAGACTCACTGTAGGGTATTTGGACTTCGCTAAGGCCTTCGATAAAGTAGAATATGGCGTGCTGCTTAGGAAGCTCCGTCTTTTTGGAATCAGTGGTAGGCTCCTTGCATGGATTCATAGCTTCCCAACAAACAGGAAACAAGTTGTCTCAGTGGACGGGAGCTGCTAAACAGAGTCGGTGGTGGTGAGTGGTGTGCCTCAGGGTTCCGTTTTGGGTCCACTCCTTTTCCTGATCCACTTCGGGCATCGATGTCAATCTGTTGCACTCACGGGCCTCATCCTTCGTTGACGACACCAGGGTCTTGTAAACTATTGCTACGGTAGAGGGATGTGAGGCTCTACAGAGTGACCTCCAGAAGGTTTGCTAGTAGGCAACGCGAAACAACATGACCATCAATGAAAATAAATTTTAGTTGGTGCGGTACGGTTTGCACCCTGACGCCTCGTATGCGTACAGTCCCACTGGTGGTTCAGCGATCGACCGCAAGTCTTTGGTCAGGGATCTGGGGGTCGTAATCTCGGATGAAGGTGGCTTCGGAGAACACATTAACCAGGTGGTACTTAGGTGCATACGCCAGATCGGATGGATCCTGAGAACCCTCTAAGACAAGGGAAGCCCCACTAATGCTGAAATTGTTCAAATCGTTAGTCCTCCCATTGGCAGAGTACTGTTGCCAGCTCTGGAGTCCGAGCAATGTTGGCGAAGTACAGAAGTTGGAGGGTATACAAAGGACCTTCACTGCAAGGATCGACGGAATGCAGTCGTTTGACTACTGGAAACGGCTATCACACCTTTCACTGTTTTCGCTAAAGAGTCGCCGTGAAAGGTCCCTCATCATATATACCTGGACGGTTCTGAATGGCTTGGCTCCGAACTTCAGAGACCAGGCGATGCGACTTGCAGCCCATCGGCACATTCGGCGAGGGAAAACTTGTAACATCCCAGCGTTTAGCAGCAGGGCGCTGGCGAGCATCAGGACGAGGCATGAAAACTCGTTCTCTGTTATGGACCTCGTTTGTTCAACTGTCTTCCTGCTGGTACCAGGGAGTTTGAGGGGACACTAGAGTCGTTCAAGGGGAGAGTCGATGAATTTTTGAGGACGAGCCCGGACAAGCCTCCCTTGCCCCATTACTACCAGCCTGCTGAGGGTTATAGTATCCTGCAGCAGCTGGCATATATGAGAGCGGCTGCCTCCTAACCTTGGGTGAGTTGGTGGGTTCGTGAGTGGGTGGGTGAGGGAGTGAGTCGGTGTGAGTTGGTGAGGGAGTGAGTGGGTGTGAGTTGGTGAGGGAGTGAGTGGGTGTGAGTGGGTGAGGGAGTGAGTGGGTGTGAGTGGGTGAGGGAGTGAGTGGGTGAGGGAGTGAGTGGGTGAGGAAGTGAGTGGGTGAGTGAGTGGGTGAGTGAGTGGGTGAGTGAGTGGGTGAGTGAGTGGGTGAGTGAGTGGGTGAGTGAGTGGGTGAGTGAGTGGGTGAGTGAGTGGGTTAGTGAGTGGGTGAGTGGGTGGGTGAGTGAGTGGGTGGGTGAGTGGGTGGATGAGTGGGTGAGTGAGTGAGTGAGTGAGTGGGTAGGTGAGTGGGTGGGTGAGTGGATGGGTGAGTGGATGGGTGAGTGGGTGGGTGAGTGAGTGGGTGAGTGAGTGGGTTAGTGAGTGGGTGAGTGAGTGGATGAGTGAGTGGGTGAGTGAGTGTGAGTGTGTGTGTGTGTGTGTTAAGGGGATAAACCCAATACCTAGGGACCGGAAGGTATTCATGAGAAAGCGCTCAAAACTGCTTAAAAGAGTTGGGACACTGGCGCGCTCAGGGACCGCCAGGGATAGCGTCCGTGAGAGAGTAGCCGAAATCGAGAGGCAGCTCGAGGCGTCACATGAGGAAGAGGTAACATCCTGCGAGGATAGAGCTATCGCCGCTATAGAGCTATCGCTCGCATGCCAGGCGGTGACTTCGTACAAAGTTGGCGGTGGGACCGTTTCGAGTGGACGGACGGACTGTGTGCACCCCTGAAGAGAAATGCGCTGTGATGCGCGCACAGTACGAGGCAGTATTTAGTCGACACAAGTTTGAGGAAGATGATGGGGGCTGGGGCCCGAATGAGTGGCCAAGTACCACACCGATCAACCTGGCGGACTTCGAATTCAGCGAGCGAGACGTAGAGGAGAGCATTGGCGAGCTCTCACCTTCGTCGGCGCCGGGTCCTGACAGTGTTCCGGCTGTCCTCCTACGCAACTGTAGAGTTGCCATTAGCAGGCCTTTGTTCCTGCTCTGGCTGGCAGCACTGTGTGCGGGGTCCATACCTCCCAAACTCAAGCTTGGAATTATTACCCACATTTATAAAGGCAACGAGAATCACCTTCCCTGGAATTGTAGGCCGATCACACTGACCTCTCACATTATAAAGATCTTTGAAAAAATAGTGGTGAGGAGGCTAGTGGGATATTTGGAGGCCGCCGAATTGTTCGACACGAGTCAGCATGGGTTTAGACAGGGCCTCTCACAGCTGCTTGAGCACCAGCTGCCTCTCTCACAGCTGCCTCTCACAGCTGCTTGAGCGCCAACGGTACATCACGGAGGCCCTCGGTCGTGGTCATGCAGTGGATGCTGTTTACCTAGACTTTGCTAAGGCATTTGACAAGGTAGATCATGGGGTCCTACTTAGAAAGTTGAGGGCTGCTGGCGTTGGCGGTGACCTGTGGAGTTGGGTCAGGTGCTTTCTTACCGGCAGAAAACAAGTTGTGGCCGTTGACGGATGCCGGTCAGCCGAGTCACGAGTGATCAGTGGAGTGCCTCAGGGCTCGGCGCTTGTACCATTTCTGTTCTTAGTCCATGTCAGTGATATAGACGCCGGATTACTCCACTCCTGCGCCTCATCCTTTGCGGATGACACATGAGTCTTTAAGGAAATGGCCAGCAAAAAAGATTGCGAGGCCCTGCAGCAGGACCTCAACAAAATCTATGAATGGGCCGAGGTCAATAATATGTGATTCAATAAGAGCAAATTCGGGCTCCTTCGTTGGGTCATCATCCGGATTACACCTTTCCCTACACAACTGCTGGTGGGGTGGTGGTGGAAAGGAGGTCATCGATCAGGGATTTGGGCGTGATAGTAGAGGACGGAGGAAGCTTCGCAAAGGCCATAGACTCGGTCTCAAAAAAGTGCCGAGGCCAACTCGGATTGATCCTACGGACATTCCGTGCCCGGGAAGCAGCGGCCATGATGACTTTCGATCGGGCACTAATTTTGCCCTTGGCTGAAGATTGCTGCCAATTAAGGAGTCCAACACAGGTAGCAAAATTTATTGACCTAATATTGAGCCAATATACAGACTCAATATTGACTGGATATTCAAAATGAACATGGGGGCAATACCTTATTTTGGAAAATTCGGTTGATATTAAAAAAATATATTGGCCCAATAATAATATTATCATCAACCCAACATCAACTAATTATTGTGTCAATATTGACTTGATAATGAAGTGTTCCCGACAATAACATAGGCTTAGTACTCAATTCCTGAAAAATATGGCCCCGATAATGATAATTTCACTAGCCCAATATTAGCTAAATATTCTGTCACTATGGACTTGATATTGAAGTGTTCCTTAGAATAATATTAGCCTGTAAGGCCTGGAGTTGTTGCTGCTTTAGCAACTGAGATCCGCTTACGGCGAGGGAAGCAACGACCGTCGTTATGTATTCGTACTTCTCCTTGAGTTAATACGGTTCTTTCCTATTTCTAATATCCAGGCTAATTTTACATTCGAACGTATTAGTGTTACTGAACACAAATGGACTAGAACTGAGTTTGAGAGATAACTAAGGTAGGGTACTACAGGCCCAATACTTATTTTCTGACATCAAGTGGATATTGGTAGAATATAGTGTCCCAATAAAAATTTATTTTTAACCCAGTATCAGCTACTTACTGCGTCACTATTGACTTGATATTGAGGTGTTTCCTTAAACAAATAACTCCGTATTATTGGCGTACAATATCAACCCAATATTTGGGCAATAATAATTTATATGCTAACAAATTTTATTAAATTGCGGGATTTTTAATTATTATGAGATAGTTTCCACTCATATGAATATCGTACATATATATATACACTGTTAGTTTAATATTAGAAATTAAACTATTTACTACATTGTCCCAATAACAAGTTGATATCATAAATAAATACATCTTATTTCGATATTGTCCTGAGAGACTCCGTGTGGCACGGACGTGTGTTGCGCTCGCTCCGAAACAAAGTGCAGAACGCTAGAAAGAATGTACTCCTAACCTGAATGGGTACACACTCTCGCCATGAGAATTCAAATGCAACTTAAACAAACAACAAATAAAAAATCATCGAACTAAGTGTAAAAATATTCCCTCAAAAAGTGTGAAAGTGTTCATCCCTCGCGTACACGAGGAAACGAACTCTCTCAATTCCAAGATGGTACCCAAGAAGCAACGCAATAACAGCTGCGGCAACAATAACAGCGACGAGTATCAGCCGAAGTTTGGTCAATATCCTGATGTGTCTAACCTAACGAAAGATGGCAAAGAAGTGGTATCTGTCCTTATAAAATACTTCGACTCAGTGATGACAAATTTTAAGAGTGACATTGATAATATGAAAATTGAAATAAGTCACCTTAAAACACTAGTTGAAACAGTAGCGGGAAAAGAAGCAGAGCACAAGAAAACTCTCGAAGAACAGAATGAGAAAATGGATAGTTTAGCCCTCCGTCTCGACCAGTTGGAAAAAAGTGATCAGCGCCGAGCCATTGAAGACAAAAATGTACTCTCGTCATTTCTGGTAAGGATCTACCACAATCACACTCGAACGAAATCTGCAAGGAAACCGTCTGCCATCTTCTGAAGGACAAGATAAACATTGACCTCACAGACACTGACATCACGTCAGCTACAAGAATGGGGAAAAAAACAGTAACTGGGAACGTAGATCAAAGAAACATAGCATTTTAACTAAAACATGATAACAAAAAATGTGAAATTCTCAACGCCTGCCGAGAAAAGAAACCAAAGTTCTTCTTCATAAATGAATACCTCATACCTTCACGAGCTAACGCCATGTACATTCTGAGGATGGCCAAAAGGAAATTCCAGGATAAAGTTGGAATCCCAGTTACACAGGATGGAAACATCTTCATATTCAACCCAGGAAACCCAGATTCAAGACGCCGCGAGATCAACACGCCAGATGACCTCGAGCAATACCTGATGCAACAACTAAATATGTCATCGCAGCAGATCATGGGTGACTAGACTAGGTGATCCCCTAAATTAGATATGTCAATTTCGTGTTAATTTAACCTCAATTAGGTATCATGTCTGTTAACCTCAACTTGATGTTAGTTTAACCTGAATCTATACAAATGTATAACAGATGTGTTGTAAACATTTATGACGGCTGTGTGTGAACTTTTGAAACAACGCAATCAGCAATTTTTTACCTCCAATGTTAGTGTGAATTTTTTTTTTCTCTCTGTTTAACCACTTAAGTATTATTACCCGTAAACCATATTAGCTGATTATATCATTGTCGTTGTAATCTTCTTATAATCTGATAATCGCTTCTGCCCTCCACTGCCATCGTACAACCATATTAGCTGATTATATCATTGTCGTTGTAATCTTCTTATAATCTGATTATATCATTGTCATTATAATCTATCAGCAATTTTTCACTTACCTATATTACTGTGAATTCTTCTTTTTTTTTTACCACTACAGTTATTATTACGCGTAAACCATATTAGCTGATTGTATCATTGTCATCATAATCTTTAAAACTTATTACCTGTTGTATGTGAACTTGTGAAAACGCCCTTAGCAATCTGTTTGCACCAATGTTGTGATATTGAACTCCATTATCACTCGCTCATGGACTGAGTTTGTGTGTACTCACGAAATCGCGCTAGATTTTTCTTTTTTACTCTATTCTCTCTTACTTAATAAGCTACTTTTTAGACGGGAATATCCCTTTAAGCTTGACTCTGTATTTCGTTTTAAGCTCTATAGTACCTAATTCTTACTGTTTACTTATTCTAAATGACTGATCACCCTGAGATATTTGAGGAAATCGATCCATATTTCAATCATTTGAACAGAATATATCCAAACCTAAACGACTCTCAGGAGTGTAGGTATACTAACATATCAAAATTCAACGAAACTATACGAATAACTGACCGAGATTTCTCACTCCTGTGTTGGAACTGTAGGTCACTCTATCCAAAATTGGAAGAGATACAATGTACTATTACTGACCTTAAATATAACCTAGACGTGATTAGCTTCACCGAAAGCTGGCTAGATGACTCGACTAAAGACATGATTCGATTTGAAAATTATCATAGTTACCATTCGCTATGAAAAAACCAGCGGGGCGGAGGCATCAGCACATATATATCTAACCACATAGACTCGAGAACCATAGCAAGTGCAACAATGAATCAGGATCATATAGAATCACTCTTCGTAGAACTTTTTAGAGATGGTAAACGCATTGTGCTTGGAACGGTGTATAGGCCTCCTACAGCCTGTCCTATATCCTTCCTGAATGAATTGAATCGTATTATTTCTCAGTTCAACAGGCCCTTATACAATGACATAATAATATGCGGAGACTTCAATTATGATCTACTGAAACATGAAAGCCATGAACCAATCTCTAATTTCCTAACTACCTTTCAGTCTCAATCCTTCCTTCCGATCATTACAAAGCCTACACGAATAACCTCAGAGTGTGCTACGCTGCTTGACAATATCTTTATGACAGACCCTAGTGATTTTCTTGCTGGAATAATTACTTCTGACTTATCAGATCACTTCCCAGTTTTTCTTATTAAGAAAAATGTCTATATTGCTTGCACCAAGGCACGGGCTGAAACTTACTCATATCGTAAAATAAACGAATCAAATCTTGAAGAAATGCGCACCGTTCTAGATGAATCAATGCCTACATTGCACATCTCTCAACAAAACAATAATACTACGAGCATTGATGAAGCAGTAGTAAAGTTGACAAACTATAATGACCGCATACAATCAGTGTTGCCCAATTGTAACTCGTACAGTTACCCCGAAAAATAAACAAAAGCCCTGGATTACTAGAGACATCGTGATAAATATAAAGAAACGTCAAGCGTACCTAGCCCTCCTTTGCGAAGGACGAATATCTAGAGAAACATATAACCGATTCAGAAACTATGTAACAAACCAGATAAGAACATCAAAAAAGAACTACTTTACGCTCAAGCTTACTCAATTCAAAACTGACGTTAAAAAGACTTGGCATCTCCTTAACTCCTGCTGTAAACCGAATAATGCCGATAAAAAGAAAATTGAATATGTTGTTCAAGATAATGTAAAATATCATGAGAAGAAAGAAATTGCTCATCTCTTTAACAACTTCGTCGCAAACGTAGGGAAAACCATAGCTGATGGTATTCCAAGTGAACCTACTGATCACCTGGAATTTATGGATCATATTCGAGAACCCAACTCCTTTTTCTTTACGCCTACAAACTCCTCCGAGGTAATTACGTGCATAAACAACATGAAAAATAAATCGAGTGGGTTACAAACGTTTCCGACTAAAGTACTTAAAGTTATTGCTGACATTGTAGCCCCACTGATATCAAATATTATTAACCAGTCTCTCTTACTAGGCACTTTCCCGAACTCCCTCAAAGTTGCTAGAGTAACCCCTATCTTTAAAAGTGGTGAAAAAACCTGTGTAAAAAATTATCGACCTATCTCCATTCTACCAATTATTAGCAAAGTATTCGAAAAGATTGTGTATAAAAAAGTGTACTCTTATTTGAACAAAAATCATTTCTTTACGATAAACAATACGGTTTTCGCTCTAAAAAATCAACAACACAGGCTATATTAAATCATTTACAATTCCTCTATTCTAATATAGATGAAGGAAAGCCTGTCTTCTCTGTATTTCTTGACTTTCGAAAAGCATTTGATTGTGTGGACCATAAAATACTACTCTCGAAACTACACTGTTATGGCATTCGAGGGATTGCCCATGATTGGTTCAGATCATACCTAACAAAACGGAAGCAATACGTTGTCATCGACGACGCAAAGTCAGACCCACAGACAATTAGCCATGGAGTTCCACAAGGATCTGTTCTTGGGCCTCTCATGTTTTTGATTTTTATCAATGATATTGTAAAATCTTCAACATTCTTCAAATTCATACTTTTTGCCGATGACAGTGCGCTTTCTGCGGTCCTTCCGAACCAAAATCCTGCTATGATTGTGGAGAGTATAAATACTGAACTTCACAAGGTTTCATCGTGGCTCAAAGCTAATAAAATAAGCCTAAATATCGATAAAACAAATTATATTACATTCTCATACAAGAAAGATGTATCTCTCCCATGCATTAAAATTGGCGAAGGTGAAATCGAAGAAACCAACTCATGTAAGTTTCTGGGCATCATAATAGATAAACATCTGACCTTCAAAGAGCACGTCACTCATATTAGTTCTAAATTATCAAAATCCATCGGAATCCTAAATAAAGTTAAAAATTTTCTGCCTGAAACAGCTTTACAAATGCTCTACCGAACGCTCATTTCTCCATACTTGCAATACGGAATAAAAGCATGGCACGGAACTGATAAAAATAAAACCAACAAAATTTTTACTCTGCAGAAAAGGGCTGTCAGAGCGGTAAAGAACCTAGAATATAATGCTCACACAAATGATTCTTTCAAAAATTTACAAATACTTAAACTTTCGGATCTCTACAAAATCTCCATCTGTAATTTCATTTACAAAACATTAAGAAATGATGGCGACAATAGCCTAAGACAATTATTGACTGCACAAACTGGTCATCACGACCATCTAACCCGAAATAGAAGTAAATTCATGCTTCCTTATTATTCAAAGGCCAGGTCGCAACACAGTATTCTCTTCGTTGGAACCAAAACTTGGAACTCTATACCTGCAGAGATCCGTGAATGTAATTCGTACAAAGTATTCAAAAGACATCTTGAGTCTCACTTTGTTATGTCTTGGAATTTCAGCAAGATATAAGGTTTTCTGGACAGCACTTGTAGATCGGTTAGCCTAGCCGTAAACCAAGCAAGAGGATAGCAAAACGAACAGCAAGACTACTAGTATTGTACTGATCTCAAGTTCACACAGCTTGCTTTTAAGTCTAGTTCGGACAATGAACTTCCGCCCGGCAGTGGGCGTGCTTCCGACCTATCCGGCGCTTGTAAATACCAAGCGCGCATAGGCGGTCCCGCCGGAAACTCCGAGCGAGCGAGGCTCATAAATCTCCGCAGCCGGAACCTCCATAAATATCCCGAGAGCGTCACTATACAACAACTTCCCTCCCTTTAGATGAATATGTGACAAAGGGAAGGAGGAACTCAACAACCTATTCGTATTACAGGTTTGGTTATTCTGCCTGATCTACGAGGTTCATTTTGCTCAGGAGAGCTGTTAACAGGCTGAAAAGCAGGAGTCTCTGCTGCTCCACTCCCGGTAGATTCCAAACTACTGTGCAACAGCTGATTTGAATGTCTCTTCCAGATTACATTTAATGCTAATATTTGAACATGAAAGATATTAACGGCAACTTTACTAACAATAACTCCCTTCAACCACTTGGGACCATTTCTTAAATTCAGAGCGAGAACATGATCCCCGACATCAAATTGAGTTACATACATAGGCTTAGACCTGGACACAGAAAATTTAGGATGAACTCTATCTTTGGAAGTAACAAATTTACGATTGTTCAGCGCAACAGAGGGAACAATTTTTGTAACACTATGCGGAATACAATGCGATTGAAATAATGCTTTCGCTAGCCTGGATTTGAACGATTCGGAAGAAGATAGTTTTTTCAACAAGTCTTTAATGACTCTTACCCCTCTCTCAGCTTGACCATTGCTTGCTGGAGAGTAGGGCGGAGGTGTGAGGTGCTCAATGCCGTTGGAAATAAGAAAATCTTTGAAGTCTTGAGACGAAAAGTTAGAAGCATTGTCACTTACGAGCACATCACACAACCCGTTTCTGCTGAAAATCATTCTTAACGCATCGACAGTATCTGACACACTCGTGGATGGTACCACTTCACATTCAATATATTTAGATAATGCATCTACAGCAATGAAAACAATTTTATTCTCGTAGAAAAAGTGATCGACATGAATGCGTTCAAAAGGACGAGAAGGAGTAGGCCATTCTACATTTCTAGACTTAGGTTTTGCTCGATTTAATTGACATTGGGGACAACATTTTACGATGTCTTCAATAGTTTTGTCCATTCCGGGAAACCAAATAACAGATCTGGCCAACGATTTCATGCCACAAATGCCAGGATGTCCATCATGAAATGTTTCAAGGACTAGACTACGCAGTGACTTGGGAATAAAAACCCGTTCTTTATAAAGTATGCAACCCTTCACGATGGTCATCTGAGGTAGCAGGTTCTTAAATTTTGAAAAATTGGGATCAGGTTTAGGAGGCATGCCAAACTTTATGTATTGTTTAAGTTGGCATAGTTCGCTATCCATATCAGTATGAGTTTTTATATTTTCACACGTGACAGGAGTTTTATCAAGAGTGTTCACAGCAAAAATCATTTCGTACGGTTCTAGCTCCCTTACAGTCGTAGGTAGTGGCAGCCTACTGAGACAATCGCTATTTACGTTACATTTGCCTTTCGAATATCTGAAAACATAGTCAAACTGGGAGAGTCTAAGAGCCCATCTCTGAATTCGAGCGGAACAGTTGAGAGGTACACCCTTGTCATGTGCAAAAAGTTTACAAAGAGGTTTCTGATCATTATGGATAATGAACTTAGCACCAAGTAGAAATTTCTTGAATTTCTCCACGCCAAAAACCACACTAAGGCTCTCCCTTTCTATGTTAGAGTAGTTTTGTTCCGCACTATTCAGAGATCTCGAAGCAAATTGAACCGGACACCAATCATGAGAAGGACTAACGCGTTGCATGAGTATGGCAGCAACTCCATAACCCGAACTATCAGTTTCCAGAAGAGTTTCATGGTTGGGATCAAACAACTTTAGAGGTTTATGCGAACGAAAGATGTTCTTAATTTTCTGGACACTCTCGTCCTGTTCTGGAGTCCACCGGAACTGTACATTTTTCTTAAGCAGCGAATACAGAGGATGCATGATATTAGAAAAGTTGGGTACAAAACGACTGTAGAAGTTACACAATCCGATGAAAGCTTGCAACTGTTTGAGGTTTTTAGGAACAGGAGCATTGAGAATAGCTTCTACTTTATCAGAGTTAGGATGAACACCCTTGTTATCGAAAACGTACCCTAGATAAGACACACGATCAGTTAGAAAGGCACATTTAGACAGATTTAAGCGAATTCCAGCGTTTTTTAGGACAGACAGGACCTTGTCCAGAACTTCCAAATGAGCATCATATGAAGAGGTCAAAATGAGGAGGTCATCCTGGTACACAATGATGTTATCGATGCCCGAAAGAGTCCTATTCATGAATGCTTGAAAAATGCCGGGGCTTGCCCGTAGACCATAGGGTAAGTAATTGTACATAAATAGACCTTCAGAGGTGTTAATGGTCGTAACTTTCTTTGATTCTTCGTCCAACGGAATTTGCAGAAACGCGTTAGACAAATCAATTTTTGAGAAAAACTTAGCGTCTCCGACTTGAGAAATGACATCATCAATAACAGGTAGTACAGATTGAACTGGATTCAGAAAATTATTAATGGAAGCTGAAAAATCTCCGCAGATTCTCACACTGCCGTCAGACTTTAGAACATTAACGGTAGGAGATGCCCATTGGCTATCATACACTTTGGTGATTTTGCCCATACTCTGCAAGCGTTCCAGTTCGGTTTTGACAGAGTCTTTTAGTCTTACAGGAACCGGGCGTGCTTTACAAAATACAGGAACTGCATTAGGCAACACATCAAGATGGACTGTTTCTCTAACGTTAGACTGTGAGTCAGATGATAAGTATTCGTCATATTTTAACGACAATTTTTTTGGCAGACTGTGACAATCCGTTTTATTAATGGAGTCGTATTTATCAGGAATGACAATGTTTACGTTTAGTTTAGAACAAATATCTCGGCCAAGTAAGTTGATTCTATCATCCTCCACAATGAGAAACTTATGATTAAAACTTACATTTTGGTACATAACCGTTACAGAAGCTTGACCAAGCAGGTTTACCGAGACACCACTGTACCCGAGAATTTTGCTGCATGTAGGATTTACCACCGCACCAACTCTGATTGCATCTCTTTTACGTATAGTTGACACGGCACTGCCGTTATCCAACAGGAATTCAACAGGTTTACTATTTAGGTTGCATGCAATCATAGTGGGCTCTTTAGTGACGGGAATTACAGTGGTGTTTACTCTAAAAAATTAGAATCATTTGGGGAATAATCAGAACACTCATGTAGATGATTACCGTCACCACCTTCGTTCCCTGGTTTTTGCAACACAGCTTCGTTCTTCTGTAGAGGCATCCGTGAATTCTTCCTTAACACGTCTTCTCTCCCGACGTTGCCACAGCAACCGCTTCTTCCCGACTGCACTGTGTAAGTGCGAGCTGCGTCAATTTCTCCTCGTGCAGGTCCCCTTCGTGTAGGCATAGCAGGAGGAGGCCGAGCTGCAGTTGTAGATTTGCAAACCTTAGAGATGTGGCCTAATTTTCCACATGTGTGACATTTCAATTTCAAAGCATAGCAATTCTTTGCAAGATGCTTTTGCTTGGTTCCGCAGTGAATGCATATGTAGTTCGGCGGAAGTTTTTCTGTAGTGAAATACGATGAAGATGAATCCTCACGAATGATATCTTGAGCGTCGGAGCTTAATTGTTCGATAAGTTTTGCGTGTTCAACGCATTCGTTGAATGACTTGCTATCGCACTTCTGTAGAACCGCGCTGAGAATTTGCGCTGAGTGTAGTCCAGCCACGAAGGCATCTCTTAATAAGCGATCACGACAGCAATTACCATAATTGCATGCAGATGCTAAGTCATTTAACGTTTTAGCATAACTTTCTATGGATTCATTAGCACCTTGTTTTCTATTTAGAAATGTAACCGATGCACCGACGATGGATTTTTTAATTTCAAATTGCTGTGTTAATTTTTCTTCAAGTTCCTCATATGTAGCCTCAGTGAGTAACGTAGGTTTAATTCTTCGTTGTAGATCAGTAATTATGTTTACAGGCAAAGCTTTGATTAAAATACTAGCTTTTTTACCGCCATTATTTCCTGCTTTCTGAAGAGCGTCTGCACTTTGTACTTTCCAGCGCTCCAAGAATTCACTCACTGTTTCCACTCCCACGTCGAACGGAGGGCAGCTGACTGTAGAATACGCCATCTTAATTTCAGAGCACTTTTGAAGTTCAAATTCACTTTGCAAGTTCGAAGCCTCGTCGTCAATTGTTATGTCTTGGAATTTCAGCAAGATATAAGGTTTTCTGGACAGCACTTGTAGATCGGTTAGCCTAGCCGTAAACCAAGCAAGAGGATAGCAAAACGAACAGCAAGACTACTAGTATTGTACTGATCTCAAGTTCACACAGCTTGCTTTTAAGTCTAGTTCGGACAATGAACTTCCGCCCGGCAGTGGGCGTGCTTCCGACCTATCCGGCGCTTGTAAATACCAAGCGCGCATAGGCGGTCCCGCCGGAAACTCCGAGCGAGCGAGGCTCATAAATCTCCGCAGCCGGAACCTCCATAAATATCCCGAGAGCGTCACTATACAACACACTTCCTATCAGAATACTAGTCGTGTAAGGTCACCGTGTCGAAATCTAGCCTCCGACATGTAACTACCCTATTAAAAATTAAGGGAGTAGCATGGTTGATTAAAGGAGACAGCGGTGAATTAAAGGAGAATTAAGCGAACCGAGGCCTCTTCCCTTCTGACACTTCCAGGGCGCGACTCATAAGCGCGATGCGAGCAAGTTCTCCCATGTTGCTACCAGAGGCCACCTGTGCAGATGGCCTCTAGGTGAGATGCCTGCCATCTTTCTCGAGAGAAATGACGGTTGCCGTCTTTCGCGTCAGTTTTGAAGTTGGTGTTGTGCGTGACAGATGTCTGGATCGTGTCTCTATTATTTAAAACGTTTCAAGTAGTGTTAGAGTGTATATCAGTGCGAGCGTGTATTAGGTGAGGGTGTATAGTACGTGAGGGTGTCAGAAGAAACAAGAGATGGAAGAGACGTAGAATGCTGGTCTGGAGAGGCATTATTTCAAGAACATGAACGGAGCAAGGACCCCACTGCTAGTTTCACCACATCGGTCAATTGGTATTTTAGACGATTCATCGTTGTGGTGGGGCTGGTAGTGAAGGCAAAACCTCAATGTGAGCAATGTAAAAACAACAAAATGTGGAAACCAAACCTGAATTTTCCCTCGTCAGTCTTCAGCAACCTTTGAATTGAAGGACGTTCTTGAAGGTAATCAACGATGTGTTCAGATACATATTTGTGTGTGTGTTTGTGTAGGGGGGGGGGGTTGTGTGTGGGTGTGGGGGTAGGTGTGTGGGAGGGGGGGGTGTGGGGGTAGGTGTGTGGGAGGGGGAGTGTGGGGAGGGTTTGAGTGTGGGGATAGGTGAGGGAGTGTGTGTATATGAATAGCCGGTGTAATTAAGCTCGGGCAAGGTAAAGTCAATTTATTTTCCTTTCTAATTTTAGGAATGAAAGATGAAAAATCTGCTAGACGATTGTTTTTGTATTGTTGCTATATTCTTTTCAAGGTACATTTATATTGTTCCCTGCAGGCTTTCGCCTCCAAGGCTGCGTACAGCTGATTTCCCATTATTGCAAATTCAACCGTTGACGCTTCCCAACCAAATATAGCCAGTTGCCCATTAATTACCTTAGTGATTGCGTTGCGAAAACTTCAAGCACAAACATGTCCCATTAATGTCAGCTTAATAATGAACACGCACCCTCGAAATTTTCTGCAAGTGAGTAGGGATGTATTTAATTTACATACTCTGGTACAATTTTTTTGTGCTATCAACCGTGTTTGCTTATGATGAATTGATTAATCGCGCAAGAACTACGGTAATTCAAGGGCAAACTGGTTAGAATCGGTTTGAGCAGTGTGACGGTTGGAAAGTGTGACTAATGGGAAATCAGCTGTGCGCAGCCGTTTTTTTTAAATTAAATTAAGAGGTGGCCATCCTGGGCCTCTCATGATTCTCCGATGGTGAATAGGAGAAACTGGTCGCGCCTTGGGAGCGCGACGGTAGTGCTCCATGCTGAGCCATGCGTGGCCACCGGTGGGGACAGAGGCGCAGGCGCGCCTATAAAGTGGACACTTCGAAGTTGCCTCATAGGAGACGCATGGATGAAACAACCATGCATATTTGGGAGCGCTCCCAAGAATCACCGATGCCACTCCTATAATTTTTAATAGGGTAATGATAATGTCATAATGTAACTGGCCTTGTGTACCATAACCAATCTTCTCTCTGCTCTTGAATCGTTTTATCGAACATACTGTTAAATATAGCCGACTTGACCTATATTGTAAAATACAGCATAAAATATCGAGTTAATTATCTCAATGATCAGTCTAATGCGAAACTAGGTTAAGTGAACTAGGTTAAACATTTTTGTACACCCTAGAATAACGTGATGGTAGGATGCCCTAGAAGTCGCTGAACTTATTCGGGCCCACAGGTAGCTATACTCAAATTTGACCATTGTACTAGACTTGAGAAAAATTCTACCTCTGTATCACCTGTGGTAAATAAATTGTTTAAATTGTTTAAATTGTTTAAATATTGCCTTGTTATTAGCCTATTATTGTAATCCAAGATTCCAATATCAGGTCAATAAATAATTATCAACCCAATATTGGCCTAATAATTTCTTGCTACCTGGAAATTGCGACGGGGGCGATCCAGAGAGTGGAGGCAATCCAGAAAACGTTCTCGTCAAAAATCGTCGGAATGGAGCGGTTTAAATAGTGGGAGAGGCTCCAGAGTCTATCACTGTTCTCCCTGAAGCCATGACGTGAGCGGTACTTAATAATCTACACCTGGAAGATGCTCGAGGGGCTGGTACCGAACTTTGTTGATCCGAGTTTGGCGTTGAGAATTAGACAGCATCCTCGATTATGAAGGTTATGCGTCGTTCCGCCGTTCAACAACAGGGCTCTAGCCAGCGTGAGGACGCGTCATGAAAGATCTTTTTCGGTCATTGGTCCGAGACTTTTCAACTGCCTCCCAATGGAACTGAGGGAGTCCTGCGGAAAGCTGGCTACCTTCAAAGCAAGGTTGAATAAGTTCCTGGCATCTGTCCCGACCGACCTCCGACTCCGCATTACTACCAACCTGCGGCGGGCAACAGCCTCCTGCAGCAGGTGGCGCAGCTGCGAGTGGAGGAAATATAGCAGCGAGTCGTCGTTGGAGGGCAGTGCATCAGCGTGGCACGGGCCTGTCGGGCCCAAACTACATCCCAGGAATCCCAGTGTGTGTGTGGGCAGGTTCTGTAAGGATGGTCGAACATTGTTCCACATTTATGACGGGTCGTGTGCACTCGGCCTCATCAACTCTCGAAAGAAATAATTTTTTTCATTTATTCCGGCATATATTTCATTTCGCCTTTTTTTCTTATTTTAGAAAAAGTGGGTGGACTAGTTATTTATAATAACACAAGGTGTAGGCATGTCATTAGTCTACATGATAGTAGCTTATATATTTCATTTCTCCTCGTGGGATATAAAACTACAAATCATTCCCACAACACGACTGTAACACTGAT
This sequence comes from Morinoia aosen, assembly GCA_030386875.1. Classification (NCBI taxonomy): domain Eukaryota; kingdom Metazoa; phylum Arthropoda; class Malacostraca; order Amphipoda; family Talitridae; genus Morinoia; species Morinoia aosen. The sequence continues at coordinate 28,311,147 of CM059580.1, read as the reverse complement.
TGGAGAAGTTTTAGCTGTTTAAAAACGTAGATAACGAGTTGAAGAATTTACAAGGTAAACACAGCTACTCCCTAAACATACAATTGACTCACTCCTTATGAGCTGCATAACCAAATAACATTGCCACAGCACGACTGTAACACTGGAGAGATCAATGTGGATATTGTCGCTGAGTTTTGATTCGCGCTGTGTTGCCTGAACCACCGTCACGCAACACCCCCGACCGACGGTTCCCAATACATACGTTCAAGTAGTAATTGTATCGTATATTTCCCCCACAGCTCCGTAGTTCTGCACTGCAATAATTTATTGGTAATTTACTGAATCTAACTCTTTAATAGCGAGCCACGCTTCAACAATCCTAAAGTTATTCTAAGAACGTGCATTTTGGTGTGGCGGGTGGATTACTTCAATTGAGTCACCCTTCTAAAAAGCTTGAGTGATACGTCAATTTTATTGCAGCAGTCAATCTGATAAGGACTCGACATCAATTACAGGTGACACTCTCAGCGACACCCAACCGGTATCCTTAAATTTTGGTGGTCGTCAGACCAATGAAGAATTGGCAAAATAAACGTGAGGTAGGTAAACGCGGTCGTAATGTCTGTCAAACTGTGAGAGTCACAGTTGGGCGTAGAACTTCATCACTGTCCCGCATATGTAAAAACCCAACACCAATTAAATATTACAAGACCTTCTTGCTAATAACCTCTTGGATTTTTTGAAGATTTCTACGTGCAAATGAAACTTGGGTAACCGTGTCTGCTTGAGCGTTACCCACTGGCGTTGTTGCCAGTGATGACATAGGGCACAATACGACACCCTGCTCTCAGTAATAACATGGGATACAATACTATACCCTGCTCTCAGTAATAACATAGGGCACAATAAAACACCCTGCTCTCAGTAATAACATAGGGCACAATAAAACACCCTGCCTTCAGTTATAACATAGGGCACAATACAACACCCTGCTCTCAGTAATAACATAGGGCACAATACTATACCCTGCTCTCAGTAATAATATAAGGCAATATACAGCGCCCTGCTTTCATTCATAACATAGGGCACAATACAACACCCTGCTCTCAGTAATAACATAGGGCACAATACTATACCCTGCTCTCAGTAATAATATAAGGCAATATACAGCGCCCTGCTTTCATTCATAACATAGGGCACAATACAACACCCTGCTCTCAGTAATAACATAGGGCACAATACAACACTCATCTCTCGGTAATAACATAGGGTACAATACAACACCATGCTCTCAGTAATAACGTAGGGCACAATCCAACACCCTGCCCTCAGTAATAACATAGTGCAATGCCACCGGGGTATTATTTGCGAAAAAATATGACTTTATCGTATTTATACGCGCATTTTGTATGTACTGTATATAGTTATAATTATATATACAGAGTGTTCTCTAACTCATGGTACAAACTTTGACATTATGTGGTGAAACCCAAAACAAACACATTTTCATGAATAACGAAATGCCCAAAATGACTTCGTTGTCGAGGTATCAAATCTTTGAAATGCATTTGATTTTAGAGGAATTTGTTCACTTTCTTAATTGTGACGACGACGCGCTAGATGGAATCATTTGTTTACCTGTCGTCTGCTGTCGGTGAATGCTGTGTAACACTCCCAACAGCATGGATTGTTTAACAAATTTCAAAAGACAGACATGATCTTGGCATATGGTGCGGAAAATGGCAATGCTAGAAGGACTGCTAGACGGCATGCAGATGGTTTTCTTAGCCGTCATTTGCCTGATCATCGCAGTTTCACAAGATTGCATCAGCGGCTGCGGGACACAGGCAGTTTTGAGGTCAACAGAAGACATGCTGGTGGTGTTCATCCTCAGCGAGCTCGCGCTGATGACGAAGAGCGGATACTACAACATTTTGCAGCAAACCCTCGTACAAGCTTTCGAGCCACGGTAAATGCACTCGGACTACGTTCTCACTCACTAGTATGGCAAACTGTCCATGACAACGGCATGCACTCATACCATTTTCAGAGAGTGCAAGAGCTCAATCCAGCTGACTTTCCCCCTCGTTAACGGTTTGCACGTTGGCTTACGAATAAGTACCAAGAGGATAATGAGTTTCCAAAGTATGTGCTCTTCACTGATGAAGCAACGTTTTTTCAGTCGCGGTGGTATTGTTAACACTTGTGGCAAAATGGAAACCCTCACATTGTGCGGCAGAATAATTACCAGCACGGGTTCAGGATAAATGTAAGGGCTGGTATTGTCTAACCATTAAGTCGGGCCATATTTGCTGCCTGAGCGTGCGTGTAACAGGAGAGTCCAATAAAGTATTTCTAAAGGGGGTATTACTTGGCCTACTTGACAATGTGCCTTTGGCTAGTCGACGACAGATGTGGTTCCAGCACGACGGTGCTCCATCACATTACTCAATAAATGTGCGACGATACCTAGACCGTACCTATCCCTACAGATGGATAGGACATTCTGGCCCAGTTTCATGGCCAGCAAACTCCCCAGATCTGACACCTTTGGACTTTTACCTATGGGGGCACATGAAGAGTATAATTTGTGAGACCCCAGTGGAGATAGAGATGGATCTTGTTGGAAGGATAGTGGACGCTGCAGGACGCATTGAGGATGATCCGCGAGTGTTCGATCGTGTTTGGGAATCGCTTCTGCGTAGTTTTCAGATGTGCGTTGACTAGCAGGGCAACCATTTTGAACAATTATTGTAATGCTAATTTTGTAATAAATAAAGTTAATGAAATCAGATGAGTTGTCATTACCTAAGACTCGGAAAACTGTCCCCGCCAGAGTTAGAAGAGCAAACAAATGTTGCCATATAACGGGTCGTCATAATTAAGAGAGAAATTTTCATAAAATGAAATAAATTTTAATGATTCAATATCTCGATAACGAAGCAATTTTGGGCATTTCGCTATTCATGAAAATGTGTTTGTTTTTGGGTATCAATATATAATGTGAAAGTTTGCACAATGAGATAGAGAACACCCTGTATGTGTAATTCTTAAAATATTACCTTATTATGTGATTTTGATTATCACGGAATAATACCCAATTGAGAAATAGTTTGAAATTACTGTAGCTTCAAAACTATACGGGATATAAGCAATCAGTGAACTGAATTAGATTATTTACTGTAACTAGTTTAAGCGTGGCTTGTTGATATTCTGTCGAAAAATATTATGTATATTATTAAAGGCTTTCTATTTTATCTATCGAAACAACTTATCGCCATCGCTTCAACGGACGAGATGGACCATATTCATGGCCTCCTCGTTCCCCAGATTTGACTCCTTTAGATTACAACGGACAAGGTGGACCATATTCATGGCCTCCACGTTCCCCAGATCTGACTCCTTTAGATTACAACGGACGAGGCGGACCATATTCATGGCCTCCACGTTCCCCAGATCTGACTCCTTTAGATTACAACGGACGAGGTTGAACATATTCTTGGCCTCCGCGTTTCCCAGATCTGACTCCTTTAGATTATATATTAAGGGGGCGTGTGAAGACAAGAGCGCACGCTACAAGACCGTTGCGAGACTAGAGAGGTAAGATAGATGCTGTGCTCTCAGACATTACTGCTCAGTAACTGGCAAATATTTTATATGATGGTGATAATACCCTTGTTTTTCTGTACATAGCTAGTGATGACGGACATGTAGAAACTTGAGAAATCGGCTATGAATAAATCTAATAATCAATATCTTCTTGTTTCTAATTTTATTTACAGATTGTTTCTATCATGTAAAGTTTTAAAGCTACAGTAACTTCAAATTGCACCAGGACTTTGTGGACACCCTGTATTACTTAGTGTGGAATGTTACTTGTTATTGAATATTACTTATTGTGGAATATTACTGATTGGGGAATATTACTGACTATGAAATATTACTTATTATGCATCTTACTTATTATGATATACACTCATTATGGAATATTATTTATTATGGAATATTTCTTATTGGGCATCTAACTTATTGTACAATGTTACTTAACTATGGCTTTTAACTTTTTGAGGAATATTGCTTCTTATGGAATAAGATTATTTAAACAAACAAACCAACAATTTATTTACCACAGGGGATACAGAGGTAGAATGTTTCTTAAGTCTAGTAAAATGGTCAAACTTGAGTATACCTACCTGTAGGCCCGAATAAGTTCAACGACTTCTAGGAAATCCTACCATCAACGATATTCTAAGGTGTACAATCATGTTTAACCTAATTCACTTAACCTAGTTTCGCATTTGACTTATCAATGAATACTTAATTTGATATTAGATGCTTCATTTTACAATATAGTTCACATGGACTAGATTTACCAGAATATTCGATAAACAATTTAAGAGCAGACTGAAGATCTGCAATATTAACCATGGCAAATTACGTTATTAGGACCAGTCATGTAGGAGACAAGGTTTGACTTGGTGATCTTTTACGATTAGTATTCTGATACGAAGTCAGTTTGAAGATTTATTTTGAACACTTTGTAAGAATTACTTTCACGGATCTCCGCAGGTTATGAGTTCCAAGTTTTAGTTCCAACGAAGAGGACACTGTGTTGCGACCGGGCCTTTGAATAATAAGGAAGCATGAATTTACTTCTATTTCGGGTTAAATGGTCGTGATGCCCAGTTTGCGCAGTTGAAAATTATTTTAGACTATTGTCACCATCATTTGTTAATGCTTTGTAAATGAAATTATAAATGGAGATTTTGTAGAGATCCGAAAGTTTAAGTATTTGTAAGTTTTTGAATGAATAATTTGTGTGAGCATTAAATTCGAGGTTCTTTACCACTCTGATGGCTCGTTTTTCTAGAGTAAAAGTTATATTGGTTTTGTTTATATCAGTTCCGTTAAACGACACATAGACAGCAACATATATCCATGCATCCGGTATGATATCTAGGGAATAATAAAATATTTAGGTCAATATTGAGTTGAGGTGATCCACCGAAATTAAACATTCCGTTTCCAAGAATCACTAAAGGAAACCATTTAAAAACGTTTTACATGAATGACATTCTGCTCGCTTATGCGATATTTCGGTGTTATTTTCGGTTGGGTTTAATGTTTTACGCGATGTCAAAGTACGTTAAAGTAATTTGTAATTTATTATTAGCCGGCCCCACGGAGCCTGCGGAGCCTGAACCCACTTCTAGGATCTTTTAGGTAATAACACAATAGAAATTATCACCCAAAAATAACGAGTTATACCAGTATGTTAACTTTCGTCTTAGATGGCGCGAACGCTCTCGATCATTCGAGCGCGGGAAGGGAGCGTCCATGACATTGTTGCTATACGCGCGCTCCATGAATTACTTCCCGCTTCAAACACTTGAGATGCGGTAACTAATTTACGGCTGTAACTCGGAAAAAAAGCATTTGCGAGCAGAATGACATTCATGAAAACGTTTTTAAATGGGCTCCTTTAGTGTTTCTTGGAAATGGAATGTTTAATTTCGGTGAATGACCTAAACCCAATATTGACCAGTATTTTTATTTAGAGAGGTGGGAAAACTTTAGAGATGTTAGTTTTTTGTTTAGCTCACTAGATTTTGTACTATTCATGATTGTCACTAATTAATGATCATTCCTTAGTTATCCATTCAAATAATTTTTTCAAGTAAAATATCAGGAAATTATGAAGCCTAACTTAAAACTTCAGCTAATACTTTCTAGACATCACCTGGATCACCAAAATCAGGTTCCTTTCCATTTGATGAGAATAATCCAATCCAACTCTACTTCTGAGTCGAACAGCATTATCGTTTTCAAACGTACAACAAAACTTTTAAGCATGAGAGAAGATAATTAAGAAGTTTTATAAAATTTGGAATCAACTTAAAATTATGCTTAGTTCAATTTAAGTCCTGATGTCCCAGGCAGGTTCATACATGAACTTGTACCAAAACTTGAGCATGGCAAGGGGAATTGACAAGAAACGTTCATTTCAATTTATTTCTGGCTGGGCTAGGCTATTACGCAGCAAAGCAAGGAAAATTACGCCTTAAATGCTCTTTCTATAAACTATGAAACCTATGTGTGAGTGCTTCTGAAGCAATTTAGGAGTAGAAATGCTATTTAAGAATTGTTACGGGTATCAATTCTAGAGCAAGCAGTGTATAGTGAAGAATAGCACGTGTTTTTTCATCCCCAAACAAACAAACTTATCGATACGTTCCCGCACAGCATCTTGGTGTCGTGGTCACTTGCGTTATGGCGTGCTGTGTGACGCGACGCTCCACGGGGTCTTTACTCGCACACGGTCAGTAAAGCACGTACGTTAAATTAATTAGTTTGTTGGCATTTATTTGATTAGTTTGGCCGAAAACTTACGACTTAACATATTGACTGCAATGAGTTTTACTGAATGATGTCCGATTTTCAACTGAAATTTAAAATCTATTGTAACAAGCAATTTAAAATAAACACACATTAGCCAGGTCGTTCCTTTAATTGTAGCGAGGCAGTAATGAGAATGATTTATTAACGCGCTGGAAGTGGGAGCATACTAATATAATACAGATTCTGGGTGGCAATGTAGTGTACATATCGACCCAATTTATATACTTGTATTTTCCGATGATCGCGATTGTTTGCTCGATAGTTAACAAGCACGAGTTCTTTGTTGTTCCCAGTAATACAGGGCACAATTCAACACCCTTCAGTAACAACATAGGACAAAATTCAACACAGTTTCAGCAACAACACGCTGCACATCAGAACATGCAACACGTGCGTTACACACAACACAACCCCACGCCTCTAGCGACACGGAACGAATACGAAGGCAAAATTCGTTCTACTTTGAGCGGCTCGCGCCTGCTGTGGGAAGACGCACTGCGTTCAGCCGCTCTCACAGAGCGAAGGGCGAGAGAGACTGCGTTCCGTCCACAGTGAACGCTGCAAGTACATGTAGAACGCTGCTAACTGTACACAATTGTGCTCAAATGACGCGCCACACGACGGTGTTGTGTCTAAATATCTTTACAAATGTGTGGTGGGTTCCACAACTTGTTGGTCTGGATGTAAATTGATCAGAGAATTACGACAAGAATGGGATCCTTGAGTTCTGCATGATTTGTTCTGTAGTATTGGTGGCGATATTTGCCCTGGACTGTTGCGTGTGAGGGCTTGGTGGAGGTAAGCGATATTCCAGAGCAAATATCGTCTATACTGCAGAAAAAACAAACAAAACCTATGGATTCTATTCATGTCTATCCAGATCATCAATCTTCATCTAGATCAACAAGTTGTGTAATCCACCATACATTTGTACAGATATTTAGACAGATGATATGGCGGCTCGTGGGAAATCAGAATGGAGGGACTGTGTGACTGCTTGCTTCCCCCAACAGTAAAATAATAACATTAAATGAGGTTTAACATAATATATAAAGAAAAATATGAACACAAGTTTTATATAGATATTAACTCACGGCTCATCGTTTTCGTCAGGTGTGGGAGGAACATTACTCGAAAATGAAATGAGCTCTTCGGTGTAGCGAAATGGTCGATGACTCGTTCATTGGAATTCTTCATTTCTACCACCATAGCGCTTCCTTTCACCACAGAGGGTTGGCAATTGAAAGAAAACAAAACAAACCAACCACAAACAACGGCATCTACGGATGCCTCATTTCCATTTTCAAGCCTGATACATATCACCTTATACATTGGATTTTCAAATGCCTTATAACAAACACCAAGACGCCATGATGATTTCCCCCGGTCAAGACCGGTACCAATTTCAGACACCTGGGTAGAGTTGAGTATTGTGCTTGGAATTTTTCTCCTATACCCAGCAGAGAAAATCGCCATCCAGCGCCGGGAAAGAGTCGCAAAATTGCCGATAGGTGGAGTTCAAGTCACAAAATTGCCAATAGGTGGAGTTGGAGTCACAAAATTGCCAATAGTTGGAGTTGGAGTCACAAAATTGCCAATAGGTGGAGTTAGAGTCACAAAATTGCCAATAGGTGGAGTTGGAGTCACAAAATTGCCAATAGGTGGAGTTGGAGTCACAAAATTGCCAATAGGTGGAGTTGGAGTCACAAATTCATACCTCCGACTCCGCAACCCTGCTCGTGACATTTCAGTTTTGATATACATCTCCAGCGTAGTTATTTTATGAACATTTGTAGTCATTGGAAACCTATTTTGTATACCATGCACTGCTACATTCCTAATGTATACAAGAACAAATATGTGAGTTAGAGGGAAACATATTTCTTGTACAATGCTGACGTATACATTTCGCATAGAATCTAATGTTATTTTCACAAAATGTGTGCAATAACATACATCAATAGTTACAATATGATTCATCTACGGAAACTTACACACGACGAATACTTATAATTATGTGTGCTTATAGTTTTTATTATAAATATTTATGAGTTAAGTATTTTTTTAAATATTCATATATACATTATAATATACTTATGTTTTTTGTACACGATTGTTCAGATGGTATTCATCCTGTGCTTGCACAATGTTATTACTGAAAGTAGGGTGTTTAATTTACCCTATTTTTCAACTGAAAAGAGGAGGTTGAATTTTGCCCGATGTTTAAAATGAAAGCGGAGTGTTGAATTTGCCCTGCGTCATTACTGGAAACAACGCGGGACCCGAGTATGGTAACCGACAGACAAACAAACGCGATTACCAGAGCTTCATCACCGAATAGAACTCATTTACTCTACTCTGGCGCGTGTGATGTTAATTTGGGCATTTATACTATAGAGCAGGGCTGCCAATGAGCTTTTCATCAAAACCCAAGATCATGGTTCTACAAAAACCAAGACCAGGAAATAAGACCCAAGAATAGAAAAAAATAAATGTACATGATATATGGTATAAAAATAAATATAATTACATTATATATGCAAAATTCTTTAACAGCTATACCATCTTGGATTAAATAAGAAAGTTTTACTCGCTTTATCGACATATTTTTGGCTATTTTTCAAACAGAAAATGCAAGCTTACAGACCTGTAAGACAGGGGTCTTCAAACTTATCAATGTAAGGGCCACATGGTTTATTTTTACATTCATGCAGGCCAAAAGTATGCAAAATGAAAAAAATTAATCAGTGCCGATGATAATCAGGCGTACGATAATTAATTTTTCAATGCCCCCACACGGAGATTTGTTTGGAGGGCCGGATGAAATTATGTGGGGGGCCGCATTTGGCTGGCGGGCCTTCATTTGCAGACCTCTGTTCTGAGAGATGGTCAACGTTTGCACAGGGTAGATTATGGTAACAAAATGGTGCACGCCTTGGCTCACTCTATGCTATTTGTTGGCTTTCAGTTGTCTCCTTTTTGAGAAATTTATTAATACTTATGCTTCCATTAGGAACTGCAAAATTATATATGTCTTACAGAATCCTTATGCTTTGACAACATATATTTATTCGCATTTTTTAGTGTCACTTTATATGCCTTGCAGTAACTGGAGGTTGCTGTCCTGCTCAAGCCATCTTTAAACGTTTCAGTGAGCCGTTCCTACTAGAAGAACAGAGCCTACCATTTTCTCTTCTTTGCTTGCGCTATTTCGTCAGCCACTTTTTTCATTTAAATGAGCAGAGTTCAGAGAAAGACATTCACTTTAAAATATGAGTACAATCGAAAAATCTGCACAGATTTTTGTATCGAACCCCCGACCAAAATCGCATAGTATGTGAAATTAATGCGACCGGCACAATTCGCACTCTCTATAGACTGAGTGCTTTATGATGCAAAAGCGCGCGTTTAACAGATCGTGATTTGTGTCGGGTGTGCAACGCGCTCATGTGCTAAAACGAGCAGGCAGCGCGTACAGGCTGTCACGGGCATGCAACGTATTTCAAACGTGTAATGCCGGGGCCACACTACGGTTTTTCGGTCGTCAAATGAATCACGGACACTCGTCATGCCAAACGGCCGTTAAGCAAGTCAGGCCACATTACGACTGTGTGTGGCTCTGACTCAGCTTCGTGATGAGCATCCGACGTTCATCGAATGTAAACAAACCGAAGTCAGTCTGCGATATGGACGAGCAGGACGTGGAAATGGTGTGTGAGCTCTACAAATTTGCTGTCGAAGCAACTCTTGTGACAGCAGCATGAGATGAAACTACAAAAACCGCGAAGCCTAAAAGAAAGTGTTGGGTGAAACCATGGCGAGATAGAGTTAACAATCCAAATCGATTGAGAGAAGATCTGCTTGCCGATGTAAACGATTACAGGTAAGTTAGATTGTTCCTATGGAGAAAATTGTAATTTGAAACGTTTGTTTTGTGAAGCAGATTATTTCCACCAAAATCCTGCGAATGAATGTAGAAAAAATGTTTTGTACATGCAAATTTTTAGGAGATCATGAGAGGGAAAAAATTATGGCATAAATCGAAGACGAAACCATGCGCAAAAAAGTTAAGTAACTCACAACAATGCTTAAGAAATTGAAACAATCACAAAAGTTTTTACAGTTCATCTGTTAGCTATTGTGAGATGGTATGAACTCTGCATCCTATTGAGGGACGGTTTCAGCTTATGAAATACTGAAAGTTTTACACCGAAATTTTTTGAGTAGTAGTGTAAAAGTTTGAGTATATCGCTGACAACAGCTTGGTCACACGGCCGGGTTGCACAATGCTCTCAAATGGAATGAGAAGGACATCCATCAATCATACCAGTTCGATGATTGCGCTCAGTAACCCTCAAATTGAGCGATCAGGGAGGGCTGGAGTCATCCAACTGTTGAGGTTTCTCCATTTATGTCTTACATTTTTGTCTTTTATGATCTGCCAAAATTGTGCATGCTTTAAATTTTTCTACATTTCTTCAAAGTTTTTTTGGTTGTAAATGAGCTTAGGGCTTGAAACGTTCAAATAAAAATGTTTTAAGATAAGTCTTCTCCATTGTCTTCTTCGAATATAGTAAGATGATGATGATTTTATCTGGCATAAAATTTTACTGCTACTCATTTTTGACGGGTTAATTCAAACAAGAATTATGAAAAAGTTTTCTTATTCTTTGCAGAAGGTATCTTCGTCTTGATGAAGACACCTTCCAAGACTTGCTGGGCAAAGTTGGCCCACTAATCTGCAAGCAAGTCACCAAGTTCCGGAAATGCATCCCTGCTTGTGATCGACTCGGAATTACCCTCAGATACCTCGCTACAGGTACGTGAAAGTTAGACCCGTGCATCCACTGAATAGGCTGCTCTGAGTTACCTTCCTGTAATGAAAGCGATTATTTTCACCTCTAATCTTATTTGCTCTATAATGTTCCACTTATTAATGATATTATTCATCCTTTTCAGGGGAAACCAGGGCTTCTCTGCATTTCCAGTACAGAGTAGGTCGCAGCACCCTCACTGCTCTTTTGGCTGAATGCACTCAGGCCATTTACGAAGTACTGAGAGAAGAACACCTGCATACTCCTCAAACGACTGCGGAATGGGAAGCTGTGGCTACAGAACTTCATCAGCAATGGAATTTTCCAAATTGTCTTGGGTCACTTGATGGAAAGCACGTGAATATTCAACAACCATCGAAGTCAGGGAGCCACTTCTACAACTACAAAAATAGGTTTAGTGTGGTGCTCTTAGCTTTGGTTGATGCAAACTTACGATTCCTCTATGTAGACGTGGGAACAAATGGTCGAGTATCTGACGGAGGAGTATTCAATAAATCTTCCTTAAAGCAAGCAATCGATTCCAACAGCCTGAACATGCCCCATACTCGTGAACTTCCTGTGACAAAGTTGCTTTCTCCATACTTATGTCATAGTGGCAGATTATGCGTTCCCATGCATTGTCAACTCGTTTAATGAAGCCTTATCCTGGTACTAATCTTACTCACGCCCAAAGAGTTTTCAACTATAGACTTTCTAGAGTTCGAAGAACAGTGGAAAACGCATTCGGTATCCTGTCAAGTACGTTCAGAGTCTTCCGTACTGACATAAACACTACAGTCGAGAGGATCCAGTATATCACTCTAGCAAGTTGCGCTCTTCACAATTACCTGAAAAGAAAGAAAGAAAAAAGAAAGAAAACAGTATATTTCCAATATAGATGGTACAAAAGTACCATCATTGGTTTTAAAATCTCTTAAAATTAATACACTTAGATGATACACACACACGAGTATTGTAAAACTCGTGTCACTAGTCGAAAATAAATGATTGAGGGCAATGTACTCCTAATCTTGCTTAATCTACATTTGATAATACATGTAATGATAATTTTAAGAGACAACACAATTTCATTGACGATGCATTTTCATTGTGAGGTGAAAACACTTTTGACAGTTTACATGTACATGACATAAAACTTCGCAATTCTTGATGCCAGGAAATAATACATAAATCGCTTGTTTCGGCCAATGTTCAAAAGTGTCATTTTGAGGAAGCATGAAAAAAATATATATATATATATAAATATACATCCGTATACATATACACACATATATATATATATTCATACACATATATACATGTACATATACACACATACATATACATGTATACACGTACACATAAGCATGAGGACCAAGAAGATAATAAGTTTTGTATTTCTAATCCAACCATTTTAACATAGCGGTCATTAGTTGATAAGCATTTTATTTAAACAAAAAGTGAATGATCGCACAACAAATGTATAGTTTTTACATGAATGCTTTACAATAATAAAGAGATGACGAGTTAGGTAATGTTACAAGTTGAGAGTGAACAGAAAAAAGACCATTATCTCTAGTAAAATGCTAGTTGTCAGTCTAGTACACACATGTGTGCACATATACAGGCAAATATATACATATACACATGCACGCACATAGTTACACCAAACTCGTAAGGATACACAAATGCATTTCTATGCATCGAGGCAATACATACGCATTCTATTTAGTGTCATACGCGCAGCGTGCACACGTACAGATATCTACAAGTAAGCATGTGCGCGAATATCAGCGTAAACCAGTCAGTATAAACCAGAAATTCCAATCGAGGGAAACGGAGAAAATATCTTTTATTATAGCATGAATTTTATAAAATTTCGTACTACAAATAGTGGCACAAAACAGTCTACCTAAGTCTGAAACATGAAAACGATTGTGGGACGTGAATAAGAAAGAAAACATTAATGTCCTATAAAGGTTTCATATTAGAAAAAAAATCACATTATCTTTGAAATATGGCGCAAATTGTCGGCAATTGATAAACAGACATAGGTATCACATTATTATAAGCATATAACTATAAGCGTAATACTGCAGTATAAATGGGTGATCACACAACGAATTTATTGCTTTTTTTACATGGTTGCTTTACAATTTCATATTAGAAAGAAAATCACATTATCTTTGTAATATGGTGCAGAATGTCTGCAATTGATAAACACACACACACACGTAGGTACCATGACGGTCTAGTTTGATGCTTGCACAGAAATGGAGAGGAATGACATAAAATGCAACCTTCGACTGGTTTATCTACTCTAGTGCACACAGGTGTACGTGCACATATGCACACCCATATGCCCACATACACCTATATACGTACACACATATTCAAGTAAGCATGTTTGCAAACGGCAGCGTATAGGCGATCAAATCACACTACCTACGCATACTCTAAAACTGTTTTGTGATATCTTGTATTATAAAACAATAAGCGAGGGAGGTTATTGAGCAATGGAGATACCAGGCAAATGAGATTCGACAGTACTTATTTTGTGTGTTCTGTAACTAAGAATTATTCTTGAGACACTAGATGACAAGTTATTTTGGCTTTAAATTCTCTCGGTCTTTGAGGGACTTTAATACTCAGGGGAAGTTTGTTCCACAGTAAAGCGCCTGATATGGACAGAGCCTTCTGCCCTAAGTGAGATGAACGATAGTTGACTAAGACATTATTGTTTCTATTCGGCTTTTGATTGGTTACAGTGGGTGGATGGAAACACACTATCTCAGCATTGCTCTGAGGAAGATATAACGAGGAGAATACGTATTGGGCCTTCTGCATGAGGAGCCTTTCTTGGATAGGAATCCAGCCGAGTTTATTGAGGAGAGGGGTTACGTGGTCACTTCTTTTGAAATTACCGTTGCAAGTAAGCATGTGCGCAAATATCAGCGTAAACTAGTCAGTATAAACCAGAATTCCAATCGAGGGAAACGGAGAAAATATCTTTTATTATAGCATGAATTTTATAAAATTTCGTACTAAAAATAGTGGCACAAAACAGTCTACTTAAGTCAGAAACATGAAAACGATTGTGGGACGTGAATAAGAAAGAAAACATTAATGTCCTATAAAGGTTTCATATTAGAAAAAAAAATCACATTATCTTTGAAATATGGCGCAAATTGTCGTCAATTGATAAACAAACATAGGTATCACATTATTATAAGCATATAACTATAAGCCGAATAAGTATATTACTGCAGTATAAATGGATGATCACACAACGAATTTATTTTTTTTACATGGATGCTTTACAATTTCATATTATAAAAAATACATTATCTTTGTAATATGGTGCAGAATGTCTGTAATTGATCAACACACAAGGATCGGAAAGACTTCCGTTACATCAACCCGCTAGCTCTTGAAAAGGAGGATATCATCACTAGCTCCTGCACAACCGCCAGTTGGAGATGTGAAAACACTGGACTTCAGCCCATCGCAAACCGAGGCGGTCGACCGACTGCAGCAGCCACAGCTACCCGAGACCAGCTGAAGGATTCCTTCTAAAGCCATGGGGCTGTGTGCTGGCAGGATAAAATGCTGGGACTCCACTAACACTACTGCAGGAATTTCACCTAAAGATATTAAAATTACTTGGTAAAGTATTGTTCCTTATTATTTTCTAGCAATCCCCGTTGGAGTGAATGTATTAGGTTAATCAATAAAATAAATTGTTTAAAGAAAATTTATAAATTTTACTCCAGTTTTCCGTGATGAAAAAAATAACATTGACAAATCATTATTTGACTTAGTAAGGCCAACTAAAGAACTAAATTTACATGACTTAGGAAATCTAATTACTGCATACTAGATAATGTGTTCAGGTTGTACTGTATATCCATAATCTGAATTCACTATTACACATTGTGGCAAAACTCATGTGCAAAATTTCCTAACATATAAAAAATCCATTCTAATAACAAACAATAGTAACCAATGCTACCAAACAAACAATTTTGTTCACACTCATACTTAGCTTACAAATCTGTGACTATTTGAAATAGTTTATTCGATGTCCTCGTGCGCCCACCATCATGCATATATATAGCGTATATAAATGATTCACATCCATAGGTACATTGAATGGTTTCTTTGGTCACCTATTTACGCATTAGCGTTCCTACAGAAGATTACGTGCGCATTTTAACAGCAAATTCGGAAGGAATTTTAAACAAGATAAAAGTGCAAGAAGAAAGTGGTAGGTGCTGAAGAAAAGTTGCAATTAGCCGAAAAAATTGCGATAAGCCGAAAAAAAGATGATCCGTGAAACAAAACAAATAATACGATTTCAACAAAAAGAAGGCCTACCTAGCCATTAGCTCGGGCCCTAACATCCTCCGTCTGGGAGCATTACTTCCCATAGATACAATAGATAGTTCCCGTGATAAAGAAGCAGCAAATGGGAGTTTTATGAAACGAGATGAAAATTAAGAGTCAAGTATTTGGAGGGAAAAACAGGTCAGAAGGGAACAAAAATAAAAAGATGGTACGTACCATATTATAGAATAGTTTTAGGTTGTTCCTAGATATGCCATTTTCATCCATGAAGCACAACTTGATTGATCTTTTCATACATTAAGATGTAAGAAAATGACAATTTAAGAATTAGGCAGGAAAGACTTTTTAGATAAGTTTAAGAATATTGTTAAAGGGGCCAGCAATTGGGCTATTATTATTATTACTAGTCCACCCCCATTTATTTGAAATAAAAACGAGGGCGAAATGAGAGAAAGGCCGTAAGAAATTAAAAAAATACAACCTCTCGAAAGTTGATGAGGCCGCGCGAGCACGGCCCGTCAAAATATACAAAATATATAGGGCTGGAGCTTGTTCCACAGATACGCTCGTCACACACTGCAGGCTGGCTTCGGACAGACAGAGAGACGGACGGACGGACGCGGCTCTTATTACAGTATAGAATATATATGCACGTTTTATCCTCCCTTAACCCCGACAAAGATGTTCTGAGAGAAGAAACGGAAGGCACCATTTAGTATGGAGTTGAGGGAATGCGGAATCTATGCACAAGGTGCACAGAAACAGTAAGCTAAGAAAGAAGTTCATGAAACAAGAAAAAGCTGAAGAATAAAGTAGTAGGTGCTGAAAAACAGGACAGCAGTGAACCGAAAAAAGATGATCTGTAACAAAACAAAACCTATTCTATTCCAACAAAAAGGAAGCCTACCTAACCCTTAGCTCGCGGGCCCTCACATAGTCCCCCTGGGAGAGCTAATTCCCATAGATACAATAGTTGTATCCCCCTGAGGGGAAGGGGGCAGCAAATGACATCTAACTCTTGTTAATTCTCAGAAGATAGTTTAACAAGTTTTGACATGAATTCCATTCGTTTTTCTTCCGCAAGACCATTCACTTTACCCCGCACAAGTTCGCAGCAAGCTTTGGTAATGTAATGGTCATTTCCAGTACTCTTTTTTGATGCCAACGAACTCTCAACAACATATAGGAATTTCTCATGAAATGACTCCACCGTAGTTAAAATTTTGGTCTCATCTTTCTTACTTCTTTTGCGCTTACAACATCCCCCGCTACTGCCACTGACATCAGTACATGCCTCTTCCACAGGAGAAGGCCTTGGAGAAGGCACCACAATTTTTGGGTTTGGACCCACTAATAGAGCCGCTTCTGGTGTTGACATTGGCTCACTGACATGAACGATGTCGTTATCGATGTCGTCTGCAGTGCTCATTAACTGAGTCTCAACAGTATTGTCTGGTTCTTCATGAAACCAATCTGCTGACACAACAATACTCTCTGAAGGGGGCTCTTCAATTTGATTTGCACTTGAAACAGCTGAAACAAAATCATCACTTGAATGAATATTCATGCTGCTCATGCTGGTGTCTGGCTGCACACAATCTGACAAAAAAGTCATCTGGGTTGAGTGCATCCAAGGCTTGCTCTCCACAGCTCCAGACCCTGATGGTTTCACCCTTTCGGATGCACGGAGCCGCAAGTAGTAGCTGCGTAGAGATGACCACTTCTTTTGAATGTCTGAAAAAATGAACATAATTTAGTTACCGTTACACCATCAAAATAGGTACTGGTAATGATAATTTTTGCTCCAGTGTTTGTGACAGACTTGGTTTGCCAAGTACATTGCACATGTTTGTATACTGAAGTGCATGAGCTTCATTGAAGATAACATATTAGGGAAGAACAGAAGAAGTAGAAAAATATGAAGTGAATTGAATAACAATTATGTGTTAAAAGAAATGTCATTAGGTAATGCTACAACCATGTTTATAGCAGACGTACATACAATCTATGACTTGTCACTCAGCACTGAAAATGATAGCTAATGAAAGAAAAGGTTTTCTATGAATTTCATTAAGAACTCAAAAAGAGGAGCAATAAAAACCTCAATAAAAACCTAACTTTATATTAACTGTCCTAGAATTGAATGGGAAACCGACTGTTGCATGAGGGTCACACATGACAACAAAGATTCACCTGTCTGTAATAAAAATAATTTTCATAAAACCTTAACTGTATAAGTCAAATTAGAAATCTCCATGCTGGAGCAAAGTGTTCACTTGGTTCAGAAAAAAAAACTATGAGGTTATGCTTACTTCACTTCCAAAACTGAGAGTAATAAAACTACACTTTTCCACAAGCTTCTTGCCTGAATTTAAATTAACTTGCATGGAATCTCACCCATTTTCAGATCCCTAACTTTTCTGCCATATTCTTTTAACACAAGCAAAAAACTGAATACCCAGAGTCAACTGTCAGGCAGACTGATAAAAAGACACCTGCACTAATTTTCACATTTGCAAAAAATGTACAAATTCATGAGTACAACAACATAGAGCAAACCTATTCCATCAAAGATGATCAACACCTTGCAAATAAATTATTTACAATTCATAACAAAAAATAAAAAATACTATTGTTCAAATTAAGAGTAAAATTTAATAATCTAACATAAAATAAAAAACTGGTAGTGTTTTAGTTTGAAAAGGCAACCACTAACATTTATACTATTTGCTGTACTCCACAGAACAATACCACAATGAACATTTTCTAAGCTTATAACCTTGTCATTAATGTTTGCCTGTCAACACTGGTGGGTAATATGTTCCCTACTTTTCATTTATGCTGCGTTCAACGTTGGCATGCTCATACTCATAGTAAAGAATGTAAACGTTAAAAAAATTAACCAACACTATTTGCTCAATTATAAGATTATGCACCAATCCTGGAGAAAAATTTGACTGATGTTCACCACAAAATGCAGTAAATTTCTTATGGCATGATCAAGTCATTATTAGTTGTAATTTCTATTTAAATTAAAGGAGCAACATGAATTAAAAATACTTTGAATATTTTTGCTAGCTCAAGTATTTGCAATTATGGCACTCTTCTAATTTTTCATCCTCTCTCAGTCTGAGCCATTGTTCATTCTTAAAATTTGACATTGCGTAAATAATTTTGAAAAAGTATTCTTACAATTTTGTACAGTTGCTAACAGCAGCCAAATGAACCTGAATCAAATTAGTCATTTAAAATTTCATACACTGCACTCCTAAAATTACCACTTTCTTTATTGAATTTCAAAACTGTTCATTCACAATATTTATATAATTTGACCAAATTTAATGCCTCTACAAAAAGGAAAATGAACCTTTGAGACATTTTACACATCATCAAACTTACCTGAAGCTGTTATCTCTCCATCAAGACTAGGGAAGCTCTCAATGAATTCCTTGGCAATTTATTAAAGCAGAATTGCTCGATGGTTCCGCTTTGAGTATAATGGTGCTCGGTTGTCCCAAAAATTTGGGCACTTAGACACAATGTCTATTAGTCGAGATTGGTTCTCAACATTCCACATAATTGATAGAAGTTTTAATCTGTAACTAATTTATGGTTTAGGATCCGCAAATTAAAAGTCATTCAAATTAGAGGGATAGCGTTTCTTCTACAAAATAATAGCTAAATAAATAGAACACTTTTACAGCAAACTTGATTGTATATAAAAAATTAAATGTACTTCTATTCAATAGTTTTGAAGCTCTCAAAAGTAAAAGAAAATAAACATATTCTAGTAAACTGAAAGGAACTGCTATAAAAATACAGGTAATACAAGTTTTTAACATGTCATTTTGTTAACAGTATTCATGAGCTATGCTAAGAGATTGGAAACACAACAGTTTATTTATTTATCATATAATCATTTGCATAAAATGTGTCAACATTGTTGTAAATTTATGTTTAGTTTGTTTGATGACAGGCCACTTGCTTTTTCACTGAACTGCAAGACCTAGCACCTAATTTCAATGCTTTGCACAAGGATACCACCATGAAAACATCTCACAACCACATTATAAGTATATCTCAAGCCAAATATGGCCACAATCATAATATAAAGTCAACATAACAGCTGCGAAACTCGTCAACACTGTCAGCCACCTCTGTTCTACGTAGTTCTTTTGGTGACCGAAAACCTCCGACGACCTTTCACGAAATGACGAGCATCCATTCATCAAATGATGAGCGAACGGGCCTTCCAGCGTTCATTTGACGTACGGAGTTCATTTGACGAACGAACGTTAGACTAGTGTGGCACCGGCATAACGAAACCTTCAGGCGTAATAAATTATAGTTATTTGTACGCAATAATTTGACTTTGAAAAATTTATGTGCACTATGATTGATATTTGTGGCTCAAAACCCAAGATTATCAATCTATTCATCAACATAACCCATGAACCCAAGCATTGACAGCTCTGCTATAGGGTGACCCATACTCCTGAAATACAGAACTACACTAGTTCGCTCTGCAACATTTAAACACATACACCATCTCACAGCAATCTTGTCCCCCGACTAGCCAAAATTTGAGAAAATTAACTATTTACTTTCGTTTCTAGCTTAGCTTGGCGATGCTTATAGAGAAGTCGGAAGGAGAGTTTGACACAGGGTGTGTCGGGAAGAGAAGGGGTGAAACGGAAAAGGATAGGTAGGAAAAAGATAGAGATGCGCTGTGCGCATATGATGCTAGTGTTGTGGGTATTTTTTTGTAGGTAGTTTAGGGGTGGTAGACGTTAATTACCCGTCAGGGCTTTCTATGATCCATCTTTACTTAGTAGGCATCTTTAGTATTCTGCAACTGATGTCATGTCATCATCATTTGACTACTGTAATGAAATTGACGCGTCACCCTAGCTTTTTAGAAGGGTGACTCAGTTGAAGTAATCTGCCCGCCACACCAAAATGCACGTTCTTAGAATAACTTTAGGATTGTTGAAGCGTGGCTTGCTATTAAAGAGTTATATTACAAAGTAAGAGTAAATTACAAATAAATAATTGCAGTGCAGAACTACGGAGCTGTGGGGGAAATATACGACACAAGTTACTTAAACATAGGTATTAGGAACCGTCGGTCGGGGGCGTTGCGTGACGGGGGTTCAGGCAACACAGCGCGAGTCAAAACTCAGCGACAACATCCACATTGATCTCTCCAGTGTTACAGTCGTGCTGTGGCAATGTTGCTTGGTTTTGTAGCTCATGAGGAGCGAGTCAATTGTGTGTTTAGGAAGTAGATGAGTTTACCTTGTAAATTCTTCAGCTCGTTTTCTATGTTTTGAAACAGAGAACACATCTACATTCAGTGTTACAGTCGTGTTGTAGGAATGACTTTTATATTTATATCCCCAGGGAAAAAATTTAATGCATAGGGAACTAATATGTGGAATCATGAAGCACCTACATCGGGAGTTATTATAAACTAGTGCACACGGCCCGTCAGATATGACTGGTTTCAATACCTTGCTAGAACAAACTTCCAGACGTACGTGGATGACCAACAAACATATCTATCTTAACAGTACCCGTGATAAAAAATATTAGTTCTAGCTATAATTTTTTTTAATGTCCATTCCATATTGACTGATGTGTTAAAAAACCGAGTCCAACGAATAAATATTGAGGAATGACTCATGTAATAGGAATTGACAGAGTTACATTCAAATTAATGTTCCTAAAAAACCTCTAGGTTTGTTGAGAGTTTGAGACATGACTCATTATTAAATAATTGTTGTCAGCAAATTATAATGTAATTATTGAAAATTACAGCTATGGAACTGTGGGGGAGATATACGACACAAGTTACTTAAACATACATATGTATTGGGAACCGTCGGTCGGGGGTGTTGCGTGACGGGGGTTCAGGCCAGGGTTGCGGAGTCGGAGGAACAAATTTGCGACTCCGACTCCACCTTTCCAGAATTTTGCGACTCCAACACCGTTTCCACCTATTCACAACTTTGTGACTAGTACTTCCCCTATGCGCAATTTATAAGATGAATATTTTACTTTCTTGATGGGTGCAGGTCTGGCAACCTGTACATATGTTTATTATATTCTCTATTTACGATCGTCTTTTTAAATTTGCTACGGAATGTTAAAACTCAATATGAGATATGAGTATTATGAGCTGGGGCTTGAAATTTGACTTACCTTCTATTGTTGAAAAGAAATGTTTTCTGTATTATAACGGACCATCTTTACCCCATTAACTACCGTCCTTTTTTTCAACACCTATTTTTCTTCTCTTCGCATCATGTTTTTTTCCTACACTATAGGATGCAACATGTCTCTAAAAGTTCATGTGATCCACTCTCATTTGGATGTTCTTGCTTAGAATCTCGGTGATGTGAGTGGTGAACATGGCGAGAGATGCCACCGGAATATTGTAGTGATGGAGCAGCGATGCAAAGGAGAATGGAACCCTGGCGTGTTGACAGACTGCTGCTGGAATGTAAACAAAGAAGATCGCACTCCACACAACAGGCTTGGGAGGACAAGTGTTGTTTGAACTGACACGTGTGTTTGTCATCCATATCCATAAATAACAATATGTAGTTAATGATCCGAAAAACTATACCTAATGTGGAAAAATTACGGCCAGAATCTGAATTAGAACGTTTTTTGACCCCATAATAGGTTTTACGTAACACGTACTTTTTATGCGCAATTTGTTGCGGAGTTATAAGTTAGTTTCAGCCTCCCGTACCACAACACAAATGATCAACAAGAGGAGGGATGGAGGCAACATTTGGTGTAGGGTTGAGGGAACGCGGAAATAATGCACAAGGTTTGTTACTGCCCAGGATTCACATGTACAAGGAATAAGAAAAATTAAAAAGCAACCACCAAGATATAAATAGTAGTGAACAGGGTAAAAATGGTCCGTTGCAATACAGACATTTCTTTTCAACAAAAGCAGGCAAGTCTACCACCAAGCTCCAGCTCATATCGCAGGTATCAACACGATGATGCTACCCACAACTTACCACATCAATCATAGCTGGCACACAATCCTAGCCGACGTGTTTTCTAGACTAATATATTAGATGGAGTATACGATCTACATGCGTCACCGTCACGCTTAAACACTTCATACTGAATTTCACTTGTCTAACGTTCTGTTCGCTCTACTCAAGTTCTTTATCTAAAGGTTTATTCTCCTTACAAAATTCTTTTACAGGTTTTTAAATTTCTCTCAGTTCTTGGCTTGGCTTGGCGATGCAAACAGTGTTCGAACAGTAACTAAATAAAAATTTTGGATCCCGTCACGTGATGAGCGACCCGAAAATAACTTTTGGACTTCTGAAGCGTGGCTCAATATTAGATGACTAGCGTACACGATCCCCAAAAAATGATAGGATTCGATATTTTGATCGGAAAAAACCTCCAGATGGGGATGCCAAACAAATATATCCATCCTAATTGTGCCTTCGATTACAATATTCGTGCACTTGTGTGTCAAGGAATGGAAAGTCGTAGGGATTAAAATTTTGTGCGTCGTACTTTTTCTTATTTTATGTCGCCCGGTATTGGAATTCAGCTCTCTTTTTGTTCATCGGTCTTTATTACTGTAATTTTGCGTCGGAAGAAAACGCGTGCTGAACGCAACATCTTTTCCTATTTAATCAAGGTGATCTGGGAATTCATTCACAGCTTCAGCAGTCACCGCTCGAGGCGGAGGTGCGTTTTCTTTTAGGATACTTTTGTGCTTTATTTATCCGGTATAGCCCTGACAATATTTCCAATATTTTCATTTTCATGTTCTAGTGTGTAACAGCTTGGTTTTGATTGTTCATCAGTAAGATCTTCAGTCGTCCCCCACACTGAGATACTCTGGCAAGTTCCAGCCACAATCTGACCGGGTTCCTATATGTGAAGAAGTAAAGCCGTTCACTCGTTCTACGCAACTCCGAGTTGACAGCCGAAGAGTGCCAGAGACTGCGGGTGACTGTTTCCGGAAGCCAGATAATTTTCCTGGCTCCTATGATTGCGACCTTTTGTGGACTTGACTTCGCGTCGATCTACAACTTTACGGCCTACCTTAGAAGCTGCCATCTGGCCAGCCCGAAGCAGTCCATTTTCTTGGCATTTACTTGTTCGCCTACTTGCATAGTTTTTCTGTTTATTTTACTCAGAATTGCTCGAAATTAATATTGTTATCTATTCTTAATTTCGTGCATTTAAGTGTCCCGTTCTAAATATCACTTCGTTTCATATGTTCAACTTGAGTAAACTTTGAAACCTTGTTCTTATTTTTACACCGGTTCACCCAGTCGAATATCCGTAACCTGAACATTGTGCACTAGTGAAGCTCGTATCCCAGATACGGCCATTAAGCATCCCTAGGAGCGTGGAAGAGAGACAGACTAACCAATTTAATGTGTTCAATGTGATTCCCATTGTAATAACATAGCAAAAATTCCGCAAAAAGTACATGAATTAGTTTAACATAAATTTCAAAAGACACCTGACGTTTTTAATAAACTTTAATGATTATTTTCAGTGAATTATTATGGGGTTTGTGCACCTCCTCTGGTTATAACAAATTTAGAGGATATGTTGATGAAGCACGAGAGCAAATCCCTTCATTCCCTCAGCATGCACTTCCCTCACTCCTCTCAGGTTATGAAGCTGGAAAATAACATTGCCACAGCACGACTGTAACACTGGAGAGATCAATGTGGATGTTGTCGCTGAGTTTTGACTCGCGCTGTGTTGCCTGAAATCCCGTCACGCAACACCCCCGACCGACAACAAACAAACCAACATCGGCATCTTTAGGATGTTTTATTCCCAATCAAGCCTGATACATATGATCTTAAGCATTTGTTTTTCAAATGTCTTATAACTAACCCTATATATATATATACGACACCATGATGGTTCCCCCGTAAAGCTGGTGCCCATTTCCGACACCTGGGTTGAGTTGGGTATTGTGCTTGAGCTTTCCCTTATACCCAACGGGGAAAATCTCCGCGCCAGTGCCGGGATACGAGCCCTCGTCTCCAACATACAAGGCTGATCCCTTAACCACTGTGCCACGGAGAGCACAGTGGTTCCCTTTAGATATGTTTAAGTAACTTGTGTCGTATATTTCCCCCACAGCTGCATGGTTGTGCGCTGAAAAAATTACCTGAAAATTTGCTACAAAGAATTGCTTAATAGTGAGACACGCATCAACAATCCGTAAGTTCTAGGATCATTTATACAGGTGTTGCGGTGTTGTTCATTTTAAAGGAGTCTCCCTAACAAAATTGACTGCATGACGGATTACAATTAAAACATCAGTCAATAAGAAATGTTCACAACAACAATTCACGTCGGTAAGGAGGTTGTCTCTCTATAAACTTAATGCTTCTAATTTTTCACAGTCAAGAGACTGTAAGCTAGTATCTTGGTTGGCAACCATTGCTCTGTCTGCAAGGTAATGACGGAATATTTTGATTACAGTAGCCTAGGATTGTAATATCTGTCCGAAGGTTACATTACGAACGTCACATCGTTACTCAAGAGTGGAAAATTTAATTTAAAGATACAACTGGTAATCGCATTTGTTTGCTTGATGGTTACAAAGTACGGACCACGACGCGGAGTTACCAGTAATAACATAGGGCATAATGCAACATTCCAACAATTATGTCGAAAAGTATCTGCATATTGTGTGTAAATATATACACAAATTTTATTACGCTCATATATTCATATGAACATGTTAAAAAATACTTAATATATGAGTACGTATAATGAAAAATATGAGCATATATTTTAGGGTATTCGCCGTGTAAAAGTTTTCATAAGTGAAACATATTGCATGACATTCATATACATTACTGCAAAAATTTCGTGAAAATTACATTACATTGTAGGTGAAGTATATACGTTGGCATTGTTTACAAATATGTTGCTATTTAACTCCTATCTATGTTGTCGCATACATTAGGTATGTTGCACAATAGGTTTCCTATAACTCCAAACATTCGTAAAATAATTAAGCTGGAGATGTACATCAAAACTGAAATGTCACGAGCAGGGTTGCGGAGTCGGAGGTGTGAATTTGTGACTCCAACCCCACCTATTGGCAACTTAGTGACTCCAACTCCACCTATTGGCAATTTTGTGACTCCAACTCCACCTATTGGCAATTTTGTGACTCCAACTCCCCAGATTGGTAATTGACTCTTTTCAATTGCCAACCCTCTATGGTGAAATGAAGCGCTGTGGTGATAGATATGAAGAATTCCAATGAACGAGTCATCAACCATTTCGCTACACCGAAGAGCTCATTTCATTTGCGAGTAATGTTCCTCCCACACCTGACGGAAACGATGAACCGTGAGTTAATATCTATATAAAACTTGTGTTCATATATTTCTTTATATATTATGTTATACCTCATTTATTGTTATTATTTTACTGTTGGGGGAAGCAAGCAGTCGCACAGTCCCTCCATTCAGATTTCCCAAGGAGCCGCCATATCATCTGTCTAAATATCAGTACAAATGTATGGTTGATTACATAACTTGTTGATCTAGATGTAGAATGATGATCTAGATAGATAAGCATAGAATCCTTAGGTACTTGTTTTTCCTGTAGTATTGACGATATTTGCCCTGGAATATCGTCTACCTCCACCAAGCCCACACACGCAACAGTCCAGGGCAAACATCGCCACCAATACTACAGAACAAATCACGCAGAACTCAAGGATCGCATTCTTGTCGTAATTCTCTGATCAATCTACATCCAGACCAACAAGTTATGGAACCCACCTTACATTTGTACAGATAATTAGACACAACACCGTCGTGTGGCGTGTCATTTGAGCACAATTGTGTACAGTTAGTAGCGTTCTACGTGTAATTGCAGCGTTCACTGTGGACGGAACGCAGTCTCTCTCGCCCTTCGCTCTGTGAGAGCGGCTGAACGCAGCGCGTCTTCCCACAGCAGGGAAGGTCATGTACTGTGCGGCAGGGCCTTGTACTGTGCCCTATGTTATTACTGTTTGTAAGGTGTTGTATTTTGCCCTATGTTATTACTGAGGGCAGGGTGTTGCATTGTGCCTATGTCATCACTGTCAACGATGCCAGCGCTTGGTAACGCTCAAGCAGACACGGTCACCCAAGTTTCATTTGCGCGTAGTAATCTGCAATAAATCATTGAGGTTTTTAGCATGACGGTCTCGTAATACTTGGTGTGAGGTTTGTACATTTGTGGGACAATTATGATGTTCTACGCCTAACTGAGACCCTCACGGTACGTCAGACATCACGACCGCGCTCCCCTACTTCACGTATATTTCGCCAATTCTTCGTAAGTCTGACCAATACAAAAATATTGTTTGAAGAAAAAGGTTTAATTTCGATCAACCTGTATTCTGCAACTGATGTCGTGTCATCATCATTTGACTACTGTAATGAAATTGACGCGTCACCCTAGCTTTTTAGAAGGGTGACTCAATTGAAGTAATCTGCCCGCCATACCAAAATGCACGTTCTTAGAATAACTTTAGGATTGTTGAAGCGTGGCTTGCTATTAAAGAGTTATATTACAAAGTAAGAGTAAATTACCAATAAATAATTGCAGTGCAGAACTACGGAGCTGTGGGGGAAATATACGACACAAGTTACTTAAACATAGGTATTGGGAACCGTCGGTCGGGGGCGTTGCGTGACGGGGGTTCAGGCAACACAGCGCGAGTCAAAACTCAGCGACAACATCCACATTGATCTCTCCAGTGTTACAGTCGTGCTGTGGCAATGTTGCTTGGTTTTGTAGCTCATGAGGAGCGAGTCAATTGTGTGTTTAGGAAGTAGATGAGTTTACCTTGTAAATTCTTCAGCTCGTTTTCTATGTTTTGAAACAGAGAACACATCTACATTCAGTGTTACAGTCGTGTTGTAGGAATGACTTTTATATTTATATCCCCAGGGAAAAAATTAAATGCATAGGGAACTAATATGTGGAATCATGAAGCACCTACATCGGGAGTTATTATAAACTAGTGCACACGGCCCGTCAGATATGACTGGTTTCAATACCTTGCTAGAACAAACTTCCAGACGTACGTGGATGACCAACAAACATATCTATCCTAACAGTACCCGTGATAAAAAATATTATTGTACTTGCGCACTGGTGAAACTCGTATCACAGATACGGTCATTATAACTATCCATATGAGCGTGACAGAGAAATGGAAGAAGCGGACTCCAAACAAATAAACCAAGGGCATTGTTAGGTAGTAGCAGGACCCGTGGAAATTCCACGGACATTGTCATCGTTAGGCTAGGTGGACTCGTGGAAAATTCCATCAACATTACCTAGCCTATGCTTACCTAACATATTCTAAACTGAACAAACCTATCCTAACCGAGAACCTATCCTGATAAAATGTCAAACATATCAATGCATGTAAGGGCCATCATTCAATGTTACACTGAGATATTCGGTATCCATGATACCGCAAACTCAGATATCTTATGTTTCTTGAGAAACGGACACCAAACAAATATATTAATAAACACACAACGGTTATTATTAGGTGAGATATTAATATTATTGGAGTATTTATTGATATACAATAATTGATATAATTATTGTGCCTTATTACTGTGCCCATTCAAGCAGCCGTTAATGACTAATTGGCTTTAATTAGAATTGCATCAGGCGCAACAGTTGCGTCATTTTTGTGTTTTTGACTGAAAATAATGAATTATTTATTTCGAGTCACTAATTACTGATGCTAAACTACTTATTATTGACACTAATAGGTAAATAACTGTCAATGAACTATTGCCCGCTAATGAAAAAAGAAAAAAAGAAAAAACACTTTATTTCCAATAGCGATAGTCCAAAAGTACCATCATTGGTTTTTAAAATATCTTGAAGTTAATTCACTTAGATGATACACACACACACGAGTATAGTAATACTCGTGTCACAAGTCGAAAATAAATGATTTAGGGCAATGTTCTCCTAAACTTGCGTGATCTACATTTGATAATATATGTAATAATAATTATAACGTGCTCCCTAGTTAATCTACATTTGATGATACATGTAATGACAACTATAAATGACAACACAATTTCACGGACGATGCATTTTCATTGTGGGTTTTGAACACTTTTGACAATTTGCATATACATGATATAAAACTTCGCAATTCTTGACGCCAGGAAATGATATTATAATTGTTTGTTTCGGAAGATGTTTAAAAATGTCATTTTAAGGAAGCACGAAAAAAATTAATATACATATATATACACGCATGAGGACCACGAAAATTACAAGATTTGTATTTCTAATTAAACAATTTCAACATAACGGTCATTAGTTGATAAGCATTTTATTTAAATATGAATGGATGATCACACAACAAATGTCTAGTTTTTTACGTGAATGCTTTACAGTAGTAATGAGATGACGAGTTAGGTAATGTTACAAGTTGAGAGTGAACAGAAAAAAAAACATTATTTCTAGATAAAATGCTAGTTGTCAGTTTAGTACACATTCATGTGCGTATCTATACATGTAAATATATACACATATACAATACATGCACATACATACCTACGCACATACATACACCTAACACGTAAACATACACAAATACATTT
Source organism: Morinoia aosen (assembly GCA_030386875.1). NCBI lineage: Eukaryota > Metazoa > Arthropoda > Malacostraca > Amphipoda > Talitridae > Morinoia > Morinoia aosen. The sequence goes on along the minus strand of CM059580.1, from coordinate 28,281,932 downwards.
CTATGCATCGAGGCAATCACAAAACATACGCTTTCTATAAAAATGCTGTGCGATGTTCTGAAATATAGGATAATGAGCAAAGGAAATTCGTGACAACTCTTTCAGTATGTGTTGCAGCTTACAATTTCTAATGAAATATTGTAACGCTGTTTCATTAAATATTGCATCGAAAAAATCATTGGTTGATAAGCGTCTTATTTATCATCTGTGGGTGGTCGCGCAACAAATATATTTGTATATATATTTTATAAATGCTGTACAATAATCAAGTGAAATGAAGTATTACGTAGTGACACATTCACCTATCTACGTACGCGTAGCGTGCACAAGTATACATATACATAAGTAAGCATGTACGCAAATATCAACGTAAACTAATCAGTATAAACTAGCATTCCAATCGAGGGAATCGGAGAAAATATCTTTTACTATGACATGAATTTATAAAATTTCCATACTAAAAAAATTGGCACAAAACAATCTACCTTAGTCAGAAACATGAAAACGATTGTTCTACAACGGTTCAAAAGTACAGAATATATCCAGAAGTACGCGAGGCTTAGGTGCTGTTGTTATAATATACTCTAGAGCGTAAGAGATGATATGATAATTTGCACTACACAAGCCTACCAAGAGCGTTTTTGGACGTGAAGAATAAAAAAGCATGAATGTCCTATAAGGGTGTCATATTAGGAAAAAAAATCACATTATCTCTGAAATATTGCGCAAAATGTCTGCAATTGATTAACATACATAGGTACCACATTTTACACGTACAAGACATTTAAGCTTTGGATTGCCTTACAATAATAAAATGAAATGATGCGTTGGGTAGTGTTAGAAGTTGGGAATGAGAAAAAAGTCTGGTAATTATAGTTTATATACAAGTTGCTAGTCCAGTGCTCACAGGTGTATTGTGCACACATGCACACCCATATACGTACACACATATACAAGTAAGCATGCTTGCAAATCCCAGCGTAAAGGCGATCAAATCATAATACCTACGCATACTTCGAGACTGTTGTGTGATGTCTTGAGTTATAAAGAAAATGAGCAAGGGAGAGTATTCAGCAATGGAGATACCAGGCAAAGTGAGATTCGTCAATACGTGTTCAGTATATTCTGTAACTAAGAATTATCGTTGAGACGATAGATTAAGAATTAGTTTGGCTTTAAATTCTCTCGGTCTTTGAGGGATTTTAATACTTAGGGGAAGTTTGTTCCACAGTAGGGCACCTGATATTGGCAGAGCCTTCTGCCCTATGTGAGATGAACGATAGTTGACTAAGACATTATTGTTTCTGTTCGGCTTTTGGTTGGTTACAGTGGGTGGATGGAAACGCACTATCTCAGCATTGCTCTGAGGAAGATACAACGAGGAGAATACGTATTGGGCCCTCTGCACGAGGAGCCTTTCTTGAATAGGAATCCAGCCGAGTTTATTAAGGAGAGGGGTTACGTGATCGCTTCTTTTGAAATTACCGTTGCATACCAACTTTCCTGTGAAGTTTACGCATTTTTGCAAATCCCTTTTAAGGTATTGAGGTAAGTCTCCCCATACTAGGCTGCGGTAGTCCATGCGCGATAAAACAAGGGATTGAATGGCTAATAATCTGGATTTTTCGTCTAACATACTTTTTATACGATGAAAAAACATTAAAAATTCGTAGATTTTGTTGCAAGTAGTCTCACCGTGAGATTTGAAGGACATGTTTCTATCGAACCAGATACCTAGGTAACTTAGGTATCTAGAAACCTAAGTTACTTAGCGTTCTTAAGTAACTTGTGTCGCATATTTCCTCCAAAGCTCTACAGTTGTAATCTGCAAAATGACTTGATAAATTGCTGAAAATAATTATTTAAGAATGAGGCATGTCTCAACAAACCTCGAGTTATTTTAGAAACATTCATTTGAATGTAACATTATCGATTCCTTTTACATTAGTTAGTCATTGAAATCTATTTGTCACATGTGATACTTGTAAAACATCAGTCAATATGAAATGGAGCCAACAGAGTCTTCTGCCAGGTTCGTCTTCGTTAGGGTAAATGCTTGCTTGATTTGCAGGTGTCTCCGTTGTGTCTGCTTGGGGTTGTTTGTTTTGTTCAATGAACATGTTGAATATTTTTTGTGAATCGCGATTGGGGAACTTGGTGTCCACGTCGTAATTTTCTTTGTCGAAGTCCCTCAAAGAAAATTACGACGTGGACACCAAGTTCCCCAATCGCGATTCACAAAAAATATTCAACATGTTCATTGAACAAAACAAACAACCCCAAGCAGACACAACGAAGACACCTGCAAATCAAGCAAGCACCGACCCCAACGAAGACGAAATGGACACAAGCTACCACTCAACAGAAGAGAACTTAACCCAGGACGAAACCAGCGACGACAACTTGAAAGAAAACTGGAGAACGCAGTCCAGCCCGAAGAAGAAAACAAAAAAACGGGAAAAGAAGAGACAACCCTCCTCGGAAGAATCCCCTGCACATGATGACAAAATCCAGGCTACACTCTTCCGTAGCGACACGCACTCAAAGCACATTCCAAGCAAACTCACCAACGCACAGATAGTGAATGAACTAACCGCAAAACCCCCTGGCCTCAAAATCGCCGTCGCGCATCCACACTCGGACAAAATCTGGGAAGAAATCATTGACTGTCAATTCAACCTCGAAGAAGCACCCATAGCCACAATCAAACACGATCACTTCGTCATGATGGACACATGCTCAAAACCTAACCCCCCCCACAAGAAACCCAAACACTCGACCCCATAATGGATGCACACAATATGAACAAAACACTAACCGTCATCCAACACAACGTCCAACACTGTCAAAACAACAAAATCGCACTATGCAATATCTACCGCCAATACAATACACATTATTCTACTACACGCGCACTGCATGCGAAACGACACCCCCATCAAAATTTGGAACTACAACACATATGCCACAAACAAAGCAAATGAAAATCACGCTGGAGTAGCAATAGCAATTCGGAAAGACCTCCCATTAAATCTTCACGATACCTTTCACACTGATATGTTGGCCATCACAGTAGCAACACCACAAGGCCCAATCACACTTGCCACAACCTACATACCTCCACGCATCGACTACATCAACTACATTGACATGCACACTCTATACAAATTCCCATCCAACCAACCCTAAGCAAATTCCCATCCGCCCACGACCCTCCTTCCACAATGCAAACTGGGAACTATACCGCAACCTTCTCGCTGCACACACAATACCGCAAGACTCAAGCCCTACACTAGAGGACATAGACAATCACCTAATCACGTGGGAATCCCACATCAACGAAGCCTCCAACCAATCTTTTCCAACTATCACACACAGAACCACACCAGGCATCAAACCCACTCATGCCATACTCGTCCTTCAAACGAGACACAAACACATCTACGACCATCTCCAACGATTCGGCCACTCACCCCACCTATACAGAGAACTCCTCAGCCTCAGACAACAGATAAAAACTGCATATAAACGTATCTACTCGGCGACAGGGAACAACACTATCGCTAACATCAAAAAGATGGACAACCCCAAACAATTCTGGTTCGCCATGAAACGTATGTCAGGCAACAACAAAAAATAAAGCACCCCATACATTAGAGAAGGCGGCATCTTCTACCACTCACCACAATCCAAGGAACCTTTGTTCCGACAACACTGGTCAAACATGTACTCAGGTATTGATGACCCCAACAACGATTTCGACGCTGAACACATACACCATAGAAACGCAAATGAACGGCATCGCTCCCCAAAACGAACCACACGTGACAGGAGACACTTCCCGCCTTCACAATTTTCACTACCCAGCAATCACAATCGAAGAACTCAAAAACGCATTTCGGACGTTTTCTCAAAAAGCTCCAGGACCAACTAAAATAACCACACACCACCTTAAACACTTACCGCAAAACATGCTCCAGTACCTTCTGTACATATATAACAACGCCCTCTCAGCGGGTTATTTCCCAAACAAACTGAAACACGCAATAATGATCTTTCTACCTAAGCCCTCCACCTCCCAACACGAGGGTTATTTCCCAAACAAACTGAAACACGCAATAATGATCTTTCTACCTAAGCCCTCCACCTCCCAACACGGACGGACAGACTCGACTGACCAACACCGACTCAAGCGAATTTGTTGTGCTAGGAAATATTTAACCCCTACAGCAAGCCTACTCACCCACGTCCGGTACTGAAGATGCCTACTAGCTAAATACCCAACCATACAAAACCCTGACGGGTAATTAACTTCTACCACCCTTAAACTAATACAAAAAATACCCTCTAACACTAGCATCATATGCGCAAAGCGCATCTCTATCAGTTTCCTATACTTCCTTTTCTGTTTCACCCCTTCTCTTCCCGACACACTCTGCGTCAAACTCTCTTTCCTTCTTTTCTATAAGCATCGACGAACGAACGAGCTCGCACGGTATAGAGTACTTACGAACAAATTTTGGAAGGATGTAAATCCTTCATTTGCCGGTAATTTTTTAATTTTAAAGTTTAAGATAAAAGTTGTTCACTATTAGTCAAACCGTACGAGGTGTTCAAATGGCGTCTGTGTGGCCGCGTCAGGAGTTTATTATGTTATTGAGAGAAGCAATCAAACTATTTTCACTTCGAAATTTCTCCTAAGGCAGGATGATGCAAATCGTATAATTACTTTAAATACTACTGGAGAATGTCTTTGAGGCTCTTCCACGGTATACACAAGACAAGTAGGTCCACTTCAAAGGAAACAGCCGCTCGCAACCGTTAGACAAGCCAGGCAATAGGAGACGTTTGAGCTGATGACGTCACCACACCCATACCACGTCACCCACACCACACTCGCGGCAGCGATGCTGGCTTAAACTTGAACTTGAAATTGAGGGCCGACAATGTCGGGGTATTTGTAACGGCCTACAATTCCCTCCACAAAACTCACAATGTTCACAAAAAGGTTCAGCGCCTGTGTACCAGACTTGTCCAATACTATTCAGGATCCATCAATCCTTGTCACAAACTCTCATTCGACAGCATCACTGGGATAACCAGTACGTCAAGACGCCATCCCCAGGCATGGTGGGTCATTACAGCCCACTTTACATGACTGGCTCATTCCAGTCACTGTCTTTTACTCCAGGCACGTACAAGAAAAACTTTCATAGCTTCAATGATACTCAAATTACACTCCTGATCCAATCGAACCATACAGCTCATACAGCTGTGGGGTTGTGCGGGGTTGTGTGGCTTGTGTGGGGTTGTGTGGGGTTGTGTTGTGAGGGGTTGTGTCGGGTTGTGTGTGGGTTGTGTGGGTTGTGTGGGGTTGAGTGGGTTTGAGTGGGGTTGTGTGGGTTGTATGGGGTTGTGTGGGGTTGTTTGGGGTTGAGTGGGGTTGAGTGGGGTTGTGTGGGGTTGAGTGGGGTTGAGTGGGGTTGTGTGGGGTTGTGTGGGGTTGAGTGGGGTTGAGTGGGGTTGTGTGGGGTTGTGTGGGTTTGAGTGGGGTTGTGTGGGGTTGTATGGGGTTGTGTGGAGTTGTGTGGGGTTGTGTGGGGTTGTGTGGGGTTGTTTGGGGTTGAGTAGGGTTGTTTGGGGTTGTGTGGGGTTGAGTAGTGTAGAGCGGGGTTGTGTGGGGTTGTGTGGGGTTGAGTGGGGTGGAGTGGGGTTGTGTGGGGCTGAGTGGGGTTGTGTGGGGTTGAGTGAGGTTGTGTGGGGTTGAGTGGGGTTGTGTGGGGTTGAGTGGGGTTGTGTGGGGTTGTGTGGGTTGTGTGGGTTGTGTGGGTTGTGTGGGTTGTGTGGGGTTGAGTGGGGGTTGTGTGGGGTTGAGTGGGGTTGAGTGGGGCTGAGTGGGGTTGTGTGGGGTTGAGTGGGGTTGTAAGGGGTTGTGTGGGGTTGAGTGTGGTTGAGTGGGGTTGTGTGGGGTAGAGTGGGGTTGTGTGGGGTTGAGTGGGGTTGTGTGATGTTGTGTGGGTTGTGTGGGTTGTGTGGGTTGTGTGGGGTTGTGTGGGATTGTGTGGGGTTGTGTGGGGTTGAGTGGGGTTGAGTGGGGTTGTGTGGGGTTGAGTGGGGTTGTGTGGGGTTGTGTAGAGTTGAGTGGGGTTGAGTGGGGTTGTGTGGGGTTGAGTGGGGTTGTGTGGGGTTGTGTGGGGTTGTGTGGGGTTGAGTGGGGTTGAGTGGGGTTGAGTGGGGTTGTGTGGGGTTGTGTGGGGTTGAGTGGGGTTGTGTGGGGTTGCTCGTGACACGTACAACATTTTTAACTGAAAAACAGTAAAGATGCATTATTCTTTAGGTATATAATGGGAAATTCTGCAGCTAAATAGAGCAAAAGTTTATGAATTTAATATAATAGATAAACAAATTTAAAAATTCATATAATTCATTATATATTATTTACCCCTCACTTATTGTTATTATTTTACTTCTGGGGGAAGCAAGAAGTCACACAGTCCCTCCATTCTGATTTCCCACGAGCCGCCATATCATCTGTCTAAATATCTGTACAAATGTATGGTGGATTACACAACTTGTTGATCTAGGTGTAGATTGGATAGTCATGAATAGAATCCTTAGGTTTTGCGTGTTTTTTTGCAGCATTGACGATATTTGCCCTGGAATATCGTAATTTGGACCTTACACGCAACAGTCCAGGGCAAACATCGCCACCAATACAACAGAACAAATCACGCAGAACTCAAGGATCGCATTCTTGTCGTAATTCTCTGATCAATCTACATCCAGACCAACAAGTTATGGAACCCACCTTACATTTGTACAGATAATTAGACACAACACCGTCGTGTGGCGTGTCATTTGAGCACATTTGTGTAGAGTTAGTAGAGTTCTACATGTACTTGCAGCGTTCACTGTGGACGGAACGCAGTCTCTCTCGCCCTTCGCTCTGTGAGAGCGGCTGAACGCAGCGCGTCTTTTCACAGCAGGCGCGGGTTGCTCTAAGTAGAACGAATTTTGCCTTCGTAATCGTTCCGTGTTGCTAGAAGCGTGGGGTTGTGTGTTGTGTGTAACGCACGTGTTGTGTGTTCTGATGTGCAGCGTGTTGTTGTTGAAACCTGTGTTGAATTGTGTCCTATGTTATTACTGAAAGCAGGGTATTGAATTGTGCCCTATGTTATTACTGAAAGCAGGGCGTTGAATTTTGCCCAATGTTTTTACTGAAAGCAGGGCGTTGAATTTTGCCCTGTTTCATTACTGAAGGCAGGGTGTTGTATTGTGCCCTATGTTATTACTGAAGGCAGGGTGTTGTATTGTGTCCTATGTTATTACTGAAGGCAGGGTGTAGTATTGTGCTCTATGTTATTACTGAGGGCAGGGTGTTGTATTGTGCCCTATGTTTTTACTGAAGGCAGGGTGTTGTATTGTGCCCTGTTATTACTGAAGGCAGGGTGTAGTATTGTGCCCTATGTTTTTACTGAGGGCAGGGTGTTGTATTGTGCCCTATGTTTTTACTGAAGGCAGGGTGTTGTATTGTGCCCTATGTTATTACTGAAGGCAGGGTGTTGTATTGTGCCCTATGTTATTACTGAAGGCAGGGTGTAGTATTGTGCCCTATGTTATTACTGAGGGCAGGGTGTTGTATTGTGCCCTATGTTTTTACTGAAGGCAGGGTGTTGTATTGTGCCCTATGTTATTACTGAAGGCAGGGTGTTGTATTGTGCCCTATGTTATTACTGAAGGCAGGGTGTTGTATTGTGCCCTATGTTATTACTGAAGGCAGAGTGTAGTATTGTGCCCTATGTTATTACTGAGGGCAGGGTGTTGTATTGTGCCCTATGTTATTACTGAAGGCAGGGTGTAGTATTGTGCCCTATGTTAATACTGAGGGCAGGTTGTTGTATTGTGCCCTATGTTATTACTGAAAGCAGGATGTTGTATTGTGCCCTATGTTTTTACTGAAAGCAGGGCGTTGAATTTTGCCCTATGTTATTACTTGAAGCAGGGTGGTGAATTTTGCCCTATGTTTTTACTGAAAGCAGGGCGTTGAATTTTGCCCTATGTTATTACTGAAGGCAGGGTGTTGTATTGTGCCCTTTGTTTTTACTGAAAGCAGGATGTTGTATTGTGCCCTATGTTATTACTGAGAACAGGGTGTTGTATTGTGCCCTATGTTATTACTTGAAGCAGGGTGGTGAATTTTGCCCTATCTTTTTACTGAAAGCAGGGCGTTGAATTTTGCCCTATGTTATTACTGAAGGCAGGGTGTTGTATTGTGCCCTATGTTATTACTGAGGGCAGGGTGTTGTATTGTGCCCTATGTTATTATTCTTAGCAGGGTGTTGTATTGTGCCCTATGTTATTACTGAAGGAAGGGTGTTGTATTGTGCCCTACGTTATTACTGAGGGCAGGGTGTTGTATTGTGCCCTATGTTATTACTGAGAGCAGGGTGTTGTATTGTGCCCTATGTTATTACTGAGGGCAGGGTGTTGTATTGTGCCCTATGTTATTACTGAGAGCAGGGTGTCGTATTGTGCCCTATGTTATTACTGAGAGCAGGGTGTCGTATTGTGCCCTATGTTATTACTGAGAGCAGGGTGTCGTATTGTGCCCTATGTTATTACTGAGAGCAGGGTGTTGTATTGTGCCCTATGTTATAACTGAGAGCAGGGTGTTTTATTGTGCCCTATGTTATTACTGAAAGCAGGGTGTTGTATTGTGCCCTATGTTATTACTGAGAGCAGGGTGTCGTATTGTGCCCTATGTCATCACCGGCAATAACGCCAGCGCTTGGTAACGCTCAAGCAGACACGGTCACCCAAGTTTCATTTGCCCGAAGTAATCTTATCTCCAATAAATATTTCCAGGTTATTAGGATGTTGGTTTCATGGTATTTAACTGGTGTGGTACTCATTCATAAGCCCTTAAACTATGAAAATCCCCCCCCCCCCCAGTACTTACTCTTACGGAATGCAAGACAGAACGATCTCTCACGCTTAATCATTGTAAGATTCATCCATCATATCTCTGGTCTGACGACCAATAAAAATATATTTACCGTGCAAAATACACATTTTAGCTCGTCTCTGTAGATGACTGGTGTTGAGTCCCTATCATATTTACTGCTATCCTTAAGTTGACGCACGAGAAAAGCTTCTTATAAGGGTGACTCAATTGAAGTAATCTATACGCCACACCAAAATGCACGTTCTTAGAATAACTTTAGGATTGTTGAAGCGTGGCTCGCTACTAAAGAGTTATATTCAGTAAATTACCAATAAATAATTGCAATGCAGAACTACGAAGCTGAGGGGGAAATATATGACACAAGTTACTCAAACATATGTATTGGGTACCGTCGGTCGGGGGTGTTGCGTGACGGGGGTTCAGGCAACACAGCGCGAGTCAAAACTTAGCGACAACATCCACATTGATCTCTCCAGTGTTACAGTCGTGCTGTGGTAATGTTATTTTCCAGCTTCGTACCCTGAGAGGAGTGAGGGAAGCGTATGCTGGAGGAATATAATATTCTGCTCTCTTGCTTCACCAACATATCCTCTACATTTTTTATAATAACCAAAGGAGGTGCACAAACTCCATAATAATTCACTGAAAATAATCATTACTTTTTATTAAAAACGTGAGGTGTCTTAAAATTTCTGTTAAACTAATTCAGGCACTTTTTTGTGGAATTTTGCTATGTTATTAGAATGAGAATCTCATTGAACACATTATATTGGACATTTGAAAAACCAATGCTAAGATCATATGTATCAGGCTTGATTGGAAATAAAGCATCCCAAAGATGCCGATGTTAACCTAACCTAACCTAACCTATTGGTTAGTCTGTCTCTCTTCCAAGCTCCTAGGGATGCCTAATGCCGGTATCTGTGGTTCTAGCTTCACCTGTGCACAAGTACACGAATATTGTAATCGAAAGTACCATTAGGATGAATATATTTTTTTGTTATCCACACCTGAAGGTTTTTTCTGATCAAAATATCGAATCCCGTCATTTTTGGGGTCGTGTAGGCTAGTCATCTAATATTGAGCCACGCAACAACAGTCCTAAAGTTATTCTCGGGACGCTCATTACGTGACGGTATCCAATATTTTTATTTAGTAACCGTTGAAACATTGTTTTTTTTCTTGTTACATGTAAATCTTCAGTTTTTGTGATACCTACTTGTAATTCTGGATTTGAGTAAGGAAATATTAAAAGTACTAGAAGAAAGACTAAAGTGCTATCGTTCCATCAAACCTAAAACTGTTCATTATTAGAGCTAACCGAACGTGAGATAGGGAGAAAGATAATTTGGAGAATTTGAGAGAGACGGAGACGCATGTAGATCATATACTTTATCTAATAAAATAGTCTAGAAAACAAGTCGGCTAGGACTGTGTGGCAGCTGTGATTGATGTGGTAAGTTGTGAGTAGCATCAACGTGTTGATACCTGCGGTATGAGCTGGTGCTTGATGTTAGACTTGCCTTTTGCTGAAAAGAAACGTCTGTATTGTAACGGACCATCTTTACCACATTCACTACCATTCAAAATTTTTTACCTATTCCATTTTTCTATTTATATCTTGGTTTTTCCTTCCTCAACTTTCTTATTCCATTTACATGAGATCCTGAGCAGTAACAAACCTTGTGCATTATTTCAGCGTTCCCTCAACTCTACACTAAATGTTGCCTCCATCCTGCCTCATCTGTGTTGTGGTACGGGAAGCTGAAACTAACTTATAACTCCGCAACAAATTGCGCGTAAAAAGTACGTATTACGTAAAACCTGTTATGGGGTCAAAAAACGTTCTGATTCAGATTCTGGCCGGTATTTTTCCACATTAGGTATAGTTTTTTAGATCATAAACTACATATTGTTATTTATGGATATGAATGACAAACACACGTGTCAGTTCAAACAACACTCGTCCTCCCAAGCCTGTTCTGTGGAGTGCGATCTTCTATGTTTACATTCCAGCAGCAGTCTGCCAACACGCCAAGGTTCCATTCTCCTTTGCATCGTTGCTCCATCACTGAAATATCCCGATGGAATCTCTCGCCATGTTCACCACTCAGATCACCGAGATTCTAAGCAAGAACATCCAAATGAGAGTGGATCATAGAACTTTTAGAGACATGTTGCATCCTATAGTGTAGGAAAAAAACAGGATACCAAGAGAAGAAAAATAGGAGTTGAAAAAAGGACGGTAGTGAATGGGGTAAAGATGGTCCGTTACAATGCAGAAAACATTTCTTTTCAACAAAAGAAGATAAATCAAATTTTAAGCCCCAGCTCATATTGCTCATATCTCACATTGATTTTTAACATTCTGTTGCAAATTTAAAAAAATGATCGTAAATAAAGAATATGACAAACATATGTGCAGATTGCAAGACCTGCACCCATTAAGACAATAAAATATTCATCTTATAAATTGCGCAAAGGTGGAGTTGTAGTCACAAAGTTGGGTCTGTGATGGAGTCGCAAAATTCTGGAAAGGTGGAGTTGGAGTCGCAAATTTGTTCCTCCGACTCCGTAACCCTGGCCTGAACCCCCGTCACGCAACACCCCCGACCGACGGTTCCCAATACATATGTTTAAGTAACTTGTGTCGTATATTTCCTCTAAAGCTCTATAGGTGTAATCTGCAATAATGACTTGATAATTTGCTGATAACAATTATTGAGCCATGTCTCAACAAACCTAGAGTTATTCTAGGAACATTCATTTTAATGGAACATTGTCGATTCACTTTACATTAGTTAGCCCTCAAAATCTATATTTTTTGGCGTGCTGTTTGGAAAATATCAGTCAATATGAAATGGAGCCAATGAAATGTTTGAAAGTTTGATCTTGTTCGATTCATGTTTAAAAACTTTGTACGGTCGAAAGACTTGATAAGTAAGCGGATTATCATAACTGGTTAATTGTATAAGGAAGTTGAATTATGTTGTAGTATTGTCTATGGCTATAAGTCACTTTATAGAATAAGTATTATATTTTACATCATATTCAGCAAATAGGAGTAAATGAGTTTTATTTGGTGATGAATCTCGTAATCACGATAGTTTATCTGTCGGTAACATACTCGAGTCCCGCTTTGTTTCCAGTAATGACGCACGGCAAATTCAACACTCCTCTTTCAATAAAAACATCGGACAAAATTCAACATCCTGTTCACAGTACAAAAATAGAGTAAATTCAACCCCCTGCTGTCAGTAATAACATTGTGCAAGCATAAAATGAAATACCATCCAAACAATCATGTACAAAAAATATGAGTATATTATAATGTATATATGAACATATAAAAATAATTAACATATAAATACTTAAAATGAAAATTACAAGAATACATAATTACAAGTATTCGTCGTATATAAGTTTCCGTAGATGAATCATATTGTAACTATTAATGTATGTTATTGTACACATTTTGTGAAAATAACATTAGATTGTATGCGAAATGTGTGCTATACAAAATTTTCCAATAGAGGTTAGGTGTGAGTTAAGCTCTATGGTTTTCCAGGATAGCTTATGGAAATCGTGGAGTGAAAAGAGAATTAGTAAAGTTGACGTTTACAGTTATTATGAAAAATTACAAATACTTTAACTCGCTTTCTGCGTCTTACTTCAAAAACCCTTTCAGATGATAACAAAAGAAACAAACACTATACATTCAGGGCACTGATACAAATCGATTAAATAGAAGAATAAGCACACATGGGGAGTGCTATCCTCATTAATCCTAGGAGTGATTTGGTTAATGGAATGGACAACAGTCCTACGGTCCCGAAAGTACATAGAAATTATGGGATCTTTCCCCTCCGATTAGGAACACGGTGAGAACGCGTCCTGAGGAACAACTTCGAAGAATGGCACGTAGTCGACATACCAAATAGATAAGGCCGTTGGAAATTAAATCCTTCTGCTGCCCAGGTCACTCCGGCGCCAAAGCTCCATATGCACGCTGGCCCATGCTGGCCAAAGGCTTAGCAGCAACGCATGCCCACGATGGTTGCTCGTAATAAATACTGACACGTCGGCAGATGCGTCATGCCGAATACATAGTTAGACGATGTCAAAAGAAATAAAGGTCCGTGATTGCGAGCGTACCGATGCACTACGGTGACGGCAGGAAGAGCCGAGAAACACCTAAGGTGCGTTGTGACACATCAGGTGTACGAAGAATAAGAGCTGACCGCTCGCGAAGACTTTTCTCTTAGGTCAACTTCGAAAGCAGACTTTCACAAATACTAAAGGGTGAACCATTAAGGTATGCACGTGATTTTACAAGAGGAAAAAATTTTACAAGTATAATTTGTAAGAAAATTGTACATGTACGTCAGCATTGTACAAGAAATATATTTCCTTTTACCTCATATATTTGTTCTTGTATACATTACGTATGTTGCAGTGCATGGTATACAAAATAGGTTTCCTATAACTCCAAATGTTCATAAAATAACTAAGCTGGAGATGTATATCGAAACTGAAATGTCACGAGCAGGGTTGCGGAGTCGGAGGTATGAATTTGTGACTCCAACTCCCCCTATTGACAATTTTGTGACTCCAACTCCACCAATTGCCAATTTTGCGACTCCTACTCCACCTATTGGCAATTTTGCGACTCTAACTCCACCTATTGACAATTTTGTGACTCCAACTCCTATCGGCAATTTTGTGACTCCCACTCCAGCTGTCACGAGAAAAGGGGCCCGTCACCTTCTTGTTAACATTTCATTAACAAGAAGATCAGGTTCTCGGAATAGAGGAATGGCACACCTCCAGGTGCATACCTAACACACAAAAAAATGCGAGAATGTATGAAGAACACAGTCATTAAGAAAAGACACACAATTATTATATACTAAATTTAGAGCGGTACTCACCGATGAGTTGATACACGACTTACATCCGCGCGATTCTGTGCGCTATTTTGCCTCGGTGAGCTGTGTTGCTAGCGTTAACGGGGTTTTTAAACTCCATTAAATGCTGAAGAAACTTTATAATGGATAACCCTAGTACAAAGCATTAGCCGTAAATTACTGGAACTGTAAGTAACACATATTGACAAATACTACTCTGCCTAATTGACCGGTCAATTTCTTAAAGTGAATTACACACGGAACACATATAAAGAAATAAGGCCTGACTGTCAGGTTGGCGCATCCCCACGGCACAATGGATGCTATTTGACCTCGGTTCACTAGTTCTTTCAACCAAGAGCAGCTTCAGTTCAATCCCTGTTTCTTACACGGTGCATATACTGTCTCTGGGCGTTTTATGAAGAAGTCGTGCTTGCAATCAATAGGAGAAAACCCGCCCTCCTGTGGGGCAACAAAATTTTTGACAGTTACTTTAATTCTACAATTTTCTCATACATATATATGCAAATATTCCACATTTTAATTCAACTGCTCCAATTCTCTTATACGTTGTATGAACCTATCGTTTCCAGGGTATCTATCGTAACAACCGCACGAGCCTTACCCGCCCTGACGCCGTTATCAAAATTTTCCTTTAAACAACCTCCCCGGTGCGGGATCTTCTTCCCTCTGCACAAGCAAAAATGTAACTTTTAATTTGTTGATTCAAGAAAAATATATCTCAACAGGTTTCGCTTCTCACTTATTTTCCAAAGTATAACATTTAATTTAACGCCTATTCACGACGCAGAGTATAACACTTTAGGTATAATGATGCCTAGCCACGACGAATCTTATCGAGATGCTCGCGAACTCTCACTGACTCTCGTCTTTTCCGTGTTAGTCAAAGTATTCTTTTTGGGCTACCCTCTCTCCAGTCATGACCAATGGCACCACTACTTGCACTTCCAAACCTTCGCCTGCTCTGTCCTATTGGCTGTTCTCGAGGTTGTTCACATCCTATTCGCTGCGAGCAGAACACGCATTTTCCCGCCCCTATTTTGCGAGGTGATCTTGAAGTCAAACCCGTTGGCGAGGAAGCTTTCCCACGACTCTACCCTCTATCCTCTCCCCTCTACCCCTAGGCCGGGCCTTATGGTCAACAAATTTTTGCCTTTTGTGGTAACACTACACCGCACTCCTTGTTCGAGCTCTCGAGGTCTGCTTACCAAGCACAACACTAACCCAGCTCGAGTGCCTGCTTCTCTTACAAGCCACATAACTCTATGTTGAATGTAAACATTCAGGCCTACACTAACGTTAGAGCAACCCACTTGTACCATTGGAATGCGCCTGACCACAGTTTTATAAACTCACAATTTTAGTTCAAGCAAACAATAAATGCGCACAAAATTCGTTACACACAATTACAAGATTTTGATCAAACTTTTCCTAAACTTTCATTTTCAATTCGCAAAATTGATCGTTCTTCACAGATTCTTGACACAGCTATTGGCAATTTTGTGACTCCAACTCCTCCTATTGGTAATTTTGCGACTCCAACTCCACCTATTGGCAATTTTGCGACTCCAACTCCACCTATTGGCAATTTTGCGACTCCAACTCCACCTGATGTTTAATTGCCGTATCTGTGACACGAGGTTCAACAGTGCAAAAGTGCATGAATATTGTAATCGAAGGCACTATTAGGATGAATATACTTGTTTGTCATCCACATCGAAAGGATCTGTCTGAACAAAATATCGAATCCCGTCATTTTACGGGGGAGGGGCGTGTACGCTAGTCTTCTAATATTGAGCCACGCTTCAACAGATCTAAAGTTATTCTCGGGACGCCCATTAAGTGATAGTGTTCGATATTTTTATTTAGGTACCCTTCAACAATTGTTTCATTAGCTTGTTATTGCAACTCCTTATTGTTGGTTATACCTTTTTGCCATTTTAACATCCAGCTTTAACATCCAGCTTAAATAAACGACAATCAAACTACCCATAACAAACAAACCCTCCAACACTAGCATCAAATGCGCAAAGCGCATCTCTATGAGTTTCCTATCTAACCTTTTCCGTTTCACCGCTTCTCTTCCCGACACACTCTGCGTCAAACTCTCTTTCCGTCTTTTCTATAAGCATCGACACACACACAGAGCTTAAACACATATTAAAAACTAAATAAAAATTTTGAAAGGAAATTAATCCTTCATTTAAACACTGATTTCAAATATTCGATCATCACAAAAACCTCAATATTACCACCAAACCTTAACATTACCAACAAACCTCAACATTACCACCAAACCTCATTACCACAAAACAGCCGCCCCACTGTGGAAGTGTCCACCAGCCGCCACCAAGTTAGGTATCACTCCTACGTCAGATGCAAATGATGAAGAGTTCACACAACTCTCAAAGTACAAGAGGGAGGAAGTTGACGTTCTGGCTACACTCACAAATAGGCTTCTTGAATATTGCAGTACCTTAACATCAATGTCTAGACCTAGTTTACGTGGCCACAACCTTGATATCTGCACAAATATGCCAGTTATGGTCATCGCGCTGCATGCTTGTTAGAATTTATTCCAGATTTTCGAATTATTCTTTCACGGTTTTTTATCCAGAAGCTATGGCAACGGATGGCAAACCACGCCCCTGAGAGTAACTGCGTGCGCAACTGCAGCCGATGCTTTTACACGGAGTTACCGCTAGCAGTCAGCGGAATCAATGTAGCGAAGGGAGCAGCTACAATATAGACCAACTCTTGGTAGCCACAGATCAATTTTTCAAGAGCTAAGTACTGATGAGAGATTATTCTGAATGTATATATAGCTTTAAGTACCTATGTTTCAGCAGCTTCTCCACAAAGTGACTGAAAATTTTGGAAATAATGAGAAACTCCATCCAACCAGGAGCTAGATTGGGAAGCTACGTTACCGGAAACATCTGTCAAAAAGCTGAGAAGATCGTCAACCACAGTTTTGGAAGAACACGTCGTCAGTTCCAGAACAAAATTGTTCTATTCTTCAAGGCCATATTTTCAGTTCTAAAGTTTGAATTTAAGATTTTATTTCTTTCACAGTATAATTTGAGAAACTGTCAGAAATTTTCCAATACGCCATCATCTCTAAAGTTTCTATTTTTATGTTTTTCTAATTTAGCATTCAATAAACAAGAAGAGTCTTTGTACATTACGATTAATATCACAACATCATCTCCTGAGAACACCATTGTGTATACTCGACAATAACTGCA
This sequence comes from Morinoia aosen, assembly GCA_030386875.1. Classification (NCBI taxonomy): domain Eukaryota; kingdom Metazoa; phylum Arthropoda; class Malacostraca; order Amphipoda; family Talitridae; genus Morinoia; species Morinoia aosen. The sequence continues at coordinate 28,264,791 of CM059580.1, read as the reverse complement.
CGTATGGCACTTGCCGCGCACCTTCTCCACAAAAAAGCGACTGAAAAATTTGGAAATAATGAGAAACTCCATCGAATCAGGAGCTATATACAGTATATAGATTGTGAAGCTAAGTTACCGCAAACATCTTTCAAAAAGCAGAGAAGAGAAGAGCGTCAACACGTCGTCAGTACCAGAACCAAATTTTTTATTTACTTCATGACCATATTTTCATTTCTGTAGTTTGAATTTTAGATTTTACTGAAAAAATTTCACAATGCGTATAATCTCTAGATTGTATTTTTATAATCTTCTAATTTAGTATTCAATATACAAGGAGAGTATTTATACATCGCGATTAATATCCCAACATCATCTCCAGCGAACACCATCGTGTATACTCGACAATAATTGCCCGCAAAGCACTCGCCGCCTCATTACCACCGGCAAGCTAGCAGTGCAGTCAACAGAATCAAGGCATGCTTGATCGCCACGGTTGACTACTGCCCGATCGTGAGTAGTCAAAAAGTGGACGAGGCGTTAAGCAAATGGGCGGCGTTCAGTCCACTTGTAGTCAATTGACGTTGTAAACTCGGAACGTATAAAGTGACTTTTACTTGGAATCTTAATATCCTCACCTTCATGCTAGTTGCGTACAATATTGACTGATGTGTTGCCCACCACACGACCAATTTTGCATGATAGACTTTTGTAAAATAATCGGCCATGTTGCAAAAATGGACGTTCTTTGAATAACTTTTGGATTGTTGAGGCGAGGCTCACTATCAAATAATTGTGCAGAAGAGAGTGCAGAACTATGGAGCTGTGGGGGAAATATACGATACAAGTTACTTAAACATATGTATTGGGATTTTCATTTAAGGTGCGGAGGATTAATATATTAGAAATTGAAGAGATAGTGACGCGGGTCTTACTTGTATGCTCATCACATCCCTTCAGTTCTGCAAGCAATCACAGTCATTTGTTCTTATTCTACCGTATTATCTTCTTAATTACAGGCTATACAAGATTTTGGCATAATTTTTGAAAACTCGTGGTCTAAGTGAATTTTCAGTCAATATGGGCAACTCATGTATTTAATTTTTCTTTTTGGAATGTACAACTAAAAATCGTACACACAACACGTTTGCAACACTGAATGTAGATATTCCGTAGTTATAAAAGTTAGAAAATGAGTTGAAAGATTTAAAAGAGAAACTTATCTACTCATTGAACGTGCGATTGACTTATTCTTCTCACGCTATACAACTTGAAAAAACATTCCCCCAACACGATGGTAACAAAACAGATATCAATGTGGATGTTGTCGCTGAGTTTTCACTCGCGCTGTGTTGCCTGAACCCCCTTCACGCAACACCCCCGACCGACGGTTCCCAATACATATGTTTAAGTAACCTGTGTCGTATATTTCCCCCCCAGCTCCACAGGTCTGCACTGCAATAATTTATTGGTAATTTACTGAATATAACTCTTTAATAGCGAGCCACGCTTCAAGAATCGTAAAGTCATTCTATGAACGTGCATTTTGGTGTGGCGGGTAGGTTACTTCAATTGAGTCACCCTTCTAAAAAGCTTGTGTGATGCATCAATTTTATTAAAGCAGTCAATATAATTGGGACCCGACATTAGTTTAGGTGTAAAGGATAACGAAATAAATTCATTGCCTTGAAATATATATTTTTGTGGTCGTGGGACTAATGAAGGAGTGGCGAAATATGCATGAGGTAAGTAAACGATTTCGTGATGTCTGCAAACCGTGAGAGCCTTAGTTTGGCGTAGAATTTCATCATTGTTGCGCAAATGTACAAACCCCGCACTAAGAAAATATTACGAGACCTTCATGCTAATAACGTCAATGATTTATTGCAGATTACTACTCGCAAATGAAACTTGGGTAACCGTGTCTGCTCGAGCGTTACCAAGCACTGGCGTTGTTGCTGGTGATGACATAAGGCACAATACAACACCCTGCCTCCAGTAATAACATAGGACAAAATTCAACACAGGTTTCAGTAACAACACGCTGCACATCAGAACATGCAACACGTGCGTTACACACAACCCCACGCCTCTAGCAACACGGAACGAATACGAAGGCCAAATTCGTTCTACCTTGAGCGGCCTGCGCCTGCAGTGGGAAGACGCGCTGCGTTCAGCCGCTCTCACAGAGCGAAGGGCGAGAGAGATTGCGTTCCGTCCACAGTGAACGCTGCAAGTACATGTAGAACGCTACTAACTGTACACAATTGTGCTCAAATGACGCGCCACACGACGGTGTTGTGTCTAAATATCTGTACAAATGTGTAGTGGGTTCCATAACTTGTTGGTCTGGATGTAGATTGATCAGAAATACGACAGGAATGGGATCCTTAAGTTTTTGTAAGATTTTTTCGTGTATTGGTCATGATATTGATGCATTTGAAGTCTTAGTAGAGGTAAATGATTTCTATAGAAAGACGAAATTCTGGCTGTGGAGGGTTCCTGCTTGATTCTTGCTTTGACTATTAAAATTCGGAACAAAATCAGGTCAAAGTTTGAATCAGGAAAATCCTGAAATGTTAACAAGCTTTTTGATATATAAGGTTCAAATCCGCAAATGTAATTTTGAGTTTTATCAAGGGCGAATCAGCCTGAGAGTATCTTTAAAACCGTGTTTTCCATATCGTACATTATTTCTTGTGTGAAATGAGGGAATTTCAAATAGTTATATCATACAAAAAGACTGACAAAAACGTAGGGGTATTTCCTAACAATATTTTCTCACCTTTTCACGCAATGTTATAGAGGCGATGTAACTTTTTGAGAAATTCAACACTTGATTGTGTGTCAGGCAAAACTACTTATACGACAAAATTTTTTTATCAAATTGTTATGATATTCCTGCAAATTATGGCCCGATCCCAAAGATGAATTGCGAGTACTTATAAGACGAATGATTCTCATGTTAACATTAAAACCGTGCTTTTCATACCTCAAGTCATTTTTAGTACACTAAATTTTTGTCAATAACAAAAACATTATTTTTTACTTTTTCATTCAATATTCATATAGGTAATGAAAATTTCTGACAATTGCAAGAGTCGATTGTGCATCAGTAAAACTAATTATTTCACCAAAAAATTCTCATTTAAACATTCGAGTTGAATTTAGAGTTTTTCCGAGCGCTAATTAGTCTGAGATTAACTTCAAAACCCCGTATTTAAATTCTCAAGTCAATTCTGGGAGAAATCAGAAATTTTCTAAATTTTTTACGATGAAAATTTTTCATCAGAAACGGACGGGTAAAACTTGACAATATTATCTCCTTTTCATTCTATGTCTCCAAAAAAGATGAATTTTTTTTGACAACTTCAATATCCGATTGTACATGAGAAAAAGATGATTTGAGCAAACTTTCCTATTCAATTCTCATGAATTTCGTTTAGGAAGCCCACATTCGCAAATTAAACTTCAAGTTTTTCCTCGGACAAATCAGTCAGATATTAATTATAAAACTTCGTTTTCAAATATTAGAGTAAATTTTAATGAGAAATCAGAGAATTTTTAACATTTTGGTGGGACAAAATTTTTGTCACAAATGTACAGGCATAGCTTTACAATATTTTTCACGCTTTCGTTCAATTTTTCCAAAAGCGGCGCCACTCTTGGACAACTTCTGTACACGATTGTACATCAAGAAAAGATAATTATTTGCACAGAAATTATAACAAAATTCGTTTAGGAGAGGGCCCAGTTGTGCAAGTTTAATTTCAAGTTTTTCCTATGACGAATTAGTCTGAAATTTTACTTAAAAGCGCGTTTTAATTTTCTCAAGTTACTCTCAGTTAGAAATTAGTGAAATTTCATTATTATTACAACACCGTTACAGTTTTGAGAAAAATCGTCCGTACATAATAAAATTGTTACATATTTGGAGATTTCTTACAAAAATTTACAAAAATTTTAAAACACGCTTTTTAGGTCTGTGCGTGCGTTTGTGCATGCGATGTTTCCATGCGTAAATATACAGTTGTGTGTACATGTACAAATTTAACAATGCTAAATAATTTCCATCCTGAATTCAAGAATTTCCAAGACAAATGAAACCACCGCGTTATTTAAAACATCGAGAAACAAAAAAAACATCGTGTCGGTTGCGTGCCATGCAGCGGTGCTGCTCATAACGACACCTTTTGACAATTGAGTTTCGGAATATGCATGCAATATTGACGGAAACTTCAGAAGTCGCTGCACCTGAACTCATATTGCATCTGTTCCATGTATTCTAGTTAACCATCAAAATTTGAACGTCCATAAGTTATCAAATTTTGTGATATGGGCCTACAATGTAATTTACTGAGTAAACGTTTTGTATGATTGATAAATTTTGGGTCCTGTATGTGATACATATATATATATATTAAAGACCGACAGTTGCTTTAACGAAGTACTGAGTAGACAAATAGCGTTGCATTGTCATAATACTCCATCACTCCACCACATGAAGTGCACCCACTGTGCACATTCTCTCGTTAATGTCGTAACCGTACGTCAAGTGTTATTGCAAAGTTGTTGAAGTCATTGTCATGTCGTGTAGGTTGCACATGTCTCGTCGTTCCGGTCTGTAATATGCCCGTAGGCTGAGTACAGATGACAAATTATGACAGCCAAATAGCGCGATAAGAAGTCGGCGAGATGGTTCTCCATTCCAGGAATGTGTTCCGCTTTAAATTGAAAGAGGCTGAAGTATAAAGCCCATCGTTTAAGTCGTGGGTTTAGTTTATCCGCTTGTTGCAGATACAGAAGAGGTCGATGGTCGCCATTGTGCATCGTTGATCTTGGTCGCCAATTTTGGTCGCTGACATGGTCGCCAATTTTCGATTGCTGATCTGGTCGCCAGTTTGATCGGTGATCTGGTCGCCAGTTTGATTGCTGATCTGGTCGCCAGTTTGATCGGTGATCCGGTCGCCAGTTTGATCGGTGATCCGGTCGCCAGTTTGATCGGTGATCCGGTCGCCAGTTTGATCGGTGATCCGGTCGCCAGTTTGATCGGTGATCTGGTCGCCAGTTTGATCGGTGATCTGGTAGCCATTTTGATCGGTGATCTGGTAGCCATTTTGATCGCTGATCTGGTCGCCATTTTGATCGCTGATCTGGTCGCCATTTTGATCGCTGATCTGGTCGCCAGTTTGATCGCTGATCTGGTCGCCATTTTGATTGCTGATCTGGTCGCCAGTTTTGTTCGTTGATCTTTTTTAGATGACGAGCTTGGAACGCAGTCGTCCTTCTCCGGCAGCAGCTGCTGTTTGGAGGCCAGGGTGTCCTGCGGTCTACCGTAGATGCCGGTGGCCATGGATGCCTTGGTCTTTTTAGGTGTAGGCCTTTATCGCGCATGCCAGATTTTAGTGTATTACGATCATTACTTTCTAATTTCTCTATTTCTTCTTTGGTTGGCTTAAGCACCTTCTCATACAGAGGACATTCCTTGTTGATCTGAAGCTGTTTTGGTTCTTTAGATTTTTCAATTTCTTCTCTCTTAACACTCGCTTTTGGAGTGACATGAGAGGTTTCAATTATGATAGGAGGCGTATGCTCTTCTTCAAAGGATGTAGTTCCTGGCACACGTCCTAGGATTATGTCGGTTGCAGGGTTATCCATTACTACGACTGTGATGTTGCCTCGATAATATGGGCAGTCAAGTTTTACGTTTGCTAACGGCGCTACGAAAGTTTGGCTGTCAGCTAGCTTCACGGTGATTTTGTTTTTAGATATATTTTGTTCGGGCACAAGGGCTTTATTTACAAATACGGCTGTGGCTCCTCCATCCAGTAAGATTTCCACAGGTTGATCATTGAGTTGGCCTTGGCACTTTTTTTATTCTCCTAATAGTACTTCGGTTGTATTCGAAATTACCGCAGCATGATTGCATTCGACGGGTGGCAGGGTATATCCTGGGGACTCCTCTTCGATGTAATTTATGTGGGCAGTAGGTTGTGCCGCACCTCCTTCATTTCGGGAAGAGGTATTTTGCTGAGATTCCGGGTTAAGTACTTGACACTCTGCGCTAGAATGAGTTGGATTTTCTCCATGGTGATTACAGAAGAATGTTCTCCAGTGGATTGGCGGACGGTTAAAGTAGTTGGGTCTGCCTTCTACGTGAGCTGGTCCAGTTGTCCTTGGCCTATACTGGAAATTCTGATTCTGAGGCGGTGCAGGTCGATACTGGGGATTTCGGTTCTGAGGAGGTCGATAGTTGAAATTTTGGTTCTGAGGAGGTGAAGGTCGATAGTTTCCGGTTGTGGTGTTAGAAAATCGATTCACTTGAGAACTTCTGAAAGGTTTTCCCATTGAAGATTCTTGACCTTCGGTTTTGTTAGTCGACAGACGGTTCTCACAGAGTTTCTGGAGAGTTGTATTTGGTCGGGCTTGTAGAAATTTGTCCCCTTGTTCAGCTAGAGTCGCTAAGGTGTTACCGCTTCTGTCCTTAAGTTGAGTAGCAAGGTGAGACGGTAGACTGGAGTAGACCCTATCCATAAGCATGAAATTTTTCAGTTGGTCGTAGTTTTCTTCTACTTGGCTTCCGGTGAGCCATGCGTTAAGCGCTTGTTCCAATCTCCGGATGTATCGACTCATGTTGTCTCCTTCCTCAGGCTTCAGTTCATAGTAGTTACTGCGCAGTTTAGCGGGGGTTATCCTGTGGGACTCCAGCAGTAAATTTTTGATTTCCCTAAATTGGTAGCGGTCGACAGCGGCCAATGTCTGGATGAGTCTTCTTTCCTTAGCCGTTACTAGATTTTCTAGTGCGAGAACAGACTCAAATTCCGTGTATTCGAGTGCGTTGCTGTGACTCTCGAAACGCTGCATGAATTCTTGGATCCCCTCTTGTTCAGGGTTAAAAGCAGCGATATCGGGTATTTTGACCCGTCTGGCTTCTGGTGCCCTTTGCTGGTTGAGTTGTTGGAGCTGGATTTCATGCTCTCGTTCTCTTTCTCTCTCTCGTTCTCTTTCTCTCTCTCGTTCTCTTTCTCTCTCTCGTTCTCTTTCTCGTTCTCGCTCTTCTCTTTCTCGTTCTTCTCTTTCTCTTTCTCGTTCTTCTCTTTCTCTTTCTCGTTCTTCTCTTTCTCTTTCTCGTTCTTCTCTTTCTCTTTCTCTTTCTCGTTCTCTTTCTCGTTCTTCTCTTTCTAGTGCTCGTTCTCGTTCTTCAGCTTCCTCTAGAATTCGGATTCTTTGAAGAAAGGTTTCACGATAGTCTGGTTGCTCCGGAGTGAGGCCTAGGGCAGTCATGTACTCTCGGGCACGTTGGACGCAATCCATTTCTCTTTGCTTCAGGAAGTCGAGGTTCCTTTTTATTTTTCTTGGTTTTCAGGATTCAAAGTCCTTCTTTATTTTCTTCTGCTTCAGGGAGTCAAGTCCTCTTGTTTTTATTTTAGTTTTTTTTTTCTTAGCTTTCAGGATTCGTAGTCCTTCTGTTCGGGCGCCAAATTGTTGAATAGTTGGTGAGGCGTATCCACATTGGGCGCCAAATTGTAGATAGTTGCAATTTTTGCTGGTCCTTCTTGGGAGCCAGAATTTCAGAGTCTTCTTATCCCGGAAGGATCTTCCTGATATCTTCAGGGAAAATGGAAAGTCAGGTTTTGGCGACTTAATTTATTAGTTGGGGCTTGCCCACAGGTTTTCAGGAGGCGAATTATTTTCCAGCAGTTGAAATTTTAGCCGATATAAAAATCAAGCTTTGAAGTTTTAGAGCCGAAGAATTTTCTGGCTATGGAGCTTTTCACGCTGGTAATGCAGCCGTCGAAAGTTAGAGCCGAAATATAATTCGAGCTGCGAAATTGGAGCCGATATAAAAATCAAGCTTTGAAGTTTTAGAGCCGAAGAATTTTCTGGCTATGGAGCTTTTCACGCTGGTAATGCAGCCGTCGAAAGTTAGAGCCGAAATATAATTCGAGCTGCGAAATTGGAGCCGATATAAAAATCAAGCTTTGAAGTTTTAGAGCCGAAGAATTTTCTGGCTGTTGAAATTTTGAAATCTGTGATGGATATAGGGTTCGCAAGTATCTGTGATACGCCAGTTCGATTATTTGCGAGAGAATTATTTTTCCTCCCGCGAAATTACAAGGCACTAGTCGGCATCTCTGACAATAGCCTGACATGTCAGGCTATTGTTATATTATAATCGAACTGGCGTATCACAGATACTTGCGAACCCTATATCCATCACAGATTTCAAAATTTCAACAGCCAGAAAATTCTTCGGCTCTAAAACTTCAAAGCTTGATTTTTATATCGGCTCCAATTTCGCAGCTCGAATTATATTTCGGCTCTAACTTTCGACGGCTGCATTACCAGCGTGAAAAGCTCCATAGCCAGAAAATTCTTCGGCTCTAAAACTTCAAAGCTTGATTTTTATATCGGCTCCAATTTCGCAGCTCGAATTATATTTCGGCTCTAACTTTCGACGGCTGCATTACCAGCGTGAAAAGCTCCATAGCCAGAAAATTCTTCGGCTCTAAAACTTCAAAGCTTGATTTTTATATCGGCTCCAATTTCGCAGCTCGAATTATATTTCGGCTCTAACTTTCGACGGCTGCATTACCAGCGTGAAAAGCTCCATAGCCAGAAAATTCTTCGGCTCTAAAACTTCAAAGCTTGATTTTTATATCGGCTCCAATTTCGCAGCTCGAATTTCATTTCGGCTCTAACTTTCGACGGCTGCATTACCAGCGTGAAAAGCTCCATAGCCAGAAAATTCTTCGGCTCTAAAACTTCAAAGCTTGATTTTTATATCGGCTAAAATTTCAACTGCTGGAAAATAATTCGCCTCCTGAAAACCTGTGGGCAAGCCCCAACTAATAAATTAAGTCGCCAAAACCTGACTTTCAATTTTCCCTGAAGATATCAGGAAGATCCTTCCGGGATAAGAAGACTCTGAAATTCTGGCTCCCAAGAAGGACCAGCAAAAATTGCAACTATCTACAATTTGGCGCCCAATGTGGATACGCCTCACCAACTATTTAACAATTTGGCGCCCGAACAGAAGGACTACGAATCCAGAGAGCTAAGAAAAAACTAAAATAAAAACAAGAGGACTTGACTCCCTGAAGCAGAAGAAAATAAAGAAGGACTTTGAATCCTGAAAACCAAGAAAAATAAAAAGGAACCTCGACTTCCTGAAGCAAAGAGAAATGGATTGCGTCCAACGTGCCCGAGAGTACATGACTGCCCTAGGCTTCACTCCGGAGCAACCAGACTACCGTGAAACCTTCCTTCAAAGAATAAGAATTCTGGAGGAAGCAGAAGAACGAGAAAGAGAACGAGAAAGAGAAAGAGAAAGAGAAGAACGAGAAAGAGAAAGAGAAGAACGAGAAAGAGAAGAACGAGAACGAGAAAGAGAAGAACGAGAACGAGAAAGAGAACGAGAAAGAGAAAGAGAACGAGAGAGAGAAAGAGAACGAGAGCATGAAATCCAGCTCCAACAACTCAACCAGCAAAGGGCACCAGAAGCCAGACGGGTCAAAATACCCGATATCGCTGCTTTTAACCCTGAACAAGAGGGGATCCAAGAATTCATGCAGCGTTTCGAGAGTCACAGCAACGCACTTGAATACACGGAATTTGAGGCCGTTCTCGCACTAGAAAATCTATTAACGGCTAAGGAAAGAAGACTCATCCAGACATTGGCCGCTGTCGACCGCTACCAATTTAGGGAAATCAAAAATTTACTGCTGGAGTCCCACAAGATAACCCCCGCTAAACTGCGCAGTAACTACTATGAACTGAAGCCTGAGGAAGGAGACAACATGAGTCGATACATCCGGAGATTGGAACAAGCGCTTAACGCATGGCTCACCGGAAGCCAAGTAGAAGAAAACTACGACCAACTGAAAAATTTCATGCTTATGGATAGGGTCTACTCCAGTCTACCGTCTCACCTTGCCACTCAACTCAAGGACAGAAGCGGTAACACCTTAGCGACTCTAGCTGAACAAGGGGACAAATTTCTACAAGCCCGACCAAATACAACTCTCCAGAAACTCTGTGAGAACCGTCTGTCGACTAACAAAAACGAAGGTCAAGAATCTTCAATGGGAAAACCTTCCAGAAGTTCTCAAGTGAATCAAGTTTCAAACTCCACAACCGGAAACTATCGACCTTCACCTCCTCAGAACCAAAATTTCAACTATCGACCTCCTCAGAACCGAAATCCCCAGTATCGACCTGCACCGCCTCAGAATCAGAATTTCCAGTATAGGCCAAGGACAACTGGACCAGCTCACGTAGAAGGCAGACCCAACTACTTTAACCGTCTGCCAATCCACTGGAGAACATTCTTCTGTAATCACCATGGAGAAAATCCAACTCATTCTAGCGCAGAGTGCCAAGTGCTTAACCGGCAATCTCAGCAAAATACCTCTTCCCGAAATGAAGGAGGTGCGGCACAACCTACTGCCCACATAAATTACATCGAAGAGGAGTCCCCAGGATATACCCTGCCACCCGTCGAATGCAATCATGCTGCGGTAATTTCGAATACAACCGAAGTACTATTAGGAGAAATAAAAAAGTGCCAAGGCCAACTCAATGATCAACCTGTGGAAATCTTACTGGATGGAGGAGCCACAGCCGTATTTGTAAATAAAGCCCTTGTGCCCGAACAAAATATGTCTAAAAACAAAATCACCGTGAAGCTAGCTGACAGCCAAACTTTCGTAGCACCGTTAGCAAACGTAAAACTTGACTGCCCATATTATCGAGGCAACATCACAGTCGTAGTGATGGATAACCCTGCAACCGACATAATCCTAGGACGTGTGCCAGGAACTACATCCTTTGAAGAAGAACACACGCCTCCTATCATTATTGAAACCTCTCATGACACTACAAAAGCAAGTGCAAAGAGAGAAGAAATTGACAATTCTAAAGAACCAAAACAGCTGCAAATCAATAAGAAAGAGTTCATTAAACTTCAGCACAACTGTGCTCCTTCAAAGCAGCTCTTCAAAAGAGTAGATAAGATAACCGAAGAAATTAGGAAAATTGGCGGGTTCAATACGTACGAGCCTCAAAAGGAAGTTCCTTATCGAAAGACTCTCCATAATAACCGCATCAACACGGACAAGGAATGTCCTTTGTATGGGGGAAGGTGCTTGAGCCAACCAAAGAAGAAATAGAGAAATTAGAAAGTGATGATCATAATACACTAAGGTCTGGCATGCGCGATAAAGGCCTACACCTAAAAAGACCAAGGCGTCCATGGCCACCGGCATCTACGGTTGACCGCAGGACACCATGGCCTCCAAACAGCAGCTGCTGCCAGAAAACGACGAATGCGTTCCGAGCTCGTCATCTCAAAAAGATCAACGAACAAAACTGGCGACCAGATCAGCAATCAAAATGGCGACCAGATCAGCGATCAAAATGGCGACCAGATCAGCGATCAAACTGGCGACCAGATCAGCGATCAAACTGGCGACCAGATCACCGATCAAACTGGCGACCGGATCACCGATCAAACTGGCGACCAGATCAGCAATCAAACTGGCGACCAGATCACCGATCAAACTGGCGACCAGATCACCGATCAAACTGGCGACCAGATCAGCAATCGAAAATTGGCGACCATGTCAGCGACCAAAATTGGCGACCAAGGTCAACGATGCACAATGCCGACCATCGACCTCTTATATATCTGCAACAAGCTGGTAAACTAAACCGACGAGGGCTTCATACTTCAGCCTCTTCCAATTTAAATCGGAACATATTCCGGGAATGGAGAACCATCTCGCCGACTTCTTATCGCGCTCTCCCAACCAACCAGAACTGGATTCAGCCTCTTCAGAAGAGAAAGGACAAGACTGTTCCTGAGCTGTATTAGAATAAGTGTTTCTAATTGTTAAGAAATATTCTTAAGTATTCTGTATAAGCTATCTGATGTACATATGTACCACTATATTCATTTATAGGTTAAAAAAAAAAAAAAAAAAAAAAAAGGCACAGTCGACATCTGGCTTAATAGCATGTTCGCGACATTACTTGCAGTAATGTCTTCTCGGTAAGGGCGTGTCAGGCTATTGTCAGAGATGCCGACTAGTGCTTTGTAATTTCGCGGGACGAAAAATAATTCTCTCGCAAATAATCGAACTGGCGTATCACAGATACTTGCGAACCCTATATCCATCACAGATTTCAAAATTTCAACAGCCAGAAAATTCTTCGGCTCTAAAACTTCAAAGCTTGATTTTTATATCGGCTCCAATTTCGCAGCTCGAATTATATTTCGGCTCTAACTTTCGACGGCTGCATTACCAGCGTGAAAAGCTCCATAGCCAGAAAATTCTTCGGCTCTAAAACTTCAAAGCTTGATTTTTATATCGGCTCCAATTTCGCAGCTCGAATTATATTTCGGCTCTAACTTTCGACGGCTGCATTACCAGCGTGAAAAGCTCCATAGCCAGAAAATTCTTCGGCTCTAAAACTTCAAAGCTTGATTTTTATATCGGCTCCAATTTCGCAGCTCGAATTATATTTCGGCTCTAACTTTCGACGGCTGCATTACCAGCGTGAAAAGCTCCATAGCCAGAAAATTCTTCGGCTCTAAAACTTCAAAGCTTGATTTTTATATCGGCTAAAATTTCAACTGCTGGAAAATAATTCGCCTCCTGAAAACCTGTGGGCAAGCCCCAACTAATAAATTAAGTCGCCAAAACCTGACTTTCCATTTTCCCTGAAGATATCAGGAAGATCCTTCCGGGATAAGAAGACTCTGAAATTCTGGCTCCCAAGAAGGACCAGCAAAAATTGCAACTATCTACAATTTGGCGCCCAATGTGGATACGCCTCACCAACTATTCAACACCGTTGTATACAACACTTCCCTGACGATAACCAGAGATGGGCATAAATATTTCAAATGTATTTAAATACTAAATACTCGGAAAATATTTAGATACATGTCAAACACTTTTTAAAAACATCGTAAAATATATTATTTTATCATATAAAAAGAGTGCCTCAAAGAAAACAAATTTACAAATAAAATTTAATTCTGATGTGGCTAATGCATGCACAAAAATACACCTGTTTAAAAATTGAATGAGATTCAATGTAAACTATCTTTAGGCACTAGAAAAATCATTTTTATACTCAGCCATCTGGTAACGCGCCAACCTTACTTAAGTTGTTGCATGATCTCCTGATTAGAGCTCAAGAGAATACCCAGCCATCTGGTAACGCGCCAACTTTACTCAAGTTGTTGCATGATCTCCTGATTGGAGCTCAAGAGAATATTCAGCCATCTGGTAGCGCGCCAACCTTACTCAAGTTGTTGCATTATCTCCTGATTAGAGCTCAAGAGAATACCCAGCCATCTGGTAACGCGCCAACTTTACTCAAGTTGTTGCATGATCTCCTGATTGGAGCTCAAGAGAATACTCAGCCATCTGGTAACGCGCCAACCTTACTCAAGTTGTTGCATGATCTCTTGACTAGAGCTCAAGAGAATACCCAGCCATCTGGTAGCGCGCCAACCTTACTCAAGTTGTTGCATGATCTCCTGATTAGAGCTCAAGAGAATACCCAGCCATCTGGTAACGCGCCAACCATACTCAAGTTGTTGCATGATCTCCTGATTAGAGCTCAAGAGAATGAGTTTTTCAAATGTTTTGTCCGACAGTCTCGACCGTTTGGTTATTCCTCCAATAGAAAACAGGCGATCAACTGGGGCTGAAGATGGCAGAGCGGTATTGTACTTAAAGAAAATGGTTTAAAAGTAGCATTTGACTCGAGACTTCCCAGATTCCTATATTTATCCTTTAGATAAGAGAGTAATTTCATTTCAGCTGTTGACACACCAGGGACGTTAGAAAAGAAAGAAAGAAAAGAAAAACAGTTTATTTCCAATAGAGATTGTACAATATTACAATCATTGGTTTTTAAATATCTTAAAATTAATATACTTAGATGATACACACACACGAGTATTGAAAAACTCGTGTCACTAGTCGAAAAGAAATGATTGAGGGCAATGAACTCCTAATCTAGCTTAATCTACATTTGATAATACATGTAATGATAATTATAAGAGATAACACAATTTCATGGACGATGCATTTTCATTGTGAGGTGAAAAGACTTTTGACAGTTTACATGTACATGGCATAAAACTTCGCAATTCTTGACGCCAGGAAATAATATATGAAATCGCTTGTTTCGGTCAATGTTCACAAGTGTCGTTTTAAGGAAGCATGAAAAAAAAAATATATAAATATATATCCATATGCACACATACGTAAATATACGTATGCATGTGTGTGCATATCCATACACACACACACATACACACACACACAAATACATATATACATATAAGCATGAGGACCAAGAAGATTATAAGTTTTGTATTACTGATTCAACAGTTTTAACATAACGGTCATTAGTTAACAAGCATTTTATATAAATATAAATGGATGATCGTACAACAAAAGTATAGTTTTTACATGAATGCTTTACAATACTAAAGAGATGACGAGTTAGGTAATGTTACAAGTTGAGTGTGCACAGAAAAAAGACCATTATCTCTGGTAAAATGCTAGTTGTCAGTCTAGTATACACATATGTGCACGTATACATGTAAATATATACACATACACATGCACACATATACCCACGCACATACTTACACCAAACTCGTAAGCAAACACAAATGCATTTCTATGCATCGAGGCAATACATACGCATTCTACAGAGTGTCATACGCATAGCGTGGACACGTTCACATATACACAAGTAAGCATGTGCGCAAATATCAGCGTAAACTAGTTCGTATAAACCAGAATTCCAATCGAGGGAAACGGAGAAAATATCTTTTATTATAGCATGAATTTTATAATATTTCGTACTAAAAATAGTGGCACAAAACCGTCCACTTAAGTCGGAAACATGAAAACGATTGTGGGACGTGAATAAGAAAGAAAACATTAATGTCCTATAAAGGTTTCATATTAGAAAAAAAATCACATTATCTTTGAAATATGGCGCAAATTGTCGGCAGTTGATAAACAAACATAGGTATCACATTATTATAAGCATATAACTATAAGCCGAATAAGTATATTACTGCAGTATAAATGGATGATCACACAACGAATTTATTTTTTTTACATGGATGCTTTACAATTTCATATTAGAAAAAGACACATTATTTTTTTTAATATGGTGCAGAATGTCTGCAATTGATCAACACACACACACATAGGTACCATGTCGGTCTAGTTTGATGCTTGCACAGAAACGGAGAGGAATGACATAAAATGCACCTTCGACTGGTTGATCTACTCTAGTGCACACAGTTGTACGTGCACATATACACACCCATATGCGCACATACACCTATATACGTACACACATATACAAGTAAGCATGTCCGCAAATGACAACGTATAGGCGGTCAAATCATAATACCTACGCATACTTCAAAACTGTTGTGTGATGTCTTGAATTATAAAACAATGAGCGAGGGAGATTGTTCAGCAAGGGAGATACCAGGGAAATGAGATTCGTCAGTACTCATTCAGTATGTTCTGTAATTAAGGATTATTATTGAGACACAAGATGACGAGTTATTTTGGCTTTAAATTCTCTCGGTCTTTGAGGGACTTTAATACTCAGGGGAAGTTTGTTCCACAGTAAGGCGCCTGATATGGACAGAGCCTTCTGCCCTAAGTGAGATGAACGATAGTTGACTAAGACATTATTGTTTCTGTTCGGTTTTTGATTGGTTACAGTGGGTGGATGGAAACGCACTATCTCAGCATTGCTCTGAGGAAGATATAACGAGGAGAATACGTATTGGGCCTTCTGCATGAGGAGCCTTTCTTGGATAGGGATCCAGCCGAGTTTATTGAGGAGAGGGGTTACGTGATCACTTCTTTTGAAATTACCGTTGCATACCACCTTGGCTGCAAAATTCATGCATTTTTGTAAGTCCCTTTTAAGGTATTGAGGTAAGTCTCCCCATACTAGGCTGCAGTAGTCAATGCGCGATAACACAAGGGATTGAATGGCTAATAATCTGGATTTTTCGTCTAGCATACTTTTTATACGATGAAAAAACATTAAAGTTCCGTAGATTTTGTTGCAAGTAGTCTCAACGTGAGATTTGAAGGACATATTTCTATCGAACCAGATACCCAGATTTTTAACTTTTTCTGATGCATTAATTTTATCATTTCCAACTGCACGAGTAAGATCTGAAGTTTTTTTAATTGCATCTTTGGATCCAAAAATAATGCATTGTGTTTTATTAGCATTTAATTTCAGACCATTTCGGTCGTACCATGATTTCAGGCTAGTCAGTAAAGTTTCGGCTTTAATTTGCGTCTGTGGTATTTCCGATACAGAACTTGTTATTGCAATTTGAACATCATCTGCATACATTGAGATCCGTGTGTCAGAAGGCATTGGAGGGAAATCATTAATGAAAATAGAAAACAGTAGTGGACCAAGAATGGATCCTTGGGGAACACCAAAATTGTTTTGAGTGAATGGGGACAATTTGTTTTCTATGCGGACTGCATGAGATCGATTTGACAAGTAACTTTCAAACCATTGCGTGTCTATTCCCAAGTTCAGTATTTTACGTAGAAGTCTTTCATGTTGGACGCTATCGAACGCCTTAGAGAGATCGAGTAGCAGCAAGAGTGTTACATTCTTTTGATCAATGTCACTGTATATTTTTTCAGATATATTGAGCAGAGCGTCTTGAGTGCTAGTATTTCTTCTATAGGCATATTGATTTTGGTGGAGTAAATTTGACTCGTCCAGGTGAAATGACAGTTGATTTGTCACCACTTTCTCCAATAGTTTGGACATGACAGGCAAAAGACTGATGGGCCTGTAGTTTGATGCTGTATTTAAGTCACCACTTTTGTGCAACGGTCTAATAATGGAGTGTTTCCATTGGTTTGGAAATGTGTTGGTTACTATTGATGTATTAATTATCAGACGAATCCATGGTGCTGTAACAGGGAAACTGTCTTTGATATATTGAAGACTGATACCATCATGTCCAACTGCCTTTGTGTTTTTTAGTGAGTATAAGATGTTTCGTAACTCCGGTAAATCGACAGGGCGTGGTCTCCACTTGACATCAGTCCTCGAGGGTGCAGTGGGGCATGAATTTTCAATTATCGTTTCATCTGGATTGGTGCACACCTCACTGAAAACTTGAGCTCCTACTTTTGAAAAGAATGTGTTGAAATCCGTGGCTGTTGCCAAGGGATTTTCAAAATTACTTATGCGATCTAAATTTTTATATGGGGCTACCTCACTAATGATTTCCCAAGTTCGCTTCGGGTTATTTTTAGCCGTTATCAGTGCCTGGTGGAAATGAGTTTGTTTCGCTTCAGTGATTTTCTTTCGAAGAATTTTTTCATGTTCTTTATATCTCTTGTATAAGGTACTGTTTGATCTATTGTTTTTGTACTCTCGCAAGTTAGCTTTCTTTATTCTGCTCATCTCTTTAACTTCGTCAGTAATCCAAACAGTCCGTTTTGGCTTGGTTTTTTTTGGTGACGTAAGGTGCACATTCGTCGAGAGCTGCTGTGAAGTTCTCGTTGAAGATTGACACTTGTATGTCAACATCGTCAGATTGCATCATTTTCTGGAATTCGGTAGACCTATCGAGTAGTTTTTCTTGAAATAGTTCTGCTGAATAGTGCCTTTTCGAGCGATAGGTCATTAAGCGGTATTTTTGTCTTTCCTTCGCAATATTAATTTCACATTCTATAGAGTGGTGATCGGAAATAGAAGGAGATATTACTGTACTAAGTATTGCGGTGGGATTATTTGTGATTGCTAGATCGAGGAGAGTTGCAGAGACTTTAGTGATGCGAGTCGGTTCTTTGACCATTTGTGATAAGCTTAGTTTATACAATAGTTTGCTTAGCTGATTATTTTTGTCCGTTAGGTCAACATTGAAATCTCCGAAAGCAAAGAATGATTTTTTTGCCTGGAGGATTTCTTTGAAGGTTTCCTCAATGAAATCTAGTGTTAGATTTAGGGGAGACGATGGGTGCCGGTAAAGGCTGCCAATGATTATTGATTTGTGTTTATTTATTTGCACTTCTAACCAAACCATTTCAATGCCTTCGCAAACTTTATTAGCTAGTAGTGAAGATGTTGAGTACATTTCTTTCACAAAAATACAAGATCCACTGCCTCTGCTGGTTTTAGCGCCATCGTAGCGGTACAACACGTAATCAGGAATGTTAAAAAATGAACTTTGGGTTCGTGAATCAAACCATGTTTCTGAGACACACAAAATGTCAATTTTTTCAGTGACCAACATTACTCTGATTTCATCCAATTTACCATTCAGGCTTCGAGCATTTACGTGCTTGATGTTGATTTTACCTATATTAGCACTCTTTTTAAAGGTAGTGAAGTTACTATCTCGATGGGATCGTTCAGGGGATTTATCGATTTTGTCTAAGTCGCTCAGGGTGTTTGGCCCAGCATCTGCTATGTAAGAAAGTCTACTATTTGGCTGGGCAGCGGCACTCTGTCAAGATGAGGTAACCCCGGTCTGATTTTTGCCTTGTGTGACAAGAGCACTGTAGTGATCGTTTTTACGATGGAGCAGTAGTGGAGGGTTATTATTTGATAATTCTGAATTGGGAACGACTGATATTTTCCAAACACAATGATCCTGTTCATCCAGGACGAGAAGTTTTTGGCCTGTCACATTTGAAATGATTAGTGGTATAAGGTCTACAGCAGCTTGGTCAAAATGTTTTTCGTCAATGTAATTATCTATGAGGTTTTGCATGTCGCCACTGTTCTTGTCAAAAAACTTAGCATATGTGCTGTTGTTTGCTTTACTCTCTGTTTTGATTGCAGCCTTTAGGGAATTGTAATTCCATTTTGATGCTGGTTGTTTTGTAAGTAGATGAGATACTGCGTGAAGGAGGCAGTGTCCATCGGCTTTGGTGGGAATCAGTTTTATGTTCCATGATCGTTTCAATTCATCCATTGTGGAATTCATGCGTTCACAAATGCGGCTGGAGACGTTTTTTTCGCACTTTTTAAATCATTAAGAGGTTCTGAGAGGTGCGGGGAATTTACGTTTTTCTGGCTCTGAATTCCCGTTCTGTGGTGATTTCTTGTATGGGGATTTGCAGAGAACTGAGAAATGCTCGTGTCAATTATATTTTTCTGGTGATGATTGTGCACACAGTTGGGTAGTGGATTTTCCATCGATTGTCGACTGCAATTTTGCAGCGATTTCTCTCTTCCTGTTGATTTCACTGCTTCCGAGTATGTGATTGGATATTGATTTATACTCGTGTCTGAGAGGGGCTTTTCATCCTCTTCATCAGTATTGGACAGCAATGAAAACCTATTTTTTGTAGGCACTCCGCAATTGTTTGTGGCGGATGCCGGAGAGTGCTTGTTATATGAGGGCAAACATCGGGAGGAGAGGGGAGGAGAGGGTTTGTTATATGAAGGCAAACATCGGTTTATGCCGCTGGAGGTTTCACGTGGATAGGCGGTCAACTTAGAACAATCATTCAACTCATTTTGCTGTTTTGCATAATCATTAGAGTATTCAATTTCTTCATTCAGATCATGGGAGTTTCTGACACAGGAGATAAAATGTGAAGTTAGTCTCAAAGGTGATTTTAGAGCAATTTGTTGAAGAAAATGATGCGTGTCTTCTCGCGTAACGGGCCAAGTGCGGACATTGTTGTAAGCTTCATTAACAGGACCGGTTTTTACATTTGCTCGCAGCGGAATCAGTTTAAGACCAATTTTTCTGCACAGGCTCGATGCCATGTACAATTGCTGCCCACTGCAGGCGCTCACCACATAAATACAAGAAAAAAGATTCTTTGTCATGATCAAATTTTTTAACTTGTTGAGATTATGGGACGAGAGGCTCAAGCCTTTGAAACTAATTATATAGTTCCTGAATGGAGGTGCGCGTTCAATCTCATCATAAAGATCATTAAGACGCTCCGAAGTTATGGTCTGAATCCTGCATGCGCTATCAATGTCATCTCTGTTGATTTTTGTGAGACTATTGTCTCCAACGAGAAAAGTGTCCAGAGGGGATTTCGCATAATGATGGTTACTCGCAGCTACCACCGGCGTAAAATCATGAGCGCTGATACAATAATTTAAAGCAAAAAGCTGTTCTGTAATCATTTGAATATTCGATACAGTGGAAAAAATCGACGCTGGGCTTGGGGGACAATTTTGTCTCAAAGCTTTATTGAGAAATGCAGCTGTAAGAGACAGCATGTTATTTATTTCGTGAATAGTTTGGGAGCTGGTCATTTGGAGAGGATGTAAGTACCCATCAAAAGCTTTAGCAGGTCTGTTTGTATTGTTCTCCACTGAAAATTTTAAGTTATCCTCGCAGTTTACGCTCTGAGGTACTCTACTGCCAGTGTCAGCTGCCGCGCATGCATTTTCAAACCTAACTCCACCGCCTGAAAGGCCTGCACACAATTTATCATTAAAATTATAATTAAAATTACCCATTTTAGTCTCTGAATGGTTCCTCACATCGAAAATTTTATCGCGTTCCAACGTTGATGTCGGTGTCGTCGTCGTTGGTGAACAATTTTGAGCTTTCTCAGTGACGCAGGACAGGGGAGATGCCGCCATGACGCAATCGTTGGGACGAGACGAAGGAGCTAGCGGTGGTGCTGTGGCAGCTGGCGCCAGTGATGAGGTACAAGCAGCGCTTGGGAGATTTTCGTCAAAGACGGGCGACTCTGCTGCTAGATTCTCTGTCGGGCACCTCTCCGTCGATTCTCTGTCGGTCGGCACTGGTGATGTTTTGGGAATTGCGGTGCTTTCGTCGACGTCATACCGTTTCTCTGTCGGAGTTTTTGTAGTCATTGTGAGCGGCTTAGGCTTTTACACGCGAGAATTTTGGTGGATTTTGCTTTCGTTTTCTGAACGGTTCAGATATATTCCGCTTTTTGAGGTTTGAGTTTTCATGCGGCGCTGTTGTGAGGGATGTTATTTCTCCAGATAGAGCTGCTTTCCGAGTAGCTGAGCGAGTTTCGTAATGAGACATTGTGAAGTTGTATTGGATGAGTGAATAAAGGTGAAGATAATTCAAAATTTTGTTTACTCTGTAGCTGTTACGGAGTGAATAACGATCGTCTTGGGTAGAAGGGTAATCGTTTACACATGAGTGAGGGCTAGCTTCTCATTTAGAATTTGAAACACCCAAAAATATTGCCATAAAAACATCACCTAAAAAACATCACCAGAACATAAGAAGATAGAGTTGCCTTTAAATGCTGGAGAAAGGAGGCGAGAAACTGGGAGAGTGTTGGTCGGCCGTGAATAATGACGAAAATGACGTTCAGACCTTTGCAGGTTGACACATTTTACTTATTCAGTTTCTCAACGTTTCATAATTAAAAAATTTGTAATCCCTCTTTCACTTTTTATGTCACTATTCACCAAAGTTAACTGGTGGGTCACTATTTCACCAAAAGAAAGTTAATTTTGTTTATTCAGAGGAGGTTGAAAATTGAGTGATTAACTTTCGACAAGAAAGATAGCCATCATTGAAATATTTGCGAATGAGGGATTGCATTGCTTGTTCGCATTTGAAAACGAAAAAGACCGCCTTTTAATGCCAGACGAAGAGAAGCCGCCCGTAAGACAGAGGGGGAGGAGTAGAGGAAAAGAGAAGGCGGAGTAGACAGAGACGGGGGGGGGGGGGGGAGGGCGGGGAGCAGGATGCTTGCGGTGATCCAGCTTGGCGTTTCTCGCTCGTCTGCTTTTGAAGAAACCAATACTATTTTTTTCCATGTAAAGATTGCTATGGTGAGCTATCCAAAAGACGTCATATTGCTGAAAATTCGCCTTACGTTGTGGAATTATGTTCTAGCAGTGAACACAGATTTAAGTTAGCCACTATTACAGCGTGGCAATTCTCACAATGAGAGGGTAGGCTGGGGGGAGGAAGGGGTGCGGGCGCAGACTTGGTGTAGCTGAGCCCTCATAGAGCTCTATTGTTTCAGGGTTTCACGTTTTATTCACTCATTTTGCGACCTTCAACATTTACAGAAAATTTTTCTCTAAATCACTTTTTACGTCACTGTTTCACCAAAAGTTCTCAATAAAAGGACAGAATTACTTACTGGTAAAGTAATTTGAACACAATTTTGAGGATTAAAGGTCAAAATTGAGCGTCATAGACACTCAACATAGTTTTTTTTTGCAATAACTGATAAAATAACAAAAAATGTCTCACTGTGTTTTATGTTTGTCTTCACAAAATTCAAAATTTCTAGTGCATCGGGCCTTTTTTTGTTTTCATGCTGGTATTCGTGGTACGTTTGTTCTATATGCGGAAGAGGGAGGAGCAGGTGTTGCGGTTGACCAGGGACGGAGGCTACACCGAGGGTCGCTACACAGACTTCGAGTGGAGACAAAGTTCACAGAAAGCACCAGACTGTTTTTGCACGATTAAATTGGTCACAAATGATTGTACTTGATTACTGTTTTTCACTTTTGCGATTCAATGAGGTAGAAAGCACATTCACAGATACTCAGTTCGAGTTTGGGGTTTTGGGAAAGTTTTGTTCCCTTACATTTTGAAATGTTTGACGCCGCGTTTACGCGGAGCGTCAGTTCACCTCCGCACTCTACGCAACGACAGATGAATGGCTTCTGTTGCTGAATCCATAGTAATCTTCTTCATCTTCACCACTTGTAGACGGCGCCAAGTCCTGATTTTGAGATTCTTGTCGGCGGTCTCCAAGAGAATTTTTCATTTAGTTTTCCTTTCCTTCAACATCCTAGGTTGATTTAATTGATAAATACCTAAGCTTAAAGAAAGGGTGTGATGCAGTTGCAATAATTTCATCATTTACATTTGGTTCATTACTCAGCTCAAGGTGCTGTCCATACCTGTTTCCGAAGCCTTCAGTGATGGCTTTCAACAGTGGACTGCTGAACTTAACGGCTTACCGATAAAGTCGATTAACTTGTTGATTGAGATAAGGGTTGGGAGAAGTACTCCATAGAATATTTCCGTCCCTCCTTGCAGTCTATCAAAAGCGACATCTATTTGCGACAAAATGCTGACGTACTCAGCCAGAAATTCAATTTCATTAGACTTAAATGCAGGTAAGCCGAGAGCTGTTATCAGCTGTAGGAGATTCGAATTGTTTTTGGTCAGTAAAACTAGGGCATCACGCAGTGAGTTCCACCTAGTGGCACAAGGTAGTCTCAGTTGGCCCCCAATGACATCATCAATGATTTCTGCAGATTTCGGTCGCCCACATTTCGTCCACAAGGCTGAACATTTCCCCATAACAGAATATGTTAATAGTAGAAAATGACGACACTTTCAAGGCCATTTTTGCATCGGTCTTTGCAATCAAACTGAGGGTATGTGATGCACATCGAACGCGTTTCGATAGGCTGAATTCCAGTGCGGTATTATCATCATATGCCAATTCATCATTTTCAATAATGATTTCATGTTCATTGGTTTCTTCGCGTTCATCATCGCTCGAATCTTTTTCGATTCCATTCTCAATTTCTTTGTTTCCTGTCAGGGACGCATTTACCCCAAATTCTTTGCAGGCCTTTACAAAATTGGACCTGTTGTCAGGGGCTTAGCTGATTATTTTGGAACTGGGGCTGGAGAAGAAGTTGACGACGTCCTCCAACTTTTCAGCAAGGCTCAACTAATTGTGCTCTCCTTTGAAGCGTCCACAGGCTATCGCTGCACCTCGTCTCAGCAGTGTTGTTTCATCAATCTATCAAGATAAATTCCATATTGTTAGTTTATCACAATTTTCTTCAAGCCCTAACTTGCTCCCAATTCATCTCACCTACGCTCAATTGAATCATAAGTGAGCAATCATCATTCACTTAGTATCAATTAGTTAAATAATTTTGTTGTGAGAAAAGTAAGATTATTTGCACGGATTATGGATATATATTATCCAATAAAATAAACGTTACATACATGTACCTATTTAAAAATGTACTACATTGAGCAAATATTTATAGAATTATATCATGTTATATAGCTAAATTAAGTGACTAGTCACCCAATACTCAGTAACTCCTAAGTAGCTGCGATGTCGTGCAGACCAAATACCTGCCGTTAAACATAAGTAATTGATGGAGTTCAAATGATTTCGATTTTGTCTTTCATAGATTTCTCGCCATCAATACGCTTTTGTGGACGTTCTCGTCTTGACATGACGTTGGCTTGTCGGTTCAATTCTGAAAAAATCTATGTTATAAAAGGAGCTGCGTCCGTCCGTCCGTCCGTGTGTCACACCCATCAGCCTGCAGAGTGAGATGAGCGTATCTGTGATACAAGCTTCATCAACTCCACAATTTTCGGTGCCTTAACCCAGCAGATTGGGAGTCGGAATGTCACGTGTATTGGTAGGTTAGGTTAGGTTGTATATAACATCACGTGTATTGGTAGGTTAGATTAGGTTATATAGAATATCACGTGTATTGGTAGGTTAGATTAGGTTGTATAGAATATCACGTGTATTGGTAGGTTGGATTAGGTTATATAGAATATCACGTGTATTGGTAGGTTGGATTAGGTTATATAGAATATCACGTGTATTGGTAGGTTAGATTAGGTTGTATAGAATATCACGTGTATTGGTAGGTTGGATTAGGTTATATAGAATATCACGTGTATTGGTAGGTTAGATTAGGTTATATAGAATATCAGAAGTGGAGACTTGGCAAAGTATAGAAAGTCATAGAAAAGCACGGGAAATCATGGGAAAGCATGTTGAAGCTCAGTTGGTCTGTCGCTCTGTCACGCTGTTTAGGATGCTTAATGACTATTTTTGATAAAAGTTTCACCAGTGCACAAGATTAAGAATATTTTAATCGCGGGTACTGTGGGGTTGGATATATTTGTTTTTAATCCACATCTGGAACATTTTTTCTAGGAAATTCCCGATTTCCGTTATTTTTGAGGGGTCTCGTACACCAAAACACCCTACACCTCGACCTTCTCACAGCGCCAGTAGCTAACATCACCCCCTCCTTCCTTCTCAAAAAAGGGGGTGTACGAGTACAATTAATAACCAAAAAGAATTTCAACATTAAACTTTCATGTTACATTTAAAGGAAATAATCCTTATCTAACCTAATAATACCCGTTGCATGTTTATTTATATATTTAGATATACATTTGGTTGGTGTCCGCTTCTTAAGAAACATAAGATGTCTGAGTTTGCGGTATCATGGATATCGAATTTCTCAGTATAACATAAAAAGATTGCCCTTTCATCCATTGATATGTTGACATTTTATCAGGATAGGTTCGTTTAGGATAGGTTTGGTTAGATTTGGATAGGATAGGTTAGCATAGGTTAGGTAATACTGACAGAATTTTTACGCGGGTCCATCTAGGAGTTTCCAAGGGTCCGAGGAATTTCCACGGGTCCTGCTACTACCTAACAATACCCTTGGTTTATTTGTTTTGACTCCGATACCTCCATTTCTCTGTCACGCTTATAATGATAGCCATAATGACCGTATCTGAGATACGAGTTTCACGAGTGCGCAAGTGCAACATAATTTTTCATCGCGGGTACTGTTAGTATAGATTTATTTGTTAGTCATCCACTTCTGGAAGTTTGTTCATGGACGGTGTTGAATCCCATCATTTTCGCGGGTCGAGCACACTATACCATTTACAAGTTGATTTGCTCCAATTGAATTTTGATTTGCTTCTCGTGAAAATAGAATTGCTCCAAGTGAATTTTGATTTGCTCCTCGTGAAAATAGAATTGCTCCAAGTGAATTTTGATTTGCTCCTCGTGAAAATAGAATTGCTCCAAGTGAATTTTGATTTGCTCATCGTGAAAATAGAATTGATCCAAGAGAATTTTGATTTGCTCTTCCTGAAAATAGAATTGCTCCAAGTGAATTTTGATTTGATCCTCGTGAAAATAGTATTGCTCCAAGTGAAATTGGATTTGCTCTTTGTTAATTTGCTATCGATCCAAATAACTTTTAGTTTGTTATAGTTACAATATCAAAATTACGTAATATTTTTTTTAGCTTGTGCATATAAAGTATATAAAATATTGTATATTACCCTAAGCACAGGGTTGAACCTTGGCCTGAACCTTTCTTGATTGCCAAATCTGTGCTCTCATGGTTAATCAATATTAATTAGTAAATATTTAAATTTTATTTAATGTGAATTAATAATTAATTACCTTTCAATCAATTTTGCAAAAATCCTAATTCATTGATTACTTCTTCAATTATTTACCCTAGCAGTAAAAGGCATATTAGCAAAGGAACCCTATAAGCAATTACCCAAGGGTTATTTCCTACCGACGATCATCCGGTAGATGACACCCTATCATTTATATTTTTCTGATAACTCGTGTACAAATGCATTTTGATGAAGAAGTACAGTAATGTTATCGAAAGAATAATACTGCAGAAACGTCATAACTAAACATCACAAAATGAAATGTAAAGCATATATTACAACGTTTGCACAAGTTTTGATAATTATTGCCTCATTAAAATATTTCCATTATTTTTATTATTATTATTATTATAATATAAGAAAGTTCTGGCCTCCCTTAACCACGACAAAGATGTTCCAAGAGAGGAAAGAGGAAGGTACCATTTAGTATGGAGTTGAGGGAACGCGGATTCTATGCACAAGGTGCACAGAAACAGTAAGCTAGGAAAGAAGTTCATGTAACAAGAAAAAATTTGATGAAGAAAGTAGTAGGTGCTGAAAAAACAGGACAGCAGTGAACCGAAAAAAGATGGTCCGTAAAAAACAAAAACCTATTTTATTACAACAAAAGGAAGCCTACCTAACCTTTAGCTCGGGTCATCACATGGTTCCCCTGGGAGCGCTAATTCCCATAGATACAATAGTTGTATCCCCCTGAGGGGACATATTTCTATAAGATCTCTTTGATCAACGTCATGATCTTGTACTTTGCTGCGAAGTAGTGAGAGAGTAATCGAAGCGTTTTCTTCTATGGCTGTTGTCAGTGTCCTCAATATTTCGGGACATTTCTTACATTATTTGTTCCTTTCTTCTTAGATATGACTTGCTTATTTTACATCCACCTGTATGCAGTCTTAACATTTATTCCAAGTGCGTTTGCAACTTTCTTATAGTCCTCTTCATTATCGAAAGCTTCTATTATTCTGTCTGTCTCACGCACTTATTTCATTATACTTCACCTTGAAGGTTTTGGCTTCTGACAGATGAAGATGTTTGGAGTTGAGATGGACACTTATTGCTGATGACGTTAGCATGTCTACACAAGGTGCGACGTGATGTGCAGCAGTGTGCAACGGGGCAGGATCTCTGTGATGTTTCTTTGATCAAAGTGTCTGAGGTACGACTCCTCTGTCTAATGGTTTGATAACGAGTAATGGTTCATACAACGAAAGGTATGTTCTGTATTTTTTTATAAATTGTACTCAGCAAAAACTCTGTATCTTTGTACGCATTATTGGAATAAAATTACTTTACATAGAAAAAATAAATTTCGCTAAGATTCTTTCAAATAACATTTTGAAGCCAGTAAAATACTTATGTAATGATTTAAAATTGAAAAAGAGAAAATAGAATTTCACTTGGAGCAATTCTATTTTCATTAGGATCAAATCAAAATTCACTTGGAGCAATTCTATTTTCACGAGGAGCAAATCAAAATTCACTTGGAGCAATTCTATTTTCACGAGGAGCAAATCAAAATTCACTTGGAGCAATTCTATTTTCACGAGGAGCAAATCAAAATTCACTTGGAGCAATTCTATTTTCACGAGGAGCAAATCAAAATTCACTTGGAGCAATTCTATTTTCAGGAGGAGCAAATCAAAATTCACTTGGAGCAATTCTATTTTCACGAGGAGCAAATCAAAATTCACTTGGAGCAATTCTATTTTCACGAGGAGCAAATCAAAATTCACTTGGAGCAATTCTATTTTCACGAGGAGCAAATCAAAATTCACTTGGAGCAATTCTATTTTCACGAGGAGCAAATCAAAATTCACTTGGAGCAATTCTATTTTCACGAGGATCAAATCAAAATTCACTTGGAGCAATTCTATTTTCACGAGGAGCAAATCAAAATTCACTTGGAGCAATTCTATTTTCACGAGGAGCAAATCAAAATTCACTTGGAGCAATTCTATTTTCACGAGGAGCAAATCAAAATTCACTTGGAGCAATTCTATTTTCAAGAGGAGCAAATCAAAATTCACTAGGAGCAATTCTATTTTCACGAGGAGCAAATCAAAATTCACTTGGAGCAATTCTATTTTCACGAGGAGCAAATCAAAATTCACTTGGAGCAATTCTATTTTCACGAGGAGCAAATCAAAATTCACTTGGAGCAATTCTATTTTCACGAGGAGCAAATCTAAATTCACTTGGAGCAATTCTATTTTCACGAGGAGCAAATCTAAATTCACTTGTAGCAATTCTATTTTCACGAGGAGCAAATCAAAATTCATTTGGAGCAAATCAACTTGTAAAAGGTATAGTTACTTAATAATTTGCCGAAAATAATTATTTAATAGTGAGCCACGCCTCTTCGATCCTAAAGTTTTTCTAGGAACGCACAATTTAGTGTTGCTGGGTTGATTATCTTACACGAGACACTCTTGGAAACTGTTCGTTTCATTCGTCAATTGCGACACATCAGTCAATATGAAATGGAGGTAACGACGTCTCTACTCTGCGACGATTATTTGTTTTCTTCAGAAATTTTGAATGGTCTGGTGACCGAAAAGCAATCACTGATATAGTCAATAGGCGATCAGCCTTTCCTTTCTCTAGCAGCGAAGAGAAATGGATCACTTTCGCAATGGAATTAATTTAGGGTTACTTGGGTTGATTTGTACACTCTATATAAGGTACGTTTTACATTATACTTGTCAAAAGAAACATCTACGTAGTGAGGAAACTCCGGTAATTGAGTTTGTTTGATTGTTCATTGGTTACCTAACTCGGGTCCCGCGTTGTTTACAGTAATACCATAGCCCAAAATTCGACACCCTGCTCTCAGTAATAACATAGGGCAAAATTCGACACCCTGCTCTCAGTAATAACATAGGGCAAAATTCGACACCCTGCTCTCAGTAATAACATAGGGCAAAATTCGATACCCTGCTCTCAGTAATTAAATAGGGCAAAATTCGACACCCTGCTCTCAGTAATAACATAGGGCAAAATTCGACACCCTGCTCTCAGTAATAACATAGGGCAAAATTCGACACCCTGCTCTCAGTAATAACATAGGGCAAAATTCGATACCCTGCTCTCAGTAATTAAATAGGGCAAAATTCGACACCCTGCTCTCAGTAATAACATAGGGCAAAATTCGACACCCTGCTCTCAGTAATAACATAGGGCAAAATTCGACACCCTGCACTCAGTAATAACATAGGGCAAAATTCGACACCCTGCTCTCAGTAATAACATAGGGCAAAATTCGACACCCTGCTCTCAGTAATAACATAGGGCGAAATTCGACACCCTGCTCTCAGTAATAACATAGGGCAAAATTCGACACCCTGCTCTCAGTAATAACATAGGGCAAAATTCGACACCCTGCTCTAAGTAATAACATAGGGCAAAATTCGACACCCTGCTCTCAGTAATAACATAGTGCAAAATTCGACACCCTGCTCTCAGTAATACCATAGGGCAAAATTCGACACCCTGCTCTCAGTAATTAAATAGGGCAAAATTCGACACCCTGCTCTCAGTAATACCATAGGGCAAAATTCGACACCCTGCTCTCAGTAATACCATAGGGCAAAATTCGACACCCTGCTCTCAGTAATACCATAGGGCAAAATTCGACACCCTGCTCTCAGTAATAACATAGGGCAAAATTCGACACCCTGCTCTCAGTAATAACATAGGGCAAAATTCGACACCCTGCTCTCAGTAATTAAATAGGGCAAAATTCAACATCCTGCTCTCAGTAATAACATAGGGCAAAATTCGACACCCTGCTCTCAGTAATTAAATAGGGCAAAATTCAACATCCTGCTCTCAGTAATAACATAGGGCAAAATTCGACACCCTGCTCTCAGTAATTAAATAGGGCAAAATTCAACACCCTGCTGTCAGTAATACCATAGGGCAAAATTCGACACCCTGCTCTCAGTAATTAAATAGGGCAAAATTCGACACCCTGCTCTCAGTAATAACATAGGGCAAAATTCGACACCCTGCTCTCAGTAATACCATAGGGCCAAATTCGACACCCAGCTCTTAGTAATAACATAGGGCGAAATTCGACACCCTGCTCTCAGTAATAGCATAGGGCACACTACAACACCTTGCCCTCAGTAATAACATTGGACACAATACAACACCCTGCTCTCAGTAATAGCAAATGGCACAATTCAACACCCTGCTCGCAGTAATAACATAGGGCACAATACAAAACCCTGCTCTCAGTAATAACACAGGGCACAATACAGCACCCTGCTCTCAGTAATAACATAGGGCACAATACAACACCCTGCTCTCAGTAATAACATAGGGCACAATACAACACCCTGCTCTCAGTAATAACATAGTGCACAATACAACACCCTGCTCTCAGTAACAACATAGGGCACAATACAACACCCTGCCTTCAGTCATAACATAGGGCACAATACAACACCCTGCTCTCAGTAATAACATAGTGCACAATACAACACCCTGCTCTCAGTAACAACATAGGGCACAATACAACACCCTGCTCTCAGTAATAACATAGGGCACAATACAACACCCTGCTCTCAGTAACAACATAGGGCACAATACAACACCCTGCTCTCAGTAATAACATAGTGCACAATACAACACCCTGCTCTCAGTAACAACATAGGGCACAATACAACACCCTGCTCTCAGTAATAACATAGGGCACAATACAACACCCTGCTCTCAGTAACAACATAGGGCACAATACAACACCCTGCTCTCAGTAATAACATAGGACAAACACTTAATAAAATACCAGCCCGGGTATAGGGTGCGAGAAAATATGAGTATATTGTACATATATATGAGTATAATGTATATAGAGCATATCGTATATACAGGGGGGTGCAAAACAATACGTCATGATAAAATCGCCAGATTCCTCATTTCCAAACCACGTGCAATTTACGATAATTGGACTCACAATATATTACAAAACACTTTGTTGTAAACTTTTGTTGACGTATTCATTATTCGTGTCCCTATATATTTTTTAGAATAAATATTTGTGAGTCTTAGTTATATTATCAACCTTTTTTATATTATTATTTTTATGTAGTACAATATACTTATATATGTACAATATCCTCATATTTTTCTCACCTAATACACCAGTTTTCTATTTCATCATGTGCTTGTCCTATGTTATTGCTGAGGGCAGGGTGACGAATTTTGCCCCATGCTATTACTGGAAGAGGCGTAGCTCACTATTAAATAATTATTTTGAGCAAGTTATCGAGCTTTATGGTATTGCAGAGCTGTGGGTTAAATATACCACACAAGTTACTTAAACATATGTATTGTATTGGGAACCGTCGGTCGGGGGTGTTGCGTGACGGGGGTTCAGGCAACACAGCGCGATCAAAACTCAGCGACAACATCCACATTGATCTCTCCAGTGTTGCAGTCGTGCTGTGGTAATGTTATTTTCCAGCTTCATAACCTGAGAGGAGTGAGGGAAGTGCAGGCTGAGGGAATGGAAAACTCTGCTCTCCTGCTTCATCAACATATCCTCTAAATTTGTTATAATAACCAAAGGAAGTGCACAAACTAGATAATAATTCGCTGAAAATAATCATTACTATTTATTAGCAACGTCAGGTGTCTTTCAAAATTTGTATTAAACTAATTTATGTATGTTTGGGGGAATTTTGCTATGTTATTACAATGGGAATCACATTGAACACATTAAATTGGTTGGTCCGTCTCTCTTTCCCGCTCTAAAGGACGCTCAATGACCGTATCTGGGATACGAGCTTCACCAGTGCACAAGTACACGAATATTGAAATCGATGGTACCATTAGGATGGATATATTTGTATGTCATCCACATCTGGAGGATTTGTCTGAACAAAATATCGAATCCTATCATTTTGTGGGGGTCGGGTGCGCTAGTCATCTGATACTGAGTCACTCTTCAACAACCATTTAGTATATATCGGGACATTGATTATGGTGTGACGGTGTTCAATATTTTTATTTAGTTTCCCTTCAAATATTGTTACATTTTTTTGTAGGCTGTAAGTCCTCAGTAATTGTAATACTACTCACGTGTCATTCTTTGTCGATAATCGACCGAAATAGTAAGATTATAATAATTTTGAAAGGGAATTATCCCTTCACGTAAGCGACATATGGAAGGTTCACGACGTAGAGAACATGAAAGACATGTCACTCTGGGTATGGCAGACAAACGTGATCCATGTACATTACATACTCTATAAAACAACTAAGTATAAAAAACATATAAGCTAGGATCGTGTGGCAGCTGTGATTGATGTGGTGAGTTGTGAGTAGCATCAACGTGTTGATACCTGCGATATGAGCTGGAGCTTGGTGTTAAACTCGCCTTCTTTTGTTGAAAAGAAACGTCTGTATTGCAACGGACCGTCTTTACCCCATTCACTACCGTCTAATTATAACGTATAACGAACATTATAACGTATAACTTATAATAACTTTTAACAGATAACTAGAAATGGAATGACATTCCACAGCCGATATCTTATCAGCTGCCTCGGTAGGGGTTGAAGTTGTTCCGGGGTTATATCATGTCCTTATAGGCTCAAGTCTTTGTTTTCTCTACAGGCCGTTGGGTCCAGGGCTGCCAATGAGCTTTTCAACGAAACCCAAGATCATGGTTTTAAAAACCCAAGATCAGGAAATAAAACCCAAGATTCGAAAAAAATATAAAAAATACATCATATATAGTACAATAATACAAGTACTCACGTTTTGTTTGCGAAATTCTTCGACAGCTATACCTTCTTGGATTACATAGAAAAGCTTTGTCCGCTTCATCGACAGCTTTTCGGCTATTTTACTTTCAGAAAATGCAAGCTTACAGACCTCTAAGACCAGGGTCTTCTAAGTTTTCAATGTAAGGGCCACGTTACTTATTTTCCACATCCATGCAGGCCGAAAGTATGAAAAATGAAAACAAACAAATCAGTGCTGGCGATAATCAGCCGTGCGATAATTATGTTTCCAATGACACCACACAGGGATATGTTTGGCGGGCCGGATCATCGGATGAAATTATGTGGCGGGCCGGATGTGGCCCGCGGGCCATAGTTTGCAGACTCCTGCTCTAAAAGGTGGTCAACGTTGGCATAGGGTAGATTATGTTAAAAAATGGTGCAAGCCTTAGCTCACTCTATGCTATTTGATGGCTTTCAGTTGTCTCCTTTTTAAGAAATTAAGAAATGCTTGGGCTTCCTTTAGAAATTGCAAAAAAAATATGTTGAACGGAATCCTTATGCATCGACAACATAGATTTATTTGCATTATTTAAGTATCACTTTATATGCCTTGCAGGAACTGCTGTCCTGCTGAAGCCATCTGCTCAAGCCATCTTTAGACGTTTCACTGAGCCATTCTTCCTTGAAGAACTGAGCATTCCATTTTCTCTCCTTTACTGGCGCAATTTCGTCAGCCACTTTTTCTCATTTAAATGAGTAGAGTTCAGAGAAAGACATTCACCTTAAAATATGAGTACAATTATTGTCGCGCGAATGTAATACTCTTAAATACGACTCTAGGTAAATACCATGGAGTCATCATGGTAAAAACCTGGAAATATTTATTGGCGATTACTACGCGCAGATGAAACTTGGGTGACCGTGTCTGCTTTAGCGTTACCAAGCAGTGGCGTTGCTGCCGGTGATGACATAGGGCACAATACAACACCCTGCTCTCAGTAATAACATAAGGCACAATACAACACACTGCTCTTAGTGATGACATAGGGCACAATACAACACCCTGCCCTCAGTAATAACATAGGGCACAATACAACACCCTGTTCTCAGTAATAATACAGGGCACAATACACACCCTGCTCTCAGTAATAACATAGGGCACAATACAACACCCTGCTCTCAGTAATAACATAGGGCACAATACAACACCCTGTTCTCAGTAATAATACAGGGCACAATACACACCCTGCTCTCAGTAATAACATAGGGCACAATACAACACCCTGCTCTCAGTAATAACATAGGGCACAATACAACACCCTGCTCTCAGTAATAACATAGGGCACAATACACACCCTGCTCTCAGTAATAACATAGGGCACAATACAACACCCTGCCCTCAGTAATAACATAGGGCACAATACAACACCCTGCCCTCAGTAATAACATAGGGCACAATACAACACCCTGTTCTCAGTAATAATACAGGGCACAATACACACCCTGCTCTCAGTAATAACATAGGGCACAATACAACACCCTGCTCTCAGTAATAACATAGGGCACAATACAACACCCTGCTCTCAGTAATAACATAGGGCACAATACAACACCCTGCTCTCAGTAATAACATAGGGCACAATACAACACCCTGCTCTCAGTAATAACATAGGGCACAATACACACCCTGCTCTCAGTAATAACATAGGGCACAATACAACACCCTGCTCTCAGTAATAACATAGGGCACAATACAACACCCTGCCCTCAGTAATAACATAGGGCACAATACAACACCCTGTTCTCAGTAATAATACAGGGCACAATACACACCCTGCTCTCAGTAATAACATAGGGCACAATACAACACCCTGCTCTCAGTAATAACATAGGGCACAATACAACACCCTGCTCTCAGTAATAACATAGGGCACAATACAACACCCAGCTCTCAGTGATGACATAGGGCAAAATTCAACACCCTGCCTTCAGTTATAACATAGGGCAATATTCAACACCCTATTTTCAGTGTTAACATAGGGCAAAGTTCAAGACCCAGCCTTCAGTTATAACATAGGGCAAAATTCAACGCCCCGCTTTCAGTAATAACATAGGACACAATTCAACACAGCTTTCAACAACAACACGCTGCACATCAGAACATGCAACACGTGCGTTACACACAACACACAACCCCACGCCTCTAGCAACACGGAACGAATACGAAGGCAAAATTCGTTTTACTTTGAGCGGCCCGCGCCTGCTGTGGGAAGACGCGCTGCGTTCAGCCGCTCTCACAGAGCGAAGGGCGAGAGAGACTGCGTTCCGTCCACAGTGAACGCTGCAAGTACTTGTAGAACGCTACTAACTCTACACAACTGTGCTCAAATGACGCGCCATACGACGGTGTAGTGTCTAAATATCTGTACAAATGTGTGGTGGGTTCCATAACTTGTTGTTCTGGATGTAGATTGATCAGAGAATTACGACATGAATGGGATCCTTGAGTTCTGCGTGATTTGTTCTGTAGTATTGGTGGCGATATTTGCTCTGGACTGTTGCGTGTGTGGGCTTGGTGGAGGTAGACGATACTCCAGGGCAAATATCGTCAATACTGCAGAAAAAACACGCAAAACCTAAGGATTCTATTCATGTCTATACAGACCATCAATCTACATCTAGATCAACAAGTTATGTAATCCACCATACATTTGTACAGATATTTAGACAGATGATATTGCGGCTCGTGGGAAATCAGAATGGAGGGACTGTGTGACTGCTTGCTTCCCCCATCGGTAAAATAATAACAATAAATGAGGTTTAACATAAAATATAAAAAAGTATATGAACACAAGTTTTATATAGACATAAACTCACGGTTCATCGTTTTCAACAGGTGTGGGAGGAACATTACTCGAAAATGAAATGAGCTCTTCGGTGTAGCGAAATGGTTGATGACTCGTTCATTGGAATTCTTTATTTCTATCACCATAGTGCTTCCTTTCACCATAGAGGGTTGGCAATTGAAAACAAACATCAAACAACGGCATCTACGGGTGCTTCATTTCCAATTTCAAGCCTGCTACATATCACCTTGTACATTGGATTTTCAAATGCCTTATAACAAACACCAAGACGCCATAATGCTTTCCCCCGGTCAAGACCGGTTCCCATTTCAGACACCTGGGTAGAGTTGGGTATTGTGCTTGAAATTCTTCTCCTATACCCAGCAGATAAAATCGCCATCCAGCGCCGGGAAAGAGTCCCAAAATTGCCAATAGGTGGAGTTGGAGTCACAAAATTGCCAATAGCTGGATTTGGAGTCACAAATTCATTCCTCCGACCCCGCAACCCTGCTCGTGACATTTCAGTTTTGATATACATCTCCAGCTTAGTTATTTTATGAACATTTGGAGTAATAGGAAATCTATTTTGTATACCATGCACTGCAACATACCTAATGTATACAAGAACAAATATATGAGGGAAAGGGAATCATATTTCTCGTACAATGCTGACGTATACATTTCACATACAATCTAATGTTATCTTTACAAAATATGAGCAGTAACATACATCAATAGTTTACAACATGATTCATCTACGGAAACTTACATCCGACGAATACTTTCAAAATTATGTAGGCCTATAATTTTTATTGTAAGTATTTATATGTTAAGTATTTTTTGATGTTCATCTATACATTATAATATACTCATATTTTTTTGTACATGATTGTTTGGATGGTATTTCATACTGTACTTGCACATTGTTATTACTGACAGCAGGGTGTTGAATTTATCCAAATTTTTGTACTGTAAACAGGACGTTGAATTTTGCCCGATGTTTTTATTGAAAGCGGAGTGTTGAATTTGCCCTGCGTTATTTCTGGAAACAACGCGTGACCCGAGTATGGTAACCGACAGACAAACTAACGCGATTACGAGATTCATCACCAAATAAAACTCATTTACTCCACTGCGCTGAATATAATGTAAAATATATTACTTGTACTATCAGGAGACTGATAGCCCTAGACAATACTACAATATAATCAATTTCCAAATGAAATGAACTAAGTTATGATAATCCTCTTCCTTATCAAGTCGCAATATGACGTAGGATGTTTCAATGAACGTAGGATCGACAATGTTTCAATTAAATGAATGTTCCTAAAATAACTCTAGGTTTGTTGAGACATGGCTCTTTGTTAAATAATTGTTATCAGCAAATTATCAAGTCATTCTTGCAGTGAACAGCTATAGAGCTTTAGAGGAAATATACGACACAAGTTACTTAAAAATATGTATTAGGAACCGTCGGTCGGGGGTGTTGCGTGACGGGGGTTCATGCCAGGGTTGCGGAGTCGGAAAAACAAATTTGCGACTCCGACTCCACCTTTCCAGAATTTTGTGACTCCAACGCCGAATAAATCTATTCACAACTTTTTGACTCCAACTCCACCTATGCACAATTAATAAGATGAATATTTTATTTTCTTCATGGGTGCAAGTCTTGCAACCTGTACATATGCTTATTATATTCTTTATTTAGGATCGTCTGTTTAAATTTGCTACAGAATTTTAAAAGTGAATATGAGATATGAGCAATATGAGTTGGGCCTTGAAATATGACTTTTCTTCTTTTGTTGAAAAGAAATATTTTCTGCATTGTAACCGACCATATTTACCCCATTCACTACCGTCCAATTTTCAGCCCCTAATCCATTTTTGTCCTCATTAAATCTTAGGTTTTCATTCCCACAATATCGGATGCAACATTTCTCCAAAATTTCATGTGACCCACTCTCATTTGGATGTTCTTGCCTAGAACCTCGGTGATGTGAGTGGTGAACATGGCGAGAGATTCCATCGGGATATTTCAGTGATGGAGCAGCGATGCAAAGGAGAATGGAACCCTGGCGTGTTGGCAGACTGCTGCTGGAATGTAAACAGAGAAGATCGCACTCCACACAGCAGGCTTGGGAGGACAAGTGTTGTTTGAACTGACAGGGGTGTTTGTCATTCATATCCAATAATGATATTGATGTATAGTTTAGGATACAAAGAAATAACACATAATCTGGAAAAATTACGGTCAGATTCTGAATTAAAACATTTTTTTAAACTCAGAAACAGGTTTAACGTACGTGATACATACTTTCTACGAAGAAATTTGTTGCTGAGTTATAAGTTAGTTTCTGCCTCTCTTACCACAACAAAGATGATCAACAAGAGGCAGGATGGAGGCAACATCTGGTGTAGAGTGGAGGGAACGCGGAAATAATGCACAAGGTTCGTTAATGCACAGGATCACATGTACATAGAATAGGAAAGTTGAAAAAGGATAAACAAAGATATGAACAGAAAAAAGGAATAGTTGCTGAAAATCGGACTCCAGTGAACGGGGTAAAGATGGTCCGTTATAATACAGACGTTTCTTTTCAACAAAAGAAGGCAAGTCTAACACCAAGCTCCGGCTCATATCGCAGGTATCAACACGTTGATGCTACTCACAACTCACCACATCAATCACATCTGCCACACGATCGTAGCTTACATATTTTCTATACCAAGTTGTTGTTTGGCGTATGTAATGTACATGGATAACGATTATCTGCCATACTCTGAGTTACCTGTCTTTCATGAACATCACTATGTAGTGAAGCATCCTTACGACCCTAACGTGTATGTATAATACTCTTTCAGAATGTTAGAATTGTTATACACCTTTCTAGTGAGTGTCACGACGTGAATACACAGAATGACACGAAGATATTACAAAAACTGAGGACTTACATAAAAAACAATGTTTTAACGGTAACTGATTAAAATATCAGACACCGTCACATAATGAGCTTCCCTCGAGTAACTTTAGGACTGTTGAAGCGGGGCTCAATATTAGATGACTAGCGTACACGATCCCCCAAAAATGATGGGATTCGATGCTTTGTTCACACAATCTTTCCGAAGTGGATGACAAACAATAATATCCATCCTAATATTACCTTCGATTACAATATTCGTGTACTTGTGCACTAGTGAAGCTCGTATCACAGATACGGCCATTAAGCATCCCTCAGAGCGTGGAAGAGAGACGGACCAACCAATTTAATGTGTTCATTGAGAAACCCATTGCAATAACATAACAAAAATACCATAAAAAATACATGAATTAGTTTAATAAAAATTTTAAAAGACACCTGACTGTTTTAATAAATAGTAATGATTATTTTCAGCGAATTATCATCAAGTTAGTGCACCTCCCTTGGTTAGTATAACAAATTTAGAGGATATGTTGATGAAAAAGAAAGCTAAGTCTTCCTTCAGCATGCACTTCCCTCACTCCTCTCAGGTTATGAAGCTGGAAAATAACATTGCCACAGCACGACTGTAACACTGGAGAAACCAATGTGGATGTTGTCGCTGAGTTTTGACTCGCACTGTGTTGCCTGATCCCCCGTCATGCAACACCCCCAGCACACGGTTCTCAATACATATGTTTAAGTAACTTGTGTCGTATATTTCCCCATAGCTCCGTAGTTCTGCGCTGCAATGATTTGTTGGTAATTTACTGAATATAACTCTTTACTAGCGAGCCACGCTTCAAGAATCCTAAAGTCATTCTATGAAAGTGCATTTTGGTGTGGCGGATAGATTACTTCAATTGAGTCACCCTTCTTTAAATGATTTGTCGTGCGTCAACTTCATTGCAGTAGTCAATGTGAAACTAACTCGCAATTAATGTATCTAGGGACAGTACTTTGAGGTCGGAAAAAAAATAAAAGTTAAATATTGAAAGACATCAGACCTGGAGAGAGGTGGGGGATGTACGTAGAGAAAGGTAAACGCGGTCGTGCTGTCTGTCAAGCCGTCAGAGTACCAGTTGGGCGGTGACTTACATAAATGTCGCGCGAATGTAATACTCTTAAATACGACTCTAGGTAAATACCATGAAGCTATCATGCTAAAACCTGGAAATGTTTATTGGAGATTACCACGCGCAAATGAAACTTGGGTGACCGTGTCTGCTTGAGCGTTACCATGCGCTGGCGTTGTTGTCAGTGATGACATAGGGCACAATACAACCCCCTGCTCTCAGTAATAACATAGGGCACAATACAACACCCTGCCTTCAGTAACAACATAGGGCCCCACAATACAACACCCTGCTCTCATTAATAACATAGGACACAATTCAACACATGTTTCAACAACAACACGCTGCACATCTGAACATGCAACACGTGCGTTACACACAACACACAACCCCACGCCTCTAGCAACACGGAACGAACACGAAGGCAAAATTCGTTCTACTTTGAGCGGCCCGCGCCTGCTGTGGGAAGACGCGCTGCGTTCAACCGCCCTCACAGAGCGAAGGGCGAGAGAGACTGCGTTCCGTCCACAGTGAACGCTGCAAGTACGTGTAGAACGCTACTAACTCTACACAATTGTGCTCAAATGACGCGCCACACGACGGTGTTGTGTCTAAATATCTGTACAAATGTGTGGTGGGTTCCATAACTTGTTGGTCTGGATGTAGATTGATCAGAGAATTACGACAAGAATGGGATCCTTGAGTTCTGCGTGATTTGTCCTGTAGTATTGGTGGCGATATTTGCCCTGGACTGTTGCGTGTGAGGGCTTGGTGGAGGTAGACGATATTCCAGGGCAAGTATCGTCAATACTGCAGAAAAAAAACATGCAAAACCGAAGGATTCTATTCTTGTTTATCCAGATCATTTATCTATATCAGTGGTTCTTAACCTTGTTGGAGGTACTGAACCCCACAATTTCCATAGATGCATTCATCGAACTCTTCGTAGTTGGAAAAATAAAATGTATTTTTTTCTTCAAATTCAAAACATGTATACAACTACATATATACTGTATTAGTGCACAAACTGTACCATGCAGAACCCAGGGGTTCGCCTCACTGAACTCCTGGGGTTCGATTGAACCCAGGTTAAGAACCACTGATCTACATCTAGATCAACAAGTTGTGTAATCCACCATACATTTATAAAGATATTTAGACAGATGACATGGCGGCTCGTGGGAAACCAGAATAGAGGCACTGTGTGACTGCTTGCTTCCCCCAACAGTAAAGTAATAACAATGTGCATGCGCGCTTACTCTCGCCTCCCTACCCTGCGCCTCAGAGGCTTTATAAGCGATGAGCATGTTTTCTCTATGCTCAATCGATCACGTACCCCGCCTGTACCGGACCTGCTACGGACCAATAAAGTGTACTCCCCTAGATGACCTCCTGCGTTTCATTGGCCCGCATATTAAGTTGGAGTTGGAGTCACAAAATTGCCAATAGGTGGAGTTGGAGTCACAAAATTATCAGTATGTGGAGTTGGAGTCACAAAATTACAAATAGGTGGAGTTGGAGTCACAAAATTACCAATAGGTGGAGTTGGAGTCACAAAATTACCAATAGGTGGAGTTGGAGCCACAAAATTACCAACAGGTGGAGTTGGAGTCACAAAATTACCAATAGGTGGAGTTGGAGTCACAAAATTACCAATAGGTGGAGTTGGAGTATACAAGTTGGAGTCACAGTATAGTTGGAGTTGGATTCACAAAATTGCCAATAGGTGGAGTTGGAGTCACAAATTCATGCCTCCGACTTCGCAATCCTGCTCGTGACATATCAGTTTTGATATACATCTCCAGCTTAGTTATTTTACGAATGTTTGGAATTATAGGAAACCTATTTTGCAACATACCTAATGTATACGACAACATAGATAGGATTTAAATAGCAGCATATTTTGTAAACAATGCCAACGCGTATACTTCACCTACAGTGTAATGTAATTTTCACGAAACTTTTGCAGTAATGTATATGAATATCATGCAATAAGTTTAACTTATGAAAACTTTTATACGGCGAATAACTTAGAATAAATGTTCATATTTTTTATTATATGTACTCGTATATTAAGAATTTTTCAATATGCTCATATAGATATATGAGCGTAATAAAATTTGTGTATATATATACAATATGCAGGTACTTTTCGACATAATTGTTGGACTGTTGCATTTTGCCCTGTTATTGCTGGAAACTCCGTGTCGTGATCCGTACTTTGTCACCATCAAGCAAACAAATACGATTACCAGTATTAACTATAAATTAAACAATACACTAGTTTGAGTGACGATGTGACTTGCAAAACACCATCGTTGGACAACAGTTATTGCATTCGTACATGAGTGTAGTTATAATACTCCTTCATTCCCTCGAACAGGGCCTTTCCCTTGCTGGGTAACATGCGTCGTTATTTTCAGTCTATTGACTGATTAAAATTTATTTATACACTAAGATTAATTAACCAAGCGGTTATTGTTGAGACCATTTCAAATTAATTAGGCCTAATGTTTGAATTGTAACCCGTCACGCAGTAAATTTTTTTAGAGAGACTCCTTTAAAATGAACAACACCGCAACACATGCATAAATGATCCTAGAACTTACGGATTGTTGATGTGTGTCTCACTATTGAGTAATTCTTTTCAGAAAATTTTCAAATAATTTTTACAGCGCACAACTGTGCAGCTGTGGGGAAATGTACGATACAAGTTACTTAAACATATGTATTGTATTGGGAACCGTCGGTCGGGGGTGTTGCGTGACGGGGGTTCAGGCAACACAGCGCGAGTCAAAACTCAGCGACAACATCCACATTGATCTCTCCAGTCTTACAGTCGTGCTGTGGCAATGTTATTTTCCAGCTTCGCAACCTGAGAGGAGTGAGGGAAGTGCATGCTGAAGGAATGAAGGGCTTTGCTCTCTTGCTTCATCAATATATCCTCAAGATTTGTTACATTAACCGTAGGAGGTGCAAAACTCAATGATGATTCGCTGAAAATAATCATTTCAGTTTATTAAAAACATCAGGTGTCTTTTGAAATTTGTGTTAAACTAATTCATGTACTTTTTGCTGAATTTTTGCTATGCTATTGCAATGGGAATCACATTGAACACATTAAATTGGTTGGTCTGTCTCTCTTCCACGCTCTTAGGGATGCTTAATGGCCGTATCTGTGATACGAGCTTCACCAGTGCACAAATACACGAATATTGTAATCGAAGGTTCTATTAGGATGGATATATTTGTTTATCATCCACATCTAGAGGTTTTTTTTGATCAAAATATCGAATCTCATCATTTTTTGGGGTCGTGCACACTAGTCATCTAATATTGAGCCACGCTTCAACAGTCCTCAAGTTATTCTCGGGACGCTCATTAGGTGACGGTCTCCAATATTTGTACTTAGTTACTGTTCGAACATTGTTTATTTTTGTTACATGTAAGTCCTCAGTTTTTGTGATACTTTCTTGTCATTCTAGCGTTAAACTTAGAGAAATTAAAAAATTTATAAAATATTTAGAAAATATTCAATTCCTTCAAGTAAAGAACGGTTATTTATTTGAGTTAACAAAACCGTAAGACAGGGGTAAATTTAGTATGGAGTACTTGAGAGAGACGGTGATGCATGTAGGTCATATAGTCCATCTCATTACTTAGTGTAGCGAACACATCCCTATTGAAAATCGAGGACGGTGCACCGGTGGAATATGAGTGGAAACATGGGCGATTTGAGGTTGGTTTATCGTCTATTTAAGGGTCAAATGTCCAGTCTCCGCGACCATACTGCGCCCTCAATACGTCCATACTGCGACCAACTTTGGTCGGTGAACAGCTTCAAATCAACCTCAAATCACCTCTAAAACCAACTTAGGCCGGTGAATGGTTTCAAATCAACCTCAACTCAACTCTGCATCCAATGAATCGCTCGCTTCGCAACCTTAATCAACTCCAAATCACGGGTGGCCACCTCTACGCAATCGCTTAAAAAACGCTCCCAGCTGCCAGTGTGTGACGTCACGAGCATATATACATATGGTTGTGACGTCATACACTGGCAGCTGGGAGCGTTTCTTATCCATCGTACAGAGATCACCTGTGATTCTGATTTTGCTAGGGTGAAGAAGCAACAATATTAACATACCATGCTAACCGCACACCAATATTAAATATCATCTACCTTTATTTAGGATATATGAATCAATTGCGCAACCTTAACCAATACATTCACGTAGATATTTGGTAGCAACGATCAGATATTTGGTATAACCACCCCCACCCACACACGCACACACACACACACACACACACACAAATATGTACCTGAACACATTGTTGATCACCTTCAAGAACGTCCTTCAATTCAGAGGTTGCTGAAGACGGACGAGGCACATTCAGGTTTGGTTTCCACATTTTGTTGCTTTTGCATTGCCTTCACTACCAGCCCCACCACAACGATGAATCGTCATAAATATCAATTGACCGAGGTGGTGAAGCTAATAGTTGGGCCATCTCTCGTTCCTCGTCAACAAGAAGAATCGCCATCTTCCCCAGAAGTCACAGGTTCGAACTCAAATACAAGCGAAATTTTAGAAGAAAACGACTCTTTGTGCGTTCCAGCGTCATTTTCTTATGAAGCTTCCGTTAGAGTAGCCAATGCAGCATCCAACCGTCTTTCTTTTTGGCCGTTGCACATAAATGTAAATGGCTGTCTTTTTTTGAAATTCGGATCGAAACATTAAAAAATATTTATAAAATCCTGCCATAAAATTATTGATGAAGCGATGTATTGGTATCGGCCATTTTTACTGGTGTTGGTAAAATCCGGCCGATACTTTCCAATAACGCGTATTTTACCATAAAAATGAAGGTCATAAATCATGAAAGTAAAAGTATGATCAATTAAAGAGCCGATTCATACCTAATAAATTAGTTAGCTAACTGTTGAATTACAGTGTTTAATAAGGCCCGCTAACTGAATTTACTTCTTCGACTTCCCGATGAGGCACGTACGGTCAGTAAGTGAAAGCTATGTAACATGAATAGTTGAAAACAGAAGCGACATAAAATTATTATACTTAAACAACAAAACAGGCGAACCAAAATCAAACCAATTATGTAAATAAAG
Organism: Morinoia aosen; assembly: GCA_030386875.1. NCBI lineage: Eukaryota > Metazoa > Arthropoda > Malacostraca > Amphipoda > Talitridae > Morinoia > Morinoia aosen. The sequence continues at coordinate 28,219,814 of CM059580.1, read as the reverse complement.
GTGAAGGTGTATTTTAAAATTTGGAAATTTAATGCAGAAAAAGCTGAAAATTCGATTTTTATTTATCTTGTAAATCGTCAAATAATGCAAAGCGAATATTTTTATTTTAATTTAGTATATGAATCCCCGTACACTAGGAATATTTCATTTTTCTTTAATTTACGATGCTGAAAAATTCACGAACAATCTTATAGTTAGTTGCGCGTGTTTGGATCTTTTTGGTTTCGGGGCCTATCGAATATTAATGTTTTCTTTTTGCCGAAGTATGTATTTTGGTGTGGAAAATACAAACATGCTAACTATTTTGTGGAAAAATTATTGTTTTGGTCCACTTTTGAAACTACACCTTTTTCACTTCAAATTAATCTAAGTCAAGTTCAAATTAATACGAGTCAAGTTCAAATTAATCCGAGTCAAGTTCAAATTAATCCTAGTCAAGTTCAAATTAATCCTAGTCAAGTTCAAATTAATCCAAGTCAAGTTCAAATTGATCCAATTTAAGTTCAATTTAATCCAAGTCGAGTTCAATTTAATCCAAGTCAAGTTCAATTTAATCCAAGTCAAGTTCAAATTAATCAGAGTCAAGTTACCGATAATTTTACAATTTTATTAAAATAAAATCATTATAAGCCCAACATGAGTAATGTAATAAAATTATTAACTAATGTATCTAATAATATAACAATATTAACAATAAAGTTTTCGAAGGAATAATAGAACTGCTCTAGCTTTGTTAACTATACTGTTACAATAAAATAACGAAATGAAATCCTTGCAATAGATGTTTCAAACCGTATTGCAAAAGAATGTAGACCAGTTGTAATAGCAAATGTTTTCAAAAGTAGACCGAAACAATAATTTCTCCGCAATATGGTTATCATTTTAATGTTTTTCACACCAAAATACATACTTTGAAGAAAAGAAAACATTAAAATTCGATAGGATCCGAAACCGGAGAGATGCGCTAACACGCAACCAACTATAAGATTGTTCGTGATTTTTTTCAAACATCTTAAAATAGAATAAAAATGCAAGATTTTTGATGAACGGTGATTTACATGCTAAATTGAAATAAAATAATTAGCTTTGTAACATTTTACGACCTACAAGCTCAATTAAAATAGAATTTTCAGTTATTTTTATGTTGAATTTATAAAAACTTTGAAATGCACTTTCAACTATATATAATAGGTTTAATTTTTGTTAGCTAAAAATGTTTTAGTTGTAAAAGTATCATAATTTTATGTCCCCACTGTGTTCAACTATTTATGCCACAAAGTTTTGACACAGACTGTCCGTGACATCGGGAATTCAACGTAATAAATTCACTTAGCGGGCCTGATTAAACGATGTAATTCAACATTTAGCTAATTTACTTGGTATGAATAGGCTCTTTAGTTGATTATACTTTTCTTTTAACGAATTATGACCTCATTTTCACGATAAAGTACGTATTATTGGAAAGTATCGATGAAATATCGGCCAGATTTTGCCGCTACCGATATATCTGTACATCACTAGCCCACGATCACGCAACGTTTGCTAGTAGGAAGCTCCTCAATTCAAAATATAATTCAACTCTAACTCATCAATAATGCTAATGTTCATCAGGTGATTAAGGAGTTTTATTCGGTTAGTATTTACTTTAATGCGTTCACGGAAATCACGACCTCTGTTTTAAAGAATCACTAAAAGAGCTCATATAAGAACGCTTTACACGAATGACATTTTGCTCGCTGAAACGTAATTTGCAAGCTATAACATGAATTACGTTCAGTTTAAAGTAGCATTATATATTCGGCTGCATCGTACCTGGATTCTTGAAATACGCCCAGTATTTTGGCGGTAACCATCAGTGTCAGTATGGCTAAGTTAAGTTATTTTAGGTTAGTTTATTCAGCTAATCTAACGTTATCTAATCTAATTTACCCAGCATCACGTCATGCTGTATTACATCATATTCACGTGTCCGTTTCTCCGCTTTTATGTACAAAGTTCCTATAACTTCACAGGTTAATAACTTAAAAATTATGCATCAGTGAGCAAAATATCATTCATTTAAAACGTTCTTAAATGTATTCCTTTGGAGATTTTTTGAAAGAGAATTCTTAATTTCCGCGAACGAATTTAAGTAAATATTGATGTTTTCTTCTTTAAACATCGTTATTCCGTAATTTTATAACGCAGCTCGTCAGATATTTATGAAGTTTAATTTTCTTACCAATAAATTGAAAACTAGTGACGTACAGATAATAGAAAAAGGCCGATACCGAAACTATCGGTATACATCTAAATTGAAAATATTGCAAATTGTTTCTTGTCAAAGGTTTCTCAAGTGGAATTATACTGCAACTTAGAAGTTTGAAGCTAAATTGTGTTAACACTTACTGTGAAATAAGAATGGAATTAATAGTGAATAAACAAATCATTCCTATTCATTACAATTCATTCACACTAAAAAATTATTCAGACGACAAGGTTGAAGGCACTTGTTGTCTCAATCGTCACCTTCATCAGGCGCTTGACAACGTGCCATACCGGCATAACGACTTCAATGGAATAAGAAACTCACTTGAGAGCGAACACCTTATACCTTTTCAGAGCAAAAATTTTTTCAAAAATAAGATACACTCTAACGTACTACACACTTGCACTGAAATACATTTTGACATTGCTTGAAACTTATTAAATGAGTCAGAAACCAGCACCACATCTGAGACGCACAACTGTCACAGCATAATTCAAATGACTGCCGCCGCCCGGTCGCCGGGAAACTTCGAAAGAGCTTGAAATCTTGCCGACTAGCGCGAGCAGTGTTGCCATCTCTAACTCGAGTGCAGATAAAATTTTCGGCTTAGATGAATAACAGGATAGTATTATTTTATGAAAACTGTAATAAATGATTAAATTGGCATTTAAATACCTTATTACATTATAAATATCCGCAAGTTAAAGTTTTAGGTAAATTTAACAATTTTTTAGCTGACAGCTTTGACTAGCATGTATTCCTCGGCAGCTACCAACTGTAATTTTCATGGCAAATGAATTTTGCTGTCTGAGAGTGCTCAAGAATGTTGGCATGTACGATTTTCCATAAGAATGTTTTTTATCTTTCATTTGAGAGTAATTTGAACTCGATAGGTGAATCATTTCAAAAGTTACGAGTGGTAGACTGAAATCTAAAGTTGCACTCAAGAAATTCTAAAGAAATTTCTGTAGTTTCCAGAAGACCGTTTCCATACTGTCTCCTCTGCAGCCTGACAGTATCATGTGCTATGAAAAGTTAAACTTTTTAAGCTATTAGTGTCTTAAAAATTTATAATTATCGGCTTATTCAATGTATTCATCGTATTTTGACTTTTATCGTAGGTATCTCTCACTATTTCGAGACGGCATCTAAATAATAAACCGATGAACAGTTATTCTCTTATTAAACTATTGCATTTCTTTTAATATTGTTATCATTGGCACAACTTACTTCTGTTTGTAGGCTATTACGTGTCGTTTTTAATCCACGTATTCTTTAAGATTTTTGTGTATAATGGATCTTTCCAAATTGTGCGAGCATTGAATTAATTTTCGATTTATCTGCAAGCCTTTTTTAAAATGAGCCAAGAGCTTGAAACGTTCATATGAATTCGTTTTTAAAATGGATCTTCTCTATCGCCTGCTTTACGGACTGTTTTTTCTTGTATGAGATTCGCACATATAATTGTTCTGCCAATTATACATATTTTATTAGGCTTGATTGAAATAAAACATCCCCTCAGGGGGATACAACTATTGTATCTGTGGGAATTAGCGCTCCCAGGGGAAAAATGTGAGGGCCCGAGCTGAGAGTTAGGTAGGGCTTCTTTTTGTTGAAATAAAATGATTTTGTTGGGTTAAGGACCACCTTTTTTCGATTCACTACTGCATGGTTTTTCAGCACCTCGGACTTTTTTCCTCAACTTTTATCTTATTTCATGAACTTCTTTCTCATCTTACTCTCGTATTCTGCTTAGATTCCTCATTCTCTTATCTCCATACTGAATGGTGCCTTCCTCCTTCCTCTCTTCGATACGCTCTATTTTTTTAGCGGTTAGGGAGGCTTTAACAAACTTATAATCTAATCTGGAATAAAACATCCTATTCATAGAGGCCTGATTATTTTAATTTTTATCTCAGTGTGAAAGGTTTTATAATTAGTAAAGCAAAAATGCAAAATTTCAGAATAGCTTTTTATATTTCTTTCATTATTATTTTATTCATTTCATTTCAAAATTAAGAGGTTATTTAACATAGATTAATTTTAGTTGCTTGAGGGCATCAGAAACAAGTGTCAGAAAAACACGGTATCAGCGATTCTGAGCCAGATGGCCGTCCTTGGCCAAGTCAACCTCGAATCGCTACTAGATGCCGCGAATTAAAGACGGTGTATGGACGGGAGGCCACGGATGGCAGTACCGATCATAGCATGCTCGTAAATTGGGCGGTGTACCGTTGTTTTATCGGTCGGATGGCCGAATGACCAATAAATCGCGGATAATAAGCCCTGTCAACCATATTCCACCGGTGCACCGTCCTCGATTTTCAATAGGGATCGGCGAGGACTGTGTGGCGGCTGTGATTGATGTGGTAAGTTGTGAGTAGCATCAACGTGTTGAAACCTGCAATATGAGCTGGTGCTTGATGTTAGACTTGCCTTCTTTTGTTGAGAAGAAACGTCTGTGTTGTAACGGACCATCTTTGCCCCATTCACAACCGTTCAAAATTTTTCACCTATTCCTTTTTTCTCTTTATATCCTGCATTTTCCTTCCTCAACTTCCTATTCTATGTACTGGGGATCCTGTGCATTACAACCAACCTTGTGCATTATTTCCGCGTTCCCTCAACTCTACCCGAAATGTTGCCTCCATCCTACCTCGTAATGATTATCTGCGTTGTGGTACGGGAAGCTGAAACCGACTTATAACTCTGCAACAAATTGCGCGTAAAAAGTACGTATTACGAATAACATGTTATGGGGTCAAAAAAACGTTCTCATTCAGATGCTGGCCGTAATTTCTCCCCATTAGGTATGATTTTTTGGATCATAAACTACATATTGTTATTTATCGATATGAACTTGAACTTGAACTTGAACTTGAGGGCTGACAGCGTCGGGGCCTTTGTAACAGACTACAATTCCCTCCACAATTTGCACACAGAGAGTTCAGCGCCTGATACCAGACTTGTCCACTAAATTACTCAGGATCTACCAATTCTTGTCACAAGCTGCCATTGGACAGCATCACTGGGATAACCAGTGTGTCAAGACACCATCCCCAGGCATATTGAGTCATTACTGCCCACTCTACCTGACTGGCTCATTCCAGTCACTGTCTCTTACTCCAGGCACGCACCAGAAACATTTTCATTGCTTCATTGATGCTCAAATTACACTCCTGATCCAATCCAGCAAGACAGCTCATACCGCAATCATCTTCAGCGCATCTGGCATACCACTCATTCTCTCCATACTGCTCAACCACCACATTCATAAAACTCTCTCTCTTGCTCATACTTACTACATTCCAGCACAAAATGCTCAATTGTTTCCTTCACTCCACTATTACACTGCCTACATAACCTGTTATTATTCTCATTCCACCTCCATGAACGTCTGTTCACACTCAATGACTTACATCTCACAGCAAACAAGAGTTGACTTCCAAAACTACCATCATAGAACATCTCACACTTAGGTCCTTCTTTTTTCACATACCAGTTAAGTGTAGGCTTCTGCATCATGCTAAGCTTCCACTTATTCAATCCATACTCTTTTGTTTGCCTCTCAATGTCTTTTTTCCACCTCTTGCAGTCCCACTCAGGCCCTACACCTCCAACATTTATTAAACTCCAGTCATCCACAGGTCTCCCAATTCTAAACTGAAAAATCTTTTGCATACTAAGTTTCCTTGCATGCCCCCAACACACTTTCTCCCAATAGCTTACACTCCGATTCCATTCAAAAATTCGCTTTACCCATCTGCTATTCTGCATTCTTTCAATTCTCCCCTTATAATTCAGCACTGCTTTCATCATTCTTTCTGAAAATAGGCTCCACCCTAGGTCACCTCTAATGGCTTCTGTAGGTTCCCAATATATGAATGTCAAACACCCGTGTCAGTTCAAACAACACTCGTCCTCCCAAGCCTGTTGTGTGGAGTGCGATCTTCTCTGTTTACATTCCAGCAGTAGTCTGCCAACACGCCAGGGTTCCATTCTCCTTTGCATCGTTGCTCCATCACTGAAATATCCCGATGGAATCTCTCGCCATGTTCCCCACTCACATCGCCGAGATTCTAAGCAAAAACATACAAATGAGAGTGGATCACATGAACTTTTAGAGACATGTTGCATCCTATAGTATAGGAAAACAACAGATTCCTAGAGAAGATAAATACGATGTGTTGTTGAATGTGTTGAAAATAGGACGGTAGTTAATGGGGTAAAGATGGTCCGTTACAATACAGAAAACATTTCTATTCAACAAACGAAGGTAAGTCAAATTTCAAGCCCTAGCTCATAATACTCATATCTCATATTGAGTTTTAACATTCTGTAGCAAATTTAAAAAGACGATCGTAAATAAAGAATAAAATAAATATATGTAGCTACAGGTTGCACGACCTGCACCCATGAAGAAAGTAAAATATTCATCTTATAAATTGTGCATAGGTGGAGTTAGAGTCACAAAGTTGTGATTAGGTGGAAACGGTGTTGGAGTCGCAAAATTCTGGAAAGGTGGAGTCGGAGTCGCAAATTTGTTCCTCCGACTCCGCAACCCTGGCCTGAACCCCCCGTCACGCAACACCCCCGACCGACGGTTCCCAATACATATGTTTAAGTAACTTGTGTCGTATATTTCCCCCATAGTTCCATAGCAGTAATTTTCAATAATTACATTATAATTTGCTGACAACAGTTCTTTAATAATGAGCCATGTCTCAAACTCTCAACAAACCTAGAGTTATTTTAGGAACATTAATTTGAATGTAACTCTGTCAATTTCTTTTACATTAGTCATTCCTCAACATCTATTCGATGGACTTGTTTTTTAACACATCAGTCAATATGGAATGGACCTAATAAAAACTGTTGCCAGCCTTGTAACTAAATAGTTCGTTTTCTGAAAGTTTGGTTAGTAGGGAGACCAGGTTGTGTGAGATGGTGTATATGTACAAATGTTGGAGAGCGTCATAATATAGCACGGTAGTTCAGTATTATGGGTCACCCTATAGTAGGGCTGGCAATGCTTGGGTATTTGCGATGTGCCTTGGGTTCTTGGGCTGTTTGTTTATGAATAGATTGATAATCTTGTGTTTTGAGCTACATATTTCAATCATAGTGCACGGAAATTTTTCAAAGTCAAATTATTGCGTACAAATGACTATATTTTGTTACGCCTGAAGGTTTCGTTACACGTTTGAAATACATTGCATGCCCGTCACAGCCTCTACGCGCTGCCGGCTCGTTTTAGCGCATGAGCGCGTTGCACACTCGTCACAAATGACGATCTGTTAAACGGGCGCTTTTGCTTCATAAAGTGTTACGATCCTCCTTTTTCAGGATCGAACGAAGTGATTAAATTTTTCTTTTTGGGTAAATCGTTCAAATGAAATAAATCTCTTTTCTCAATCTCAGTGAAATCTCATGGTCGGCATCCTAATTAAGGCGCAACTATAGCAGGCATTGAAACACACGTTATATGTGGCCACACAATTTACTGTTATAAGCGGATATCACCAATATATCGGGGATTGATTAAAGCCCGCAAACATTGACAGCTACAAAGAGGTAATCTTACGCAACTTGTGTGAAGCGCAGGTTCAGGTTTCGTTGTGTTCGAAGTAGCCTCGTTTACTTTATGTAGTTAATCAGTTGCTTTAAGCGTGAAATCACAAACATAAGTTATACAATAACAACACCCAGCACGCCGGACTGGATTCTATCACAAAGACTCAAGCAAAGACGGCGTGTACGAGGACCTTCGACGATAATGACGCGTACGAGAATCATCCCTCCTAACATTACGCATCACCTTTCATGGAAGCATTTACCGCGGCTACTCTCCATGGCGGTTGGCATCACCAACGGCCGTGAGATCCACTTTTCGTGACTTTTCTGGTATGGCCCCCGTCGCTGCCACGCAGGCGTCGCCCAGAGCTGCTGAGGTAGCTTCTGCTGATGTACGCAGAACCTTGCAACCGTCTCTAGGGCACTGGGTACGGAGCTCTCTCTCGCTGGCGCAAACGTCGTTCGTGCATGGCGCGCCGTTACATAGAAGGTACATAACAAATCCTCCCCACCTCAATTTAAGGAATGTCCTCCTGGACATTGTCACAATTGGAAGTGTCCGTCTACTTGAAGTTGTAAAAAATCTCACACTTCATTGCAAGGGAAGATTCAGACAAGCCGACGAGATTTGTGCATCTGACGCACGCTGAAACGAAGAACTTAAACAAGCGATGACGAGAAGTTGATATCGGGATATCCTTATCCTGCTTCATCATCGAAGACCTTCTCCCGCGACTGATGATATTCCTTGGAGGCCAGTCCGAGGATATCTGGGGGTGAATACCGCCCTAAATGTAAATATATCGAGTGTAAACTCGATTTTTCATTACTTCCGCATGCATGTAGTTATTTTGAACGTATTAGTGTTCAACGGTATCTTCTTATTTTTTTCCGCCTTAGTCGAATCCATGCTTTGGCGTATTTCGAAATGGGGGGGGAAGTTTCACCCTCGTTGTGATGTCACGCCACTCTCCAAACTGTAGTTCCGTCGATAGTAGATTGTGGCACGCTCTCGCCATCGTAGTAGCCCTCACGCCTTGCACTCAGTTGCTCAGCCCTTTAACTCGCGTCGACCCTGTTGGTCGTAGTATTTACGCCCGAGTGAGTGCGTTGTCTAGCCGTGCCAGATCAATGGAGCGCGGTGTTGCCAGATTTCTCGTAGACTGCGTGAGCAGTGCGGCCCTGCCAGACCAGTGCCTTGCACACGTCCCAGCCTCAGCGTAGCGCTTGATCGCAGCAGCCGCTGTGAGCCAGCCATGACCTTGAGTCAGTGCCGCTTGTATGGGTAGTCGCCACTCATGCCCTGCACGCTTCAACAGCGAGCGGATGCCGCTGCGCTGCCGTGTTCCAGCAGCCTACGTATAGCTGTAACAACCGTATTGAATTAGTTTCTGGACATGGTAATTATCTCCCTTGGATTCCCCTCGAGACTACACTCTTTGCAGCAAGTCTACTTACTTTAACTTCATCCTCCGATATGTACATTTGGTGTATCATAATTCAAATAACTCAAAGGGGATCCATTTGGAGAGCGTTATAACTAATACATAATGGAATAAATGCAAGGTAAATGGAAATGATTAGAAACACACAATATGACATACAATATTTCAGATAGCCAGTGAGCTGTAAAGGAAAATTTCTACGTATTAGCACGCACTCCTGTGGAAGAGCTATGGAAAGACATACGAACGGGTTAGAAATTTGACATTAAATAAAATTTCTATCTAATTAATGAGCATCATCAAGGTAAATACATAAATTGATTTATCAAATCGACATTAATCATGTAATACAAGAGGGTAAAAGCATCCTACTCGCATTTCGCTGGAGAAATTAGTTAGTTCTAAGTCAAAGCACTTATCCTAAATTTGTAATATGAAAGAAATGTTAAACACGAGGGAAATGATTAGGAAACACTCTTAATATTAAACATAGTACATTTGAGAATGAAATGAGGCAATCATCATCGAAGTTTTGGGACGTCCTTGCAAGACACAGGCAATCACACATAGTTCGGACGCCTCTTTCGATTTCTGAGGGGGTATCTAGGAATTGTTTCCTCTTCTCGTCGGATCGCGCTTGGCATCGTTGGTTGTCGGTTCGCGTTCGGCATCGTTGGAATGTCGTTCGTTTCTGCCCCTTGAGGTTCGTCTCCTCCTTCATCGTTGTTGAAAGGGAAGGCGAAGGCGTCATCAAGATAAGCACGCTTCACACGATTCAAGTGTACCTTTTGCTCCTTCTGGTCTGAGTAGAGACCTTTAATAACAATATTATTCCCACATCGAGATAGGATTCTGTAAGGCCCCCTGAAGCGCGTTGGAAAAGCCCTGTCGTCCGCATGTCCGGATTCATTCCGGAGCATGATAAGCTCTCCCGCTTGAATATCACATTCTTTGGCCGTTCGATTATAAATGTTCGCTGCAGCTTGCCTCGCGGCCTCAAAATTTTTTCGAACTGCAGCAAATGCTTTGGACAGTCGGAGCGAAACTTCAGTTGAGTATTCCTGATCACACGCGTAGTTTATCGGCTGCTCCTTGAAGATGTCGTGAAAGGGAAGGTTTGCGTCTCTGCCGTAGAACAAGAAGAACGGCGTGTCTTTAATTGCTGTCTGGTAGGAAGTATTTACCGCCAGAGTCGCAAAGGCCACGCTCTCGTCCCAGCTGAATTTATCTTCAGCAGCCAAGTGAGAAATTGCAGTTTCCAGGATGCCATTGAGTCTCTCACAGCATCCGTTTGCCATCGCGTGGTAGGCAGTAGTAGTCTGTGATCTCGCTTTGAGATTTTTGCAGACGTCCTGAAATAACTTATTAGTGAACTCACTGCCTCTGTCGCTGACAATAGTATTTGGGGCTGAGAACTTTCCGACGTATTGGACAAAAGCTCTAGTGACAGAATTGGCCGATTTATCTGTAAGAGGGTAAGCATCAACATATCTCGTGAAATGATCTACTATGGTTAGGAGGTATTTGTTGCCTTCGTAACTAACAGGCAATTCAACAAGGTCAACCGCAACTCTTTCAAGGGGATAAGAAGTCTCAGGGAACTTGCCAAGGGGAACTTTAAATTGACCTTGCCATTCTCTTCGTTGGCATGATAGACATTTCTTTACGTAGTCTTTGACGTCACGAATTTGATTAATCCAGAAGAATTTATCTCTGGCACGTTCAAGAGTTCTCAGGAAGCCCATGTGTGCAGACAATTGATTATCATGGCTTAACTTTAAGGCAACTTTGATCAAGGACTTCGGAATCACAATTTGCATGTTAGTCCTACCATTTCTACGCATTTTCCTAGAGAGCCTACACAAGACGTTATTATCGTCTATGAAATACTCGTCAATGTTTGAAATCTTAGCATCACCCAAATCATTTCCAGTCAACAAGTTTCTTACACTAGACCAAAGAGAGTCCTTTTCTTGCTCTGAGACAATATCATCTAAGCTCAACTGTTTTGCCTCGTCGGCAACATTTTTATCACGTTCACTGGACACAGGTGGAGGGCACACGTCGTCGACAGGAACATCTGTCACATCATTCTTAGAACAAGGCTTAATTCTAGAAGGAGCATTATCATTATTTTAGGATCATTCTTATTACTACATTTTGACTCAGCAGCGTCAACAACAGCATTGACGGTTCTCTCAGATCTAGACAGGTAGTCTGGCAAGTGATGTTGCGCTCCAGGCTTATATCTGACAGAGAAGTTATATTCTTGCAGAAGCAAAGCCCATCTCGAAATGCGGTGGTTACCTGTTTTATTGGCGAAAATAAACGTCAAGGGACGGTGGTCCGTCACCACGACGAATTCATTCAAGTACAAATACGCATCGTAATGTTTGATCGAATCATGAATGGCAAGCGCCTCGAGTTCTGTTGCAGAGTATTTAAGTTCACTTCCCTTCAGTTTTCGACTGTAGTATGCTACTGGCAATTCGACACCATTATGCATCTGAAGTAATGCTCCACCGATTGCAATGCCCGAGGCGTCAGTGTGCAGAACAAACTCTCTCTGAAAGTCAGGAAATTTAAGTATAGGCGCTGACACAAGTCTATCCTTCAAGTCGTCGAAAGCTCGTTGATGAACATCAGTCCACCTAAAAGCATTCATCTTTTTGGTTAACTCTGTAAAGGGCGCAGCAATGTGTGCATAATTTTTAATGAATTTCCTAAAGAACCCGGTAGCGCCAAGAAATCTTTTCACCTCCTTTATACTTCTGGGTCTCAAAGCATCTGCCAAAGCTCGCACTTTATCAGGTCGGGGGGTTAGTCCTTCTGAACTGACTTTGATACCAAGGAAAGTCACGCTGCTTGCTGCAAATTGACATTTCTTTAGACTAAGTTTGAAGCCTGAAGCAGCTGTTTGAAGCAACGCCTTATCCAAATGCTCGACATGTGTCTCGAAATCTTTAGAATAAATGATGATGTCGTCAACGTAACAGAATAGAAACTTTGAAATGAATGGAGAGAAAGCCATATTAACTGCCCTTTGAAGTGCAGCCGCAGATGTTATGAGACCCTGAGGTGAACGCAAGTATCTATAACTGCCCGTCGACGTTCTGAAAGCGGTGATATCCCTGCTCTCGGGAGACAATTCAATCTGATGGTAAGAGCTTCTCATGTCTAGAGTGGTGAATAAGTTTGAGCCCTTTAGACTTTCGAGAGTATCAGTCATGTTCGGGATTGGGAACGTGTCCTTCTTACAAATCTTATTGATAAGACGAAAATCGACAACTATCCTATGAGTCCCATCGTTTTTTCTGACTGTCAAAATAGGTGACGACCATGGGGAGTAAGCTGGCTCTATAACTCCCTGTTTCAGCATCTCTTGGACGTGCTCCTCAACCAATCGCTTGGTAGCATGGGGAACACGATACTGAGGCGTATTTATTGGCTCATGACCCTGAATATCTAACCTATGTACAGCATTTCGCGCTAGACCTATCTCGTCTCCTACTGCGAACGACTCCCTATGCTTATTTATTAACTTTACAAGGGTGATTTTCTGTTCGTTGCTTAAGTGAGACAAGTCAACATCGGTAATCATTTGGTTGAATTCAGGCTCTTTGCGCTTCTCCGTGGTCGGCAAGAGCTCAATATTAAGCTGCTGCTCACACTGTGCAGCAGTCCGGGCAAGCATCTGTCTGGGTCTAGGCCTGAGCGCTGTTGTCAAGTCTACATCTCGAGTGCTCTCAAGTGCCGCCACAGTACAGGCGCCACTCTCGCTTTTACTCGGGTCAGGCTCACTAGCGGCTACATCTAGCAACGCGCAAATCTTATTCCTAGGTATTTGTACATTCCTATCGTTATAATTAACAAATACAATCGGCACGGTGCCATCACGGACTGTGGCGAGGGTACGAGGAATAGCTACTCCTTTGCAAGCAGAACTTTGTTGAACTACAACCTCTTTATTGTTCATATGTTTTGGTACTCTAAGATATGAGTGACATAAATTTCCGCCCTCAACGGTCAGATCATGTGACATTCTTGCGACACTGAACGAAGCATCCTCTGATTGCTTTACAAAATTTACCGAATTAGAAGCAGCAATTGATTGAAATGGGTAAATTCTATCATTAATTCTCACGTGACCTTTCTCGTGCTGACTGTATTTTATTTCAACACCGAATCTCTTAAGGAAATCTCGGCCTATCAAGACAGCTCCAGGGAAGTAAGAATCTTCCACAATGATAGCGGAATGGCAATACACTACATCACCTAGTTTAAATTTCAGGTCAATCGTACCTCGAGTGTGGAGATTATCTCCATTTACAGAACAAAGAACTTTCGTGCATCGTTTAATTCGGGGAGGGTTTTTGAATAATTTGTTAATTGCACAAGATTTCACAAGAGTCACGGAAGAGCCCGAATCAACGAAAGTGGAGCATTTTCCCTGTTCAATATTTAACAAAATTACGGGGGAAAAGCTTTTCGGTTGCTGTAGAAGTTTTTTGACTTTACAGCGGCGATGTCACCATTCTGACTCGGATGGCCATTGAATTTACGTTGGTAGTTATTAAAGGGGCGAGCGTTTTTGTGTGATGCACTTTGCCATTTATATGGGTTTCTAGGCTGGTACACTCGCTTTTGTGGTGAATTGTATTGGTACTTCTCAACCACCACATCACTTTCGTGAATTCGTCTCTTCCGGCTCAACACATTTCTTTCTTCGATCAAAGACTCCTCAATTGACCTCGCTTTGTCTAGGAGTTTGGTCACACTCTCAGGGTCGAAATCATGAGATAATTTTTCACTGATCTTGGGATTCATATTCTTAATGATAGTAGGGATGAGGTTCTTTTGTGCTTTGTCATCCTCGTAGTGCCATTCTTGTCCGAATGCGTCCATCCAGCTAGCCATGACGCGAGTTGCAAATGCATTGACAGTCTCATCATTCTCTTGACGCAGATTAAATAGGATTTTATGAACGGTTTTTCTATAATTCACGGCCCCCTTGTACACAGAAATAAGCCAAGTTTGGACATCGTCCAGTGTGATTAATTGGTCAGATTTAAGAACATATGAATCCCAAGCCTTACCAGTAAGTGCATTTTTCAAATAACGACATTGTAAGTCTACATCGTTAGTGTAAATGTCAACTCGAGTCTGGAAGTGCTTTAAAAATGAAGTTACACAGCCTTCGCCGTTAAATTTAGGCAGATCAATTGCATGATTTAAAGTGACAAAGTTATTTTGACTATTCTCACCGTTGTTATTTTGGTTATTTTCATTATCGTTCCCTGCCATGATTTCAACAGATAATTAGGGCAAAATTGGCGAAGCAAAAAATAGATTCACAATGAACACTGATAGCAATTAGAGTTTCAAATTAGAAGTTTAAATGAAATATTTCGTACAATATGATTCCAAATACACAGACATAATTGAATATTTCGCACAATATAGTTTCCAAATACACAGAAATACATGAATCGGCAATAACATCAACAACAGCAATGCAAAAATAGGGTCATAATAAGCATAATAATCTTATTAGAAAGGTAAAACGGGTTAAATTGGACAATGCAAATGGGACAATACATGGGTAAAAGCATCAAAATGGTAAATATGGCATGAATTCACACAACTTTTTAGAAATAAATCAATGCACTGATGCAAAATGCAAATAACGACACTAATTCACACAGAAAATACACAAAATAAATCAATAGAATGACATAAATTACAAAATAGAATGGGTTCAATGATGAGTGAAATAAATTTCCTTATGAACAATCATTTGGCCATTTACGTTATACGTTAAGTTTTTATTTGAAATAGGTAGCGTGGCGAGAAGCGGTCTCTCACAGAGGCGTGGAACCGGCAAGATCAAATTAAATTATATCAAATTCAATCCTGCGCCGCTGCCAACCAATTGTTACGATCCTCCTTTTTCAGGATCGAACGAAGTGATTAAATTTTTCTTTTTGGGTAAATCATTCAAATGAAATATATCTTTTTTCTCAATCTCAGTGAAATCTCATGGTCGGCATCCTAATTAAGGCGCAACTATAGCAGGCATTGAAACACACGTTATATGTGTCCACACAATTTTCTGTTATAAGCGGATATCACTAATATATCGGGGATTGATTAAAGCCCGCAAACATTGACAGCTACAAAGAGGTAATCTTACGCAACTTGTGTGAAGCGCAGGTGCAGGTTTTGTTGTGTTCGAAGTAGCCTCGTTTACTTAATGTAGTTAATCAGTTGCTTTAAGCGTGAAATCACAAACGTAAGTTATACAATAACAACACCCAGCACACCGGACTGGATTCTATCACAAAGACTCAAGCAAAGACGGCGTGTACGAGGACCTTCGACGATAATGACGCGTACGAGAATCATCCCTCCTAACATTACGCATCACCTTTTATGGAAGCATTTACCGCAGCTACTCTCCATGGCGGTTGGCATCACCAACGGCCGTGAGATCCACTTTTCGTGACTTTTCTGGTATGGCCCCCGTCGCTGCCACGCAGGCGTCGCCCAGAGCTGCTGAGGTAGCTTCTGCTGATGTACGCAGAACCTTGCAACCGTCTCTAGGGCACTGGGTACGGAGCTCTCTCTCGCTGGCGCAAACGTCGTTCGTGCATGGCGCGCCGTTACATAGAAGTTACATAACAAAGCATTCAGTCTTTAGAGAGTGCGAAGTGTGCCGGTCGCATCAATTTCACATACTATGCGATTTTGGTCGGGAGTTCAAAACAAAAATCTGTGCAGATTTTTCGATTGTACTCATATTTTAAGGTGAATGTCTTTCTCTGAACTCTGCTCATTTAAATGAAAAAAGTGGCTGACGAAACAGCGCAAGCAAAGAAGAGAAAATGGTAGGCTCTGTTCTTCGAGTAAGACTGGCTCAGTGAAACGTTTAAAGATGGCTGGAGCAGGACAGCAACCTCCAGGTACTGCAAGTCATATAAAGTGACACTAAAAAATGCGAATAAATATATGTTGTCAAAGCATAAGGATTCTTTCTGTAAGACATATCTAATTTTGCAGTTCCTAAAGGAAGCATAAGTATTACTCAATTTCTTAAATAGGAGACAACTGAAAGCCAACAAATAGCATAGAGTGAGCCAAGGCGTGCACCATTTTTTTACCATAATCTACCCTGTGCAAACGTTGACCATCTCGTAGAACAGAGGTCTGCAAATTAAGGCCCGCCAGCCAAATGCGGCCCCCCACATAATTTCATCCGCCCCTCCAAACAAATCTCCGTGTGGGGGCATTGAAAAAATAATTATCGTACGGCTGATTATCGTCGGCACTGATTTATTTTTTTTCATTTTGCATACTTTCGGCCGGCATGAATGTGAAAATAAGCCATGTGGCCCTTACATTGAAAAGTTTGAAGACCCCTGTCTTACAGGTCTGTAAGCTTGCATTTTCTGATAGAAAAATAGCCAAAACTCTGTCGATAAAGCGAGGAAAACTTTCCTATGTAATCCAAGATGGAATAGCTGTTAAAGAATTTTGCAAATGTAACGTGATTATATTCATTTTTATACTATAAATCATGTATTTTTATCTAATCTTGGGTTTTGTTTCCTGGTCTTGGTTTTTGTAGAACCATGATCTTGGGTTTTGATGAAAAGCTCATTCGCAGCCCTGCCCTATAGTATAAATGCCCTAACTAACATCACACGCGCCAGAGTAGAGTAAATGAGTTCTATTCGGTGATGAAGCTCTGGTAATCGCGAGTGTTTGTCTGTCGGTTACCATACTCGGGTCCCGCGTTGTTTCCAGTAATGACGCAGGGCAAATTCAACACTCCGCTTTCATAAAAACATCGGGCAAAATTCAACATCCTCTTTTCATTACAAAAATAGAGTAAATTCAACACCCTGCTTTCAGTAATAACATTGTGCAAGCACAGGATGAAATACCATCTGAACATTCGTGTACAAAAAACATAAGTATATTAAAATGTATATATGAACGTATAAAAAATTCTTACCATGTTAGTAATTACAATAAAAATTATAAGCATACATAATTCTAAGTATTCGTCGTATGTAAGTTTCCGTAGATGAATCATATTGTAACTTTTGATGTATGTTATTGCACACATTTTGTGAAAATAACATTAGATTGTATGCGAAATGTATACGTCAGCATTGTACGAGAAATATGTTTCCCTTTAACTCACATATTTGTTCTTGTATACATTAGGTATGTAGCAGCGCATGGCATACAAAATTGGTTTCCTCTAGCTATAAATATACATTAAATACCTAACCTGGAGATGTATATCAAAACTGAAATGTCACGAGCAGGGTTGCGGATTCGGAGGTATAAGCAGTCAGAGTCGGAGTCGGAGGTATGGAGGTGACTTCAATTCCACCTATATTGGCAATTTTGTGACTCCAACTCCACCTATTGGCAATTTTGTGACTCTAACTCCACCAATTGGCAATTTTGTGACTCCAACTCCACCTATTGGCAATTGTATGACTCCAATTCCACCTATAGGCAATTTTGTGACTCCAACTCCACCTATTGGCAATTTTGTGACTCCAACTCCACCTATTGGCAATTTTGTGACTCCAACTCCACCTATTGGCAATTTTGCGACTCTGTTCAATTGCCAACCCTCTATGGTGATAGGAAGCGCTACGGTGATAGAAATGAAGAATTACAATGAACGAGTCATCAACCATTTCGCTACACCGAAGAGCTCATTTCATTTTCGAGTAATGTTCCTCCCACACCTGACGGAAACGATGAACCGTGAGTTAATATCTATATAAAACTTGTGTTCATATATTTCTTTATATATTATGTTATACCTCATTTATTGTTATTATTTTACTGTTGGAGGAAGCAAGCAGTCACACAGTCCCTCCATTCTGATTTCCCACGAGCCGCCATATCATCTGTCTAAATATCTGCACAAATGTATGGTGGATTACACAATTTGTTGATCTAGATGTAGACCAGTGGTTCTCAACCTGGGTTCGATTGAACACCAGGGGTTCAGTGAGTCGAACCCCTGGGTTCGGCATGGTACAGTTTGTGCACTAATACAGTATATATGTAGTTGTATACATGTTTTTAATTTGAAGAAAAAAATACATTTTATTTTTCCAACTACGAAGGGTTCGGTGAATGCATGTATGGAATTTGTGGGGTTCAGTACCTCCAACAAGGTTAAGAACCACTGATATAGTTAGATGACCTGGATAGACAAGAATAGAATCCTTAGGTTTTGCGTATTTTTCCTGCAGTATTGACGATATTTGCCCTGGAATATCGCCTACCTCCACCAAGCCCTCACACGCAACAGTCCAAGGCAAATATCACCACCAATATTACAGGACAGATCACGCAGAACTCAAGGATCCCATTCTTGTCGTTATTCGCTGATCAATCTACATCCAGACCAACAAGTTATGGAACTCCAAAATATGTGTACAGATATATAGACACAACACCGTCGTGTGACGTGTCATTTGAGCACAATTGTGTACAGTTAGTAGCGTTCTACATGTACTTGCAGCGTTCACTGTGGACGTAACGCAGTCTCTCTCGCCCTTCGCTTTGTGACGCGCTGCTAAACGCAGCGCGTCTTCCCACAGCAGGCGCGGGCCGCTCAAAGTAGAACGAATTTTGTCTTCGTATTCGTTCCGTGTTGCTAGAGGCGTGGGGTTGTGTGTTGTGTGTAACGCACGTGTTGCATGTTCTGATGAGCAGCGTGTTGGTGCTGAAACCTGTGTTGAAGTGGGTCCTATGTTATTACTGAGAGCAAGGTGTTGCATTGTGCCCAATGTTTGTTATTTATGAAGGCTGGGTGTTGAATTTTGCTCTCTGCTATCACTGAAAGCAGGGTGTTTATTTAGCCTTATGTTATCACTGGAAACAACACAGAACTCGAGCTCGTTAACTATCAAGCAAACAATCGCAATCACCACCAGAGAATACATAAATATCAGTTGGGTCGATATATACACTACATTGCCATCTAGAATCTGTATTATATTAGTGTGCTGCCACTTCCAGCGCTTTAATAAATAATTCACATTACTGCCTCGCTTCAAGTAAGAACCACCTCACTAATGTGTTTTCTAAATTGCTTGTTAGAATAGATTTTAAATTTCAGTTGAATATCGAATTTCAGTATAACTCATCGCAGTCAAAGTGTTAAGTTGTAAGTTTTTCTGCCAAACTAATTAAATAAATGCCAAACAAACTAAACGTACGTGGGCGGCAGCCATTCACGGCCGTGTGAGAGTCGCGAAGCGTCCCTATGGAGCGTCGCGTCAAGCAGCACGCCATAACGCGACTGGCCACGACATCAAGAAGCTGTGCCGGAAGATATCGATAAGTTGGTTTGGGGATGAAAAAACACTCACTATTCTTTACTATACACTGCTTACTTTAGAATTGATACCCGTAACAATTCGTAAGTATCATTTCTACACCTAAATTGTTTCAGTAGCACTCAGATTTGCGTTTCATACTTTATTGGAACATATGATTTTAGACACAATTGTTCCTAACTTTGCAGCACGAAAGCCTAACCCAGCCAGAACTGGTTGTTCGCTGATATCAATGCTGCTCATCATATCGACTTGAACCTCAACGTTTTTTGGTTTATTTTCACTAAATTAAATTGATGTAAATACTAGCCTGGTATTTTGGGTCCAGTTGTATGAGACGTGAATTTAATGTTCTTCTTATTTGCGTAATTGGTTGCTGCGATCAAACTTGACAACCTAAATCGTTTGCGAGAGTACTTGCGAGATATTTTTAGCCAACACTAGAAAAAATGTCTCTACGGGAACTCAAGGGTTCCTTGAGCCGTTCATGCAAAGAAAGGAATGATTTGCAGTTTTATTTCAATACAACTTCGAACTGAAGCTACAATTTCATCCATGAGCGACATCGCTGAGCTGATTTTCCAAGCGCTATCTAGCTACGTTTGGAAACTAAAGTAGATCTTGCATGTCAAACTTCAAATTTTTCTTTAGAAAAACAGCCTTATTTCCACGTAAAGATTAATCGAATGAATAATAAATTCGTTTTGTGTATATCTTTCTCAGCTCACTCAAGCAACGGCTCTTGATAACCATCCGCCCATCGATGTCTGCTTCGCAGCGCACCGGTGGCGTGCACACCGAATTGAAATGAACGTTTCTCGTAAATTCCCTTTGCCATGTTCAAGTGTTGGTACAAGTTTGTGTATGTGCCTGCCTGTACTGTCAGAACTTAAATTGAACTTAGCAAATCACTATACGCGTAAGTTGACTACAAATTTTAAAAGACTTCCTAATTATCTTCTCTAAGTTTTCAAAATTTTTGTTGTACATTTTAAAACGCTAACGATGAGCTACGACTCAGAAGCAGAGTTGGATCGGATTATTCTTATCAAATGGAAAGGAACCTGATTTTGGTGATCCAAGTGCATAGAAACGGTTTGCCAGCTCATGAAGGACCAACTCAAAATCAACCTGAGTAACTCTGACATCACCACAGCGAGCAGATTGGGAAAAAAACCTCCACCCGGAAACGTCGATAAAAGAAACATTTCTTTTGAGCTACGAAAATACGAAAAGAAGCAAGAAGTTCTGACAGCCTGTCGTGTGACAAAACCGGAACAACTCTACGTGAATGAATACTTAGTACCTTCGCGAGCAAGTATAATGTACACTCTGAGATTGGCCAAACGAAAATTTCCGGAACAAATAGGACCCGCAAGAAGTTTGGATGGCAATATCAACGTCTTCTCTCCAAAGGGACCTGGCCAAGCAACTCAGAAACCTCTAACCATCAATACACCTGAAGAACTAGACAAGTACTTGTTGCAACATGTCGGCAAGTCCTCAGAGGAAATTACTCGTGATTAGTATTTTTTTTTAGACTGACGTATTGAGTTTAATATTATTTTGATATTTGTCCACATGTTTTCTTCTTGATTTTTGATTGAATTACGTTTACCTCTTCAAGGCATCCACGTCGACCTTGCAGCCTTGTTTTGCTGCTTACTAAATTGTTTTTCAATTTCTTTCTTTTCTCCTTTTTATCGAATGCTCATACCGAACTTGCTGCTCAGACTTGACTCGTGTATATGTTTCTAAATCTGGAAACAATTTAGATAGTCAAGATTTTTAAATTCCATAAATAACTTCACTGTCACATCGTTCTTAAATCCATTTCGTCCTTGCTACATCTTATAAGTGTTATATGCGGAAACCACTGGTACGACAGCCTTGTAACTACATTATTTGCCATTTATGATCCCTAATGCTCCTGCTCATGGACTGAATTTGCGCTCTCCTTATGAAATCATACTAGGTTTCAGACAATTTAGACTAATAATCTCTGTGTGTTTTTAGTTTTCTCTTTTTTTTTAATTTAATTATAAGTACGAATGTCCTTATTTTTACCTTGATCCTGTAGTTTTTATCATTTTTATTTTTACGTCACATTTTACTTACTGTCTCTTAATTCTAATGACTGACCATGTTGACGTATTCGACAATATTGATCCAGATCTCAATCATTTGAATAGACTGCACCCAAACCTAAATGAAACTGGAAACTGTAAATACCTAAATATTAAAAAATTCAATGAATCGATGAGGAAGACCTGTAACGATTTTTCTCTATTATGTTGGAACTGTAGATCCATTTATCCGAAAATAGATGAAATATCTTGTACTATCACTGAGCTGAACAGCAATTTTGATGTCCTCAGTTTCACCGAAAGTTGGCTAGACGACTCATCTAAAGACCTGATTCAAATTCAAAACTATTATAGCCATCATTCACTCCGTAGTAACAAACGTGGTGGTGGCATCAGTACGTACATATCTAAACATATATCTTCGAAAGTCATTTTAAGTGCAACTATGAATCGTGAACATATTGAGACTTTATTTATAGAACTAACGAAAAATGATAAACGGATTGTGCTTGGGACAGTATATAGGCCCCCAACAGCTTGTAACGTCTCTTTCCTGAACGAGCTTCAAAGCATAATATCTCAGTTCAACAAGTCTCTATATAATGACATAATAATCTGCGGGGATTTCAACTACGATCTTCTACAATATGATAGCTGTGAGCAAACCTCAAACTTCATAAATGTTTTTCAGTCTAGCTCCTTCCTTCCAATCATCACGAAACCTACGCGTGTTGCTTCTGAATCGGCTACGTTACTCGATAATATTTTTATGTTAGATCCGACTGATTTTCTTACCGGAATAATAACTTCTGACTTATCTGACCATTTCCCGGTGTTTCTCATCAAGAAAAATGTCTATAATCCTTGTCCCAGCCCACAGGCTGATACTTATTCATTTCGTTGTGTAAACGAATACAACTTGGGAACAATGCGAACTGTTCTAGAAGAATTAATGCCATCATTAGACATCTATGAACGGGACAATAATGCGATAAACATTGATGAAGCAATACTAAATTTAACTGAAATTATAACGACCGCATATAACCAGTGTTGCCCAATAATCACCCGCACAATTACGTCGAAAAATAGACATAAGCCCTGGATTACTGAAGATATCGTGATCAATATAAAGAAACGTCAAGCGTACCTAGCCTTACTATACGAAGGGCGAATATCTAAAGTAACGTATAACCGATTCAGGAATCATGTGACAAATCAAATACGAACCTCAAAACGAGACTACTTCACGCGCAAATTTACTGAATACAAAACTGATATTAAAAAAACTTGGCGCCTGCTTAATTCATGCTATAAACCGAATAATAATACTACGAAAACAATTGAGTCCGTCGTTCACGAAAATGTAAAATACCACGAGAAAAAAGATATTGCAACTGTGTTTAACAACTTTTTTGTAAACATAGGAAAAAATATAGCCGATAGTGTCTTCAGTGAACCCAGAGACCACTTGCAATACATGGACCATGTCCGTGAACCTAACTCTTTCTTTTTCACGCCAACTAATCCCTCCGATGTAATTACGTGCATAAACAACTTGAAAAATAAATCAAGTGGATTGAAAAATTTTTCGGCTAAAGTTCTTAAGGCTATAGCTGATATAATAGCACCGTGCATATCTTATATTATCAACCAATCCCTTTCTCAAGGTATCTTCCCCAACTCTTTCAAAGTTGCGAGAGTCACCCCTATTTTCAAAAATGGTGATAAAAACTGCATTAACAATTATAGAACTATCTCTGTACTACCAATTATTAGCAAAATATTCGAGAAAATTGTGTATAAAAAAGTGTATTCGTATTTGGAACAAAAATCTTTCCTCTACGACAAACAATACGGTTTTCGTTCTAAGAAATCTACGACACAAGCGGTATTAAATCATTTGCAATACCTTTATTCTAATATAGATGAAGGAAAGCTTGTTTTCTCCGTATTTCTTGACTTTCGAAAAGCATTCGATTGTGTGGACCATAACGTATTACTCTCGAAACTACATTGTTATGGCATTCGAGGGGCTGCCCATGATTGGTTCAGATCATACTTAGCAAATCGGAAACAATACGTTGTCATTGACGACGCAAAATCAGACCCACAGACAATTAGCCATGGAGTTCCACAAGGATCTGTCCTTGGGCCTCTCCTATTTCTAATTTTTATCAATGATATCATTAAATCTACATCATTCTTCAAATTCATACTCTTTGCCGATGACAGTACCCTTTCTGCGGTCCTTCCAGACCAAAATCCCGCTAGGATGGCGGAGCGTATAAATAATGAACTTCATAAGGTTTCATTGTGGCTTAAAGCTAATAAAATAAGCCTTAATATCGATAAAACAAAATATATTACATTCTCATACAAGAAAAATATATCTCTCCCACGCATTCAAATTGGCAAAGGTGAAATCGAAGAAACCAACTCAAGTAAATTCCTGGGCATCATAATAGACAAACATCTAACCTTTAAAGAGCACATCGCTCATATTAGTTCTAAATTATCAAAATCTATCGGAATCCTAAATAAAGTTAAAAATTTCCTGCCTGAAACAGCCTTACAAATGCTCTACCGAACGCTCATTTCACCATACCTGCAATACGGAATAGAAGCATGGTACGGAACTGATAAAAATAAAACCAACAAAATTTTTACCCTGCAAAAAAGAGCCATAAGAGCGGTAAAGAATCTAGAATATAATGCTCACACAAATGACTCATTCAAAAATTTACGAATACTTAAGCTCTCGGATCTCTAAAAAATCTCCATTTGCAATTTCATTTACAAAACATTAACAAATGATGGCGACAATAGCCTAAAACAACTATTAACTGCGCAAACTGGTCATCACGACCATTTAACCCGAAATAGAAGTAAATTCATGCTTCCTTATTACTCAAAGGCTCGGTCACAACACAGTATCCTCTTCGTTGGAACTAAAACTTGGAACTCAATACCTGCGGAGATCCGTGAAAGTAATTCTTATAAGGTATTCAAAAATAATCTTGAGTCTCACTTCCTATCAGATTACTAGTCGTGTAAGATCACAGAGTAAAACCTTGTCACCTACATAACTGGTCCTAATAATGTAATTCGCCGTGGTTAATTTCGCCGATCTTCAGTCTGTTCATGAATCGTTTGTCGACTATACTGTTAAATCAAGTCCATATGAACTATATTGTGAAATGAAGTGTCTAATTTCGAGTTAATTATCTCATTGATCAGTCTAATGCGTCTCTAGTTTAAGTGAATTAGGTTAAATATTATTGTACTCCTAAGACTAACCTTGATGGTAGGATGCCCTAGAAGTCACTGAACTTATTCGGGCCCACAGGTAGCTATACTCAAATTTGACCATTGTACTAGACTTAAGAAACATTTTATCTCTGTATCACCTGTGGTAAATAAATTGTTTAAATTGTTTAAAAATGTCTAAAAAGTATTTTCTCAAGTTTTGAGTTAGGCTTCATAATTTTCTTGTTTTTGACTTGAAAAAATTATTTGTAAGGGGAACTAAAAAATGATCAAGAATGAGTGACAATTATGAATGGTATAAAATCTAGTTACCTTTACAAAAAACTAACGTTACCAACGTTTTCCCGTATCTTTACAGAGAAAAGTTTTATTACTTCCGTAGATATGATACTGGATGCGTGGATATGTGTTGCTCTCTTTGTGTCATTTTAGCAATTTGACTTTGAAAATGGCTGCCGCTGCACACCAGATGTTCAGCTTCAGGAAATATTCTCCCTTCTCTGCTGTAGAATCCAAGATCATCATTCTGAAGTATTGAGAAGAGAAGTGCACTGCAGCTGGGAAGAGGCTTTTGGAACAAATTTCTACCCCAAAAAACTCGGAAGGTTCCAAACCGAAAAATATTTCGAGTCCTCGACAGGTTTTTCGTAGCATTTCCGATGACTCGTTGAAATGCCTCGTTGAAAGAGTAGTATTTACATCTGTTTAATTTAATGAAAATAAAACAACAGCGTTGAGGTTCAAGTTGATATGATGAGCAGCATGGATGTCAGCGAGCAACCATTTCTGGCTGGGTTAGGCTATTTTGCAGTGAAGTTATTGTCAATATAGGAGTAGAAATGCTATTCGAGAATTGTTACGGGTATCAATTCTAGAGCGAGCAGTGTATAGTGAAAAATAGCAAGTTTTTTTCATACCCAAACAAACAAACAAACCTATCGATATCTTCCCGCACAGCATCTTGGTGTCGTGGTCACTCGCGTTATGGCGTGCTGTGTGACGCGAGGCTCCAAAGGGACTCTTCGCCACACACTGTGCGACGGACGGCACCCGCTGCTTGCTGCTTGCTGGGTCGGATGATCCCAGTACACACACACACATTTTGTATACTGAAAGTGTACTTTTCCAGTAAGTACACATTGGATGCAATGATTTTTTAAATAAAGTTCAATTTTCAACTAAAATTCATAATCTTTTGTAGTGTTTTAATTTTATACAAAATATTTTATATTTTATTTTATACAAAAACACACATTAACGAGATCGTGCCTTTAATTAGCGTTGATTATGTATTTATGAAGAATGAGTTTGTTACAGGCGGTGGTGGCATTACAAAATTCCCCCCGTGACCACCAGCGGCTCGCGCTGCAGGCAAAGTGTTGAGCGAAAAAGACTCACTGCGCAAGAGCTGCAAGTCTTGGAGTACAGAATGGAAACCCGCCTTCCTGCACCAAGTTCATTCTATTCAATCGTCCTGTGAGATGGTACTAACCATCCGCGTAATTTACACAGCCTGAAAGTAGAACAAACTGTGATATGAGGGAAGAACATTTAATTTTAAAGATGCAGCATTGCTTCGATAATCAACTACAAGATAATTAACACCATAACTGAATCAAGAGACTCGTGACTTATTTTTCAGGCAACATGTATTGATATGTACACTTTTTAGAAGTTATGTTTTATATTATACTTGTCAAAATAAACATCTATGTATTGATGAAACTCTGGTATTTGTGTTTGTTTGATTGATCATTGGTAAACCAAGCTCGGGTGCCGCGTTGTTTCCAGCAATAACATAGGGCAAAATTCGACACCGTGCATCCAGCAATAACATAGGGCAAAATTCAAACCCTGCATTCAGCAATAACATTGGGCACAATTCAACACCCTGCATTCAGCAATAACATAGGGCAAAATTCAACGCCCTGCATTCAGCAATAACATAGGGCAAAATTCAACACCGTGATTTCAGGAATAACATAGGGCAAAATTCAACACCGTGCTTTCAGTAATAACATAGGGTATAATTCAACACCCTGCATTCAGCAATAACATGGGGCAAAATTCAAAGCTCTGTCAATAACATAAGGCACAATTCAACACCCTGCATTCAGCAATAACATAGGGCAAAATTCAACACCGTGCTTTCAACAATAACATAGGGTGAAATTCAACACCGTGCTTTCAGCAATAACATAGGGCATAATTCAACACCCTGCATCCAGCAATAACATAGGGCATAATTCAACACCCTGCATTCAGCAATAACATAGGGCATAATTCAACACCGTGCATCCAGCAATAACATAGGGCAAAATTCAACACCCTGCATTCAGCAATAACATTGGACATAATTCATCACCGTGCATCCAGCAATAACATTGAGCAAAATTCAACACCCTGCATTCAGCAATAACATAGGGCATAACCCAACGCCCTGCATCCAGCAATAACATAAGGCACAATTCAACACCCTGCATTCAGCAATAACATAGGGCATGATCCAACACCCTGCCCTCAGCAATAACATAGGACAAAATTCAACACCCTGCATTCAGCAATAACATGGGACAAAATTCAACACCCTGCCCTCAGCAATAACATAGGGCAAAATTCGACACCCTGCATTCAGCAATAACATAGGGCAAAATTCAACACCCTGCCCTCAGCAATAACATAGGGCAAAATTCGACACCCTGCCCTCAGCAATAACATAGGGCAAAATTCAACACCCTGCCCTCAGCAATAACATAGGGCAAAATTCAACACCCTGCATTCAGCAATAACATGGGACAAAATTCAACACCCTGCCCTCAGCAATAACATAGGGCAAAATTCAACACCCTGCCCTCAGCAATAACATAGGGCAAAATTCGACACCCTGCCCTCAGCAATAACATAGGGGTAGCACATAATGAAAAACCAACTGGGTTATTAGGTGTGAAAACTATGAGGATATTGTACATATATGAATATATTGTACTACATAAAAATGATAAAATAAAAAGGTTGATAATATATATATCTAAGACTCACAAATATTTAAGCTAAAAAATATATAGGAACACAAATAATAAATACGTCAACGAAAGTTTACAACACAGTGTTTTGTAATATTTTGTGAGGCCAATTATCGTAAATTGTACGTGGTAGAAATGAGGAATCTGGCAATATCATCAATGTGTATTTTGCGCCCTCCTGTATATACGATATGCTCATATTCATACATTATACTCATACATATGTACAATATACTCATATTTTCTAGCACCTTGGTACTTTTTCAGGTCTTTGCCCTACGTTATTACTGAGAGCAGGGTGTCGAATTCTGCCTATGTTATTGCTGAATGCAGGGTGTTGAATTTTGCCCTATGTTATTGCTGAATGCAGGGTGTTGAATTATGCCCTATGTTATTGCTGAATGCAGGGTGTTGAATTATGCCCTATGTTGTACAAAAAGACTATGGTGGAGTTAAAGAAAGTCTGGATTGAAAATTTTAATTGAATTCAACGAAATATTAGTAAAACAAAGTCGAACGAATCAATGGGTGAGTAGTAGCACTGAACGGGCCCGAGTGCAAACCCCGCAGCTCTTGCCACCCGCCAGCGCCCATCGCTTGACCCGACAGACCTAGATCCAACGGCCTGTGGGACAAAGCAAAGACTTGAGCCTATAAGGACATGATATAACCCCGGAACAACTTCAACCCCTACCGATGCAGTTGATAAGATATCGGATGTGGAATTTCGTTCTAATTCTAGTTATCAGTTGTAAGTTATTATAAGTTATGCGTTACAATGTTCCAGTTATAAGTTATACGTTATAAGGTTCGATATACTTTATAATCAGACGGTAGTGAATGGGGTAAAGATGGTCCGTTACAATACAGACGTTTCTTTTCAACAAAAGAAGGCAACCAAGCTCCAGCTCATATCGCAGGTATCAACACGTTGATGCTACTCACAACTTACCACATCAATCACAGCTGCCACACAGTCCTAGCCGACTTGTTTTCTAGACTAAGTTATTAGATGGAGTATATGATCTACATGCGTCACCGTCTCTCTCTCATTCTCCAAACTAACTTTCCCCTATCTCACTTTCTGTTAGCTCTAATATAGGACAGTTCTTGGTTTTATGGAACGATTTCTCATTAGTTTTAACAAACGTACTTCAAGTTTTACCGTTGCTCAACTACAAAATTATATGAAAGTATCACAAAAACTGAGGACTTACATGTAAAAAGAGAAGAAAAAACAATGTTCGAATGATAACTAAATAAAAACATTGGGAAACGTCACGTAATGAGCGTCCCGAGAATAACTTTAGGACTGTTGAAGCGCGGCTCAATATTAGATGACTGGCGTACACGACCCCAAAAATGACGGGATTCGATATTTTGATCAGACAAAACCTTCAGGTGTGGATGACAAACAAATATATCCATCCTAATGGTACCTTCGATTACAATATTCGTGAACTTGTGCACAGGTGAAGCTAGAACCACAGATACCGGCATTAAGCATCCCAAGGAGCGTGGAAGAGAGACAGCTAACCAATATAATGTGTTCAATGTGTTTCTCATTCTAATGACATAGCAAAATTCCACAAAAAGTGCGTGAATTAGTTTAACATAAATTTTACGACACCTCACGTTTTTAATCAATAGTAATGATTATTTTCAGCGAATTATTATGGAGTTATTGCACCTCCTTTGGTTATTATAAAAAATTTAGAGGATATGTTGGCGAAGCATGAGAGCAGAATATTATATTCCTCAGCATACGCTTCCCTCACTCCTTTCTGGTTAAAAAGCTGGAAAATAACATTGCCACAGCACGACTGTAACACTGGAGAGATCAATGTGGATGTTGTCGCTGAATTTTGACTCGCGCTGTGTTGCCTGAACCCCCGTCACGCAACACCCCCGACCGACGGTTCCCAATACATATGTTTAAGTAACTTGTGACGTATATTTCCCCCTCAGCTCCGTAGTTCTGCACTGCAATTATTTATTGGTAATTTACTGAATATAACTCTTTAGTAGCGAGCCACGCTTCAACAATCGTAAAGTTATTCTAGGAACGTGCGTTTTGGTGTGTCGGGTAGATTACTTCAATTGAGTCGCCCTTCTAAGAAGCTTTTCTTGTGTGTCAACTTTAGTGCAGCAGTAAATATGATAGGCACTCAACATCAGAGTGACTAACGTTGACTCGTCGTGTCTTTATTTGTGTTAAAATCTATTTTTAATGGTCGCCAGACTAGAGATGAAATGGCTAAAATAAACATTGACTATGTGTGAGGGATTGTTCTCTTTGGCATTCCGTAAGAGTAACTACTGCGCGCGAGCTTCATAGTTATCGGGCGTATGTAATGAGTACCACACCAGTTAAATACCATGAAACCAACATCCCAATAACCTGGAAATATTTATTGGAGATTAGATTACTTCTGGCAAATGGAGCTTGGGTGACCGTGTCTGCTTGAGCGTTACCAAGCGCTGGCGTTGTTGCCAGTGATGACATAGGGCACTATACAACACCCTGCTCTCAGTAAAAATATAGTGCACAAACAACACCCTGACCTCAGAAATAACATAGGGCACAATACAAAACCCTGCCTTCAGTAATAACATAGGGCAAAATTCAACGCCCTGCTTTCAGTAAAAACATAGGGCAAAATCAACACCCTTCTTCAAGTAATAACATTGGGCACAATATAACACCCTACCCTCAGTAATAGCATAGGACACAATACAACACCCTGCTTTCAGTAATATCATAGGGCACAATACAACACCCTGCTTTCAGTAATATCATAGGGCACAATACAACACCCTGCTTTCAGTAATATGATAGGGCACAATACAACACCCTACCCTCAGTAATAACATAGGGCACAATACAACACCCTGCTCTCAGTAATAACATAGGGCACAATACAACACTCTGCTCTCAGTAATAACATAGGGCACAATACAACACCCTGCTCTCAGTAATAACATAGGGCACAATATAACACCCTGCTCTCAGTAATACAATTGGGCAAACACTTAATTAATTAATGAAATTCCAACCAGGGTATTGGGTGTGAACAAATACGAGTATAATGTATATACTCGTATATGAGCATATCGTATATACAGGAGGGCGCAAAATACACATTGATGATATTGCCAGATTCCTCATTTCTACCACGTACAATTTACGATAATTGGACTCACAAAATATTACAAAACACTGTGTTGTAAACTTTTGTTGACGTATTCATTATTCGTGTTCCTATACATTTTTTCGATTAAATTTTTGTGAGTCTTAGATATATTATCAACCTTTTTATATTATTATTATTATTTTTATGTAGTACAATATACTCATATATGTACAATATCCTCATATTTTTCACACCTAATACACCAGTTTTCTATTTCATCATGTGCTTGTCCTATGTTATTGCTGAGGGCAGGGTGACGAATTTTGCCCCATCCTATTACTGGAAGAGGCGTAGCTCACTATTAAATAATTATTTTGAGCAAGTTATCAAGCTTTATGGTATTGCAGAGCTGTGGGGGAAATATACGACACAAGTTACTTAAACATATGTATTGGGAACCGTCGGTCGGGGGTGTTGCGTGACGAGGGTTCAGGCAACACAGCGCGAGTCAAAACTCAGCGACAACATCCACATTGATCTCTCCAGTGTTACAGTCGTGCTGTGGCAATGTTATTTTCCAGCTTCATAACCTGAGAGGAGTGAGGGAAGTGCATGCTGGAGGAATGGAAGGCTTTGCTCTCTTGCTTCATCAACATATCCTCTAAATTTGTCATAATAACTAAAGGAGGTGCACAAACTCGATAATAATTTGCTGAAAATAATCATTACTATTTATTAGCAACGTCAGGTGTCTTTTAAAATTTATATTAAACTAATTTATGTATTTTTTGTGGAATTTTGCTATGTTATTACAATGGGAATATCGACAAAACAAAAACAAAAAATTTCGAATTTCATCATTTTGGGGGGGTCGGGTACGCAAGTCATCTGATATTGAGTCACTCTTCAACAACCATTTATTATTTCTCGGGACGCTGATTATGGTGTGACGGTGTTCAATACTTTTATTTAGTCTCCCTTCAAATATTGTTCTATTTTTTTGTATGATGCAAGACCTCAGTTTTTGTAATACTGGAATGTCATTCTACGCAGCACAACGATCAAAGTAAAGTGTACTAAAATTTTAGCAAGTAACTGTCCCATCACCGAAGCGTCAGAAGGGCGGTTCACACCGCAGGGTAATTTATGTAAAACAGGTCAACCAGGGTATGGCAGACTAACGTGATCCCTGTACAATATATACTCTATACAACAACTTAGTATAAAAAATATACTAGCTAGGATCGTGTGGCGGCTGTGAGTGACGTGGTAAGTTGTGACTTGTGAGTAGCATCGACGTGTTGATACCTGCGATATGAGCTGGAGCTTGGTGTTAGACTTGCCTTCTTATGTTGAAAAGAGACGTCTGTATTGTAAAGGAACATCTTTACCCCATTCACTACCGTCTAATTATAACGTATAACGAACCTTATAACGTATAACTTATAACTGGAACATTGTAACGTATAACTTATAATAACTGATAACTAGAATTAGAACGAAATTACACAGCCGATATCGTATCAGCTGCCTCGGTAGGGGCTGAAGTTGTTCCGGGGTTATATCATGTCCTTATAGGCCCAAGTTTTTGCTTTTCCCTACAGGCTGTTGGGTTCTAGGTCTTTCGGGTCAAGCGGTGGGCGCTGGCGGGTGGCAAGAGCTGCGGGGTTTGCACTCGGGCCCGTTCAGTGCTACTCTTCGCCCATTGATTCGTTCGACTTTGTTGTTACTAATCTTTCGTTGAATTCAATTAAAATTCTCAATCCGGACTTTCTTTAACTCAACCGTCAGTCTTTTTGTACAACATAGGGCAAAATTCAACACCC
Organism: Morinoia aosen; assembly: GCA_030386875.1. Classification (NCBI taxonomy): domain Eukaryota; kingdom Metazoa; phylum Arthropoda; class Malacostraca; order Amphipoda; family Talitridae; genus Morinoia; species Morinoia aosen. The sequence goes on along the minus strand of CM059580.1, from coordinate 28,186,828 downwards.
TGCATTCAGCAATAACATAGGGCAAAATTAACACCCTGCATTCAGCAATAACATAGGGCAAAATTCAACGCCCTGCATTCAGCAATAACATAGGGCAAAATTCAACACCCTGCATTCATCAATAACATAGGACAAAATTCAACATTCTGCATTCAGCAATAACATAGGGCAAAATTATCACCCTGCATTCAGCAATAACATAGGGCAAAATTCAACACCCTGCATTCAGCAGTAACATAGGGCAAAATTATCACCCTGCATTCAGCAATAACATAGGGCAAAATTCAACACCCTGCATTCAGCAATAACATAGGGCAAAATTCAACACCCTGCATTCATCAATAACATAGGACAAAATTCAACACCCTGCATTCAGCAATAACATAGGGCAAAATTATCACCCTGCATTCAGCAATAACTTAGGGCAAAATTCAACACCCTGCGTTCAGCAGTAACATAGGGCAAAATTCAACACCCTGCATTCAGCAATAACACAAGGCAAAATTCAACACCCTGCATTCAGCAGTAACATAGGGAAAAATTCAACACCCTGCATTCAGCAATAACACAAGGCAAAATTCGACACCCTGCATTCAGCAATAACATAGGGCAAAATTTAGCACCCTGCATTCAGCAATAACATAGGGCAAAATTCAACACCCTGCATTCAGCAATAACATAGGACAAAATTCAACACCCTGCCCTCAGGAATAACATAGGACAAGCACATAATGAAATACCAACCTGGATATTAGGTATGAAAAAATGTGAGGATATTGTACATATATGAGTATATTGTACTACATGAAAATAATATAAAAAAGGTTGATACTATATCTAAAACTCACAAATATTTAAACTAAAAAATATATAGGAACATGAATAATAAATACGTCAACAAAAGTTTACAACTTAGTGTTTTGTAATATTTTGTGAGGCCAATTATCGTAAATTCTACGTGGTAGAAATGAGGAATCTGGCGATTTTATCAAGACGTATTTTGCGCCCTCTATATACACGATATGCTCATATTCATACATTATACTCATACATATTACAATAAAATCATATTTTCTCGCACCCAATACCCTGGTTGGTATTTTATTAAGTGTTTGCCCTATGTTATTACTGAGAGCAGGGTGTCGAATTTTGCCCTATGTTATAACTGGAAACAACGCGGCACCCGAGCTTGGTTTACCAATAATCAATCAGACAAACACAAATACCAGAGTTTCATCAATACATAGATGTTTATTTTGATAAGTACGAGTATAATGTAAAACATAACCTCTAAAGAGTGTACATATCAATACATGTTGCCTGAAAAATAAGTCACGAGTCTCTTAATTCAGTTATATAGTGTTTAATTATCTTGTAGTTGGTTATCGAAACAATGTCACATCTTAAAATTAAATGTTCTCCCTTCCTCTTCTTTGCTCTCTTATTTATAATTAGGATTTGCATGAAGCAAAACATAAATATTCTTCCTTCCTATTACAGTTTGTTCTACTTTCAAGCTGTGCAAGTAACGCGAATGGTTAGTGCCATCTTACAGGACGATTGAAAAGTATGAACTTGGTGTAGGAAGGCGGCTTTCTATTCTGTACTCCACGACTTGCAGCTCTTGCGCAGTGAGTCTTTTTCGCTTAACACTTTGCCTGCAGCGCGAGCCGCTGGTGGTCACGGGGGGAATTTTTTATAATGCCACCACCACTTGTAACAAACTCATTCTTCATAAATACATACATAATCAACGCTAATTAAAGGCTCGACCTAGCTAATGAGTGTTTTCGTGAAACATTGCTCGCTACACATGAATCAAATTTCAGTTGAAAATGTTACTTTAGTTAAACTCATCGCAGTCAATGTGTACTTACCGGAAAATTACACTTTCAGTACACAAAATGTGTGTGTGGATCATCCGACCCAGCCGGAGGGCGCACGTTGCCCGGTGTGTGGCGAAGAGTTCCTATGGAGCGTCGCGTCAAGCAGCACGCCATAACGCGAGCGGCCATGCCACCAAGAAGCTGCGTGAGAAGATATCGATAAGTTTGTTTGTTTGGGGATGAAAAAACACTTTTTATTCCTCACTATTCACTGCTCACTCTAGAATTGATACCCGTAACAATTTTAGAATAGCATTTCTACTCCTTAATTGACAATCACTTAACTGCAACCCAAACGGAAACGGATGCTCGCTGATATCCATGCTGCTCATCATATCAACTTGAACCTCAACGCTGTTAGTTTATTTCCACTAAATTAAATTGATGTAAATCCAGTCTTTCAACGAGGCATATCAGCAAGTCATCAGAAATGCTACGAAAATCCTGTCGATGACTCGTTGGAATATATATTTTTTTGCTTTGGAACCTTAAGAGAATTTTTTGTGTACAACTTTGTCCCAAAAGCCCTCTTCCCTGCTGCAGTGCACTTGACTTTTCCATACTTCAGAATGACGAACTTGGATTCTTCGGCAGAGAAGGGAGAATCTTTCCTGAAGCTGAACTTCTGGTGTGCGGCAGCCATTTTCTAAGTCGAGTTGTGTTAAATGACACAAAGACAGCAACATATATCCATGCATCCGTTATCATATCTACGGAATAATAAAACCTTTCTATGATGAGAGATAGTAAAATGTTGGTGATGTTAGTTTTTTGTTTAGTTAACTAGATTTTATGTTATTCATAATTGTCAGTCATTTTCGATTCTCCATTAGTTACCCATCTAAATAATTTTTTCAAGTCAAAAATAAGAAAATTATGAACCCCTAACTTAAAACTTTAGATAATACTTTTTAGATATCACTTTGATCACCAAAATCATGTTCCTTTCCATTTGATAAGGATAATCCAATCAAGCTCTACTTCTGAGTCGTAGATCATTAGCGTTTTCAAATGTACAACAAAAATTTGAGGCACTGAGAGAAGAGAATTCGGATTTTTTAAACTTGGAGCCAACTCGTAATAATATACGTAGTTCAATTAAGTCCTGACAGTCCAGGCAGGTTCATGCACAAACTTGCGCCAATAGTTGAATGTGGCAAAGGGAATTTTCAAGAAACGTTCATTTCAATTCGGTGTGCACGCCACCGGTGCGCTGCGAAGCAGACATTGATGGGCCGATGGTTATGAAGAGCCCGTTGCTTGAATGAACTCAGAAAGATACACCAAACGAATTTATTATTCATTCGATTAATCTTTGCGTGGAAATAAGGCTGTCTTTCAAAAGAGAAATTTGAGGTTTCACATGCAAGACCTAATATAATTTTCAAACGTAGCTAGATAGTGCTTGGAAAATCAGCTCAGCGATGTCGCTCATGGATGAAATTGTAGCTTCAGGTCGAAGTTGTATTGAAATAAAACTGCAAATCATTCCTTTCTTTGCATGAACGGCTCAAGGAACCCTTGAGTTCCCATCGAGACATATTTTCTATGTGTTGGCTAAAAATATCCCACAAGACTAAGTAATCTCGCAAACGATTTAAGTAAGTTGTCAAGTTCAGTCGTAGCAACCAATTACGCAAATAAGTAGAACATCAAATTCACGATTCATTGTACTGAACCTAAAATACCAGGCTAGTATTTACATCAATTTAATTTAATGAAAATAAACTAAAAAACTTGAGGTTCAAGTCGATATGATGAGCAGCATTGATATCGGCGAACAACCATTTCTGGCTGGGTTATGCTATCGTGCAGCAAAGCGAGGAAAAAATTGTGTCTTAAATCATGCGTTCCAATGGAGTACGAAACGCAAATGAGAGTGCCACTGAAACAATTAAGGTGTAGAAATGCTATTCGAAAATTGCTACGTGTATTAATCCTAGAGTAAGCAGTGTATTCTTAAGAACAGCCAGTGTTTTTTGTCCCAAAACAAACTTATCGATATCTTCTTGCACAGCATCTTGGTGTCGAGGTCACTCGCGTTATGGCGTGCTGTGTGACGCGACGCTCCATAGGGACTCTTCGCGACTCTCACACGACCGAGAATGGCTGCCGTTCCACAGTACGTTTGTTTAATTAATTAGTTTTGGCTGGCATTTAATTAGTTTGGCAGAAAACTTAAGATTTAACACATTGACTGCGATGAGTTTACTGAAGTTAGATATCCAACTGAAATTTGAAATCTATTGTAACAAGCAATTTAAAAATACACATTAGCGAGGTCGTTCGAGGCAGTAATTGTAGCGAGGCAGTAATGCGAATTGATTTATTAACGCGCTGGAAGAGGGAGAATACTAATATTATACAGATTCTAGACGGCACTGTAGTGTATACATCGACCCAACTGACATTTAAGTATTCTCTGGTAATCGCGATTGTTTGCTCGATAGTTAACAAGCTCGAGTTCTGTGTTGTTTCCAGTAATTACCTAAGGCTAAACAAACACCCTGCTCTCAGCAATAATATAGGGCAAAATAAACACCCTGCTTTCAGCGACAGCATAGGGCACAATTCAACACAGGTTTCAGCACCAACACGCTGCACTCAGAACACGCAACACGTGCGTTACACACAACACACAACCCCACGCCTCTAGCAACACGGAACGAATACGAAGGCAAAATTCGTTCTACTTTGAGCGGCCCGCGCCTGCTGTGGGAAGACGCGCTGCGTTCAGCCGCTCTCACAGAGCGAAGGGCGAGAGAGGTTGCGTTCCGTCCACAGTAAACGCTGCAAGTACATGAAGAACGCTACTAACTGTACACAATTGTGCTCAAATGACACACCACACGACGGTGTTGTGTCTAAATATCTGTACAAATGTGTGGTGGGTTCCATAACTTGTTGGTCTGGATGTAGATTGATCAGAGAATTACGACAAGAATGGGATCCTTGAGTTCTGCGAGATTTGTTCTGTAGTATTGGTGGCGATATTTGCCCTGGACTGTTGCGAGTGAGGGCTTGGTGGAGGTAGACGATATTCCAGGGCAAATATCGTCAATACTGCAGAAAAACATGCAAAACCTAAGGATTCTATTCTTGTCTATCTAGATCATCCATCTACATCCAGATCAACAAGTTATGTAATCCACCATACATTTGTACAGATATTTAGGCATGATATGGCGGCTCGTGCGAAATCAGAATGGAGGGACTGTGTGACTGCTAGCTTCCCCAACCGTAAAATAATAACAATAAATGAAGTAAAACATACTATATAAATAAATATATGAACACAAGTTTTATTGAGATATTAACTCACGGTTCACCGATTTCGTCAGGTGCGGGAGGAATATTACTCGAAAATGAAATGAGCTCTTCGGTGAAGCGAAATGGTTGATGACTCGTTCATTTGAATTCTTCATTTCTATCACCATACGCTACCTTTCACCATAGAGGGTTGGCAATTGAGAACAAACAAAACAAACAAAACAAACAAACCACAAATAACGACATCTATGTGTGCTTAATTTTCAATTTCAACCCTGATACATACCTCCTTGTACATTGGATTCTCAAATGCCTTATATCTAACACCAAGACGCCATGACGCTTTCCCCCGGTCAAGACCGGTATCCATTTCAGACACCTGGGTAGAGTGGGGTATTGTGCTTGGAATTTTTCCCCAACACCCAGCAGAGAGAATCGCCATCTATAGCGCCGAGAAAGAGTCACAAAATTGGCAATAGGTGAAGTTGGAGTCACAAAATTGGCAATAGGTGAAGTTGGAGTCACAAATTCATTCCTCCGACTTCGCAACCCTGCTCGTGACATTCCATTTTTGATATACATCTCCAGCTTAGTTATTTTATGAACATTTGGAGTTATAGGAAACCTATTTTACATACCAAATATGTGAGGGAAAGGGAATCATATTTCTCGTACAATGCTGACGTATACATTTCACATAAAATCTAATGTTATCTTTACAAAATATGAGCAATAACATACGTCAATAGTTACAACATGATTCATCTACGGAAACTTACATACGACGAATACCTATAATTATATATGCTTATAATTTTCATTATAAGTATTTATATGTTGAGTATTTTTTGATGTTCATATATACATTATAATATACTCATATTTTCTGTACACGATTGTTTTGATGGTATTTCATTCTGTACTTGCACATTGTTATTACTGACAGCAGAGTGTTGAATTTACAAATTTTTTGTACTGTAAACAGGACGTTGAATTTTGCCCGATATTTTTATTGAAAGCGGAGGGAGTGTTGATTTTGCCCTGCGTCATTACTGGAAACAACGCGGGACCCGAGTATGGTAACCGACAGACAAACTAACGCGATTACGAGATTCATGACCAAATAAAACTCATTTACTCCACTGTGCTGAATATGATGTAAAATGAATTACTTGTTCTATGAAGTGACATATAGCCCTAGACGATACCTCAATGATATTCAACTTCATATTAAAATACACTAAGTTATTACAACCCTCATATGTATCAGGTCATTCGACCGTACAAAATTTTTCAATATGTTATCAAAGCAGATCGAAGTTCCGAACATTTTATTGGCTCCATTTCATATTGACTGATGTTTTACACAACGCACATCCGAAAAAAATAGATTTTGAGGACTAACTGATGTAAAAGGAATCGACAATGTTTCATTCAAATAAATGTTCCTAAAGTAACTCTAGGTTCGTTGAGACATGGCTCATCATTAAATAATTGTTATCAGCAAATTTTGAAGTCATTATTGCAGATTTCAGCTATAGAGCTGTTAAGGAAATATACGACACAAGTTACTTAAACATATGTATTAGGAACCGTCGGTCGGGGGTGTTGCGTGACGGGGGTTCAGGCCAGGGTTGCGGAGTCGGAGGAACAAATTTTGCGACTCCGACTCCACCTTTCCAGAATTTTGCAACTCCAACACCGTTTCCACCTATTCACAACTTTGTGACTCCAACTTCCCCTATGCACACTTTATAAGGTGAATATTTTATTTTCTTCATGGGTGCAGGTCTTGCAATCTGTACATAAGTTTATTATATTCATTATTTAGATCGTCTTTTAAATTTGCAACAGAATGTTAAAACTCAATATGAGATATGAGCAATATGAGCTGGGACTTCAAATTAGACTTACCTTCTTTTGTCGAAAAGAATTGTTTTCTGCATTGTAACGGACCATCTCTACCCCATTCACTACCGTCTTTTTTTCAACACCTATTTTTATTTTCTTGGTATCATGTTTTTTTCCTACACTATAGGATGCAACATGTCTCTAAAAGTTCATGTGATCCACTCTCATTTGGATGTTCTTGCTCAGAATCTCGGTGATGTGAGTGGTGAACATGGCGAGAGATTCCATCGGGATATTTCAGCGATGGAGCAACGTTGCAAAGGAGAATGGAACCCTGGCGTGTTGGCAGACTGCTGCTGGAATGTAAACAGAGAAGATCGCACTCCACACAACAGGCTTGGGAGGACAAGTGTTGTTTGAACTGACACGTGTGTTTGTCATTCATATCCATAAATAACAATATGTAGTTTATGATCCAAAAAATGATACCTAATGTGGTGAAATTATGGCCAGAATCTGAATTAGAACGGTTATTTGACCCCATAACAGGTTTTACGTAACACGTACTTTTTACGCAAAATTTGTTGCGGAGTTATGAGTTAGTTTCAGCCTTCCGTACCACAACACAGATGATCAACACGAGGCAGGATGGAGGCAACATTTGGGGTAGAGTTGAGGGAACGCGGAAATAATGCACAAAGTTTGTTACTGCACAGGATCCGCAGTACATAAAATCAGAAAGTTGAGGAAGGAAAAACCAAGATATAAAGGGAAAAAAGGAATAGGTGAAAAAATTTGAACGGTAGTGAACGGGGTAAAGAAGGTCCGTTACAATACAGACGTTTCTTTTCAACAAAAGAAGGCAAGTCTAACATCAAGCTCCAGCTCATATCGCAGGTATCAACACGATGATGCTACTCACAACTCACCCCATCGATCATAGCTGCCACACAGGCCTCGCCGACGTGTTTGCTTCACCAAGTTATTAGATGGAGTATATGATTTACATACGTCATCGTCTAAGTTAAACACTTTATTTATAATATCACCTTTCTTACTCTCTGTTCGCTCTAGTGAAGTCCTGTATATGAAGGAGTAAACCCCTTTAAAATTTTCTTTTATAAATTTTTACTTGTCTTCAACTTCTTGGCTCGGCTTGGCGATGCTTATAGAGAAGACGGAAAGAGAGTTTGGCACAGAGTGTGTCGGGATGAGAAGGGGTAAAGCGGAAATGGATAGGTAGGGAAACGGTAGAGATGCGCTTTGCGCATATTATACTAGTTTTAGGGTCGTCTTTTTAGGTAGAAGGTATCACAAATGACAAGAAGGTATCACAAAAGCTGAAGACTTACATGTAACAAGAAAAAACAACAACGGTCGAACGGTAACTAAATAAAACTATTGGGAACCGTCACGTAATGAGCGTCGCGAGAATAACTTTAGGACTGTTGAAGCGAGGCTCAATATTAGATGACTAGCGTACACGATCCCAAAAAATTATGGGTTCGATATTTTGTTCAGACAAATCCTTCAGATGTGGATGACAAACAAATATATCCATCCTAATAGTGCCCTCGATTACAATATTAGTGTACTTGTGCACTGGTGAAGCTCGTATCACAGATACGGCCATTAAATCCCTAGGAGCGTGGAAGAGAGACAGACCAACCAATTTAATGTGTTCAATGTGATTCCCATTGCAATGGCATAGCAAAAATTCTTAAAAAATACATGAATTAGGTAAACATTAATTTTAAAAGATACCTGACGTTTTTAATAAATAGTTATGATTATTTGCAGTGAATTATCAAGTTTGTGTACCTCCCATGGTTATTAAAACAAAGTTAGAGAATATGTTGAGGAAAAATGAAAGCAGAGTCTTCCATTCCTTCAGCATGCACTTCCCTCACTCCTCTCAGGGTACGAAGCTGGAAAATAACATTGCCACAGCACGACTGTAACACTGGAGAGATCAATGTGGATGTTGTCTCTGAGTTTTGACTCGCGCTGTGTTGCCTGAACCCCCGTCACGCAACACCCCCCGACCGACGGTTCCCAATACATATGTTTAAGTAACTTGTGTCGTATATTTCCCCAACAGCTCCATAGTTCTGCACTGCAATAATTACTTGAAAATTTGCTGAATATAAGTGTTTAATTGCGAGCCCCAACTCAAGAATCGTTAAGTTATTCTCGGTTCGTGCATTAAGGTGTGAGGGTAGATTACTTCAATTGAGTCACCCTTCTAAGAATCTATTCTCGTGCGGTATACGCAGTGCAGCAGTAAAAATGATAGAGACTCAACATCAGTCAATAAACGTAATTGGCAAGATATTAGTAAAAGCATAAGTAGAAAATTTCGTTGGTCATCTGACCAGTATTGGTGAAGAACACACACGTCCGCTAAGCTGGTTAGCAAGAAGTAATCTGTCTGATATTCCGTGAGAGTCCCAATCGGGCGGGAGTTTCATAACTGTCGGACGAATGTATGTAAATGACACTAGTTGAATACCTTGAACACAACATTCTTAAAACCTGGAAATATTTCTTTCAGATTACTTCTCGCAAATGGAACTTGGGTGACCGTGTCTGCTTGAGCGTTACCACAGAACATTTACATAAGAAGAAAATCAAAACTACCGTGGACCCCAAGCCCGCTCTAGACAAACATACGCACGCACGCTAACCAATCAGCAGCCAGCAGTCACGAATGGCCGCTGACGTCATCACGGCCAAAGCTTCCAATTGGCTGCGTATTCAGGCTTTACTGTGATACTCGTTTGGATTGTAAGTCTAATTTTCATGCTCAAGTTATAAACGTTTCTGGGCGTAATAAGGATAGTGAAAGCCGAAATAGTGAATTGCGGTTACATTGACAACACTTTTTATTATTTCATTCTCTATTCATACACGTGAATGCGCATTCATGTACATATTTGCAATTAATAAATAAAGACTAAGGCGCATTTAGATTAGACTAAGGTGCTGAAGGTGATAAAACGTTGGTGCCGTATATTAAAAGTTTTCGGAAAGGGTTCATTGTCTTTTTAAACCATTCAATGTCAGATTCTCATACTAGTCGAAACAATAAAAATAATGAAGAAATTAAGTTAGTTTGAGCGATAAAAAACCTGCTAATAATATGTAGCGATGTTATTTATATTTATTATACGTAAAAATTACCCAAATAGTTACATAGGAGATATTGGAAGATGTTTACGTTAACGTTATGATTTTCATGTTACGTTCATTGATGAATGATTCGTACGTACGTTGCTTGATTGGTTATAGATTAGTTTTAGCCTCCTTTGACCACACACCACAACAAAGAGGTTCAAAGTGAGGAAGGATGAAGGCACCATATCGTATGGAGTTGCGGGAACGCTGAATCTATGTACAAGGTGAGTTCCGGCACAGGATCCCGTGCGCATGGAAAGTCAGTTAAGAAGGAAGGTTATGAAACATGATAAAAGTTGATGAAGAAAGTTAGAGGTATTGAAAAACATGACAGTAATAAACCGAAAAAAGGTGGTCCTACACAAAACTACGAACATTTTATTTCAACAGAAAGAAGGCTCACCTAACTATCAGCACAGTACACACATTTTTCCCTTGGGAGCGCTAATTCCCATAGATGTAATAGTTGTATCCACCTGAGGGGCGCGAACGTTGTTTCGTAACAATAATGGAGAATATTGAGGAAGGATAGTCCACGAGACCGCCACGCACACACTTCGGATTAGGGTTTACAAGCATCCAGTTTATGGACGGGGCTCAACACACAGCATTAACTAGTATCAGAAGTGAACTACAGTACTAAGGTGGATAGGTGAACTAATAACTGAAGCCTAAGCAGAGCCGTCGGCATGGCTTTTCATTACATTGTCCAGTTACAACATATCAGTAGTCAGCGTATCCGCTAAATAATAGCGGGGTAAAAATGCTTATGTATACAAAGCAATGAACTACGCATGAAGATTTAGTGCAATTAAAACTCTCAGTATGTGCACAAGCGTGTGCTAAGAAACAAAAATATAGATATGAGACATTGTATCCAATCTCTGTGTCTGTTGAAAGCTTGCACTGTCACGGTTGACACTGCAGTGCAAAAAAAGCAATTATTTGGATAAATTACGAGCTAGTAACAGTAAATGAGCTTCCTACCATGACGCACTTCAGAAATATTGTAGCGATATAAGCTTATGAACAAAATTAATACATTAAAAATAAAATATACTTAGGTCAATCAAAAAATATACCTAACTTTCTACCAGATGGTAATATTACTCATGGACAATTTTCTTGAGTTTTTCAGTACAACTTTTGGAGGACATAAGTCTGTTCACGTGTCTTGTGCATTGAAGCGTTCTACACACGGCAAAAAAATTGTTGCAACTTGTCGGTGACCTGGACACAGCAGAAATTACAGTGATGCTGACACAAATCTAAGAACTTACAGACTAGTTTACGGAATCCTGATACGTGCCGATAATTGTGAAAGCAATACAAAAATACTCTCTCGTACAAAATAATCAGGTCAATAAATAGTCTCAAATCCAGTTATGGCATCGTACTCTCGGTTGTACGATAGCCCTTTCCGGAGCGACATCTCATCCACTAGAAGGAAACAAAGTTTATCTCTAGCACTGACGGGTTTTACCTTCATTTTCAACATGGACACACTTTTAGCGCTCGTACCAGGACGTACTTCGAATTTTTTCATCATTGCAAGCACAGTCGAAAGTGAGGGTAATGGTATCAAGTTCCTCATCAGTTGATAGTGGGTTTCTGATGAGCTTACAAGAATGTTCACAGCGAGCCACTTGTGATACATGGTGTATGATCTCTTGCCCCTTAATTTGAGCTTGACAAATGCACTGAGATAAGGACCAAGTCTGCCACTTACACTTCTCAGGAAATTATCTGTGTTCAACCGCTTGTACAGTACCTTTGATTTTCTCCTGAGCCTTTTCCTAAGTCTTCTCTCGGGAGCTGGTCTGCTGTTTTCAAGGGCAATTGTCGTTCCAGTAGGAGAAGCGAACATCCGTCGCTTACAAGGTACCACTGGAGGACCTGTGTCTTCCAACAAAGAACAGCTGCTTTTGCCACACGAATTCTGAAATAAATTGACGAAAATTAGATTGTATATTATATTTACTTCCCTAACTTGAAGAAAGTATTAATTGTACACATAAATCAAACTTTAAAGTGATTGAAAGTGTAGGTTTTGAACACAATACATCTAATTAAAAAATATGCCACATTTAATCTACATGGAGTGGAATCACAGCTCTGGTCAGTATTCTTTTCCAAGGTTTCTAGTATTAAACTATGAATGAGTTCAAACATACCGAACGGTATAAAGTGAGTACCACTGAGACAGGATAGCCCTGTTCAGTACCCAAGAAAGTCAGCGAGTACCGCGAGCCCACCCTTCTAATGAATCAAGCATTATAATTCGATACATTGTGCAAAGAAGCATTACCTAAATGTTTGCATTAATTCGATTCCAAGGACACAAAAAATAAAGTATAGTTCAGAAATATGCTACGAGAATCACATTTTATTTATATTTTTTACCCAAAGATAATTATATAATTTTATGACAGATGTATTAAATCGAGAAATGGAATGATCAGAGAGGTAAATGAGTGACAGTGAATATGGTATTGACACTGATGGAAATGGCAGCAGGTAGTTCTCACAATAATTCTACAAATGCTGCTGTGTTTTAGAATAATGCGTATGTGATAACTTTTCAGCAATCTTTCGAGCTTTTGCTGCTAGCACTCATCCAACGCCGTCCAATTCTGGCTTGCAACTTGAAAACTCTATCTCGCTACAATTCAAAGACACTTCAATGATGTACGAACTCCGGTTATTTCAACACGACTAACCTGCGTCGTTTCCCTCCACGAAGATGAGCAGCATTGTTTGCTGAAAGCACTGGTGGCAGGCTTTGAGGTGCCAAGAGTGGCAGGCCTTGAGGTGCCAGGAGTAGCAGGCCTGAGGTGTCAGGAGTGGCAAGCCTTGAGGTGCCAGGAGTGGCAGGCCTTGAGGTGCCAAGAGTGGCAGGCCTTGAGGTGCCAGGAGTGGCAGGCCTTGAGGTGCCAGGAGTGGCAGGCCTTGAGGTGCCAGGAGTGGCAGGCCTTGAGGTGCCAGGAGTGGCAGGCCTTGAGGTACCAGGAGTGGCAAGCCTTGAGGTGCCAGGAGTGGCAGGCCTTGAGGTGCCAAGAATGGCAGGCCTTGAGCTGCCAAGAGTGGCAGGTCTCGAGGCGTCAGGAGTGGCAGGCCTTGAAGTGCCAGGAGTGGCAGGTCTCGAGGTGCCAGGAGTGGCAGGTCTCGAAGTGCCAGGAGTGGCAGGTCTCGAGGTGCCAGGAGTGACAGGTCTCGAAGTGCCAGGAGTGGAAGGTCTCGAAGTGCCATGAGTGGCACGTCTCGAGGTGCCAGGAGTGGCAGGTCTTGTAGCACCAAGGGCAGGAGGTACAGTACCAGCAGCTGATGGATAAATAAGGGAATAAATTAGGAACAGTGATATGGCATCTCAAATGAAATTGAAGCACACAACAAAATGAGTGGTATTTTCAACAAATTTAATTCTTCCAGAAGCTCTACTTCATGTCATTCAATTCTTACTCATTAGTAGAGAAGGCGATTTAAGGCTCCACCCCATAAAATAATTTCACAGAGGAAGTGGGAGGAAGCATATAGTATGCGAGGAAAACATTTAGGTACAAACAAAAAAGAAAGCCGACCTCACCATCAGCTCAGGCCCTGGCATTCTCTCTCATGGAATACTACTTCCTTTGGATACAAAAGTTTTATCCCACTTATTGGGAAATCATCAAATGTAAGTGCTCCTTCATAATGTAAAATAGGCAAGGCCTATTGGCAAATTAAAGTTCTGCTGCACTGTAAGGGTACATAAGGAATTAAACACTGGGGTACAGAGGAGGCTCATCAAAAACTAAAAGAGCTCATCTTTAAATGAATACAAAACCTAGTTTTACCAACCAAGACTAACCTTTCAACACAAACACTGCACTAGGTAGTTCTCATTCATGACGCTCCTGAGTTATCTCAGGATTGTAATTCAGATTATATTAATTAACTTCGGTGTTCGTAACAACAATTTTGAACATTTCAATTATCTTTCTTAATTCAACACTAAATGTACATGGGAAAAGATTGCTAGTAATATTTTGACCCCTGTATTATGTATGAAATAATTTCCAATTCAATGCTGCAGTTTGTTTCCCTACAAATAACTTTCTTTGATATGTTTCATTGAGTGTAATAATGAATTGTGGAGCATCTATTTCCTGGATAAATGCTACACACTGTAAAACATGTGTGAATACCATTCTCAAAAGTATTTGGAAATGTACTACCCTTATTTGTGTACACTAAGGCTTCATAAGTGACAGCCATGCACTCTCTAAATAAATGTAAATTGAGCTTATTGGCTTCAATTTTCACATGGGATGAATATTTCTTCAAGTGGCCTTGACTTTTTCAAGAATTTCAATACATTAAACTCAATGTTAACATTCTTTTTTTTCATTTCAATATTCCTGTATAAAGTCAGGGTATGAAGTCAGATTCATCCCATCTTTGCCGTTAGCGTTGCCGAGCGAAAAAGTATAATTGATGTGAAGGCTGGATCTCATATTACACGGGTCATAAAATAACGACCGGCTTTCGTGCTATGGTCTTGGGAAAGATATAAATGGGACGTTTCTCAGAAGAGAAATCTTCTCCATATCAAATGTCAAAAATTCGAGGCGCGGGCATATCAGCCACACAGTAATAAAACGCGGGACCCATAGCCGGAGCTGCATCTAGCGTGCTGTCACGGTCGACCTTTATTTAATTTGCCGTAGCGAGAGGGGGCTGGGGCCTGGAGGCCCGACCCCTCTCCCCCAGCCGTACCCCCGGTTGTGTGGGGAGTAGGGCGACTCCGAACCCTAGCCACCCCTTGTTACCCTGCTCGTGTGGCGACCACCCTCCCTTTCGGGAAGGGGGGAACGCTGTCCGAGCGAGAATTAAAGTCGGACCAGGAGAGATCACTTCGCGGGTAGCCGTAGTTGAGAACGGTGTAGAGAGCCGTGGTCGTGAACGGACATACCAGGGTTCAGTTGAGGGTTGAGACGAACAGCCGGTTGTCGATACTTATAAATTTGAGTTGGTAGTAAAGGCCCATATCTTCAATTGTTGAATTTAGAGATTGTGTTCGAGTAAAGCGTGGCACGATCAACGAAAATCCCTTGACTTGTTCGAGGGCGCATGATTTCAAGCGTTTGCTATGCGCTTACCTTGGCTCATCCTTTCGGTGGTTGCACATTCCTTGGCTCGTGTGTTGGCTGTTTGTACACAGTCTGTTGTCGTGAGAAATCGATCGAAGGAAGATCATGAGGTGATTGTCCTATTGTTCCCCGAAATTGTAAATGTTGTTGTTATCGCGTGTGCCTCGAGCAATCCGTACTTGCCTTCCCACCAATAAATGTGAAAACCTGGGCCTCGTATATATCCTCTCTCTCATCTCTCTCGTAAAAGGGCATAAGAAACACGTGCCGGCCATAAGCCATCGCTACCAAATTGACAGTCTGAGTTAACGTAACCAAACCTTTAATTTTAGTCGAGGCTATCTATACGCCTCGTGGTGGCAGCTATCAGCGCTACCTTTCTTAACTTCTAAATGATTACGTAACGCTCTGCCGAGCGAGTCTGTCAGAAAAGTAACAGCAGATGAATGAAAGACACTTAAGCTTTGGAGCGGGCAGAAAATAACCCGAATTACATAGTATTGGCAGATGTATCTTCAATAAAAATCATCATATACTTCATGATTGACGCGGATTAAATGAACTTTAAGGCCACAAGGCAAGAGAGAGCGGAAGAAAAACCCGTACTCATTCATTCCTCTATTGGATTGGCAAATCATCATTTAAAATGTAAACTTACTTTTGTTAGGAGTGGCAGGCGTTGCAGCACCAAGAGCGAAGGTTCAGTGCCAGCAGCTGACGGAGAAATAAGGGAATAAATTGGGAACAGTGATATGGCATCTTGCATGAAATTGAAGCACACTACACAATGAAGGATATTTCTAACAACCTTAATTTTTTCTGAACTTCTACGTCATGGTATCGCCTAATAATACTTTAGGAGAGGCTCCACCACCAGAACATAGATTCACAGAGAAAATAAAAGGGAATGAGCAATATACTCATAGAGCTAAGTATTATTGAATATTAATCCCCACAAACCAAAGTAATTAAGGGGTATGTTGGTTTCTGGAGTACCCATACCATTTTCAAAACACAGCCTTTGAGATGCAATAAATAGGTTCTTTTCACCCCTTCTGTGTAAAATTAATCACATGAATTTAGACCTTTTATTCAAGTAAATCAACCCACTACCCAGCTTCTAGCCCCTTTATCTTGTAAACTGTTGTACTGATCCTTGTGAAATTTCAATTTATTGTTATTATTATGTAAATTCCCCAATCTCAATGTGAATGCTTTTGATCTCAATAAGTTTTATTCCTTTTAACTAGATTTTTATTCATTCAGTTTTATTAAAATTTCTATTTGAAATTGAAGTTCATAATAATTGAGATTCCATGTAGCCTACTCTGAACATTTTTTTAAAGAAAGATCCATTTATCATGTTTCTGGACCTTGAATTAACCAAGAGGAACACTATGTAAACTATGTAAACTTTGTATGGTCATCTTTGGTGGCCAACTCTACAAGGCCACCTTTATGAATAAGACTGTCTGATCACTGTTCATAGTATTAAAGGTCATCTTTGAAAGTGACTAGATGTAGGATCGAAAGCTGACTTATTCAAACCTAATCATTTATTTTAAAGCTGTGTAAAGTAAGAGTAGGTATGCTACTATTTTCCTACTAAAGTAAAGAAGCCTGCATGATGTTTCTTTTCATTATAATAAAGGCAATGAGCGGTGAGAAATTAACTGTAAATTTTAAAAAGCAAACAAAATTATTTGAAATGGATCATTCATGCTCATTGAGTGCAATCATGATATCACAATGATTACTTCACACCATAGCCATATATATATAAATTATTTTAGAGTATCTTATAAGTTGAAAGCAAATTGAAAGAACTTGGATGAAAAACATAGGATGATTCAAAGTGTTTAACCATCACTTGTTCAAAAAAACTCCTAAGAAAGATTTTGATTGTGTTAAATTTTGATACAATACAAGCATTTACTGCCTTACTGGCAATACAAAATTACAGCCACTTTCAGACAATTTAAATCAGCATTTATTTATCTATTGAAACATCACTTTTATAATAGCATGTGCAACTAAATCTTGCATGAAAAGCATAGCATTCACTTTTCTTAATGTAAATTAAATTTTGGGGTTATCTACTGCATTATTTATTTATTTCAGCTAAAGCCACCAACAATATTTCCTATTATATTTTTGATAAAAATTTGAAGCCCATAAAATTTCTACTCTTGATTAACACACTGTTATTATACGTCAATCCAACAGCAATTCATTATTCAAAATCGAGGGTATGAGGAAAATCATAATTGGTGAAACTTTGATGTACTGGGTTAACTTGGAATAAACGAAACAACTAAAAGTTTAACATTATCTTGGTCTTGCACAGCTCTTCTTGGAACTGCTGAAGATTACCATAACTTTCTCGCATTTCTGAATGGAGACAAAATGAAGTTATAGTCTGAACGAGAGAAGTGCTGGCACACACATAAGCCCTCTCCGGCCTTTTGGATCTCTTATCCATGGAGCTAGGATATATGGAGGGAGCATAGCTGTCTGTGAAGAGAACCAGTTTTTGAGATTTCTCCCATGTCTGTGGTAACCAATAGCCGTCTCGCAAGTGTGACGTCAGCACGGAAGCCAGTTACCTCCTGACTACGCTGGGATGTGCACACGCTCGCTGAATGCTCTTCCAGCTGTTGAGTTAATTGTCAATCTTTTATTTCGGATTCTAAGACTCCGAAAGATAATAAATTGTGTTTCCTCACTTGAGGACACTTAATAATATCAAAATTACCAGCAAAGATACATTTAGAGTTGAAAACTATAAAGATTACAGGCCCTTGAATGTAACAAATTAGAGAGCGACTTGCACGCGCACCTCATCCTTCGATTTGTGGAGCGGTACTAATCTTGCTTTGGAAAATGGGAGGGCGAATCGTAGAGGAGGTGAGGATGCGAGGAGGAGCAAACTTCAGCCAAGCGTCTGTGGTTGGCTCACGTGTGGTGCCTTGCCAATGCCCCAGTCTCCCAACTTTTGCAGCTAATTTGAACCCGATTGGAATCGGCTATGCTCCCTCCAGTATATCCTAGCTCCATGCTCTTATCCATCTTCAACGTTACAGTACCACATGCTGCCATCCACTCGCCGTAATTTCCTTTAGGAAATAGGAAAAACGACAAATCAGGACATTGACAGTTATCATTTCCCTAATTTTCCATCAAGCACTTTTTAAAGCGTACGTACGGGGCCATTTTTGCAGCAATCTTCGTTACACCTCTGTCACAGCTGCTTTCAGATTCAAACAGAGTCTCCTGCCGATTTTTCGTGACGTCACAATTTCTTGGCTCTTCATTGGCCAATTGGCACCTACGTCATCGCGGCCGGCGGACAAATTCGCTTAGTGATAAGTTGCGGATCTTTTGGTATATGGTCTGTGGCGTTACCAAGCACTGGCGTTGTTGTCAGCGATGACATAGGGCACAATACAACACCCTGCTCTCAGTAATTAACTTAGGGCAATACCACCGAGGTATCATTTGCAAAAAATTATGACTTTATTGTATTTATACGTGCATCTTCCATGTGCTGTACATAGTTTTATTACATTTAAATATTTTTTTAAACATTACCTAATTATGCAATATCACCTAATTGTGTAACATTAATTAAAATTAATTAATACCCAATTATGGAATAGTGAGAAATTACTGTAGCTTCAAAACTATCTGGATAAAAATAATCAGTGAACTGTATTACAAAATTTACTGTAACTAGATTAAGCGCGGCTGGTTGATATTCTGTCGAAAAATATTTTGTATTATATTAAATGCTTTTTTTTGTATAGTATTGAAGGCATTGAATCTTGTCTGTCAAAACAACTTCTCCCCATGGCTTCAACGGACGAGGTGGACCATATTCATGGCCTCCACGTTCCCCAGATCTGACTCCTTTAGATTACAACGGACGAGGTGGACCATATTCATGGCCTCCACGTTCCCCAGATCTGACTCCTTTAGATTACAACGGACGAGGTGGACCATATTCATGAACTCCACGTTCCCCAGATCTGACTCCTTTAGATTACAACGGACGAGGTGGACCATATTCATGGACTCCACGTACGTTCCCCAGATCTGACTCCTTTAGATTACAACGGACGAGGTGGACCATATTCATGGCCTCCACGTTCCCCAGATCTGACTGCTTTAGATTACAACGGACGAGGTGGACCATATTCATGGCCTCCACGTTCCCCAGATCTGACTCCTTTAGATTACAACGGACGAGGTGGACCATATTCATGGACTCCACGTTCCCCAGATCTGACTCCTTTAGATTACAACGGACGAGGTGGACCATATTCATGTACTCCATGTACGTTCCCCAGATCTGACTCCTTTAGATTACAACGGACGAGGTGGACCATATTCATGGACTCCACGTACGTTCCCCAGATCTGACTCCTTTAGATCACAACGGACGAGGTGGACCATATTCATGGCCTCCACGTTCCCCAGATCTGACTCCTTTAGATTACAACGGACGAGGTAGACCATATTCATGGCCTCCACGTTCCCCAGATCTGACTCCTTTAGATTACAACGGACGAGGTTGACTATATTCATGGCCTCCTCGTTCTCCAGATCAAATTCCTTTAGATTATATATTAAGGGGGCGTGTGAAGACATGAGTGCACGTCACAAGACCGTTGGGAGACTAGAGAGGTAAGATAGATGCTGTGATCTCAGACATTACTGCTCAATAACTGGCAAATATTATATATGATGGGAATCATACCCTTGTTATTCTATCCATAGCTAGTGATGACAGACATGTAGAACCCTGAGAAATTGCCTATGAATAAATCCAAAATTAAATATCTTCTTGTTTCTAATGCCGTTTACAGATTGTTTCTAGCATATAAAATTTTAAAGTTACAGTAACTTCAAATTGCACCAGGACTTTGTATTACCTGTATTACCTAGTGTGGAATATTACTTGTTTTGGAATATTACTTATTGTGGAATATTACTTATTATTGAATATTACAAATAGGGTAATATTACTTACTATGGAATATTACTTATTATGCATCTTACTTATTATAATATATACCTATTATGGAATATTATTTATTGTGGAATATTTCTTATTATGCACCTTACTTATTGTACAATGTTACTTAACAATGGCATAGTACTTTTTATGGAATATTGCTCCTTATGGAATAATATTATTTAAACAAATAAACAAACAAACAATTCACTTACCACAGGTGATACAGAGGTAGAATTGTTGTATAGTGACGCCTGGTGGTATTTATGGGGGTTCCGGCTGCGGAGATTTATGAGTCTCGCTCGACACGGTCACATGTGTAGATGGGGCATCCGCCGGAACAGCCGATGAGCGCCTAGCGTTTATGAGCGCCGGGTAGGGCGGAAGCGCCCTTATTGCAGCCGCCGGAAATGTCCATTGTTGCGAACTAGACTTAAGAGCAAGCTGTGTGAACTACAGGGTCAGTACAATATTAGTAGTCCTGCTGTTCGTTTTGCTATCCTGCTGCCTGGTTTACAGCTAGGCTAACCGATCTACTAGTTCAGTTCAGTAAACCTTATATCTTGCTGAAATTCCAAGATATTACAACTGGCGACGAGACTTGAACCTCCTAAGTGAATTTGAATTTTACAAGTGCTCTGAAATTAAGATGGCGTATTCTACAGTCACCTGTCCTCCGCTCGACGTTGAAGTGGAAACAGTGAGTGAATTCTTAGAGCGCTGGAAAGTCCAAAGTGCAGACGCTCTTCAGAAAGCAGGAAATAATGGCGGTAAAAAAGCTAGTATTTTAATTAAAGCTTTGCCTGTAAACATAATCACTGATCTACAACGAAGAATTAAACCTACGTTACTCACTGAGGCTACATATGAGGAACTTGGAGAAAAATTAACACAGCAATTTGAAATAAAAAAATCCATCGTCGGTGCATCGGTTACATTTCTAAATAGAAAACAAGGCGCCAACGAATCCATAGAAAGTTATGCTAAAACGTTAAATGACTTAGCATCTGCATGCAATTATGGTAATTGCTGTTGTGATCGTTTATTGAGAGATGCCCTTGTGGCGGGGCTACATTCAGCGCAAATTCTCAGCGCGGTTCTACAGAAGTGCGATAGCAAGTCCTTCAACGAATGCGTTGAACACGCAAAACTTATGGAACAGTTAAGCTCCGACGCTCAAGATATTATTCGTGGGGATTCATCTTCATCGTTTGTCACTACAGAAAAACTCCCGCCGAACTACAAATGCATTCGCTGCGGAACTAAGCAAAAGCATCTTGCAAAGAATTGCTATGCTTTGAAATTGAAATGTCACACATGTGGAAAATTAGGCCACATTTCTAAGGTTTGCAAATCTACAACTGCAGCTCGGCCTCCTTCTGCTAAGCCTACACGAAGGGGACCTACACGAGGAGAATTTGACGCAGCTCGCACTTACACAGTGCAGCCGGGAAGAAGCGGTTGCTGTGGCAACGTCGGAAGAGAAGACGTGTTAATGAAGAATTCACGGATGCCTCTACAGAAGAAGAACGAAGCTGTTTTGCAAAAACCTGGGAACGAAAGTGGTGACGGTAATCATCTACATGAATGTTCTGATTATTCTCCAAATGATTCTAATTTTTTAGAGTAAACACCACTGTAATTCCCGTCACTAAAGAGCCCACTATGATTGCTTGCAACTTAAATAGTAAACCTGTTGAATTCCTGTTGGATAACGGCAGTGCCGTGTCCACTATACGTAAAAGAGATGCAATCAAAGTTGGTGCTGTGGTAAATCCTACATGCAGCAAAATTCTCGGGTACAGTGGTGTCTCGGTAAACCTGCTTGGTCAAACTTCAGTAGCTGTCATGTACCAAAATGTGAGTTTTAATAATAAGTTTCTCATTGTGGAAGATGATAGAATCAACTTACTTGGCCGAGATATTTGTTCTAAACTAAACGTAAACATTGTCATTCCTGATAAATACGACTCCATAAATAAAACGGATTGTCATAGTTTGCCGAAAAGTTTGTCGTTAAAATATGATGAATATTTATCATCTGATTCACAGTCTAACGTTAGAGAAACAGTTCATCTTGATGTGTTGCCTAATGCAGTTCCTGTGTTTTGTAAAGCACGCCCGGTTCCTGTAAGACTAAGAGACTCTGTCAAAACCGAACTGGAACGCTTACAGAGTATGGGCAAAATCACCAAAGTGTATGATAGCCAATGGGCATCTCCTACCGTTAATGTTCTAAAGTCTGACGGCAGTGTGAGAATCTGTGGAGATTTTTCAGCCTCCATTAATAACTTTCTGAATCCAGTTCAATCTGTACTACCTGTTATTGATGATGTCATTTCTCAAGTCGGAGACGCTAAGTTTTTCTCAAAACTTGATTTGTCTAACGCGTTTTTGCAAATTCCGTTGGACGAAGAATCAAAGAAAGTTACGACCATTTACACCTCTGAAGGTCCATTTATGTACAATCACTTACCTTATGGTCTACGGGCAAGCCCCGGCATTTTTCAAGCATTCATGAATAGGACTCTTTTTGGCATCGATAACATCATTGTGTACCAGAATGACCTCCTCATTTTGACCTCTTCATATGATGCTCATTTGGAAGTTCTTGTCAAGGTCCTGTCTGTCCTAAAAAAAACGCTGGAATTCGCTTAAATCTGTCTAAATGTGCCTTTCTAACTGATCGTGTGTCTTATCTAGGGTACGTTTTCGATAACAAGGGTGTTCACCCTAACTCCGATAAAGTAGAAGCTATTCTCAATGCTACTGTTCCTAAAAACCTCAAACAGTTGCAAGCTTTCATCGGATTGTGTAACTTCTATAGTCGTTTTGTACCCAACTTTTCTAATGTCATGCATCCTCTGTATTCGCTGCTTAAGAAAAATATACAGTTCCGGTAGACTCCAGAACAGGATGAAAGTGTCCAGAAAATCAAGGACATCTTTCGTTCGCATAAACCTCTAAAGTTGTTTGATCCCAACCATGAAACTCTTCTTGAAACGGATAGTTCGGGTTATGGAGTTGCTGCCATACTCATGCAACGCGTTAGTCCTTCTCATGATTGGTGTCCGGTTCAATTTGCTTCGAGATCTCTAAATAATGCAGAACAAAACTACTCTAACATTGAAAGAGAGAGCCTTAGTGTTGGACCAGAGAGGCCTCTTTCCATCTTGGAATAATGGAGTACGACAACGATTATAAGTATGAAAAGAGGCCTCTCTGGTCCAACAGGTTATGGGCCCAGTAACCTAACTTTTGATGGCAATGATGAAAGGTATGAGTTGTGGGAAGTGAAATTTCGGGCCTACATAGACTTGAAGTCGTTGGATGCCGTCCTTGAGGGCGAAGAATCAAGTCTGGATGTTGAGAAGAACAAGCAAGTGTTCTCCGAGCTCGTGCAAAGGCTCGAAGATAAAAGTCTCTCGTTGATTATCAGAGACGCCTATGGAGATGGAAGAAAATCCATGAAGATTCTGCGTGATCATTACCTCGGCAGCAGTAAACCGAGAATTATTTCTCTGTATTGCGAGTTGGCTGCGCTGAAGATGAAAAATGGCGAGACGGTAACCGACTACTTACTACGGGCAGAGACAACTGCATCCTACCTGAAGAAAGCCGGCGAAAATATCAGCGATGGACTGATTATCGCCATGATTATCAAAGGATTGCCAGCTGCCTACAACACTTTTTCTACCGTCATCGCGCAAAGTGACAGTAAAGAAATGGACTTCATGAAATTCAAATCGGCTCTCAAGAGTGAAGAGGAAACAAAGAAGACCCGACAAGGCTACAGTGAAAGTGAAGAAAGAATTATGAAAGTGAAAGATTCTAAAATTACTTGTTACTTATGTGGTAAGTCAGGTCACAAGAAATATGAGTGTAAAAGTCACAGTGCAAAGAAAAATCGATGGTGTTCGATTTGTAAAAGTGCATCTCATGATACTAATTTTTGCAGAAAAAGAGATACCGCGAAAGCGATGGTTACTGTTGACAAAGATGTGAAAAGCTCTTATTGTTTTAGAGTATCAACAGACTCAGAAAGTGCTTCTGTTGTAGACAGTGCAAAGTTACTGGTGGATTGTGGAGCTACTGCTCACATTATTTGTGATAAATCTAAGTTTGTATCTTTAGATGAAAGTTTTGACCCTAGGAATCATTTCATTGAATTAGCAGATGGTTCTAGGATGAACAATATTGTAGAGTGTAAAGGTGATGCGAGAATTACCCTGACTGACGCCAAAAATAGGAAACACAATGTTCTTTTAAAAAATTTTCTTTGTGTTCCTAGTTTTAAGCAGAATATTTTCTCTGTCCAGGCTGCTATTGATCAGGGTGCATCATTTAATTTCAGTCAAAACGCCTCAAAGTTGTTTGCTTCAGATGGGAATGCGTTTAATATTAAAAAATGTGGTAAGCTTTATTATTTAAATTCTGTAAGCTCTGTTGATTCTATTAATGCTGTTGGTGAACACACTCTGGAGGAGTGGCACAATATTCTAGGGCATTGTAATGTAAAAGATGTGTTGAGCCTAGAAGGTATTACTGATGGAATGAAAATTACCAACAAGCATAATTTTGATTGTGAGATCTGTGTCCAGGGTAAAATGTGTCAATATAGGAGCAGAGACCCTGATGAAAAATCAAGAAAACCTTTAGAGCTAGTCCATAGTGACCTAGCTGGACCTATAAGCCCTACTTCTTTTGAGAATTCCATGTATGTCATGTCTTTTGTGGATGATTTTTCAGGTCTTATTTTTGTTTATTTCCTAAAAAGTAAAAGTGACGCTGTTGGGGCATTTAAAAAATTCTTGGCTGATTCTGCTCCATTTGGCTCTGTTAAACGTTTAAGAACAGATAACGGCACTGAGTATTCCTCAAACTTGTTCAAAGCTGTTGTTACGGAGAATAAAATAAAACACGAATTTTCAGCTCCGTACTCTCCCCATCAGAATGGGACTGCTGAGAGATCTTGGAGATCATTGTTTGAGATGGCTAGGTGTTTGTTGCTACATGCAAATTTGCCAAAAGAATTGTGGAATCATGCTGTAAGAACAGCTGCTTACATTAGAAATAGGTGTTTCAACAAAAGGACAGGCAAAACTCCTTTTGAGATGTTCACGGGAAAGAAACCTGACCTTTCCAATATGCACATTTTTGGTTCAAAATGTTTTGCCATGGTTCAAGACCCAGGTATGCTTGACCCTAGGTCAGAGCAGGGCATTTTTGTGGGATATGACCCGTGCAGCCCTGCTTACATGATTTATTTCCCTGAAACTTGTCAAATAAAAAGAGTCAGATGTGTCACATTCTGTGATAAAATTTTTAGAAATGTGGTGGGTGAGGATGAGTTCATTGCTGTAGATAACCCTGCTGAACTGAAACAAAGTGAGAAGGCTGACAAGGCTGAGGCTGAGTTGAAACCTGGGACTGTCCCAGAAGTGATTCAAAATGAAACTCTTTCAGATGCAGAGCCCACTAGAAGATTTCCTTTGAGAGAAAAGAAGCCCCCAGCTTATTTAAAAGACTATGTTGATCCAGATGAATTGGATATCACTAATAATTTTGTTGATTATTGCTACAGAGTGAGCAGTATCCCTAAGTCTTACTCTGAGGCAATTTCATCCCCAGGTTCTGTTGAGTGGAAACAGGCAATGACCAATGAGATGGCTGCACTAGCCGATAATGAGACGTACAAACTTGTTGAAAAGCCAAAAGGTAGATCTGTTATTAGGGGACGATGGGTTTATAGTGTTAAATCAGGTCCCAATGATCAGGAAACTTTCAAAGCTCGTTATGTAGCCAAGGGATATTCCCAAGTAGCTGATGTAGATTTCACAGAAACCTTTTCTCCAACAGCACGTCTAACTTCTGTTAGAATGCTGATGGATATTGCTGTGCAAAAGTCGTACATTGTGCACCAGATGGATGTGTGCACTGCTTATCTTCATGCAAAAATAGACTGTGATGTTTTTGTAGAACAGCCTAAGGGATTTGTTGAACTTGACAAAAATGGAGAGAAGTTAGTCTGCAAACTCAAAAAATCTTTGTATGGCTTAAAGCAAAGTGGCCGTAACTGGAACAACCTTTTGCATCATTTTCTTGTTGAACAAAATTTTGTTCAATCTCTCAGTGATACTTGTGTCTATGTGAGGGAAAGCGACTCTGGAAAAGTGATTATCATTGTATGGGTTGATGATTTGATTTTGGCCTCTTCTAACGCTGCTGTATTGAGTGAAGTAAAGTGTTCGTTGTCAAATAAATTCAAAATGAAAGATCTTGGACAAATTTCATATTTTTTAGGCATTGAATTTGATGTGAAGCATGACTCAATTGAGATGAAGCAGTCAAAGTATGTTGAGAAAATTTTGTCAAAATTTAGGATGTCTGATTGTAAGCCTAAGTCTATTCCATGTGACCCCAGTGCCAACAAGCTTGATGTAAGCTCTGATTCTAGGAATTTGTGCGATCCAAAACTGTTCCGTGAGATTGTTGGCAGCCTGATCTATTTGATGACTTGTACTAGGCCTGATATTTGCTATGTTGTTACATTACTGTCACAACATTTAACTTGTCCAACAAATGCTCATTTGAATTTGTGTAAATTTGTGTTGAAGTATCTTAAAGGTACCATTTCAAATGGTTTGAAATTTTTGAAATCCGAGAACCCCGTGCAAATTACTGGTTTCTCTGACTCCGACTGGGGTGGATCCTCTGACCGTAAGAGCATATCAGGATATGTGTTTAAATCATCTCGCAACAGTTCACTGATATCTTGGAAGTCCAAGAAACAAAATATTGTTGCTCTTTCAAGCTGCGAAGCTGAGTATGTTGCCTTGACTTATGCTGTGCAGGAGGGAATTTTTCTCAAACAGCTTTTGTGTGATATGGATGGATATGATGAACCGGTTGAAATTTTTGTTGATAATAGAGGTGCTATTGACCTAGCCAAAAACCCTGTTCATCATCAACGCTCGAAACATATAGACATAAGATTTCATTTCATTCGAGCAATCATTCAAGACAATAAAGCAGTTTTGAGCTTTGTTCCTTCAGAGGAAAACATGGCTGACATGTTCACAAAGCCTGTTACTAGACAGTCGTTGCTTAAATTCAAAGTGTGTGTTTAATTCTAAGTTACTGTGTCTGACATGTTTCAAGTTTAGCTTTGTGTAGATCAATTGCAAGAAAAGGTAGAACTTTCTTGAGTACAATACTTTTAACGCTATTGCGGACTATGCATTATTGTGCGTTATATTTTTTGTATCGTGCTCAGTGTAATCTGTTGATCTACACTGATGATTTTTTTATGTTGTTTTTCTGCTGTTCAATGTTCAATGAAAGATCTGAACGTTGAAATGTTAGCTCTAATTGATTACTATGTGAATTGATGCATAGTGGGATGGAATACTTCAGTTGGAGGGGGTGTGTTGAGATCCAACTTCAGTATATATATTTATTATTATATATGAGTTGTCGCAGTCGCCCATTAAATTGCTTCCGTCCCGTTTTCTATGTTCATGTGTTAACCGCCTTTGTAGAGCGATCGAGCTCCTTCTTCTTGTTCTTGCCGCCGTGCTCGACGGACGTACAGTACATGTAGTTCCTAGATTACCAACGGTGTTTTCTCTACCCCACGCTCATACTTATAATCGTTGTCGTACTCCATTATTCCAAGATGGAAAGAGGCCTCTCTGGTCCAACACTTAGTGTGGTTTTTGGCGTGGAAAAATTCAAAAAATTTTTACTTGGTGCTAAGTTCATTATCCATAATGATCAAAAACCTCTTTGTAAACTTTTTGCACATAACATGGGTGTACCCCTCAACTGTTCCGCTCGAATTCAAAGATGGGCTCTCAGACTTTCTCAGTTTGACTATGTTTTCAACTATTCGAAAGGGAAATGTAACGTAAATAGCGATTGTCTCAGTAGGCTGCCACTACCCACGACTGTAAAAGAGCTAGAACCGTACGAAATGATTTTTGCTGTGAACTCTCTTGATAAAACTCCTGTCACGTGTGAAAATATAAGAACTCATACTGATATGGATAGCGAACTATGCCAACTTAAACAATACATAAAGTTTGGCATGCCTCCTAAACCTAATCCCAATTTGTCTAAATTTAAGAACCTGCTACCTCAGATGACCATCATGAAAGATTGTATACTTTATAAGGAACGGGTTTTTATTCCCAAGTCATTGCGTAGTTTAGTCCTTGAAACATTTCATGATGGACATCCTGGCATTTGTGGCATGAAATCGTTGGCCAGAGCTGTTATTTGGTTCCCGGAATGGACAAAACTATTGAAGACATCGTAAAATGTTGTCCCCAATGTCAATTAAATCGAGCAAAACCAAAGTCTAGAAATGTAGAATGGCCCACTCCTTCTCGTCCTTTTGAACGCATTCATGTCGATCACTTTTTCTACGAGAATAAAATTGTTTTCATTGCTGTAGATGCATTATCTAAATATATTGAATCACCTCACACCTCCGCCCTACTCTCCAGCAAGCAATGGTCAAGCTGAGAGGGGGGTGAGAGTCATTAAAGACTTGTTGAAAAAACTCTCTTCTTCCGAATCGTTCAAATCCCGTCTATCAAAAGCATTATTTTAATCGCATTGTATTCCGCATAGTGTTACAAAAATTGCTCCCTCTGTAGCGCTGAACAATCGTAAATTTGTTACTTCCAAAGATAGAGTTCATCATAAATTTTCTGTGTCCAGGTCTAAGCCTATGTATGAAACTCAATTTGATGTCGGTGATCATGTTCTCGCTCTGAATTTAAGAAATGGTCCCAAGTGGTTGAAGGGAATTATTGTTAGTAAAGTTGCTGTTAATATCTTTCATGTTCAAATACCAGCATTAAATGTAATCTGGAAGAGACATTCAAATCAGCTGGTGCACAGTAGTTTGGAATCTTCCGGGAGTGGGGCAGCAGAGACTCCTGCCTTTCAGCCTGTTAGCTGCGCACCTGGGCAAAATGAACCTCGTAGATCAGGTAGAATAACTAAACCTATAATACGAATAGGTTGTTGAGTTCCTCCTTCCCTTTGTCATATATTCATCTAAAGCGAAGGAAGTTGCTGTATAGTGACGCCTGGTGGTATTTATGGGGGTTCCGGCTGCGGAGATTTATGAGTCTCGCTCGACACGGTCACATGTATAGATGGGGCATCCGCCGGAACAGCCGATGAGCGCCTGGCGTTTATGAGCGCCGGGTAGGGCGGAAGCGCCCTTATTGCCGCCGCCGGAAATGTCCATTGTTGCGAACTAGACTTAAGAGCAAGCTGTGTGAACTACAGGGTCAGTACAATATTAGTAGTCCTGCTGTTCGTTTTGCTATCCTGCTGCCTGGTTTACAGCTAGGCTAACCGATCTACTAGTTCAGTTCAGTAAACCTTTATCTTGCTGCAATTCCAAGATATTACAAGAATGTTTTTTAAGTATAGTACAATGGTCACATCTGAGTAAAGCTACCTGGGGGCCCGAATAAGTTCAGCGACTTCTAAGACATCCTACCATCAACGTTATTCTAAGGTGTACAAAAATGTTTAACCTAATTCACTTAACCTAGTTTCGCATTTGACTGATCAATGAATTATTTAACTTGATATTAGGCGCTTCATTTTACAATGTAGTTCAAATGGACTAGATTTAACAGTACATTCGATAAACGATGTAAGAGCAGGCTGTAGATCGGCGATATTACCCATGGAAAATTACATTATTAGGACCAGACATGTAGGAGACAAGATTTGACTTGGTGATCTTACACGACTAGTATTCTGATAGGATGTGAGACTCAAGATTTCTTTTGAATACCTTGTAAAAATTATTTTCACGGATCTCCGCAGGCATTGAGTTCCAAGTTTTAGTTCCAACGAAGAGAATACTGTGTTGCGACCGGGCCTTTGAATAATAAGGAAGCATGAATTCACTTCTATTTCGGGTTAAATGGTCGTGATGACCAGTTTGCGCAGTTAATAATTGTTGTAAGCTATTGTCGCCATCATTTGTTAATGCATTTTAAATTAAATTATAAATGGATATTTGGTAGAGATCCGAAAGTTTAAGTATTTGTAAGTTTTTGAATCAATCATTTGTGTGAGCATTATATTCTAGATTATTTACCGCTCTGATGGCTCTTTTTTGCAGAGGAAAAATCATATTGGTTTTGTTTTTATCAGTTCCGTTAAATGACACAAAGATAGCAACATATATCCATGCATCCGGTATATCTACGGAATAATAAAATATTTTGGTCAATATTGAGTTTAGGTTATCCACCGAAATTAAGCATTCCGTTTCCAAGCATCACTAAAGGAAACCATTCAAAAACGTTTCACATGAATGACATTCGGCTCGCTTATGCGATATTTCGGAGTTATTTTCGGTTGGTTTTATTTTTTGTGGGATATCAATGTACGTTAAAAGTACTCTGTAATTTATTATTTCCGGCGCCGTGGAGCCTGCGGAGCCTGCACCCACTTCTATGATCTTTAAGTAAATAACACAATAGAAATTATCGCACAAAAATAGCGAGTTATAGCAGTATGTTTACTTTTGTCTTAGATGGCGCGAACGCGCTCGATCATTCGAGCGCGGGAAGGGAGCGTCCATGACAGTGTTGCCATTCGCGCGCTCTATGAATTACTTCCCGCTTCAAACACTTGAGTTGCGTTAACTAATTTACCGCTGTAACTCGAAAACTAAGCATTTGCAATCAGAATTTCATTCGTACAAAACGTTTGTAAATGGGTTCCTTCAGTGATTCTTGGAAACGGAATGTTTAATTTCGGTGGATCACCTAAACTCAATATTGACCAATATTTTTATTTAGTGAGATGAGAAAACTTTAGTGATGTTAGGTTTTTGTTTGGCTCACTAGATTTTGTACTATTCATAATTGTCACTAATTAATGATCATTCCTTAGTTATCCATTCAAATAGTGTTTTCAATTCAAAAATAAGAAAATTATTAAGCCTAACTTAAATCTTCAGATAATACTTTTTAGAGATAACCTGGATCACCAAAATCAGGTTCCTTTCCATTTGATGAGGATAATCCAATCTAACTCTACTTCTGAGTCGATCATCACCAGCGTTTTCAAAGGTACAACAAAACTTTTAAACGCTGAGAGAAGATAATTGAGAAGTTTTTTTAAAATTTGGAGTCAGCTTAAAATTATGCTTAGTTCAATTCAAGTCCTGACGGTCTAGGCAGGTTCATACACCAACTTGTATCAATACTTGAACATGGCAAAGGGAATTGACGAGAAACGTTCATTTCAATTCATTTCTGGCTGGGTTAGGCTATTAAGCAGCGAAGCAAGGAAATTTACGTCCAAAATCCTGTCTCTATAAATTATGAAACCCAAATGTGAGTGTTTCTGAAACAATTTAGGAGTAGAAATGCTATTCGAGAATTGTTACGGGTATCAATTCTAGAGTGAGCAGTGTATAGTGAAGAATAGCAAGTGTTTTTTCATCTCCAAACAAACAAACTTATCGAGATCTTCCCGCACGGCATCTTGGTGTCGTGCACATGGTCACTCGCGTTAGGGCGTGCTGTGTGACGCGACGCTCCATAGGGACTCTTCGCGACTCGCACACGGTCAGTCAGTAAAGTACGTCCGTTTTTAATTAATTAGTTTATTGGCATCTATTTAATTAGTTTGGCTGAAAACTTACGACTTAACACATTGACTGCGATGAGTTATACTGAATGAAGTTAGATATTCAACTGATGAGTTATACTGAATGAAGTTCGATATTCAACTGATGAGTTATACTGAATGACGTTCGATATTCAACTGATGAGTTATACTGAATGAAGTTCGATATTCAACTGATGAGTTATACTGAATGAAGTTCGATATTCAATTTATGAGTTATACTGAATGAAGTTCGATATTCAACTGATGAGTTATACTGAATGAAGTTCGATATTCAACAGATGAGTTATACTGAATGACGTTCGATATTCAACTGATGAGTTATACTGAATGAAGTTCGATATTCAATTGATGAGTTATACTGAATGAAGTTCGATATTCAATTGATGAGTTATACTGAATGAAGTTAGATATTCAACTGATGAGTTATACTGAATGAAGTTCGATTTTCAATTGATGAGTTATACGGAATGAAGTTCGATATTCAATTGATGAGTTTTACTGAATGAAGTTAGATATTCAACTGATGAGTTATACTGAATGAAGTTCGATTTTCAATTGATGAGTTATACTGAATGAAGTTCGATATTCAACTGATGAGTTATACTAAATGAAGTTCGATATTCAACTGATGAGTTATATTGAATAAAGTTCGATATTCAACTGATGAGTTATATTGAATGAAGTTCGATATTCAAATGATGAGTTATACTGAATGAACTTCGGTTTTCAACTGAAATTTAAAATCTATTGTAACAAGCAATTTAAAATAAACACACATTAGCGAGGTGTTCCTTTAATTGTAGCGAGGCAGTAATGAGAATGATTTATTAACGCGCAGGAAGTGGGAGCATACTAATATATTGCAGATTCTGGATGGCAATGTAGTGTATATATCTACCCAATTGATATTTATGTATTCTCTGGTGATCGCGATTGTTGGCATGATAGTTAACAAGCTCGAGTTCTGTGTTGTTTCCAGTGATAACATGAGGCTAAATAAACCCCCGCTCTCAGTAATGACATGGGGATAAATTCAACACCCTGCTTTCAGTAATAAGATAGGGTAAATTTAACACCCTGATTACTGTAATAACATAGGACAAAATTCAACACAGGTTTCAACAACAACACGCTGCACATCAGAACATGCAACACGGGCGTTACACACAACACACAACCCCACGCCTCTACACTGAGGAAAAATATAGGGTCATTTTGACACGCTTAAGTGTGTCATTCGTTTGTCACAAAACCGGCACACAATTGTGCGTCATGGAGGCGCCACGACACACTTTAGTGTGTTACATGACACACTTAGGGCAGTCATGACACACTTAGGGGAAATCTACGGAACCTAAAACATAGATTTAACTTACTCCTCCCATACCCCTCTAACCTGCCTGGGAATCAAGAAATATAGTTGTACAGAATCAATAAATTATTCGAGGCATATGTTGTACCACCCCCTTGATTAATAAATTTTAAATTAACACAATATTTCCATACAACCGAATTCAAATCTTATAAAGTCAGCGTATTCTGCAATCTCACAGAAAGCATTAAATATTCCTTGCCGTTGTGAAGAGAAACTTCATGAATTTATTCAGGGGTGAACAGATTTGTTGATTTCTGCAAATAAATTGATATCGACTTTAATATCTTCCTCACAACTGTGTTAAATGAATTTCAACATGATATATGAGCTCGAATAATAGTGACCATTTCAATGCCTATACGTTTATCGAATGAAGAATGCCCCAATTTCATTTTAAATTGCATTCTTGATAACTAAAAAATAAATTTCGCGCGTTAAAAAGAGGCTTCAGCATGACCACATCCTACCTTCATCCGTTCAAATAAAATCAGCATCAGTTCAGTTCACTCATTTTATTCAGCACTGATATAACACATTTTCTTCGTATTTAATTCTCGGAAAGTTAATAGTTTAATTCTAAACAATAAAAACGATAAAAACCAATTCAGCACCGAATAATCATCTACTTAAAACTGGAAGTGATCAAAGTTATTTAATGTTTTTGAGCACATTTCCGCATAACAAGAAATGTTCTAACAATCAAAAATAATTTTATTTTCCACTTTCAGTTTCACATTTAATTAACTTGGAAAGTAAAGGTCTCACGCTTCTGTACAAGAACTCTTCATTTTGAAACAACAAATTTTTACACCTGTTATTACGCACAAACAAAATTTTAATTTATCACAATACCTTAAGAATATTTGAATCTTCTTTTTAAACACGAACAAAATGAATAAATCCTCTATCAATCGCAGATCAATTAATGAATAATATTACATAAAAGAACTCTATAAAAATGAAAAAAATATCTACCTCGGTAAGCATATATCTAAGTAAATCTAGAAATATATAAACTGACGAAAATAATTAAGTTCTGCTATTAGTTTCATAACTAATTCAAGTTCTCATAAAATTGAGCATGTTCTACACTATGATGAAAAATATTTCATTTTGAAAAAAAAAATTTCCGCACACTTATCTCGCACAAATGAAATCCTGATTCATCTCCATCATACAAGATAATTTCATTTTTGTTCAAGTAAAAATTGATTAATACTTATTTGTACCGGTCAAGTTATCCACTTTTACACAAGAAATAAGATAAAAGTGATGAATAAATATTCAAAGGATTGTTTGCATGTTCTCGAATAAATCAAGAAACTTTCGAACAAACAGAAAATATTTTATTCATTACTTTCAGTTAAAAAATAACAGGAGTTCTCGGAAAGTTAGCGAAAGTCTTACACTACAGTAGAGAAAGCATTTTTTGAAGTTATAACAGCCAAAAGAATTATATTATAATTACCACACATAAGAATTCTTAATGATAACTATGGCAATGCAGTTTAATTACTCAGCACAAATAGAACATTACATATTAATAATCGTAGTCTAAGGCAGTGTATGCTATAAAATCAAATAATTTTAGAAATCATTAATTTTTTTACAATTGCACGCACATTTCTATATAAATCGGAGAATGTTGGAACAGACGAAATAGTTAGTATTTCATTTTCTTCAAGTTCACAAAACGTGAACGTCTCATACAACACAAGGAAAGATTCTCTCTATTCTGAAACTGTAGAATAATTTCTCAACACTTGTTATCAAAAAATTGACATTTTCATTTACTACTACGCCATTACAATGCGAGTTTCGTTTTCACTCAAGAAAAAATTCAACAATATTTATTTGCACCCACCGTCAAAGTTATTGGCTAGCATTAAAGTAGTGAACTGAGAGGTTTGTTCGTTTGTGATTCAGATCACAACTCAAGTTAATAGCTACTATTATATATATAAATAAAAATTAAAATGGAAAATAAAATAGTTTAATATTTATTTGCACATATCTTCGTGAAGTCAGAATTGTTCAAACAAATGAATATTATTTAATTTTACATTTCTAGTCCCATATTTACTACGTGTGTTCATAAAATGAAGGATATCTAGACAAAATAATAAAAAAATTATTTGTTTCGACGCAGCCCCAAAAAATGCGCGAACACTTCTCAGCAGTGAGACATAAAATTATTTATCATTTGGATATACATTATACTCGTAATACACATCAATAAACGTTCAAACAAATGAAAAAAATTTTAATTATCACTCAAATTCTTCCTACGTTAACAATATCTCATAAGTAAAAAGTTTTGCTGCGATACAATGAAAGCATTGAAACTTGTATTATAACTTGGAATCTCAAATTTTTTTACTATAAAATGAAAGTAACCATGTTCCTTTTAAACTATATAAAAATATAAAACTCCACACCAGATTCACATTCCGTAGCATAGGATAAAACTATGTGTTCCATGGTTTCACTTAGTCAAATGACCACCACTCGAGATGTGTTGACTGCCACTGGTAGCGACACCGAAGTTATTTGGTGAGGATCCTCTGACTTGCAACAATAACGAATTTACGAGGATCTAATGAGGAAATTCAAGTCTCCTTAGAAAGCTTTGTTATGTTAATGAATTGAATGTGAAATCCACAAAACTCAGCACTAAAAAAATTACAGAATTCGGCACTAAAAAAGTTCATGTTAAAACAACTTTACCTTAATGGTTTTAAAACATCTGATATTCTTGGGAAGAAACTAACCAAAATTTCATTCTTAATTCAATCGACGCCATTTAAATTAGTCAGTCATATTACGCTGCCATACCTATCTAAGGGCCGCATAAAATTCTCATTAAATAACCAACTCCTATAAAGGAATCATTCCATTTTTATTAACATGAATACAGTAATCCGTAAGCAAACACACCTCAAGTTTTTGGCTAGTATTATAAAAATGATACATTCGTTCAATACGTTTTCTGCTACGGGTTAAACTGAAGTTCAGTAATTAATTCAAATTGAAGTCAATTGCAGTAACAAGCATTGAAAATATAAAATATTATTTCGATCTTACCTTTACTTAGCACCTCATAACTAATTATAAAAATTGAGGAAGTGACCGCAGGTCGGTCAGCAGTATTTGAAAATCCATCCAGTGACTACCGATGTGTTTTTCAAGCGAGAACGCGGTTCAATGCATTCTACATATCTTGTGTTGTCACATAAGATCCTCTGCGTGTAGACACAGTACGTTGGATGACTTCGCTATCAACGCACTGGTGGGGCGAGTCTCCGATACATATTGGGACGAGGTAGGATGGGGACCGCAGCTGCTGAGGTTGTCGGAACTGCTGGTCGAGACCACCCAGCTGCCTTTTGCGCGTGCTTTGCTGAAACAAATGAGCATATGATTTTCATTCTGAAATTCAAAGTGCGTACACCTAGACAACTTTTATTGAGCATTGGCTTTGAGAAGTATCTATTTATTGAACTTACTAACTCAACTGCATAGCAATGTAACCTGGATTGGGTTTGAAAAGCTACTTAGTCACAAGTTCAACTTTAAGAATATATCATGTTTGTTTTTACTTCAAAACAAATGAACGATTTTAAAAATCCTGCATGAATTTACTAATTATTTTCCTAAGAAATTGATTCGCCAACGCATAATCTGAACAAAGCATTAAATACCAAATATTGCTAATATACTCGTTTATATGTGTGATAAGGCTACGAATAATTTTCAGACCTCAAGTGACCATGAATTTTTAAACACTATCGAACTTCATCAGTCCACTGTATATTTTAAATACTGCAATGCACATAGCAAAACGTGACATGTAAATTTGGATACAAGTTGATCAAAGCATCCCAAACTTGAAAAAAGGCTCCAAAAAATATGAAAGAACGTTCTGTTCAGGATGGAATGAAGGGAACGGGGAATCTACGCACATGGAGTTTCCCAACAAGTTGTGCATGAAAACCATACGATTGGGAAGTGCCTCATGATAACAAGATACTAATTGAATTGAAACCAGTAAAATTGAAAGAAGCTTTTGAAATTAAATAAGAGTTGAAGAAGGTAGTAATGAGTTACAATTAAAAAGATCACCAGTGCACAGAAAAAAATGTTATTCAACAAAACAAAAATCCTACTTAATTTGTACAAAAAAGACTACCTAAGCTTCCGTTTGCGAACTCACTAAATGTGATTTGATGTTTACCTGACTTTTCTCTGCCCTCGGAGCTGCTTGTGCTCTCAAGCACTCCAACACAAACTGCCAGGTTGCACGGACTTCTGCTGAAGAAATCCATCGACTTTC
Organism: Morinoia aosen; assembly: GCA_030386875.1. Classification (NCBI taxonomy): domain Eukaryota; kingdom Metazoa; phylum Arthropoda; class Malacostraca; order Amphipoda; family Talitridae; genus Morinoia; species Morinoia aosen. The sequence continues at coordinate 28,149,108 of CM059580.1, read as the reverse complement.
TATATCCTCCTGGATCCCCCCTGAAGAAGAAACTAATTGTGAAACATATTCGGTAAATTGGGGGTCGAAACTGGATGAACACACAAGAAAATGCAGAATGAACGAGGGGAAACATAATAGCTGCTATTTCAACAGCGGCTTCTTTTGTGTTTGCTGAATTAGAATCCACTATTTTTTTTTGTGCTACAAAGGATTATTATTTTTATTATATAAGAAAGTTTTAGCCTCCCTTTACCACAACAAAGATGTTCCAAGAGAGGAAGGATGAAGGCACCATTTAGTATAAGGTTGCGGAAACGCGGAATCTATGCACAAAGTGCATAGGAACAGTTAGCTAAGAAAGAATATCATGAAACAAGAAAAAGTTGAAGAAGAAAGTAAAAGGTGCTGAAAAACAGGACAGCAGTGAACCGAAAATAGATGGTCCGTAACAAAAAAATAACCTATGCTATTTTAACAAAAAGAAAGCCTACCTAACCTTTAGCTCAGGCCTTCCCATAGTCATAGTCATAGTCATGAGGCCCTTGGAGCGCTAAATCCCATAGACACGATAGTTGTATCCGCCTGAGGGGTGTGCTACAAAGGATGAAAGTGAATCAACCAGCCCCAGTAAAACGTGTGCTCATTCGAACATTTGTGTAGCACTTCACTAATGAACAATGTAAGAAATGACCAGCTTCAGCTTCTCCCCCTTGCAACCAAGAAAATGGAATATTTAAAGTTCATTTCCAAGTACATATTTAGCATTTTAGTTGCCTCATTGTTCCAGCATGCATGAAACTTTAACAAATAACTGAACTCGTGGGATGAGAACACTAAAAGACCTGTCAGAATAAACTTTTTCAAATACTTTGTTTCTTTAATTCAATGTTTGTCACGCCAGAATTCAAATTCTATTCAATATTGTATGGGGTGGATCATGTTAAAAAAATGGAAACTAATCATGAATGAAAATAAAATTCCCTATGAAAGCCTCACTGAGCATCTTTTGAACCAGGTTTGTGCCAATTATGATTATATCCAATATGATTGGGTGAAACTCAAGCACTCCAAAATATATGACGAAATCTGATTTGCCATGAAATGAAGTTATTCATGTTGAAAAGCGATACAATGTAATGACTAAGTGAAAAGTATAAATTATGCTCATATATCCCTTTGGTGAACAGAGACATCCAGACTGTACTACATAATAACTAAAGCACTGAAACTGATACATTTTTCCTAGAAAACTTCAAGCTTTGCCTGCATATAATTATATTTTTCCTTTAAAATGAATTATTTTTTTTACAAAATACCACCAAAGGTTCCTTACCTTATTGAAAAGAGTTTTTTGAAATGTTTCAAACCAAGTGTTGTTCTTCGAAGAAGAAATGTGGGCATGGTTTTGAAAAAATGTTTGACAAGCAGCAAAAACAAGTTAGCCAGACCATCATGCCTTCTAGAAGTCTTTCAATGATGCAGACCTCTTTGCAGCATGCCAGTGACAGTCATAGATGACCACTGGTCACAGTACCTGAAAAACAAAAAGTTTAGAATGTGTAAAACATATCATTAAAGACACTAATAACTTTGCTTGTTTGCATTTCCTTGTTCGGTTAGCAATGTGTTAGCTAGCTTACTCATCACCATCCACCCTCTGTTTTCAGTAACAATTATATATGCTTTCGGATGATTTCAACAAAATGGTGCTACAGCCCATAGTGCACATGAAACCAAGGACTAGATGAAGGCTCGATTTCCTCAACGGTTAATTACACACAAGCCAATTTTTCTTTTACTAGCGTGGTAACTTGATTTATGACATTTCGACTTATTTTTTATGCCGTTCGTAAAAGAACGCCAACCTCATACTGAATCGTCTAACATCAACCAATTGAAAAATGCTTGTTGCCAAGTGGTTTCGTTCATCGCTGCCAATACTTTCCAGAGTGTTTAAGCAAATTTTTGTTCACATTTTAACATGGATTGAGGCAGGCTGGTGGCTATTTTGAATTAAACAGGAAGCAGAACAAAATTTCCGAGTTTTTTCTTAAACCAATTATTTAATCCTTTTAACACTAATATTTTACTCACTGAAATATTTTCAAATCGGCTAGTTTTTTAGCAGAAACCCTTTACTCAGGATACTGGCCATCAGGTCAGCATGAATTATAAAGAATTATGAAATTGAACTATTTTTCTCCCTCTTACGCTGGGAATATGGTTTCTGCATAAGCTGATTTGTCGCTTCAATGGTGAGAGTTTATAATTTCAGCTAAATATTCCTTGTTAATTCTGAAATCATGAGAAATTTTATGATTTTAACATATCGTCAATCGTTTCTTTGAGCTTTCCTCAAATTCGATCAGTGTTCCAATAGTGTCTCTCGAGTGGTGTTTGAAAAACACTTTTGCAGGAAGCTCTTGTGCATGTTTTTCCAAGTGCTTTAAATGAAGTATATTTTTTTGTATATGTGGTCATTCACTTAACATCCCTGCAGGACCGAGAGTACTCCAGATGCTGGGTATCGGTTTGGTGGCGTTTTAATGTTCTATTGTACACGACTGTTTTGTATATGCTGTCTCGTGGAAAAACACAGACGATTTTGGATTTATATTGATTTTTTTCTTATAACATGATTCTCACAAACCATGAGAGTTTTTTTTGCATCATGATTTAATACTGAATTATTTTATTCCCTTACTATATAATCTTATTCGAAACGGCCGAGTTCCTCGTTCAATATATACGTGATGCTTGTCTAGGGCTCAACTGCCACCTTATCCGATACCTATTTTTCATTCATTCTGAAGTCTGCGTTAGCGTTGACGTGGTTAGGATGCTAATTTCCATCACCGGCTCAGAAGTGTATTGTTGCGTAGAATTTGCACGCATGCAATTCGCAAATTTATACCCATGAGATAGTCCGTGCTCGGACACGAGTTTCTTTTTCCTCAAGAACCCTCACAAGGCAGTCATCCACTGATAATGTCAATTTAAAGATATTCTAGCGATCAATGTTCGTAAAAGTTCATGAAATTTCATTCCGCTTTTCAGCTGTGCTTGTGAACTGCTTGCCGCCACGATATGTCTCAAGTGTATTAATACTTCAAGGGTTCATAATGCAATTGAGGCTTGTTGAGGACTGATGCCGCTTCTTCTAATCGCTCTTCAACAATAAGTTAAGGCTAAATATTCTATTGTGAATCTTGAGTCACACCTTAAGGAGCATTATCATAACGTGATCAAGCGATTGAATTGGTTGGAGTTGTACTCAACAAGAGAATACCAAGTTTAGCTTTTTCGCCGCTTGCATGCATGTTTTTCGCCGCCCAAGTAATTAAATCGCTTGGGCGGTGGAAAAAATGTATGTTCGGCGAAAAATTTTGACTGGGTAATGACAGTTAATAGAAAGATTTACATACATATAGCGGGCTTATCCTCCCTATGGGAGGGTAGCCGACAGCAGGCCACAATCACCACACTTAGTCACTAGGAGGCGAGAGAGGCAGCACTGGCCGCACCTGGACGGCCAGGATCAGCAGCAGCCCAGCACAACCACCTTCCACAGTCAGGCCCGACAGCCATAGCTGGTTTACCCCGACCGCTTCATTGAGTGCAGCCCCTCCCCCCGCGCAGGACAGGTCAACCCCATCACACGCGGGCAACTTCCAGTACCGCGTCAAAAATAAAATTACCTTCTTATGCACTGCCCCCACTCACTTCTGTCCGCAGCCATCCCTCTCGCCACATCCACATTCAGACCCCTCTCATACAAAGCACGTTTCACCCCATCCATCCAATTCATCCGTGGTCTACCTCGCGCTCGAAGACCACTCACTTCCGACATATATATATTTTCACCAGCCGCTCAACATTCATTATTTCAACATGCCCAAACCATCCAAGCACTCTTTCATCCACTCGCCTGCTCAACTTTTTTATAACACCCGTCTGCCCCCTAACCAACTCATTCCTTATCCTATCTCTTCTTGTTAATCCATACATGCTCCTCAAACACTTCATCTCAAACACATCCAACTTCCTCCTCTCAGCTGCTCTCAACCCCCAGGACTCTGCTCCATACAACAAAACTGGCACAATCCAGCTTTCATACAGTCCCCTCTTAGCAATCATACTCAAACTCCTGCATTCAAAAACTTTCCTCATTGCACCCAATGTCTTACAGCCTTCACTCACTCGATGCCTCACTTCTACTTCCATATTATCCTTAACAGTCACATCCGACCCGAGTTACCTAAAATGCTCTACCTCCTCTAAAACTTCACCATTCAACCTAACATCCAAAGTTCCAAACACTCCACCTCTTGAACATCTCATCACCTTACTTTTATTCACATTTACCCTCAATTTCCGCCTTTCGCACTCTCTACCAAACTCTGTAACCAGTCTCCTCAGTTTTTCCTACGAATCAGCCACAAGCGCTGTATCATCTGCATGCAAACAACAGCTGACACACTTCCCAATACATACCATTTCGTCCCACCAACTGCACACCTTTTCCCAACACTCTGGCATTCACTTCTCTCACCACACCATCCATAAACAAATAAAACAACCACGGCGACATCACACATCCCTGTCTCACACCTGTCACAACTGGGAACCATTCACTCACCTCATTCCCTACTCTCACACATGCTCTGCTATCAATGAAGATACTCTTGATCGCATTCAACAGTCTCCCACCCACTCCATACAAGCTTACCACTTGCCATAGAGCCTCACGATCCACTCAATCATACGCCTTCTCTAGATCCATAAATGCCCAATATACATCTTTTCCCTTTAATAAGTATTTTTCATTCACCTGCCTCACAGCAAACATATGATCCACACAACCTCTACCACACCTAAAACCACACTGTTCTTCAGCAAGCACACGATCCGTCAACACTCTCACTCTTCCAATTGAAACTCTTCCACACAGCTTCCCAACGACACTCAGTATACTCATATCCCTAGAATTACTGCACTCATACCTGTCACCTTTCCCCTCGTACAACGGAACTACACACGCGCTACTCCAATCAACCGGCATTTTACTAGCCTCGAAACACACATTTAATTAATAAACGTACCATCCATTCTACAACCACATTTTCTCCTTTCTTTATACATTCAACCCTGCAGCCATCCATACCTAGAGCTTTCCCATTTTTCATTTCATCCAACGCACCTTTCACCTCTGCACTTCTTATTAAAAAGATTTAGTATGAGATTTATCCGGGCTTAACATTGCAGATCGAGTAATTGTTAGTACAGCAGTCGGGTTCAGCGAATGTTCATCACAGTGTATCCTGCATCACGAATGCCTTGAGGGGAAACGTACCAGTACGGAAGCCTTGGTATAGCCGGTTACAAGACCTCGGTTGAGTGTGAAAAGTTGTCGTCACCGTGTTTAGGGAACTTTATGAGGTTGCTACGCCGGCTTCGTTGCCGGATATAGGAGTTCGTAGCTGAGCTTTCACTTTTTTCAAGACTGAATTGTCTGTTGGTTAAAAAGTATCAGAATAGAGGCTACTGGGTATCACTGTAATTGCTTTACTTGCAGAGAAAATAAATGAGTGGAGAATTTTTATTCTCATACACAATGTTGTACTCAAGAAATATTGTTAAAGTTAACCTGCACAGTATCTTTTGTATGAACGTAAATAAAATTTGGGTCATCCGAAAATTCTTAATTAATGGGTACTGAGTGCTGCTCGGCGTACCAGAAATTTACTCGAAGAAATAAAAATGTTAACAATTATTGGTCCATAGGGTGGCTAAGTTCTTGATAGCGAGTTCAATAACGATAGTTTTTCGTTCTTGGTAGATTATTACACTTACCATTAGATTTATTCAGTATATGGTTACAGCCAAGAGCATTTCTTTACAATAGAATTGAGTGAACAAGTGCTGATAATTTAAAACCAATTCCACAACAGAACCTTGCTGCAGTACAAGGTTCTGATTTCTTCTAAACCCTACAGTCGCTTCTCATATGAAAGAAAATATGAATAACTTTCTTGAGCAAATTACTATGAAGTTCATTGTGTGAATTATTATGCTATACAGTACTGATTTCAAAGGTTAAGAGCGTAGACAAAAAATTTAAATGTTCCTGCTTAAAAATATTGAAACATATATTACAGTAAATCTAACGTAAGAGTGCGTTCTTGAAGTTTGTTCGCATTATTATTGTCATCCATCCCCAATTGTTCTGAAGTTTTTAACGTACATTTTTAATAATTTTTTATTACTCTCTGGTGGTACAAATGCCAATTGCAACACGCCTCTTTCATAAGTGACTTATCAGTGTTCAATACCTGAGTATACGAACAGTTCAGGTTCATCAACTTTAAAATTCAAATTTCAACTCGAAGTGAACTTGAGACGTTATGGAAATTAGAGTCAAAAGATAACGGGGAACTGTCAAATCGACCAAAAAATAAAGTTCTCGCATCCTGTTACCATTAATTGAGTGCACAAACCCAAAGTCACCATAATGAACATCAAAGAATAACACAAGGTAAGAAAATTCAATGCTCATCGGAACTATTCACAGATAAACTAGGGAACAGGTGCTACGTATTTCTCTGGTTTTGATGTTCCCTACGTACAAGTTTCATTTTTAACCAATTTTTTTAATATGCCCTAAGTGTGTATTTCAAACTATGTGCTAAGCTGTTGCAAAACACGAATTATATGGGAGTGGCTAAGTTGAAAACCTGAAGAAGAGTAAAAACTCATAGGCGCGGACTCTAATGCAATCGAACAAAAAAGCATTTCTCGAAGCCTCTCCAAACATAATGATAAAATTCTTCTAAAAATATATTGAAGAAAAACAAAAATGCGTAAAAGTTTAAATATTTTAAACAAAATATTCAAAGCGAACTAGGAAATTTGTACAAATATTCAAAATTACTTGAGTGGTGCCGCAAAATATACATCAGAATTGAAATTTGGTTTCATAATCCTTTGGGGCATGGGCTCTTTTTAATACATTCTTTTACGAAGCTTGTGAGAAAACTATTCATGGAATATCTAATGTCATTTTAAATTTAGCAAGGATTGTTTACCTACGTCGAACTTCATTTCTGACACTGGTTACAAATAGAATCCGAGAACAGTTATTTAACTTACCAAAGGATGACCAGTTTTGCTTCTTTCTTAACAAAACAATCCGGACAAATCAGTATTAGCATTAGGTGAGACCAAAATCCCTACAAATTTGTTTCATAGAAGCAAAAAATACCAAATTATTTCACTTTTTTAGCCTCATCCCGAGAAGTGAGAAGCGCACTTACGTGAGTATGGAAGTCGGAGTCTCTATGTTAATGGAGAATAACGATGTTAGCCTAGCGATCAGAGCGCTTGCACTTTGGATGACACGTGCAGTAGAGTGTAGAGCTCGCTGTTTGTTTCCATTAGTGGATGAAGGGAAATCCCACTAGGCGCAGCTGTATAAAATTAGCGCCTGCTCAGCAGTGGGTAACTTTAGTTTTTGCGCCCAGGACCTGTTATGAAGTAAAATTTTATTGGTCTGAGGTGGGTGAAAAATCAACGTATGTTATTTTGAACGCGATAACTTATCGTTTGATTGCATAAGCAGTGTAATGCAGGTAACCGCGGGTGTAATGCATAGGTTAACAGAGCAGATGATAGTTTGGTTAACGACTCGTATCTCAGAGCAACAGTTCGGTCGCCGTTGCCGGTCCCACGTGATAGTCGAGTAGTGATGCCTACAATAGTGTTTTTGAAGCAAATAATCAATAGCATAAAGAGAAAAATATCAGGGGAGCGCTGTTTTTTTTAACACAGTATGGGTAAGAAGGTGGAATGGAGAGGAGGGGGGTGAAACGGAAAATAAAACCATTGACATAAAATTGTATTGAAAACAGTAAAGGTATTTATTTTTTACGAGGATATTGAAACATTTTGAGACATTGCTGAAAATCAATTTTATACGAAAAATAAATTTTCAATCAGGTCAAATTTAATTTTTGAGCGGAAGGCGTACACATCTCATATCTAACAGCAGATTAACAATTTTGAACCTATTCAATAACAACTCCACAAATGTTAATTTTTATATCCATGGCACTCTATTTCGTATCATTAAACTAATTCGTTTTTTATTATTAATAAAGGAAATAAACTTTAAATTCATGCATATTCATCACGGCAAATACCGTCGAAATGCGAATCGTTTACAGCAAAGTAAAAATTTTTGCACCTCGTAAGGTGCCTAGCTGAGAGCTGGAAATGAGTTTACATTGAAAGTTGCAGCCCTTAAAGGGTTCTGTGAGATTTGAAGGTATCATTAAAGTCTTGAAATACCTGAATGAAATGTTTCACGATGTATGCATTAAATATTGTAGGGTTAGTTTTACGGTATGAACTTATCTAAAACCACAACAGGACGCCGAAGCAGAGACAGTTTTCGATAGTTTAACACGGGTAGTAATATTTTTGCACACTTAAGAAAATCAAAATATTTCTAAGAATCTAAATTTCCCTTGCATACTAATGCACTCTATACAAGAAAGTAATACACGTAAAAAATGTAAAAACTATCGCGAACATCGACATCCTCACGACACCAACCAATCGTCATTCGTAGCGCAAATTTACCACATGGAGTAGTCGTTGATAAGAAACCTCACGTTAGGTGCACTTCATTCCATAATTTCAAAGACTGTTGATTTCTTGAGCTTTTTCGAAGTATTTAGTTGGGCTCATTTGCTGGTAAATTTTGTAGTACATGTTCACAGCGAAGGGGATATGTTAATTTCAGCGCATACATTCTCTTAACTTATAAATTACCTGAATTGGAATATTTTTCCCACAAATAAAAACCATGATACTTCTTCAACATTGAGCAATCAATATATCAAAGTCCAGGTATCGATTTTGGGGAGCAGTTGCCCATAAACTGTTCAGGTCTGAGGATTTTATTTTTGCGGACCTCATCAAATTCCATATCGTTCCTGATGAGTCTATTTATGAATATCTTTTGCACCGTTTAAGACATGTTTTTGCCCTTCCTTGACACCGGCCTGATTTGAAACTTCCTTTGTGGAACCAGATCTTGAAGTCTCCTTGGTACTGTTATGGGTTTTGTTAAAGGTGCCTTCTTCACTGTTATAGGTCTGGCCAGATTTAATCATGTCATGACTTGGTCTAGGTGTATTTTTTAAATCATCTCCGTTGGTAACCAAATGCTTCTTCAAATTTGTACGATTGACTTCTGTACTATTGTGAGTGCGATATTTTATTGCATTTTTACTGCTGTGGTTGCTCGTACGGTTACCGTTGAAAGTTGGGATAGTCTGATTGGATTTTAGGTTATTACTTCTTCCGATTCGGCTAGCATTAAGAATGTCATTTGAAATGGTCTGATTGGTAATTGTGGTGATATGACTGGGTCTAGAATCGTTTCTTCCTCTGTCGATGTAGATTTTATTTGTGTTGATCATTTTTGAGGCAATCTCAGCGGAATGATTGAGCTTAACGTCTCTGTGAAACATAGTCTTGCTGAATTTGGAGTGCTCTTTCGTTGCATTTTGGTATGGTTTACCACTCTCGATTTTTGCCTCGGCACCTTTCGACACATCCCTTGTTTGTCTTCTACTAAAATTTGGGATTGCTCCTATCTCATACTGATTTAAGTGAGCAAATTATTCAGCGGATGCGTTTAGTTTTTGGCGGCTCTCAATGTTACTCTTGGTGAGAGCATGCACATCATCAGTGATGGTTCCATTCGGTTTTGAATGCACTGGAAGTCTTGTTTCATTCGATTTAGTCTGGATCTCATTTTCTACTGTGCTGTTCAAGCTAGATGCGTTTGTTTTCTTCGTTCCATTGACCTTTCTTGCTGCAATGTCGAGTGATGTCCGATTCATGAGCTTATCTTTGATGTTCTTATTATGTTCAGAGTTATCATATGAATCATTTTTAGATACGGATGTATGCATCAGTTCGAATTCTGAATTTTGCAAAGATCGTACCTTTCTTAAGTTATATGTTGCGGTCTTCGTGTTGGGTTCATCAAATCTAGAATGATCATTGGCTTCATAATTATTTGATCCGTTGAAGACTTTCGTTGCATTAGGTGCAAACGCATCCAATTTCATACTTTGACTAGCGGCCAATTTCTCATTCTTGGTATGATTAAAGGAAGAATTTCCCTTGACGTTGAGCTGCTTAGGGGCTGGAAGGACTTGAGTTTGCGTACTTCCCGTAGGACGAGTCGAATTCCAGGTATTCAGTTCCGTTTTGTTGCGAGGGCTGGACTCTCGTAGGTGTACTGGGGCCGCGCAGCAGCATCCAAACACCGTCAGTGCCACGAGTAAGTTGAAAAATTGAAGAGTCAGACCCATATCTGAAAAAAAATTTATGCATGAATGATGGCAAGTTTTTCGCTCGTACATTGATACATACAAAATTAAATGTGATGTAATATTTTGCACATGCTTAGCTGAAGGAGATTTACCTCAATGTCGTCAGGAAGAGTTGCAAAAATGTCTAAACTTCGCCGCTAAAGTAGTATGCAAAGGAAATTTCAATAAATACGATCATGTCACCCCTCTTTTAAAAAAACTCGACTGGATCCCAATACCGAAGAGATTTATGATCCAGAAAGCTCGACGAGTGCTCTCCTCTCTGAACCTCACCCAAAGTAATGCAGAGGTGATAAATTTTTTTCCATCTAATATCCAAAACGAAAGACCAAACCGGAGGAACGATGTTTTAGTCAGTTACCGTTCATCTAACGTGGGAAAAAAAGCTCTCTCAGTTTCTGGAGATTTTTTGTGGAACAAGCTTCCCCAGCATATCAAAAACTCTAAAACTGGAAAAGAATTTAGAGTAAATGTGTCACGTCATTTTGCATCTCTATCATAGGGCCTGCAGAATTTCGGAATGAACTTCCCATCTATCAGAAATTCTAATTTTCCTGAAATTTGTTACAAATTTAGAAACTATTTCATTTTACGATTGCTAAGCGATTCGTATATTCATCTTACTTATTTCTGTCGACAACAATGAGCACCACAGCCGTCAGTTCAATGCAGAAGAACGAACGTTCTTTCCATAATTAGGAGTATTTCCTCATCTTTATTTTGTTATTTCTTTCTCTTTTCTGTATTAATATTTATCGTCCGTATGACAAATATACCATGAAATACATTTTGTGTGTACACCAATAAACAGGTTTATAGATGTGAGGGTTGTGCAAAGTTTATAATGAATTTAATTTTGGCTAACGTTGTCTCGCTATATCAAAATCATTCTCGAAGATGTTTTCAATCGATTTTCGGCTGAGCTGGGGGGAAGGGGGGTAATTCAAGCATTGCATTTAGTCTTTTTATTTTTTTTATTTTTTTTCGTGCGTTCAGCGCACACGAGCACTGAACTTTCAAATCGGAAAAAAACTCTAAATTTCTGTAATTAAAATTATCACTTTGGATCAAAGCCTAATCTACCTATATGTGCCAAATTTTGTGAATATTCTCCACTCAGATGTGATATCCGGCCACAATGTTACTCCATTTTATCTCACGTACACATGTCCGTATAATGCTGAAGAGTTGTGTTGCTTCTGGACTATAACCTGATTTTTCTCAAAAAATTTCTGTGAAGAAATTAAAAACAAGTTCATTTTCATGTTTTTCGAAGTCTTTTTTTCTTTTTAGTTATTTTTTTTGCGAAAAATTTCTTAGGATTACAGTGAGCTCAACTGTCATTTTCTGTGTAGGAGATGGTAGGTTGCTTTTATCTCTTATTTTATATATGTAATTTTTTTTTCTAATATTTCATTATCAATAAGTATATATATTAATATGTGTGTGTGTACGTGTGGAGGTATATATATGTATCTACATATATAGATATACATGTTTCTGTTTCATTTCTTTACGCAAAACTATCCGGTTAATAAATTTTATTGCACCAGCGAAATGATTCAAAAAGAGATCTATCACTTCCCCAGAGGGCGTTTCTGTGAATCGGATTAATGTCAAATATAATTAATGAAATAAAGTGCAATTTGAGCTTATGAATCGTAGTAAAATTATCTTTCTGTCCGTATGTTGTACAAGCTATGAATTTTGATATTGAGTATATATTTGTTTACCCATTTCTACCAATATTTTGTAGATATTTGTCAATCATGAGTGGTAACCGGCTTACACTGTATCTATTTTATCCCATGTACCCATGTCCGCATGATGTGGTGAATATCGAGAAGATATGAAATATGTTTTTGGTGATGATAGGGCTTTGCATATTTTTAGGGCATATTTTTCATTTCTCATTCAACTACCCTTGACAGAGATAGACTATTGGCACGCCACGTGTGGTTTGTCTATTAGTACGCCTCGTATATTTTGTCTATTAATCTGCCACGTATGGTCTATCTATTTGTACACCTCTGATAGCTTGTCTATTAGTACACCTCGTATAGTTTGCCTATTATTATGCTTCGTATGGCTTAACTATTTGTACACCTCGGATGGTTTGTCAATTAGAACTCTTAGTATAGAAATTTTGTTAGACTATTAGCACACCACGAATGGTTTGTCTATTAGTACGCCATGTATATTTTGTCAATTCATATGCCTCGTATGGTCTATCTATTTGTACACCTCTGATAGTTTGTCTATTAGTACACCTCGTATAGTTTGTCTATTATTATGCCTCGTAGGGCTTATCTACTTGTACACCTCGGATGGTTTGTCAATTAGTACTCCTCGTATGGAACATTTGTTTTAGGATGTCCTATATTAAGAAATTTTTAAAAGCCAATATGTTGGCATGTATCTCATGTGACAACTTGGAAATACACATTTTTTCTTTTTTTTTCTTTTTCTGAATACAACTTCAAAGATGTTTAAGCACAATTTTTTGGAGATCACACCAAGACTTTCTATGATCTTAAACGGCTTTTGTGAATGCGCATTCAACATATGTTGTTTTGCTTGAATGATCATCAAGATATCATTTTATCGATTAAACTATCCAATTATTCAAACGTACGTAAAAGGAAAATAATTAGCAAGTTTCTGAACTTTTTAAATGCAAAGCTTCATCAAATGCGACTCAAATTAATTGGAAAATGCGTAGCGTGACTAAATAATTTTTTGTTAAACTTTCACTCACTTCTGGTACGATACTACTAAACTCTTTCGTTTCAAGAACTTTAACAACGCCAGAGGAAAAAATAGAGGCCTCAACTTATCAGAATCTTGAATACCTTTAACGTTGCCTAAACATGGCCCGCTTTTTTTTTATTTTTTCTGTGGCTTCTTCATTTATATTTAACAAATTTAGACTCTATTTTAGAAGGTTTGGGGAACGAAAGAACTCTTTGTATACAAAGAAAATTAGCTTTTAACTATTATTTTGTGAGTTATGAGTAAGTACTAATCTTTGCTAATTCGTAAAAGAATGATATGAGAGTAAGAAAGTCTCAGTTTGATTTTGTACATGCTAGGTTAAAGGTTAAAGGTTAAAGGTTAACATCGGCATCTTTGGGTTGCTTTATTTCCAACCAAGCCTAATACATATGATCTTAGCATTGGTTTTCAAATGTCTTATAACTAACCCTATATATAGGACACCATGACGGTTCCCCCGTAAAGCCGGTACCCATTTCCGACACCTGGGTTGAGTGGGGTATTGTGCTTGAGTTTTCCCTTATACCCAACGGGGAAAATCTCCGCGCCAGCGCCGGGATACGAACCCGCGACTCCAACATACGAGCCCGATCCCTTAACCACTGTACCACGGAGAGCATTTGTAAGATAGGTTATAGGAAAGAGCTTCATTAATACTGCTGAACACTATAAGTTTTATGTATTATTGCTGTGTCCTGCCACACCCATTAAATTAAGATAAAATGTCATTTCTTTCTCTGAAGTGGAAACACCGACCAATACGATACTCGTAGACACTGTTCAGAACGAAAAGATTAAAGCTAACTATTCAATAAGTATGTAACAGTTGCCGTGCTAAATTCTATTCACGCGATATTACGAATAAATTTCAATTACATTTCCGCCATGGGACGCGCAGGCTAAGCTAGTGATGCCATCGTGTACTGATAGTTACTCGGGAACAAACACTAACTCACGACATCGTTTATCGACACACTCCGCTTAAGTAAATTTTTTGAACTCGGTAAATATGACGATTCCTCTGCCAATATTTCAAAGGAGTTAGGAAGTTTTTTTACTAAAATATGCTTCATGTTTCGAGTAAATAACTAGTTCCTTAGTCATAACCCTAATGGAAAATGTCTTGGATGCTAGAAATAACTAAAAAATCCCAACCCATTTACTTAAACAAGCTTAAGAATATTCTGTAAATGCCCTGAGTGACTATAGACAGTTTCAACTTCCCCGAGTTTGCCGGTTCGAAGTTCATTAAAACTAGAAAGGTTTAAAGAGAGCACAAGAAATTTGGTAAATCACTGATGGTAGCTTATAAATGGAAATAAATTACATATCTTACTCTTCACGTCAACTATTTAAAAAAATTAGTTTTTGCTCCTCTACTGCTTTTTTAATTATGTCTTGTGAATAACAGTGTAGTCCAATGCTCATACGAAATACTTTTTCCTATTCCCAGTTTTTTCGAAAAAAATCAATTTTCTAATATAATTACAAAAGCATAAATAAAACATTGTTGCATCATTTTACACCTATGGTGAAAATTTCAGAAAAATCCGTTTGTAAATGACGGACTTGGGTTTGTACCGAGACTGTCTCCCTATAGACCGTCAAGCCCCCTTCCTACTCCCCTTAACATCAAAGCAGGTTTGAGCGTTCATAAGATAATAGTAAGCCATACAGCTCACGTTTGAAATGCTTTGGCACGATAAAAAACTTTCGAACACAATCATTGAACAAATTCTGATTTAGGTTGAGCAGCAGACCACTCAGTTCAACGAGTTGGTTAGACTCTCCTCAAAACCTCATTTTTTGCGGCATAAAATGCTACTCATTCCACAGTTTTGAAGATAAAAAAATGCCAAAGATATCATTCTATAGAAAATTAATAGAGCTACAAATTCGTCAAACCTTTTTTGAAAATGGATTTAGTTGAAAAGTTACTTAAGAAATAAGAGGCAAATACAAAAATATTCAAATTCATTGAAAAAATCCCAAAATAAAAAAATAAAATGTCCTACCCTTATGTAGTTATTTTTAATTCCGATCGATTGGTTTATTTTTCTTTCTTATTACTCCAAAATTGTAGTAGCATTTTCCGTAAACCCAATTTTTTCACTTTTTAAATTAGTTTTCTAACAAAATCACGAAAACTAAAGACGAATCCAAAAAAATTCTTGTATCATTTTACACCTATGTGAAAATTTCAGGAATACCCGTCGAAAAATGGTGGAAATTTTTTAACCACACGGTACCCTTAAGATCACTTTTGGACATCATTTTGACTACATTCCCCACCAAAGAGTGAGAACTAAGCATACCGTAGGTCTCATTCTAAAATGATTCACTGCCCATAAGAAGGGAAGAATTAATTTTGTATTTTGTGTGAATACAGTATTTCAATTAAATTTCATCATATGTTTATTTTTATCGCACACGAACTTGCAGTAAAACGTGTCAGTTGAATGCACTTTTGATTTTTTTCTAATATCAATTCTAAAAACGTGCACGTTTTTGGTGAACGAAATAAAATCATGACTTAAAACTATTCCTTCAGTAAGCATTCTAGTTTGATAAGAGACCAAACAAGCAGAAAATCAATTTTACATTGAAAAATATTGGTTTGACACCCAAATTTAGCTTCATTTGAATGAACAAAGGCAGTTTATCCCTGTCATGGCTTTCTATACTGCGCAATAATACACTTTTCAAGCAAACATTGATAAATTATTTTGTTGCCCTTGAATCAAAATTGTCTTTCGTGAGCACTTTTTGGTAGAAAAATGTTCAGATCTGTTTGAGATCTGTCACCAACTTCCTCCTTACCTCGTAAGAACCCTCTGAGCTTCGCGTCCAATGCTAAGGACAATGTTTCAGGGAGCTAGAAGCGGCTCACAAGATGCTTACCCTAGGTCGAGTGAATGCTTTTGAATCATGCGTCGGCTTTACGAGTATATACCAAATCTTCGAATCCTACTTGCGCAAGTTATTGCTGTAATAGAATAATGAGATGCACCAGAGTCCCAATGTACTGAACTAAGCAGGTTCGGCAACAGCGTTCTCCCGAAGTGAATTTTTGTAAGACGCAAAATCATCTGAAGATATAAGCAACAGAATTTAAGCAATTTATTTGCGCAAGTATTATTTATATAAATTCATTAATTAAAATATTGGATAGGCTAGATTAGAGGGCCTGACAAAGTTTGGTGACATCAGTGACTGGTGACTTATAGTGACTTCTGGATAGCTCACAGCAAAATCACAGTCCTGATATGAAGTTATTTGTCACACACAAATAGTGTTGAAGAGCTTATTCAGTATAATCTATCATTATTTATTGGATTGATATTTTCCTTAATCGGTTTCAATGATGAGATAAAAACAATTGCAGTGGGAGAAGACAAATGTATCTGCACCATGAAATATTTGCCGGAAAATTTAATGACAAGTGAAATAAAGCTCGCTGACTCAATTTTTTTATTAAGATCTACTGAAATCTTACTATTGTTGAAAGTGTACGCAATATATAAGTATATTTCCATTTTTTACATAATAAAGGGTGGAAAACGCATTCTCACAGAGTAGAATTTAGATTTTAAAAAGGCTCAAGTCCTTTCATATCGATATTGTCCTCTACAGAACTTTCCAGCTTGTTCCGGTAATGCGCTCAGTAGCTTATACGTGCGGTGTCTGAATATTTTTGTCACCGGTCAGTACAACGGCATTACAGAGAGCTGTGTAATCGTCGTTAGATACAAAAAAAATTTAAACGCAGTAAAATAAACGATATAATAGAATATGAAGAGTAAATTTGGCTTAGAAAAAGTAATCAGAAAGGCTCAAAATTTCGATTACGATCAGAATGATTCTAGGTATGAAAGTTATGGAACTCAAAGATATGGAGCACTTCACAATATATCTGCAAGATCTTAAATGAAAATACACCGCCGAGTTAAAAAACTCCCATAATTATACGCAAAGAGTTGCAAGGAGATTGATCAGTATCAAACATAAGTGTTTCACAACACAAAAAAGCAAATAAATTTATATAGAACAACTGAAATTGCGCTTTTCAAGGAAACCTCCATTGATGTCGAAACAAAACACGGATGACTAGTTGAAATTTACTCGTGAATATTCGACTAAATTTGAAACACTTCGGAAAAGTGTAATACGGACTCAGAAAACCAGAATTAAATCATTTGATTGCAAGTCATGAAATTATGTTTGGAGAAAAGATGACAATGCCTTTTCAGAGTAGAACACAATTCCTGCTTCAAAAATATTACATTTTAGGGATCGTTTTTCGCAAATGGAGCTGATAATACACACACATAATAGATGGAATGACAAATTTAAAACTATGTCAAGGCATTCTGAACACTGACACATTGAAGTCTTATAGTAGATTGAAGCTTCCAGTAAGATAACGATCCTAACCAAAAAACGAAATCTACAAAGAAATGGTTCAGTGATCACAAAGTAAAACAACTCGAATGGCCGAGCCAGTCCCCAGGCTTGAACCTTATTTGAAAATTTGGGCACCATTTGAAAGTTAAAATTTGATCTAGATCTCCGAAATGCAGCTACGATTTTAGGAAGATAGGCATAGAAGGATGAGACAACATTCCTAAAGAGAACAGGAAATCATTATTAAAGATCACTATTGACTGGGGTGGAAGTGCATAATGGGCTGAGCTAAAAAGCATTGTGTTTTGAATTTGTATTGGTTTGGATTCGTACGAAAACTTCTTTCCTCCTCTAGTATAAACAAAAGTATATTCATATTTTATAGTAGGTACTTCTCTTGATTCTTCGGGCACATCTACATTTTATGACATGTTTTATTCAAATATTTTGTCAGTTACTTTCATTCCAGTTACTCAGAAACTTGTTCAATAAAATTTAAGAGACATACATTTGTATCCCATCGTAAATATTAATGGGATACATGGAGTAGAGTTACGTTAAGGTTCATGCACTGAATTACTTATAATTAAAATAAATCAGTATCAAGTTTTTTTAAAACCGTTTACGGGATAATTTCGTACGGACTGCTAAAGAAGGGATGAAAGGATATTTGAATATTTTGATCCGTGGGGATTCTCATCAACTTAGCACAGCTCTTATTGCATGCTGCGTGTTTGCTAGCATTCAACATTATTGAAGCAGGATTTAGTCAATAATATTATTTATTATTGACCGTCCCAACGACTCATCCCTAACAGCCAAAATCTGAGCCTTGCATAAACAGCTTGATTTTCTAAAGCTTCTCATCGTTATTGTCGGAGGGAGTATTCACATTTTAAGTGAACGTTCATTCCATTTGAAATGCTTTAGACACTTCTTTTTTTGTTCAATATTGTCAGAGTTTCATTGTCTCTCATAAGACTTCTAAGATTTGTACATTATACTTTCACGTGTAATCGAAGTTGACAATTTAAAAGCATTGAATGTGGACCAGCAAACTAGCCGTAATTGCAAAATATAGGGAAGTTTACGACAGGATGATGTAATTGCGAACACATTGTTATTTCTACTGATGTTCCTAAAAACTCAGTTGCTGCATTTTCATTTCATGTCAAGGAATCATAGTATTTCGATAGTTTCAGTCAAATGATTATCTATCCATTAAATTTTTCGTTGATTATTAAAAATTAATGTTTCATGGCATTAAATCTCCGCTATAGCTTAGAAAAAAGTTTTGAGATCATTCTTTATTGAACGATGATAACTTAATCAAGCGAAGAAGTCCCTCCGCTTAGGCTGAGCGATTTCTTCACTCACACACAAACACATCACGTGCCTCCAATGCGCGGTGATGAAACAATGACAAGGTAGGTAAGTAATCGCAGCGGTCTCTATCTGGTTTGTTCGAGATTTGAGATATTCTCAGACGAGAATATTTAACGAGTATCCGCACTTGGGGGCAACTGGAACGCCTCGTGTCAAAGAATACTAGAATAACGCGCCAGGAATTTTCATATTGAGTGTATGGATATAACAGCCAACACCTTGTGAATGGTGGTAACTGACGTGCCTTGTGAATGGCGGCATGGCTGGAGAAACAGTTTTGTCTTGAAATGCGTTCAGGTGCACTTAATCAAACGATTTCTACAAATGAATAAAATAGCAGATACCAGTTTTTCTCATCAGTATTTGAACTGAAAAATTATACACTGTTTAAAAAGGCTTTTTCACTGATATTTGGGTAAGAAAATCGAATTAGCTGCCACCATAGATAAATTATGCTCCAGGTTATGAGTAAATCTGGTATTAAGTATTTTTTTTAGCAACTTACTGAAGAACTACACTGTTGAAATTGTTTTTAGTTAATAATGCAATTTTTGTCTCTTTTTTTGGGATTGAAGTTTTTTTGTAATTTTTGATGAATTAAAGCAAATTCAAGAAGAAATAAGGTATTCATGAAATGAAAATACTCAGGCTAAATTAAGAAGCCGCATATTTCAATGCATTTCCCTATAACGCACCCTTTCCGCTCAATTTGTTTCCAACGCCTAACTTTTTGCTGCACCATTCAAAATGAGAAATAGAAAATGTTTTACATTGAAGTGCATTAATATGAAGTACAATACAGTGCTATGTTGTCCGTTTGCAAGTAGATATACAAATATTATGCTATTTATGGTGCGTGTGTTAGTGCATACAACTTAACATTGAAGGAAAGACAGTGGCATGCAAGTTATGAGTCTACATTTCATGCCGGGGCCACACTACGATTTTTCGGTCGTCAAATGAATCACGGACACTCGTCATGTCAAACGGCCGTCTACCCAGTTGAAAATTCATGCCGTTTTTAGGTCGACAGGTAGCAGAACACAGTGAAAGATGGCCGCTGAAGGTCAGAACGTTCCTCTGTCGGCCGCTCTCGACCAAAATTTGCCGTTCGATGGCTATCCGCTTGTCTCATTTAGACGTAAACAAGCCGGAAAAATCGAGCCCTTGCCCACGGCCGAATTCAAGAAGAGAATGTCGGCTTGCGTTTGACCTATTTGATTAACGGTCGCGCAACATACCTGCTGACTCATTTCTCTCAAGTGTTTATTCATAAATGTCACCGGCGTTTAGCAAATCTATTTCGCTGGCATGTTTAAGCAATTATATGGAATTAACATATATAACTAATTTTCATACTAAGCAACTAAAATTAAAATATGTTAAATAACCCCTTAATTTTAAAATGAAATGAACAAAGTAATAATGAAATGAATAAAAAAGCTATACAGAAATTTTATATTCATGCTTTACTAATTATAGAACCTTTCACACTGAGATAACAATTAAAATATTCAGGCCTCTATGAATAGGATGTTTTATTCCAGATTAGGTTATAAGTTAGTTAAAGCCTCCCTAACCGCTACACAAATAGAACGTATCGAAGAGAGGAAGGGGGAAGGCACCATTCAGTATGGAGATAAGAGAATGAGGAATCTAAGCAGAAGGGGCATAGAAACAGTAAGATGAGAAAGAAGTTCATGAAATAAGATAAAAGTTGAAAAAGAAAATCAGAGGTGCGGAAAACCGGGAAGTAGTGAATCGAAAAATGGTGGTCCTTAACCTTGCAAAAAACATTTTATTTCAACGAAAAGAAGGCCTACCTAACTCTCAGCTCGGGCCCTCACATTTTTCTCCCTGGGAGCGCTAACTCCCACAGATAAAATAGTTGTATCCCTCTGAGGGTGTGTTTTATTCCAATCTAGCCTAATAAAATATGTATAATTGCCGGAACAATTATATGTGCAATTCTCATACAAGAAAAAACAGTTCGTAAAGCAGGCGATGGAGAAGCTCCATTTTGAAAACGAATTCATTTGAACGTTTCAAGATCTTGGCTCATTTTAATAAATGCTTGCAGATAAATCGAAAATTAATTCAATGCTCGCACAATTTGGACAGATCCATAATAGGCAAAAATCTAAAAGAATACGTATATTAAAAATTACTCGTAATAGCCTACAAACAGAAGTAAATTGTGACAATCATAGCAATATTAAAAGAAATGCAATAGTTTAATAAGAGAATAACTGTTCATCGGTTTATTATTTATATACCGTCTCGAAATAGTGAGAGATACCTACGATAAAAATCAAAATACGATGAATACAATGAATATGCCGATAATTATAAATTTTTATGACACCAATAGCTTAAAAATTTTAACTTTTCATAGCTCATACAAGCAAAACTTTCGAAATCGGAGCGGCAGGCTGCAGCAGAGACGGTATGGAAACGGTCTTTTGAAAACTACAGAAATTCATTTAGAATTTCTTGAGTGCAACTTTAGATTTCAGTCTACCACTCGTAACTTTTGAAATAATTCACCTATCGAGTTCAAATTACTCTCAAATGAAAGATAAAAACATTCTTAAGGGAAAATCGTACTTGCTAACATTTTTGAGCACTCTCAGACAGCAAAATTATTTTGCCATGAAAATTATAATTGGTAGCTGCCGAGGAATACTTGCTAGTCATAGCTGTCGACTAAAAAATTGGTAAATTTACCTAAAACTTTAACTTGCGGATAGTTATATTGTAATAAGGTATTTAAATGTCAATTTAATCATTTTGTATAAGTTACATTTAATAATACTATCCTGTTGTTCGTCTGAGTCAAAATTTTTATCTGCATTCGAGTTAGAGATGGCAACACTACTCGCACGTGTTGGCAAGACTGGCATTCTGGCAAGCTCTTTCGCGGGCCGCGGGAGTTATTTGAATGATGTTGTACGTCACAGTTGCAGTGGTGGTTTCTGAATCATTTAATAAGTTTCAAGCAATGTCAAAATGTATTTCAGTGCAAATGTGTAGTACGTTAGAGTGTATCTTATTTCTGAAAAAATTTCTGCTCTAAAAAGGTATGAGGTGTTTGCTCTCACGTGAGATTCTTATTCCACTGAAGACGTTAAGCCGGTATGGCATGTTGTCAAGTGCCTGATGAAGGTGATGATTGAGACGACAAGTGCCTCGTCGTCTCAATAATTTTTTAGTGTGAAAGAATAGTAATAATATGTTTATTTAATATTAATTCCATTCATATTTTACAGAGAGTGTTAACACAATTTAGCTTCAAACTTCTAAGTTGCAGTATAATTTTACATGAGAAACCTTTGAAAAGCAACAATATGTAATGTTTTCAATTCAGATGTACCGATTGTATTAGTATCAGCCTTTTTCTATTATCAGTACATCACTAGTTTTCCATTTTTTAGTTATAAAAATTAAACTTCATAAATATTTGACTATCTGCGTTATAAAATTAAGGAATAACGATGATGAAAGAAGAAAAGGTCAATATCTACTTAAAAAAATTCGTTCGCGGAAATTTAGAATTCTATTTCAAAGAATCTCTAAAGGAACACATTTGAGGACGTTTTAAATGAATGACATTTTGCTCGCTGATGCGTAATTTTGAGTTATTAACCAGTGAAGTTATAGGAATTTTATATATAAAAGTGGAGAAACGGACACGTAAATATGATAAAATACGGCATGACGTGATGCCAGGTTAAATTAGGTTAGGTAACGTTAGATTAGCTGAATAAACTAACCTAAAATAACTTAACTTAGCCATACTGACACTGATGGTTACCGCCGAAATGCTGGGCGTATTTCAAGAATGCAGGTACGATGCAGCCGAATATACAATGCTACTTTAACCGGAACGTAATTCATGTTAGAGCTCGAAAATTACGTAGGCTATCAGCGAGCAAAATGTCATTCGTGTAAAGCGTTCTTAAATGAGCGTTTTTAGTGATTCTTTAAAACAGAGGTAGTGATTTCCGTGAACGCATTAAAGTAAATACTGACCGAAGAAAACTCCTTATCACCTGATGAACATCAGCATTATTGATGAGTTAGGGTTGAATTATTTTTTGAATTGAGGAGCTTCCTACTAGCAAACGTTGCGTGATCGTAGGCTAGTGATGTACAGATATATCGGTAGCGGCAAAATTAGGCCGATATTTTATCGATACTTTCCAATAATACGTCTTTTATCGCGAAAATGAGGTCATAAATCATAGAAGTAAAAGTAAAATAAAATAAAGAGCCTATTCATTCCTTGTAAATTAGTTAGCTAACTGTTGAATTACAGCGTTTAATGTGGCCCGCTAAGTGAATTTACTACGTTGAATTCCCGATGTCACGGACGGCCAGTAAGTGAAAGCTTTGTTGCATAAATAGTTAAACACAGTGGGGACACACAATTATAATACTTTTACTACTAAAACCTATATAGTTTGAACAAATTTCCATTTCGTAAAGTATGTGACAGGCTAACAAAAATCAAAGCAATCAAATATAGTTGAAAGTGCATTTAAAAGTTTTTATGAATTTAACATAGAAATAACTGAAATTCTATTTTAATTAAGCTCGTAGATCGTAAAATATTACAAAGCTAATTATTTTATTTTAATTTAGCCTGTAAATCACCGTTCATTACGAATCTTGCCTTTTTTTCTATTTTAAGAAGTTTGAAAAAATCACGAAAAATCTTATAGTTGGTTGCGTGTTTGCGCCTCTTTCCGGTTTCCGATCCTATCGATTTTTAATATTTTCTTTTCGTCAAAGTATGTAATTTGGTGTGAAAAACATGAAAATGATAACCATATTGTGGAGAAATTATTGTTTCGGTCCACTTTTGAAAACAGTTGCTATTACAGCTAGTCTACATTACGTTGCAAAACGGTTAGAAACACTTATCTATTATTGCATGGATTTCATTTCATTATTTTTTTGCAACAATATAGTTAACATAGCAAGAGCAGTTCTATTATTTCTAATCGAAAACTTTATTGTCAATATTGTTATACTATTAGATATATTAGTTAATAATTTTATAACATTACTCATGTTGGGCTTATAATGATTTTATTTTAATGTATTTGTAAAAGTATCGGTATCGGATGTAGTATCGATCAAAGTATCGGAATTTCCAAGTATCGGAGTATCGGTATCTGCAAAAAATGGGTATCGGTATCAGTGTGGGCCAAAAAAATGGTATCGGTACGTCACTAATCTTAGGCAGACGTCACGTGTTCCTGCGTGTGCTTGTGAACACGCGAACGGACCCTCAAGCACCTTTTTTCTATGTAAATGGAATAGGTTGCGACAATTATTATTTCTATTCAATTATATCTTGTACGAGATTGAATCAAACTTTTATTATTATATCTAATAAATAAATTTATGCAGTTAGTGTGTGATATTAAGATTTTCTTCTGAAATTTTGCATTGCCGGTCTCCTGAAGGTAGTATAGAAGTAAGATAGTATAGGCTAAGATCCATTTTTTTGGACGCCGGTACCGATACTCGAGAAAAAGGCTGATACTGCCAATTCCGGAACCGATACTATCGGTAGATACCTATTTTTCAGCATGAATAACCAAGTACCTCTTCCGATTTAATAAGAGTTAATAATAAAACATTCGTTTCTTTAATTATTGTGTAGTAATTTTATGTAGTGATGTACCGATGTCATTTTTTTGGCCGATACCGATACCCACTTTTTGATCGATACTCCGATACTTGGAAATACCGATACTTTGACCGATACTACAACCGATACCGATACTTCTACAATTATAGTAAAATAAAACCATTATCTAGGTGTTTTAATAAATTATTAACTAATATATCTTATAATATAACAATATTGACAATAAATTTTTCGATTAGGAATAAGATTAAGAAAAGAAAGAAGAACACTATATTTCCAATAGAGATGGTACAAAAGTACCATCATTGGTTTTTAAAATATCTTAAAGCTAATACACTTAGATGATAATAATAGAACTGCTCATGCCATGTTAACTATATTGTTGCAAAAAACATCAAAATAAAGTCCATTCAATAGATAAGAGTTTCTGATCGTATTGCAACGTAATGTAGACTAGTTGTAATAGCAACTGGTTCCAAAAGTGGACCAAAACAAAAATTTCTCCACAAAATGGTCATCATTTTTGTGTTTTTCACACCAAAATACATACTTTGGCGAGAAGAAAACATTAATATTCGATAGACTTCGAAACCAAAAAGATCCAAACAAGCGCAACCGGAATAAGAATAAGATGAATAAGATTGTTCGTGAATTTTTCAAAAACCGTACATTAAAGAAAAATGCAATATTCCTAGTGTGCGGTGATTCATATGCTAAATTAGAATAAAATTATTAGCTCTGTGGTAATTGACGATTTACAAGATAAATTAAAATAGAATTTTCAGCTTTTTCGGTATTAAATATTCAAAAACTTTAAAATGCACCTTTAAATTTATTTACATAATTGGTTTGAGTTTTGTTAGCCTGTTAAGTTGTAGGAGTATAATAATTTTATGTCGCTTCTGTTTTCAACAATTCATGCTACATATCTTTCACGTACTGACAGTTTGTGCCTCATCGGGCAGTCAAAGTATTAAATTCAGTTAGCGGACTTGATTAAACACTGTAATTCAACAGTTAGCTAACTAATTTACTAGGTATGAATAGGCTCTTTATTTGATCATACTTTTACTTTTATGATTTATGACCGTCATTTTTATGATAAAATACGTATTATTGGAAAGTACTGGCCGGATTTTACCAATACCAGTAAAAATGACCGATACCGATACATCACTACATCAATAATTTTATGACAGGATTTTATAAATACCCGTATTTTTTAACGTTTCGATCTGAATTTCAGATAAAAAAAGAAAGCAATTTACATTTTTGTGCAACGACAAAAAAAAGACGGTTGGCTGCTCTGGCTAAAGCTTCATAAGAAAATGACGCTGGAACGCACAATGAGTCGCTTTCTTCTAAAATTTCGCATGTAATTGAGTTCGGACCCGTGACTTCTGGCGGAGATGGCGATTCTTCTGAAGAAACAAGAGATGGAACCGATGTAGAATGCTGGTCTGCAGAGGCACAATTTCCAGAGCATAAACGAAAGCATGGGCCCAACTATTAGCTTCACCACTTCGGTTAATTGATATTTATGACGATTCATCGTTGTGGTGGGGCTGGTTGTGAAGGCTACTATATACTCCTCAATCCTCAATGTGAGCAATGTAAAAACAACAAAATGTGGAAACCTAACCTGAATTTTCCCTCGTCAGTCTTCAGCAACCTCTGAATTGAAGGACGTTCTTGAAGGTAATCAACTATGTGTTCAGATACATATTTGTGTGTGTGTGTGTGTGTGTATGTGGTAGGGGGGGGGGGGGTTATGGGTGTGTGGGTAGGTGTGTGTGTGGGTGCGGGGGAGAAGGGGTGTGTGGGGGGGTGGGGGGTGTATATGAATAGCCAGTGTAATTAAGTTCGGGCTAGGTCGATTTGCTGCTGCGGGAGGCCGGTACAAGGTCGCGTAAGGTCGGCAGAGAGCCGATACATAGAATGGAGAAGCCGCGGAAGATCGAATTGGGGCCGTGGAAAGTCGATATGTAGCCGTAAAAGGTGGGAATTTCCGAACAGCTGCAAAGGGAATTCAATGGTTTTCTAGCCGTTTTTTCCTGCCATAAAAAGAGGACATGGCGACCAAAAAACGGCTGCTTTTCCGAATAAAACACGGCTAGAAGTCTTGCCTTCCGCGGCACAGAAACGACTTGAAAACGTCTTAATTTTTTAACTGGGTAGCAAGTCAGGCCACATTATGACTGTGTGTGGCTCTGACTCAGCTCTGTGATGAGCTTCCGACGTTCATCGAATGTAAACAAACTGAAGTAGGTACGCGATTTAGATGAGCAGGACGTGCAAATGTGTGCGAGCTCTAGAAATTTTCTGTCGAAGCAACTCTTGTGACTGCAACTTTTGATGAAAGTACAAAAACAGCGAAACCTAAAAGAAGATATTTGGCAAAACCATGGCGAAATAGAGCTAACAATCCGAATCGGTTGAGAGATCTGCTTGTGATGTAAACGATTGCAGGTAAGTGAGATTGTTCCTACGGAGAATATTATTTTTGAACGTTTGTTATAGACGGATCATAAAACATTTTCTTTAATTGGAGTGTAAAATTTTGAATTTACCGCTGACAATGGCTTGGTAACATGGCCGAGCTGTGTTATGCTCTCTAATACAGGGATAAAAAGGGGATCCAAGAATGTTACCAGTTCAATGATTTTTGCCGGTGTGCTCAGCAACCCTCAGATAGAACGACTGGGGAGGGATTGAAGTCATTAAATTGTCAGGGTTTCTCCATTTATGTTTCAAATTTTTGTCTATTATTATCTGTTGAAATTGTGCAAGTTTTTCTTGTTGAAAATGAGCTTATTGGATGAAACGTTAAAAAATTGATACAAGATGAGTCTTCTCCATCGCCTTCGTTGAGAATAATATGATGCTTTCTCGGATATATAATTTTGGTGTTAGCCATTTTTTACGTGTTAATTCTAACAAGAATTATGCAAAAGTTGTCTTATTCTTTGCAGATGGTATAAGACATAATGGACAAAGTTGGCTCAGTAATCAGCAAGCAAGACACCAAGTTCCGGAATGCTTCCCTGCTTGAGATCGACTCGGAATTACCCCCTGATACCTCGCTACAAATGATCGAATATCTGACGTAGGAATGTTCAATAAATCATCCTTAAAGCAAGCATTCGATTCTAACAGCCTGAACATGCCCCATACTCGTGAACTTCTTGGGACCAACTTCCTTTCTCCATATGTCATACTGGCAAATGATGCGTTCCTATTGTCAACTCGTTTAATGAAGCTTTATCCTTGTATGAATTTTTCTCACAGCCAAAGAGTTTTCAGCTAGTCTTTCTCGAGCTCGAAAAACAGAAGCAAACGCATTTGGCATACTGTCAAGTACGTTCAGAGATTTCCGTACTGATATAAACATAACAATCTAGAGAATCCAGTCTATCACTCTAGCAACTTTATTATTACCTAAATGATCATAAAGACTTCCGTTCATCAACCCGCCTGCTCTTGAAGAAAGGACATTATCATTGGATCGTGCACAACCGGCAGTTGATGAGAAAATACCGGCCATCATTCGGTTCGTTGTGTTGAGGCGGTCGATCGGCTGTGACAGCTACAGCCATCAGAGATCAGCCGAAGAATTACTTCACAAGCGGAGGGGCTGTATGCTGGTTTTATAAAATGTTGGGACTCCATGCACTAAAACTACTGTGTAAATGCGACCCAAAGGTGTTAGAAATATCTGAGAAATAATTTATCCTCATTATTTTCTGGCATTACTAGTTGGAATGAGTGTATTAGGTCAATCAATAAAATAAATTGTTCAAACAACATTATGTATTTTACTCCAGTTTTTCATCGTTAAATAAAACATTGACAAATCATTATTTGACTTAGGAAGGCTAACTAAAGAAGTACATCAACAGGATTTAGGAAATGTAATTACTGCATGCTAGATTACGTGTTAAGGTTAGGAACATCCATAATCTGAATTCACAATCACAATCACGCATTGTGGCAAAATCCATGTGCACAGTTTTAACAGGTATAAAAAATCCGCTTTTTAATAACAAACAACGTAAGCCAAAGTTACCAAATAAACAGTTTTGTCCCCACTCATATCTAACTTATAAATCTACGGCTATGTGAAATAGTTTCATCGATTTACTCGTATGCCCTACCATCATGCAAATATGGCGTATAGTTAAAGTTCGCATCCTCACAAGTCAATAAAAAGTTTCTTTGGTCACCTTAGATTAAATTATATTACAACTCAACAGCATATTGAAAAATTTATGCATAGGTGTTCTTAAAGATGACTACGTGCGTATAGAAACAGCGAATAATAGTAATAATTTCTACTTACTACTATAATTATTTAGGTTAGTTTAAGCCTTCTTAGTCAGGACGACGACGTCATCAAGAAAGGAATAGTGAAGGGACCATCGAGTATGGACGCGTACACCGGAAATATAAGCACAATGTGTCTCACACAGGCCATTCTTGTGTGGTAAAACGAGTGTCTTGCCACACAGAATACAATGCGCATTTAAACAGAAAGTCGGGAAGAAAATTCAAATAAAATAAAAAGCAAGAAGGAAGTAGAAGGTGCTGAAGAAAAAGATGGCAATGAGCAAAAAAAAACTTGATCACTAAAACAAAACCAGAAACTCTATTTTAACGCTCGTACCCTAACATTCTTTTCGTGGAAGCGTTACTTCCCTTAAATACAATAGTTCTTTTCTCGTGATGGAGAAACAGAAAATCGAGAGATTTATGAAGTAAGATGAAGGTAAAGGGTAAAATATTTGGGGTAGAAAAATAAGTCAGAGAGAAGCAAAAATAATAGGATGGTCCATAACATATTATAGAATAGTTTTGTACTGTCCCTAGATATGCTACTTTATCACATGAAGTATAACTTAATTGATCCTATCATACATTGAGATAAAAGAAAAGAACATTTTCATAGTCAGGCAGGGAAGCAATTTATAGAAAAGTTCATGATTATTATTAAAGAGGCCAGTAAATGACATCAAACACAGGTCAATTCTTAGAACACAGTTTAGCAAGTTTCTACGTAAATTTCATTTGTTCTTCACTCGCAAGGCTATTCACTTTACTCCGCACAAGTTCACAGTAAGTTTGGTAATGTAATTATCATTTCCAGCACTCCTTTTTCATGCTAATGAGCTCTCAACAACATTAAGGAATTTCTCATGAAATAAATCTGCCGTACTTAATTAAAATGCTTTCGTCATTCTTACTCCTTTTACACTTACAAAATCCCCTACTGCCCATGACATTAGTACATGTATCTGCTGCCGGGGAAGGCTTACAATGGTGTAGGCGCCACAATTTTGAGGCTTGGATCCACTACTTACATGAACGATATCGTTATCAATTTCGGCTGAAGTGCCCATCAACAGAGTCTCTACAGTATTGGCAGGTTCTTCCTGAAACCAATCTGTCGACCTACACAACAATACTCTGTACAGGGTTACAGGATTCTTTGATTATTTTGCCTTCCACTTGAAATGTGGGTAACAAAATCATCCCTTGAATTATCATTCATGCTGCTCATGCTACAGTTTGGGGCACACAATCCGAAATAAAGGCCGTAAGGTTAGTGTGCATCCAAGGCTTGCTCTCCACAGCTCCAGACCCTGATGGTTTCATCCATTCAGAAGCGAGTAGCCGCAACAAATAGAAGCCTGGTAGGGATGTCCTCTTCTTTAGAAGATCTGAAAAAAATAATATCATTTAGAATTATTCTTACAAACATTGATATAATAGTCCTGTACATAGTTACTGGTAATATTAATTTTTGCAATAGTGTTTGTGACAGACTTGATTATTCAAGTACATAGTACATGTTTGTATGCTCCAGTACATGAGCTTCATTGCAAATAAACATCTTTTGTTAGGGAGTATTACTACATAGAAGTAGAGATTTGTGTAGTGAATTGCTTGAAAATTATATGTTGAAAGAAATATCATTAGTTAATGCTACAATAATATTTATAGTACACAGTCATACAATCTGGTACTGACTTTCAACCAATTCTGAAAATTATTAGAAAATGAAGGAAAAGTTTTCCATGAGTTTCATTAAGAACTCAAATGAAGAACAATAAAAACCTCAACTCCATCTTACATGAGGGTCACACATGACTACAAAGATTCACCTATGTCATAATGATAGTTTTCACAAAACCTCAACTGCATGATCTAAATTAGAAATTGCCCTTCTAGCAAAGTGTTCACTTGGTTAAGAAAAAAATACTATCAGACTACGTCTACTTTACTTTAAAACTGTCAGTAACAAGTGCACACTTTTTCACAAGCTTTTGCACTAAATTCAGAATAATTTGCAGAGAATCTCAGCCATTTTCAAAATCCTAACTTTTCTGCCAAATACTTTAAAACAAAGGCCAAAAAACTGAATGCCAAAATTCCACTGTCATGCAGAATGGCAATAAGACATCTGTACTAATTTTCACATTTGCAAAAAGGTACAAATTCAAGAGTAGAAAAAACATAGAGCAAACCAATTCCATCATTGATGATCAGCACCATGCAAATAGAGTATTTACAATTAATAGATAAAACTACAAATTCAAAATTCTGAAAAAAATTTCAGAATCTAGTGTGATACAAATAACTGGCAGTTGAAATAGGTCACCACTAACATTCATACCACTTGCTGTACTCCACAGCACAACAATATCATAACAAACATTATCTAAACTCATAACCTATTGTCAATAATGTTTGTCTATCAACACTGGTAGGTAATAATGTCTCTACTTATCATTTTTGTTGTGTTCAAAATTGACATGCTTATGCTCATTGCACAGAACTTAACAGTTAAAAACCATTATCTAACACCATTTGCTTAAGGACACCGTCTAGGTAAAAAAAAAGTCAGTTATTTATAGATGGATTTCTCTGAAATTTTCACAGTAGGTGTGAAATGATCCAAATATCATTTGTTATTTCGACAAAATTTTTGTTTCTGCACTGGATTTTTTATTATTTTCGAAAAAATATGATAAAATAAGGGTTTTTTTAAAATCCTACTACTTCTACAATTTTGAAGTTACAGAACCAGTACTTCGTTTTTAGATTGCTTAGATGTCTATATAACCACTCGCAATAGGGAATTTCGATAACTTTTTTTTTGTGGATTTTGGGGAAAAAAAATGAACTTTTTTTCATTTTTTTTTTCATCTCGTGTAATTTTCAAAGTAATAAATTTATCAAAAAATGCTATTGCGAGAGGATACACCTTGCTGAGCCCTATCGAATGGTATATAAACCATTCTCGTAGCTCTAAAATTGTGGAAGTAGTAGCATTTGAAAAACCAATTATCAAGTTTCCATAAAAACGAGTTTTTTCACAGAAAAAATTGTTTTTCTTTTAATCTTTTGAACTACAGGGTTTTCTACAATGAACTATTGAGCGTTTGTAGCTCTTTTCAAGCCCTTTCGATTGATATAATTTACATTGCTGTAGCTCTGTAACTCTGAGAAAAAATATACAACAAAAGAATAGGTGTAATTCATGAAAACAATTAATTTTTTTAATTTTTCATTTTTTTTCGACCAAAATACGTTTTTTTGTCAAGTCAACTCCTTTGTTTTATAGCTCTTTTCAAGCCCTTTGGATTGGTGTGCTCGCCATAGCTGTAGCTATGATACTGCAGCTGTTATCGAGCTATGAATGAAAGCTGCGGTATCATGGATACGGCAGGACAACTAAATTCTGAAATTGTCAAAAATTATGAAAAAATGGTTATTCAGCGTCAGAATGTTTTGTTTGAATAATGGAAGCACTTTGAGTAGCCCATTAACGAACTATAATGCCATTCCCGCAGAGAAACGCTCAATTGACTCCCAATAATGAGGGGGGAGGGTTCAAGGTCACTCCACCCCCATCGCTTTCCCCCCCTCTGGTGGG
This sequence comes from Morinoia aosen, assembly GCA_030386875.1. Taxonomy (NCBI): domain Eukaryota; kingdom Metazoa; phylum Arthropoda; class Malacostraca; order Amphipoda; family Talitridae; genus Morinoia; species Morinoia aosen. The sequence goes on along the minus strand of CM059580.1, from coordinate 28,116,554 downwards.
CGCACTATTCGGAGTAGACGAAAAAGAAAAGTACCAATGGAAGCGCAAGAAAATTCTCTATAAGATGCATATATAAACAGAAAATCCACACATAACCTGATTTCTACCTAGACGGTGTCCTTAAACATAAGATTATGCAGTAATCCTGAAGGGAAATATATGACCAATGGTAATAAAAGAACAGTGGATTTTTTTTAACATGATCAAGTCATTGTTAGTTCTAACTTCTATTTAAAGGAAAAGTGCAACATGAATAAAAAATACTTAGAGATATTTTTTTAGCTAGCATCCATATTTTCAATAACATTACTCTTCTCGTTATCTGCCCCTCTTTGATCTGAGCCATTGTTTACTCCTCAAATTTGAGAATAGAGTATCTAATTCAAAATAAATATTTATACGTTTTTTAATAGTTGCTAACTTCAACTAAATTAGCTTAGATAAAATTAACCTTCTTAAAATTCAAAACACTGCATTCCCATTAAAAAATCGTTGAATTAAATAACTGCTCATTCAAAATATTTAAATAAGTTAACTCACTTTTAACACTAGCAAAAAAAAAAGAAATTAACTCCTGAGGCATTTTTGCACACCATTACACTTACCTAGAAGTATAATGCTGATTGGTGGTCCCAAAAATCTGAGTACACTCACAATGTTTATCAGTCAAGATTGTTTTCTAAAGGTCTACAAAATTATTGTAAGTTTTAAGCTATAACTAATTTCTGGTTGTTGAGGATCTGTAAATCAAAAGTCATAACATTAGATGGATCTTTTTTCATACAACACAATAGTTACATGAATTTAACACTTAAACATAAAATATAATTTTATTCGATTATATTGAAACTTTGATAGTTTAAAAAACAATAAATAAATTTTAGACACTAAAATAAACTACAATAAAAACGCGTGCAAAACAAGTTCTTTGACACATCTTTCTGTGAATAGCATTCATGAGTAATGCTAAAAAAATAAAAAACCAACAAATTTCCATTTACCACATAATCATTCATGTAAAACATGTCGACATTGTTGCAAATAAATTTTAGGTTTCATTGGTGACAGGCTACTTGCTTTTTCACTAAACTGCAAGACTTAGCACTGAATTTCATTGCTTTACATTTTGATACCGCGACGAAAACAGCTGAAAAAAATATCTTATATATATCTCAAGCCAAAATTGGCCACAATCCTTATTTAAAGTCAACATAACAGCTGCAAAACTTGTCAACACTGTCCGCCATCTTTGTTCATCGTACCCTATTGAAAATCGAGGACGGTGCACCGGGGGAGTATGGTTGACAGGGCTTATTATCCGCGATTTATTGGTCATTCGGCCATCCGACCGATAAAACAACGGTACACCGCCCAATTTACGAGCATGTTATGATTGGCACTGCCATCCGTGGCCTCCCGTCCATACACCGTCTTAAATTCGCGGCATCTAGTAGCGATTCGAGGTTGACTTGGCCAAGGACGGCCATCTGGCTCAGAATCGCTGATACCGTGTTTTTCTGACACTTGTTTCTCATGCCCTCTCCCGTTCAATAATTACTGCTCTGCATTTGTGGTTAATTCTCAATTGCATAAATTAATCCTTATCGCAGATCGTCAGTAGCTGCAGCAACTGGTTCTAAATGTGCACCCAAACCACATACGGTAAATATGACTCATGCTAATAGTTTACTTCCCGTTTTAAAATATGATCAACTCTATGGTCTAGTGAAACTGCATCAAATTGCCGAGGTGTATTGTGGAACGTTTCAATTATATATAACTTGTTGGGATATAAATGCACAGGCGTAGCCAAATACATTTCAACAATATCATAAAATTATTATTTATGTAACGGAGGTGAATACTGTATTTCATGCTGTGATTATAAATGATGGGGTTCAACAATACATGGAGAAATATTAATTCCAAACACTTCAACTGTTTGTCGTTTCATTTAAAATGATAAACATAATGCAATAGAGAACTAATTCTATGATCCTACGCAGTTAAAAATTCATGCCGTTTTTAGGTCGACAGGTAGCAGAACACAGTGAAAGATGGCCGCTGAAGGTCAGAACGTTCCTCTGTCGGCCGCTCTCGACCAAAATTTGCCGTTCGACGACTATCCGCTAGTCTCATTTAGACATAAACAAGCCGGAAAAATCGAGCCCTTGCCCACGGCCGAATTCAAGAAGAGAATGTCGGCTTTCGTTCGACTTATTTGATTAATTAACAGTCGCGCAACATACGTGCCGTCTCATTTCTCTCAAGTGTTTATTCATAAATGTCATCGGCGCTGAACAAATCTACTACGCTGGCATGTCCAAGTAATCATATGGAATTAACATATTATAAGTAATTTTCATACTAGGCAACTATAATTAAACTATGTTGAATAACCCCTAATTTTGATATGAAATGAACAAAATAATAATGAAATAAATTTAAAAAGCTATTCTGAAATTTTACATGTTAGCTTTACTAGTTATAAAACCTTTCACACTGAGATAAAAATTAAAATATTCAGGCCGCTATGAATAGGATGTTTTATTCCAGATTATATTATAAGTTTGTTAAAGCCACCCTAACCGCTACAAAAATAAAGCGTATCGAAGAGAGGAAGGAGGAAGGTGCCATTCTGTATGGAGATAAGAGAATGAGGAATCTAAGCAGAATATGAGAGTAAGATGAGAAAGAAGTTCATGAAATAAGATAAAAGTTGAAGAAAAAAGTCAGGGGTACTGAAAAACCGTGCAGTAGTGAATCGTATAAAGGTGGTCCTTAACCCAACAAAAAACGTTTTATTTCAACAAAAAGATGCCCTACCTAACTCTCAGCTCGGGCCCTCACATTTTTCCCCTGGGAGCGCTAATTCCCACATATACAATAGTTGTATCCCCCTGAGGGGATGTTTTATTCCAATCAAGCCTAATAAAGTATGTATAATTGACAGAACAATTATATGTGCAATTCTCATACAAGAAAAAACAGTCCGTAAAGCAGGCGATAGAGAAGATCCCTTTTAAAAACGAATTCATTTGAATGTTTCAAGCTCTTGGCTCATTTCAAAAAAGGCTTGCAGATAAATCGAAAATTAATTCAATGCTCGCACAATTTGGACAGATCCATAATAGACAAAAAATCATAAATAATACGTGGATTAAAAACTACACGTAATAGCCTACAAACAGAAGTAAATTGTGACAATGATAACAATATTAAAAGAAATGCAATAGTTTAATAAGAGAATTACTGTTCATCGGTTTAATATTTAGATACCGTCTCGAAATAGTGAGAGATACCTACGATAAAAATAAAAAAACGATGAATACATTGAATAAGCCGATAATTATAAATTTTTAAGCACGGGCCTTCACATAAACCCCTTGAAAGTGCTAATTCCCACATATACCATAAATGTATCCCCCTGCTGGGACAATATTTGCAAACAGGGGGCTAAGAATTCGCAATCACAATATTATTTTTGTGAAATGTCTTCAATTACTTAAATGTGGCAAAGAAATTCTTAAAATAGATGATAACAGTAAAATCAATATTGGCTTTGGTTACAATGCTCCTCATATCAGGTACTGCTTGCATAGCCTAGTAATTCTAGTCCCTATATTTGATAAACTACAGTAACAGTTTACATTTCAGACGTTTAAAACCAAGACACACAACAGTTAGTCATAAAAGACAACAATGAATAATAAAATAGTTCTAAATGGCAGCAAGAAGCAACACAACATTGAGGGCATCAAGCTGAATAAGTCAGTGCAAACCAGAAGTGGAAAGTAACAATTACAGTACCTGTGAGCGATAGCAAGGAGCTTTACAATCCAGCAGGTTTAGAGATGCCAAACCGTAGTCAAACAAGACCTAAAACAAACCCAGTGAAAACAGCTGCGAGTAATAGCAAGGGAGTTCTACATGGTGTTATATAATTCGATCCACATATTTCAACCATATACAGAAAAAGGCAAAATAAAATAAAGTTTGGGGTTTTTCACTCCTGAAAATTTTTGATTTGGCATTTTTCTGTAAATAGTTAAAATATTTATTAGTATCAATGTAAGTGGCAGAACCAAAATGTATCCAGAATTAAGAGAGCACACAATAAAAACAAATGTGACAGCAAATGCTCCATTTTATAGTTTGAAGCTTCCAACAGCTTTCATTATGTCTCAGAATTTGCTACTACTTACCAGCTAAAAGTACAATACAAAATACAACTCTAGACACAAAGGAACAATCTTGACCTTCTCTCTACACAGTTTAGTTACTACAAACCATTGCATTTTACCTACAAACATCACTTCATATTGAACACTAGTTACTTACATTACTCTCTCTGGAGTGTACACACTTTTCTTTATAAAATCACTTGAACTCAAAGCCTAAGAGTTGGGGCCTTTGTAACAACCTACAATTTCCTATTCAATACTCGCCCAAAAGATTTCAATGCCTGTATACCAGACTTGTTCAATAAACTACTAAGGATCCACCAATCCTTGTCACAAGCTGCCACTGGATGGCATCACTGGGGTAACCAGTTTGTCAAAACACCATCCCCCAGCAATGGCAGGCATGGCGGGTCATTACAGCCCACTCTACATGACTGGCTCATTCCTGTCACTGTCTTTCACTCCAGATACAGACACGGAAAATTTTCATAGCTTCAATGATACTAAAATTACACTCCTGATTCAATCCAGCAAGACAGCTCATACCACAATAGTTATCTTCAGAAAATCTGGTATACCACTCATTGTCTATATACTGCTCAAACACCATTGATGACCCCCAATCAGACTCCCAATCAGACCCACAATCAGGACCACAATCAGACCCCCAATCAGACCCACAATCAGACCCACAATCAGACCCACATCCAGACCCCCAATCAGACCCCAATCAGGCCCCTCAACATCGCGTGTGTGGCCATCCTGCATCTGTGGTGCAAAATATAATTGCGTGATATTAGTTGATTGCTTTCTTAGCTAATTGTTTAGGTTACATGAGGCCTTAGGGTTATATTAAACACCCTGCTCTCAGTAACGACATAGGGCAAAATTATACACCCTGCTCTCATTAATGACATAGGGCAAAACTCAGCACCCTGCTCTCATTAATGACATAAGGCAAAATTCAACACCCTGCTCTCAGTAACAACAAAGGGCCAAATTCTACACCCTGCTCAGTTGTGACATAGGGCAAAATTCAACACCCTGCTCCCAGTAACAACATAGGGCAAAATTCTACACCCTGCTCAGTTGTGACATAGAGCAAAATTCTACACCCTGCTCCCAGTAACAACATGGGCAAAATTTAACGCCCTGCTCTCAGTAACATAGGAAAAATTCAACAGTTTGCTCTCAGTAATGACATAGGGCAAAATACATAACTACCTCATGTCTGTTCACTAACAAGAATTGTTACAAACACATTTAAGGAAGAAATATTTTGAATATAAATATCATACAAGCAAGGTGAGAAAAAAGGTCTAGTAATCTATATATTAATACGCTAACCTGTGCATCACACCCTTCAACATTGCAGTATCAATGATACGGGTTCGCTCGTGTCGGGTCGTTACATTAGAGGAAGAGACAGAGAGAGAGAGAGAATGATTTCTTTTTAAATTTAATCCATTTTTTATTTTGTTTTTCATTTATTCTTGTTGAGTTTTCATTTTATTTTTTTTCATAATTTTATATATTTCAATGTATTGAATTTTTTTATAACTGCTTTTTTTGTAATTTTACAAATTGCTGTAATTTTTGAATATTTTTTATTTATTCAATTTTTTATAATTTTTGGTTTATTTTTCATTTCTCATAATTTGTAATTTTTTGAAAATTTGGTAAATGTTGAGGACTTGACCATAATCGATTTTCCACTTATGCATCAATAAAGATTGTTGATGAGACCAAAATAAACAAGTTTTCATCAATGCACTTTCCGTCGGAAATAAGTATTTTAAAAGTTATGTCATTAAATGAGTTACCGTAACTCCAGTGTTTGAGGCGGGAAAAAATATACCGCGCGGTCCGACGTGAAAGTAAACAGGTGTTCCCGCGCGCCAACCAAACCGACGAAGAGAAGCAAACCTCCTATTACAAACGTAAAGAGGTTGGGTCGTGAAGGGTAGCAACAGTTCTTTTAGTGAAAATTATAAAACTAAAAGAACTTACACGGAATGTACATTAGCACACATGCTACCCCTCACGACCCAACCTCTTTACGTTTGTAATAGGGTGATGCACACTGGAGTTCCGGTAACTCATTTAACGCCATAACTTTTAAAATACTCATTTCCGACGGAAAGAACATTGAAGAAAACTTGTTTATTTTGGTCTCATCAACAATCTTTATTGATCAAAAAGTGAAAAATCGGTTATGGTCAAGTCCTCAACATTTACCGAAAATTTTTATAAATTTTACTTCATTTTATGTTTCTCAAATTTTATACTTTCCATTTTTTTGAAATTTTTTTTTTTTAATTTTATGAGCTGCTGCAATTTTTGAATGTTTCTAATGTTTTGAAAGTTTTAAATTTTTTGAATTTTTAAAAGTGTTGCTGGCATATCAGGGCTACTGACAATACCTTATGTTCAAACCTGTACTATGCGCCCCTATGGGTCGATTGGCTCGAGTCGGGTCGCGTTAAATTAGAGGAAGAGAGAGAGAGAGAGGGAGAGAGGAGGCCGGCCGTGTGTCAGTCGCAAAGAGTCCCTATGGAGCCATGCGTCAAGCAGCACACCATAACGCCAGTGACCACGATACCAAGAAGCGGGAAGGTATGGATGAGTTTGTTTTCGGACAAAAACACTAGCTGTTCTGTACAATGTACTGCTTACTCTAGAATTAATACCCGTAACAATTTCCGAACATCATTTCTACACCTAAATTTTTCAGAAATACACATTTGCGTTTCATAATTTATTGGAACACATGATTATAGACTCAATATTTTCTACCTCAGCTGCACAGTAGCCTAACTCTGGTTGTTCGCTGATATCAATTCTGCTTAATCGTTGAAATTTTGCGAGGTTTATGGGCAAGATGATTGGTAAGCTTAGAAACTAGGGGCCCCTAAAGGTTTCCATGTGAGTGACTTGAGTCACCTCAAGGGCCAAATGTAAAGTTTTTGTCATAGTCCTTGGAACTGTGTCCTGTAATTTATCTACAGGCCTTTTTTTCTTTCCTCTTTTCTTGCCCTATTTCTTTCTTTCATGGATAATAAATAATATCATTGAGGTATTTCAATAATATTACATTATTTAGTATTAGTTTATGCATTCAGAATTACGCACAGTAATTAATTTATTTGATAAACCACAATCCTGATAAAAAAACAAGTAAAAAAACAAAAACTGATGAAAAACAAAACAAAAAAAAAACGGATATGAACACTTTTTTATTAAAATAGAAAACAAACTTTTCTCATAACCCATGGGATAGTTACATTATACATAACGTCAGTGGTATTACTTTAAAATGGGCATTCCATAAATATAAGAATCACACAGGTCTATGAATGTGCAAAAAAAATTATTGAACACAACTTATTTGAATGTGTCAGTAGTTTAATTGGAATAAGTTCCCAGCTGTCATCTGCTGCAAATCCTCCTTAAGGGGACCGTCTACGTAGAAATCAGGATATGTGTTGATTTTCTTTTTTATATGCATCTTATAGAGGATTTTCTTGCACTTCCATTGGTACTATCCGTTTACGTCTACTCCGAATAGTGCGCCCACCAGAGGGGGGGAAAGCGATAGGGGTGAAGTGACCTTGAACCCTCTCCCCCCTCATTATTGGGAGTCAATTGAGCGTTTCTCTGCTGGAATGGCATTATAGTTCGTTCATGGGCTACTCAAAGTGGTTCCATTATTCAAACGAAACATTCTATGGCTGAATAAATATTTTTTATAAAATTTTGACAATATCAGAATTTAGCTGTTCTGCCGTATCTATGATACCGCAGCTTTCACTCATAGCGCGGTGACAGCTGCAGTATCATAGCTACAGCTATGGCGAGCACACCAATCCAAAGGGCTTGAAAAGAGCTATAAAACAAAGGAGTTGACTTGACAAAAAAACCTATTTTGGTCGAAAAAAATGAAAAATAAAAAAATTAATTGTTTACATGAAAACACCTATTTTTTTTTGTTCTATATTTTTTCTCAGAGTTACAGAGCTACAGCAGTGTAAATTATGTCAATCGAAAGGGCTTGAAAAGAGCAACAAACGCTCAAGAGTTCATTGTAGAAAACCCTGTAGTTCAAAAGATAAAAAGAAAAACAATTATTTTTTGTGAAAAAACTCGTTTTTATGGAAACTTGATAATTGGTTTCTCAAATGCTACTTCTTCCACAATTTTAGAGCTACGAGAATGGTTTATATACCATTCGATAGGGCTTAGCAAGGGGTATTCATATGCAATGACATTTTTAGATTCATTTATTATTTTGAAAATTACACGACATGAAAAAAAATGAAGATAAAGTAAACTTTTTTTATTTTCAATTCCCAAAATCCACAAAAAGAAGTTAGCGAAATTCCTTATTGCATATGGATATATAGACATCTAAGCAATCTAAAAACGAAGTACTGGTTCTGTAACTTTAAAATTGTGGAAGAAGTAGGATTTTAAAAAAAAACTTTTTTATCATATTTTCAAAAAAAAAAAGTCCACCTACAAAAATTTCGTCGATATAACAAATGATCTATACATCATTTCACACCTACTGTGAAAATTTCAGAGAAATCCATCCATAAATAACGGACTTTTTTTTCTACGTAGACGGTGCCCTTAAGGTCACTTTCTAAGTTGCAATCACTCCTACTAGCAAGAAGATTACTACTAGTAGTTTCGCAGATAGTAGGTCCTACTCTACTAGTCCCTAATATAGATATTTTTATACGGCGTCGTTTCTGCCTTTGAGGCAAATCCTCGAAGTTCTTTTTTCTACCCATATTGGATCAAACGATCAATTGAAACAACAGTTCAGTGCACAGATGCAGCCACGCCGGCCGTTGCGTCATAACTAACCGTCAACTAGTGCCTGGATGAGCTGCCAGAGGAAAGATCCAAGTATTGTAATGCAAATGCAAGGAAATTAATCACATTACAGTAAAAGTTATTTTTCCTATGAATTAATTTTCAGTGTTCCGAATCATTTTTTTGCTATAGACTCTTGTAATTCTCATGTAATTTCTTTTATTCGCTGCGTAGAAGTAATAGTAAAAACATTTGTTTTTTGGATATATTTTATACTTTGCGTAGTTCGTACAGACATAAGCTGCGTTGCATACGAACGCAGTAAAACTGTTATGTAGGTTTGATTCGCATTTTAACGTCTTGTAAATGTAAAGGCACAAGTAAAACCTTTGCAGTACAAGAGTGTCAAATGTCGCTGCAAAAAAAGTTACTGTACAAATTTGAATCAACATCTGGAGTTAGGTTCAATGATCGAACAAGTCGAACAAGTACTAAACCATGGGTGTACCTTGGAAACGCTGCGTTCGGGTAACAAATTTTGAACGCGTCACATAACTTTTCTAATTTTACGGCACATTTCATTATAGTAATCATTCTCTGGATGGGCTAACAGTGTTTTATCCTGAAGTATGAAGACAAATTTCAAATGTGATTCGTAACGAAGAAACGAAAATTGACTGGACTCTCTTAAATGCCATTTTATTATTGAAGTATTGCTTTCCAGGTAACTTGAACATATAAAGAGTAACTTCACAGTTCGTTTTCTCTAAGAGTCATTTGACAATTACTCATAGAATATTTAATTGATACACTAGATGAGGACACAACCTGAATCAACAATACCGTATATGCATAATTAAAGTAAATAGAAATATATTGCGTGATTCTAATATTTTTTAGCTTATGTAGGTGCTAAATGAAGAAACAAAACATTTTGCACATTTAAAACGATTAAATTTATAATTTATTATGAACAGCTGTTTTTTATGTATTTAATTTACGGAGCAAAGTTAAAGCGACATTTATCTATGCTCTACCATATATAGTCTTAAAACATCCATGTAATTGCAAACCTTAATCAACCATTGGTGCCTCCACCAATATCGACCTAAATAAACTAAAATCTACGTTGTTTACAAACCATAAACAACTAATATTACCTCTACCAATATCGACCGAAATATACTAAAATCAACGTTATGTTACGGTCGATATATCTACCATATTATTTCATCGTCCATAATCGTCTTTTATCTCTTATTCACCGCTATATTCTACTATAATCAAAACCATTATTTCCGACTGGGATGTTGCCCTGTGGCATCAGATAGGCATGGGTAGACGAACGTCAGTGCTGCGGTAAGTGGGTTTTACTACGTTTGAGGAAAATGCTGGGAAAAAGATTTGAATTTGACAGCTTTACCCTGTTTTATGGTATTGACTATGGTGCTGTAAACATCTTGAATCTCATTGTTTTAGCTTCACGTAAATGTAAAACAGGTTCCCATGAGCGTAGATATGAAAGAAAAACCTGAAGTTCAATTTACCACTACAAAATTATCTAGCTACTGAAGCTCACAGCACGTTATGTTACTTTAGTACATGACGTATCATCATTCAGGATTAAGTTTCAAGTTACAACAGATATTCAAAATGTTTCCCAGTTTCTTCTATGTAAAACCTGCACCGATTCTCAGAATACTGCCTTACTCGTGCGAACACTCCTCTCTTTTCTGCTATGTCTCCAGTAGCCACCGTAATCCTGGCAATCAAATCTTCCTCTAATTCCATGCGCGTCTCATGCACGAGGCTCTTCATGTCCCCACAGAAAAAAGTTTAATGGGTCCTGATCAGGAAACCTAGAAGGACAGATAACTGGTCCTCCACGTTTCCTGTCCATCTATCTGGGAACTTAATGATCAGTGTGTCTCTCGGTGCTCATGAAAATTGAGGTGGGGCACAACCTTATTGAAACAACATTCTGCGGCGAATATCAAAAGTAACATTTTCAAGTAATACAGGAATAGTCCTTTGCAGGAAAATATCATAAGCCTCTGTTGTGAGTGTAGCAGGGAAAATGTGTGGACCGATCAAGTGATTCCCTACAATACCTACCCAAACGTTGAACCTCTACCGATGTTGATGTTTGTGTTCAATAATGTTGTGGGATTTTCTTCTGTCCAGTGGTACAGGTTTTAGTGGTTAAAAACACCCTCTCTTGATCAATTTGCTTCATCTGTAAAAAGAATGGAGGAAGGAAAATTCCAATTGTAGCTTAGCTTATTAAGACACTATCTTGAAAAGACAACTCAAGGTTGGTAATCTGCTGGTAGCAATCCTTGAACTCTTTCATATCTGCAGGGATGAAGATCACTCGCACGCAAAACGTTTCGCACTTCAGCATGATCTCTGATCCCCAGTGCATCCGCAACACAACGACAACTTACATTAGGAAGACCCTGAATGTACTCTAGAACCTCTTGCTCCTGTTCAAGGTTTAGGGTAGCTGCACACCAAAAGACGGCAAGCGACAAAGCAAGCGAGAGAGGAAGATGTTAGGCGAGATCTATCACACACCAAAAGATAGCCACTTAGCCAATTTGCACCTGAATGCCATGGAGAGAGGTCTATAACAAAAATAAGCGGAATAAGCATGTTTTTGTAACGTTGAGTATCATTCCTACTTCGTCCCATTGCTTTGAAACATGTAATCTGTCACTGTTCTTTGGATCTTTTGAGTTCCATAAGCACAGTACAGCATTAACTTCAGATATAAGGAGTTCAGCCTATGCTGGAAGAATTGAGCAGCACACCTTCTTCGTCGACATCTCACCACGCACTGCCAGACCAGGGCTCCCAGCCTCCCACTCTAAATTTTCAGATAAACCTAGATTGAACATGAAAAAAACCTAGATTCGTTCAAAAAAACCTAGAAGTGTTATTCTAATGAGCAAATAGCAAAAGTTACCATACATGAGGGAACCCGTCAGCGGCGGCAGCGTGCGTACTACCACGCAGCGTACTCTGCCTTCCAGACGTACGATCAACAACAGGACCGATTGCCGGTATGCCTCCACGTATCCGGATTTGGATTTTTGGAAAATTTAATTCCGTCCGCTACGTGCAAATTTACAAGAACTAAAAGGTCGTCCATCTTCAATTTAATTATAACAGTAGCTTCGTAAATTGAAAGCCCTTTCCAAAAAAATTAGAAAATTTACTTTAATCAATCATAGAAGACGTTTTATTTTATTTTCTTGCGAATGAGGCTGACGATTGCGCACCGGATCGTAAGGATAATATAAACTTCTGTACTTATATGTTTATTTGAAATAAAACATGCTATATATTTCGCTTCACTGGAAAAGATTATACGCAAGTTTAAGCCTCCGTGACCGCTACATGAAAGGGCGTATCGAAGAAAGGAAGGAGGAAGGCACCATTTGGTATGCATTTGAGAAAATGCGGAATCTATGCACGAGATGCATAGCAATAGTAAGCTATGAAAGAAGTTCATGAAACAAGACGAAATTGAAGAAGAAAGTCGTAGGTGGTGAAAAATAGGACCCCAGTGAACTGAAAAAAGATGTTCCATAACAAACCAAAAAGCTTTTCTATTTCAACAAAAAGAAAGCCTACACAACCTTCAGCTCGGACCCTCACATAATCCCCCTGGGAGCACTCATTCCCATAGATACAATAGTTGCATCCCCCTGAAGGGAAGATACCCGGTACATAAAAATATTAAATTGAGGAGAAAGATGACAAAATTAACGCTGAAGAAGAAAATCATAGGTGATGAGAAACGGAACAGCAGTGAACAAAAAGAAAAGAGAGTTTTTGAGAAAAGAAAACAAAGCTTTTAAATTGAAACAAAAAGAAGCCTTACGAAACTCAAACCTTGGGACTTATTATAACTAGTTCTTTAAGAATGAGGAGCAAAATCAAAGAGACAATAATTATTGGTCCCTGGAAAAATATTTTCCACACTTAAAAATACACTAAGTTTATATCACGTAAATTTTTGGCGATAATGAATGAAATAAACTATTTTTCTCTCAAAACATTTGATACACCTCCTCTCTATGCGCGTTTCGACATTTTCCAGATATAAATTCCAAAATCTACACAAAAGAAACAACATAAAACTAATTGCTTAAATCTAGGGAAGGACTTGAGTAATCACACATGACGACTGACTAATAAATAATAAGCTGCAGCACTCCCAATGCATTAGCGCTATATTCAAACATCAGGACACTCTTCGTGCCAGTAAGTAATGAACTATAAAATAAAAATAACCAGAACACTTGAAATTAACAAATGAATAAATTTAGCTTAATGGATTATAAGGATAAAGTTAAGAATGACCAGTTGGTCAAAATCACAATTTGAGTACCAATTCCTTAACTCTGCATTACTGCATGAAACAATATATATCATAGTTTTGCAGAGGTTTCCATAAGTTAGTTATAAACAACCTTTCCAAAAAAGTTGCAGTTTAGAGCGTTATTATTATTATTATTATTAAAAAAGAAAGTTTTAGCCTCCCTTAATTGCACGACAAAGATGTTCTAAGAGAGGAAGGCGCCATTTAGTATGGAGTTGAGGGAACGCGGAATCTATGCACAAGGTGCACAGAAACAGGAAGCTAAGAAAGAAGTTCATTAAACAAGAAAAAGTTGAAGAAGAAAGTAGTAGGTGCTGAAAAACAGGACATCAGTGAACCGAAAAAAGATGGCCCGTAGCAAAACAAAAACCTATTCTATTTCAACAAAAGGAAGCCTTCCTAAACTTAAGCTCAGGCCCTCACAAAGTCCCCCTGGGAGCGCTAATTCCCATAGATACAATACCTGTATCCCCATAAGGGGTGCAGTGTAGAGGGAGAATGAACGGATTAACAAATACATATGGCTCATACATATTAATTTTTTTTGATATAATTTTCACTTAACTGTGCACTGATCCCAATAAAGAAATAAACCATACACAGCATCCACTATGTTTAATGAAATAGGCAACATCCTACTAAGCCTCAAATTCACAGCCTCAAATTCTACGCAAACTAGTACACAAGGTTTATCCCCCCCTGATTCAAGAGAACGCTTCACAGCCTTAAATTCGTTTTCCATTAACAAAATAAGGCTACCACAAATTGAACACTAATGGTTGTTCATTAGCAGAAGTAAATCACTGCGACGTTAATCAAAGCAAAGTGAAGTGAATCATTTATGCATCATTTTATTGAGGATTCAAGTTCATGGACGGATGGTCTAATTGAAGGCTAATAGGACGTGGTGGCTAAGAAAGCTTAATGTTTTGGCAAGTACCTTTAATTTTTTAACTTAAAATAAAGTTAAAATAATTATCACCTTACTCTTTAAGGTAATATTACCGGTGCTGAAACCGCTTGGGCCTTAGGCCCTCGGCATTTACCTACTTATACTGATTTAGCTTCTGCCCTCGGATAATTTTCTCAAGAGAGTCCACAAACCCTCCCACAAACCCTTCTACTTGAAATTCTTTTTTTTGTAAATTTAAATAAGTAACTTTGGATCAAATCAATAATAAACTGCTGAAAGTACTTGAAAGATTGACCTACCCAATGGCCAATAAAGAAAAACCCCTGGAGGCCCTGGGTCTAGCAACACCAAGGGAAAAAAAGGAATGCATCATTACTCGCAACCTGTTTCAAGAGAAAATGGAAATATAAAATCTTCCAAAAAAGGTTATCCAAAAGTCAGGAGTTTAACCCCCCAAAAGTACTACCCTAACTCAACCATCTCTATTAGAAATGCAAACGTACGAAAGTCTTGACAACAATGCAATATTAGCAGCTACAAATGAAACTGAGAAGCCCGCTAATCCACAAAAACGAACTTTGGACCAAAGCATTGAACCTGCAGAAAAAGAAGCTCATGGGAAAAAGAAAAAGAACTTAAGCAGATTAGATCAGATTATTAGTTAGTTTAAGCCTCTCTATCCGCAACAAAGGCTATCCAAAGAGATGAAGGAAGAAGGCACCATTTAGTATGGAGTTAAGGAAACGCGAAATCTATGTAGAAAGGGCACAGAAACAGAAAGCTAAGAAAGAAGATCATGAAACAAGAAAAAGTTGAAGAAGAAAGTAGGTGCTGAAAAACAGGACAGCAGTGAATCGGAAAAAGATGGTCCGTAACAAAACAAAAACCTATTCTATTTCAACAAAAAGAAGGCCTACCTAAACTTTAGCTCAGGACCTCACATAATCCCCCTGGGAGGAACTTAAGCAACAACTTGGAGTTTTGTACAACTGACTTGTCCTTTGAGAGTAATCCATCTGCAGTGATACCTAGGGGTAGGTCACTAAATACAACTATAGATACCATTCCTAACAACCAAGAGCAATATACAAACAATCAAGCAACTTTCTCAAAAGCCAGATGTGCTAAAATTGATTTGAACCTACCAGAAAACATTGATAAAATACCTGATTCTTCCAGGCATGTCATTATCTCTGCAACAGATGAACAGATCAAACTAACAAAACTGAGTCCATTCAGAGTGCAGAGCCTAATCAATCAAATTTGTGGCCCAGTGGAACAAGTGGAATACAAAAAAATAAAATAAACAGGACGCTTAATAATAAAAGTAAAAATCTTTGAGCAAAAAACAGTACTTGCAGCCAAATCCTTGGGTAAAATCTCTATTAATACTCAAATAACCTGGGGAGCCTCTACTGTATGTGACAAGATTTATGCACCTGAATTTCTTGGCGAGTCTCTGGATGAACAGCTGCTGCTTCTTGTCCCTACAGGAATGGTAGGTATCAGGAAAATGTACATGGACCCAAAGCGAGCTGACTCTCCTATGTTCATTTTGACTTTTCTAGGAACAGAATGCCATAAGGAGATTAAGGCAGGATATTTTAATTACAAAGTCCATCCTTTCTATCCAAACCCAATCTATTGCACAAAATGTTGGAGGTGGGGCATACCGCTTTCATCTGCCGGAACAAAAAAATTTGCAGACACTGTTCATCAGCAGAACATGACTAAGCAAGCTGCAAATCAGATAACTACCATTGCCCTAACTGCAAAGGGAATCATTCTGCTAACTCCAAAAACTGTCCAACATATGTCTAAGAACACGAAATTTGCAAAATCAAGTACAGCAAAAATATTTCTTTTAATGAATCACGTGCCATCTACTCTCAACAACAAAAAAACAACTAGAGATGAACACTGAAGAATATATTACCCTCGAATCACAGCACATATTCCCGGCTCTGACTCGGTCACACAAGCGAAATTTCTCTCGGAATACATATGCAGCTGTAACCCGATCATATAGTACACGCCCACTTCACAACAGAACCACCTCTCAGAAGAGGTGGTTCTGCTTTTTTGCTGACAAAAAACATAAGCAGATGATAACCAGCCAAAGCTGCAGGAATCAATCTACACCAATACAAACCACTAGAAGAAGCCAACACGCTTCCCTGGGCTCAAATACATTGCCTGAGACTGATGTAGCCTCTGGTTATCCACCGGTTCACAGGAACATGCTAGAAAGACAATCTCAATTAAGAGATGCAGACAACTCAAATGCAACACCACATCTGCCGAAAACCTACCAGGAGAAACAAACGGCGGACTGCTTTAAAAATCTAATCATCCAACTTCTCCCTGCTATTATCAAAATCTTAATGGCAAACACTATAACTGAAATTGACAGCCTAAAAGAAATAGAAAATATATTAGAAGCTAGTGAACTAATTTCCGAGTTACTCGCATAACTAAATGTTACCTCTCTCATCAGTCAAGCATGAACTTAACAATCCTACAATGGAATCTAAAAGGATACTTTGCAAAACTACCTAAACTTCACTTGCTTATTGATCAACATCAGCCAGGAATTATATGTATTCAAGAATCATTGTCACAACAGCACCATAACATATAATTGAAGAATTACTTCAGCCCTTTCCGATATGAAAGAAGGGAAGGTAGAGGAGGTGGGGTTATTACTTTTATTCACTCCAGCATACCAAACATAACGACACAATTTTACTACTCCATTAAAGCTTGTGCTCTGCAAAATATTTATCAACAAAATGCGTATCAATATAATTAATATGTATTTGCCACCCAATTTGGAAAGTAATGGTTTAATGCAGAAGTTACAGGACATGAGTTATCAGATTACGGGATC
This sequence comes from Morinoia aosen, assembly GCA_030386875.1. Classification (NCBI taxonomy): domain Eukaryota; kingdom Metazoa; phylum Arthropoda; class Malacostraca; order Amphipoda; family Talitridae; genus Morinoia; species Morinoia aosen. The sequence goes on along the minus strand of CM059580.1, from coordinate 28,099,356 downwards.
TACCATTATTATGATGGACTCAAATGCTCACAGCTATAGCTGGGGCTCTGACGTCAGTGACACAGAGGGTAAAATAATGGAGAACTAGATGACTGAAAACACCTAATATTACTGAATAATTCAGCCCCAACTTTCTTGTCCTCCAGAGGTACATATGCACACATAGATCTAACAATAGTCACCGAGGATCTGCACTCCAAGTTTACATGGAACACTTTTAGTGACACATTTACAAGTGACCACTTTCCACTGATTATTGATTCAACTTTATCAATTCCCAAGGCCCACCTACCAAGATGACACTTGCGCAATGCAGATTGTCAATATTTGAAACTGCTCTAGTGTTCCCAAACTGCTCAAAATAGACAATATCTGATGGTTATCAATCCATAACCAAAGCAATATTGGCAACATCAAGGCTAGTCAAAGCTTTACACAAAAAAGGACCATCAGCTGGTGGACTGATGAGTGCAAGATGACCCATAGGAAATACCATAAGGCCTACAACCATTACACAAATCACTTCGAGAACATTGATAAATGGATCGCATTTAAGAAAGCATGAGCGATTTTCCGAAAAACAAGTACTAGAGGCTAAAGCCGCCAGTTGGAGGAAATTTGTGACAGGCCTTAGTACCTCTTCTCAAGCGGAGGTCTGGCACAAAATTAAAGCCATAAAGGGAATACAAAGCCAGAAACAAATACTGCTCAAAAATTCAGGCTAAGAAATAATTACATGCCCAAATGAAATTTCTGATATATTGTTGGACCAATATGCCTCACATAACAACTTAGATTCTCATGATCCAATATTTGATGAACGTAGGAGCATCTGTGAACAGATCTCATTTTCAAAGGATACAGACCATGATTACAACCGCGCTCGCACTGCGTTAAAACTCAAAAGAGCAATACACAGCTCTAAAACTAAAGCACCCGGACCAGATACAATATCTCTTGAATTCCTTAAACACATGAATGAAAAACAAACAACATTCATATTAAATTACTTCAATAGAGTTTGGGTCTCAGAAATTCCAGAGCACTGTAGGGAGGCTATAATATGCCCGATCCTTAAACCGGGATAAGTGCCAATAGACCCAAGATCAAATCGCCCAGTAGCACTTACTAATGTACTTAGCAAACTTTGTGAGAATATAATAAACTGGAGACTCCTGAAATATATGGAACAAAACAAATGCTTGAATGAGAATCAGAGCAGTTTCAGAGCAGGCCGTTGCACTCTGGATGGACTCGCACGTATTGGAAACTCCATTCGGAAAGCAATAATCCTACAAGATTTTTATGTTGCAGTATTCATTGATATAAAACAGGCTTTTGACACTGTCTGGCATTATGGGATATTGCAAAAGCTACAGATTTTAGGATTTGCGGGTAACCTACCTCAAACCATAATGTCTTTCATCAAAGAATGCAAAATAAGTCAAAATCAATGACACCTTATCCAAGCAATGTTTCCTGAGGTCGGGTGTTCCACAGGGATCAGTGATCAGCCCAACATTGTTTAATATCATGACGAATTATACTTTCCAAGACTGTAACCCCCTACTGCAGACATCCCTTCATGCTGACAACGGAGCTGTTTGGGTTACTTGCTCTGACTTGACTGAGGCACTTTGCATGCTGTAGAATGCCTCAGATGCAATTCTTGTTTGGTCCTTTAAATCTCTGTAAATCTTGTTTGGGGCTTCAAATCTCTTCCACTTCCACAAAAGGTAAACTTCCTCCGATCTCGGTGGCTCCGTTGAACACCACAGCAGCATTTTGTTCGCCTTCAGACACCTCAATGATAAGTGGAATCATTTCACTTTCTTTTGGCACCTGAAAGGCAAGAAAAAATGTGGGCTCAAGTTAACTATTTTTTTAATGAAGTCTTTGGTTTTATAAACAAGCCTTTCAGTTGCAGTTAAGGGTACAGATTTAAATCTGTTAGAGAAAATGAAGCTAATATGATAAGTTGAGATGCAGGCGAGAGCAATTAGACAAGGGGTCAGTTGTGAAGAATGACGCTCAACAGGAAGCACCATTGAAAAGTATATGAAAAGATGGATATGATATTCTTAGTTAGTTTAAGCCTCCCTATCCGCAACAAAGGCGATCCAAAGAGAGGAAGGAGGAAGGCACCATTTAGTATGGAGCCAAGGGAACGCAGAATCTATGCAGAAAAGGCATTGAAACAGTAACTTGAGAAAGAAGTTCATAAAAAAAGATCAAAGTTGAAGAAGAAAGTAGTAGTTGCTGAAAAACTGGACAGCAGTTGACCGAAAAAAGATGGCTCTTAACGTAACAAAAGCTTTTTTTTCAACAAAAAAGGCCTACCTAACTCTCAGCTCGGGCCCTCACTTTGTCCCCCTTGGAGCGCTAATTCGTATAGATACAATAGTTGTATCCCCCTGAGGGGAAATGGAGATGATAAACTATATCATAATATTACATGTAAAACTAAAAAGAAGTCTCAATGGAAAAAGAGAAGAAAAGAGACAAAAATTAGGATTAGATTATATGTTAGTTCAAGCCTCTTTAACTGCTATAAAAAGCAAGTTTAGAGGAGAGGCAGGAGGAAGGCACCATATAGTGAGAAAATAAAAGAATGCAATGTGGGATATCATGGGGGAAATAAGATATGAGTGGGAAAAAGGAAACAAAAGATTGATAGTAATAGGCAGAGAAGTGTGGAATACATGGCTTAAACAAAACCTAAGTTTATGCACTCTATCTATTTACCACAATTCCTCTCTAACATTTAATGTTGTCTAATATATTTAGATCTTTGAGAGATATTAAATAATGATCATAACCTGAACTTTTATAAACTTTTAATGAGTAAGTATAAAAAACGAAAAAATCTATTCAATAAGACTTCTAACAATTGAGTCAAAAAAAACTGTCTAGAACCTGGACAACATTTAAATTTTTTTCTGACATGTATGTATTCTTTAGCGGGTTACCAGACTCATCTCACCTCTGCTAAGAAGCCCAAGGTCTCTCTTAATTGCTTGCCAGGAGCTTTGGTTGGGATGCAGGGATAGAAACCAGTGTATGAAGGTGGAACATTATCCAATAGCAGTGAGTGATCAGTAGCTTGATAGGGTCGCATGTCCATTCCATGTCCTGAAATATAAAAAAATTCATATGAAACAGTACGTAGCAACACTTAATGTAAAAATTAAGTCTCTCTCTGTAATGAAATCTTGAATGAACATATGAAAACATAAAAATTATCGACCCTATATGACACCACTTAATTTTAAAGAATTTTGTAAAATACTAAAAAGAGCTCAATACAATCTAACAACGCTAATGAAGAATTCAAATTTTAAAAAATAATTATCTTGGAAGAGAAAAACTAGACCAATAAGAACCTAGAAGAATCTCTAAACGTTCTTGATAACAAAATTTTAATGGATTTATTTTTTAGCTTATGAACATAACATGCCTTGTAATGGATTAATGTATCAGATATTTTTATCCTACACTTAGAGACGTTGCAATTCTCTATGAAGAAAAAGTTCATCAGAATAAATTAGATAACTATAAACTTACAACCTTTACAGTAAAAATGGGCTCTTAAAATGAAGGCCCAGTAAGTCATTGACAGATTGAAATTTAATAAAGGAATTTTGTTGTCAACTCTTCTTACTGAATTTTTACGTTCAAGCCCAACTAGCTTATATGAAGAACCAACTTGCAAAAAGAAAATAAATGTTTTATAATGTTTATATCCACCAAACTGGATGAGTCAAATTTGAATTGTGAAAACATAGATACCATGAATAAGTATAGATGAGTCTTAAACAATGGCTGCAGCTGCACCATTTTCACTGAAATCACAGCTTAAGGACAGCGTCCCCCTTATGGTCCTTTTTCTTTGTCATTGAACCTTGAGCAATGAAATTTGGTATACTGATAGGAAATGGAATTGAGAAACTATTATCTTCTATGAAAGAGTGCAATTTTTCTGAAAAGAAAATGGGAAATCAAAGAAAATGACATTTTAGTGGGGGTTTCAAAGTGCTTCTTGTATGACAGTTTTTGAGCTACAGTGATAATTTTGGTATCATTGGATGCGGAAAGACATGGAAATTCCTATAAATCAAATGTTTTTTCCCAATTTCCTATTATAAAAAATTATTTTTCAATACTTTGAAAGCAAACTCTGTCATCGCAAAAAGTTGGATTTATGACGTCATAACTTTTGAACATGAATTTATTGTGAAAAATAATTTGATTTAATGAAAATCTAATTTTTTCGCATCCAATGATATTAAAATCATTACTGTAGCTGAAAATCTGTTGGTCAATGTTAAGTTTAATGCAATCACGGCAAATAATTATTTGATTTCAAAGAATCACTAAAGGAACCCATTTAAGAGCGTTTCAAATGAATGACATTCTGCTCGCTGATGCGTTATTTTCGAATTATTGAACTTAAAAGTTGGCCTTTGCGCCCAAAGGAAACGAGCGCGCGAATCGGAATTTAATTAATAACGGAAGCTATTAGAAACATAAAGAGGTTAGGTAGTGAGGGGAGGCACACTTCTTCTAGTGAAAATTATAAATAAAGCTACTAACCCACCCATTAGGGTAACGACCGCAATCTTGTTTACATCGGCTCCAAGAAGGCAGCGCCTATGGTGGTCGCCATCTTGGAGCCGATGTAAACAAGATTGCGGTCGTCATCCTAATGGGGGGGGGGGGGGTTAGAAGCTTTATTTATAATTTTCACTAGAAGAACTGTGCCTCCCCCTCACGACCCAACCTCTTTACATGTTTAATATGGGTTAGTTTCCGTTATTAATTAAATTCCATTGCTTCCTTTCGCGCGTGAAAGCCAACTTCAAAGTTCAATAATTTGAAAATAACGCATCAGCAAGCATAATGTCATTCATGTAAAACGTTCTTAAATGGGTTCCTTTAGTGATTCTTAGGAATCAAATAATTATTTTCCGTGATTGCAATAAACTTAACATTGACCCCAAAGTTTATCTGAGATCTGTACTACATCCCTTCACAATGTTAAGCCTCCTTTGAAGTTCATGTCCACATTCACTAACCACAATATCATCAGCATACAACAAACAACTGAGTCTCTCCTTACCAACTTTCAATTCTAAGCTTCTGATTCTGAGTCAAACTGCCAATTCTTCTGTGTACAATACAAAAAACAGGGGAGACAGAGTACAGCCTTGTCTAACTCCTTTAACACTCCTCACTTGCCCTGCTTACAAATTTCCAAACCTGTAGATAGCGCTTGTGTTCTCATATAGACTTTGTACAATGTTTACTATATTTTGGCTTAATTAACACAAAATTTCTCAAAATTCCAAACAGCGTACCACAATCCACTCCGTCATATGCTTTCTCAATATCCAGGAATGCTAAATATACCTTCTTATCATCCTTACTCATTTGCTCAATTATTTCACTCACTACAAACAAATTATCTTTCCCACGTCTATCTTGCGTAAAACCATTCTGTTCTTCTCCAAGGACTCCTAATTTCTCAACTAAATGTTTCATTCTCTCATTCAAAATACCACAAAAAATCTTACATACAGTGTCAGCCAGTGCAATTGGTCTGTAATTTTCAAGTAAGTAATGTAAGCAAGTAATTTTGGTAAATGTGTAGCGTTTGGTAAGAATCGACGTTTGAATTTTTGGTGCCATAACATGGTTAATCAGATCAAAATAAACAAGTTTCCATTTATGCACTTTACGTCACAAATGAGTATTTTACGAGTTATAGCGGTAAATTAGTTACGGCAACTAATTCATTTACCGCACGTCTGGCATCACTGTCATGGACGCTCTGATCCGACGCGCTCGAATGCTCAAGCGGTTCCTACCATCAACGACGAAAGTTAACATACCGCTATTATTCAATATTTTTGGGTGATAATTTCTATTGTGTTATTAAATGAAAGATACTAGAAGTGAGTTCAGGCTCCACAAGCTCTGCGGGGTGAGCTAATAATAAATTACAAAGTATTCAAACGTACTCTAACAGCTCAACCGCACAAAAAATAAAACCTACAACTCTAAATTCGTAGAATTCTAATTTGCCACAAAACGAGTATAGAAGAAAAGTAGTTTACTTCGATGTCATTACCATGATTCAAGCAACAAAAATTTTTAAATCGATTAGTAGTTCTTTATTCGAGCAGATTCATCATCAAAGACAAAACTAAATCTAGAGCTATAACTCATTAAACACTCATTTGCGACGGAAAAAGCATAGCAGAAAATTTGTTTATTTGAACTTAATTAACTATGTTTAGGCTCCAAAAACTGGAAAAATTTATTCATACCAAATGCTACACATTTACCGTAATTTTCCAGTTAAGTAATATTTAAGGTAATGTTGAGTAAATACTCATTTGCACAAGAAATGGAATAGAAGAAAAGTTGTTTATTTTGATGTGATTACCATGATTCAAGCAAAAAAAAATTGAAAATTGATTAATGTGTTGTTCTGAAAATTTACTCAAATTTTGGTCAATGTGAAGTTTAATGCAATCACAGAAAATAAGAATTCCGATCTCAGGAATTCTCTCTGTTCTTAGCGCACCCATGGGGAATGTACGAGGTCTTGGGCTAAAGGTTAGGTAAGCCTTTCGTTGAAATAGAGTATTTTTTTGATTTTGTTACGGACCATCTTTTTCGGTTCACTGCTGTCCTATTTTTCACACACCTAGTACATTCTGCAGTGGTTGTGGTCCGTCCTCTCACGTGATATGTTTTTTTTATTAAACTTCTTTCTCAACTTACTGTTGCTATGCCTTCTTCTGGATAGGTTCGGCGTTCCCTTAACTCCATACTAAATGGTGTTTATCTTCGGAAGTGTTTTTTAGCCTGGAATTTGAGATGCTGAAAATGTATATGCAACTGCGTTTCAGTACTCCTGCCATTCAGTTCATTAATTTACGAGCGGAATATATCCCACGTTGTATTTCAAATAAATATCTGAATACGAAATTTAATATTATCCCCCTTACGATGAACACGGTGCGCAATCGTCAGCTTTATCCGCATGGAAAAGGTATTTAAACGCCTTGTATGGTTGCATAAAGTAAGTTTTCCTACTGTTTGGATAGAGCTTTCAATTCATGCAGCTGCCGGTATGATTAAATTGACGATCGATAACCTTTTTGTTCTGGTAGGTTTGCACGTAGCGCCGGATAAAATTCTATTTAAAAAAGAAATCCAAATCCGTACCTGCGGAAGCACACCAGCAGTCAGTCCTGTTGTTGATCGTACGTCTGGTGGGGCAGAGTACGATGCGTGGTAGTACGCTGCTGCCGTTGATTTCATGTTGTGCGAGTGACGTCATCCGGCTTGTTTGAAATGAAGCCTTCTATTGGCTAGTCGAATTAGCGAATGTGCGCGGCTGTCACCGTACAAATGACTCTACCTCCTTTAGTCTACCATGTGTCAAGGTTTGAAGTTAGCAGTTCTTCCACTCCTATTGTAATTACATTGGCCTAGGGTAATCAGACCCCATCTAGGGTACAGTCTAGGGGAAGGGGAAAAAATGCCAAATCTAGGGTAAAATCTATATATCCAGTCTAGTTTATGAAAGTCACGAAAAAACATAAAATATTATCAACAACTACACTTGAAAAACCCAAAAAAGAATTAATTGTGCAGAAGACATTAATTCAACGCAGGAACGTATCAACATTCGATTTGTAAAAATAACACGAGTTAACGTCTCCCATGCGGGTACCGAACAAGTTGCAATTCTGTTCGCTTGTGGAGAATTCTGAAATTCCCCATTCCCCGTTGCTCTGAGAGATACATTACAGTTTAAACTTTAGTACCTTTGCAGCTTGGCTCGGGGCAGGTGAGGTGGGAGCTGCTTTGCAGCGATTCAGTATATAGCTACTTTTCGATCCTATTGATACTTTTGTTCGATCCCTTTGTTTCAGTGGTACCATTTGGTACTGCTTGGTTTTTTGTTCCTTTATTTTATGTTGCGACCTCCTAGCTATGGTGGTAACCTGTAGGAGCGATCTCAGCGGAAACTTATTCCGCGAGTGAAGGTGTCCTGCAGCCTTGGGTACCGACTCTCCGAGTTCGGCCATGGCACGTCATCAAGCGTGTTCCCCGTGGTTCGCTTCCTCACCTGCTCGCCCTAATTTCTAAAGTCATCTCTACTTTTATTTTCTAGTGAATTAATTACCTTTGTTTTCTACTCTATCAAATAACTTTGATGTCGTAAAATTGTGTGGAAGTGAGTGCGTGAGTTTATTAAGCTACCTTAATTCCTTAAATTCTTGAATTTTGAAACCTTAATATCTTAAACCTTAATATCTTAACCTTAATATCTTAACCTTAATATCTTAACCTTAATATCTTAATACTTTAATATCTAAATACCTTAAATTCTTGAATCCTTAAATCCTTTAACTCTTAAATCTATTCCGAGCCATCTCGTAATGGAGATCTAACTCTTCTCTTAAACTAAAGAAATTACCTTACCTGGGGCCTGACTGAAAGACTGCTTACCAGCAGTCTACTCTGCGGGTAATACTGTACTTCTTAACCTAATATTATTTCCTAAAACTAGCTCCTGCTCTATACTTGAGCCTCTTTTTTTCCACGTTTTTCCATCCTCATCAACTCTACGAGTGGCTTCCACACTGAGACATAATTAAACTCAGGTTAGCTTTCGTGGTTTACCTTGCTATAATGTTCTTATTTGCAAATCTATACGAATAATTACAGACTCTATTGTGATTTCTTTGCATTAATTCATTGTTTCATTTTCCTAGTATCTGCATTTTGGGGGCTCCAATAGCCCAGCGTGAGGCTGCTCTACTGGGAACGATGCGGGACAGCGGTTTTTTATTTTTGCGCAACGATCTTCGATGAGGCTGTCACTACAGTAGTGCGATGCTGTCTACCCAGACTTTTAATCGTTGTACTCGGGGGATTCTCGGGACCGTGCGGCAGACTGTGACTTTTGCCCGCTGGGCGAAACGGCCAGTGTCTCCAGAGTGCTCCGACGCAACCCGACGGGGGTCGCCGCAGGAGGCTCCATACTTTGCTCCCTCGTTGCTGAAGTGGTGCTGCCGCTGTCAGTTGCTCCACCATGCGAGGGGTCGCCATTTTCATTTTGTTTAAGTTAAAGGGATCGCCTTATTTTAAGTTGGCTAGGTTTAACCCTAGATTCCTTCGTTCCGGAGCCTTGTTGTTGTTAATTATAATTGATGACCTTTAATCTTTTACGCCGTGCCGGCATTAGTCTTAAGATTGGTCTTCGCTAGTTAATTCTTGTTCCTGGCTCGTGGAGCTTTATCCTGATATTCTGTCTTTTGAATTATTTCGTTCCACCTGAGTTTGCTGCTACTTGCAGCTTTAAATAAATGTTTCTACTGTCGTTAATCGTTTAACATTGAACCTATTTGTGTGGATTCTCCACACGCTATTAGCGGAGTGCCTGACTCGGCTCAGGCCTCGAGGCCATGAGAGAGTGTTAGACACGGTATACCGTGGTGTTGCATCCTCGGTGTGGAGTGGACGCCCGAGAGATCCGCTTCTGGACAAACTGCTGCACTTCTTCACCGATTCACGAGTGAGTTCAAGACATGGATTGAAACAAAGTGTCTGAGACAAGTTGTCATAACTTATTGAGGCTTAGGTAATCCAAACCTATATCGTAATGTGTTCCGCCATTTAAACTCAAGTTCAAAAAGACAACACACGCATTTCAAAACATTTGTTGACTTGGAGCCCCACAAAATTCTTGCACCTGGTCGAACCAAGTGACTTTCTTTACAAGCTTGTGTACGACGATGCACTTAATTCTTCACCCACTGGAGCAGTGGGTGAGATGCACTCACACTTTACTTTGTTGAGTTGTTGTTTAGAGCCCAATGCTGGCAAAGGATATGATAGAAAATTTATCACTTTGCTTGAATCGCAATGCAAATAGAAATTTAAAAGCGATGAAAATGCCAATAGAACTAGTCATATTCACTCAAATTGAGAAAAAACAAAATCGAAAACGTTTCGGAGTCCAGCTCCATCTTCAGTTCAGTAAAATTGGTAAAGGGAACAGTGAAATTTCACTGTTCCCTTTACCAATTTTACTGAACTGAAGATGGAGCTGGACTCCGAAACGTTTTCGATTTTGTTTTTTCTCAATTTGAGAGAATATGACTAGTTTTATTAGCATTTTCTTCGCTTTTAACTTTCTATTAGGATATGATAGCCAATGCATAATTAGACAACAAGCTAACGCGCGCTTATTTGGAGTTCTTAAATTACAAAGTGCGGAAATTAAATGCATTTGATACTTGTTTCAGTCTGGCTCTCCAAATTTCTTCAATCTGAGATCAGAAATCTATAATCTAATTAGGAGCTTTTGATGATATTTTATGCGTGTTGCTGTTGAGAAGAATGCGATCCTTTCTTTGCTGAATCCATCCCATTCAACATTCACTAGTGCTTATGTGACAGTAGGTGATATATACATTGGGATGACAGCAACCGAAACGATGTCAGTGGTAACTGGCATTACTGTACATTGGGATGACAGCAACTGAAGCGATGTCAGTGGTAACTGAGAAAGAGATTTTTTACCAATTGTAGATGCTTCTTGGTTGGAGCAGTTTTACAAATCCAAAGTTTTTCCGTCGTGAATCCTGTACATGACCTGGTACTCTGATCCGCTCAATGTTTCAACACTGACTCCAAAACCTTTGTCATATACTTTAGGCAAAATTCCTCAAATGAAAGTTTGTCGATAAGAAATGTCTTGATGAAGAGTGGCGAAAACATTACTTGGATGAGCAATTAACACCAGACATATGTCAGCAGTTAATTACTGGGAAACAGTGTTCAGCCGTAAAAATACCAGTGGGCTACCATCTTATCCAAATCTTAAAATTGTAGTTTATACGTTGTTGTTGCTCCCATTTTCCAATGCTTCCGTTGAACGTTTCTTTAGCCAATTAAATATGACCACAACTTCACAGCGAACCAGTTTGAAGAATGAAACCGTGCGTGGTTTAATGCATGCGCTGCATTACCTTAAAGAGTCCGGCCTTCACTCCATCTAATTTTCCAATGAAAGAAAGAAAAAGAAAGAAAAACAACGGCATCTACGGATGCTTTATTTCCAATTTCAAGCCTGATACATATCACCTTATCAGAACGCCGTGACGCTTTCCCCCGGTCAAAACCTGTACTCATTTCAGACACCTGGGTAGAGTGAGGTATTGTGCTTGGAATTTTTCCCCTATACCCAACAGAGAAAACCGCCTCTAGCGCCGGGACTCGAACCCTCGTTTGCCCGCACGGAGGCTGGTCTTAAAACTACACGGCTATGACGAGCAATACCAATCTAATTAAAGCTATTAATGAATTGAAAAGGATTGCTACAAGTGCAGAATTTTCAGCAATGCCAATGCCTTAGAAATTATAAAATGCGGTAAGGAAGATAGCGTTTTAATTAAGTTGTAGATCGTAGTTTTGCGCTATGTAATTCCAGAACTTAATTTTTTATGTGAGTAGTATAGCTTCTAGGAGATTAAAAATTATTTGTATTACGTTAGGCTTCCAAATGTTTGAACAGATTGATCTAAGGCTATACTTAACGCATGTAAAGTTCATTAATTTTTTACTTGTTTTGGATCTGTCAAAAAACTTAATACAACAAGATGGGGTAAAATACAACATAGGTTTGCTTTTTTATCCAAAATATTTTATTTGGTTGCTGTAACAATTATTATTTATTTATTGTGAACACTAATTTGTATTGTGAACACTAATTATGTATTGTGAACATTAATTATGTAAAGCTGGACTTCAATTTTGTTGACCACAATGCTTTGATTGTTTTAGTTGCTTATTGGTCAACATTTGAAATATCTTTTGTAATTTTAACGGAAGGATGTCATTTTATACACACTTCCATAAAAAGGTTCTTTAATAACTCATTTATTAATTAACGAATCACCAGAAATCTCAAAAAGTTATCAATGTGACGCAAATAAGGGCAAAGCCAAATGTATTATGAAAGACTAAACGTTACTTATTATATTGCCATCGTTTACATATGCTAGGGTAATCGGGGAGCTCCTAGGGTAAAATCCATGCCAGCCTAGGGTACAAAGATTGACGAGCGTGGAAGGCCTGGAAGGCGGTCGCTCCAAAATTATCAAGCATTCCTCATACAGTCTGTACCAACCTGAAATGAGCGTACAAACTGAAGAATTCAGCATCTGTTCACATTTGTCTGCAGACATATGTGTGCGTGAGTGAGGGGGCATTTACTCTCACGTCTTGACAGACATCATGCTTGACAGACATCAAGTTGCTTCATCTCTACATACCCCAGCTTCTTAACTGGTCTCGCGACCATCAAAAATATTTTACTGAAATCGAACCAATCACAACTATAATTGCCTGATCTTGAGTCCAAATCAAATTGACTGCTGCAAAGAAGTTGACGCATCACACCAGCTTTTTTAGAAGGGTGACTCAATTGAAGTAATTTACCCGCCACACCAAATGCACGTTCTTAGAAAAACTTTACGATTGTTGAAGCGTGGCTCGCTATTAAAGAGTTATGTTCAGTAAAAAACAAAAAAATATTGCAGCGCAGAGCTATGGAGCTGTAGGGGAAATATACGACACAAGTTACTTGAACAAATGTATTGGGTACCGTCGGTCGGGGGTGTTGCGTGACGGGGGTTCAGGCAACACAGCGCGAGTCAAAACTCAGCGACAACATTCACATTGATCTCTCCAGTGCTACAGTCTTGTTGTGGAAATATTGTTCGATTTATAACTCATATGGAGTGAGTCAATTGTATGTTTAGGGAGTAGGTGAGTTTACCTTGTAAATTCTTCAAATCGTTTTCTACGTTTTGAAACAGCGAACACATCTACATTCAGTGCTACAGTCGTGCTGTTGGAATGACTTTGAGGTTTACATCTCAAAGGGAGAAATTCAATATACAGGGAACTAATATGTAGAATCATGACACACCTTCACCAGGAGTTATTATAAACTAGTGTGCTCGGCCCGTCAAAAATGACGGGATTCAATACTTTTCATAAACAAATTTTCCAGACGTGGATAACAAACAAATGCATCCATCCTAACATTACCTTTGATAAAAAATATTATTGTACTTGCGGACTGGTGAAATTCGTATCACAGATACGGTCATGATAACTATCCTTTTGAGCGTGACAGAGAAATTGAAGAAGCAGACTCCAAACAAATAAACCAAGGGTATTGTTAGGTAGTAGCAGGCCACGTGGAAATTTCATGGACAATGTCATCGTTAAAGACTCGTGAAAAATTCTGTCAACATTACCTAGCCCATGCTAACCTTATATATCATAAACTGAACAAACCTATCCTAACCGAACCTATTTTGATGAAATGTCAAACATATCAATGCATGTAAGGGCCATCATTCAATGTTACACTGAGATATTTTGTATCCATGATACCGCACACTCAGATATTCTATGTTTCATAAAAGCGGACACCAAACAAATATATAAATAAACACACAACGGGTATTATTAGGTTAGATTGTGTAATGTTGCCTTATTGTGGCACAACATCCACATTGATCTCTCCAGTGTTACAGTCGTGCTGTGGCAATGTCGTTGGGTTTTGTAGCTCACGAGTAGCGAGTCAGTTGTGTGTTTAAGAAGTAGAAGAGTTTACCTTGTAAATTATTCAACGCGTTTTCTACGTTTTGAAGCAGAGAAAACTTCTACTTTCAGTGTTACGGTCGTGCTGTGGCATTGATTTTTAGTTTCATGCCCCAAGGGGAGAAATTATAGATATATATATGTATTGAACTAATATGTAGAATAATGACACGCCTACACCGGCAGTTATTATAAATAACTGGTTCACCCCTTTTTTCAAATATAAATGAAGGCGAAATAAAATACAGGCCGGAAGAAATAAAAAATTCAATTTCTCTTGAGTTGATGAGGCCGAGTACATACGGCCCGTCAAAAATGTGTAATGATGTTCGAAAAATCACGTAACATACGTTTCTATTTTCTAACAATACACGTGATAATTAATATTACATAATAAGGTAATATTGCATAATTAGGTAATATTTAAAAAATCACATATACAGGGTGTTGTCTAACTCATGGTACAAACTTTCACATTATGTATTGAAGCCCAAAACAAACACATTTTCATGAATAACGAAGGGCCCAGAAATGCTTCGTTATCGAGATATCGAATCATTGAAATTTATTGGATTTTATGAGAATTTATCATTCTTTTCATTGTTACGATCTGCTATATGGCAACATTTGTGTGCTCTTTCTAACTTTGGCGGGGGCAGTCTTCCGAATCTTAGGTAATGAAAACTCATTTTATTTCATTAACTTTAATTATTACAAAATGACATTACAAGAATATTGTTCAAAATACAATTTAAACAATTTATTTACCACAGGTGATACAGAGATAAAATGTTTCTTAAGTCTAGTACAATGGTCAAATTTGAGTATAGCTACCTTTGGGGCCGAATAAGTTCAGTGACTTCTATCACTGTAAAAAATTTCACCGTGATTTCACGGTAAAATGTCTGGCAACTCCGCTGCCAACAAAAAACCGTGAAAAAATCGGTAAAACCTGAGAGTTAAAAACGGTAAAAAACCGTGATTTCTAAGGAGTTTCCGTGCCATAAACGGTAATACCTAGAAATTAAAAAAGGTAAAAAACTGTAATTTTTACAAAATTGGCGTAAAATAGCAGTAAAACTTGGGTATTGAAAACGGTATAAACCAGTATTTTCTTCTGGTGTGCCGTGAAAAAAACGGTGGTAAAACTTATATATTTTATTATTTTTAGCCGCATTACTGTGTAAAATGCAAGTAATTGTTAGACAAAAAAGATGGCAATTGACATTGGTATGAAATCAACCATTTGGAAATACGTTCTACTGACCTTAGTTACCTAAACACCCAAAAACCTCATAACGATAGGTCAATGACTTCAATAATGTTCCAATTTCGGATCGTTTATTCACTTTTAAAAGAAAATCACAATAACATACTCTGCTTAAGAAAAGGTACGAACGACTGGTGATTATTTCACTTCGGTTCAATAATTAATATTATAGAACAAGACAAATCAAAATAAAAAGAAGAATCAACGTTATAGGAAAATTTATTGATGCAAACGTTTCGGAATATAATTATCGCATCAATAAGTGTTCTCTATAACGTTGTTCTTTGAATTATGAAAATATTCCCGTAAGAATACTGAAGTCAAATCAAAAATGAAAGAGGAAGACAAGCAACTTTGATCATTTAAGGTATATATTCGAATAAAACCTAATTTCAAACGTTTCGGCGACAGGCCATCATCAGTGATTAGAATTCTGAAAAGTACAAAGTAAAAAGAAAGAATAGACAAAATGACAAATCAAATCTAAGAATGATAAATCTAAAAAACAAGCTATAAAATTGCGTCAATTGCGATGATCTATTTACAATGGCTAACGGAAAAGAACTCAAGAGTGTTATTTAAACCCGGCTTAAGTTTGAAAATGTACAAGGACTCTAAAATGCGCAAATCTGTATAAAACTGGGGTTTTGCTAAGATTGAAAATTGATTAATGGAAATTTCATTATCGCACTCGTTTGAATACTCTCGAACGGTGGAAAATGGGGGTTTTGACAAAATTGAGCCTGTTCTAAAGCTCCTACTAGAATGCTCGCTTACTCGAGCGCAAAGAGTAAGGGATGTACATCCAATGTACTACAATTATTCACAGCGTGCATAACTAAACTTGTAAACAAGAGTAGCTTGCATTTCGGCAGGATGCTTATTTTTATAATTAAAAAACGACGATATTCTAAAGTTGTTTACCAGTATTATTTTAAAATTCACATCAGAAAAATATTTCGATAACACACCAGCCAATTCTTTCTTTAACTTCTCTGACTGCGCTCCAAAGTAAGGAAGAGATACATATGCAGTCCCATGGGCGGGGTCGATGTTGCCAACTTCAGATCCGTTGTCATAGAATCTATCGAGGAATAAACGTATTTTTGAATCTACCCAATTTAGGGAGTACCCATTGTTTATGAAAAAAGATCTCAAAAAATCAAATTCTTGATGTAAGAAAGCGAAATTTGAACATATTTTAAAAACGCGGGATATCAACGTTCTGACACTATTGATTTTAAAAGACCACGGACAAAAGTTGTGAAAACTTAAGCCTAGTCCTGAAAAACTTTTTCTATTAACAGTGCACTCAAATTTAAAATAAATTTGAGTGCACTGTTAATAGAAAAAAGAGTTTTTCAGAACTAGGCTCTAAACTCAAATTTATAATAAATTTGAGTGCACTGTTTATAGAAAAAGTTTTTCAGGACTAGGCTTAAGTTTTCACAACTTTTGTCCGTGGTCTTTTAAAATCAATAGTGTCAGAACGTTGATATCCCGCGTTTTTAAAATATGTTCTAATTTCGCTTTCTTACATCATGAATTTGATTTTTTGAAAACTTTTTTCAAAAACAATGGTTACTCCGTAAGTTCACAGTCCGCCCTTAACAACAGAATGAACGTTCACACGCATGCGAAGTACCATTTCATTGGAAAAATGAGGCCTAAGATAAAGAACACACTTTAAAGTAGGTTTTAAAAATTCTAAAATCCATTTCGTCAATAAGAAATCCTGCCAACTTCAATAACACATTGGTGAATGCTATCCTATTATTCCTATTTTCATTTAGCTTCTGATACATAAGTTTATTATATAACCAGCTAACACTTTGACTGCGGCAACTAAATATTAAGTTCAATACTAAACTCAAATTTAAAGTTTATTGTAGTAAGCTATTTGGAAAATCATAAACATAATCTGGATCATGCTTTCATTTAACCTTGATTAAATATCAAAGAGAATAGATTTTGCGACTATTGGTCGGTCAGCAGCATTATGAAAATTACCTCCGTATACCACCGGCGATGCACATCGCAGTCAAAGTGTTAACCATCCACCTATTTTTTCACACCATTTTTTATTCTACATAAAATACAAAGCATATAATACGTATAAACACAGTGTATGAAGTACGTACGTTCAAAACTTTTTTGCATAGATTATGGGTCAACAACAGTAAACATCATATAGGGATCAAGTGATAGGTCTAAAAGTTAGGGTTTACCAGAACGAAAGTGTAATAATTGAGCCACGAACAAAAGAAATTTCCTACGACTATAATAATTTCATTTAGGCTTCTACTACGCAAAACATTCACGAATGGCGTTTCGTAATGACAATCAAGAATATCAAGTTAGGGCTAATATCGCACGATATGCTTAACAAAAATTATCTCATCCCCTCAGCGAACAGTGCAAGCAATGCAACCATCTAGATTATTATAGATTATTAGTTAGTTTAAGCCTCCCTATCCTCAACAAATGAGATCCAAAGAGAGGAAAGAAGAAGGCACAATTTAGTATGGAGTTAAGGGAACGTGAAATCTATGCAGAAAGAGCACAGAAACAGTAAGATGAGAAAGATCATGAAACAAAATCAAAGTTGAAGAAGAAAGTAGTAGATGCTGAAAAAACATGACAGCAGTGAACCGAAAAAAGATGGTCCTTAACAAAACAAAACCTATGTTATTTTAGCAAAAAGAAAGCATACCTAACCTTTAGTTCGGGCCCTCACATTGTCCCCCTGGGAGCGCCAATTCCCATAGATACAATAGTTGGACCCCCCCTGAGGGGATGCAACCATCTAACCCACTATAAATCAGAAGCGATTAGTGCAAATAAGATATGTGAAACTGCAAAGAAAGGAAAGCAGTGAATGACCTAGTGACGAAACGAGTGTTGTAAGTGGGGAAATACAAGAGTTTTCAGCAATGATTGCAGATCAATATATACATATTCATGCAACAGATGTCAATAAGGCGAGAAGCTAACTGTATATGTTAGTAAAAAATAAGAATACGGGAAGCTACCAGTAAACGTTGGTAAATTAAAAGAATATTTGAAGAAGATATTACGAGGTTTTGGATAGAACTTAACTGTACGTTATCAAGTGAGTCAATTGGGAGCGTAATAAGATATTTATTTGATCTTTTAAAGGCTCACAATGTTCATATTTCCTTGAAAATCTGGAAGGCCATTGAAGAACGAGAGCACCTTCGGGTTCATTGATTAACTATAAAGCTTTGCTACGGTATGATGTCTTCATTTGATCGCAAATGTTAACTCCCGTCAACAAGAGTTCCTCAAATTATATTATGGAACGATTGTGGATACTCAGCCACAAACTTCCTAGCTATTATGTCCCGGGCCTTCTTGCCAGACTTATGAGTTACCATCATAGCGGCTTCTATGATGACGCGTAGCACATCGCACCTCGGCCTTGGCGTAGGTCGAGCTTTATTTTCAACCACAACGATGATATCACGACTGGACATCTTCTCCAATGGAACATCAAATTCGTGCGCCAAGTTGGGATAATTGAGGCCAGATGAGGACGTTATCACGGCCTGAATCCAACACTGAACCATCTCAGTACTTGTAGATGGTTGATGCATTGTTGGGATCCGATGTATTTGCAGCAGCTTTTTCACCTGCAAAAAGATAAACATTTAGTAATATGAATTAACATTGTCTTGACAAGATTCGGTCCCTAAAATTGAATTAAAATACAGCTGCAATAGAAGTAAAAAATTTAAAATTGAATACTGTAACTGCCCCTTAACATTCATGCATCTCACAGCTGCATCCGACACTCATTCACTAGTTCTTTAAATATGGAAATGTTCTATTAGCTACAATGAAGAAGGGAAATGTAACGACTTGCCGAGGGTTCATTGCCGATATCCCAACTTTAATTTACATACATTTCAACATTTTTAAAAATACTTGACTTTCCTAAAATTGGTTATAAATATTTTGAGTAGAATTTATTTCACCTATGGATTTGTGAATTAGTGGATTCATGGTAAAGGTAGCACTTCAACTAACACTCATAAACTGGCAAAAAACCTTCATTATTCATTTCAAAATGCCACTAGAAGTTTCTAGGCATAACATGCACACACTTACATAAATTTAGAGATATAAAGAGGGGATTCATTCATTTAATGAATAACAAAACTTATTTAAAATTGAATTGCAAGTAAGAAACTCAATTATGAAGAATCAAAGATTAGAATTCAAGTCAAGTCTGACTCTCCCTAACCACGCAAGGGTGTTCCCAAGAGAGGAAGGCTTCATTTAGTAAGGAATCAAGTGATATGAAAATCGATTGACAAGGTATGCCCCCACACCAAGTGCATATATATGAATTTGGAAGTTATTCATGAGACCAGCTCGAAGTTAAAGAAGAAATTGATAGGAGCAGAAAAGGCAACAATGAACCAAAAGGCGGCAGTGTGTAACTAGCCAAAGAACTTATTCCATTTGAACTAAAGGTAGGCCAACCAAACCTTAAGCTATAGAGGCTTCAAATCTCCTCTCCTGGCAGCACTGACATCTAAATACACAGTAGTTGTATCTTGAAAAGAAACATTAAGTACCTCATACTATGATTTTTTTAAATGTAAGAAAATTGAACATAATTATATGAACTAGAATGCTTGCACATTCTTGTAAGCATTTTTGCTCCATCAGTGAACATTCTACTTGTTTAAATCAAACATCAAGAATATATGTTCAAACAAAATGAAAATATTTCAGAGCATGTGCGAATGTAAAAATTTCTGGTTAAATGAATTTGATGTAGACCAGTCTTTTTTCCTTGGCTTCTACCATTTTTTAGCATCATGCTAGATAAATAACTGAACAAAGTAGCATAGCAGATTAAGCAAAGTAGTAGCATATTTTTCATTCACATTTAGCCTACAAGTCAAGAAGAAAATGAATTTACAATTGAAATATTAAGGTTTAGTGTGGTGACTGACATTTATCCATCCTAACTTCCAAAAAATAGTTAAATTGAACTCTCAAAAACCAAAGACACAATAGCTAAGAGTTTTTTACATATTCTATTTTCAAATTCATTCATGCTTCGGTCATTTTTACATTGGTTCTTAGAGAAGCAATATGTAAAGCTTACCAGATGGCAAAAGTTGTAAAAAAAAATCGAGATGGTAAATGCTTCCCAGTTAAAAAATTAAGACGTTTTCAAGTCGTTTCTGTGCCGCGGAAGGCAAGACTTCTAGACGTGTTTTATTCGGAAAAGCAGCCGTTTTTTGGTCGCCATGTCCTCTTTTTATGGCAGGAAAAAACGGCTACAAAACCATTGAATTCCCTTTGCAGCTGTTCGGAAATTCCCACCTTTATCGACTACATCTCGACTTTCCGCGGCCCGAATTCGACCTTCCGCGGCTTTTTCATTCTATATATCGGCTCGCTGCCGACCTTACGCGAACTTGTACTGGCCTCCCGCGGCAGCAAATCGACCTTGCCCGAACTTAATTACACTAGCTATTCATATACACCCCCCACCCCCACACACACCCCTTCTACCCCCCCACCCACACACACACACCTACCAACTCACCCATAACCCCCCCTCCTACCACACACACACACAAATATGTATCTGAACACATAGTTGATTACCTTCAAGAACGTCCTTCAATTCAGAGGTTGCTGAAGACTGACGAGGGAAAATTCAGGTTAGGTTTCCACATTTTGTTGTTTTTACATTGCTCACATTGAGGATTGAGGAGTATATAGTAGCCTTCACAACCAGCCCCGCCACAACGATGAATCGTCATAAATATCAATTAACCGAGGTGGTGAAGCTAATAGTTGGGCCCATGCTTTCGTTTATGCTCTGGAAGTTGTGCCTCTGCAGACCAGCATTCTACATCTCTCCATCTCTTGTTTCTTCAGAAGAATAGCCATCTTCGCCAGAAGTCACGGGTCCGAACTCAATTACATGCGACATTTTAGAAGAAAGCGACTCATTGCGCGTTTCAGCGTCATTTTCTTATGAAGCTTTAGCCAGAGCAGCCAACCGTCTTTTTTTGTCGTTGCAAAAAATATAAATTGCTTTCTTTTTTATCTGAAATTCAGATAGAAACGTTAAAAAATACGAGTATTTATAAAATCCTGTCATAAAATTATTGATGTAGCGATGTATCGGTATCGGTCATTTTTACTGGTATTGGTAAAATCAGGCCAGTACTTTCCAATAATACGTATTTTATCATAAAAATGAAAGTCATAAATCATGAAAGTAAAAGTATGATCAAATAAAGAGTCTATTCATACCTATTAAATTAGTTAGCTAACTGTTGAATTACAGTGTTCAATCAAGTCCGCTAACTGAATTTAATACTTTGACTGCCCGATGAGGCACAAACTGTCAGTACGTGAAAGATATGTAGCATGAATAGTTGAAAACAGAAGCGACATAAAATTATTATACTCCTACAACTTAACAGGCTAACAAAACTCAAACCAATTATGTAAATAAATTTAAAGGTGCATTTTAAAGTTTTTGAAATTTTAATACAGAAAAAGCTGAAAATTCTATTTTAATTTATCTTGTAAATCGTCAATTACCACAGAGCTAATAATTTTATTCTAATTTAGCATATGAATCACCGCAGACTAGGAATTTTGCATTTTTCTTTAATGTACGGTTTTTGAAAAATTCACGAACAATCTTATTCATCTTATTCTTATTCCGGTTGCGCTTGTTTGGATCTTTTTGGTTTCGGGGTCTATCGAATATTGATGTTTTCTTTTCGCCAAAGTATGTATTTTGGTGTGAAATACACAAAAATGATGACCATTTTGTGGAGAAATTATTGTTTTGGTCCACTTATGGAAATAGTTGCTATTACAACTAGTCTACATTACGTTGCAATACGATCAGAAACACTTATCTATTAAATGTACGTGATTTTGATGTTTTTTGCAACAATATAGTTAAACATAGCACGAGCAGTTCTATTATTATCATCTAAGTGTATTAGCTTTAAGATATTTTAAAAACCGATGATGGTACTTTTGTACCATCTCTATTGGAAATATAGAGTTTTTTGTTTTTCTTAATCTTATTCCCATTCGAAAAATTTATTGTCAATAGTCTTATATTATAAGATATATTAGTTAATAATTTATTATAACACCTATGTACGCCTTATAATGGTTTTATTTTACTATAATTGTAAAAGTATCGGTATCGGTTGTAGTATCGGTCAAAGTATCGGTATTTCCAAGTATCGGAGTATCGATCAAAAAGTTGGTATCGGTATCGGCCAAAAAAATGATATCGGTACATCACTACATAGAATAATTACACAATAATTAAAGAAACGAATGTTTTATTATTAACTCTTATTAAATCGGAAGACGTACTTTGATATTCATGCTGAAAAATAGGTATCTACCGATAGTATCGGTTTCGGATTTGGCAGTATCAGCCTTTTTCTCGAGTATCGGTACCGGCGTCCAAAAAAAAAAGGATCTTAGCCGATACTCTCTTACTTCTATACTACCTTCAGGAGACCGGCAATGCAAAATTTCAGAAGAAAATCTTAATATCACACACTAACTGCATAAATTTGTTTATTAGATACAATAATAAAAGTTTGATTTAATCTCGTACAAGAAATAATTGAATAGAAATAATTATTGTCACAACCTATTTCATTTACATAGAAAAAGGTGCTTGAGTGTCCGCGTGTTCACAAGCACACGCAGGAACACGTGACGTCTGCCTATGATTAGTGACGTACCGATACCATTTTTTTGGCCCACACTGATACCGATACCCATTTTTTGCAGATACCGATACTCCGATACTTGGAAATACCGATACTTTGATCGATACTACATCCGATACCGATGCTTTTACAAATGCATTAAAATAAAATCATTATAAGCCCAACATGAGTAATGTAATAAAATTATTAACTAATATATCTAATAATATAACAATATTGACAATAAAGTTTTCGATTAGGAATAATAGAACTGCTCTTGCTATGTTAACTATATTGTTGCAAAAAAATAACGAAATGAAATCCATGCAATAATAGATAAGTGTTTCTAACCGTATTGCAACGTAATGTAGACTAGCTGTAATAGCAACTGTTTTCAAAAGTGGACCGAAACAATAGTTTCTCCACAATATGGTTATCATTTTCATGTTTTTCACACCAAATTACATACTTTGACGAAAAGAAAACATTAAAAATCGATAGGATCGGAAACCGGAAAGATGCGCAAACACGCAACCAACTATAAGATTGTTCGTGATTTTTTCAAACATCTTAAAATAGACGAAAAAGGCAAGATTCGTAATGAACGGTGATTTACATGCAAAATTGAAATAAAATAATTAGCTTTGTAATATTTTACGATCTACGAGCTTATTTAAAATAGAATTTCAGTTATTTCTATGTTAAATTCATAAAAACTTTAGCATGCACCTTCAACGATATTTAATTGCTTTGATTTTTGTTAGCCTGTCACATACTTTACGAATTGGAAATTTGGTCAAACTATATAGGTTTTAATTGTAAAAGTATAATAATTGTATGTCCCCACTGTGTTTAACTATTTTTGCTACAAAGCTTTCACTTACAGACCGTCCGTGACATCGGGAATTCAACGTAGTAAATTCACTTAGCGGGCCTGTTTAAACGCTGTAATTCAACAGTTAGCTAACTAATTTACTAGGAATAAATAGGCTCTTTATTTAATTTTACTTTCACTTCTATGATTTATGACCTCATTTTCACGCTAAAATACGTATTATTGGAAAGTATCGATAAAATATCGGCCAGATTTTGCCGCTACCGACATATTTGTACATCACTAGCCTACGATCACGCAACGCTTGCTCTAGTAGGACGCTTCTCAATTTAAATTATAATTCAACCCTAACTCATCAACAATGCTGATGTTCATCAGGTGATAATGAGTTTTCTTCAGTCAGTATTTACTTTAATGCGTTCACGGAAATCACGACCTCTGTTTTAAAGAATCACTAAAAACGCTCATTTAAGAACGCTTTACACGAATGACATTTTGCTCGCTGATACGTAATTTTCGAGCTATAACATGAAAAACGTTCCGGTTAAAGTAACATTATATATTCGGCTGCATCGTACCTGCATTCTTGAAATACGCCCAGAATTTCGGTGGTAACCATCAGTGTCAGTATGGCTAAGTTAAGTTATTTTAGGCAAGTTTATTCAGCTAATCTAACGTTACCTAACCTAATTTAACCTAGCATCACGTCATGCCGTGTTACATCATATTTACATGTCCGTTTCTCCACTTTTATATACAAATTTCCTATAACTTCACAGGTTAATAACTCAAAATTACGCATCAGTGAGCAAAATGTCATTCATTTAAAACGTCCTCAAATGTGTTCCTTTGGAGATTCTTTGAAACAAAATTCTTAATTTCCGCGAACGAATTTAATTAAGTAGATATTGACCTTTTCTTCTTTCATCGTCGTTATTCCTTAATTTTATAACGCAGATAGTAAAATATTTATGAAGTTTAATTTTTCTTAATAAAAAATGGAAAACTAGTGATGTACTGATAATATAAAAAGGCTGATACTAATACTATCGGTACATCTGAATTGAAAACATTACATATTGTTGCTTTTCAAAGGTTTCTCAAGTAAAATTATACTGCAACTTAGAAGTTTGAAGCTAAATTGTGTTAACACTCGCTGTAAAATATGAATGGAATTAATATCGAATAAACATATTATTACTATTCTATCACACTAAAAAATTATTGAGACGAGGCACTTGTCTCAATCAACACCTTCATCAGGCACTTGACAACATGCCATACCGGCTTAACGTCTTCAGTGGAATAAGAATCTCACATGAGAGCGAACACCTCATACCTTTTTAGAGCAGAATTTTTTTCAGAAATAAGATACACTCTAACGTACTACACATTCGCACTGAAATACATTTTGACATTGCTTGAAACTTATTAAATGATTCAGAAGCCACCACTGCAACTGTAACGTACAACATCATTCGAATAAATGCCGCGAAAGAGCTTGCCAGAATGCCAGTCTTGCCAACACGTGCGAGCAGTGTTGCCATCTCTAACTCGAATGCAGATAAAAATTTTGGCTCAGATGAACAACAGGGTAGTATTATTTAATGTAACCCATACAAAATGATTAAATTGACATTTAAATACCCTATTACAGTATAACTATCCGCAAGTTAAAGTTTTAGGTAAATTTACCAATTTTTTAGTTGACAGCTGTGACTAGCAAGTATTCCTCGGTAGCTACCAACTGTAATTTTCATGGCAAATGAATTTTGCTGTCTGAGAGTGCTCAAGAATGTTAGCAAGTACGATTTTCCCTTAAGAATGTTTTCATCTTTCATTTGAGAGTCATTTGAACTCGATAGGTGAATTATTTCAAAAGTTACGAGTGGTAGACGGAAATCTAAAGTTGCACTCAAGAAATTTTAAAGAAATTTCTGTAGTTTCCAGAAGACCGTTTCCATACGGTCTCTGCTGCAGCCTCGAAAGTTTTGCTTGTATGAGCTATGAAAAGTTAAAATTTTTAAGCTATTGGTGTCATAAAAATTTATAATTATCGGCATATTCATTGTATTCATCGTATTTTGATTTTTATCGTAGGTATCTCTCAGAATTTCGAGACGGTATATAAATAATAAACCGATGAACAGTTATTCTCTTATTAAACTATTGCATTTCTTTTAATATCGTTATGATTGTCACAATTTACTTTTGTTTGTAGGCTATTACGTATAGTTTTTAATATACGTATTCTTTGAGATTTTTGCCTATTATGGATCTGTCCAAATTGTGCGAGCATTGGATTAATTTTCGATTTATCTGCAAGCCTTTTTTAAAATGAGCCAAGAGCTTGCAACGTTCAAATGAATTCGTTTTTAAAATGGAGCTTCTCCATCGCCTGCTTTACGAACTGTTTTTTCTTGTATGAGAATTGCACATATAATTGTTCTGGCAACTATACATATTTTATTAGGCTTGATTGGAATAAAACACACCCTCAGAGGGATACAAATATTGTATCTGTGGGAATTAGAGCTCCCAGGGAGAAAAATGTGAGGGCCCGAGCTGAGAGTTAGGTAGCCCTTCTTTTTGTTGAAATAAAATGTTTTTTGCTAGGTTAAGGACCACCATTTTTCGATTCACTACTTCCCGGTTTTCCGCACCTCTGATTTTGTTCTTCAACTTTTATCTTATTTCATGAACTTCTTTCTCATCTTACTGTTTCTATGCCCCTTCTGCTAAGATTCCTCATTCTCTTATCTCCATACTGAATAGTGCCTTCCTCCTTCCTCTCTTCGATACGCTCTATTTTTGTAGCGGTTAGGGAGGCTTTAACTAACTTATAACCTAATCTGGAATAAAAACATCCCATTCATAGAGGCCTGAATTTTTTAATTGTTATCTCAGTGTGAAATGTTCTATAATTAGTAAAGCATAAATATAAAATTTCTGTATAGCTTTTTTTATTCATTTCATTATTACTGTATTCATTTCATTCCATTTCAAAATTAAGGGGTTATTTAACATATTTTAATTTTAGTTGCTTAGTATGAAAATTACTTATATATGTTAATTCCATATAATTACTTGAACATGCCAGCGAAATAGATTTGCTCAACACCGGTGACATTTATGAATAAACATTTGAGAGAAATGAGACAGCAGGTATGTTGCGCGACCGTTAATCAAATAGGTCGAACGCAAGCCGACATTCTCTTCTTGAATTCGGCCGTGGGCAAGGGCTCGATTTTTCCGGCTTGTTTCCGTCTAAATGAGACTAGCGGATAGCCGTCGAACGGCAAATTTTGGTCGAGAGCGGCCGACAGAGGAACGTTCTGACCTTCTAATGCCATCTTTCACTGTGTTCTGCTACCTGTCGACCTAAAAACGGCATGGATTTTTAACTGGGTTTGATTTTTTCACTATATGACACATAAAAAAACAATACTAAGCACTCAGTTATTAGCTAGACTACACACATGCAACTTTAAATATAATGAATTTGGTTGGTAAAGGATTGAAGATGAAAAATAGTCTCACTTTAAATAGGATATTTTTATTGGTATAAATTTAAAGAAGCAGTAGGAAAGCATAAACATTCTTAGAGTCCTTTTTGTAGCCTCAGCATTGTTTTTTTCGGAAGAATTTCTGATGACTGGCAATTTATTGTGCGACATTAAACCCAAAAATAATCATTGATACATAGTTGTGCCCCTTACACAACTAAATTTACTTACCCAAAGCACACCTCCAGAACTTTCTTAGCATGCATATTTGAATCAACTGAAGGTCATTCTGTTCAACAAGATTTAGGTCATTCCTAATAATTGATGAGCTTTTTATAACTCAACCATTATATTTCTGAGCCTGCCCAAGGAAGTGAAAATTTGATGGACATGAAGGCTGAAATAAAAAATTGACAGACGCTTTCACACAACAAGAAAATGAAGAAAGTTTTTGAATTCACACCAGATGTAGGTATAAAAAGAATCTCCCAAATATCTAGACATCTTTTATATCATTTTCTGCTTTGGTCAACACTAATATATTCTTTCTTGCATTGAGATCCTCTGATGGTCACTTCATCATAAATCCATATTTTTCACAAGAGAACTTGAAGGCAGCAAGTATGGCTTGGAACTCAATTAAAGTTTCATTTACATAAAAATTGTTCACATGACCCAATGTTGGTAGGGCAGAAAAATACTACCCAGCTCCTTTAATCTTGAAATTATGGCTATAGTGAACACATCTTTTCAAGTATGAGTGGCAAATGCTTTAGATAATGCCTTAGTTAATGGTGCTTGGGATTTATACCATTCAAAGGAAATGTCTTTGGCAATTCAAAATAGGTTTGAATTAACACATTTAAGCAGCATCACTTAGTTTTCTTTGGAGCACACATTAACTCTACAATATTCCAAAACAGTAGAAAGCAGCACCAAGTGGAGTCATGTGAGTACACAACTTTGTTGCATATTATGAGTGCCATCAATCTTAGTAAGCACCAGTTTTCAACAGCATGCCTTCCTAACTTCTTTCCAGATGTGCTTACTTCACTGTATATACACGTATTTGCCTAGAAGTATTGAAAAATTGCCATCAATTTATTCAATTCCTCATAAGACAACCATTTCTTTAGTCAGACCAAATCTTAAATGAAAAGAGCAGGCCTAGTTCACAATGCCCTCAAATAGGTCATGATCCAGACATGGAGGTAACCCAGGCTGACTAACATGATATGACAAAAATTATATACAGAATTTAATTGAACACCTCTGGCCTAGTTCACTCCTTTTGAAAGCCCAACAAGATCTAATGTGTAACTTTCAACCGTTTTACATGGTCCAATAGTCAATTGATTCTGCTTAAAATCGTGTTCTGAGTCAAGCAATACCTACAAAATATTTGCGTGAATCCTCCAACTCCCAATGAGGGCCAAAGTTGTCTCTATTAATACAATGAAAAGTGCCTCATAATTATCCTGTTTGGGCTAAATTTAGTCCCATTTTTCTTGGAATTTTGAGGTCATTTACCCAATATTCAAAAAAGCCGCCCATCCTAAATAGTTTAAATCTTTTCCTGTTTATTGCAAAACCAGAATGATATGATCAGCATTAGACCTTTGGGGGTAAACTTGAGCAAGCTATGTTGCAATCCTCAAAAGCATCCCGGTGGAGAATGAGTTTAAGAAAATTATTATCATGCCTACATGAAGAATTTGACCTCTGGTTTATCATTTTCCTCAGCCAAGTTAACTACCCTAATATAAGCAGATTCATTTTAGAAAGATATTGATTCACTCACTTTCTAGGCTTCTACCTGCAGGAATAAATTAAAAAAGAATATATTTTACAGTTAGCATTATTTTCTAATTTGATTTCAAATGGTCAAACATAATTAAATATTTTTTTTAAATATTGTTTTACACTAGAAGTCTGGCCTAAAATTTCCTACGTAAATGTAAACAGATCTGCTGTTATAAAAATTATTTAATTTTGTAAAACTTATCATATGTCAGTTTTACTTTTAAATGTGTTGATTACATTTTTGGTCACAGTAATGCGTGTCCTTGTTGGGGAATTTCAAGAAATTCGTCAAACAATATGATGGGAGTAATAAATTTACCTGTAATTTGAGATAAAACAAAGCAAGGTTTCCTAAATAAAATCCTTCTATATTATATCAACCTAAACTTTTATCACTATTTGCTTGTTTTTTTCATCTGTCTCACTAGTATCAGTTTTATCTCTTGTACCAGAGACATTAAAGCTAATTTCACCAGCTGAAAATGCTACTGAATGAATACCAAAACTGCATTCATTTACACCAAATGATATTAAATATTTTAAAGCAATCTGATCATGACAACATCCACTATGGGCACTTCAATGATGGCTTTCATAACTTGAAATTTTTGAGAATAATTCACCACAATCTTTAATAGGGCACTCAATTATTTTACCATCTTTCATATGGTCATTGAGATGTCAAAGCAGAAAAAGGGTTAACATCGGCATCTTTGGGATGCTTTATTTCCAATCAAGCCTGATACATATGATCTTAGCATTGGTTTTTCAAATGTCTTATAACTAACCCTATATATAGGACACCATGACGGTTCCCCCGTAAAGCCGGTACCCATTTCCGACACCTGGGTTGAGTGGGGTATTGTGCTTGAGCTTTCCCTTATACCCAACGGGGAAAATCTCCGCGCCAGCGCTGGGGACGAACCCGCGACTTCCAGCATACAAGTCCGATCCCTTAACCGCTGTGCCACGGAGAGAATGTAAACAAATTTGGTTGCTATGTTGTAACTTGCTCTACAAAAAAGTATCTGGAGATGTCTGATGCTCCACTTAAGAATTTGAAGGCCATTAGACAAATTTATTCCATGTCCTCCCAAAATATGTGCTTGGAATAGAGTATAAGATTTCAATTTTCTGGACATTTGACACAAAATCATAAAAATGCAATATTGTAAAGTTTTCATGAAATGCAAAATGGCTAACATACCGTACAACTAACTTTGATAATTTTTTACAAAATGGACAATGATAATGGTGCTTCAGGCTAGCCTTTCAACAGATTTTATTTTGCTTTTTTTGTCATATATTTCTGATTATTTGAGAATCCTCTTATCAACTCACAATTCAACCTAGGCTATCTTTATGGTATATGTGTCTAATAAATGCCATTGAAGGAAAATCTACTCCTGTTTTCTGATTTGAGTTGACAATCTACAGCATTTGAACTGAGAAAAGCAGCACGATCAGAAAAGGTTTAGTTGTTACTATAAACTACCACAGATCTATCTACAACTAAATTCGTCAAATTTGAAACTTGAAAGGTGCATTGGTAGAAATTAGGAACGATAATTTTGCTCATCAAAATTCTCACCAGGCTCAATATCAACAGTTATACTATATGTGTGAGTAGTTAGATCAAAAATAACACAACCTGCGCTTTACGATGATCACCGGTAAACGTCAGACGAATTAAACACCACCCCATAAAGTCTACATGCTGACTACTAATATAAGAGAAAGAAGAATTTCAATTTATTAAATGCTGACAATAAGAACAAAACAAAATTACTAGAATGCAATTAAAAATATGATTTCAGTATAGTTTTCTCTCGCGCACAATTCCACCTGCTGTTCAACCTGCCGCGCAACCTCGCTTGCTCAGGGAAATGAGTTCCAATACTCTTCACACGTGGTAAACTTCTCATCGATTAATTTACCAAAACATTTCTTGCAACAAAAAATTTGTATACAAACTCATTTATTTTTTATTTCATTTTTTTTATTAGAGCTGCCTAAATTAAGGTTGAACAGTGCAATGATGGGAAAAAACACCTTACAACTAATTTTTTCGAACGGATATTCCCATCTTTAACGTTTCAGAGCCTAAATTAACACATCTAAAGTGAATTTATTAGAAAAACACAATTAATGTAATCAATAATTAACTAGAATGATCATTCGTGTTTTCATTATGAGGAGAAATGTTCCTAGATATAGATTATTAAGGTATTTCTTCCATGTTTCTTCATTGTATGAACAAAACATACCTCATGGAGTTCATGGTAAGTGATCAAAATTTATTCAATTCATTTACGCTCAAACTGAAGTAAATTTCTTAAATTAAATCCATTGATTTATAATCTACTTGTTGTTACCTATTACGGTTGTTCTACCGTAATTGGATTTAGACCCGGTGTCTTACTGTATAATATGCCTGACGGTAAAATACTGTGATTTATTCGGTGTTTCACTGTATAATTCACGGGAATTTTTTACAGTGATATATGGTAAAAAGAAAACGAAACCTATTCTGCTTAAACAGTTTGCATAGATTCATTTCTACCACAAATGAACGCTGATTTTGCTGAATTTGTTTTCTTAAAATCTTGTTCGACTGCTATCGGCGTTGGAGTTTCCAAATTGCAAAATGAGAGCTTCAACAGCTGCTACAAGATTCGTCAACTGCATAAACTACTAGATGCTCAAGCCTTCACCCAAAAGCATTTAAGATCGGTAGACATTTTAGGTTTTAAAACTTGAGGGCAACTGTTCGAACGTTCATTTTAGTTAACAGAACGAAAGCTAGGAAACAACAGCGAGTTGCTTCCCAGAGATGTCCAAACAGAGAAACAGCACTCAAGTTAAGCGCATCCTGAGGATTCTAGCAGTAGTACGGAAGATTTTCAACAGACACGTTAGACTTAGACCTCTTAGCGTACGTAAAATAACAGACTTTTAGTAACAATGGAGAGGTAAATGGCCCAATGATTGACAAGTAAAATATCAGGCACTATAGCAGGTGTCGGAAACGAAGTAGGTTTACAAGAATTTATTGATACATAAACAAAAACGAATCTTACTCTTGGGTAACCGAGGATAAGGGGAGTGTTGTGCACCCCATCAGCGCGCTCAGAAGCCCCAGTGCCTGACACAACTGTCGGAAGAGAAAACCGAATACTGTTAGAATTGAATACTACTTAATTATAAGATTAAGCAGCGTTTTTATGATGACCTACTAGCGGTTAACGCAGTTCGCGTAATTGACAAATTAGTAAATAAGTTCGGTGGCCAACAAGCGTCCACGCAATTGAGAGTAAATTAGCAATTGAGAATAATTGGTAATTGAGAGTAATTTAGTAATTGAAAGTAATTTAGTAATTGAAAGTAATTTAGTAACTGAAAGTAATTTAGTAATTGAAATTAATTTAGTAATTGAAAGTAATTTAGTAATTGAAAGTAATTTATTTCTCTCCTATTTATAATTTAAGGTTGACGAGACTGACAAACTGCTCGACAGACAAATATGAAAAGGCGCTGACGATAACTATGTCTCACCATCGAATAAGGAGTAGTGTCTCTCAGCCGTCCAGAGGCGAGGAGACGGGATGAACATCGTAGCGCAGCGCAGGGGAGGTGGAGGAGGAGAGCTTAGCCGGCCATGGTCGTTCCCAGGTCCATCAGTAAGGTGTGAAGGCCGTTACGATGGTCAGGTCGTAACTCCGTAATAGCGCACGAATGATCAGTTGTTGAAGAAATTAATAACCGTGCAGTCCAACAGTCACAACGCACCATTTGCACTGGTGTATGCTGCAGACACTCGACACAGGATTAAAAGTTATAGGCCACAACGAACACTTCACTTGTTAAAGTTCAGCTGCCGGAGTAAATTAGAGTCGAAATCAGAGCTCGATGTGAATTCGCTAGTGAATCAGGTGAATCTGTTTCTGTGGCGTCGAGAATGCTCAGAGGTGAGCAGCAGCGGCCGATTCTTATACTTCGTCTTA
Organism: Morinoia aosen; assembly: GCA_030386875.1. Taxonomy (NCBI): domain Eukaryota; kingdom Metazoa; phylum Arthropoda; class Malacostraca; order Amphipoda; family Talitridae; genus Morinoia; species Morinoia aosen. The sequence goes on along the minus strand of CM059580.1, from coordinate 28,066,483 downwards.
ATGATTAGAGAAACATAGAAAAGGTCAGCGCCATAAATTTTAAATTGATAATTGAATTCGAAAATAAATGAAGTTGAAGTTTTTGAATTGAAGTGAATTGCAGAGTTTGTTTTTAACCTTAAAATTAACTTCAGTGAATTTTCTTCAATGATTGTCATCAGAAATGTTTCTGTTAATGCTTGTATTTGTAATTCTACGGCTCTTTCTAACACGTTCATTTCCCTCTACGCTGTTTTTGAAACAGATCCTTTCAAATATATAACAGTATGTTAATTATTTTATAATGAATAGTTTGATGAAACGTGGCTACTATCACCTTGTTACATAGTAAGTTAGCAAAATAAATCTTCGTTTCCTTTTGCTTTACTCGTGCCTCTTCATTTTCCTTCATTTTAATTTCCATCCCATCTCCAGCTTACACTCTGGTAAACTGTAGATTCCTAGTCATTTTTCGGTATTCGGTGTGCACTTTTGATTATGCTCACCATTTACGCTTGCTATAACTCATGAACATACTCTTCATCTTGGTGTTGGCATGTCTCCTTCCATGGTCTGCGCATCTTTTTCACTTTCCATATTCTGCTCTCAGGTTCCGGAACTGAGGAAAGTGGTCCATCTAGGTTGCAGTTATGTTAAGGGGTTCATTCCAAGATTTTGACTATTTCCATTCGATTCGTTTGAAATTTGGCCAGTATATGTATTTCTTACAAGTCAACTTTTTTTACTCATGTAATTTTTCCGATTTAGGCCTTTTTTTTACGAAAAATTAGTTTTTTGGTACGTTTGTATGGATATTTCAAAATAGGACTGAGTTTTAAGTGTTTTGACCTGAGTTTTGATGCTAGAACAAAACCAAAGAGAGTTTTAGAATCCTTGAAGCATTTCTAACAAAAGTATAGAAGAAAACTGGAACATTAGGAACATTTTTTTGTGATAAGTGATATTTTATCATTACATCACCAATACGTTATTTTTGGTCGTGCGCTATATAAATTTTGTCCTCAAATTTGGAAAAAAGCTTTTGTACTTTTGTTAGAAATATTCCAAGGATTCTAAAACTGTATTTGTTTTTTCCTAGCAGAAAAACTCACTGACGAGTCCTTTTTTGAATATTGAAAGTTAGAGGTTTTGGGTATAAGCCATTAACAAAATTTTTTGTTGAAGTGTAATATAATGGACAATTTATTTCATTGAATGTTGTTTTCATTTTTATGTCGATAATCCCCATGCATAACTTCATGTTCACTCTGTGAATTGCAATTTATAATAAATAAATAAAATAATTTTTTTTATTTATACAAAAATTTTGAAATTTTATATTTGTAGTTTGATTCTTATGAAATTTGACTACAATATGTAACTTTTGGAAAGAAACACAATTTCTTCGATTCATTTTTTCGATTCAGGCTTTAGCTTTTGACAAAATTGGACATATTGGTTTTTTAGTTCATTTTTATTGATTCCGTAAAATTAACACTCCTTAGTCGGACTATCATTAAGAATTTAAAGACGAAGAATACAGCACGGATAGGTATCATTTTTAATAGAATTTAGCGAAACTATATTATAAAAATCTTTAATTAGTCAATTTTAAACGTTTCGGAGACCAGCTCCATCTTCAGTAAGTCTGGAAACATAAAAAAACAAAATTGGTTAGTTCATGACAACAGTAAGAAAAAGTGACAAAGTGATCAGTACGAGAAAAAAAAATTATACAAAAATTTCTAAAGGATATGAACTATTGGCACTATTTAATGGTGGCTTCTCTTTTGCAATGTGAAGGGATTCTAAAATGCGCAAATCTAACTCGTTAGGAGCAGAACTTAAAATAGAAAAATTGTCCTCGGAAATACGGCTGCTACACTGTTCGGTATGAAGGCGGATTGATGAATGAGGAGGTTGAGCTAAAGGTCTCCCGGTACGAAAGCTAACTCCGCGGTGCTGGGCAATCCTAACGTAACAAGGCAGCGTCGTCATGCCGACGTAGCCAGACGTACACTGTACGCAACTATATTTATATACCAGGGATGCCCGCATCCGCTTAGGAATCCTATCTTTGTACCGAAAGAAAGAACCAACTCGCAGCAGATTTACCGTAATTACATTTAATTTTACCGCAGGAAAGTGGTGTTTAAAAAGGTTTTCAATATCCCGGCACATCTTGCTCGTAAAATCACCAAAATATTGAAATACGCAGTAGACCTGTTGCACCGAATCGGCGACATCATTAATACCGGAATATTTCTTGGCTAAAAATTTTTCAATATGAGCATGAACAATAGAGAAAGGGAATACGTTTTACAAAAAATGAGACTAAAAAATTTAATTCAGCATGAAGATCCACAAAACTAGAACAAATGTTATAGGCACGATTTAACAATGTTTTAATCGCATTAATTTTGAATCTATAGTTACAGTTGCTGTAGAAACTTATGCCCAACCCAGTAAAAGTATCCTTACGAAAAACTGAAGTAGTGAAAGCCTTACCTACTCGAGTAATTTTTGAGTCCAAAAAAGATAACGAGCCACAATTTTCAATTTCGATTGTAAATTTTATTGATGAATGTTTCTCATTTAAATAGTCCCTGAACATTTGAGCATGACTTGGATCACGAAACAACAAAAACGTGTCATCAATGAATGCCCAGCACCGCGGAGTTAGCTTTCGTACCGGGAGACCTTTAGCTCAACCTCCTCATTCATCAATCCGCCTTCATACCGAACAGTGTAGCAGCCGTATTTCCGAGGACAATTTTTCTATTTTATGCTCTGCTCCTAACGAGTTAGATTTGCGCATTTTAGAATCCCTTCACATTGCAAAAGAGAAGCCACTTTTAAATAGTGCCAATAGTTCATATCCTTTAAAAATTTGTGTATAATTTTTTTTCTCGTACTGATCACTTTGTCACTTTTTCTTACTGTTGTCATGAACTAGCCAATTTTGGTTTTTTATGTTTTCAGACTTACTGAAGATGGAGCTGGTCTCCGAAAAGTTTAAAATTGACTAATTAAGGATTTTTATAATTTAGTTTCGCTAAATTCAATTAAAAATGATACCTATCCGTGCTGTATTCTTCGTCTTTAAATTCTTATTTTTTATCGATATTTCGAATGGATTGAACTCATTGAGTTTTATGCTAGAACAAAACCATAGACAGTTTTAGAACCCTTGAAGCATTGTAAACAAAGTTACAGTTTCAAATTTTCCATTTCCCGTTTTTTGTTTTTATATGGGGTCGAAATGGGGTCGAAAATTCAGGATTTTTTGTGGTGAATTGGGATGGGATCTAGTGTCCGTAGCGCCATGAAATTTAAAGACCGAATGGTCCACCACCTAAGGGTCCTTTTCCAACAACAAAACAAAAATGCTCACCGGACCAACAGGGGCCTGGCAGGAGCCTGGAATGTCCCCTTAAAGTGGAGTAAGAAAATCCGCCAGAGAATTTTCGAATCAGATGAAGTAGAAGATTCGGCCACTTTATTCTTGGGTTACGTTGCCGTGAAGACCAACGACTGTCACACGAAAATGAAACGCATATCCTTCAGCAATTACAATGATCCTATTTCAATTTCCACTTAGAATCATCGAAACTAATATCTGTTTGTGTCTTTTCAATATTACGTTCATTCAGATGATCCCTGTAGAATAGTGTACTGTATTACTGCAAGGCAGTCTTTAGTTAAAAATATAAGTCTTGGATGGTGTGCTTTCAGTTCTCTAGTATAACACGTCATTTACTTCGCTTGTGCTAGAAAGTTCGTGAAACAATTCACACTGGCTTTCCTAAACCTAATACACAACCTGATCAAAAGTTTAAGACTACTTGAAAATTTAGAAAAATGCCGACTTTTCAGTGGTAAATAATTAAATGCATTCAACTAGGGATCGGTTTTTATCCAAAGTAAAAGGAGAGAAAGATAAAAAAACAATTGTAACAATTTATCAAGAAATCAACACTCTTAATGAACTACGACTTTTTCAGTTGATAAAAATTATAAGACTACAAACAAAAATCATAGGAAATCTTTCTTCAACGACATTGAGGTGAGCAAACATTGAACTTAGTAATGATTACTGTCTCCATTCTTGTTAATAACCTCAAAAATTCGTCGTGGCATACTAGAAACGAGGGTTTCCATGAGGGCTCGAGGAATGTTGTCCCAGCTCCTGAAGATGGCAGCACGAAGTTCGTCTACTGACGCATATTGCTTACCATTTCCATAAACATTTATCGCCATCCACCCCCAAACATTTTCTATTGGGCTTAAGTCCGGCGAACATGCTGGATGACGCAAAACAGTGACCCCATTTTCTTGAAAGAAAGTCGAAGTCTGGCTGGCGGCGTGGACTGCTGCATTATCCTGCTCAAAAATCCATCCATCACCATACAGATGAGGAGCCTCTGCTGACAACGATGATCTTTACATCATTCCGTCGTAACCAGCAGCTGTTTGACGACCCTGCACCTCCTGAAGCTCCATGGTTCCTCTGTAGGAAAATGCGCTCAATACCATAACGAAGCCTCCATCACTATGGCGCGTGGAAAACATTTCAGGAGGGATTTCTTTGTCATGCCAGTACCGTTATAAGCCATCAGGGCCATCCATATTGAATTTTTTCTCATCAGAAAACAAAACTTGAGACCACTTCTCAATGTCCCATGTTTGGCGCTAACAAGCAAACTGTAAACGGGCCACTTTGTGACGTTGAAGCGACCGAGGACCTTGTAAACGCTTTTTGTTCTTCATGCCGTTTTGTAGTAAGTTCCACCTAATCGTTACTGCACTGCAATCAACATCTGTGAGGGCCTTAATTTACTTGGAAGACCGTCCTCTGTCTTGAGAAACCACCCGTTTTATTCTCCTTCCCAATGCAAGTGAAATTGTTTTGGTCTACCACTAGATTTTGCTGTTCCATAATTCTCTGGGTTCTTTAGGAAGTTGCAAATTACAGTTTTACTGCGGTGAATCTCAGCTGCGATTGCGCGTTGCGGCAAGCCATGTTTATGCTGTTCGACAATTCGACCACGTTCAAATTCGGAAAGTGTGCTTGCTTTGGGCATGGTGAAACCCTTACGCTATCAGTGTCAACCTGTAACTAATCTAAAATGCCGGAAATTACCCTTAAACTTCACTTTTTTTACCCTGGTCTTATAATTATGATCAATTGAAAAAGTTATTATTCAATAAAAGTGTCGATTTCTTAATGAATTGTTACAATTGTTATTTTTTGTCTTTCTCACCTTTTACCTGGTTGAATGCATTTAATTATTTATCACTGAAAAGTTGGCATTTTTCTAAATTTTCAAGTGGTCTTAAACTTTTGATCAGAAGTGTGCATGTGGCTCTCTGATAATATTATTTCTGTGCAAGTTTTTCGAGAGGTGTAAAATTTAAGCTGTGTTTACATTGACACTCACTTGGGAAGGTCACATTCATGGGGCGCGGGCAAGTGCACGTTACGAAGGAGTAGCGAACGTTTACATTGGTACAACGCTATGCAGGCAGTACACGCGTCACGGTCACGGTATACTAAAGGAGGTAAAGTCACTTCTACGGGGACAGCCGCGCACATCTGCTAATTCGACTGGCCAATAGAAAGCTTCATTACAAACAAGCCGGATGACATCACTCGCACGCAACATGACGCCAGAGGCGCCAGCGTGCGTACTACCACGCAGCGTACTCTGCCTTTCCAGACGTACGATCAACAGGACCGACTGCCGGTGTACCTCCACGTATCTGGATTTGGATTTTTGGAAAATTTAATTCCGTCTGGCTACGTGCAAATTTACAAGAACTAAAAGGTCATCGATCTTCTATTTAATTATAACGGCAGCTTCGTCAATTGAAAGCCCTTTCCAAACAAATTAGAAAAATTACTTTAATCAATCACAGAAGATGTTTTATTATCTTTTCATGCGGATGAGGCTGACGATTGCGCACCGGATCGTAAAGACACTATAAAATTCTGCACTTATATGTTTATTTGAAATAAAACATGCTATAGGTTTCGCTTCACTGGAAAAGATTATACGCAAGTTTAAGCCTCTGTGACCCCTACAGGAAAGAGCGTATCGAAGAAAGAAAGGAGGAAGGCATCATTTGGTATGGATTTGAGAAAATGCGGAATTTATGCACAAGATGCATAGAAATAGTAAGCTATGAAAGAAGTTCATGAAACAAGACGAAGTTGAAGAAAAAAGTCGTAGGTGGTGAAAAATAGGACACTAGTGAACTGAAAAAAGATGGTCCATAACAAAACAAAAAAAAATTTTCTATTTCAACAAAAAGAAAGCCTAACCAACCTTCAGCTCGGGCCCTCACATAGTCCCCCTGGGAGCACTCATTCCCATAGATACAATAGTTGCATTCCCCGTGAAGGGAAGATATTACATAGAAGTATTAAATTGAGAAGCAAGATTATGACAAAATTAACGCTGAAGAAGAAAATCATAGGTGATGAGAAACGGAACAGCAGTGAATAAAAAGAAAAGAGAGTTTTTAAGAAAAGAAAACAAAGCTTTTAAATTATAACAAAAAGAAGCCCAACGAAACTCTAACCGTGGGACTTAACATAACTAGTTCTTTAAGAATGGCGAGCAAAATCAAAGAAACAATAATTATTAGGCCCTGGAAAAATATTTTCCTCACTTATAAATACACTAAATTTATATCACGTAAATTTTTGGCGATAATGAACGAAATAAACTATTTTCCTATCAAAACAACATTTGGTACACCACCGCTCTATGCGCGTTTCGACATTTTCCAGTTATAAATTCCAAAATCTACACAAAAGAAACAACATAAAACTATTTGCTTAAACCTAGGAAAGGACTTGAGTAATCACACACGACGAGTGACTAATGAATAATAAGCTGCAGCACTCCCAATGCATTAGCGCTATATTCAAACATCAGGACACTCTTCGTGCCAGTAAGTAATGAACTATAAAATAAAAATAACCTGAACACTTGAAATTAACAAATGAATAAATTTAGCTTAATGGATTATAAAGATAAACTTTAGAATGACCAGTTAGTCAAAATCACAATTTGAGAACCAATTCTTTTAGTTCTGCAATACTGCATGAAACACTATACATCATAATTTTGCAGAGCTTTCCATAAGTTAGTTATAAACAACCTTTCCAAAAAAGTTGCAGTGTAAAGGGAGAATAAATGGAATAACAAATACATATAGCTCATAAAGTACATAGTAATTCTTTTTGATAAAATTTTCACTTAACTGTGCACTGATCCGAATAAATAAATAAACCATACACAGCATCCACTGTGTTTAATGAAATAGGCAACATCGTACTAAATATTAGTTCACAGCCTCAAATTCTACGCAAACTAGTAAACAAGGTTTATCACCCCCTTGATTCAAGAGAACGCTTCACAGCCTTAAATTCGTTTCACATAAACAAAATAAGGCTACCACAAATTGAACACTGATGGTTGTTCATTAGCAGAAGTAAATCACTGTGAAGTGAATCAAAGCAAAGTGAAGTGAATCATTTATGCATCATTTTATTGAGAATTCAAGTTCATGGACGGGTGGTCTAATTGAAGGCTAATAGGACGTGGTGGCTAAGAAAACTTAATGTTTTGGCAAGTATCGTTAATTTTGTAACTTAAAATAACGTTCAAATAATCATCACCTTACTCTTTAAGGTAATATTACCGGTGATGAAACCGCTTGGGCCTCAGGCCCTCGGCCTTTGCCTACTTATACTGATTTAGCTTCTGCCCTCAGATAATTTTCTCATGAGAGCCCACAAACCCTAATACTTGAAGTTCTTTTTTTTGTATATATAAGTAACTTTGGATCAAATCAATAATAAACTGCTGAAAGTGCTTGAAAGATTGACCTACCCAATGGCCAATAAAGAAAAACCCCTGGAGGCCCTGGGTCTAGCAACACCAAGGGAAAAAAAGGAATGCATCATTACTCGCAACCTGTTCCAAGAGAAAATGGAAATATAAAACCTTCAAAAAAAGGTTATCCAAAAGTCAGGAGTTCAACCCCCAAAAGTACTACCCTAACTCAACCATCTCTATTGGAAATGTAAATGCACGAAAGTCTTGATAACAATGCAATACTCGTATTAGGAGCTAAAAATGAAACTGAAAAGCCCACTAATCCACAAAAACGAACTTTGGACCAAAGCCTTGAACCTGCAGAAAAAGAAGCTCATGGGAAAAAGAAAAGGAACTTGAGCAGATTAAATTAGATTATTACCCAGGTAGCAAAATTTATTGACCTAATATTGAGCCAATATACAGTCTCAATATTGACTGGATATTCAAAATGAGCATTGGGGCAATACCTTATTTTGGAAAAAAGGTTGATATTAGAAAAATATATTGGTCCAATAACAATATTATCATCAACCCAATATCAACTAATTATTGTGTCAATATTGACTTGATTATGAAGTGTTCCCTACAATAACATTGGATTAATACTCAATTCCTGATAGGTGCATATTTGATAATGATAATTTCACTAACCCAATATTAGCTAATTATTGTGGTACTATTGACTTGGTTTTGTGTTCTTCCTTAAAAAAAACATTTCTCTGTAAGGACTGGAGTTGTTGCTGCTTTAGCAACTGAGTTGCGCTTGCGGCGAGTGAAGCAGCGAACTTAGTTCCATACTCGTATTCTCCTGCAACTGGTATCGGTATTACGCTATGCACAACTTTTCACTTTTTCTGGGATAATTTTGCATATACACATAGTAATATTACTGAACACAAATGGATCAGAACAAAGTTTGAGGGGTAACTAAGGTAGGCTACTACAGGCCCAATACTTATTTTCTGACATCAAGTGGATATTGGTAGAATATATTGTCCCAATAATAATTCATTTTTAACCCAGTATCAGCTCATTACTGTGTCACTATTGACTTGATATTGAGGTGTTTCCTTAAACAATACTTTGGCTCAATAATTAATTTCTAATATCGCATCAATATTCAGAAGGGTTCAAAGACGATAAATGTATATAATTCTGATAAATATGTTATCCTATGTATATACCTACACACCTACAAGACTATGAATGAATCTGCATTCAAAATTTATCTAAAATCCATGATTACAAACCTCTTTGGCATCGTAGTTCAAATTTTGTGTTGCATGTACGTACCAGTGGTCGGGCAACCTGTACTAAGCAGCATATATACGTTCATCTAAACATCATATATATGCGTGATTGAAAAATTGCACGAAAGCGCTTTACTCAAAGAATGATCCATGCAAAATGGGTTGTATGGTAGGAATAGGCCTACTCAATACCTTCGTTACGAAATTGAGTCATTTATATCATCTATATAAACTAGCATATCAAATTTGAACTGTTCTAATTGTATCTGGTTTCAAAGCTTTGATTAAGGGATGCAACTTCATCCAGTGAAAAAATTAGTTATGAGCCATCCTTTTTAAATTATATTAAAAGTTTAATTTCTTACCTTCCAGTTCCAAACTCCAGTGATCATATAACAACAGCACAACACCACTTTTCATTGAAATGTGCGTCTTAATTAAATGCTGATAGGATTTTCCGGTAGTCAGTCTTTTTGAAATGGAAGCTGCTAACATAAATAAGTTATTAATTAAAATTAACCTGGACATTTCAACTCGGCAAAATCCGTTCTTTACAATTGAAACCAAGACATTGAAATATCTTGGGTAAATTTTTAGAATTACTTCGACATTAAATAAAGGAACCCTTATTTAATTTCACGTGAGGCCGCGACATTTCACTTCACTTGACTCGATCACACTTCGTTTCAACGGCATGCCAGATTGTCGTACCAGTAACGCTTCGCCTACAGTAATGCCAGATTTCGGGTTAGCAGTGTTGCCAGATGCAATGTAACTTTATGTAAGCGGCGCTGCTAATGGTGCGATGCCATGACGTCACTCGCACGCAGCACGATTCGATAAAAGACTGGTTTGCCGCTACCTCATCTTTCGTCTACCATGGGTCAACTGTTTCTGCTGGGCGTTTCTGACCACAACCATGATATCTATTTGAAAATGTTTTCACTATATTATCTATGATCATTAAGGGGAAACCGTTGTTAGTTAATACTTGTTTAATGCGGTTGATTTCTTGCGTGCATGTCTCCCATGTCGAGCAATATTTCAATGCGCAATGAAGTAGAGTGAGTGCAATTGATTTCTTGTAAGACTGGGACACCTGGGAAGTGAAGTGAGTGTATGAGCCATTATCCTTACGTTTGACGCAGACAGAAGTTGAAAATTGATTTCCTTTCAGTTCCATGCGGACATCCAAGAAGTGAAACTGGTTTTCTTCCATTTCCTCGTGAGTAAACCGCCGAACCGAATTGCTGTGCATTCTTCTTTTGAAACAATGAAGGTGATGCGCACTTGAAAATACTGCCAGAATGTCGTCCACATACCGCTTGTAGTATTTTGGGTTTGATATTTTTTGTTGCAAAAACAGGTTTTCTTCCAGGTGTGACATGTAGAAGTCAGCGAACGTTGGCTCCAGTGGAGATCCCATGCTCACACCGTCGGTTTGGTTGAATGTACGACCATTGTGCTGGAATGGCGTCTCAGTCGTGCAAGTTGTCAATAGATTTTTGAATATTTCATGCGGAATGCTAGGGGGCGGCAGGAATGGATGGAGGTATAGTCGTGACAATTATTTCAAATGTTTCATGAAAGGGGTACCCTAGTGAACAGGGATTCGACATCAAGTGAGAAAATTATATCAGTAGGTGATATTTTTCAGGAGCCCAGATCGATGAGCAGCTGATCGCTGGAGAAAAGCACGTAAGTTTGGTTGATGTATGGGCGGATAGTTCCGTTGATCCACTGGGCCACTTCATGGGTGGTTGTACCAGTCATGCTACTGATGGGGCGTTATGGTGGGTCGAGTCTGTTTTTATGAATTTTTGGTAGTCCGTAGAGGTGTCCGAATTTGTAGTCACCAGTGCGCTTGAGCTTGTAATAAACTCTTCGGTCTATGGCTTCTAGCGTGCGTAAAGCGTCATTGATTTTCTTCTTTACTGTATCCAATTGTTTTCTTGGGCACTGACGGAATTTAGCTGGGTTTTCGATGAGCGTTTTTAGTTTCTTGCCGTCAGGTCTTTTGATGACTATTGTTTTGTTGTCCTTCAGTTCTGACTTTGGTTTCTGTTCATTAGTAGATATAGTTTGCTTCCTAACTGGTAGTTTGTGCCGAATGCAGAAGTATTTAAGTTTAGTTTTCACTTTTCTTTGTCTAGTATGGATAGCTGCTTTCTGTCTCTTTGTTCCAATATGCTCATCTAGAACTTATCAATTGGAATTTTCTGATCCAACATACTGTATTTTTTGCTCACTGAAAAGTTCAAGTCTTTTTGAAGCACGGAGATCTCACTTACTGAGAGACTATGATGCGAAAGGGTAAAAATGTTGTCGGTGTCTTCAGGAAGTAAAACATCATTGCCATAAAGAGATTTCAGTTCAGTTTTTTCACGCGCTGATGCAGGATGTCTGACAGGCATTGTTTCACTATTCTTGACAGTATCTGTGCACATGCTTAAAATTTAAAACTTGACAGCTGCTTTCCGAGTTTGAGGATGCACTTTGTAAATTCACGGCGTGAGGTTTCCCAACTGCGTGACTTCTTTTCAATTTCCCTTTCGAATAAATTTTGCTTGAATTTGACTGTACTTGGTTCCGATACTGCACTTATGTCGCAGAGTTGAAAGTTTGTAAACTTTGGGAGAAGCCAATTGTCCAGGCAGAGTTTCAAAAATTTTATATCGGCGTTTAATTTCACATTAGTTTTTAACAAACAATGTTAAAAACTAATGTGAAATTAAACGCCGAAATAAAATTTTTAGTAGTGTTCTATTCAATGGTTGGTAGTATTTGTTATTCTAACTCTTGCCTCAGTAATTTTCTGTTCCACTGCTCGTATTACGAATTATTTTTACATTACGAATCATCATTAGTGTAGAAGGGGTTTCAATCTGCTGATTGAATTATCACACTCGTTCTCAAGTAATTTCAGTTTCGAAACAATACCTGATGAATTAACACACTTGGAGTAGAAATGTATTCCTAGTTTTCTGAAAGAACATTCGCCCACACTCAATGTTCTCATAAGTTATTCTTTCATGCAGCACTTCTGGCTTGTGTAGCGGAATTTAAGCTACATTAGCCATACTTGGATAATGCACTTGAACCATTAATATTAGTTGATGTCACCTAAAGATCTTTATTAGATCAAAAATTTGATCCGTATGAACACTAATTAGCTTGAAATTGTTATTTTATTCTTAGTTGACAATTTGTCTTCCACCTAAATTACGTATCTAATCTAATCTGATCAATTGAGTATTTAATTTTAAATAAGAAGCCACATTTGAGTCCTTCCAATTTTAATTTGATTTTGTTGACATCTTGGGAGACCCACTAATGCTGTTCAAAAGGGCGACGCAGTTTTTGCTGCAAGAGCATGCTTGTAGTCCTTTTATGATTGCTGCAGCATGGTAAGTTACTATTTTCTGTTTCGGTAATTTTCCTGTATAATTAATTGACTAGAGCTAATGTGCGTTAAAGTTTTAACATGAAAGGCACCAAATCGGTAGAAATTTGGAATAGCAAATTGCATAAATTTTCCAAAGCTAGGCAGTTAGTACTTTACAGTGCCCCTTGCCGGGTAACGGCCTTTTTTTATTACCCAGGTTACTAGTAAATAATGTAGTCAACATGCATAATTTAATCTACATGCTTTTCAAAGTACGCATCGTATACCTAAATCAGATATCTCCCATTCTCGCAGGCTATAAAGTATCTACCTTATTCTCGTTAAAATGTGAACATTATTCACAGATTTTATTTTCTTCTTTTCATGCCATGGGTGACTTTATCAATATCCTTACATTCACGCCATACTTTCCTGAGGAAATCATTTAGCGTAGACCCTGTGCTAGTCGTATTCTCATATGGCTACATGTCACTAACTGATTCAAAGACTGTCCGCTGAATGAAATTCACCAGTAAATGATGGCGTTGATGCAAGACGTTATGATATCGACAGTCGTAAAAATGGTCTATTCAACATTCGTTCTTCCTCATTTAATTTTACATAATTTCAACTGGGGTTGTTAATACTTTTAATGGTAGGGTATAGAATAAATAAATTTTATTCTATTTTTGCTTGGACAAGAAAGCTACTGTAAATAACGAGGTTTTAGGTACGCATCTCATGCATGGTCGGAATGGATCAACGAGCATTCATGAGCATTTCAACAGGTAATTAAATGAGTTCACGCAGTGATGCAGGGAGAGCTACGGAGTCTCGAACGCTGATAAAACGCGCAAACTTATTTAATGAAACAAATTTTTAGGTTACAGATCATCTGCAAACTGAAGAGAGGGGAAGACCCCGTGGACGACTCTCTCCTCACCGTCTGCTGACGACGCAAGATTCGCCATTAACGCCACGTTGTTCGCTTTCAGTCGGATTTTCATGTCATTGAAAGTTTTCTTGCGACGAACGAAATTAGTGCCGTAAATCATTACATTGATCTATTTGAAGTACATATGAAGCTACTAGAAATTTACACACTTTTTCAATTCAACCCTTTCCGTACGAGTATTTGTCGTGGTGGTCTTGAATTTATCTTCGTCTCTAATTTCGTGCCACCCCTTCAAAAGCTGGCTCCTTTGAAATCTGACCCCGCTGTTCAAGAAACTAGTCTCTTCCAGCTTGAATTTAGCCCCGCCCTCGATTCGGCTGCGCCTCAGTCGAATTTAGCCGCATTCCCCCTTCTTTTAACAAATCCTCTTATTAGACCCACTTTTCAGTATTTAACCAAGCCATTTCACTATTTATGCCATGCCCTCTTAAATTTGGCCACTACCCTCATAAATTTGGTCCCACCCATCTTAAATTTGGCCCCGCCCCTCTTGAATTTGGCCCCGTCCCTCTTGAGTTTGGTCCCACCCATCTTAAATTCGGCCTCGACCCTTTTGAATTTGGCTCCGACCCTCTTGAATTTGGCCCCGCCCTTCTTAAATTTAGCCCCAACCCTCTTAAAGTTGGCCCCGACCCTCTTGAATTTGGACCCGCCCCTCCTAAATTGAGCTCGCAATGAATTTGGCCCCGCCTTTTTTAATTTGGCTCCGCCCCTTTTGAATTTGGCCCCGCCCTATTTAATTTAGTCCCGCCCATTTGAATTTGGCCCCGCCTATTTTAACGTTGGCCCCGCCTCTTTTATTTTTGGCCCGCCTCTTTTATATTTTTCCCCGCCCTATTGAATTTGGCCCCGCCCTTCTCGAATTTGGCCCCGCCCTTCTCGAATTTGACCCCCGCCCCTCTCGAATTTGGCCCCGCCCCTCTCATTTTTGGCCCCGCCCTCTCGTTTTTGGCCCCGCCACTCTCGAATTTTTGATCCAGGACCGTCCAATTTAACACTTGAATGTACTGTCGCCTTTCAAAATTACATAGTGCTGCAGATTTATGGAAAAGACCTTTAAAATTCTGTACTTCTATTAATATATTATTATTCATCCCAAATATCCTTATGTGTATCTTCAGCTTAGTTTTCCTTACACGACAACTTGAGATTGTTCGCATAGAGCTCAAACTTCGCCTTTCGTTCATCGCAAAGACTCGAACGAAGCCATTTCTACATTTTAGGCATAGTGGAGTTTAATTCCTGATGTTGCAAGGTTTTCTTCCACTGAGGAATTCGCTCGTGTCTCGGCTCAAACTTCGATTTTTCATAGCGAGGTTCTGCTTCTGGAAAGGAATTTTGATAACTATTAATGATGTCGTTCACGACTGCTCCGTAATGTCATTATGAATAACTCAAGTTAATGATGGAACAGTTCAACGATAAACAAAAAATTGAAGCTATGATAGAAGTCTCAAGGCGGGCATTGTCCAATATGGTTATAGCAGAAGAGGAATGAATTTAATTCCCTGTAGAATAACGAACGTTACTGCTCAACCACGAGAATAGTCCTGAGAGTTAAGCAATTTTTACAGGTTAGGAATATATTTTTCTATTTGCAAACACTTTGATTGTCACTGAACGTGAATTCCATCAATATCTTACACATATCACAGTAAAATTATTTCAACTAGTACACAAGCAGTCTAAAAATACGATAAAGAGAACAGAATGTATGAAAAATTTAGATATTTATAGTAGAAAAGTCATTCATGAAGTGCATCAGTTATTATAAAGAATTGTGATTGAAATTTCGTAAAGTCCACAGAGTATCAATGTATTTCCCTATACAGTACCTATTACAGTTAATTGGAAATGTGATATCAAGATATAAAATTTCAATTGTGTATCCCCTCCGTTCAACCTTGGCATCTTCGATTAGTTTTTGTACATGATAGTGAAGACTACAGAAAAATTTTTCCTACAGAAAATTATCCAGATGCAATGAAGAATGTAACTTATCAGAGAAAATCAAAGAACTTAATGTATGGCAGCTACTCTGGAGCATTTCAAGAGTCCTAAGGTGAATTAGATATGCATGCTTTTCATTTGAATTTTAGTGCTTTATTTAAACGCTTTTTCAAATTAGACCAAGGAGGAACATAACAGTATTTTGCATTGATCAGGATGGATTGTTTTAATCTCGCTCCTAGTCTAATGCTAATTTCAGTACCGAAAAGTTGGTTAAACAATTGCCGCGAAGTACTGTGCAGCGTCCCCGAAGAACGCTTCCGTATGTTGTTTTTGTGTTTTTCTAATTAGCATCTGTATCTTGCTTGTGAAAGTTAATTGCTCATAACAGAATTACTAGAGTTGTTTTATATAACATTTGTTGTTAATACATGTATTGAAAAATGGTCCGTATTCTTTCCTTACGATATATGAGTAACTAGTTACAGAAAGTCAATGGGTGAGAATTTGTTTATCCCTTTGAAAGTCGACGCGAAATTTTATGAAGTAAATTCTACATCAAGCTTAGAATTTTTAATTCAATAGATCTTTTACCAAATGAAAAAAAAGGTACTGAAAAACCGAGGATTCTGGTTTTCTTACACTTCTGCGGCTCTTTTGAATAGTCGGAACATCTTGGGAAGGTGGCGTCTTGGGTTGTTTGTCCGTGCTTTGGGGGATCGCAGGCTCCTCGTCGGTTCGACGGGTCACTTCTAGTGGTGTTTCGTCATAGCCATGGGTCAAAACGACATTCGCCTAGGCTGCCGTATGCGTATCTCCACGATGTTTGCCTGACATAGCTTGGCGTCCCTTGCTACCAGAGACCAGACTTTCCGCAGTCCTAGCCGCCTTTGTTAAGGCGCCACCAGCATGCAAGTGGTAATCTCACACTCGGAATGCGTTTCCGCGAGACCGAGGGAACCGGCGAGCTCAGACAGACATTGACTGGTGGTCCGGTCGAGCACAACGAGGCCCATCATATGTGGCGCTTCGGTCAAGTATCTCACAACATGAGAATCAATTTATAATTACTTTTACCTACCTTGGCCAACACATTGTGAATTAATCAGTTGCTTTTGCGAAGGACAGATTTATTCATGCAGAAACTTGCGTTGAATTGGCTGTCTAGAATGTCGACGTACCTCAAATACTTCGCGCGACGTCCGCAGTTTCATAGAGCTAAAGTAGCTAGTGTTTCTGTTGATGGCAGGCGTTCGCTCAACTGCGACGGTGGATAATCCAACTCAAGGTTTGTCAATGAACGAGATTTGAAAAACAAAACAGGATCGTATTGCAACTCGTACAACGGTCCGATGATCAACGTGTAAGTTGTGCTAACGATGATGATAAACTGTATTTAGAATAAAAGTAAATATTGGTATATTTCAAATTTATGCAAAGCTTTGTTATGAGCGTCCTGAAAATATTCAATCACAAGACATCATTGTTGGGTTGTTTCGCAATTATTCTCATGGCCATCATTGATTTTCACGGTCGGACGAGACTCTTCAATGCCCTCACCATCTCAATCATGAAGTATTTTCTTTTATCAAATATTTAATAAGCTGCCCAACATCTCATACCAGACACGTTATTTTTATTCAGATATTTATTAGTACCATACGTAAATTTTTATTACTAAGCGTTTATAATCATAAGCTCTTGTAACGTCATCGACAACACACAACTTCATCCTTAAAGGGAACTTAAGAAGGCGTGAGCCACGTCGGTGATATAATGCCTAAAAGAACGAATCACTGAATTACCTAACGCAACAGAGAATTGTCTAGAACACCAAAATGAATCTTACTGAACTAAGATAACCGTACGTACAAAGATAATACTACGCACGCTAAATGCCGTAGTCATTAAATTTTACGCGTGATCACTGGATGGGAGGGCCCATGTGAAAACAAATAGTAATGAATCCTCTTCTTCTCGTGGGTTCTAGGTTGGTGATACGAGTGGAAAGCATGTCACTCAAGTTTGATTAATCAAGTGATTTCTATCAAGAAAGCCCTCGTTCGACTGCAGGGCAAGCGAGTCAGCAACAACCACCTTCTCCTGTCACAGATCTCGTTTGAGAGCTACTCCAAGGTGAGGGTAGCGTATTCCAGAGTCCTGAAATCTTTCGTGACTGTTAAAATGATTTCCACGAGCACGAGGCTTCGTTTGAAATTGACGTATTGTCGCAAATTAAGTTCGATAAACTCGATCTGAAGTTGCCGTAATTTCTGATTCTGTTATTTATTTATTTCCTGCCTTCCTAAGAATGGGATTAATCCGTGTGCGTCGTGAATTTTTTTGTTAGAAAATGCCTCCCACAGACTTTGTAGGAAACATTCGGTGAAAATTTGTTATTTCCTTCACAATAGACGGTTCGCTTTTGCTTAAGAAATAGACAAGTCTTCAGGAGAATGTCATCAACACTTAACGTAGTCAGATGCTCAAAAGTTTAACTTGTTTTGAATACGGTTTACATAACCGAGATTCTCTGCAGTCATTGGTATAAGCAATGTAACCTTATTCATGGAAGGTTTGAGTTCCATGGATAACCCCGTCCAGATAAATTAATGTAGAATTCGGCTTTTCGGTCGATCATATGTAGTCGCGTTCAAATTGAAATCACTCATTATGATTGAAGACTTGTACAGAGCTCAAACAATTCGATGAAATTTCTGTATATTGTATTTAATACATGCTGTTATTTTTACAGATTATATTTAGATGTCATTTCACTCTCTCTAACCACAGCAAAGCTGTTGTCAAGAGAGGGAGGAGGAGGGCACCATTCAGAATGGAATTAAGAGAACGGGAATATATGCACTAGGTGTGTGCTCACGCTCAGAGTCCAGGAGTTGTAGCAAGAAGTTTATTAACCAATATGAAAGTAGAAAACGAAAGTAATAGTTTTTTAGAGAGTAAGACTGCGGTGAACCGGAAAAAGATGTTCCGTTATAAATATAGAAAGTTTCCTAATTCAACAAAGGAAGTCCTGTCAGGTCGAGACTTCACATCTTTTTCCTGGGAGCTCTATTGCCGTTGAAACACTAGTTGATCTCCCTAAGGGTTAATAATTTTATCAGAGAAATATGTTTGGTGCATCAACTAAATGAAATACATGTACATGTATTTCCGAAATTATTTTCTCCAACAACTGCAAAGGTGTTAAGAAAGTCTAGTGAGCAACTCTAACCTACAGAGCTACTTTTTATTTCAAATATATGAAAATGGGTCAGGACTAAATTTTCGATTAAAGAAGAATTCATTCTATCATCAAGTACATTCGTCAGAAAAAATTTTAAGCCCAGTTGCTGTGAAGAGGCAAAGAGCATTGAACATATCGATTATATTTTACCCTGATTTCAGCCCACAGTTTCAGCACAGAGCAATCTTTCTCACTAAATATCGAAAAGAGTGAATTTATTTAGTTTCATTCGGCGGAAGCGTTCCTTAAATGAGGGGAGCTTAAGCCCATTTCCCACTGAGCTAGCAAAGCAGCATCTAGCTAGCTCGCATGAGCTATCTAGCAGACGGTCTGCGAGACTGGTTGGTAGGAATAGCACTATTACGAGCCGTTGCCTTCACAATGAACTCGCACGTTTTATCTAGCATCCAGCATTCGAGGTGACAATGCTATTCCTACCTACTGGTCTCGCAGACCATTTGCTAGATAACTCATGCGAGCTTGCTAGATGCTGCTTTGCTAGCTCAGTGGGAAATGGGCCTTAGATGTTCTACCAACCTCCTGTCCAGAAATTAAAGCGATGCAACGTTTGACGTGAACCTATATCTCAAAACTTCAAGTGAAATGGCCTCAATACTCGCACATCGTTGAAGTGTATTATATTGAAGATTAAACAATGTGTTCTTATTGTGGAATTTTTATAAGAAAATCTTTATTCATTTTTGCAAAAGATCTTGATAAAATATTAAAAGCTAAGTTATACCTAGGCGCAACAATGAGATGAGACGACGTATCACAGCTCGATTTGAATAAACTATATAATGCTCTTAAAGAAGGAGATGAACATTTCGACAACATTCTACACACCTGAGTTTCGGCACAGTGTTGCAGCAGTCCACCGTCCACTCATCAGCTCACTTTTTTTTCATCGTCAACTTATATCAACTCGCGGAAAGGTTAGAAGTTTGCATTGTAAAATTTTCCAGTTCGAGAGCCGAGTTTTAATTAAAGCAATAAGTTGCGAGCCACATTTTGCTTTGGGCTGTCAGCGACAAATTTAACTGGCGCGCATCTGCCACCCCATACATATGTAGTCCATAAAGTGACAAATTTAAAGTTCACCTACTCAAAAGGTTCCGGTGTGGAAGGCATTATTCGCGGACGTTCAGAACGAAAGAATGTTTCAATCTTTTGTTTGCGAGTTATTTGAAGTAGATAGGTTCATTATTTCGAAAGTTACAAGTGGGTGAACTTATGTGTTGTGTTAGTGGCGAGGCTTATCTGCTAAAGATCCCATACTATTACACATACATAAATGAATAGTTCATATTAGCATAATTTTTATTTTATCCACATCGCAGCTTCCGTAAGCGTAATGCATTTGTGGTGGTGCCGACTTCGCACGTGACTTTTGAGTTCCACTCCTTCATTTTCATCTGGGGAAAATTGAACGTACAAGTCGAAGTGCTTACCTCAGACTGCCACAAGGTGGGTGGCACGAAGTGTAAAGAACTTAGCAACGCATTGATCTGGAATTTTAACTATGGCTTGACAATGCTGAATATTTTCAAGTTTGAGGATCATTGCGTTCAAAATTGCTTAGCTCTTTGACAGTATGAACATGATTTTTAGGCTCGAGTTTAGCTTTTCGATACTGCAACACAAGGTTTTGTGCATTAATTCTTCATTTTAGTTATATTGCTTGCCAGATTGTGAAATGGTTTGCTAAAATCGAAAACATTTTACTCTTAATAAATCAAGTAAACTGTATTTCAACAAAAGAAACCCAATTTAACAAACATAAACAAAACAAACAACGGCATCTACGGATGCTTTATTTTTCGAATTTCGAGCCTGATATATATCACCTCGTACATTGGATTTTCAAATGCCTTATAACTAACACCAGGACGCCAGGACGCTTTCCCCCGGCCAAGACCGGTACCCATTTCAGACACATGGGTGGAGTGGGGTATTGTCCTTAGAATTTTTCCCCTATACCCAACAGAGAAAATCGCCACCAGCGCCGGGACTCGAACTCTCGTTTGCCCGCACTGAGGCAGGTCCTAAATACACACGGCTATGACGAGCACTTTGAACAATAATGATTCCCACATGTGTGATTTGCGAAAAGGTATAGAAATAGCAGACAATTTTCAACTTATCATTAATCGAGGTCCTAAATACACACGGCTATGACGAGCACTTTGAACAATAATGATTCCCACATGTGTGATTTGCGAAAAGGTATAGAAATAGAAGACAATTTTCAACTTATCATTAATCGAATTCGAAATTTTAGTACAATTTTTGGGATGTCATTGATATATATTTCTTTCATAACGAAGTAATCTTTTCTATAATTTGGCATAAGCCTAAGTAGAGACAGCTATTGCCTAGCACTCTATGTACGGAGCCATTCAGCAATGTGCACTACATCAACATAGCCATTCAACAATGTGCACTACATCAACATAGCCATTCAGCAATGTGCACTACATCAACATAGGCATTCAGCGATGTGCACTACATCAACATAGACATTCAGCAATGTGCACTACATCAACATAGCGATTCAGCAATGTGCACTACATCAACATAGCCATTCAGCAATGTGCACTACATCAACATAGCCATTCAACCATGTGCACCACATCAACATAGCCATTCAACCATGTGCACTACATCAACATAGCCATTCAGCAATGTGCACTACATCAACATAGCGATTCAGCAATGTGCACTACTTCAACATAGCCTTTCAACATTCAACATAGCCATTCAACCATGTGGACCACGTCATAAGCTCGCGAGTGACATCTTGCAGTTTGAGCACTAAACTAACGCTTTGACTTCAAAGAAAGTAATTTGTATTATGGTATTTTTATTTCATTGAATATTTTTGTCGATATTCTGCACTAGTTTTAATTTTTTAATTATATACGTGAAATATTTTTTGTCTCATTTACAGACTGATCATCTCTCCAGGTTTATTTTGTATGTTGTGGTAAACTGTTTGATAAATAATTCAAAAACTTGAATATGTTCAAATTTGGATTTTTTGAAATAGTTATTCGTGAATTGTCATCATGCGTACAAAGAAAATTCAGCGACTAAGGGCTTCCAAAATTTAGGAAATGATTCTCTGATCGCCTTGGAATTACAAGCTTGCATGATCTAAAATTCGGGTAACACTCACTAATTTTTTCGACTCTTGAGAGCAAAACATTATGGCAAATAGGAGCAGAGCCATAAGCAGAGCAAATCAGTGGAAGTGCGCACAAATGTTCGTTCTACAAATTTGATCATATTCTGATACCAAATATAAAATCAGAATGCTAATTGCGTTGCACAAACTAAAGTTTTAGATGTTACATAAAGTTATTTAAAGCTTTACATTACAACATCCATGACATCCAGACGTACCAGAGAGAGAGACTACCTTTGTCAAAAAGACTACCTTCATCGAGTTGACGGAGTATCTGAAGGATTGCGTGGGCTGCCGGTACGTGGGGACGGTGAAGGTCTACATGCTTCTTTCATCTCTACATAGGAGCCGGACAAAATGGCAAGTCCTACCGGCAGCAGCCAGCGACCTCCGCCTCCTCTTCCCGAACTCTATTTATTGCGCAATGATGTAAAGGAAAGTGTTTTTGGTTCTGTATTTTCGTATAATGTATGTGCAAAGGAATGCATTTCTGAATATTATTTAAATTTTTCATTAGTAAAACATTGAATTTTCCTTTGTGTTTTTTTAAACGCATTATTTTTCAAGTAATATTCATAAATTTCTTGAAGGTAAATAAAAATGATATAACCTAATTTTGGTCGAAAATAAAAATAACACAAGCGTTATATTTGGTGAGTTTTTTGCATCCACTGCCGTGCCAAAGAGCTCGGGCGCGATCTAAATGGTTATCCCCATACCGAACGAAGTATCCCGGACGAGACTAACATGGTTCGCCGAAAGCCTGGCTGGTGTAGCCCGCACGGGCTGCTTCATTGACGGACCATAGCATGTAATTATTGCCTCAAATGAAAAAATGTTTACTAATGAACGTGTCTTAATATGTATGTAGTTTGTGGCCCTGAAAGGAATTTTTGATATCACAAGCATTTCTGCAGGGGGCCTGCTGAAGGGTAAAAAAACTACACTTGACTTAGATAAATAATTTTTTTGCTCAGAGACTCATTTCTTACCCAAATATTGTATTCTGAATCCTGATTTCTTATTTACATGAAATAGAATTTACAGGAAATAATTTTTACCGTAAACCCATCATTGTGTTTCCATGAATTCCATAATGCTTGTGAGATATTTTTAATAATATCGTAATTTTTTAACATATATAATTTTTTCTGTCTTTTAGATAACATGGATTCGGAAAGACGTAATAGACGAAAAAAGACTGCCTTCTACGTACTCTGCTGACTCCATCTGCGAGTGTGGCTGGTGGTGAGCGTCGTGTCACCTGCGAGTGGTAGCTGGTGGTGAGTGTTTTGCCATCTGCGTGTGGTTGCTGGTGGGGAGTGTTGTGCCATTTGCGAGTGGTGGCTAGTGGTGAGTGTTATGCCATCTGCGAATGGTGGCTGGTGGTGAGTGTTGTGCCATCTGCGAGTGGTGGCGGGTGGTGAGTGTTGTGCCATCTGCGAGTGGTGGCTGGTGGTGAGTGTTGTGCCATCGGCGAGTGGTGGCTGGTGGTGAGTGTTGTGTCATCTGCGAGTGGTGGCTGATAGTGAGTGTTGTACCGTGTGCGGGTGGTGGCAGGTGGTGAGTGCTGTACCGTGTGCGGGTGGTGGCAGGTGGTGAATGTTGTACCGTGTGCGGGTGGTTGCAGGTGGTGAGTGTTGTACCGTGTGCGGGTGGTGGCAGGTAGTATGTGATGCAACAATACCTCCAAAATGTCCTCCCTTTCATAGCAGATGATTCTAAGCTAGCTAAATTTAATAAGCAGAAAAGCCTAAATATTAGTTTAGAATTGCAATTCAGCAGTTGGATCATCAGCTGTTTTCAATATATAAGTTTTACATAAAAATTGGATAAAACGATTTCCCGTTAAGGTAAACATCAAATTGGAAACTTCATGTAGAAACTAGCTCATTCATTAGAACATTGATCTCTAATCCTACACAATAAATCCCCATTTTCATGTGCATCAAAGTTTGCAGGCACGATGAACGCTAGCAACCGCCACGCACCGATCACATCCAATAGGACATGTACCAGTATGCGGTTACATTCTACAATAACGAATACAGTATCCCGCGTATATGATATCAACGGTGCACGAAGCGCTACGAAATGGAACATGTACTCATTTTTGAGAATAACGTTTATTTTTTCACAACACCTTTCGATCCCTTTCAGAGTACTTTTCATTGGAGCCAAATGACTAATATCTCCCTGCACTGTTTGGGACGTAGTAGTAGTGGTCTGAGTAGTAGTCTCCATCTATCGAGATGGAGATGAAATGTCTACATCGCTCTTTATGCCCATCATTTCAACACTTTTCTTCCGTTTGAGTGGAAATGAAGGTTGCGTAGAACAGCGTTGTATGGGTGAGGGAAGGTGAGAACACAGCACTTACGTTTTTGGTCAAGCATCAGCGCACAGCAAGGCAGCGCGAGCATGAGTGGCGTCGTGGTTCAAACACCCGACTGCTGCGGCTCAAGGCTTTTACCTCGTTAGCTGGTGCTAATTTATACGAAGTACCCTCTAGTTGACTGCCTTGCTTAGTGAATAAGCTCTTAGTGTACAACTTCAAAGTTGTTTTGTGTTTTTTCATTGAAATAAAAACCACAAGATACGTCGAAAGCTGTCGTCTGGTCATCAGTTAATATTTGAGTTTCTTAAACAAAAATATCCCCCAAACAGTTAAGCTTTTAGGCTTGATTTACCAACAAATGAACTGATTTATGTGATGGATGTTATTTCTTCAACTCTACGCATAGGACGTACCCTTCAATGGGACGTACCCTTCAACAACGCAACCATCATACAGAACTTAACCACGCACTGGACGCAACCTTCATACCGCCCGTAACCACGCACTGGACGCAACCTTCATACCGCCCGTAACCACGCACTGGACGTAACCAGCCAGCGACTAAAATGGCCACCTATTGCAAAACTTTACTTCCGCTCAATGACATTGACTCACCTGATTCGCAAGATTTAATAAGGATAGTACCTTGATAAGGAGTGAAAAGGCAAAGGGTTTTTCACTTTTAAGTTCAAATACTAGAATAATTATATTTATGGCAGGAACGAAATTCCCGCTCTCGACCCCCTCGCCTCAGGACTTCCACTCCCTTCCTGCGAAAGGAAAAGAAAAGAACACAAGCATTAGTTGCGACGTACACGGATTTCAATCGAAAGGTAACGGCTGAATTACCATTGGCTCGGCAATGATCCGCTAGTCAAATTTATATTACCCTAAACAAAAAAAATTACCCTAGAGAAAGCGTCAACCTTTGGTCTCAACTATTTAGGCCAATTAAAGTTAAAAGGGCAAACCGTTAAAGGCAATTAGAAATTAATTACGGAAGAGTACTAAATGAATGGAGTCGTCTCCCATACGGCTAGAGCGAAAATTCCTCTTAATGACTGAGGTACATAAAGTAGGTCCAGGCTACCTATGCACCCACCTATTCAGGTCGTCAGGAGTAGCGCCGAAATCGCTCTCGCTATCCTCCACGTCCCCAGCTCCAAGTCCCTCCCACGTCGGAGATCTACAGGATCATGTTCTCGTGGGTAGCGTCTGGGTGCAACTCAGAAATAGGCCTTGGGACATTCCTGAGCGATTTTTGCCTAGACGATCTCACGCAGGTCCCCAAATCTTCTCCGGATAGGTGAAGATAAGTTCGAAGAGAGAAGCCAAAAGAAGAAGCTCCAAAGGCCACTCCAATCGCAGTATGAGATGACTGCTCCGAGTTTCGAAAAGGGGTGGAGAACATCCGCCAAGAAACTGGCTGATCCTGCCACTCTAAAGGTCAGATCCGTTCTGCGGCAGCAGTTTATATAGGAGTGTATATCAGGGATTTTAGCCGTTAGCGTTGCCCAGCGGAAAATATAATACGATGGAAGACAGCATATCATATTACACGGGTCGTAAATGAAAGCCGGCTTTCGTGCTTTGGTTTTGGGAAATAGATGAACAGGACGTTCTCAGAAGAGAAACCCTCCCCATATTAAATTCGATAATTTGATGCGCTGGCCTATGCAGCCACATTGTCATAAAATTGGGAGAATACCATGGCTAGCTGCACCTCGTACTCGAGTCCCGAAGCACCGGCGGCGAACCTTTATAAATTACCGTGACGGGAGGCGGTTAAGGCCCACGAGACCCGACCCCTCTTCCCCAGCCGTACCCCCGGTTATGTGGGGGAGGGGCGGCTCAGAACCTTTCCCGCCCCTTTTTACCCTGCTCGAGTGGCGACCACCCTCCCCTTCGGGAGGGGGGAGCGCTGGCATAAGCGGGGTGAGTGTCATGAGCAGACAACTCACTTCGTGCGGAGTCGTAGTCGAGAACGGACGAACCGGAGTTTTCGAGGTTGATTTGTGAGACGATCAAGACGGCATTCATTGACTTCGGAAAAGTCAAGTAAACTAGCGAGGTCACAGTCAGAGTCGAACTTATGTTGGAAATCCCTGCTGGTACGTGTTGTTGTGATCGACTTAGTAAATTGTCAGGCCGAGATCGGCGACTCAAATAGGGGGATTTATTTAATCCGTGTTCGTTGTTGAACGTATGCAGACGTTCATTGGATTGAGTCGGGTTCGTAATTGGGCTGTCTGCTACACAGTCTGTGCTAGGTGTTGAATCATAAACCAAGGTAACTCACCAGTATTTGTGCTGATGACGTGCTCAGAATAGCGCACTTGTCGACGAGGGTTGTAAAGTCCTTGTACAGTAATTGCGGGGAAGGTCAAAAACCCCAAATTCTTGGTGTCAATCTAACACTCTTGTGAGTGCTGCGGACGGCCAGTCTCTTCCAAATAAATGATTTAATCTTCCAGAGTCGTCCCTTACCTCTCTCTCCATTAGTGTATCTCGTCGCACGATTCTAGAAACACGTGCCCTTGACCCTCGGACGCTACCTAGAAATAATAGCTCACGTTGTTCTCAATAATTAACTAAATCTTAGTTCCGGGTTCGCCCGGTGGTGCCAGCGACGCTATCGTCAAACTTATCATTTAATAACTCGTACGTATTCAAAGTAATCGGAAAATTCTAATGCAATAAATCTATAACGTAACGAACAAATAGATCTCCGATATTAGAGTGGAAGAAAATAACCCACTACAGTCAGTGGTACTACGTAGAGAGGTAGTATATACAGGAGGATGATTAGTATGCGGTTTAATTTCAGAAGGTGCAGTCGCTGCTGTGCTGAACATTTTTAGGATGGAGGTCATCTCTGATGACATGATTTTTCTTTTAAGTCGGTTTGCTAGGTAGACCCGGACGCTACTTTTTTTGTCAGACCCAACGGTGACGCTTTTTATTACTTGGAAGGCGATATATAAAAAATGAAAGACAATTTACAGAAAATTTAGAACACCTGATGCGCTGTACGTTACAATGAACCATTCATTAAATGGTTTAATCGACAGTACTCACTCTTGCTATTCCTCTATTAACCGTTTCTATGTTGCTCTCGTCCGAACAACAGCTGCATTGAATTTACCTAGTATTGCACGCATCAATTCCAGGCATAAGCTCCGCTCAAAAATCCAAACAATCACTAATCCCAACCATAAAATTTGTCACTTCGTCTTCCGCAGGTGGCGGAGGTCGAAGAGATAGTACTGGAAATACGGGACGATTTCTGCATCGGCGCTGACAAGACGATGAACACCTATACTCAGGACTACCTTCTGATTCAAAGAGATGGAGACCGTCGTTACGAATACGAAAGTGAAAAGCTACGTGGCGGGACCCGTCCAAAAATATTTCATTCGCGTAGGAATGCAATGAACGTCCTATTAAATGGCTTTAAAGGGAGGAACGAATGATGTTCGAGTTACCTATCAACTTTTAAAAGTTAACGCTTAGTGACAACGTTGCAGCTCAGTCTAGTGGAGGGAGCTACAACTCAGTCTAATGGAAGGAGTTGTAGCTCAGTCATGTGGAGGGAGTTACAGCTCAGTCTAATGGGATGAGTTGTAGCTCAGTCAAGTGGAGGGAGCTACAGCTTAGTCTACTGGAAGGAGTTGTAGCTCAGTCAAGTGGAGGGAGCTACAGCTCAGCCTAATGGAAGGAGTTGTAGCTCAGTCATGTGGAGGGTGTTACAGCTCAGTCTAATGGGAGGAGTTGTAGCTCAGTCATGTGGAGGGAGCTACAGCTCAGTCTAATGGGAGGAGTTCTAGCTCAGTCAAGTGGAGGGAGTCACAGCTCAGTCTAATGGAAGGAGTTGTAGCTCAGTCAGGTGGAGGGAGTTACAGCTCAATCTAATGGAAGGAGTTGTAGCTCAGTCAAGTGGAGGGAGTTACAGCTCAGTCTAATGGGAGGAGTTGTAGCTCAGTCAAGTGGAGGGAGTTACAGCTCAATCTAATGGAAGGAGTTGTAGCTCAGTCAAGTGGAGGGAGTTACAGCTCAGTCTAATAGGAGGAGTTGTAGCTCAGTCATGTGTAGGGAGTTACAGCTCAGTCTAATGGGAGGAGTTGTAGCTCAGTCATGTGGAGCGAGTTACAGCTCAGTCTAATGGGAGGAATTATAGCTCAGTCATGTGGAGGGAGCCACAGCTCAGTATAATGGGAGGGATTATAGCTCAGTCATGTGGAGGGAGCCACAGCTCAGTCTAATGGAAAAATTATAGCTCAGTCATGAGGAGGGAGCCACAGCTCAGTTTAATGGGAGGAATTATAGCTCAGTCAAGTAGAGGGAGCAACAGCTCAGTTTAATGGGAGGAGTTGTAGCTCAGTCAATTGGAGCGAGCCACAGCTCCCTCGAATGCTGAGTCAAGTGAGTTGGGAACTGAGTCAAGTGAGGAAAGTTGTAGTTCAGTCGAGGGTAATTTTAGCTACAGTCGTGTGTAATTTTGTTCATTTGGAGATGAAACGTGTTTGGGCATCGAATATTCTTTAACCGATATTTTTCAAATGGATTAGTGAAACGTGAGAGAAATTTTCAACTCTCACATAAACCTTTTTGGCTTTCTGATCAGAGAGAACTTAACTTATTTGAGTAGTTATAATTGGCATCAGTGTTTTTGAAATTGTTTTTCGTCGCTTCGTATCTCCGCTCTCCTAATTGATAACAATTTTTTCCAATCGTTCTTATTCTTATTATGCTACTTCAAAAATACACGCTAGAAATTCTATGCATTTTAGTTTTCATTCCACTGTGAGTTCGGCGTCACAAATGAGAGGTACAAAACCAGTAATTGCGACTTATATTCGAATGCTAACACCATCACTGTTAGAGTCCGCAATGATGCTGGTCGTCGTAGCAAAGTTGACTCAGTACGCAATATTATATGAAGTTTCAACGTATCTATCAATTGACGCTACCTGTGGAAGACATCCTCATCAATTTTTTCTCAATGCTGTCTGTGAATAAAATTCAGACTTACTCTTCATAATATGTTTATTTTTTTCAAGCTTGCGGCTAAACACTTCAGCCATCACTAGGAAATGTATATCTAAGGGTGTAATTGAGAGCAAAATGTGAAGAGTAAATTTGCAAGATGTAAAATCCGAAGAAACAACAGGAGCGCTACAGCCACACTGACGAGAGGGAGGGAACACAAAGGGAGGTTGTGTTAGGGGAGGCCCCTGGGAGGCGACACTGCGCTTCCTCTCAGGATGACCAAAGTTAACTGAAGCTCTCACTCTACTTCAAGTTTACTATACATTGAAAATACCTTTGCGTTTTTGTGGGATCAAATCGGCTTTTAGAATGATAATAACACCATAAATTCATAACTTCAATTTCATGCTCATCCGGTACTACTTCAGTTCAGTTTAAGAATTTGTCACACTTCTCTGGTAATATTAAATTCCCGTTGTTGAGTACATTGAGCTTGCGAGAACCAGATGCAAGGCTGCTCTCGCGTTCGCGAGTTCTTGTAAATTCCAGGGTTTCTTCCAATTCTAGTAGAACTACTTCACGAGCTGATGTTCCAAAATTTTGATATTCTTGATGTAGGGCTGTAAGCGCGGTTGCTGGTCAATAACAATTTCCCTAATACTCTCATTGATACAGGTTGTGCGTGACCGACACACACTAAACAGATGTACGTGACCGACACACACTAAACAGATGTGCGTGACCGACACACACTGAACAGATGTGCGTGACCGACACACACTAAACAGATGTGCGTGACCGACCCACACTGAACAGATGTGCGTGACCGACACACACTAAACAGATGTGCGTGACCGACACACACTAAACAGATGTACGTGACCGACACACACTAAACATATGTGCGTGACCGACACACACTAAACAGATGTGCGTGACCGACACACACTAAACAGATGTGCGTGACCGACCCACACTGAACATATGTGCGTGACCGACACACACTGAACAGATGTGCGTGACCGACACACGCTAAACAGATGTGCGTGACCGACACACACTAAACAGATGTGCGTGACCGACCCACACTGAACAGATGTGCGTGACCGACACACACTAAACAGATGTGCGTGACCGACCCACACTAAACAGATGTGCGTGACCGACCCACACTGAACGGATGTGCGTGACCGACACACACTAAACAGATGTGCGTGACCGACACACACTGAACGGATGTGAGTGACCGACACACACTAAACAGATGTGCGTGACCGACCCACACTGAACGGATGTGCGTGACCGACACACACTGAACAGATGTGCGTGACCGACCCACACTAAACAGATGTGCGTGACCGACACACACTGAACAGATGTGCGCGACCGACACACACTAAACAGATGTGCGTGACCGACCCACACTGAACAGATGTGCGTGACCGACACACGCTAAACAGATGTGCGTGACCGACACACACTAAACAGATGTGCGTGACCGACCCACACTGAACAGATGTGCGTGACCGACACACACTAAACAGATGTGCGTGACCGACACACACTAAACAGATGTGCGTGACCGACCCACACTGAACAGATGTGCGTGACCGACACACACTAAACAGATGTGCGTGACCGACACACACTAAACAGATGTGCGTGACCGACCCACACTGAACAGATGTGCGTGACCGACACACACTAAACAGATGTGCGTGACCGACCCACACTGAACAGATGTGCGTGACCGACACACGCTAAACAGATGTGCGTGACCGACACACACTAAACAGATGTGCGTGACCGACACACACTAAACAGATGTACGTGACTGACCCACACTAAACAGATGTGCGTGACTGACCCACACTGAACAGATGTGCGTGACCGACACACGCTAAACAGATGTGCGTGACCGACACACACTAAACAGATGTGCGTGACCGACACACACTAAACAGATGTACGTGACTGACCCACACTGAACAGATGTACGTGACCGACACACACTAAACAGATGTACGTGACCGACACACACTAAACAGATGTGAGTGACCGACACACACTGAACAGATGTGCGTGACCGACACACACTGAACAGATGTGCGTGACCGACCCACACTGAACAGATGTGCGTGACCGACACACGCTAAACAGATGTGCGTGACCGACACACACTAAACAGATGTGCGTGACCGACACACACTAAACAGATGTACGTGACTGACCCACACTGAACAGATGTACGTGACCGACACACACTAAACAGATGTACGTGACCGACACACACTAAACAGATGTGCGTGACCGACACACACTGAACAGATGTGCGTGACCGACACACACTGAACAGATGTGCGTGACCGACACACACTAAACAGATGTGCGTGACCGACACACACTAAACAGATGTGCGTGACCGACACACACTGAACAGATGTGCGTGACCGACCCACACTGAACAGATGTGCGTGACCGACACACACTAAACAGATGTGCGTGACCGACACACACTAAACAGATGTACGTGACCGACACACACTAAACAGATGTGCGTGACCGACACACACTGAACAGATGTGCGTGACCGACCCACACTGAACAGATGTGCGTGACCGACACACACTAAACAGATGTGCGTGACCGACACACACTAAACAGATGTGCGTGACCGACCCACACTGAACAGATGTGCGTGACCGACCCACACTGAACAGATGTGCGTGACCGACACACACTAAACAGATGTGCGTGACCGACCCACACTGAACAGATGTGCGTGACCGACACACACTAAACAGATGTGCGTGACCGACACACACTAAACAGATGTGCGTGACCGACCCACACTGAACAGATGTGCGTGACCGACCCACACTGAACAGATGTGCGTGACCGACACACACTAAACAGATGTGCGTGACCGACACACACTAAACAGATGTGCGTGACCGACACACACTAAACAGATGTGCGTGACCGACACACACTGAACAGATGTGCGTGACCGACACACACTAAACAGATGTACGTGACTGACCCACACTTAACAGATGTGCGTGACCGACACACACTAAACAGATGTACGTGACCGACACACACTAAACAGATGTGTGTGACCAACACACACTAAACAGATGTACGTGACCGACACACACTAAACAGATGTGTGTGACCGACACACACTAAACAGATGTACGTGACCGACACACACTAAACAGATGTGTGTGACCGACACACACTAAACAGATGTGTGTGACCGACACACACTAAACAGATGTACGTGACCGACACACACTAAACAGATGTGTGTGACCGACACACACAAAATAGATGTGCGTGACCGACACACACTAAACAGATGTGCGTGACCGACACACACTAAACAGATATACGTGACCGATACACACAGAATAGATGTGCGTGGCCGACACACACAAAACAGATGTGCGTGACCGACACACACTAAACAGATGAGCACAATTTGCGCAGCCTTGCTACGCCAGCGGCAGCCGCCAGCCGGTCTGAGCGCGAATCTGTGCTGCAGGTCTCATGGCCACGTGGGGGCAGTGATGATATTTTAGCAACAAATATTATGAGACACATCGTTCATTTGACGTCCATACCTCACCGACTGAACTTAGTACCATTTTGAAGGCAATGAAGCTTCCGTCACAACAAGCATTCGTCGAGCACTCTAGTAAAGTATTATTATGAAATTTAAAATGCATTGAACTCCTCGAGCCAAAGTTTATTTATTACCCAAATAATAATCTCATTATTGCAGAATAATTGAAATATATATTTTTTGGTATGTTAAGGACCACCTTTCTTCGGTCTACTACTGTCCTGTTTTTCGGCACCTCTGACTTTCTTCTTCAACTTTTATCTTATTTCCTGAACTTCTTTCTCATCTTACTGTTTCTATGCCCCTTCTGTATAAATTCCGCGTTCCCTTATCTACATACTAAATTGTGCCTTCCTCCTTCGTCTCTTCGAGACCCTTCTTTTAGCGATTAGAGAGACTTAAACTAACATCTAATTTAATCTAACCTAGTGTAGATAGACCTTCGGTACTGCTGTCTTTAGTGTTCATTTGGCTTTTCACGTTTTCATGCATTCTACGGTATCTCTTATCTTTTTCTTAATTTGCAGTTTCCGCACCTGAGGTATGAGTCGGAACATTACGTGCGTAGATTTCCATTCCATGCTGAGTAGTCGCTTCTTTTCGCTCAATTGAGATCGCTTTTAACGTGGCTGGCGAGTTTTATCATAACACAATGATCCCGTGAGCTTGTGCGTACTCCGGTTGTGTCCCCCTCTCCTGCTGGTGTTGGAACAGCTCGCGGCGACGTAGGAATAGCATGTCTCGCATCCTTACTCTCGGCAATTTTTATCTTCCGAAAACCTTGTAATACATTTCATATAATGGCTGAACTGGGTAGCCGAAAGCACCAACAATAAAATAACTCAAAAGTGTAATTTATTCATGAGTGGCATTGAGAGAACTCAGGGACTCCTACTCCAGCCACCGTCAACTCGAGATGTCGTGAGGCGTTACAATCCTCCGCACACGACGGAAAGAGTTCTTAAGAACAGAAAAATTTTCTTCGTGCATTTTCTACAAGGTCCATTCTGGAGGATACATTATTAGGTATAGCGCTCATAAGGGGAAAATGTGAGGTTCCGAGTTGAAACGTAGCCTTCTGCTTATTGAAATAAAATATTTTTTATTAGGACCTTCTTATTTTGCTTCACTGCTGTCCTGTTTTTTCAGAGACCTCTAACTTTCTTCTTCCGCATTCATCTTGCTTCATAGCCATCATTCTTGACCGATACTATGTGCGGGTGTCTTGCGTGGGAACACGCTTTGTGCATAGATTCCGTGTTCCTTCAGTTCCTTACCAATAGTGCCTTCGTTTTTCCTTTCAGTGGAACGCTTCTTGTGGTAAGAGGCTTGAATACATTTATTTAATTTCCATTCAAACATTTAGAGCCGTAATGCCACATCCGGTAGATTTCTCCTCATTTTTATTCATTGGCATCAACCTTAAGACTTGGCGTTTAAATAAAATCTCTGCGCAGATTACTGAGCACACTTCAGGTTTTCGCTGCTCGTCTCAGATTTTCCCCCATTAAGTTCAGGGAAATTTGTCGGGTAATTCTTGACCTAATTTTAAGCGGATATAACTCGGAATAAATTGTGTTCTGAGTTACTATTTTAACCTCAATTTTTATGTGCATGAGATATTTCACGGTAGAAAATTCACGTATATTCGTAGTTAGCTAGCATTAAAGTTTAAGCGTTTCCCATTTCAGTTTGCCCAAAATTATCTTTCGATATTTTAATGTTATTTCGTTTTAGTAGTGCCCGAATATTTCAGGGGCACTAATATACATAGCGGACGCCAGGATATATTCAGGGTAGTGGAAAATATTTAGGGTAATGGTATATATTCAATTTAGGAAATGCCTGACTATTGCCAAGGCGATGGCCAACATTGCTCGTAACTTAGCGGACACCGAGGTGGTCCTCGCAAATTAAACTAAGCCCTGCTCGTTTGAAGTCTGAAAATCATTATTCGATTATGGTGAATTACCGCAAAATTAGGATAAACTCTTATTTCCTAATCGAAGTGCGCCCCCGCATGGGACCCGCTGCCTACCAAAGTATTCTTGTCTACGCGGGCGACCTTAAGTTATGATTTTACCTTTTTGCCTTGGTGCTCGAATGTAGCGATCTGCGCTCTTTGAAGCTGTAGAAAAAGTATATTTCTTTTAGGTTTACAAAACTTGTCCCTTGGGGGGGGGGGATAAAGCGGTTGTAGTAACGGGAACTGGGGCTGCCGGAGGAATAAGCGAGGTCATGAGCTGAGAATCAGTGATGCCTACCGTTCGTAAAAACTAGATGTCATTACTCTTTAGTTAACAACCGCTTAATATTTGTTCTGCTGCTGTCATTTTCTTATCATTATTTCTATTCAAGTTCAGCTATCTTTATATTACACTAAATTCTTTCAATTTCATTCGGTACATGTGGAGTGTTTACTCCTAATTCAAAGTTCTCGTTTCCTCTTTGCTCTCTTGGAACACTTTTGTTGCCCGAGAGACTCTTAACCTCATCTCTTCAATTCTATGTTCCGAGGAGGGCTTAACGCGTTAACTGCGGTCGCACGCTTGTGAGAGTTAAAACTGTTAAACTAGTAATAAATTTGGATAATTCTTCATGGCTGGGTTGGTCGAGACCATCTTTTATGAATCGAATGTTATACCAAAATTCAGAAATACTTGCATTTTCGTTCTTCACCTTGCAGTGCAAGTCTTTAGTCATTCTGAAGCTACGATATTCATCGTCAAGATCATCTAATTTGCTCTTAAGTACTAGATTTTTGAACTGCGCAGCCACTGTTGCAGTGGACATCGGTGCGTTATTAGCTGATAAAGTTTAAGAGTTCAAGATTTTAACTTTTGCAATAATGCTTCTTTCATCAAATGAAAATCTTATAATTGAACTCACAATGCTGTTAAAAAATGCAAACAGATTTTTCAAAATTTGCTGAGAATTTCATAATGGGAAGGGGATCTTGCTCCAACAATGCCAGTGTTCGCTCACCTAAAAATTTATCTTCTAGGGGTTTGAAAAATTTGTCACTTGGATCTACATATATATAAAACATCACCACAATAGCTAACACTTGCGTTACAGATACACTCGTGCTCTCATAAATTGTCACAGAAAATTTTTGTTTCCTACAAATGTTTAGCTCATTTTTTTTGGTGCGCAATTCCATCTTGAATTATAAGTGATAGTTTTGTTCTTTAAGTCAATCTTCTTTACAATAGCACTGCCACTGAAAGCTCGCTTGCAAACTCCAATAAATTGATCAATGTTTGCAAAAAAGACATGATGCTCGAAAAAAACCTGCAATCAATGGTTCTGCAGTAACAATTTTATCAGTTTCTGTCTTAGTACTGTTGAAAAACGTCAATACGTACGTTAGATTTGGATCTTTCTAAGGATTGCTGGTGTTTTTCGGTATTTTCACGAGTTAGTAACATAGACTTAGTTGCATTTTTAAGCGTAACTGAACAGCATTCACAATTGCAGAATTCTTTATTATCTTGGCGTCTTTGCCACCAGTCATTCGTAATCAATCTTTTCTGAAAGACTGTACGTACCATGTTTTCCTTGTCTTTGGAGATTCTTCGCTCATGATTCCACACTGGTCACTTTTTACTAACTAATTATTAAGAAAATGCAAAAACAAGCTAACGGAACACAACGAGTATATTAACCTTGCAAACAGTAGCGGACAGCCTTCCACCTATAATAAAGTGACTACAAAGCGACCCACGTCGTCCAAGACACGGTTTAATGGTCACTCTGTTGAAAACTCGTATGAAATGGGTAATATTTCCGTTTTCTCGACATTTACATCTGTTACGTAGGGATGCATAATTTTCATAAGCAAAATTGTGTTGTAAGCTTCATTTCTTGTTTTGATTTACGCGTTTAATGCATTCTTATTCTAAAAACCTAGATTTAGCTAACTCTTTGAAGAAAAAACCTAGATACCTAGCCTGAAGCTAAAAAACCTAGATCTAGGTTTAAAAACCTAGCGCTGGCAGCACTCCTCCCAAGTCCCAGCACAGCTGTGCTCACAATAAAGCAGTGGTTCTTAACCTCTGGGTCGCGACCCAAAGTTGGGTCGCCAAGAAACATCATTGGGTCGCGCAGGGTTTATTAACATAAGTATAAAAACCCTTCAAATAACGTTAAAATACTATGATTTTGATGCGTAAACGATAATTTCCAGCTGTTATGACGACCCTGACTCTTTGAAAATTCAATGCATTCCATTGTTAATATAGTACGTTTCTAACCAATAATTCCATTAATTTGAACAAGCATAGTGTTTTTCTGTTAGTTTCAGACTGTTGTGTACCATTATCATTGCTAGTAAGACAACACACAGCTGTGTTTTCTTAAGGGGTATTACTACTCTTTAACTTACCTTAATACTCAAATTAAACTTCTCACGAGGTTTCTACAGTTCTCCGGCGTCGAATGAGACCAAAATCGCGCTTCTACATAAATAATTGTAGAGGAAGACCTTTTCTGCGCAAGTATATATATTTTTTCATATGTTTGCACTATAACTTTTTTTATATTGCAAAAATCGAAAGTTTTTATAAAAGAAAATGTGTTCAGAATTAATTTTACAAATATGAACGCATTTTTGTTAATGTAGTTGCAATAGAAATGTAAAAAAGGTAATTTGAAAAATTACGTAAATGATGTGAATTTTAGGGTAGTAGAACCCCTTAACTTCGGGTTCACATATGTAACTCATCAAGGCGTACTTAAACCGCAATGTGTAATTTGTGGAGACGTTTCAAGTTATAAATCCTTCAAGAAAAACAAACTTCAACAACATTAAGATAGCAAACACTGAGGATTGGCCGTCAAGGACCGTAGCTTTTTTGAAAGAAAATAACAGCAACTGAAAAGGCAGCCACAGGATGCTCCCACGAACCAAGCAATTATCGGCATGCAACAAGCAATACTTGCTTCATTTTTGGTAAGTTCGAACATTGCATAAGCCCCCATACGATAGGTGAGGAACTGATTAAACCTGCTTCTTTGGGCTTGGCACGGACAGGAATTGGAAATGAGCTTGTTAAGGTAATTGAACTATTTCCTCTTCCAATGACAGTTAAAAAAATTCAGATAATTGCCATATTAAAACACAAGTTTTGGGAGCTATCAAAGTGAACAGACGGTTCAGTTTCCAGCTAGAGGAGTCAACTGATTCGTGAGGTTGCCCAACTTATGACTTATGCCCATTATCAATGTTAACATGATATGAAAGAAGAGTTTTTGTTTTGCCGACTACTGCAAACCAAAACAGGAGAGGTTACCAACTCCAGGTTGTTTCCTCAAATAAGTTCTGATTTCGATTCAAATATTTGCATATGCTGTACCGCTGTGAAGTTTAAGTGGCTGTCACGAAAAAAGAGTTTTCAAAGATTGCTTGAATGGACCGAAACAGAGATGTTTCTGGCTGAGAAGAAACACCAAACGACAGACAAATTTTCAGATTCAAATAGGCTGATGAAAGTAGCATACATTGCAGATACAGAAAGCGTAGAAATTATTCGTACACCCCTCGTTTTTCAAAACTTTCTAGAATTACGCAAAACTATTGTTGCCACAGGCATAAAATTTTTACAGGGTGTGAAACACATATTAGTGATGTCAACAGTGTCTCCGTGAAGTGAGGCCGTACTTTGTCTTTGCTCGGAAACAAAGTGCCCAATTGGTTAATGAACATGCATTTCTAACCAAAAAGAGTGCCCACTCAGACCATGAGAATCCGAGAGTAAATTTCATTTAACCAAAATCCAAAAAATCGAACAAAAAGTGTGATACTCCCTCAAAACAGCACTCAACCCTTGCTTCTTTTTCGCAAGTGTTTCCTTTCTCACAAGATGGCGGAAAGAAAGGCAAACAATATGAACCATGAGGGTACGCTGGAGCTTGACTGTCCAGACATACAAAACCTGTCAAAACAGAATAAGCAAATGGTCTCCATCATAATTGATCACTTCAACTCAGTAATGGAGAAATTTCAAAGCGAAATTAGTGACTTGAAAACGATGATTGAAACACTAACGAAAAAAGAATCAAATCAAAAGTCAGTGATTGAAGAGCAAAATAAAAAGATAGATAGGCTAGTCTCCCGTCTAGAGCGATTCTAAAGGAAAGAAGAACGGGGAGAGTTAGAAAACATAAAATGCACTCTGGTTATCACAGGGGAACTACCGCAATCACATTCTGATGAAGACTGTAAACAGACTGTGCGGGAGCTCCTGAAGGACCAAACCAACGTCAACCTTAGTAACTCGGACATCACTACAGCGAATAGACTGGGTAAAAAACCTGCCCCTGGAAACGTCGATAGGAGAAACATTACCTTTGAGCTACGACAATACGAAAAGAAACAAGAAGTTTTGTCAGCTTGCCGTGTGACCAAGCCGAAATTCTACGTAAACGAATACCTCATCCATTCGCGAGCTAATATTATGTACACTCTGAGATTGGCCAAACGAAAATTTCCGGACAAAATAGGTCTCGCAAGAACTCTGGATGGCAATATCAGCGTCTACTCTCCTAGGATACCTGGACAAGAAACTCCGAGACCTCAAACCATCAACACACCTGAATCAGTTGACCAGTACTTACTACAACATGTCGGCAAGTCCTCAGAAGAAATTACTCGTAATTAGAGACTTACGTACTAAATTTAATAGCATTTTGATCTCTGCCCACATGATTTCTTTTTGTTTTCTGATAGAATCCCCTTTGCCTCTTCAAGGCAACCACGCAGAACTTGCAACTTTATTTTACTGCTCACTAAATTGTTTTTTTATCTACTTATTTTTCTCATTTTTCATAGAAGGCTCATACCGATTTTTCAACTCTGATTTAAATTATATGTTACCACATGTCTCAAAATCTGAAAATAATCTAGATACTCAAGATCTTTATATTAATTAAATAACTTCGCTGTCACTTCGATTCTAATCCATTTCGTTTTGCTACATCGTATGTGTTATATGCAGATACCACTGGTATGACAGCCTTGTAACTACACTATTCGCAATTTATGATCTCTAATGCTCCAACTCATGGACTGAGTTAGCGCTCTCCTTATGAAATCATACTAGATTTTAGACAATTAAGACTAATAATCTCTGTGTGTTTTAGTTTCTCTCTATTTCTTAAATTTTACTATAAGTAGGAATGTCTTTAGTTTTAACTTGACCCTGTAGTCTGTATCATCTTCTTCATTTTTTACGTCACATTTTACTTACTGTTTCTTAATCTTTTTGACTGACCATGTTGATATATTCGATGATATTGATCCAGATCTCAATCATTTGAATAGATTGCATCCAAACCTAAATGAAACTGGGAATTGTGGGTACCTAAATATTAAAGAATTCAATGAATCGATGAGAAAAACCTGTAACGATCTCTCAGTATTATGTTGGAACTGTAGGTCCATTTATCCGAAAATATATGAAATATCTTGTACTATCACTGAGCTAAACAGCAATTTTGATGTTCTCAGTTTCACCGAAAGTTGGCTAGATGACTCAACTAAAGACCTAATTCAAATTCAGAACTATAATAGCCATCATTCACTCCGTAGCAACAAACGTGTTGGTGGCATCAGTACGTACATACCTAAGCACATATCATCGAAAATCATTATAAGTGCAACAATGAATCGTGAACATATTGAGACTCTATTTATAGAACTATCGAAAAATGGTAAACGGATTGTACTTGGGACTGTATATAGGCTCCCAACGGCTTGCAACATTTCTTTCCTGAACGAGCTTCAAAGCATAATATCTCAGTTTAACAAATCTCTATACAATGACATAATAATTTGCGGGGATTTCAACTACGATCTTCTTCAATATGAAAGCTGTGAACAAATCTCAAACTTCATAAATGTTTTTCAGTCTAACTCCTTCCTTCCAATCATCACGAAACCTACGCGTATTACATCTGAATCTGCCACGCTGCTCGATAATATTTTTATGTTAGATCCGACTGATTTTCTTACAGGAATAATAATTTCTGACTTATCTGACCATTTTCCTGTGTTTCTCATCAAGAAAAATGTCTATAGTCCCTGCAACAGCTCACATGCTGAGACTTTTTCATATCGTTGTATAAACGAATATAACTTGAGAACAATGCTAACTGTTCTAGAAGAATTAATGCCATCATTGGACATCTATGAACTAGACAATAATGCGATTAACATTGACCAAGCAATACTAAATCTTACTGAAACTATAACGACCGCATATAACCAGTGTTGTCCAATAATCACTCGCACAATTACGCCGAAAAATAGACAAAAGACTTGGATTACTGAAGATATCGTGATCAATATAAAGAAACGTCAAGCATACTTAGCCTTACTATACGAAGGACGAATCTCTAGATTAACGTATAACAGATTCAGGAATCATTTGACAAATCAAATACGAACATCGAAACAAAACTACTTTACGCGCAAATTTACTGAATACAAAACTGATATTAAAAAAACTTGGCGCCTGCTTAATTCATGCTATAGACCGAATAATAACGCTAAAAAAACAATTGAGTCCATCGTTCACGAAAATGTAAAATATCATGATAAACAAGATATTGCAACAGTGATTAACAACTTTTTTATAAATATAGGGAAAAATATAGCCGATGGTGTCGTTAGTGAACCTACAGACCACTTGCAATACATGGACCATGTCCGTGAACACAACTCTTTCTTTTTCACGCCAACTAATCCCTCCTATGTAATTACGTGCATAAACAACTTGAAAAATAAATCAAATGGATTAAATAGATTTTCAGCTAAAATTGTTAAGTCTATTGCTGATATAATAGCACCGTGCATATCTAATATTATCAACCATTCACTTTCTCAAGGTATCTTTCCCAACTCTCTCAAAACTGCCAGAGTCACGCCTATTTTTAAAAATGGTGATAAAAACTTCGTTAATAATTATAGACCTATCTCTGTTTTACCAATTATGGGCAAAATATTTGAAAAAATTTTGTATAAAAAAGTGTATTCGTATTTTGAACAAAAATCTTTTCTCTATGACAGACAATACGGTTTTCATTCTAAGAAATCAACGACACAAGCTGTATTAAGTCATTTACAGTACCTTTACTCTAATATAGATGAATGAAAGCTTGTTTTCTCCGTTTTTCTTGACTTTCGAAAAGCATTCGACTGTGTGGACCATAAGATATTACTCTCGAAACTACACTGTTATGGCATTCGTGGAATTGCCCATGATCTAAACACATGGATTCGAGAATCATAGCAAGTGCAACACTGAATCAGGATCATATAGAATCATTATTCGTAGAACTGTCTAGAGATGGCAAACGAATTGTGCTTGGAACGGTGTATAGGCCGCCTACAGCCTGTCCTATATCCTTCCTTAATGAGCTTAATGGAATTATTTCTCAGATCAACAGGTCCTTCTACAATGACATAATAATATGCGGTGACTTCAACTATGATTTGCTGAAACATGAAAGCTATGAACCAATCTCTAATTTCTTAAATGCATTTCATTCTAAATCTTTCCTTCCGATCATCACAAAGCCAACACGAATAACCTCAGAATGTGCTACGCTGCTTGACAATATCTTTATGACAGACCCAAGTGATTTTCTTGCTGGAATAATTACTTCTGACTTATCAGATCATTTTCCAGTTTTTCTTATTAAGAAAAATGTCTATCTTGCGTGCACCAAAGCACGGGCTGAAACTTACTCATATCGTAAAATAAACGAATCAAATTTAGAAGAAATGCGCACCGTTCTAGAAGATTTAATGCCAACATTGCACATCACCCTACAAAACAATAATGCAAGGAGCATTGATGAATCAGTAGTAAAGTTGACTGAAACTATAATGAACGCATACAATCAGTGTTGCCCAATTGTAACTCATACAGTTACCCCGAAAAACAAACAAAAGCCCTGGATTACTAGAGACATCGTGATAAATATAAAGAAACGCCAAGCGTACCTAGCCCTCCTTTGCGAAGGGCGAATATCTAGAGAAACATATAACCGATTCAGAAACTATGTGACAAACCAGATAAGAACATCAAAAAAGAGCTACTTCACCCTCAAGTTTACTCAATTCAAAGCTGACGTTAAAAAGACTTGGCGCCTCCTTAACTCTTGTTATAAACCGAATAACGCCGATAAAAAGAAAATTGGATATATCACTCAAGATAATGTAAAATACCATGAGAAGAATGAAATTGCTAATCTCGTCAGCAACTTCTTTGTAAACGTAGGGAAAACTATAGCCAATGGTATTCCAAGTGAACCTACTGATCACCTGGAATTTATGGATCATATTCGAGAACACAACTCCTTTTTCTTTACGCCTACAAACTCCTCCGATGTAATTGCGTGCATAAACAACATGAAAAATAAATCGAGTGGGTTACAAACGTTTCCAACCAAAATACTTAAAATAATTGCTGATATTGTGGCCCCGCTGATATCCAATATTGTTAACCAGTCTCTCTTACTAGGCACTTTCCCGAACTCCCTCAAAGTTGCTAGAATGTTGTCATTGACTACGCAAAACCGGACCCACAGAAAATTAGCCATGGAGTTCCACAAGGATCTGTTCTTGGGCCTCTCCTTTTTCTGATTTTTATCAATGATATTATTAAATCTACATCATTTTTTAAATTTATACTTTTTGCCGATGACAGTACGCTTTCTGCGGTCCTTCCGAACGAAAATCCCACTACGATTGCGGAGAGTATAAATAATGAACTCCATAAGGTTTCACTGTGGCTTAAAGCTAATAAAATAAGCCTCAATATCGATAAAACAAATT
Organism: Morinoia aosen; assembly: GCA_030386875.1. Taxonomy (NCBI): domain Eukaryota; kingdom Metazoa; phylum Arthropoda; class Malacostraca; order Amphipoda; family Talitridae; genus Morinoia; species Morinoia aosen. The sequence goes on along the minus strand of CM059580.1, from coordinate 28,022,837 downwards.
ATATTACGTTCTCATACAAGAAAATAAATCTCTACCATCCATTAAAATTGGCGAAGGTGAAATCAAAGAAACCAACTCATGTAAATTTCTGGGCATCATAATAGATAAATATCTGACCTTCAAAGAGCACATCACTCATATTAGTTCTAAATTATCAAAATCCATCGGAATTCTGAATAAAGTTAAAAATTTCCTGCCTGAAACAGCCTTACTAATGCTTTATCGAACGCTCATTTCACCATACCTGCAATACGGAATAGAAGCATGGCATGGAACTGATAAAAATAAAACCAATATAATTTTTACTCTGCAAAAAAGAGCCATCAGAGCGGTAAAGAACCTAGAATATAATGCTCACACAAATGATTCATTCAAAAATTTACAAATACCCAAACTCTCGGATCTCTACAAAATCTCCATCTGCAATTTCATCTTCAAAACATTAGCTAATGATGGCGACAATAGCCTTCAACAGTTATTAACTGCGCAAACTGGTCATCACGACCATTCAACACGAAATAAAAGTAAATTCATGCTTCCTTATTATTCAAAGGCCCGCTCGCAACATAGTATACTATTCGTTGGAACTAAAACCTGGAACTCAATACCTGCGGAGATCCGTGAAAGTAATTCTTACAAGGTATTCAAAAGAAATCTTGAGTCTCACTTCTTATCAGAATACTAGTCGTGTAAGATCACCAAGTCAAATCCTGCCTCCTACATGTCTGGTCCTAATAATGCAATTTGCCATGAGTAATATCGCCGATTTTCAGTCTGCTCCCAAATCGTTATCGAATATACTGTTAAATATTGTCCATATGACCTATATTGTAAAATTAAACATCAATATCGAGTTCATTATCCTGTTGATCAGTCTAATGCGAAACTAGGCTAAGTGAATTAGGTTAAACATTATTGTACGCCCTAGAATATTGTAATGGTAGGATGCCCTAGAAGTCGCTGAACTTATTCGGGCCCACAGGTAGCTATACTCAACTCTGACCACTGTATTAGACTTAAGAAACATTCTATCTCTGTATCTCCTGTGGTAAATAAATTGTTTAAATTGTTTAAATTGTTTAAATTGTTTAAAGAATATAATGCTCACACAAATGATTCATTCAAAAATTTACAAATACTTAAACTTTCAGATCTCTACAAAATCTCCATTTGTAATTTCATTTACAAAACATTAAGAAATGATGGCGACAATAGCTTGAAACTATTATAAAGTGCGCAGACTGGTCATCACGACCATTTAACCCGAAATAGAAGTAAATTCATGCTTCCTTATTATTCAAAGGCCCGGTCGCAACACAGTATCCTCTTCGTTTGAACTAAAACTTGGAACTCAATACCTGCGGAGATCCGTGACAGTAATTCTTACATGGTATTCAAAAGAAATCTCGAGACTCACTTCCTATCGAAATATTAGTCGTGTAAGATCACCAAGTCAAATCCTGTCTCCTACATGACTGTTTCCAATAATGATATTTGCCATGGGTAATATGTAATATGTAATTTGCCTTCAGTCTGCTGTTAAATCTTTTATCGAATATACTGTTAAATATAGTCCATATAACCTATATTGTAAAATGAAATATCTGATATCGAGTAAATTATCTCACTGATCAGTCAAATGCGAAACTAGGTTAAGTGATTTAGGTTAAACATTATTGTACACCTTAGAATAATGTTGATGGTAGGATGCCCCAGAAGTCGCTGAACTTATTCGGGCCCACAGGTAGCTATATTCAAACTTGTCCATTGTACTAGACTTAAGAAACATTCTACCTCTGTATCTCCTGTGGTAAGTAAATTGTTTAAATTGTTTAAATCGTGATAATAAAACGAAGTTTATAGAACAAAATATTATTTATGAAATATATAACAAGATGAACTTCAGAAACACGAAAAGACAAAATTATTCATGCAATGGAGAACATTACATTTCGTTGAAAAGTATTTACCGTTATACTTGTTTAATTGAAATTTTTTTTGTCGAAAATGTTCTTGAACATTCTAGATGTGAAATCATTCCATAAAATTGCACTAGAGCCAACGGGGGTGCCAGAGGAGTAGAGCTTTACCATTCTTACACTAGCGCCACAATGGGAAAAACTAAGCAACTCTGTGTTGACCTCAGACAGAAGATTTTTGATTGCCACAAAGCTAGAAATATTTCTGGCGACATATCAAAGTGTTTGAGGTTGAGAATCTACAGTACAATCTGTTATAAAAAAGTTTACTAAGTTTGGTACTGTAGAAACGTTGCCTGGGTGTGGTCGTAAACAAAAACTCTCGGTGAGAACTTTTCGAAAATTGTTTCATGAGGTCAACGCTAATGCACGAGGGAAGCTAGACGACATTGCCAAGAAATTTAACGCTCAGGGACCTAGCGTGATCAATTGCACAATCCAGCGATGTCTGAACAAGGAGGGCATACACGAACGCCGACCTCGAAGGACTCCACTCCACAAACCATGTCATGTTGCTGCGCGCTTGGCCTTTGCAAAGTCACACTTGGAGAAGGACAGAGGCTTTCGGGAGAAAGTATTATGGAGTGACGAAACCAAAATCGAGCTTTTTGGGCACAATGAAGTGAAGAAGGTTTGGCGTAGGAATGGTGAAGCTTTCCTGCCAAAGAACACTGTGCCAACAGTTAAACACGGAGGTGGGTCACTGATGTTATTTTTTGCTGTATCGAGCTCTGGAAATTTGGTTGCAATTGAAAGGAAGATGAACTCTGATGACTAAATTTCTATTTTGGATGAAAACCTGAGGGTATCATACAATAGTTTGAGACTTGGAAGGTGTTGGGTATTTCAACAAGACAATGACCCAAAGCACACGGCCAAGCCTACAACTAGCTGGCTCCAAAGAAATAAGATAAATGTGCTGTCATGGCCTTCAATGAGTCCTAATCTCAATCCCACTGAAAATTCATAGCATGAATTAAAAGTCAACGTTAACAGGAGAGCTCCAAAAAATCTTCTAGAATTGAAACTCGCCATTGAAGAACGGAACAATTTTTCATCTAAAACTACGGAAGAGTGTGTCAATAACAATAGTAAAAGGTTTTTAAATGTTATGAAGATGAAAGGTCATGCTATTGATTATAAAAAATGTACTCAACAAACAAAGAACGGCGTCTACGGATGCTTTATTTCCAATTTCAAGACTGATACATATCACCTTGTACATTGGATTTTCAAATGCCTTATAACTAACACCAGAATGCCATGACGCTTTCCCCCGGTCAAGACCGGTGCCCATTTCAGACACCTGGGTAGAGTGAGGTATTGTGCTTGGATTTTTTTCCCTATACCCAACAGAAAAAATCGCCACCAGCGCCGGGACTCGAACCCTCGTTTGCCCGCACAGAGGCAGGTCCTAAAGCCCCACGGCTATGACGAGCAAATGGTTGATTCACCTCAAAAAATTGTAATACTACTCACTGCACGTAAGAATAATTTTGTAGTATCGTCTTTCTGAAATTCAGCTTGTTAAATCTTCCAGAAATAATATTTTGTTCTAGAAACTTCGTAATATCGTCACTATTATGTGCATCACACCCTGTAAAAATCTTATGCCTGTTGCAAGAATGATTTTTGAGTAATTCTAGCTAGTTTTGAGAGATGAGGGGTGCAGGAATAATTTCATCGCTAACTGTATATTTGCTCATTTTAATTTCCTGAATATATCGATGCAAGGTTGCGACCAGACATTGATTGGGCTCTCTGAAAAATTATCATGATTCGAAGCAGAATTAAAGTTGTGGCTAAATAGACTTAAAATCAGGAAAACAGCATTTTCTCCATCGCTAAATATACCTCTGGAAAAGGTTATTATTCTCTCCTTGAACCTTATCAATTTAAAAACGAAGAATGCACCACGTATTGAAATCATGTTTAATTAAGATTTCACACGAACTATAAATTTAACACTAAGTCAGTTCTATAAACCGTTTCGGAGACCAGCTCCATCTTCAGTTAACAGTCTGCAAGGATAAAATAAAGAACGAAATCCGTGTTTCTATACAAAATACATGGGCATATAAAATCTACAAGTAAATTTGAAATGGGTAAGAAATATTTGCGCTATTGAGTTCTGGCTTTTCTTTAGAGATATAAAGAGATTCTAAAATACGTAAATCTAAATTATTTGACGCTGTGCGTTAAATCGAAAAATTTTCCTCTGCTATTCGGTCACAACACTGCTCGCTGTGAAGGCGGATAGATGAATGAGGCGGTTGGGTCAGAGGTCTTTCGCTAAGGTAGCTTTCTCCACGGTGTTGGGCAATCCTAATATAGAATGGCAAAGTCGTCATGCCGACATAGCCAGATGTATAGTCATAGCCTGAATTCTATCGTAGATATATTGATGATACTTTTTTATTGTTTAGAGACCCTAGCCATGCACCTTTGTTCAGGGATTACTTAAACTCAAAGCACCCGCCTATAAAATTCACAATTGAAATAGAGACCAATAATTGTTTATTTTCTTTAGATTTTAAGATTACTAGAAGCGGTCATACGTTTAATTCATCTGTATTTCGATAAACGACATTCACTGGTTTGGGTTTAAGCTTTTTGTAGTTTCTGTAACTATAGATTCAAAATTAATACTATCAAGACCTTATTAAATCGTTCTTTCCATATCTGTTCGAATTACGTAAATCTTCATATAGAGTTTTCTTTTTTACGAAATTTTCTACGTAAAAATGGGTACCCTACTTCTATTGTCAATATACATATTAAAAAATTTTTGGCTAAGAAATACTACGTAACCAATGCGCGATAGAACCACTGCAACGTCTCCATTGCGTTTTTCCCTATTTTGGAGATTACACTGACAAAATGGCACGGCATTTAGAAGTTCTTTTTAAACGTCATTTTCCTGCTGTAAAACTGTGCATTGTGTCTGTTAATTCATTAAAAATTGGCTCCTTCTTTCGCTACATTGACGTGATTCCGAAACGGATGCGGGCATCCATAGTGTATAAGTTTAGTTGCGTACAATGTACATCTAGCTATGTCGGCATGACGACTTTGCCATTCTATATTAGGATTGCCCAACACCGTGGAGTCAGCTACCGTAGCGGAAGACCTCTGACCCAACCGCCTCATTCATCTATCCGCCTTCACAGCGAGCAGTGTTGTGACCGAATAGCAGAGGAAAATTTTTCGATTTAACGCACAGCATCAAATAATTTAGATTTACGTATTTTAGAATCTCTTTTTATCTCTAAGGAAAAGTCAGAACTCAATAGCGCAAATAGTTCTTACCCATTGCAAATTTACTTGTAGATTTTATATACCCACATATTTTTTTTAGAAACACTGATTTTGTTCTTTATTTTATCTTTGCAGAGTGTTAACTGAAGACGGAGCTGGTCTCCGAAACGTTTTATAGAACTGACTTAGTATTAAATTTATAGTTCGTGTGAAATCTTAATTAAACATGATTTCAATACGTGGTGCATTCTTCGTTTTTAAATTCCTGATGATCATTCACCTTAAGAAAAGTAACTGTCCTGTCTCTCATTGAAGTCCAAGACATTATTGTAAAAAACACATGCCCAAGCTAATCACTAAGTTTGACCATTATATTCCAGAAAATGTACGTAAATACAGTTTGGTAGGAAACGCATTCAATATTGCTGCTGAAGACCTACCAGAGGATATTTCAAGTGTCAACTCACAGAAGCTGCTGATTGAAATTAAAAATGATGAAACACTTCATTAGAATTTTATAAAGCAACAGGAAACACTGTGCTTATTTTGGATGAAAGTATACAAAGAAAAACCAATTCATGAAGGTGAAGCCTAGAATGCCCTATTTCCCATTGTCATCCCATTCTATATATATCACCTACTGGTACATAAGCGCTCGTGTATGTTGAATGGGATGGATTCGGCAAAGAAATAATCACATTCTTCACAGCAGCAACACGCATAAAGTCTAAACAAAAGCTCCTAATTGGGCTCTAGATTTTTGATATTAGATTGAAGATATGAGGAGAGCCAAACTGAAACGAGGTATTAAATGCGTTCAATTTCCCCGAACAACTTTGAAAGCATGCAAGTAAAAAACTATCAGTTTCTCCAAAAAACGACTGTGATGTTAGAGTTCTGTGGGAAAATAGCAATTAGATTGAAACGTAGTGCCGCAAGCCAAATACAAAAGATTTTTTTACACTTTGAAATAGTTTATTAATTTATTAATTCGAAATTTGGGTTGTTATATCCATAAATGTATATCTTTATACGCTTGAACGAATAAGTTCCTTGTTCTGTAATGTATCTACACGTATAGCACTGCAAAATAATTCAGATTCAAGTTTCTAAAAGGTTTCAAGTCATTCGTCAGTGAATTATTAGCATTATTATTCTCTCAGCAATCATAACTTGGTTGTCATGCAATTAATTTCTTGAGGAATTTTCTGGAGAAATTATAAAACACTATTAAAGCAATTTAATTCGTTGAGTATAGCAATATTGTAGGGAGATCAAAAGTAAAATACGGATGTACGTATGTACTTGTAATGCTAACATCATAATGCGTAGCATAGAATATATATATAAATGAAAATAAATAGATGAAACAGAGCCAGTTCTACAGCTATTAAATAAATTAAATTTGAGGTAACTACAGTCACAAAGCACTGCTCTTCTTAGCGCCAAGATTACAACTGCTGCGGACTCAGGACTGCCACTGCTGTTTGTTTGGCCGCCTAACTTGCTAGCATTAGCTAGCAGCTACCAGCGAGCCGAAACTGCTCTGCTCAGCCCTGCTTCACTGCTGTTTGTCTGGGCGCGGCCTTAGGGGTTACCTTAGCAAAAGTCAATACGACCACGCTCGAAATCAACATTCTAGACAACAACCTGGGGGGAAAAAACATCCATATTCAGTAGGTACGTAGACGACTGCTCTATAGTTACAAACTCAATAGAAACGCTCAATAACCTTAAAACATGTTAGAATCAAACTCTGTAGTAAAATTTACTCATGTAATAGGCACAGGTCAAAAATTAAATTTCTTAGCCGTAGCAATCGACGGATCTGAACGCAGTTTTTCCACCTCAGTGTATAGAAAATATGCAGACTCTGTAGTACATCTTAGCGCCAACAGCGAATGTCCACAAATATACAAAGGTAATGCAATTAAAGCTTCGATCCACAGCACCTACAAGATAGCATCAAATTGGCAGCTTTTCCACGAGAACATTCGAAGACTTAAACAATCATTTATCAACAACGGATACACCAATACCCTTCTCCATAACATCCTCAAAAATTACTTATCTAAACATGACGCAAATACTTAAAAACTAAAGGTCCACAAAGTGAATGATCAACACTAGTACTCCACCGCATGTAAAACAGACGAAAGAATATTGAAACAAATCGCGAAAAATTACACAATATGCAATAACTCAAATGAAAAATTACAAGTTTTTATTTACTACAAATGTCCTAAGATAACCAGCCCAATCTCCAAGAACAATCACAACCCGCCACACCATAGTTTAAAACAGACTAATGCCGCGTACGAATACACTTGCACCCATGAGGACTGCGAACCTCACAAACGTTCGTACATCGGCATAACAACCACTTCCCTCTCCAGACGTTTAACAATGCACTTAGCATCCGGCGGTCTAAAAATACACAAAAATAGGCATAAAATAGAACTCACCCGTGAAAACCTCGTCACCAACACAAAAATCCTTTACGAGGAAACAGATCATAACAGACTCCAAATTATCGAAGCAATTCTCATCCAAAAGAAAAACCCGTTCATCAATAACCAAAATACTGAAACTGTGCGCACCCTAAAACTCCACACACAGTTTTCACCGCAACTGTACGCCCCGGTTTCACAAACCTTCTTTAACCGTCTCGCCATTTGCCAACATCTACTTTACTACACTGACCGTACAGCATCTTTCCTCCTTTGAACCCAAGCTAAAATGCTCACTGCTTCAAGAGTGGCCACTGCACTAGCCCTCGAACCACGTAGCTGGATAACCACTCTATTAATATAATAGCCTGAAGATGTACGAAGATTGACCAAACGCGTTGTGCAAGCAATTTTTATGACATTTCTTTAGGAGAAATCTTTAGTTCCACGATTGGTGAATTAAAGAACAAAATGAGAGAATTGGTGATACTAAGAGAGTGAAGATCAAATTTGAGTCAAATAAAATAATCGTAATTTTAGGTCAACTTGTAAAACATTGATTTCCTAATTAGCAGGTTTTATACAGGGATAATTTCATAAAAAGTTAGAGGATTTTCAATACTACAATTTGTTAATTTTTCCGAATCTGAATGTGGTTAAGCAGGAGGCAGCACACCTCTTAGGGTTCAAAGATTAGACCACCTCCAACGGGTCGATTCTAACTATTAAACAAACTACGGAATTCCGCTACAGGCTGGAGCAGCCAGCCTGCCATGGTTTGACCTACCGGGACCTAAGGCCCGGCAGCATAGCCTCCAACCATCTCCGCAGCACTCAAGCCCCCCATCCCCCCACGACAAGGCGATGGGCGTTTGGGAGGGAAATCGTAAATTAAGAAGTCATTTTCCAAAAAAAATGTATTGTTTCTAAGGTATATGGTACATACCAAGCCTTTTTCTCATGCTGGTAGAGAGTGGCTGAGCATCATTGACATGACATTACAGGGAAAGTACATGACACGGGTTGCCCAGGCCCCAAAACCCGCCCGAGCATGAAGGCCCTATTTTCCTCTTGTTTCGTTAGTGCTCACGTAACATTCATTGCGGAGAGTGACCACACTGCAGGCAGAGACCCTGATTAGCCGCGTCAGCGTTTTCCCCGTCAACTGCCGCGTACAGGGCTCGAACCCGTGCAGGAAGCACTGAACGAAAGCGCTCTGTACACTCAGCCGCAGCAAGGCCTTCACTCAGCCACAGCAAGGCCTTCACTCAGCCACACAGCAAGGTCTTCACTCAGCCACACAGCAAGGCCTTCACTCAGCCACACAGCAAGGCCTTCACTCAGCCACACAGCAAGGCCTTCACTCAGCCACACAGCAAGGCCTTCACTCAGCCACACAGCAAGGCCTTCACTCAGCCACACAGCAAGGCCTTCACTCAGCCACACAGCAAGGCCTTCACTCAGCCACACAGCAAGGCCTTCACTCAGCCACACAGCAAGGCCTTCACTCAGCCACACAGCAAGGCCTTCATTCAGCCACACAGCAAGGCCTTCACTCAGCCACACAGCAAGGCCTTCACTCAGCCACACAGCAAGGCCTTCACTCAGCCACACAGCAAGGCCTTCACTCAGCCACACAGCAAGGCCTTCACTCAGCCACACAGCAAGGCCTTCACTCAGCCACACAGCAAGGCCTTCACTCAGCCAAACAGCAAGGCCTTCACTCAGCCACACAGCAAGGCCTTCACTCAGCCACACAGCAAAGCCTTCACTCAGCCACACAGCAAGGCCTTCACTCAGCCACACAGCAAGGCCTTCACTCAGCCACACAGCAAGGCCTTCACTCAGCCACACAGCAAGGCCTTCACTCAGCCACACAGCAAGGCCTTCACTCAGCCACACAGCAAGGCCTTCACTCAGCCACACAGCAAGGCCTTCACTCAGCCACACAGCAAGGCCTTCACTCAGCCACACAGCAAGGCCTTCACTCAGCCACACAGCAAGGCCTTCACTCAGCCACACAGCAAGGCCTTCACTCAGCCACGCAGCAAGGCCTTCACTCAGCCACGCAGCAAGGCCTTCACTCAGCCACACAGCAAGGCCTTCACTCAGCCACACAGCAAGGCCTTCACTCAGCCACACAGCAAGGCCTTCACTCAGCCACACAGCAAGGCCTTCACTCAGCCACACAGCAAGGCCTTCACTCAGCCACACAGCAAGGCCTTCACTCAGCCACACAGCAAGGCCTTCACTCAGCCACACAGCAAGGCCTTCACTCAGCCACACAGCAAGGCCTTCAGTCAGCCACAGCCTACTTTTGGGATGGCTTTAATTTGATTTGATAAATGTAATTTTTAGAAGATTCTGAATTTGTTCGTGATGGAAGCAAACCTCAAACTGTTAGGAGTGAACGTCCTCTACCAGATTTACTGAGACTATTAGGCAAACAGTGGATTTTCCCATCAAGTCCTGTTGTAGGAGGCGGGTCAACAAGGAGCTCCTGAACGGCACGTGCATTTTCTGCAATACAATGAGTGTCATCAATACACATTCGATGAATTCAGCGGAAAAAAATGAAATAACGAGCATTAAATTTTTCACTCATGAGCAGTAAAATGAAGTGCACAAAGTGCTTGCTTACAAAGGTCAATTTAGGGTGGAGTTGGAGAAGAGAGTCGCCTGAGTCGCACGATGTAGAGAGGAGTCGGGAGTCGCCAGAGTCGCACGATGTAGGGTGGAGTCGGGAGTCTCCAGAGTCGCACGATGTAGGGTGGTGTCGGGAGTCGCCAGAGTCGCACGATGTAAGGTGGTGTCGGGAGTCTCCAGAGTCGCACGATGTAGGGTGGTGTCGGGAGTCGCCAGAGTCGCACGATATAGGGAGGAGTCGGGAGTCGCCAGAGTCGCACGATGTAGGGTGGTGTCGGGAGTCGCCAGAGTCGCACGATGTAAGGTGGTGTCGGGAGTCTCCAGAGTCGCACGATATAGGGAGGAGTCGGGAGTCGCCAGAGTCGCACGATGTAGAGTGGAGTCGGGAGTCGCCAGAGTCGCACGATGTAAGGTGGTGTCGGGAGTCGCCAGAGTCGCACGATATAGGGAGGAGTCGGGAGTCGCCAGAGTCGCACGATGTAGGGTGGAGTCGGGAGTCGCCAGAGTCGCACGATGTAAGGTGGTGTCGGGAGTCGCCAGAGTCGCACGATATAGGGAGGAGTCGGGAGTCGCCAGAGTCGCACGATGTAAGGTGGTGTCGGGAGTCGCCAGAGTCGCACGATATAGGGAGGAGTCGGGAGTCGCCAGAGTCGCACGATGTAGGGTGGTGTCGGGAGTCGCCAGAGTCGCACGATGTAGGGTGGTGTCGGGAGTCGCCAGAGTCGCACGATGTAAGGTGGAGTCGGGAGTCGCCAGAGTCGCACGATGTAGGGTGGAGTCGGGAGTCGCCAGAGTCGCACGATATAGGGAGGAGTCGGGAGTCGCCAGAGTCGCACGATGTAGGGTGGAGTCGGGAGTCGCCAGAGTCGCACGATATAGGGAGGAGTCGGGAGTCGCCAGAGTCGCACGATATAGGGAGGAGTCGGGAGTCGCCAGAGTCGCACGATGTAGGGTGGAGTCGTGAGTCGCCAGAGTCGCACGATGTAGGGTGGAGTCGGGAGTCTCCAGAGTCGCACGATGTAGGGTGGTGTCGGGAGTCGCCAGAGTCGCACGATGTAGGGTGGTGTCGGGAGTCGCCAGAGTCGCACGATGTAGGGTGGAGTCGTGAGTCGCCAGAGTCGCACGATGTAGGGTGGAGTCGGGAGTCTCCAGAGTCGCACGATGTAGGGTGGTGTCGGGAGTCGCCAGAGTCGCACGATGTAGGGTGGAGTCGGGAGTCTCCAGAGTCGCACGATGTAGGGTGGTGTCGGGAGTCGCCAGAGTCGCACGATATAGGGAGGAGTCGGGAGTCGCCAGAGTCGCACGATATAGGGAGGAGTCGGGAGTCGCCAGAGTCGCACGATATAGGGAGGAGTCGGGAGTCGCCAGAGTCGCACGATGTAGAGTGGAGTCGGGAGTCGCCAGAGTCGCACGATGTAAGGTGGTGTCGGGAAACGCCAGAGTCGCACGATATAGGGAGGAGTCGGGAGTCGCCAGAGTCGCACGATGTAGAGTGGAGTCGGGAGTCGCCAGAGTCGCACGATGTAAGGTGGTGTCGGGAAACGCCAGAGTCGCACGATGTAAGGTGGTGTCGGGAAACGCCAGAGTCGCACGATATAGGGAGGAGTCGGGAGTCGCCAGAGTCGCACGATGTAAGGTGGTGTCGGGAGTCGCCAGAGTCGCACGATATAGGGAGGAGTCGGGAGTCGCCAGAGTCGCACGATGTAGGGTGGTGTCGGGAGTCGCCAGAGTCGCACGATATAGGGAGGAGTCGGGAGTCGCCAGAGTCGCACGATGTAAGGTGGTGTCGGGAGTCGCCAGAGTCGCACGATATAGGGAGGAGTCGGGAGTCGCCAGAGTCGCATGATGTAGGGTGGTGTCGGGAGTCGCCAGAGTCGCACGATGTAAGGTGGAGTCGGGAGTCGCCAGAGTCGCACGATGTAGGGTGGAGTCGGGAGTCGCCAGAGTCGCACGATATAGGGAGGAGTCGGGAGTCGCCAGAGTCGCACGATGTAGGGTGGAGTCGGGAGTCGCCAGAGTCGCACGATATAGGGAGGAGTCGGGAGTCGCCAGAGTCGCACGATATAGGGAGGAGTCGGGAGTCGCCAGAGTCGCGCGATGTAGGGTGGAGTCGTGAGTCGCCAGAGTCGCGCGATGTAGGGTGGAGTCGGGAGTCGCCAGAGTCGCACGATGTAGGGTGGAGTCGGGAGTCGCCAGAGTCGCACGATGTAGGGTGGAGTCGTGAGTCGCCAGAGTCGCACGATGTAGGGTGGAGTCGTGAGTCGCCAGAGTCGCACGATGTAGGGCGGAGTCGTGAGTCGCCAGAGTCGCGCGATGTAGGGTGGAGTCGTGAGTCGCCAGAGTCGCACGATGTAGGGTGGAGTCGGGAGTCGCCAGAGTCGTACGATGTAGGGTGGAGTCGGGAGTCGCCAGAGTCGTGCGATGTACAGAGGAGTCGGGAGTCGCCAGAGTCGCACGATGTAGGGTGGAGTCGGGAGTCGCCAGAGTCGTACGATGTAGGGCGGAGTCGTGAGTCGCCAGAGTCGCGCGATGTAGGGTGGAGTCGTGAGTCGCCAGAGTCGCACGATGTAGGGTGGAGTCGGGAGTCGCCAGAGTCGTACGATGTAGGGTGGAGTCGAGAGTCGCCAGAGTCGTGCGATGTACAGAGGAGTCGGGAGTCGCCAGAGTCGCACGATGTAGGGTGGAGTCGGGAGTCGCCAGAGTCGTACGATGTAGGGTGGAGTCGGGAGTCGCCAGAGTCGTGCGATGTAGGGTGGAGTCGGGAGTCGCCAGAGTCGCACGATGTAGGGTGGAGTCGGGAGTCGCCAGAGTCGCACGATGTAGGGTGGAGTCGGGAGTCGCCAGAGTCGCACGATGTAGGGTGGAGTCGGGAGTCGCCAGAGTCGTACGATGTAGGGTGGAGTCGGGAGTCGCCAGAGTCGCACGATGTAGGGTGGAGTCGGGAGTCGCCAGAGTCGCACGATGTAGGGTGGAGTCGGGAGTCGCCAGAGTCGAACGATGTAGGGTGGAGTCGGGAGTAGCCAGAGTCGTGCGATGTACAGAGGAGTCGGGAGTCGCCAGAGTCGCACGATGTAGGGTGGAGTCGGGAGTCGCCAGAGTCGCACGATGTAGGGTGGAGTCGGGAGTCGCCAGAGTCGTACGATGTAGGGTGGAGTCGGGAGTCGCCAGAGTCGCACGATGTAGGGTGGAGTCGGGAGTCGCCAGAGTCGCACGATGTAGGGTGGAGTCGGGAGTCGCCAGAGTCGCACGATGTACAGAGGAGTCGGGAGTCGCCAGAGTCGCACGATGTAGGGTGGAGTCGGGAGTCGCCAGAGTCGCACGATGTAGGGTGGAGTCGGGAGTCGCCAGAGTCGCACGATGTAGGGAGGAGTCGGGAGTCGCCATAGTCGCACGATGTAGGGAGGAGTCGGGAGTCGCCAGAGTCGCCAATGTAGGGTGGAGTCGGGAGTCGCCAGAGTCGCACGATGTAGGGTGGAGTCGGGAGTCGCCAGAGTCGCACGATGTAGGGTGGAGTCGGGAGTCGCCAGAGTCGCACGATATAGGGAGGAGTCGGGAGTCGCCAGAGTCGCACGATATAGGGAGGAGTCGTGAGTCGCCAGAGTCGCGCGATGTAGGGTGGAGTCGTGAGTCGCCAGAGTCGCGCGATGTAGGGTGGAGTCGTGAGTCGCCAGAGTCGCGCGATGTACAGAGGAGTCGGGAGTCGCCAGAGTCGCACGATGTAGGGTGGAGTCGTGAGTCGCCAGAGTCGCGCGATGTAGGGTGGAGTCGTGAGTCGCCAGAGTCGCGCGATGTAGGGTGGAGTCGTGAGTCGCCAGAGTCGCGCGATGTACAGAGGAGTCGGGAGTCGCCAGAGTCGTACGATGTAGGGTGGAGTCGGGAGTCGCCAGAGTCGCACGATGTAGGGTGGAGTCGTGAGTCGCCAGAGTCGCGCGATGTAGGGTGGAGTCGTGAGTCGCCAGAGTCGCGCGATGTACAGCGGAGTCGGGAGTCGCCAGAGTCGCACGATGTAGGGAGGAGTCGGGAGTCGCCAGAGTCGTGCGATGTACAGAGGAGTCGGGAGTCGCCAGAGTCGCACGATGTAGGGTGGAGTCGGGAGTCGCCAGAGTCGCACGATGTAGGGAGGAGTCGGGAGTCGCCAGAGTCGCACGATGTAGGGAGGAGTCGGGAGTCGCCAGAGTCGCACGATGTAGGGTGGAGTCGGGAGTCGCCAGAGGCGCGCGATGTACAGAGGAGTCGGGAGTCGCCAGAGTCGCACGATGTAGGGTGGAATCGGGAGTCGCCAGAGTCGCACGATGTAGGGAGGAGTCGGGAGTCGCCAGAGTCGCACGATGTAGGGAGGAGTCGGGAGTCGCCAGAGTCGCACGATGTAGGGTGGAGTCGGGAGTCGCCAGAGTCGCACGATGTAGGGTGGAGTCGGGAGTCGCCAGAGTCGCACGATGTAATGTGGAGTCGGGAATCGCCAGAGTCGCACGATGTAGGGTGGAGTCGGGAGTCGCCAGAGTCGCACGATGTAGGGTGGAGTCGGGAGTCGCCAGAGTCGCATGATGTAGGGTGGAGTCGGGAGTCGCCAGAGTCGCACGATGTAGGGTGGAGTCGGGAGTCGCCAGAGTCGCACGATGTAGGGTGGAGTCGGGAGTCGCCAGAGTCGCATGATGTAGAGTGGAGTCGGGAGTCGCCAGAGTCGCACGATGTAGGGTGGAGTCAGGAGTCGCCAGAGTCGCACGATGTAGGGTGGAGTCGCCAGAGTCGCACGATGTAGGGTGGAGTCGCCAGATTCGCACGATGTAGGGTGGAGTCGGGAGTCGCCAGAGTCGCACGATGTAGGGTGGAGTCGGGAGTCGCCAGAGTGGCACGATGTAGGGTGGAGTCGGGAGTCGCCAGAGTCGCACGATGTAGGGTAGAGTCGGGAGTCGCCAGAGTCGCACGATGTAGGGTGGAGTCGCCAGAGTCGCACGATGTAGGGTGAAGTCGCCAGAGTCGCACGATGTAGGGTGGAGTCGCCAGAGTCGCACGATGTAGGGTGGAGTCGCCAGAGTCGCACGATGTAGGGTGGAGTCGCCAGAGTCGCACGGTGTAGGGTGGAGTCGGGAGTCACCAGAGTCGTACGATGTAGGGTGGAGTCGGGAGTCGCCAGAGTCGCACGATGTAGGGTGGAGTCGCCAGAGTCGCACGATGTTGGGGTGGGGTCGCCAGAGTCGCACGGTGTAGGGTGGAGTCGCCAGAGTCGCACGATGTAGGGAGGAGTCGCCAGAGTCGCACGGTGTAGGGTGGAGTCGCCAGAGTCGCACGATGTAGGGTGGAGTCGCCAGAGTCGCACGATGTAGGGTGGGGTCGCCAGAGTCGTACGATGTAGGGTGGAGTCGGGAGTCGCCAGAGTCGCACGATGTAGGGTGGAGTTGGGAGTCGCCAGAGTCGCACGATGTAGGGTGGAGTCGCCAGAGTCGCACGATGTTGGGTGGAGTCGCCAGAGTCGCACGGTGTAGGGTGGAGTCGGGAGTCGCCAGAGTCGCACGATGTAGGGTGGAGTTGGGAGTCGCCAGAGTCGCACGATGTAGGGTGGAGTCGCCAGAGTCGCACGATGTAGGGTGGAGTCGCCAGAGTCGCACGATGTAGGGTGGAGTCGCCAGAGTCACACGATGTAGGGTGGAGTCGGGAGTCGCCAGAGTCGCACGATGTAGGGTGGATTAGGGAGTCGCCAGAGTCGCACGATGTAGGGTGGAGTCGGGAGTCGCCAGAGTCGCACGATGTAGGGTGGAGTCGGGAGTCGCCAGAGTCGCACGATGTAGGGTGGAGTCGGGAGTCGCCAGAGTCGCACGATGTAGGGTGGAGTCGGGAGTCGCCAGAGTCGCACGATGTAGAGTGGTGTCGGGAGTCGCCAGAGTCGCACGATGTAGGGTGGAGTCGGGAGTCGCCAGAGTCGCACGATGTAGGGTGGAGTCGGGAGTCGCCAGAGTCGCACGATGTAGGGTGGAGTCGGGAGTCGCCAGAGTCGCACGATGTAGAGTGGTGTCGGGAGTCGCCAGAGTCGCACGATGTAGGGTGGAGTCGGGAGTCGCCAGAGTCGCACGATGTAGGGTGGAGTCGGGAGTCGCCAGAGTCGCACGATGTAGGGTGGAGTCGGGAGTCGCCAGAGTCGCACGATGTAGAGTGGTGTCGGGAGTCGCCAGAGTCGCACGATGTAGGGTGGAGTCGGGAGTCGCCAGAGTCGCACGATGTAGGGTGGAGTCGGGAGTCGCCAGAGTCGCACGATGTAGGGTGGAGTCGGGAGTCGCCAGAGTCGCACGATCTAGAGTGGAGTCGGGAGTCGCCAGAGTCGCACGATGTAGGGTGGAGTCGGGAGTCGCCAGAGTCGCATGATGTAGAGTGGAGTCGGGAGTCGCCAGAGTCGCACGATGTAGGGTGGAGTCAGGAGTCGCCAGAGTCGCACGATGTAGGGTGGAGTCGCCAGAGTCGCACGATGTAGGGTGGAGTCGCCAGATTCGCACGATGTAGGGTGGAGTCGGGAGTCGCCAGAGTCGCACGATGTAGGGTGGAGTCGGGAGTCGCCAGAGTGGCACGATGTAGGGTGGAGTCGGGAGTCGCCAGAGTCGCACGATGTAGGGTAGAGTCGGGAGTCGCCAGAGTCGCACGATGTAGGGTGGAGTCGCCAGAGTCGCACGATGTAGGGTGAAGTCGCCAGAGTCGCACGATGTAGGGTGGAGTCGCCAGAGTCGCACGATGTAGGGTGGAGTCGCCAGAGTCGCACGATGTAGGGTGGAGTCGCCAGAGTCGCACGGTGTAGGGTGGAGTCGGGAGTCACCAGAGTCGTACGATGTAGGGTGGAGTCGGGAGTCGCCAGAGTCGCACGATGTAGGGTGGAGTCGCCAGAGTCGCACGATGTAGGGTGGGGTCGCCAGAGTCGCACGGTGTAGGGTGGAGTCGCCAGAGTCGCACGATGTAGGGAGGAGTCGCCAGAGTCGCACGGTGTAGGGTGGAGTCGCCAGAGTCGCACGATGTAGGGTGGAGTCGCCAGAGTCGCACGATGTAGGGTGGGGTCGCCAGAGTCGTACGATGTAGGGTGGAGTCGGGAGTCGCCAGAGTCGCACGATGTAGGGTGGAGTTGGGAGTCGCCAGAGTCGCACGATGTAGGGTGGAGTCGCCAGAGTCGCACGATGTTGGGTGGAGTCGCCAGAGTCGCACGGTGTAGGGTGGAGTCGGGAGTCGCCAGAGTCGCACGATGTAGGGTGGAGTTGGGAGTCGCCAGAGTCGCACGATGTAGGGTGGAGTCGCCAGAGTCGCACGATGTAGGGTGGAGTCGCCAGAGTCGCACGATGTAGGGTGGAGTCGCCAGAGTCACACGATGTAGGGTGGAGTCGGGAGTCGCCAGAGTCGCACGATGTAGGGTGGATTAGGGAGTCGCCAGAGTCGCACGATGTAGGGTGGAGTCGGGAGTCGCCAGAGTCGCACGATGTAGGGTGGAGTCGGGAGTCGCCAGAGTCGCACGATGTAGGGTGGAGTCGGGAGTCGCCAGAGTCGCACGATGTAGGGTGGAGTCGGGAGTCGCCAGAGTCGCACGATGTAGAGTGGTGTCGGGAGTCGCCAGAGTCGCACGATGTAGGGTGGAGTCGGGAGTCGCCAGAGTCGCACGATGTAGGGTGGAGTCGGGAGTCGCCAGAGTCGCACGATGTAGGGTGGAGTCGGGAGTCGCCAGAGTCGCACGATGTAGAGTGGTGTCGGGAGTCGCCAGAGTCGCACGATGTAGGGTGGAGTCGGGAGTCGCCAGAGTCGCACGATGTAGGGTGGAGTCGGGAGTCGCCAGAGTCGCACGATGTAGGGTGGAGTCGGGAGTCGCCAGAGTCGCACGATGTAGAGTGGTGTCGGGAGTCGCCAGAGTCGCACGATGTAGGGTGGAGTCGGGAGTCGCCAGAGTCGCACGATGTAGGGTGGAGTCGGGAGTCGCCAGAGTCGCACGATGTAGGGTGGAGTCGGGAGTCGCCAGAGTCGCACGATCTAGAGTGGAGTCGGGAGTCGCCAGAGTCGCACGATGTAGGGTGGAGTCGGGAGTCGCCAGAGTCGCACGATGTAGGGTGGAGTCGCCTGGGTCGCACGATGTAGGGTGGAGTCGCCAGAGTCGCACGATGTAGGGTGGAGTCGGGAGTCGCCAGAGTCGCACGATGTAGGGTGGAGTCGGGAGTCGCCAGAGTTGCACGATGTAGGGTGGAGTCGCCAGAGTCGCACGATGTAGGGTGGAGTCGGGAGTCGCCAGAGTCGCACGATGTAGGGTGGAGTCGCCAGAGTCGCACGATGTAGGGTGGAGTCGCCAGAGTCGCACGATGTAGGGTGGAGTCGGGAGTCGCCAGAGTCGCACGATGTAGGGTGGAGTCGGGAGTCGCCAGAGTTGCACGATGTAGGGTGGAGTCGCCAGAGTCGCACGATGTAGGGTGGAGTCGCCAGAGTCGCACGATGTGGGGTGGAGTCGCCAGAGTCGCACGATGTAGGGTGGAGTCGCCAGAGTCGCACGATGTAGGGTTGAGTCGCCAGAGTCGCACGATGTAGGGTGGAGTCGCCAGAGTCGCACGGTGTAGGGTGGAGTCGGGAGTCGCCAGAGTCGCACGATGTAGGGTGGAGTCGGGAGTCGCCAGAGTCGCACGATGTGGGGTGGAGTCGCCAGAGTCGCACAATGTAGGGTGGAGTCGCCAGAGTCGCACGATGTAGGGTGGAGTCGGGAGTCGCCAGAGTCGCACGATGTAGGGTGGAGTCGGGAGTCGCCAGAGTCGCACGATGTAGGGTGGAGTCGGGAGTCGCCAGAGTCGCACGATGTAGGGTAGATTCGGGAGTCGCCGGAGTCGCACGATGTAGGGTGGAGTCGCCAGAGTCGCACGATGTGGGGTGGAGTCGCCAGAGTCGCACGATGTGGGGTGGAGTCGCCGGAGTCGCACGATGTAGGGTGGAGTCGCCAGAGTCGCACGATGTGGGGTGGAGTCGCCAGAGTCGCACGATGTAGGGTGGAGTCGCCAGAGTCGCACGATGTAGGGTGGAGTCGCCAGAGTCGCACGGTGTAGGGTGGAGTCGGAAGTCACCAGAGTCGCACGATGTAGGGTGGAGTCGGGAGTCGCCAGAGTCGCACGATGTAGGGTGGAGTCGCCAGAGTCGCACGATGTAGGGTGGGGTCGCAAGAGTCGCACGGTGTAGGGTGGAGTCGGGAGTCGCCAGAGTCGCACGATGTAGGGTGGAGTCGGGAGTCGCCAGAGTCGCACGATGTAGGGTGGAGTCGCCAGAGTCGCACGATGTAGAGTGGAGTCGCCAGAGTCGCACGGTGTAGGGTGGAGTCGGGAGTCGCCAGAGTCGCACGATGTAGGGTGGAGTTTGGAGTCGCCAGAGTCGCACGATGTAGGGTGGAGTCGGGAGTCGCCAGAGTCGCACGATGTAGGGTAGAGTCGGGAGTCGCCAGAGTCGCACGTTGTAGGGTGGAGTCGCCAGAGTCGCACGATGTAGGGTGGGGTCGCCAGAGTCGCACGATGTAGGGTGGAGTCGGGAGTCGCCAGAGTCGCACGATGTAGGGTAGAGTCGGGAGTCGCCAGAGTCGCACGTTGTAGGGTGGAGTCGCCAGAGTCGCACGTTGTAGGGTGGAGTCGCCAGAGTCGCACGATGTAGGGTGGAGTCGCCAGAGTCGCACGATGTAGGGTGGAGTCGCCAGAGTCGCACGATGTAGGGTGGAGTCGCCAGAGTCGCACGATGTAGGGTGGAGTCGCCAGAGTCGCACGATGTAGGGTGGAGTCGCCAGAGTCGCACGATGTAGGGTGGAGTCGCCAGAGTCGCACGGTGTAGGGTGGAGTCGGGAGTCACCAGAGTCGCACGATGTAGGGTGGAGTCGGGAGTCGCCAGAGTAGCACGATGTAGGGCGGAGTCGCCAGAGTCGCACGATGTAGGGTGGGGTCGCCAGAGTCGCACGGTGTAGGGTGGAGTCGGGAGTCGCCAGAGTCGCACGATGTAGGGTGGAGTCGGGAGTCGCCAGAGTCGCACGATGTAGGGTGGAGTCAGGAGTCGCCAGAGTCGCATGATGTAGGGTGGAGTCGCCAGAGTCGCACGATGTAGGGTGGAGTCGCCAGAGTCGCACGATGTAGGGTGGAGTCGCCAGAGTCGCACGATGTAGGGTGGAGTCGCCAGAGTCGCACGGTGTAGGGTGGAGTCGCCAGAGTCGCACGGTGTAGGGTGGAGTCGCCAGAGTCGCACGATGTAGGGTGGAGTCGCCAGAGTCGCACGATGTAGGGTGGAGTCGCCAGAGTCGCACGATGTAGGGAGGAGTCGCCAGAGTCGCACGGTGTAGGGTGGAGTCGCCAGAGTCGCACGGTGTAGGGTGGAGTCGCCAGAGTCGCACGGTGTAGGGTGGAGTCGCCAGAGTCGCACGATGTAGGGTGGAGTCGCCAGAGTCGCACGATGTAGGGTGGAGTCGCCAGAGTCGCACGATGTAGGGTGGAGTCGCCAGAATCGCACGATGTAGGGTGGAGTCGCCAGAGTCGCACGATGTAGGGTGGAGTCGCCAGAGTCGCACGATGTAGGGTGGAGTCGCCAGAGTCGCACGATGTAGGGTGGAGTCGCCAGAGTCGCACGGTGTAGGGTGGAGTCGAGAGTCGCCAGAGTCGCACGATGTAGGGTGGAGTCGGGAGTCGCCAGAGTCGCACGATGTAGGGTGGAGTCGGGAGTCGCCAGAGTCGCACGATGTAGATTGGTGTCGGGAGTCGCCAGAGTCGCACGATGTAGGGTGGAGTCGGGAGTCGATAGAGTCGCACGATGTAGGGTGGAGTCGGGAGTCGCCAGAGTCGCACGATGTAGGGTGGAGTCGGGAGTCGCCAGAGTCGCACGATGTAGAGTGGAGTCGGGAGTCGCCAGAGTCGCACGATGTAGGGTGGAGTCGGGAGTCGCCAGAGTCGCACGATGTAGGGTGGAGTCGGGAGTCGCTAGAGTTGCACGATGTAGGGTGGAGTCGCCAGAGTCGCACGATGTAGGGTGGAGTCGGGAGTCGCCAGAGTTGCACGATGTAGGGTGGAGTCGCCAGAGTCGCACGATGTAGGGTGGAGTCGCCAGAGTCGCACGATGTAGGGTGGAGTCGGGAGTCGCCAGAGTCGCACGATGTAGGGTGGAGTCGCCAGAGTCGCACGATGTAGGGTGGAGTCGGGAGTCGCCAGAGTCGCACGATGTAGGGTGGAGTCGGGAGTCGCCAGAGTCGCACGATGTAGGGTGGAGTCGGGAATCGCCAGAGTCGCACGATGTAGGGTAGAGTCGGGAGTCGCCAGAGTCGCACGATGTAGGGTGGAGTCGCCAGAGTCGCACGATGTGGGGTGGAGTCGCCAGAGTCGCACGATGTAGGGTGGAGTCGCCAGAGTCGCACGATGTAGGGTGGAGTCGCCAGAGTCGCACGATGTAGGGTGGAGTCGCCAGAGTCGCACGGTGTAGGGTGGAGTCGGGAGTCACCAGAGTCGCACGATGTAGGGTGGAGTCGGGAGTCGCCAGAGTCGCACGATGTAGGGTGGAGTCGCCAGAGTCGCACGATGTAGGGTGGGGTCGCCAGAGTCGCACGGTGTAGGGTGGAGTCGGGAGTCGCCAGAGTCGCACGATGTAGGGTGGAGTCGGGAGTCGCCAGAGTCGCACGATGTAGGGTGGAGTCGCCAGAGTCGCACGATGTAGGGTGGAGTCGCCAGAGTCGCACGGTGTAGGGTGGAGTCGGGAGTCGCCAGAGTCGCACGATGTAGGGTGGAGTTGGGAGTCGCCAGAGTCGCACGATGTAGGGTGGAGTCGCCAGAGTCGCACGATGTAGGGTGGAGTCGCCAGAGTCGCACGATGTAGGGTGGAGTCGCCAGAGTCACACGATGTAGGGTGGAGTCGGGAGTCGCCAGAGTCGCACGATGTAGGGTGGAGTCGCCAGAGTCGCACGATGTAGGGTGGAGTCGCCAGAGTTGCACGATGTAGGGTGAAGTCGCCAGAGTCGCACGATGTAGGGTGGAGTCGCCAGAGTCGCACGATGTAGGGTGGAGTCGCCAGAGTCGCACGATGTAGGGTGGAGTCGGGAGTCGCCAGAGTCGCACGATGTAGGGTGGAGTCGGGAGTCGCCAGAGTCGCACGATGAAGGGTGGAGTCGGGAGTCGCCAGAGTCGCACGATGTAGGGTGGAGTCGGGAGTCGCCAGAGTCGCACGATGTAGGGTGGAGTCGGGAGTCGCCAGAGTCGCACGATGTAGGGTGGAGTCGGGAGTCGCCAGAGTCGCACGATGTAGAGTGGAGTCGGGAGTCGCCACAGTCGCACGATGTAGGGTGGAGTCAGGAGTCGCCAGAGTCGCACGATGTAGGGTGGAGTCGCCAGAGTCGCACGATGTAGGGTGGAGTCGCCAGAGTCGCACGATGTAGGGTGGAGTCGGGAGTCGCCAGAGTCGCACGATGTAGGGTGGAGTCGGGAGTCGCCAGAGTCGCACGATGTAGGGTGGAGTCGGGAGTCGCCAGAGTCGCACGATGTAGGGTAGATTCGGGAGTCGCTAGAGTCGCACGATGTAGGGTGGAGTCGCCAGAGTCGCACGATGTGGGGTGGAGTCGCCAGAGTCGCACGATGTAGGGTGGAGTCGCCAGAGTCGCACGATGTAGGGTGGAGTCGCCAGAGTCGCACGATGTAGGGTGGAGTCGCCAGAGTCGCACGGTGTAGGGTGGAGTCGGGAGTCACCAGAGTCGCACGATGTAGGGTGGAGTCGGGAGTCGCCAGAGTCGCACGATGTAGGGTGGAGTCGCCAGAGTCGCACGATGTAGGGTGGGGTCGCCAGAGTCGCACGGTGTAGGGTGGAGTCGGGAGTCGCCAGAGTCGCACGATGTAGGGTGGAGTCGGGAGTCGCCAGAGTCGCACGATGTAGGGTGGAGTCGCCAGAGTCGCACGATGTAGAGTGGAGTCGCCAGAGTCGCACGGTGTAGGGTGGAGTCGGGAGTCGCCAGAGTCGCACGATGTAGGGTGGAGTTGGGAGTCGCCAGAGTCGCACGATGTAGGGTGAAGTCGCCAGAGTCGCACGATGTAGGGTGGAGTCGCCAGAGTCGCACGATGTAGGGTGGAGTCGGGAGTCGCAAGAGTCGCACGATGTAGGGTGGAGTCGCCAGAGTCGCACGATGTAGGGTGGAGTCGCCAGAGTCGCACGATGTAGGGTGGAGTCGCCAGAGTCGCACGGTGTAGGGTGGAGTCGGGAGTCGCCAGAGTCGCACGATGTAGGGTGGAGTCGGGAGTCGCCAGAGTCGCACGATGTAGGGTGGAGTCGCCAGAGTCGCACGATGTAGGGTGGAGTCGCCAGAGTCGCACGGTGTAGGGTGGAATCGGGAGTCGCCAGAGTCGCACGATGTAGGGTGGAGTCGGGAGTCGCCAGAGTCGCACGATGTAGGGTGGAGTCGCCAGAGTCGCACGGTGTAGGGTGGAGTCGCCAGAGTCGCACGATGTAGAAGGGAGTAGGGAGTCGCCAGAGTCGCACGATGTAGGGTGGAGTCGGGAGTCGCCTGAGTCGCACGATGTAGGGTGGAGTCGCCAGAGTCGCACGATGTAGGGTGGAGTCGCCAGAGTCGCACGATGTAGGGTGGAGTCGCCAGAGTCACACGATGTAGGGTGGAGTCGCCAGAGTCGCACGATGTAGGGTGGAGTCGCCAGAGTCATACGGTGTAGGGTGGAGTCGCCAGAGTCGCACGATGTAGGGTGGAGTCACCAGAGTCGCACGATGTAGGGTGGATTCGCCAGAGTCGCACGTTGTAGGGTGGAGTCGCCAGAGTCGCACGGTGTAGGGTGGAGTCGGGAGTCGCCAGAGTCGCACGATGTAGGGTGGAGTCGGGAGTCGCCAGAGTCGCACGATGTAGGGTGGAGTCGGGAGTCGCACGATGTAGGGTGGAGTCGGGAGTCGCCAGAGTCGCATGATGTAGGGTGGAGTCGGGAGTCGCAAGAGTCGCACGATGTAGGGTGGAGTCATCAGAGTCGCACGATGTAGGGTGGAGTCGGGAGTCGCCAGTGTCGCACGATGTAGGGTGGAGTCGGGAGTCGCCAGAGTCGCACGATTTAGGGTGGAGTCGGGAGTCGCAAGAGTCGCACTATGTAGGGTGGAGTCACCAGAGTCGGACGATGTAGGGTGGATTCGGGAGTCGCCACAGTCGCACGATGTAGGGTGGAGTCGGGAGTCGCCAGAGTCGCACGATTTAGGGTGGAGTCGGGAGTCGCAAGAGTCGCACTATGTAGGGTGGAGTCACCAGAGTCGCACGATTTAGGGTGGAGTCGGGAGTCGCAAGAGTCGCACTATGTAGGGTGGAGTCACCAGAGTCGCACGATGTAGGGTGGGGTCGGGAGTCGCCACAGTCGCACGATGTAGGGTGGAGTCGGGAGTCGCCAGAGTCGCACGATGTAGGGTGGGGTCGGGAGTCGCCACAGTCGCACGATGTAGGGTGGAGTCGGGAGTCGCCAGAGTCGCACGATGTAGGATGGAGTCGCCAGAGTCGCACGATGTGGGGTGGAGTCGCCAGAGTCGCACGATGTAGGGTGGAGTCGCCAGAGTCGCACGATGTAGGGTGGAGTCGCCAGAGTCGCACGATGTAGGGTGGAGTCGCCAGAGTCGCACGGTGTAGGGTGGAGTCGGGAGTCACCAGAGTCGCACGATGTAGGGTGGAGTCGGGAGTCGCCAGAGTCGCACGATGTAGGGTGGAGTCGCCAGAGTCGCACGATGTAGGGTGGGGTCGCCAGAGTCGCACGGTGTAGGGTGGAGTCGGGAGTCGCCAGAGTCGCACGATGTAGGGTGGAGTCGGGAGTCGCCAGAGTCGCACGATGTAGGGTGGAGTCGCCAGAGTCGCACGATGTAGGGTGGAGTCGCCAGAGTCGCACGGTGTAGGGTGGAGTCGGGAGTCGCCAGAGTCGCACGATGTAGGGTGGAGTTGGGAGTCGCCAGAGTCGCACGATGTAGGGTGGAGTCGCCAGAGTCGCACGATGTAGGGTGGAGTCGCCAGAGTCGCACGATGTAGGGTGGAGTCGCCAGAGTCACACGATGTATGGTGGAGTCGGGAGTCGCCAGAGTCGCACGATGTAGGGTGGAGTCGCCAGAGTCGCACGATGTAGGGTGGAGTCGCCAGAGTTGCACGATGTAGGGTGAAGTCGCCAGAGTCGCACGATGTAGGGTGGAGTCGCCAGAGTCGCACGATGTAGGGTGGAGTCGCCAGAGTCGCACGATGTAGGGTGGAGTCGGGAGTCGCCAGAGTCGCACGATGTAGGGTGGAGTCGGGAGTCGCCAGAGTCGCACGATGTAGGGTGGAGTCGGGAGTCGCCAGAGTCGCACGATGTAGAGTGGTGTCGGGAGTCGCCAGAGTCGCACGATGTAGGGTGGAGTCGGGAGTCGCCAGAGTCGCACGATGTAGGGTGGAGTCGGGAGTCGCCAGAGTCGCACGATGTAGGGTGGAGTCGGGAGTCGCCAGAGTCGCACGATGTAGAGTGGAGTCGGGAGTCGCCACAGTCGCACGATGTAGGGTGGAGTCAGGAGTCGCCAGAGTCGCACGATGTAGGGTGGAGTCGCCAGAGTCGCACGATGTAGGGTGGAGTCGCCAGAGTCGCACGATGTAGGGTGGAGTCGGGAGTCGCCAGAGTCGCACGATGTAGGGTGGAGTCGGGAGTCGCCAGAGTCGCACGATGTAGGGTGGAGTCGGGAGTCGCCAGAGTCGCACGATGTAGGGTAGATTCGGGAGTCGCTAGAGTCGCACGATGTAGGGTGGAGTCGCCAGAGTCGCACGATGTGGGGTGGAGTCGCCAGAGTCGCACGATGTAGGGTGGAGTCGCCAGAGTCGCACGATGTAGGGTGGAGTCGCCAGAGTCGCACGATGTAGGGTGGAGTCGCCAGAGTCGCACGGTGTAGGGTGGAGTCGGGAGTCACCAGAGTCGCACGATGTAGGGTGGAGTCGGGAGTCGCCAGAGTCGCACGATGTAGGGTGGAGTCGCCAGAGTCGCACGATGTAGGGTGGGGTCGCCAGAGTCGCACGGTGTAGGGTGGAGTCGGGAGTCGCCAGAGTCGCACGATGTAGGGTGGAGTCGGGAGTCGCCAGAGTCGCACGATGTAGGGTGGAGTCGCCAGAGTCGCACGATGTAGAGTGGAGTCGCCAGAGTCGCACGGTGTAGGGTGGAGTCGGGAGTCGCCAGAGTCGCACGATGTAGGGTGGAGTTGGGAGTCGCCAGAGTCGCACGATGTAGGGTGAAGTCGCCAGAGTCGCACGATGTAGGGTGGAGTCGCCAGAGTCGCACGATGTAGGGTGGAGTCGGGAGTCGCCAGAGTCGCACGATGTAGGGTGGAGTCGCCAGAGTCGCACGATGTAGGGTGGAGTCGCCAGAGTCGCACGATGTAGGGTGGAGTCGCCAGAGTCGCACGGTGTAGGGTGGAGTCGGGAGTCGCCAGAGTCGCACGATGTAGGGTGGAGTCGGGAGTCGCCAGAGTCGCACGATGTAGGGTGGAGTCGCCAGAGTCGCACGATGTAGGGTGGAGTCGCCAGAGTCGCACGGTGTAGGGTGGAATCGGGAGTCGCCAGAGTCGCACGATGTAGGGTGGAGTCGGGAGTCGCCAGAGTCGCACGATGTAGGGTGGAGTCGCCAGAGTCGCACGATGTAGGGTGGAGTCGCCAGAGTCGCACGGTGTAGGGTGGAGTCGCCAGAGTCGCACGATGTAGAAGGGAGTAGGGAGTCGCCAGAGTCGCACGATGTAGGGTGGAGTCGGGAGTCGCCTGAGTCGCACGATGTAGGGTGGAGTCGCCAGAGTCGCACGATGTAGGGTGGAGTCGCCAGAGTCGCACGATGTAGGGTGGAGTCGCCAGAGTCACACGATGTAGGGTGGAGTCGCCAGAGTCGCACGATGTAGGGTGGAGTCGCCAGAGTCACACGGTGTAGGGTGGAGTCGCCAGAGTCGCACGATGTAGGGTGGAGTCACCAGAGTCGCACGATGTAGGGTGGATTCTCCAGAGTCGCACGTTGTAGGGTGGAGTCGCCAGAGTCGCACGGTGTAGGGTGGAGTCGGGAGTCGCCAGAGTCGCACGATGTAGGGTGGAGTCGGGAGTCGCCAGAGTCGCACGATGTAGGGTGGAGTCGGGAGTCGCACGATGTAGGGTGGAGTCGGGAGTCGCCAGAGTCGCATGATGTAGTGTGGAGTCGGGAGTCGCAAGAGTCGCACGATGTAGGGTGGAGTCATCAGAGTCGCACGATGTAGGGTGGAGTCGGGAGTCGCCAGTGTCGCACGATGTAGGGTGGAGTCGGGAGTCGCCAGAGTCGCACGATTTAGGGTGGAGTCGGGAGTCGCAAGAGTCGCACTATGTAGGGTGGAGTCACCAGAGTCGGACGATGTAGGGTGGATTCGGGAGTCGCCACAGTCGCACGATGTAGGGTGGAGTCGGGAGTCGCCAGAGTCGCACGATTTAGGGTGGAGTCGGGAGTCGCAAGAGTCGCACTATGTAGGGTGGAGTCACCAGAGTCGCACGATTTAGGGTGGAGTCGGGAGTCGCAAGAGTCGCACTATGTAGGGTGGAGTCACCAGAGTCGCACGATGTAGGGTGGGGTCGGGAGTCGCCACAGTCGCACGATGTAGGGTGGAGTCGGGAGTCGCCAGAGTCGCACGATGTAGGGTGGAGTCGCCAGAGCCGCACGATGTAGGGTGGTGTCGGGAGTCGCCAGAGTCGCACGATGTAGGGTGGAGTCGGGAGTCGCCAGAGTCGCACGATGTAGGGTGGAGTCGCCAGAGCCGCACGATGTAGGGTGGTGTCGGGAGTCGCCACAGTCGCACGATGTAGGGTGGAGTCGGGAGTCGCAAGAGTCGCACTATGTAGGGTGGAGTCACCAGAGTCGCACGATGTAGGGTGGGGTCGGGAGTCGCCACAGTCGCACGATGTAGGGTGGAGTCGGGAGTCGCAAGAGTCGCACTATGTAGGGTGGAGTCGCCAGAGTCGCACGATTTAGGGTGGAGTCGGGAGTCGCAAAAGTCGCACTATGTAGGGTGGAGTCACCAGAGTCACACGATGTAGGGTGGGGTCGGGAGTCGCCACAGTCGCACGATGTAGGGTGGGGTCGGGAGATTGGATGGGTTTTACCCTTATTCGTACGGGTGGTGCTTCTATTACTGATAGAACGAATTTTTAGAAATAAGAATTAAATATTTTGTTGAACCTATAGATCCTAGAACTGCTATAAATGTATCTGTACATTACAAAAACCGTAAAATCGTTGATCTGGTAGAGAATAAGATTTCCAGATGCAGGGTCTGTGACCTAGAGAGGGCCAATTTGATTCATCAGTTTAAATGCGACAGAGGAGAGTCTTAGTCTCTGAATTAATAAAAGTTACATAGGCATGACTGGGAAAGGGTTGGAACAAGTTAAAGACTCGCATAGATACGTAAATCGGGTAATTAGAAAGTATTCTTCGGCTATACGGCGCGTCGCAGTTCTCGGATTGAACGGGAACGAGAAACGAGGAACAAACAACTTGCGAGCGCAAACGCACCAAAACAACTGTAAGAGATAATTATCACAAGATTGCAAATCTTATAAAGAACTAGGTTTAGTTGACACTGACAGTATGACAACACGGCATTCGGGACCGTCAACATGATTGTTGCATTCATCACACAAGGAGAACTAATAAGTCACATTGCGGCATGGGGAAATAATCAATATATTATGAAAAACGCCAAGCTGCTTAAATTTTTGTTGAAAGCTCAATCCACCACAAAATTGAGAACCAGGCAAATGACGGATTCGCTTTAAAAGGCATCAAATTAAATATCATATAATCAGTGCTATGATATTTGGTAGCCAACGGAAGTACATTAACTAATGTATCTAACCTTGTGAACACAGGATCAAACTTTGACTAGGGGCCGGAAGTGTATTCACTTTCGTTGTTTTCAGACCGCTTACGGTTAGGATCTGGAAGATCTGTGAAGTTAAGGAGTGGAGGGTTCGCATTAAACCGTTGGTGTGATTGTGGTCCACTGCCCTTGGGATGATGCCTGCGTCTGGACCTTCCCCACCCTCCATAGTGTAAGTCTTACCTGAGCCCGTCTACCCGTAGGCAAACACGCACACATTGCACCCGTCCAGCGCAGACTGTACCAGCTGAGACACCTCCTCAAAAACCTGCACCAGATTACATTCGATGTTAGTTTAAGAAGAGGAAGGCACCATTTAGTATAGAGGTAGATTAGATGTTCGCTTAAGCTTTACTAAATGCTAAAAAAATGCGTCCCATAGAGAGGAAGGACGAAGACACCATTTAACATAGAGATAAGGAAACGCAGCATCTACGCAGGAGGTTCAGTTCTGTTAACTGTTCTCCCCAAAATTGCAAACTCCTATGAATGGTGAGAAAATGTTCTCCCCCACATTGTAAACTATGAATGGTGAAAAATTGTTCTCCCCGTATTGTAAACTCCTAAGAACGCTCAGAAAATGTTTACAATATGGACGCTGAGAAAATGATTCATCAGTTTAAATTAAGGACACGACACAACCCCTCCGGACAAGCTGCTGGACCATCGGGAGTGGGAGATAAAGCTGTGTCGCCTCCGTATTGGACATAAGTAACCCAGTGATCAGGCAGCAGCTTAGACATTCATCGAACGCAAAGCATTTTTATTCTTAGAGCGCAATGCTTCAGAATGTAATCAAGCCGTTGAGATGGGTTTTCTAGTCTGCTTCTTCCAACCTAACCAAACGAACCCTAGCAACCATTTTAATATATTAACAAAAAACAGAAATGCATTCCGGTTGAAGTCAGGATTATAGTAGACTTTTCATTACCTACACTAATGTCGAGTAAGTACTGCATTTGTGCAGTACAATGAAGTATTACGGTAAGTAATTGCCACTAGGGACTCTTTCAAATTCATACTTTTTGCCGAGAGAGCAATTAAAGTATGCAATTACAACTAGACCGTTTGGGTTGTGTATAATAGGCTAATCGAAATGTTTCGCTCTTTCGTTTGAGAGTAATTTGAAGTCTATAGGTGCTTTCTTTCAAAAGTTATGAGTGGTGAACTCTTGTCTTTTGACGGCGCGCGAGTCGGAAAGGTATCTCAAGAAATTTCTGTACTTTCCACAAAACCGTCTCTCAACCGTCTCGGTTGCGGGCTGCCGGTCCGAGCATGACGCAACGGGAATTCAAAGTAGTAAATTCAGTTAGCAGGCCTGATTAAACGCTGTAATTCAACAGTAAGCAACTAATTTACTGGGTATGAATAAGCTCTTTGTTCGATTAAACTTTCACTTTCATGATTTATGACCTTCATTTTTATGATAAAATACGTATTATTTGCAAGTATCGGTCGGATTTTTCCGATACCGATACCAATAAAAATGACCGATACTGCCGATACCGATACATCGGTACATCACTAGTAACAACTACAAAAAATTCCTCACCATCGCAGACGCCAAGGCTGTTTCCAGGCGTCAGCTTTTTGCATTCAGCGTTGTCCTGGTGAGGTGCATGTAACGGGTGATTAGATGATAGAAAGATTTTTAACGATTTTTTTTTGTAATGATCGTTTATCCACTCTCGTGGAGATGGAAGCAAGAGACGGACTAATACGAAATAAATTACAAGGGAGGAAAAGACTTCCTAGGTTGGCAACAAAGAAAATTCATTACAATAATGGACCTCATTCAGATGGTAGGGATGGGTGGGAAGGGTGGCCGGAACTCGACGTACAGCCAATTGTTTTATATGGTGTGGTACTATCGCAATACATGAAATAAACTAAGAGCTGTACCGTTCACTACCCCGTACTACAAGCCAAAAGTAACTAACATTGATCATAATTAATCCAATGACTCATTACAACTTGTTTTTTTAGAAAAAAACAATGTCATTTGGTAATAAAATATGATGCAATTATCGTTATTTTAAAAAATATCACTGTCTATTTATAAAAAGCGACTTTTCGATGTACGGCTGAATCTGTATCATTAGGCTGAAAGATACAGAGTAAATTTTACACTCCTATTACAAAGAAATATAAATCAAATGCAAAAACAGAATCAGACGATATAAAAACTAACACAGATCACATTGCAAGAGGGCATTTACCATCAAATAGAAAACCAGATCAAGACCCCGGCAAATGTAGCCATCCCGCAAACCTCAGGCAAATACTCGAAACCCCCCGTCCCCTGGTGGACAGCGGAGTGCCAACGAGCACTACAACGGTGCCGCCGAGCAGGGAGGAAACTATGCCGCTCCCGAAGTTATGTACGGTTAGCCTTAAGTACAAAAGTCAGACTTTTCTTCAGTTTCAATTCTGTCTTATTTTTGCTGTGTGTAAGACGCTTAGTTTCAATTTCGCTCGATTTCTAGTACCTCGTAGTCTTGTCGCCAAGAACGTTTATACGCTGGATAATTTACTGTGTTCATCAGGGAGATAACATCCTTTCAGCATGCAGATAAATGACTGTGGCTCTGTTTGATATGGAAATGTTATTCACTAAAATTCCATTGGCAGAAACCAATAAGTAACCAATGAATAAATGAATTGGCAATGTAATGAGTGCTTTTTTTGCCTCGTCAACAGATGTAGTTCTAAGTCTGGGATGAAATAATTTAAAACCATCGAAGTTTCCAAGTTGAACTTCGTGTTTATTTTTGGATGAAAGTTGTATTTACATGTTAGGGCTCTCTATAGGTGCTATGAGCCTACGTTTGCCAAAATTTTCCTGTGCGATTGGGAAGAATAATGGTTCGCAGAATGTCCCACAGATTTTAAACCTGAATTCTGCTGCGTATATATCGATGATAAGTTTCTATTGTCAAATGATCCCAGTCTGCACCGTTGTTCAAAGACTATTTAAATTCAAAACATCCTTCAATAAAATTTACTTTTGAAATTCAGGCCAACAGTTGTTTATCTTTTTTGGATTAAAAATTATTTAACGTGGCCATGCGTTCGAGTCATGTCTTCGAAAAACCACATTTACAGGATGGGATTTGAGTTATTTTAGCTTCGGTAACTCTATGTTCATAATTTGTACCGTAATAACTTTATTAAATCCCGTCTTCCATATTTGTTCAAACTTATCGATCTACATCTTCAGTTCTCTTTCCTGCATTTTTTTACGGAAAAATGGGTGCTCATCGTCTGATGTCAACGTTCATATTA
Source organism: Morinoia aosen (assembly GCA_030386875.1). Classification (NCBI taxonomy): domain Eukaryota; kingdom Metazoa; phylum Arthropoda; class Malacostraca; order Amphipoda; family Talitridae; genus Morinoia; species Morinoia aosen. Next base: position 27,990,358 of record CM059580.1, on the reverse strand, counting down.
AAAACATTCTGATTTGGAAATATTCAGTTTCTGATGTGATTATAGAAACACTGTAACGCCTTTACTGCATTTTCCTTTATTTTGCAGAGACTACACAGATAAAATGTCGCGAGATCTAAAAATTCTTCATAAACGCTGTGTTCCTACCGTTAAACAGTGTACCATCTGTTGATTCTTAGCGTTGGCTTTTTTTCGCAAAAAGGACACGATTCCTAAACCGATGCGGGCATCCATTGTGTAGCTGTGTACAATGTAATCTCCCTATGTCGGCATGACGACTTCGCCATTCTATGTTAGGATTGCCCAACACCGTGGAGTCTGCTACCGTAGCAGAAGACCTCTGAGCCAACCGCCATCACAGCGTGCAGTGTTGGGACGATATTACAGAGGGCAATATTTCTATTTCAAGTTAAGCTGCAAATTATTTTGACTTAATCGTTTTAAAATCTCTAAATTTCTAAAGACACCCTTGTTCTCGATAGTACCAATAGTTCGTGGATGTTATTGTTTTCTTGTACTTTATGGAATTAGTTATTATTATTATTATTATTATTGTAATTGTTTAACCACCGTTACCACCAACAAGTGATCCGCACAGTGAGTCGCAGTAGCATATTACATTTCAAGCACAATTTAAACTAAAATTGTAACTGGCATCACTATTAATTTACATGGTCTTTATAATTTACAACTCATGGGAGATTAGATTACATAGAATAAGTCAGCTTCTTGGAGAAACCTATAGAGGGCTCCCCCCAATTCAACCGGGCCAGAGTCTCCCAGTAACTCGCTCATCACCACCTCGCTCTGACCGAAGTAACGGCGTCTTAGTGCAGCATATCGTTGGCACTCTGTGAGAATGTGTTTTACACTCACAGTAACTTGACACTGGTGACATTGCGGCGGGGCAGTCCTGTTCATCAAATACTCATGCGTTAGAAGTGTATGTCCAATACGGAGGCGACACAGCTTTATCTCCCACTCCCGATGGTCCAGCAGCTTGTCCGGAGGGGTTGTGTCGTGTCCTTAATTTTCCGGAGTTTGGTCTCAGACACTTCACGCCAGTCATGATTCCAATTTTGATGGACGAGTCTTTTAAAGGCACATGCGAAGTCTCCGCGAGGCATTCCTTTGCGTATCTGGCGCTCTCGTTGGGTGGCAGACTGTGCAGCCTCGTCAGCTCTCTCGTTTCCTGCCACACCCACATGGCTAGGCACCCAGCACAATGTATAATTTTTTCCGATCTCAGTCATCAGCGTTAAGATCTGCGTTATTATAGGATGGGTGTTGCAGGGTTTTATGATACTTTGTAGGGCGCTACGACAGTCTGGGACGATTGTGATCATACTCGTATCCACCGCTCGAGATGCGCGCACCGCGGACAGTATTGCACACAACTCAGCTGTGAACACCGACGCCACTGATGAGAGTTTGACCGCTGGTATGTTTAACCCATGGACGGCTGCATATGCTGTGCCATGTTCAGTTTTAGATCCATCAGTAAAAAAGACAGCTGTTTCAGAGTGACGTACGAAGTGATCGAGGAAGAGGGCTCTGGATGGGGCCGCTCCAAGCAGTCGCTTAAGCCCATATGAGACGGTGGCAAGGAGTGTGAACATTTGCGCGTGGCATCGCTAGCTCCTCCCATTTCCTCTCTTTCTGTCGCAACTCTGCTCTCTGTGGCCGTGTTCGATGTTACACGAGTGTGGAAATTCGTGATCGCTCTCTGCACGATACGGCGAACATGCACGCCGACGCAGCGGGCGACGCTGTCTCAGTAGCAAGCCAGGCTTCGTATGAGAAGGATGTCTGCGATAAGTTGTTGTCTCCCTTCACCTCCGCCGCTGGCTGACTGGTGCGGGCGGTCGACCACATTATTTATAGAAATTCTCAGAACACACCCATGTTTATGTAGAGAGATAAGTAGCGAGTATAGAGATAGATCTCTACGAAAAATAGCACTAAACAACATCTTTAAAGAAATGAAGCCAGAGCTTGAATAAACTCCAGAGTAAATAAATAAATACACTTCAGTCGCAGTTCAGGCAGGAAAACAAAACTAAAAAGATTCCCAGAAATCAGGTACAGGAACTGATGAAATGGTATTCCCAAATTGCGATTCCCATTTCCAATAGTATTCCCATTCTTAGACGAAGGTGACATTCATTGCGCCTCTTCTTCGTCATTGTATGAAATACTTCATTCTCAACCCAATTTAGGTAACAAGTTAGTTCTTCCACATGTATTATTACTTCTCTTGTTTCCTGCATAAAAATTACTATTATGATTTTTTTTCGGAAGTTCGAAATCACAGTTACATTATGCAGAAGTAAAAAATGACGGAAACTAGCATGTTTTACGCTATTTGTACTTTTTCAGGAGAGTAAGTGTTCTAGTGTAAATTTATACTGTACCGCTATGTACAAATTTTCAATTCGTTTCTGTAATACTCATTTATTTTTGTTCAAATTACAATCATTACAATGTTGAAGTTTGTATGTCAGCCTGATGACTAAACCAAGCATTAAATCATCGAACTAGGTATATAAAATGTGGTGATAGTCATTTCTTCACTTACATCAGAGCTATTTTAATGTACGATGCAGGATTATTAAAGATGGTACCTGCTCTTAAAATTAGAGTTATCTGTACCAATGCTCATGCTGCAATTGTGTGTACAAGTGCCTCAGTATCACCAGTATTGGATGTTTTTCATATTTACGACAATCAATCTGCATTCCACCGTGCAAAAAAAAAAAAACCTTCAATTGCAATCAAGCGTAGTTGCATTCACGGGCGCCACGCATTCCACACTAGTTGTTAATCATATATATATGACGTAGATATTGAGCCATATTAATTTCATAATTCTTTTCTAAATGGTATATATATATTTTGCTGGTATCAGAACCCCTAAAATAATATTAATGCATTTAATTAACCATGTTTTAATTTTGAATTTCTGTGAATTAACCTTCGAAAATGAACATGACTTGAAAGACATGTATTGGTGAATAAAATAATGAAAACAAATCCAGCTTCCGATTTCCGTGCGCTACTGCGCGCCGTGTCTGTGGCCGGCCAACACCGTCTCGTGTCATAACATTGCAGCGTGTTGGTGACGGCGGCCGCCATGACTTCGGAGAAGAGAGCGCATCTCTCGCACCCATGAGTGCCACTTCTTGCCACCGTCTCATACGGGCTTTACGCAGGTCAGCCAGTTCACTGCACACAGCTACTGGGGAGAGACCCACGGCGCGATGGGGGAGACGCTCTCCGGAGCCACGCACTCCAGTGAGATGTCATAGTTCCTTAGTATAGTTTGCAGGCGAACATAAAATGGTTTGGGGTTTCTTTCGTTTGCATGCAGGCGTCCCGAAGCACAGCGAATTTTTGAGAGAATTTGTTGAGCAGGATCAGTGAGCAGTCTAAGGTAGTAGTTTACGACCTTTATTTCCAGGTAATACGCTAAAGGTTTTATTCCGGTTTCTGCATGGAGTGATAAGATAGGTGAACTTTTGAACGCACCAGTGGCCACACGAAGGGCAGAATTCTGCACAGTGTGCAATGATTTCATAAGGGTAGCACATGCAGAGCTATAAGCTTCTGAGCCATAGTCCAATTTTGGCTTTAGTAGACCCATATAAAGACGGAGCAATGTTTGCCGATCTGCTCCATACTGGGTATGGGATATGACTTTCATTAGGTTTATGTGTTGTGAACATGCTCGTTTGAGGGATTGGATGTGGGGCCGCCAGGTAAGGCTTGAGTCAAAGATTAATCCTAGATACTTGAATTGCTCAACATGTGGTAACACTGCATTGTTTAGATGAAGTTCGGGAGAGGCTTTCAGACAGCCACGAGTACGGCAGAAATGCATAGTCACTGTTTTGGATGGGGAGAATTGAAATCCAGTGGTTGCTGTCCATTGCGTGAGGTGGTTAATAGCGATCTGCAATTGTCGTTTTAGGCACTCCGGTTTTTTGCCCGACACATAGATGACAAAGTCATCTACGTATAGAAGCCGCTAGACACTCAGCGGAATTTCATCAGCGATATCATTTATGGCAGTAAGGAAACACACGCAGCTGAGGATACTTCCTTGAGGGACTCCTCCTTGAAGGCTTTTGGTTGACGAGTGGACATTCTGGAGACGGACTCTAATTTTTCTATTATTCATGAAGTTGCTTAGGAAAGCAAGAAGGTGCCCATGTATACCATATTTCTGAAGTTTCAGTAGGATTCAGTATGTCCATGCGGTGTCATATGCTTTCTGTAGATCAAAGAAGACGGAAATAAGATGATTCTTTGAAGTAATACTTGAAGCGATGTGTGATGACAGCGTCACCAAATGGTCGGTGGTACTTCGGTTCTTCCGGAAGCCAGATTGGATATTTACTATTTTTCTAGTTGATTCCAAAAACCAGACTAGTCTCCTGTTAACAATTTTTTCAAGCAGTTTGCTTAAGCATGAGGTGAGAGCAATTGGACGGTAACTATTTGGAGATGTCGGATCTTTACCAGTTTTTTAAAATTGCTATTATTATCGTCAGTGACCAAGTTGCTGGAAATACCTGCTGGGACCATATTTTGTTGAAGAGAGAGCGTACTGCAGGGAGGAAGGTTTCGTGGGCTTTTTTAATCATGCTTTACGAGATGTCATCATGGCCAGCAGCGCTATCGCTGGTTGTGCGTAAGGCAGTTTTAAGTTCTGACATGGTTAAGGGGCTATTGTATGCTTCTTTGTCTCCCCCCAAGCGCAGCGGTCTTCCTTCCCACCTTTCCTTATATCGCGTGAAGGACGCGTCGACGGTTGCGTTATCACTCACTGATGAGAAGTGTCCCGCCAGCATCTCCGCAGCTTCCAGCAATGTTTCAGTCTGGTTGTTCGTACAGGGATCTCTCAATTTTGGGGTTGGAGTCAATTTAAATTTTCCGGACAGCTTTTGGACTTTTTTCCATGCTAAGTTTAGGCTGGTTTTAGTATTTATACTACTGATGAAAGCTTTCCAGCATGTTTGTTTACTTGTCAGGAAGGTCTTCCGGCAGATTGCCTTTGCTCTATTGTATCGGATCCTGTTATACGCATTGTTACATCTTTCCATGGCTCTTTCAGCTCGCGTACGCTCTCGTTTTGCAATTTCGCACTCAGAGTTCCACCACGGTACCGGAGGTCGCGGTAGAGAGCCGCTCTTGCGAGGTATGGATGTATCAGCAGTTTGCTGTAAGATGTTGGTCAAAGTAGCTGTGCGATCCTCAACATTCTTTCCATTCAGCTGGTCGATATCCTCACTTGACAACTGGGTCAGTCTGCTAAACAGAGTCCAATTTCCTTTGTTTAGGTCATACCGTTCATATCTGGCTTGCATATTTTGAGGAAGGACAGGATCGAGATGGATAGGGTAGTGATCGCTGTCATAAAGGTTTGCATTAACATGGTAGTTTAAATCCAGATAGCAGTCAGGAGAGCATAGTGTTAAATCGATGACAGAGAGGGATCCCGTCTGCCTGTGAAAATGTGTAGGTTGTCCGTCGTTCATGATACAGATGATATTTTCTCTTACTATTCTTTCCATGAGTTGTCCTTTATCATTTACCACGTTGTCATTCCATAGTTGGTTTCGAGCATTGAAGTCCCCCATTATAATATACGGGGTATTCAGCTGGGAAATCAAATTTTCAACTTCTTGGTGTTGTATATTGATGTGCGGCAAGTAGACCGAGCATATGGTGTATGTCCGGTGCAGATTAATACGTAGTGCTACTGCTTGCAACGTGGTACGCAAGTCAATCCGGTGATGCGGTATTGTCCTGTGGATCAATATTGCAGCGCCCTGCTCGTGATCATCAGCGCGGATCATCCGTTCTGTCCCGGAGCATGGTCTCTTGAAGGCAGACACATGCAGGGTGGTATAGATTGAGGAGTTGTTTAAGTTCACAGAATTTGGTTCGGTACGATTCCAAATTCCATTGAATAAATGAATCAAAATTCATTTACAAATAGAGGTACTGGTTTGTTTTCCTTCAGGTTCCGATCACTTGAATTTTTTGGCTTTCTGCTGATCTCGATGCTCGGTCTCGGCTTCTTGATGGTGGCGATGTCGTCCGCTGTTTCTTGGTTGGTGCAGTAGGCTTTGGTTTGTAGGTCATTGAGTTTCTACTGGAGTTGCCATCGTCATCGTCGCTTCCATAGCCTTGGAGGTTTGTAAGGCTGGAAGTTGCCTCCCTCCGCTTGAAAGAGTATTTGGTGAGAGAAGCTGGCGTAGGTTTTTGGCCTTTCACTGTTTTAGGGGGTTCTCCGTCTGGCTCCAGTTGTTTTCGTTGTCGGTTGTAGACTGGAGGCACCTTGGGCTTAGAGAGTGTGGCGTTATTTATTTCTTTTTGCGTTGTCCTTTTCGGTGAAATGATGGGTTGGGATACGGCAACTGTTGGAGTTCCTGAGCTTGTACTAATTGAATCGGTGGCCTTCGGTTTTACATCAGCTGTAGCTGGAGTGGATTTAGCGTTGCGAGGAGTAGAATCAGTGCACGCAGTGGTTTGGTTAGGAGGTTGTTCATTGTTGTTTTTTGCCTGAACTGGCCTTATTTCTGGTTTTGCAGGTTCTTGTTCAATGTGAGTCGGCTGTTGTGGCATATATTCCTGAGGAGCAGCAGGGTTGGGTTCTTCCACAGGGGTACTTGTATCTCCCCTAACTACCGCGCTATACATCCGCTCATGCTCCGGATGTTTCTCCAAAACGAGGTCCATGGCTTCTGAGCGAGAGGTCTTCAATCTCTGTTGAGTGGCTAAAATTTCACTTTCAATTTGATATTTTGGGCATTGTTTATCATTTGAGTAATGCGGCTGCCCACAATGATAGCATCGGACGGCATTAGGACAGGAGCTCTTTTGATGCCCTTCCTGCCCACATCGGGAGCACGTGTCTGCTTCTCTGCGGCAGTATTTTGCAACGTGGCTATAGCGTTGGCATTTAAAGCATTGTTGCGGTCTTTCTTTATATTCTTTTACGAGCTCACTGTGCCAAGATGACAATTTCACAGCTCTTGGCACCGTGTGCTTTTGGAATGTCAGGATGTATGTGTCGGTAACAACTTTCTCGCCATCTCTCCTCAGCTCTATTCGCCGCAGGTCAATCACTCCCTGGTCAGCTAGGTGGTCCTTCAGTTCTTCCATAGAACACTGTCCGAAAGTCTTCGGACTACACCACGAACAGTGTTGAGTGACCGGTAGGGCTCTATTACTACTCCCTTTCCGCCAATGCGGTCCAGTTTCATCAGTTTATCTGATTGGGTCACACTATTTGTCTCTATGAGGAGCCTGTTATAGCCAGATTTTACAATTTTCTTTGGAGTACCAATCGTCTTAGTAATGTCGCGTTCTGCCAGCAACACGTTCAAATCTCTGGAGATATTGACCCCAGGGAATCGTACAGTATAATATTTGACATAGTATGGTATGGAGTTCTCGAACATTCCTTCCAGTCTCAGCATCTGACGCGCTCGCCGGTCATCTCGTCGTCTCCTATTCACCTGTCGACGGTTCACCGTTTTCCAGATGCTCTGTTCATCTCCGGTCACAGCTTCCTCATCATTGTTAGGCTCTCGGGTTGCCTCAGCTTCCACTGTTTTGGTCATTGAAGCGTCTTCGTTACACAAGTTTCTCTCATTCGTCTGATTTTTTCCATTATTCAGCTCAGTCTCGGCACTCGCTCCTTGTGTGGGGTCCACACTTAGAGGAGGCAAATCGTTAGTCTGCATTAGAGCAGAACTAACAGTATCCATTTGAGTTTCCAGGTCGTCAGCGGCAGGTAGGGATTTATGGGTTTCTATCGCGTACTGGGGAGACCCCGGTTGGCTCCCCCTAGCACAATCGCTAGGGGGCACCTTGTAACTCCTTACAAGCTCCTCAGATGATATTGGTTTAATAATCTACATAAAAGAACAAAATAATACAAAGCCCCGATGGAGGGGGGGCCGCCTGCGTTGGTTCTACCTACAACAAGCTGTCAAGAATAATTAAATGAGGTCAGCCTGTTATTTTACATTAATTATCTAATGTATATCAAAGACAAGTAGGTATACTAATAGTACCACCACGTAAAGGTGCAGGTCGACTAGATACACTCTAGTTAGAATGTATTTTCTATCAAATCCTTGTCAATATTCAGCAATGATCCCTCCACACATATAAACAAATACACTTGGTACCAGTAAAATTGGTAAATGGAACAGTGAAATTTATTTATGGAATTAGTTATATTTTCTTTGTACTTCAATTCTTTATAACGATTACTGATGATGGGGCTGGTCTCTGAAACGTTTCAGGGAATTGACACCGAGTGCTTATTTTACATTCAAATTCTGAGAAATCCTCAATACATATTATTTCAATGCCTTCAGCACTTTTCGTTTTTACATTCCCAATGACCATTCGCCTAAAGAAGAAAAAAGAGATAAAAACATTTTATTTCCAATAAAGTACAAACATGAAATGTCGATATATCGGTTTCTGAAAGACCTTGACATTGACATTCTTAATTGATTATAACACATTGGTATCGTAATACCCGTGTAGAATGTTAAAACAAAAAATGATTGACAGAAAAGCACAACAAAAATGAGTTCCCTTCCGTGTCTAATCTGATTTTGACAGTGCATTTAAATATAAGTAACTAAGAGAACACAATCCTCGCTACGCTCATTTGAAAAACGTTTTCATCAGTGCGCACATGTATTGAAATAAAAGCGAAAAACGCATTCAAATACCTTAGCATAGAGATCCTTAATTGCCACTCATACATGGTTATCGTAATACCCATATTAAGTTTTAAAACAAATGATTTAAATCCTTAATTGCTATTCATACATGACTATCGTAATACCCATGTTAAGTGTTGAAACAAATGATTTAGATGCTTAATTGCAATGTATACATGGTTATCGTCATACCCGTGATAATTGTCGAAACGGGATTTGGATAAAAGCACGAAAAAAAATGCGTTCCTATTCGTTGCGGTAGTCAGATTTTGGTAATGCATTTAAAGTCAAGTGATTAAGAAAACATAATTCATGTGACGCATTGCTGAAAACCCTCTCGTTAGTGCGTACTCGTATTGAAAATATGAGCATAAGAACATAAGAACTAGTGGTACGAGCGTGAGTGATTTATGTTAGAAGTAAAATGAGCATATTTGATTTATTTTGCGTCTAGAACTATGAGGTCGATAATCGGGATTTGTGACAATTTTTCCCACTGACGCATCATACAGTATGCCAAGTGGTGTGCTCGGATAGAATATAATATTCACTATAACTAACACAAAATGGTGTTGATATTTCTTACTAACGCTAGTAGTACTGATGCAAAGAGTTCATCGGGGTCAAAGACATACAAAGTTGTGTTTTACATTGCTCGCCGTAACATTTTCAACATAGGTGGAACCGTACAAGAAAGAAAAGAAAAAAGAAAGAAAAACATTTTTTTCCAATAAAGTAAAAACATGAAATGTCGATACATTGGTTTTTAAAAGGCCTTAAAATTAACATCCTTAAATGATTATAACACATTGGTATCGTAATACCCGTGTAGAATGTTGGAACAAAATGATCGATAGAGAAGTACAACGAAAATGAGTTCATTTCCCAAAAGTTAACTATCAGAACTAACTCTCAAAAAGTTAACTATCCAAAATAGTGTTGTCATAATGTATTCACGAGAGTAAGAAGGTAAGAAGATTTTACCTCACAAAGCTATCAGGAGCAATTTGAGACCAGAATAAGGTTAAAAATGATGTTCTGTAAAGTTATGACATTCGTCGAATCAGTGGCCTTTTTAAAAACGCTCTAATAAGAACGAAAAAGAGAAATTCGTGACTAAAATACCCTCACATTAACATCCTCTCTTTCTTTGCGGTATTTAATTTGGTTTGGAAATGCAAAATAAATGAGTTACTAAGAAAACAAAATCCTTGAGACACATAGTTGAAAACACTCTTGTTAGGGTGCGCGTATATTGGATCATGAGTTCATAATATTTGCTGCATAGCTGAAACAATACGAAAAGTTAATCACCGAAAATGATTTCATATTAATGCACACAAGAGCGTAGGAAAGTAAAAATTCCCAATGAAGTATGTCGCATGTTCAATTGTTTTAATATGAGTGAAAAGTGGTTCATAATATCTTAAAATTTAGACCATGACTTGATATCTACACTTGGGGATCGTAATACTTATACCGGTTACATTTTTGAAACAAATGGTTGGGAGAAAAGAGAGTAGAAAATGCAATCCCTTCGTTGCTTTGGTCTGAACCTGCAATTTTCATGACGTTAACGGAATTCCCCAGTACTCATATTGATAAAACTATTAGTACTTTTTACACCGAATCTTGGGCAATAACAATAATCCTAGACTTAATTCACGCCACTCTAATATATTATTTGCAAATCAAATTCACAAGATATACAAAATTTATGATAGAGTTTTTAATAACAGTCCAAACTTTTGTTAAGCCTACAGTTCGGGACGTTAATTAAACTCTGTATGTATTCTAAAAATCACAAAATCAGTGACCTATTGGTGAAAAATAATATTTTCGGATCCAATGTTCATGATCGAGACAAGCGGCTCTTAACCTTTTTACTCCCACGCCCCTCTGACGGATATATTTTTTCTTCGAGCCCCCCTTAGTGTTTTTAAATAAATGTGGCGCTTAGGATAAGGCAGAAGCAAAAAGCGTAGATTTTCTATTGATTCTATTCCGTTTAATAGTAATGCCCATTTTTTAAATTTGAAATAAAGTGAAAACTCTGTCAAAAATATATTTATTTAGTCTTCAACATAGTCACCATTTTTAAAAATTACGTCTTCCCATCATGCCATAGGCTTTCTGATTCCTTCTTCATAGAATTTAGCCTCTTTGAAATTAAAAAAACTAATTTCATTTCGACCTATTCTCTTGAAATAAGCCTTTGTCCCATTAAATGATTATGTAAGGTCCTGAAAAAATAAAAATCGGTTGCAGCAAGATTGGAAGAATATGGTGGCGGATGCATAACTCTCCAGCCAAATTCTTCAATGAGATTTTTGGTTGCTCTTGAAATGTCGGGTCTGGCATTGTCATGGTGCAGAATCACTCCTTTTCAAACTTTCAAACTGTCTGTCACCGTGGACGCACGCTCCATGTTACCGGAGCTAAATTGTTTCAGAATGTGAGGGAAGGAAAACTCCACGAAGGTCGAAATTAGAATTGTGTGTCCGTGAATGTGCCGTCTACCTAACTAAATGGTAAAAGTGAACTTTCAGTGTTTCGGTGATTCAATTATGATCATTTTAACAAGCAGATCAGAGTGGCGAGATGTGAAAACTTTGTGTTGCTCTCGCAGTGCCGGTGAGGGGCAGCGCGGACAAGCTCACCCCTGCCCCCTCCATCCCCCTTCCATCTACACTCCATCCCTCCAAAACACCTCCACTCTTAACGTGGAAGAACAAGTGCCGTTATCTCCAAAAACAAAACAGAAAGTGTGCTCTTTCAAACTCGCATCTTTGGAAAATAATGGTGACCATTTTTTGTGAACTATTTTTGTTACAATAGAGCATGAATGTTGAAAATTTCTAATGTACTCATTCAATTTTTGATTCAAAAAATTAGCTAACCTTATTATCATGTTCTTTTGATGGACAATTTTGGTTAACTATTGACGTTAAATGTGAGAAGGATAAAAAACTTCTTCTTCTTCTTTGAAGGAACTTTTAGATATAAAAATTAAATAAACTTGATCCAGCAACTTCAGAAATAATTTACCATGTTAAACATAGTAAGCCTGTGTTCACAGACAGAGCATAATTCCACAATGTGAAGTAAACTTGAACAATCCGACGTTTCTCGAAAAGTTCACCGGAGCAATCTTCTGATGGAAGAGTTGAAGTTCTTTTTCTTCTTTTCTTCTTCTTTTTTTCTTTTCTCTTTTCTTCCCCAAGCAGGACCGCAAGCAACGCTGCTCTGCCGACCGCAAGCATCCTGCCCCCTCCTCCCGCTCACACTCTGTCCTCTATCTTACACCCCAAGCCCCCCCCCCCCCTTGCTTTCCTACTGGCAGTCTCTTTTTATCTACCTTTAAAAGGCGAGGTCTTCTACTTTAACCCAATGAAAAAAATTTAATTTTTCTTCCTCTCTATCAACGTAACAATGTATCAATATAGAACTCGTTCAACTACTCGGAAGGTTGCCCCATCGGAAAAACATCCTCCAGTACAGCTTCGTGCGAAAAGCTCAGTAAAAAGCGTAAAGCACCAGCCATAAAGCGAAAAGGCAGACCTAATAAATCCGCCCCTGTGAATCCACCAGTTCAAGGTCCTCAAACACTCAAACGAAAAATGCTTCTCGGACGTTCGTGAAGTCTTGTATCAGCAAGTGTTTCTCAGCCCCTGAAGCATCACTAAAGACTGCAAAATCAGAGTCATCTGACACGGGCGAAAATCTCTCAGGCGCTGCTTGTAATAATCCAGCTCCCAGTAATAATTCATCTTCTCAAGTTCTGAAACCTGCTACGGGCACACCCGAAGCGAGTTCAAGAAATTCCGTACAAGCAGCACTCGACTCTCAACCCCACGCTTTGGACTGTGTCCGAGAAGATTCATCGTCCACAAAGCCGATAATCTTTAGTGAAGAAGATACGTCCTCACTGGCGGAAGCTGCCACAGCACTGCTAGCTCCTTCGTCTCGCCGAAACGATTGCGTCATGGCGACGTCGCCCCTGCCCTGCGTCACTGAGAAAGCCCAAAATCGTTCACCGCTGACGGAAACACCAACGTCATCGTTAGAACGCGATAAAATTTTGGATGTGTGCAACCAGTCAAAGAGCATAAGGGGTAATTTTAATTATAATTTTATTGATAAATTGTGTGTAGACCTTTCAGGCGGCGAAGTTATGTTTGAAAATGCATACGCAGCAGCTGATACTGGCAGTAAAATACCTCAGAGCGTAAACTGCGAGGATAACGTAAGATTTTCAGTGGAGAAAAATACAACCAGACCTGTTACCGCTTTTGATGGGTACTTACATCCTCTCCAAATGACCAGTTCCCAAACTATTCACGAAATAAATAACACGCTGTCTCTTACAGCTGCATTTCTCAATAAAGCTTTGAGACAAAATTGTCCCCCAAGCCCAGCGTTGATTTTTTCCACTGTATCAAATATTCAAGTGATTATAGAACAGCTTTTTGCTTTAAATTATCGTATCAGCGCTCATGATTTTACGCCGGCGGTAGCTGCGAGTAACCATCCTTATGCGAAATCCCCTTTAGACACTTTTCTCGTTGGAGACAATAGTCTCACAAAAATCAACAGAGATGACATTGATAGTGCATGCAGGATTCAGACAATAACTTCGGAACGTCTAAATGATCTCTATGATGAGATTGAACGCGCACCTCCTCTCAGGAACTATATAATTAGTTTCAAAGGTTTGAGCCTCTCGTCCCAAAATCTCACGAAATTAAAAAAATTGATCATGACAAAGAATCTTCTTTCTCGTATTTATGTGGTGAGTGCCTGCAGTGGGCAGCAATTGTACATGGCATCGAGCCTGTGCAGAAAAATTGGTCTTAAACTGATTCCGCTGCGAGCAAATGTAAAAACCGGTCCTGTCGATGAAGCTTACAACAATGTACGCACTTGGCCCGTTACGCGAGAAGACACGCATCATTTTCTTCAACAAATTGCTCTAAAATCACCTTTGATACTAACTTCACTTTTTATCTCCTGTGTCAGAAACTCCCATTATCTGAATGAAGAAATTGAATACTCTAATGATTATTCAAAACAGCAAAATGAGTTGAATGATTGTTCTAAGTTGACCGCCTATCCACGTGAAACCTCCAGCAGCATAAACCAATGTTTGCCTTCATATAACAAACCCTCTCCTCCCCTCTCCTCCCGATGTTTGCCCTCATATAACAAGCCCTCCCCTGCCTCCGCCACAAACAACTGCGGAGTGCCTACAAAAAATAGGTTTTCATTGCTATCCAATGCTGATTAAGAGGATGAAAAGCCCCTCTCAGACACGAGTATAAATCAACATCCAATCACATACTCGGAAGCAGTAAAATCAACAGGAAGAGAGAAATCGCTGCAAAATTGCAGTCGACAATCGATGGAAAATCCACTACTCAACGGTATGCACAATCATCACCCGAAAAATATAATTGACACGAGCATTTCTCAGTTCTCTGCAAATCCCCATACGAGAAACCACCACAGAACGGGAACTCAGAGCCAGAAAAACGTAAATTCCCCGCACCTCTCAGAACCTCTTAATGATGAAAAAGTGCGAAAAAAACGTCTCCAGCCCCATTTGTGAACGCATGAATTCCACAATGGATGAATTGAAACGATCATGGAACATAAAACTGATTCCCACCAAAGCCGATGGACACTGCCTCCTCCACGCAGTAGCTCATCTACTTACAAAACAACCAGCATCAAAATGGAATTACAATTCCCTAAAGGCTGCAATCAAAACAGAGAGTAAAGCAAACTACAGCACATATGCTAAGTTTTTTGACAAGAACAGTGGCGACATGCAAAACCTCATAGATAATTACATTGACGAAAAAAATTTTGACCAAGCTGCTGTAGACCTTATACCACTAATCATTTCAAATGTGACAGGCCAAAAACTTCTCGTCCTGGATGAAAAAGATCATTGTGCTTTGAAAATATCAGTCGTTCCCGTTTCAGAGTTATCAAATAATAACCCTCCACTACTGCTCCATCGTAAAAACGATCACTACAGTGCTCTTGTCACACAAGGCAAAAATCAGACCGGGGTTACCTCATCTTGACAAAGTGCCGCTGCCCAGCCAAATAGTAGACTTTCTTACATAGCAGATGCTGGGCCAAACACCCTGGGCAACTTAGACAAAATCGATAAATCCCCTGAACGATCCCATCGAGATAGTAACCTCGCTACCTTTAAAATGAGTGTTAATATAGGTAAAATCAAAATCAAGCATGTAAATGCTCGAAGCCTGAATGGTTAATTGGATGAAATCAGAGTAATGTTGGTCACTGAAAAAATTGACATTTTGTGTGTCTCAGAAACATGGTTTGATTCACGAACCCAAAGTTCAATTTTTAACATTCCTGATTACGTGTTGTACCGCTACGATGGCACTAAAACCAGCCGAGGTAGTGGATCTTGTATTTTTGTGAAAGAAATGTACTCAACATCTTCACTACTAGCGAATAAAGTTTGGTTAGAATTGCAAATAAATGAACACAAATCAATAATCATTGGCAGCCTTTACCGGCACCCATCGTCTCCCCTAAATCTAACACTAGATTTCATTGAGGAAACCTTCAAAGAATTCCTTCAGGCAAAAAAATCATTCTTTGCTTTCGGAGATTTCAATGTTGACCTAAAGGTGAAAAACAATCAGCTAAGCAAACTATTGTATAAACTAAGCTTATCACAAATGGTCAAAGAACCGACTCGCATCACTAAAGTCTCTGAAACTCCCCTCGATCTAGCAATCACAAATAATCCCACCGCAATACTTAGTACAGTAATATCACCTTCTATTTCCGATCACCACTCTATAGAATGTGAAATTAATATTGCGAAGGAAAGACAAAAATACCGCTTAATGACCAATCGCTCGGAAAGGCACTATTCAGCAGAACTATTTCAAGAAAAACTACTCGATAGGTCTACCGAATTCCAGAAAATGATGCAATCTGACGATGTTGGCATACAAGTGTCAATTTTCAACCAGAACTTCACAGCAGCTCTCGACGAATGTGCACCTTACGTCACCAATAAAAAACAAGCCAAAACGGACTGTTTGGATTACTGACGAAGTTAATGAGATGAGCAGAATAAAGAAAGCTAACTTGCGAGAGTACAAAAACAATAGATCAAACAGTACCTTATACAAGAGATATAAAGAACATGAAAAAATTCTTCGAAAGAAAACCACTGAAGCGAAACAAACTCACTTCCACCAGGCGCTGATAACGGCTAAAAATAACCCGAAGCGAACTTGGGAAATCATTAGTGAGGTAGCCCCATATAAAAATTTAGATCGCATAAGTAATTTTGAAAAATCCCTTGGCAACAGCCACGGATTTCAACACATTCTTTTCGAAAGTAGGGGCTCAAGTTTTCAGTGAGGTGTGTACCAATCCAGATGAAACGACAATTGAAAATTCATGCCCCACTGCACCCTCGAGGACTGATGTCAAGTGGAGACCACGCCCTGTCGATTTACCAGAGTTACGAAACATCTTATACTCACTAAAAAACACAAAGGCAGTTGGACATGATGGTATCAGTCTTCAATATATCAAAGACAGTTTCCCTGTTACAGCACCATGGATTCGTCTGATAATTAATACATCAATAGTAACCAATACGTTTCCAAACCAATGGAAACACTCCATTATTAGACCGTTGCACAAAAGTGGTGACCTAAATACAGCATCAAACTACAGGCCCATCAGTCTTTTGCCTGTCATGTCCAAACTATTGGAGAAAGTGGTGACAAATCAACTGTCATTTCACCTGGACGAGTCAAATTTACTCCACCAAAATCAATATGCCTATAGAAGAAATACTGGCACTCAAGACGCTCTGCTCAATATATCTGAAAAAATATACAGTGACATCGATCAAAAGAATGTAACACTCTTGCTACTACTCGATCTCTCTGAGGCGTTCGATAGCGTCCAACATGAAAGACTTCTACGTAAAATGCTGAACTTGGGAATAGACACGCAATGGTTTGAAAGTTACTTGTCAAATCGATCTCATGCAGTCCGCATAGAAAACAAATTGTCCCCATTCATTCAAAACAATTTTGGTGTTCCCCAAGGATCCATTCTTGGTCCGCTACTGTTTTCTATTTTCATTCATGATTTCCCTCCAATGCCTTCTAACACACGGATCTCAATGTATGCAGATGATGTTCAAATTGCAATAACAAGTTCTGTATCGGAAATACCACAGACGCAAATTAAAGCCGAAACTTTACTGACTAGCCTGAAATCATGGTACGACCGAAATGGTCTCAAATTAAATGCTAATAAAACACAATGCATTATTTTTGGATCCAAAGATGCAATTAAAAAAACTTCAGATCTTATTCTTGCAGTTGGAAATGATAAAATTAATGCATCAGAAAAAGTTAAAAATCTAGGTATCTGGTTCGATAGAAATATGTCCTTCAAATCTCACGTTGAGACTACTTGCAACAAAATCTACGGAACTTTAATGTTTTTCTTCGTATAAAAAGTATGCTAGACGAAAAATCCAGATTATTAGCCATTCAATCCCTTGTTTTATCGCGCATTGACTACTGCAGCCTAGTATGGGGAGACTTACCTCAATACCTTCAAAGGGACTTACAAAAATGCATGAATTTTGCAGCCAAAGTGGTATGCAACGGTGATTTCAAAAGAAGTGATCACGTAACCCCTCTTCTCAATAAACTCGGCTGGATCCCTATCCAAGAAAGGCTCCTCATGCAGAAGGCCCAATACGTATTCTCCTCGTTATATCTTCCTCAGAGCAATGCTAAGATAGTGCATTTCCATCCACCCACTGTAACCAATCAAAAACCGAACAGAAACAATAATGTCTTAGTCAACTATCGTTCATCTCACTTAGGGCAGAAGGCTCTGTCCATATCAGGCGCCTTACTGTGGAACAAACTTCCCCTGAGTATTAAAGTCCCTCAAAGACCGAGAGAATTTAAAGCCAAAATAACTCGTCATCTTGTGTCTCAATAATAAACCTTAGTTACAGAACATACTGAATGAGTACTGACGAATCTCATTTACCTGGTATCTCCGTTGCTGAACAATCTCCCTCGCTCATTGTTTTATAATTCAAGACATCAAACAACAGTTTTGAAGTATGCGTAGGTATTATGATTTGCCGCCTATACGTTGTCATTTGCGGACATGCTTACTTGTATATGTGTGTACGTATATAGGTGTATGTGCGCATATAGGTGTGTATATGTGCACGTACAACTGTGTGCACTAGAGTAGATGAACCAGTCGAAGGTGCATTTTATGTCATTCCTCTCCGTTTCTGTGCAAGCATCAAACTAGACCGTCATGGTACCTATGTGTGTGTGTGTGTTGATCAATTACAGACATTCTGCACCATATTACAAAGATAATGTATTTTTTCTAATATGAAATTGTAACGCATCCATGTAAAAAAAATAAATTCGTTGTGTGATCATCCATTTATACTGCAGTAATATACTTATTCGGCTTATAGTTATATACTTATAATAATGTGATACCTATGTTTGTTTATTGACGACAATTTGCGCCACATTTCAAAGAAAATGTGATTTTTTTTTTCTAATATGAAACCTTTATAGGACATTAATGTTTTCTTTCTTATTCACGTCCCACAATCGTTTTCATGTTTCTGACTTAAGTAGACTGTTTTGTGCCACTATTTTTAGTACGAAATTCTATAAAATTCATGCTATAATAAAAGATATTTTCTCCGTTTCCCTCGATTGGAATTCTGGTTTATACTGACTAGTTTACGCTGATATTTGCGCACATGCTTACTTGTGTAAATGTGTACGTGTCCACGCTATGCGTATGACACTCTGTAGAATGCGTATGTATTGCCTCGATGCATAGAAATGCATTTGTGTATGCTTACGAGTTAGGTGTAAATATGTGCGTGGGTATATGTGTGCATGTGTATGTGTAAATTTTTACATGTATACGTGCACATATGTGTGTACTAGACTGACAACTAGCATTTTACTAGAGATATTGGTCTTTTTTCTGTGCACTCTCAACTTGTAACATTACCTAACTCGTCATATCTTTAGTATTGTAAAGCATTCATGTGAAAACTATACATTTGTTGTGCGATCATCCATTTATATTTAAATAAAATGCTTGTTAACTAATGACCGTTATGTTAAAAATGTTGAATCAGAAATACAAAACCTATAATCTTCTTGGTCCTCATGCTTATATGTACACATATGTGTGTGTGTGTGAGTGTGTGTATGGATATATACACACATGCATACGTATGTGTACATATGTGTGTATATGGATATATATTTATATATATATATATATATTTTTCTTCTTTTTCATGCTTCCTTAAAATGACACTTGTGAACATTGACCGAAACAAGCGATTTCATATATTATTTCCTGGCGTCAAGAATTGCGAAGTTTTATGTCATGTACATGTAAACTGTCAAAAGTGTTTTCACCCCACAATGAAAATGCATCGTCCATGAAATTGTGTTATCTCTTACAATTATCATTACATGTATTATCAAATGTAGATTAAGCTAGATTAGGAGTTCATTGCCCTCAATCATTTCTTTTGACTAGTGACACGAGTTTTTCAATACTCGTGTGTGTGTATCATCTAAGTGTATTAATTTTAAGATATTTTGAAAACCAATGATGGTACTTTTGTACCATCTCTATTGGAAATAAACCGTTTTTCTTTTTTGTTTTCTTTCTTTTTTTCTATTGATCAAAGAAGGCTGTTTTTCCACGAAAAAACTGTTTTTAAACGAGTTAGCTGCTGACAGGAAACTTCAGATGTTATTGTTTGATTATCACCCGCTAATTCATAATAAACAATTCCCTTCAAATCGAAGCATACACTTAAATAATTTTTTTAGGGTGCAGTCCACTTCTCGGATGTGGAATTGGCTTTGAACGACGTCTAAGCCACTGTCTTTTGCGCTTAACATCGTTGTAAAAGATCCACTTCTCGTCGCCAGTTATGATTCGGTCTAAAAAAAGCCTGAAGTTCACGAGAACGCAGTGAAACACAACAGGTCACACGCTGTTGCCTGTTGATTTCTGACAAATCGTGTGGGACCCATTTCCCAGCCATTGAGACTTTGCCAAGTCTTTTCATTTCCCGATATATGGTCATATGGCTCACAATAAAGGTTTTGCTCAGTTCTCTAGTAGTGCAGGTTGGATTTTCATCAATGGCAGCTTGCAATTGCTCAGAATTAAGTTTTTGAGTATATGTACTGCTTTTGGTTCGTCTTTCAGACCGATTTCATCCTTTTTGGAGAGTGAAAACCATCTTCTGCAGGTTTTTTCATTTACAACATCATTCCCATAAGTATCTTTGAGTATTTTTCTGCTGAGCTTGCCGTTTTGCCTTAATGAAAGTCAAACGGTAAAATATGCCTGATATGCTCTTTACTTGGAGTGTACATTAGGACTAAAAATAGTTATTATACACTATTATAAAAAGGAGCCGCGTCCGTCCCTCCGTCCGTCTGTGTGGTCCCCTCTTGATTATGGTATCCAGAATACGCAATCGGCATATTTTTACAAATAGAAATTTTCTATGGAGCTTTCTCTGTTGAAATTAATCATGTCGCTTTGATATTTTTAATTGATAATGCAAAAAGAAATGTTTTAAATTCGTTTGACCAGTAACCTGACAACCATTTAGTATAAAGCCCAAGATTTTGGAACTTGAGTTATTGTTTTCGAAATTGTGATTTTATTGAAAAGCTCCGAAGAGATAATAGACGACATTTATGAATAAAATTACAGCAAAAGAGGCCTCCATGGATAGAAATGTGTCCAACCGCAGGAAAGAAGTAGCAAGACTCCGACAGCAAGAAAAACGCCGAAGACAATCGGATGAACAACGCGAAATGGCAAGACGAAGCAATGCTGCTCGCCAACGAGAAGCTACAGCTGAATTGACCCATGACCGGTGTTTGGGAACTCTACGGAATAATGCAGAGCAACACCGAGTAGCTAGAGAGAGCTAAACACATGAAAGAAACGAGGAAATTCTTCGTCTAGCGCTGGACAACATCGAGTGGCACGAGAGAATTCAACTCAAGAAAGAAGGGATGAAACTCTTCAGACTAATACCGAACAGCATCGACATTCACAATCGAATTTAACTCAAGAAAGAAGGGATGAAAATCTTCGTATTAATGCCGACCAGCACGTGTGCACTAGTTTGAAATAAAATGAGGGCGAAATGAGAGAAAAGCCGTGGGAAATTAATAAATACAATCTCTCGAGAGTTGATGAGGCCGCGTGAACCCGTTCCGTCAAAATATGTAGGAAAAAAAAGAAAAAACGTTCATTTCCAAGTTGCCACATGAGGTACTGTAAGGGCATGGCTTAGCGCGTGCGTCCTGTCTCCTAATAAAGTGACCTCGGAGAGAAAGCCAGTGATTGGCCATGCTTAGTATTATAATTCCGCCGAATACCCGATAGCCGTGTTGTTAACTCGTCACGCCATCGTGTATGGCAGGTACGTAGAAGCCCGGCTGTAAGTCTTTCTTTTGTGCGTGATTCAGATATCTTGAAGCTATATTGTCAGTTGAGCTTCTGTAATATTTACGTAGATACTTATCCATGTTTACGCCCTTCAGGCTGGGGAGGATATAGCGAGTCTTCCGAAGTGTCATGCATCCTGTCGACCGCTCACTGTGCCGTGCTATTCATCCTGTCGTGTGCCGGCTTCCTCGTATGACCCTGTTGGTCAGGAACGCCCAGACCTCCTGTGGCCTTGGAGTAGAGTTGCTGTCCGTGCTTCTACAAAGTTAACTTCGTGTAGCTTCGTCTCGAGTGCCCTCTTGAGGAAGGGGTTACAACTCAAGCCACCTTGTGACTGGGTGTGCTTGGCTGACGTCTAGAATTGAGACGTAGGACCTCGGTCCGGGGAATATTTTGTATGTTGTGAATGTTTTAGGATTAAGAGGGTAGCTTAAAGTTCAGCGCCAACTTCGGCTTCCGTGTTCGTTCCGAGTTGGACGCCACTTCGAATACTAATATATAAGTTAAGTGTAAATTTTATCCTGCCTTTCTCTGACCCTCTGGTAATCCGCTCCTCTGATAACGTTTCCTCGGGAACTCGTCTCGTGTCTCTCCCCGGGGCAGGACGAGGTTCCCCTGTCTATTTTTCGTGGGGAGGGTACCTTACGAGGCCGGGAGCTGACTTTCAGTCCCAGGTACTCTTTGATACCAGGCGTAAGCTGCGCCGTTAGCCCGCCTGGCCCATCAAACCCGCACAGGTACATGGCAACATATTGGCTTTTAAAAGTTTCTTAATATAGGACGTCCTAATACAAAAGTTCCATACGAGGAGTACTAATTGACAAACCATACGTGGCGTGCTAATAGTCAACTCTGTCAAGGGTAGTTGAATGAAAAAAGAAAAATATCGACTCTTGGATATTTTATATTACAAGAGATTCCGGTATAGCGTCCTTTGTCTTTTTCCTACTTCGATATTCTCAACTAGGAACTTGGGAGTCACGAAGAATTCTTTAGCAGTATTCGAATTATTCATAAGATCATCGAAGTAGGAAAAATACAAAAAACACTATACCGGAGTAGATTGAAACACCATCGTAAATGACAATCAAGTATTGAGAAAAGGTTATGCACGAAGTAATTTAAAAAGAACATCGCGCAACACAGCACGCACATCTAGAAATGGGTAAAAAAACTTACACTCAAAAATGAAATGCATGGCTTGTTCGGCATGCAAATATAGAGATAATTTTTTCACGAGCACTTTATTTTTATTTGTCTGTTTATATTTTTAATTTCTTCTATTCATAGAAATGCCCTTCGGGGTCGTGATAGACCGATTTATAAATCATTAAGCAAGCGCAATCAATTTGATTATTTCTGGAATTTGGTTCAGTGTTAACTGATCGCAGAGCTTTAGGCAAACTGTAATGTGTCTTGAGGTTTTGCTTTTTACGCAAAAAGTAGAAATAGAAACATATATGTACATGTTCGTATATATATGTGCGAACGTGTGCATTTGCACACTGATACATAGACATTTATGTTTGCGTGCGCACACATACACACTCATGCACACACCAACACACATATTCATATATATACGTATTGAAAATGTATGTAAGAAAAACGCTAATAAACACGAAAAATAATCTTGCTCTTTCTATGTTTGAAATGACAGCCTGATGAATCGTAAGAAATAACCTGAGGAAAGATATAGAATAGAAAAAGCACTTCGAAATACGTATAAATGGAATGTTTTTTTAATTCCCTAAAAAAATTTTAAGGAAACTCAAGTTACCGCCGAACAACAACAACAACAACAACAAAAAAAAACATATATCATATCTTCTCGATATTCTCTGCAACATTATGCGGACATGGGTACTTGGGATAAAATGGAGATACAGCGTAAGCCGGTTACCACTCATGATTGACAAATATCTACAAAATTTTGGCGGAAATGCGTAAACAAACATATACTAAACATCAAGATTCATAGCTTGTACAACATACGGACAGAAAGATAATTTTACCACGATTCATATGCTGAAATTGAGCTTTATTTCATTAATTGTATTTGTCATTAATCCGATTCACAGAAACGCCCTCTGGGGAAGTGATAGATCTATTTTTGAATCATTTCGCTAGTTCAATAAAATTTATTAACCGGAAGGTTGTTGCGTAAAGAAATGAAATAGAAACATGTATATTTATTTATTTAGATATATATATATACCTACCTACGTACACACACATATTAATATATATACTTGATGAAAATGAAATATATGAAAAAATACATATATAAAATAAAAAGATAAAAACAACCTACCATCTACTACACCGAAAATGATAGTTGAGCTCACTGTAATCCTAAGAAATTTTTCGGAAAAAGTAACTAAAAGGAAAAGAAGACTTCGAAAAACGTAAAAATGAACTGGTTTTTAATTTCTTCATAGGAATTTTTAAGAAAACTCAGGTTAGTCAAGAAACAACACAACTCTTCAGCGTTATACGGACATGTGTACATGGGATAAAATGAAGTAACATTGTGGCCGGATATCACATCTGAGTGGAGAATATTCACAAAATTTGGCACATATAGGTAGATAGGCAATGATCCAAAGTGATTATTCTAATTACAGAAATTAAGAGTTTTTTCCGATTTAAAAGTTCAGAGCCAGTGTGCGCTGAACGCACGAAAAAAAAAATACTAAATGAAATGCTCGAATCAGCCCAGTACTAGTATACATCTGCCCAGTACTAGTGTACTGGGATGAGGCAGTGAGGACGTCTGTGTCTTTGCTCCGAAACAAAGTGCCCAACTGAATAATGATTATGCATTTCTAAAGGCCCCGATACACTGGCGTTCATGACTCGAGAAATTGCTGTAGTGGATCCGTCCGTCACTTGAAGTGAGAACTGGCGACATGATACACTCGGCACGCAAGATGAAGCACCGCGGAATGCTATGAAAGGCGTCAGTCTGCCTCAGCGTGTCGTACGGGTAGGTGCGCGATTGCGACCAGCCGTATGGAGCGCAGGATTAAACCAAAGCGCACGTTGCGCTGTGCTTTAGCCTTCTGTAAGCGCTGCTCATCACATTCAGCAAGCAGTCGAATTTTTTAAGTGCGTTTATAGCATTCAGCGTTCGAGTTTTGTCTACTCAATTGCGAAGCAAGACATAGCAGTGCACCTCTCCCGTCAACGTTCAAAACGGTACTGCTCGTCGCAGTGACGACCGTCCTAATCCAGACATGCTCGGATCGCTGAAAGCTCGGTGGCCACTCTGCCAACTGGCTGGTGTGCAGGGATGGGAGGCACATTGAGAGGCATGCTGGCGGTTATCACCGCGATTTTCGCCCAGTGTATCGGGGCCTTAACCAAAAAAGAGTGCCCACTCAGACCATGAGGATCCAAGAATAAATTTTATCTAACCAAATGCAAAAAATCGAACAAAAAGTGTGATATTCCATCAAAACAAGCACTCAACCCTTGCTTCTTTTTGAGAGTGCCTCCCTTCTCACAAGATGGCGACAAGCTCAAGCAAGGACAACAACAGCGAGGGTACGCTGGAGCTTGACTATCCAGACGTACGAAGCCTGCCGAAACAGAGTAAGCCAGTAGTTTCCATCCTAATTGATCTCTTCAAATCAGTAATGAAGAAATTTCAAAGCGAAATTAGTGACTTGAAAACGATGATTGAAACACCAACGAAGAAAGAAGCAAATCAAAATGCAAGGATTGAAGAACAAAATAAGAAGATAAATAACATAGTCTCTCGTCTAGAGCGACTCGAACGAAAAGAAGAACGTGAAGAATTGGAGAACAAAAAACGAACTTTGGTTATATCAGGGGAACTGCCGCAATCACGTCCTGAAGAAAATTGCATAGAAACGGTGTGCCAGCTCCTGAAGGACAAACTCAAAATCAACCTGAGTAACTCTGACATCACCACAGCGAGTAGATTGGAAAAAAAACTCCACCCGGAAACGTCGATAGAAGAAACATTTCTTTTGAGCTGCGACAATACGAAAAGAAGCAAGAAGTTCTGACAGCCTGCCGTGTGATTAAACGTGAACATTTCTACGTGAATGAATACTTAGTACCTTCGCGAGCAAGTATAATGTACACTCTGAGATTGGCCAAACGAAAATTTCCGGAACAAATAGGACCCGCAAGAAGTTTGGATGGCAATATCAACGTCTTCTCTCCAAAGATATCTGGACAAGTAACTCAGAGACCTCTAACCATCAATACACCTGAAGAACTAGACAAGTACTTGTTGCAACATTTCGGCAAGTCCTCATAGGAAATTATTCGTGATTAGTATTTTTTTGGACTGACGTATTGAGTTTAATATTATTTTGAAATCTGTCCACATATTTTCTTCTTGATTTTTGATTGAATTACCTTTACCTCTTCAAGGCATCCACGTCGACCTTGCAGCTTTGTTTTGCTGCTTACTAAATTGTTTTTCAATTTCTTTCTTTTCTCCTTTTTATCGAATGCTCATACCGAACTTGCTGCTCAGACTTAACTCGTGTATATGTTTCTAAATCTGGAAACAATTCAGATAGTTAAGATTTTTAAATTCCATAAATAACTTCACTGTCACTCCGTTTTTAAATCCATTTCGTCCTTGCTACATCTTTTAAGTGTTATATGCGGATACCACTGGTACGAAAGCCTTGTAACTACATTATTTGCCATTTATGATCCCTAATGTTCCTGCTCATGGACTGAGTTTGCGCTCTCCTTATGAAATCATACTAGGTTTTAGACAATTTATACTAATAATCTCTGTGTGTTTTTAGTTTCTCTGTTTTTAATTTAATTATAAGTAGGAATGTCCTTATTTTCACCTTGATCCTGTAGTTTGTATCATTTTTATTTTTACGTTACATTTTACTTACTGTCTCTTAATTCTAATGACAGACCATGTTGATATATTCGACAATATTGATCCAGATCTCAATCATTTGAATAGACTGCACCCAAACCTAAATGAAACTGGAAACTGTAAATACCTAAATATTAAAAATTCAATGAATCGATGAGGAAGACCTGTAACAATTTTTCTCTATTATGTTGGAACTGTAGATCCATTTATCCGAAAATAGATGATATATCTTGTACTATCACTGAGCTGAACAGCAATTTTGATGTTCTCAGTTTCACCGAAAGTTGGCTAGATGACTCATCTAAAGACCTGATTCAAATTCAAAACTATTATAGCCATCATTCACTCCGTAGTAACAAACGTGGTGGTGGCATCAGTACGTACATATCTAAACATATATCTTCGAAAGTCATTTTAAGTGCAACTATGAATCGTAAACATATTGAGACTTTATTTATAGAACTAACGAAAAATGATAAACGGATTATGCTTGGGACAGTATATAGGCCCCTAACAGCTTGTAACGTCTCTTTCCTGAACGAGCTTCAAAGCATAATATCTGAGTTCAACAAGTCTCTATATAATGACATAATAATCTGCGGGGATTTCAACTACGATCTTCTACAATATGATAGCTGTGAGCAAATCTCAAACTTCATTAATGTTTTTCAGTCTAGCTCCTTCATTACAATCATCACGAAACCTACACGTGTTGCTTCTGAATCGACTACGTTACTCGATAATATTTTTATGTTAGATCCGACTGATTTTCTTACCGGAATAATAATTTCTGACTTATCTGACCATTTCCCGGTGTTTCTCATCAAGAAAAATGTCTATAGTCCTTGTACCATCCCACAGGCTGATACTTATTCATTTCGTTGTGTAAACGAATACAACTTGGGAACAATGCGGACTGTTCTAGAAGAATTACTGTCATCATTAGACATCTATGAACGGGACAATAATGCGATTAACATTGATGAAGCAATACTAAATTTAACTGAAATTATAACGACCGCATATAACCAGTGTTGTCCAATAATCACCCGCACAATTACGCCGAAAAATAGACAAAAGCCCTGGATTACTGAAGATATCGTGATCAATATAAAGAAACGTCAAGCGTAGCTAGCCTTACTAAACGAAGGGCGAATATCTAAAGTAACTTATAACAGATTCAGGAATCATGTGACAAATCATATACGAACCTCAAAACGAGACTACTTCACGCGCAAATTTACTGGATACAAAACTGATATTAAAAAACTTGGCGCCTGCTTAATTCATGCTATAAACCGAATAATAATACTACGAAAACAATTAAGTCCGTCGTTCACGAAAATGTAAAATACCACCAGAAAAAAGATATTGCAACTGTGTTTAACAACTTTTTTGTACACATAGGAAAAATATAGCCAATAGTGTCTTCAGTGAACCCACAGACCACTTGCAATACATGTACAATGTCCGTGAACCTAACTCTTTCTTTTTCACGCCAACTAATCCCTCCGATGTAATTACTTGCATAAACAACTTGAAAAATATATCAAGTGGATTGAAAAATTTTTCGGCTAAAGTTCTTAAGGCTATAGCTGATATAATAGCACCGTGCATATCTTGTATTATCAACAAATCCCTTTCTCAAGGTATCTTCCCCCACTCTTTCAAAATTGCAAGAGTCACCCCTATTTTTAAAAATGGTGATAAAAACTGCATTAACAATTATAGACCTATCTCTGTACTACCAATTATTAGCAAAACATTCGGGAAAATTGTGTATAAAAAGTGTATTCGTATTTGAACAAAAATCTTTCCTCTACGACAAACAATACGGTTTTCGTTCTAAGAAATCAACGACACAAGCTGT
Organism: Morinoia aosen; assembly: GCA_030386875.1. NCBI lineage: Eukaryota > Metazoa > Arthropoda > Malacostraca > Amphipoda > Talitridae > Morinoia > Morinoia aosen. The sequence continues at coordinate 27,962,259 of CM059580.1, read as the reverse complement.
ATTAAATCATTTGCAATACCTTTATTCTAGTCCCTATTTTATCGAGAGTTCACAGTCTAGTAACCCCCAGAAACAGATAATGATTCTGGTACGGGAAGCTGCTGCTTCCACAAGTTGAAACGAAATAAATGTACACAAGGAGCTCGCGAGACTCGAACTCAGGACTATAAATTACCGAGCCGGCACGCTATCGACTGCGCTATCGACCACCCTAAAAGATGACCGAAGCCCAACGACAGCAATGCTTGGCCCAATGCAGGTACGTGCTGTCCCGACATATATTTATTCCCTATTTTATCGAGAGTTCACAGCATTTATTATCGAGCATTGCTGTCGTTGGGCTTCGGTCATCTTTCAGGGTGATCGATAGCGCAGTCGATAGCGTGCCGGCTCGGTAATTTATAGTCCTGAGTTCGAGTCTCGCGTGCTCCTTGTGTACACTTATTTAGTTTCAACTTGTGGAAGCAGCAGCTTCCCGTACCAGAATCATTATCTGTTTCTGGGGGTTACTAGACTGTGAACTCTCGATAAAATAGGGAATAAATATATGTCGGGACAGCACGTACCTGCACTGGGCCAAGCATTGCTGTCGTTGGGCTTCGGTCATCTTTTAGGGTGATCGATAGCGCAGTCGATAGCGTGCCGGCTCGGTAATTTATAGTCCTGAGTTCGAGTCTCGCGAGCTCATTGTGTATATTTCGTTTCAACTTGTGGAAGCAGCAGCTTCCCGTACCAGAATCATTATCTGTTTCTGGGGGTTACTTAACTATGAACTCTCGATAAAATAGGGAATAAATATATATCGGGACAGCACGTACCTGCACTGGGCCAAGCATTGCTGTTGTTGGGCTTCGGTCATCTTTTAGGGTGATCGATAGCGCAGTCGATAGCGTGCCGGCTCGGTAATTTATAGTCCTGAGTTCGAGTCTCGCGAGCTCCTTGTGTACATTTATTTCATTTCAACTAGTGGGCAGCAGCTTCCCGTACAAGAATCATTATCTGTTTCTGGGGGTTACTAGACTGTGAACTATCGATAAAATAGGGAATAAATATATTTCGGGACAGCACGTACCTGCACTGGGCCAAGTGTTGCTGTCGTTGGGCTTCGGTCATCTTTTAGGGTGATCGATAGCGCAGTCGATAGCGTGCCGGCTCGGTAATTTATAGTCCTGAGTTCGAGTCTCGCGAGCTCCTTGTGTACATTTATTTCGTTTCAACTTGTGGAAGCAGCAGCTTCCCGTACCAGAATCATTATCTGTTTCTGGGGGTTACTAGACTGTGAACTCACGATAAAATAGGGAATAAATATATGTCGGGACAGCACGTACCTGCACTGGGCCAAGCATTGCTGTCGTTGGGCTTCGGTCATCTTTTAGGGTGATCGATAGCGCAGTCGATAGCGTGCCGGCTCGGTAATTTATAGTCCTGAGTTCGAGTCTCGCGTGCTCCTTGTGTACATTTATTTAGTTTCAACTTGTGGAAGCAGCAGCTTCCCGTACCAGAATCATTATCTGTTTCTGGGGGTTACTAGACTGTGAACTCTCGATAAATTAGGGAATAAATATATGTCGGGACAGCACGTACCTGCACTGGGCCAAGCATTGCTGTCGTTGGGCTTCGGTCATCTTTTAGGGCGATCGATAGCGCAGTCGATAGCGTGCCGGCTCGGTAATTTATAGTCCTGAGTTCGAGTCTCCCGAGCTCCTTGAGTACCTTTATTCTAATATAGATGAAGGAAAGCTTGTTTTCTTCGTATTTCTTGACTGTCGAAAAGCATTCGATTGTGTGGACCATAACGTATTACTCTCGAAACTACATTGTTATGGCATTCGAGGGGCTGCCCATGATTGGTTCAGATCATACTTAGCAAATCGGAAACAATACGTTGTCATTGACGACGCAAAATCAGACCCACAGTCAATTAGCCATGGAGTTCCACAAGGATCTGTCCTTGGGCCTCTCCTATTTCTAATATTTATCAATGATATCATTAAATCTACATCATTCTTCAAATTCATAATTTTTGCCGATGACAGTACCCTTTCTGCGGTCCTTCCAAACCAAAATCCCGCTAGGATGGCGGAGCGTATAAATAATGAACTTCATAAGGTTTCATTGTGGCTTAAAGCTAAGAAAATAAGCCTTAATATCGATAAAACAAAATATATTACATTCTCATACAAGAAAAATATATCTCTCCAACGCATTCAAATTGGCGAAGGTAAAATCGAAGAAACCAACTCAAGTAAATTCCTGGGCATCATAATAGACAAACATCTAACCTTTAAAGAGCGCATCGCTCATATTAGTTCTAAATTATCAAAATCTACCGGAATCCTGAATAAAGTTAAAAATTTCCTTCCTGAAACAGCCTTACAAATGCTCTACCGAACGCTCATTTCACCATACTTGCAATACGGAATAGAAGCATGGCACGGAACGGATAAAAATTAAACCAACAAAATTTTTACCCTGAAAAAAGAGCCACAAGAGCGGTAAAGAATCTAGAATATAATGCTCACACAAATGACTCATTCAAAAATTTACGAATACTTAAACTTTCGGATCTCTACAAAATCTCCATCGGCAATTTCATTTACAAAACAATAACAAATGATGGCGACAATAGCCTAAAACAACTATTAACTGCGCAAACTGGTCATCACGACCATTTAACCCGAAATAGAAGTAAATTCGTGGTTCCTTATTACTCAAAGGCTCGGTCACAACACAGTATCCTCTTCGTTGGAACTAAAACTTGGAACTCAGTACCTGCGGAGATCCGTGAAAGTAATTCTTATAAGGTATTCAAAAAAATCTTGAGTCTCACTTCCTATCAGATTACTAGTCGTGTAAGATCACAGAGTCAAACCTTGTCCCCTACATAACTGGTCCTAATAATGTAATTTGCCTTGGGTAATTTCGCCGATCTTCAGTCTGTTCTTGAATCGTTTGTTGAACATACTATTAAATCTAGTCCATATGAACTATATTGTGAAATGAAGTATCTAATTTCGGGTTAATTATCTCATTGATCAGTCTAATGCGTCTCTAGTTTAAGTGAATTAGGTTAAACATTACTGTACTCTTAAGACTAACCTTGATGGTAGGATGCCCTAGAAGTCACTGAACTTATTCGGGCCCACAGGTAGCTATACTCAAATTTGACCATTGTACTAGACTTAAGAAACATTCTATCTCTGTATCACCTGTGGTAAATAAATTGTTTAAATTTTTTTAATTGTGAATTACCCCCTCCCACCAGCTCAGCCGAAATCGATTGAAAGCATCTGCGAGAATGATTTTGAAATAGCGAGACAACGTTAGCCAAAATTCAATTCATTAAAAACTTCGCAAAACCCTCACGTCAATAAACCCGTATATTGGTGTACACACAAAATGTATTTCAGGGTATGTTTTTCATACGGACGGTAAATATTAATACAGAAAAGAGAAAGAAATAACAAAAAAAGATGAGGAAATACCCCTAATTATGGAAAAAACGTTCGTTCTGCTGCATTGAACTGACGGCTGTGGTGCTCATTATTGTCGACAGAAATGAGAAAGTTGAATATACGAATGGCTTTGCAAATGTGAAATGAAATAGTTTCTAATTTTCGAACAGAAATTTTAGGGAAATAAAATTTCTGGTGGATGGGAAATCCACACCGAAATGCTGCAGGCCCTATGACAGAGATGCAAAATGACGTGACACATTTACTCTAAATTCTTTTACAGTTTTAGAGTTTTTTGATATGCTGGGGAAGCTTGTTCCACAAAAAAGCTCCCTGGAGCTTGTATCACAGATACGCTCATCACACAATGCAGGCTGACTTCGGACAGACCGACCGACGGACGCGGCTCTTATTATAGTATAAATTATCTTGCCTTCACTTTTAACAGTCCTCATACGTTATTACTTGGTTTTTCGAAAGCGTTTTTTGCTAAATTACTGGAGTTACCCGTGCTTAGTTCATTTATTATCCTTGATGGGAATTTTATCAACTTGAAGGTTTGGGAATGGGTCTTGCTCTGTCTCCAACATTTGAAAACAGTTTTTGGTCTCCCAATGAGGGAAAAATATTAGACGAATGCCCCGTAAGTTTTCAATCGATTTTTTATAGACGTTATGTAGACGATACCTTTTTACTTTTTCATGACAAGTCTCTTGCTCCGCCTTTCTTTAATTACTTGAATGAACGCCATAGAAACATTACGTTCACAATGGAGTGTGAAGAGGCACTATCCTTCTTGGATAATTTGGTTCACCGGTCTGGAAATGGGTTCGAGTGTTCTGTGTATAGGAATAGGTGTTCTACAGGCTTAGGATCCCATTCGTATAGTTTTTTGCATAGTTTGTTCAAAGTGAAGATTATCTGGACATTAATCCGTAGAGCGTTCGATGTTTGAAGCACTTAAAATTTTTACGTGATTAGTTCATTTCTTTCAAAGAATTAAGAGAATTTAACCGTCAAAAAAGCGGGAGTGTTCTAACAATGCGGCGATTGCGCAACCGGCCATATAATCCCAATTGAAAATCAAGGACGTTTCGCCGGTGAGTACGCGTCGGTTCCTCGGTGTATTTTAGTTGTATTACGCGCGGTTTAAGGGTCAAATGTCCACTTTTTCGGACACAAACTTCACGCGAATCGCAGTTGTTCCGCCTTACCTAACGGTCGTTTACTGCCTCAGAACCAGATTCGAATCGCGGCTGGCCATCAATGGATTATAGGTTAAAAAATCGCTCCCGGTTGCACGTGCCTCCCCTCACGGGGTGTACAATATTGCACTGGAAGCATTGGATCTTACAATACATTCACACTCAATGCATTGTAAATGTATTGACCCATTAAGCTCAGTACAATATTGTACATCCAATGAGATCGATGCACGTGCAACTGGGAGCTCAGGTACGTAAGACAATAAATATTAGAAAGGACATAGAATCTCGCTGTTTCTCCAACTTTTATCATAAAAATTAAACCATCTCTTAATAAAATTTACATGAATATCTTACTTCCATTAAATCCCAGCCTTCCCACCAATGGCACACCAAAATAATATAGGCATTAAACATAAAATCCCAATCATTCAAAATGCTGCATGTAACAAACAAATATCAACTACATAAACATAAGGATGGGAATGAAATTTACATATCACAAAGTTCCCCTTCAACGCTCGTTTACATTATCGATTAGATTATTGGTTCGTTTAAGCCTCCCTATCCGCAACAAATGCGATCCAAAGAGAGGAAAAGGGAGGCACCATTTAGTGTGGAGGCAACACGAATACTACGCTTTGGGACATATGTGTACCACTAAGTAAATTGCTCACTTGCATACCGGCATAAATGAATAGCATTTCCATAATTTCAGTTCCTTTTTCAGAATTGATTTCAGCATACCAGTTAAAATGATCGTACACTTAAATTTTTCACACTTTCTATAAAGGACACGAGTGCTTTTGAGTAGTACAGTCGGTTTCTAAATTCTGCTACTCACAACTTCACCGAACCAACCGTAGCAATCGCACAAACGTAGTCAACGTTTTAAAGGAAACGCGTAATCTGTGCAGAAAGGGTTTAAAAACAGTAAGTTGAGAAAAAGTTCATGAAACAAGATCAAAGTTGAAGAAGAAAGTAGTACGTGCTAAAAAACAGGACATCAGAGAACTAAAAATAGGTGGTCCTCAACATAACAGAATACATTTAATTTCAACAAAAAGAAGGCCAACCTAACTCATAGCTCAAGTCCTCACATTTTCCTCCCTGGAAGCGCTAGTTCTCAAAGATACAATAGTTGTATCCTTCTGCGGAGCGTCTACATTACATCGCGGGTCCCACAAAAATGTCCGCGAGTTTTAATTGATTATATCTCCGCTATGACTTAACATATTTGAAAAGTCTTTTTTTCACAATATAGTAAATTTTGTTTCCGTTTCGAATAGTCTAATTTCTTAAAAATCGTTTAATAACCACTGTAAAGTGATGGATTTACTAAAAGAGGTAGAAAAACTAATTGTTCAAACGAAAAATTTTAAAAACAACACTGGTCATTATCATTTCTAAATACCTACCATTGAAAATTATTTCACAATGATATATCCTTTCATAACACCAAATATTTAAACCCTCTGAGAGGTTATTTACTCCCTTGTTTCATTATTTGAAGTCAACTAAAATGCAGTTCACTAACGATCAAAGAATTTTTATCGTATTGGAAAAGTGTGAAAAAGTTCGAAGAGCAACTAATGAAAAGTTCTTCAGAAAGGCACTTGTCCGATAAGAAAAACTGTGTATCGCACAGTTAGAAAATTAGAAAGAAAATTAAACGCTCTTCTAACTTTACACCATTTGCCGTTGCTTCATATTCTAATACGATGAAAATTCTTTGATCGTTATTGAGGTACATTTTAGGTGCCTTCAAATGATGAAATAAGGAAGTAAGTAATGTATTGAGAAATGAAGAACACCAGCGTTGTCTTGAAAACTTTTCATTTTAACGATTAGTTTTTCCAACTGTTTCAGTAAATCGATCACTGTAAAGTGGTTGCTAAACGATTTTCAAAAACTTAAATTATCCGAAATGGGAACAAAATTCATTGCATTGGAAAAAATACAAGAAAATACGTGTTTAAAAATTTGAACTCAGCTTGAGCTCGTCGACCAACGCGAAAATCTTAAGATGAGCGTAACTGTCGATGGCCTCAACATCCCGATAAACAATCAAAAAACATGTTTTTAGAATGATGATGCAATACTAAATCACCGTTTATCTAATGCAATAATTGCAAAGAACACATTCACAAGGAAAACTCACACCAGCAATCGCGATTGCAAAAACGTTAACTTCCAGTACATCACTCGATGACTTACAGTCGTGAACTAAGTCGAACAGATCGCGACACCACAGATCATATACTAGAAGATCCGCAACTTATCACTAAGTGAGTTTCAGCCCTGTCGATAATAACGTAGGTGCCAATTAGCCAATGACGGAGCCGATAAATTGTTATGTGACTCTTGTTTGAATCTGAAGTCGTTAGTCGGCTGTGAGCCTGTGACAGAGGTGTATCAAAAATTGTAGCAGGAATGGCTTCTTACGTACGCTTAAAAAATGCTCAATGGAAAATTGTGCTATTCATTTATAACAGGTTTTTTTATCACTCAAACATCTTAATTTATTCACTATCGTATTTTTTCGACTAATATTTGAATCTGGTGTTTAATGGTTTAAAGGTTTAAAATGGTGATGAACTCTTTCCGAAAAACTTAATATACGGCACCGAAGTTTTATCACATTTAGAACCTGAGTCTAATTTAAATGCACCTTAGTTTTTAAATATAAATTGTATATATGTTCATGAATGCACATTCAAGTTTATGTATATTGAAGGACAATATAAAAAAGTTTTATCAATTTAATCGAAATGTACTGCTTAGGCTTTCACTATCCTTGTTACGCAAGGAAACGTTTCATAACTTTTGAATAAAAACTTGAGTTCCCATCCTAAAGGCCCCCTCACACGCGCAAATATATCTGCAAACCTATCTGAACTGGTGCTGAATTCGTGCGTTTGTACCCTCATTTCAGGTTGGCACAGACTGTATGAGGCAGATGAGCCATGCTTGATAATTTTGGAGCGATCGGCTGCAAACCTTGACACCACGTCAGTGTCACGCCAGCCTTTGTGTGTGGTGCGCGACTGTACTCTGCCTCTCTCCCTTCTTATGCACTTCAATAAACAATTTCTTATTTGTATGATCACGACTTTTTTATTCTTAAGCCCATTTTGAGCGAGCTTTTACATCTCTTTTATTTCTTATTCATTGCAACTATCGCGAATCCTATCAATTGTACGAACTCGCCGTCTGGAGTCGCAATTCTTGTGTGCACTCTCCACCTAGCTGCAACTGGTTTACTGAAGCGTGCGCCAGTCCACAGATCATATACTAGAAGATCCTCAACTTATCACTAAGTGAGTTTCAGCCCTGTCGACAATAACGTAGGTGCCAATTGGCCAATGACGGAGCCGATAAATTGTTACGTGACTCGTGTTTGAATCTGAAGTCGTTAGTCGGCTGTGAGCCTTTGACAGAGGTACATCGAAAATTGCAGCAGGAATGGCTCCTTGCGTACGCTTAAAAAATGCTCAATGAAAAATTGTGCTAATTATTTATAGCACGTTTTTTATCGCTCAAACATCTTAATTTATTCATCATCGTATTGTTTCGACTAATATTAGAATCTGGTGTTTAATGGTTTAAAGGTTTAAATTGGTGATGAACTCTTTCCGAAAAACTTAATATACGGCACCGACATTTTATCACAGTTAGAACCTGAGTCTAATTTAAATGCACCTTAGTTTTCAAATATAAATTGTATATATGTTCATGAATGCACACTCACGTTCATGTATAGTGAAGGACGATATAAAAAAGTTTTATCAATATAATCGAAATGTACTGCTTTTGCTTTCACTATCCTTATTACGTCAAGAAACGTTTCATAACTTTTGAATAAAAACTTCAGTTCCAATCCGAACGAGTATCATAGTAAAGCCTAGAGACGCAGCCAATTGAAAGCCTTGGCACCAATGACGTCAGCTGCCAGTCATGGCTGCTATAAGCTGATTGGTTGGCGTGCGTGAGTACGTTTGTGTAGACCGGGCTTGCGGTCAACCGTAGTTTTGAACTTCTTCTTATGTAAGTGTTCTGTGGCGACACCTGCAGCACACTACCGGAAGCATACGTTTGTAAGGCTGTAAATCACTGATGGCCGGTCTCAAATGTTACGGCCATTCCCCAACTGAAAATTTTGCGCCTTCAAACCGTCCATGGCCAACCATGAATTTCACGTCCGAACTCGACCGCGGGTATTTAAGAGCGCATTGACGGAGTGTTAACGCAGAGTAGGCCAACCAGCTTATATATCGCATATAATCGACCGTCACGTCCTTAACCCACCGGTGATCCGTCCATTTTTTTCAATTGGGATGTTATTCCTACTTGAACGTAATTAATGTCATATCTCGAAAATTACGCATTGGCGAGTGAAATGTCATTGATGTGAAACGTCGAACAAATATTTAAATATTGTTCTTCTACCGATTCTTGGAAATAAAATTTTCAATGTCCGTGAGCGTGTTGAAATTAATATCGACTCAGATTTTAAACAACCAACTTGCCTCTTTTAAGTTGTCAACAGTTACCAGGTAGTTTTTGAGGTTAGGTATTTCAACTTCTCTTCTTTTTCACTCATTTCATGTTTTTCCAGGTAAATTTATTTGGTCAATGTGAAGTTTAATGCAATCATGGAAAATAATAATTATATTCCAAAGAATCACTAAGGGAACCCCTTTAAGAACGTTATACATGAATGACATTCTGCTCGCTGATGCGTTATTTTCGAATTATTGAACTTTGAAGTTGGCCTTCGCGCGCCATAGGAAACGAGCGCGCGAAACTATTTAATTAATAACGGGAGTTAGCCCCCTATAACAAACGTAAAGAGGTTGAGTCGTGAGGGGAAGACACAGTTCTTCTGGTGAAATTATCAATAAAGCTTCTAACCCACCCATTAGGGTGACGACCGCAATGTTGTTTACATCGGCTCCATGATGACGGCGCCCATGGTGGTCGCCATCTTGGAGTCGATGTAAACAAGATTGCGGTCGTCACCCTATTGGGTGGGTTATAAGCTTTATTGATAATTTTCTCTTGAAGAACTGTGCCTCCTTCTCACGACCCAACCTCTTTACGTTTGTAATAGCTTCCGTTATTTATTAAATTCAGTTTCACGCGTTCGCTTCCTTTGGAGCGAAGGCCAACTTCAAAGTTCAATTATTCGAAAATAACGCATCAGCGAGCAGAATTTCATTCATGTAAAACGTTCTTAAATGGGTTCCTTTAGTGATTTCTGGGATCGCAATTTTTATTTTCTGTGATTGCATTAAACTTCACATTGACCGTTTATTTTGCTGAGGATGAAGGAGTGCTCGAAACGTTCAATTTTATTGTTATACTGGATATTTTTATTTAGAGTAAATGATTAGTAGTATTTTGGGTAAATGTTGAGGATTAACTGGGAATCGATTTTCCACTTTTCGATTCCTAAATATAGTGAATTAGATCGAAATCAACTAGTTTTCTTCTATGCACTTTCCGTCGTAAATAAGAATTTTACGAATTATAGCGGCAGGTTTAGTTTCGTCTTTGATGACGAATGCGCTCGGATAAACAGCTACTTATTGATTTTCGAATTTTTGTTGCTTGAATCATGGTAATAACATAGAAATAAACTACTTTTCTTCTATACACTTTTTTCGTCAAATGAATATTTTAGGAGTTAGCGCGATAGGCTTGGTTTCGTCTTTGATAACGAGCGCGGCGGAAGCGAGACTCCATTGCAGCGTTGCCATTCGCCGGGCTCGATGAATTACTTCCCGCTTCAAACACTTGAGTTGCAGTAACTAATTCACTGCTATAACTCGTAAAATACTTATTTACGACGGAAAGTGAATAGAAGAAAACTTGTCACTTTCGATCTTATTAACTATGTTTAGGCACCGAAAAATCAATATCGATTCCCGGTTAATCCTCAACATTACCCGTTTTTTGTTCTCTCCTCGTTACTTAAGATCAGGTAGCCTCCCAATAAGTGTTTCGCACGTAATCATGTAATGGGCATTCCGGGACATTATGTATTTTAATGTGCTCACGGAAATTAAGAATTCTGTTGAAAAGGGTCTCTAAAGTAACGCATTTAAAAACGTTTTACATGAATGACATTCTGCCCGCTGATGCGCAATTGTCGAGTTATATAACTTTGAAGTTATAGGAACGTCATATATAAAAGTGAAGGAACGAACACGTAAATATGCTACAATACGGTATTCATGTAACGAAGGGTGAGGTTATGTTAGGTAAAATTAACTTAGTTGAATAAATCAACCTAAAATTACATATAAACCTAAAATATTTTCCCTGAACTTACCCAAACCGACGATGTTCTCCTCCCGCCAAAAAGTGGGCGTGTCCCGTTAAAAAATAGGGCGTTACCTAACAATGCGGCCACTAATAACAGACGATATAATGTTATTCCTAACAGAACGTTATAAATTGTTATATCTCGAAGATAATGCATCAGCGAGCCGAATGTCATTTATGCAAGACGTTTTAAATGTGTTCCTTCAGTGATTCTTTGGAACAGAATTTTGAATTTCCGTGAGTTCATTAAAATGTATAATGACCGTATTTTGGTATGGTAGTAATTTTTGATTGGCTGGGGGTCCTCAGATTTGACTTGAATATCTGGGCGGTCCTTGGCATTGTAAAGTTTGGGAACCTCTGCTCTAGATCATGCCCCCATTCAACTCCCAGGGAGAAAAGATGTGAGGTCCCGAGCTGAGAGTTAGGGAGGCCTTTTTTATGTTAAAATTTGATGGATTTTTGTTTTGTTAAGGACCATCTTTTTCCGGTTTTCTGCTTTTCTGTTTTTCAGCACCTACTACTTTCTTCTTTAACTTCTTTCTTGTTTCATGAGTTTCTTTCTTGGCTTACTGTTTCAGTGCACCATGTGCATAGATTCCGCGTTCCCGTAACTCCATCCTAAGTGGTGCCTTCCTCCTTCCTCTCTTTGAAAATATCTTTCGTGGTAAGGAGAGGCAATCACTTTCGCATTATCAATCATTCAATATGTCCCATTCTTGTTACATTCTTGTTTGCAAATATTCTTGCTATCGCGAAAAAAGAAGTTCTGGCTTACAGTCCTCATTCCAACGCTATAGTAGAGAGGAATAATAGGAAAATTACTAATCAGTTGAAACTGGACGTAAATTCTCTCCCTCATGCCGAATGGGACCAGTGCATTGAGGTGGTCGAAAATGCATTGAACAATGCACTAAATTCTACTTTAGGCGAAACTCCGAGCTTCGTCGTGTTCAATAGGGACACCTGCCCCTTCTATCAAAGTGAGAGTTTTGATACCATAACTTACAGTTATGATGAAGAAATAGATTTGGTTAATTTTCGAGCAAAAGAAGCCGCCCGCACCGTAGAGAATATTAGAAATTTGATATTGAATAACACTACGGAAAGAAATCTTTACAGAAATCTCAAGCGTCGAAATAAGGACGTAAAGGTAGGCGACCGTGTTCTTTTAAAAAATCACGAGAAAAGACATAAGTTGGAATTAACCTGGTTAGGGCCAGCTGCGGTTCTGAAGGTCAAGCGTAATTGGGCCGAAGTTAAAATTGGCTCCAAAATTTATAAAAGCAATTAAAACAACATATTACCCTTGAGGAAGGTTAAGCTGTGAGTTAAACAAGACAAGTTTTTTTTTGTTATGCTTATGACTTACGTTCTGACGTCGCAACGACTCGACGAATTACGATTTACTGTGCAGGACAACTGTGTTACTTTGTTTAACATTTCCACTATGGGTTAATCATCATAATTTAAGGATTTTTGCTATGTAATATGCGCTGTGTTTCATAAGTTGTGTTTCATTATTATTCTCAGTAACCCATATGTTATATTTTCAGCCTTTTGTGCTGCGTTTTTTAGGTTATTTTATGTTAAGTGTTGTATTTTTACCTGGATGTTCAAAGAAATGTAAATCTATCTAAATCTCTAAGACATCTTTATTAATCTTTGCATTTCATTTTCGATATTATTTCGATCGCTTGGAAGTATTGCTGAATTAACAATTTAAATGGTGAGCGAATTCTTCGACTGCTAAATGCAATCGCTGATGTTGCAGTCCATCACGTGAGACAGTCTGTCTCGGCGCTGTGGCGCAACTCAACTCACATTGCTATTTTTATTTTTAGTTGGAATGTTCTGTTGACAGCGCAAATGAATTAAATTTATCCAGTGGTTGTTTGCTACCCGACCGAGGGTCCGAACACGGTTTTTTATTAAAAAATTTTTCTCACGCATGCGTACAACACGGAATTTTTGTGCGTTTGGTCTCTCTGATTGTTTCGTTGGTCATGCTAATCGGTTCTGTGTCTGTTCCCTTTGCAGGTTCACAAGGCTCGAAATGGGGAACGCCCAGTCATCTGTTGATGTCGATGCCCTCGTGACGGCTTTAAGCGCGCATAACACCAATATCAATGAAGAGTGGCTGCGGGAAAACTCCAGGACGGACCTTTTGCCGGACATCGTTACCGACGTCCTGGTGATGCTGCTCATATTGCCAACGATGGCGTTGGAGACAATCATCTATCACGTGAAGAAGAGCATGGAGATGATATCCGAGCGCTCCGCTAGCGGGTCGAGGATTTTCAGCTGCTTTACACGGCGCTGAAGCCGCCAATATGCAACAATCATCAGGATCAAGTGTAGTTATCAACATTAGCGGTGAGGTAGTGGTGCTGGTGCAACAGCCTGGCGCAAGGCGGGACAGGCGGCCGCGAGAAGCAGGGCGCAATGAACGTCCCTGTTCCACTGCTAATGTGCGGCCAAAAGTTTGATTTTGAAAATTAGGTTGTTTAAATTGGAATTAAATACCCAATGAATCAAATTGAGTTTGAAAAATGAAATTGCTTAATCGAAAATATTGAAAATTAGGCGCGAAAATGTGAAAAATTGAAATTAAATTGAAAAGTTGGAAATCGCTAAGTTGAAAATGAAAATTTAGAATCTAATGCGTTGGAAAATGCGTTCTACTGCGTTGAAAATTACGTCAAAGTGTTTATTGGAATTGTTAAGGTAATAGTGGAGTGGTGTTTCTTTTAGCGGTCAGATGTTAATCAAGAACATAATATTATCTATAATCTTCTAATATTAACTGCATGCTTTAATTAATAGTGTTGCGCTATTTTACAACGCCCAGCAAAATTTAGGAAGAACGGAACGTATGTCTGCGCATAATTACGTAATGCTAATTGCTCAATATGTAAACTTTAAAGTTTTCTTTTTCGGTTTGTTAGAAATTATTTTTATTTTTGCTATTTTCGTTTAATAATGAAAGGCTATGGCGTTTTTTTAACCCTACCTTTGTCGGCGTGCTGACTATCTTGTTCCACGGTAAGTTAGTACTAATGCTGACCGGTGGTAGAAGCTGGTGTTTTTGCTAGTTACCAATTCGTTTTTTTGTTCCTACTTTTTAGGTTTGACTTATTAATCGTTTTCCTTTATATCTGGTGTTCCATGGTTATAAGGTGTGGAAGAATTTAAAAAGTTTTTTGTTTTTTTCATAGCGTGTTTTTATTAAGGTATCAATATTTGCTAATTTTGCGATGTTCTATGGTGACTAACTTTTCGATGCATTTCTCTATGTTTTTCAACATTTTTTTTGTTTCTAGTAAGAATCATATTACTAAGTGAAAAGCGAGTGGTAATTGTTTTTGTAAATCGTTAATGGTAATGGCAATGGTAATGGCGTATTTATAATATTTTTTTTAATCTCTATCGTTGTTTGTTTCGAGATCATCAATTTTGTTGCGTGTTATCATTTTTTTAATTGTTTTAACGTGTAGTAATCCTACTTTGTAGTTTCAAATTAGGTTTGGACGATAAATTAATTTCATCATGATTTTTTTAGTGCACACCTTTAAGCCGTGTGTCTGTTTTCAGTTGTTCCGGGTTGGTTCTGTTTACCCTTGAACAGGGAATTTTTATTTTGTTGTTCGCTTCAGCTGCCCTCGTTTTTGCTTGTTTTGCCATGTATTAGATAACACTAATAATTATTGGATGGTATTTTGTTATTTCAATTTCATTTGCGCATTTTAAATTTAATATAGTATGAGCTGCGAGACGACTTAAAATACGGACGTGAAGTAATAGCGCTATTTTTTAGCGTAGGGTTGTCGTTTTAATGTTGAATAATTTTTCAACCGACTCTGTTTAGTCTCCCAATTCCCTCTGAGACTTCTTTTTACCCTGTTTGCGTTTAATATTATTCTCATCCGATTACTTGCTGATCAAAAAAAAGGAGGGGAGTAATATGCGAGCGCTTACTCTTGAGCATTTGTCTTGAGTTTTCTCTTGATATCTCTGTCTCGCAGCCTTCATAAGGTGTTGCCTGTCGTGTGACGCTCAATCAATCATAAACGTTCTACCTGTTACCGGCCTCGATTCTCTCCAGTAAAAGCCTCCACCAAGACATCTACGAGTTTCACTGCCCTGAACATTAGTCTACTTTCATAACCTATCATTTCTTAACCTTCCTTCTTGACTTACAGCTTATAAGCGCACGGGATCCTTCACAGAAACTCCCCTTGTGCATAGATTGGACGTTCCCTTAATTCCATACTAAATAATGCCTTCATCACACTTGTCTTTGGAGATCGTTGTAGCGGTAAGGGAGGCTAAAACTAATTCATAATCAATGAATCATAGCCATGGGGACACATGCAGGAGAGTCGGTAGGCTCGACACGACGAGGACTGGGCTAGGTTGTTTATCTTCGGGGGTACAGCTTGAGATCGGGAGCAACATCTTAGACCTTAAACCTTTCGGTACGATAGTTCAAAATGGCTTGGGTAAAAAATTTCAGAGGAAAAAGTTTTCATTACCCTAAATTGTCAGTGAAATTGTCCTAGTGTGGGTACTTCTAGCTCAGGCAAGTGCCTACTTCTTTCTTTCAATTTTAAATTTTTTTAATCCCTGAAGCTCTATGCTTGGTTACAGAAATTTTTGATGTTGATAATTAAGTTTTTGTATTTACGGAAAAGTTATTTATAAGTTCTTGCCCGAATTCATCAAAAATTAACAAAGTTCAGTAAACTTGCTCAAGTTGAATGAAAAGGTATTGAATGTGTTGCACGGACCCTGTAGCAAGAACTTACGCGTGCCTATGCTACAGGGTTCTCTGGTAATTACAGGGTGCTGTGATAACCGATGGTAATTTACGCGTGGAGGCTTCTGGAATCGTTTGAAAGCTAGTTAAATGAATGTTTGCACTTTCCCTAATTTTTTCATTTACTCCAAAATATTCCCTCACTAGTTAAGTTACTTTAAAACTAGGTTAGATGCCCTAAACTGGAAGCACTAGCCAACTTGGCACTGGAGTAGCCGTCAGTACCGAAAGGGTTAAATCAGTCCTACTGCATGTGGTGCAGTGCCATGTTTTTCGAAGTCTTGTCTGAAGATGCCTATTCGGTTAAGGATTGAGTTTGTGATAGTTCTGAGTAATTTTTACAAGCATATATATAAGTGTTTTGATTTCTGCATATTCGAATTATAAATATAAGTGCCAAGATACACATCTTGGGTTAACCCTTTTCTCGTGGGTTAACCCACGAGAACCCAGCGCCCACTGAGGTGGGCAGAAAATTGCATATTTTCAAAACTCTGTATCTTCCTCAGTTATTGACCGAATTAATTTTTTTTGTTACAAAAGAAAGATAGAAAACTCTTCTTCACTTGTACAACTTCAGACGTTGCCTTAATTTAGCAACGACTCGTTGAGAGGTGTGGATACGGATTTGCTTTCAGCTGATTCTCAAACATGGCCACCAAGAGGTATGTTGATAGCAAAATCTCACTAAGTATTTTATGTATTAAAAGAGTAACTTAGAAGTATATTAAGAAGATATTAGTGTTACGAATGTGTGATTTTCAGTGCAATTGCAGTGATAGTGAAGAATCTATATATTAATACGCTAACCTGTGCGTCACGCTCTTGAACACCATGCGGTATCTATGATACGGGTTGGCTCGCGTCAGGTCGCGTTACATTAGAGGGAGAGAGAAAGAGACAGGGAGAGAGGGAGAATGATTTTCTTAAAAATTTTTTCATTTGTTTATTTTGTTAATCATTTATTGTTTTCAAGTTTTTGTTTTTTATTTTATTATTATTTATTTATTCGATTTTTCTATCATTTTATTTATTTTTAAAATGTTTAGATTATTTTTTTTTTAATTTTTTGAAATTTGTTATAATTTTTAGTTTGTTTATTTTTTTCAATTTTTTGAACAGTGTTTTTTTGTAATTTTACGAGCTGCTGCAATTTTTTGAATATTGTTTATTGATTCAATTTTGAATGTTTTTTCTTATAATTTTTGGTTGATTTTTCATTTATTTGGTCTTTTGAATTTTTGAAAATTTATATACATTTTGGTATATTTTTTTATTTTTTTTTTTCCATTTTTTATGATAAATGTTTTTTTTTATAATTTTACGAGATACTACAATTTTTTGAATGTTTGGAATTTTTTAAATTTTTCGAATTTTTAAGTGTTGCCAGCGTATCAGTGCTACTGACAATACCTTACTTTTGTTCAAACCTGTACTATGCGCCCCAATGAAATTGCGAATTTTTGAACGTGGGCCCTTACACTAAAAAGTTTATCCACCCTGATCTAAAACAATGGAGCAGAGAATAAGAGAACAAAGAGAACTTGCTAGAGAGCGACAGCGAAGGAGACGACAGCGCTTGCGAGAAGACGAAAGGCAAGCAATTCGTGATGGAAGCAGACTACGAATGTAACAGCGAAGGATAAATATGAGTCAGGAGGAGCGAGAATTGTATCTTCAAATCATGAGAAACAGAGACCATGAAAGAAGAAATAATAATAATATGGAACACCAGGTATATTACACTGGAGCCATGGATGTCCGATGCCAATTTTGCGGTGCTTTAAGATTTCAAAGAGAACAACTAAATTGTTGTCATAATTGAGAAGTTTCACTCCCTCCCTTAGAGGAGTACCCCGAAAATTTGAGATAATTTTTTGATGCCGACGGTACAGAGGGTTCTAATTTTAGATAGAATATAAGAAACTATAATTCTGCATTTGCTTTTGCATCTTTTGGTGCGAATATTAGACCTCCTCCAGGACGTGGACCGTATTCTTTCCGTTTACAAGGTCAAACTTACCACTACGCAAGCCACCTCTATGCAGGTGGCTCTGAAGAGAGAAGATACGGCCAGCTCTACATCTTAGAAACTAATGAAGCCAAACAAATTAGAGCAAATGCACACGAAAATGCTTAGTATCTGTTTTTTAAAAGATAATCGAGGCGATGAACAATAATCCTTATGCAGCAGCATACCACAATATGAGGGCTATTGAACAACATGAACAAGTAAGAGCTGCAATTGAGAACATGCCACCAAGACAAGTAACCATGCAGTTCATCCCTGGCCCTGACAGACGAAAATACAACAACCCATCAGGCAATGAGGTAGCAGCCATATTCGTTGGTGATGATGACGCGCCTCCAATGTACCGTGATATTGTTGTTTATCCTATAGGTCTACAGAGGCAGAGGATTTCTTACATATCCTGCCATCTTGATCCCATGGTTCATCCTCTTCTCTTCCGAATGGAGAACCTGGATGGCATATAGATATGCCTCATGTGGAACATCGCCAAACGCGTGTTCGCAACAAGGTCATCATGTAACAGTTTTACTCGTACCGTATGGCAATCAGAGATGACTTTAGTGCTTTACATCGAGCTGTAAAACTACTGTAACAATACATTGTTGACGCCTATGTGAAAGTGAAGGGATGCCGTTTGAACTTCATTAAAAATAATCAAGCACAATTAAGAGTGGCACTGTATTCGGGTCTCAAGGATCACCTAGATAGACAGAATGATCATCAAGAGCCAGGTGTTCCAGTCATTTTGCCCTCCACATTTACAAGAAGTCCAAGGAACATGCAACAAGCATATCATGATGCCATGGCGATCGTCTGCAAATTTGGAAAACCAGATATTTTCTTGACACACACTTGTAACCCAAAGTGTCGAGAAATCACAGAGAACCTTGGATTGCATGAAACAGCACAACACAGACCAGATTTGGTTTCACGAGTTTACAAGATGCACCTCAAGGAACTCTTGATTGATATCAAGGATAGACATATCTTTGGTGCTCCAGTTGCTCATATCCATGTCATCGAATTTCAGAAGCGCGGTCTACCACATTGCCACCTTCTGATAATGTTGCAAGAAGAAGACAAACTAAGAACAAGAGAGCAAAATGATGATATATTTTGTGCTGAAATACCTTCAACCGACCACCCAGAGTTGAGAGAATGCGTGAGAACATTGATGATCCATGGTCCACGTGGGACATCAAATCCTAATTCTGTGTGCATGGTGAGAAAAAATATCCAAAAGATTTCCATGAAGAAACCATGAAAAATGTATCCGGATATCCAGTGTGCAGACGGAGAAACAATGCAGAGAATGCACAAGTGGGCACTCGTGAGGTTGACAACAGATTTGTCGTCCCATACAATAAGTATCTACTGAGAAAATACTGCGCCCATATAAATGTTGTAGTGTGTTCCTCGGTGAAAAGCGTAAAATACCTGTCCAAATATGTATATAAAGGCCATGACTGTGCAAACATGGAAATAAGAAATAATGTTGTTAATAATAATGAACCAAATGAAGTACATGAACCCAATCAAGTACATGAACACAATGAAGTTAAACAGTATTTGTCATGCAGGTATGTCTCCGCCAGAAGCCTTTTAGAGATTGTCAGAGTTCAAAATGCATGATCAATCTCACACTGTTTATCGTTTGGCTCTACATTTACCTGATGAGCAGCATGGGTTCTATAGAGAAGGAAATCAAAGGGAGGCGGCAGCAAGAGCAGAATAACGCGACACACAATTGACAGCTTGGTTTAAACTCAATCAATTCAGATGAGAATGCTCGAAATTTTCTCTACTGTTCTATACCTGAGCGTTATGTTTTCAACAAACAAACAACAAGGTGGACGCGTCGTGTTAGATTCAGCAACATTGTAACCATAATATACTCTGCAAGTCCTCGAAATGCTGAAAAATTTTATTTGAGGATGTTGCTCCTCCATGTCCCTGGAGCGACTTCATTCAGGGATTTGAAGACAATCGGGGGTCAAGAAATGGACACCTTCAAATATGCATGCGTCAGACTGCGCCTGGTTGAGAATAACGATGCGTTGCAGGAAGCTTTGACAGAAGCAGCAGCTCATCAAATGCCACGGCAACTACTAACTATGTTTGCTATGAAGTGCGTCTTCAATGATGTGCGTCTTCTTAAGGTTAGATTATTTGAAAATTTATTAGGCGATGTTGACCGAATTTTTCCACGGGTCCACCTAGCTTATTGATGACTTTGTCCGTGGAATTTCCACGGGTCCTGCTAGTTTATTGATGAATGAACATGGCCGCCCACCTGAGTGGGCGCTGGCCGGACGCAGTCACTGTGAAGAATATTGACGCTTTCTCGCCCGCCACATGTTTCTAGTTTGTGGTAACTAATTTTAATTTATGTATCTGTGGAGCTTCTCAGTTGTGTATAGGTATAGAAAATTGTACATCAGACATTATCATTCTCGCAAATGACACATTTTTCTCTCACGTATTGGATACATATGATCATCAAAATACTAACTTTGCGAATTTTTCACCAGACCCTTCAAGAATGTAGAAGATGCTGTATCCTACCTTTACACTTTGTCGGACGAAGAAGATGAAGCTGTCAGTTACGACATTGCCCTTGAGCCACCAATGGAAGAGTTAGACTCAGATGTAGATGAAATGAATAACGACGATGTTTTTGTGGAAGAAAATGTAAATCTTTTGGGAAGCCGGATGCTTGCCAGGCCCGCCAATATCACACTAAATACTAAGTCAGGAGAGCGACATGAAATGGATGAAGGAATCAATGGAATTGATGACTCCAGTCTACTAGGCTATGATACAAAGAAAGTAGAACATCTCAAAAAACCACAAAGAAGAGAAAAATGAAGAAACATTCATTCAGCTGGGTAAAAAAACCATTCCGCAAGACAGATGAAGCAGTTCACAAAGACAATCAACTCCCCTTTGTAGCAAATGAATGGAAAACCAAAAATAGTGATCCCATAGATGTTTTCAAAAATTTTTGGAAGGACATAATTGAATTGATTGTATTGGAATCAAATAACTATCACCTACAGAAATTTGGAAGAGAACTGTTTCTGAAGAAAGAAGAGATGTACCATTTTTTGGGCGTTCTAATTCTCTCTGGTTATGTAACAATGCCAAATCATCGCTTATTCTGGTCAACAAAATCAGATACAAGAAACCTGGTTGTGGCTGTGTGCGGCATGTCTAGAAACAGGTATGAACAAATTATGGCAAGCTTACACTTTGTTGACAATACAGCCATTGACACTACTGACCGTCTATTCAGAGTGAGACCTCTGGTGAACCATTTCAATGAAGTTTTCGTTAAGATGGCTGAACCTCTTCCCAAGATTTGGGCCATAGATGAGGCTATGGAACCCTATTATGGTCGCCATAGTCTGAAACAGTTTATTCGTGGGAAGCCGGTCCGTTTTGGCTATAAGTTCTGGTGCTTGCGTTCACGTGAAGGCGCTCTGATAAAATTCATTTTGTATGAAAGGAAGGGCACCGGCAAAGAAGAAGGTATGGGTGTTGGCGAGACTATAGTGTCGAACATGGCTCTAAAATTTGTGCCAGTAGAAAGCAATGGCTTTGTTGACAACTACTTCACTACGCTGCCACTTCTGGAAAAGTTCAAAACTTCAAAAATATACCTCACCGGAACACTCAGAAAATACAAAGTTTGTGGCATGCCTCTCACGAATTATTCCAAGGTGCAGAGAGGTGAGTCTGAAGTCTTCGTCGAGGAGGAGAAAAATCTTACTGTAGTTCACTGGCAAGATAACAGTGACGTCATTGTTGGGACAAACAACATGGATAGTGCTCTGGCGCTGGGCAGCTGTAATCGTTGGTCTGCCAAACACAAGAAAGTTGTAAGTGTGCCCCAGCTAAAGATCATACAGCACTACAACAACGGTATGGGTGGCGTCGATTTGTTTGACCAGTTCAGGGCAATGTATAGAGTTGCTTTTCGCAACCGCGTATGGTATTATCCCATCTTTCTGTTCCTGCTCAATGCAACAGTTGTAAATGGTTGGGTGTACTTTAGGAAAATCAGGTCAATGACTCAACTGGAATTTACCCGAGAAATTGTTTCTAGCTTGCTAGTTCCCTCAGCTAGCCTGACTAAGAGCCATGTCCCACGTCATATCAGCACAACAGGAAGCTATGATGGTATGAACCACAATGTTGTAATGGGACCAACACAGCGACGATGTGGTGTATGTAAGAAGAATGTTCGCCCCATGTGTACCAAGTGTGATGTCGCTCTCCATATTGAGTGTTGGCTCCAATATCACACTCCTTGAATGTCGTCCAAAGGAATAGAATGTTGATCTATGTAAAAATGCAAGTCTTTTCAACATTCATCAGTAATAAGTGGAACTGTATTTTACATTTTCTTTATCGCACAATTTCTAGAAATATTTTGATATTGGGTAATTGATTCATTATACACAAGACCAGCTATATCTTTTTGTTTCTGGTTTTCTATGAAATTTGTATAAAATCTTAGTTTGTTTAATTTACACAAGGCAAAAAGTAATTGGTATAGTATACACACATTGAAATGCAGTAATGTTTGCATGAGTGGCACATGTATGCACCTGCATCCAAATGACTGCAAGACTTCTCTAATGCCCAGCGCCCACTCAGGTGGGCGGCCTGTAACTGCTATGAAAAATAGCATTTTCAGATTCTAACTTTATATGCGTCATACTGGGACTAAATGTAAGTAAATTATGAAGTATTATCGAAATTGGCCAAAAATTCGTTATCGTGGGTTCTCGGGGGTTAATGAGATCATTATGTACTTAGGAAAGCGAATGAATACAAATTTGGAATGTTTCGACCTCCATGGTCATTATTATCAACCTGAAAACAAAACAAAAAAATCAAATAAAAGTTACATCAATCATATAAGAAAAAGAAAAACGAAAAATTCGAGGAACAAAATAATAAAATGTTCTGTATTAATGCTACGTTAGTTGTGGCGGAAAAATTTATTGCATGTCATAATAAGTGTTAATAATGATCCTTGAGGTCAAAACGTTCCAAATTTTTATTCATTGACTTTCGAAAATAAAAATCATCTGACTTTATTCTAAGCACTTATTTTTTCAATTTTTATAACTGATGTCATGATCATGCAACACTTGATTTGTAAGCCATTCGAGTGTGTTTTTACGAAACTTATCTTCACATTTGTTTCAGCTGAATTCATAAAAAAATGGAAATAGAAGAACTTCGAAAGTTACCCTCGGCCAATTACGCCACAAAGGCAGAGGTTCATCGGGCTTTGGCGAAGGCCCTTGGGATAGCGAGATTCACCAAAGCCCGAGGACTTTTTGAAAGGCTGTGGCGTAGGGACGAGGAGTTCAAATGTGAAATGGAGCGGGTGTTTATAGTAAGTATAAGTATCTATTGATTTTACGTGTAACTAAAATTCTTACGTGGAACAGAATGCAAACACAGAATAAGACGATGTAAAAACTCACACAGATCACATTGCAAGATGCCTAGAGGAAATAATTTGTATGATAGAAATACTGATCTTTTGATGACTAGCTAATATTGAGCAACAGCTTCTTGTTCACAGCACCAGAGGCAAGGCAAGGGCAAAATGAACGATCAAGCGGGTGATTCAAACTTTTAAGCTACAGTCCTATTGAAAAAATTCAGAGCAAAAATAATCTATATTTTCATTGAGGGACGGTTTAAAGTTATGAATACGTAAGGCTTCTATTATTGGAATATGTTCTTCTTTAACAACATTAAATAAAATTTTGGTATTTGAATTAAGGTCTTCTTTCGAGTGCTTAGAACTATGTTCAACACGAGCGTGATTAAAATTAGAACCTTGGTACTTGGGCGCAGTCAATCTTTGTTTCAGGGTCATTCTAGTCATGCCAATGTAACTTTTAATCATTAAGAGACTAAGAATCTTACTACCGCGACCTAGAGAAAGCCAATGTGACTTATATGTTCATATGCGACAGAAGAGAATCTTAGTCTCTTTATTAATAGAAGTTATATTGGCATGACTAGGATGACTCTGAAACTAAGATTTACTGCGCAGAGATACCAAGGTTCTATTTTTAATTACTTTGCACCAGAGCTGCACCAGAAAAGAAAATCTGTTCGTGACCTAAAGAACCTGAGGGATGCTGATGAGGCCGAGGTTCAGGCGTTCTTCACGTGTCTTGATGCTTTTTGAACCCGTGGGTTTTGTCGAAAAGCGGATAAGGTCTTCAGAGCTACTACTTTCGAGACTCGCCGAAAGAAGCTTGAAAACCTTGGTGTGGATAACAATATTCATCCGTGTGCCCCAACCGAGTGTTTCATAACTATAGTGCAGTATCTTTACCGGAACGTCCACATTTTTATTAGCTTTCGGTCTTGATTTTTGTTCGACACTTTTTAGATTGAATTTCTACAAATATTTCCTAGCATTTGAGAAGTTAGCTGTTGCTACTAAAATTTTACAATGTAGGAATCGGGCCGGTTTCCTGAAAGATTTGCGTTCTGTGGTCTTTCGGTATTTTCACAGTTTCAAATCCGGTAAAGTTTTTTCTTCTGTGTTCGAAAAGAAAGATTTTTCAGCATTAAGAAGAGCACACGGGGTGTTTTCAGGCCAAAATATCGAAAATGAGATTTTTGCATAAAAATGTTCCTAAACCCTTCCTACATCACGTAGTGAAAACGGGAACCCTGTACGAGGCTTCTAACCCCCCAAAATACCCCCCAAAGGGGGTATTTTACCCTAAATAACCTCCAAAATGGGGGTACTTGAGGGGTATTTTGAAGGCATACCCAGAGGGTTACCATAATACCCAAAGGGAGAAAACAATGGAAAAACCAAATGAAATATTATATAAAATTAGTTGTGTTATAGTTATTTTGTAGGAATAACAAAAACCTAAGTATCATGTATGGCGAAGTGCTCTGAAGGGTAGAATACCCCTTTAGGAAGAATTTCTTTGATATTGAACCTAGAGCAATGAAATTTGATACGCTGATAGGAAATGCAATTTGGAATCATTTATCTTGAGTAAAAAAATGTGATTTTCTTCAAAGAAAAAGAGATATTCATAGAAAACGAAGTTTTTGGGGGAGTTTTTCAAAATGCATCTCCTCCGACAGTTTTTGAGTAAATGTAATGATTTTAGTGTCATTGGATGCGGAAATACTTGTACATTCTAAAAACTAACATGGCATTCTCCAAACATTCAATTTAAAATGGAAAAACAGAAAAAACTCCACGGCACGTCTTCTTTCGTAAAAAAACGTACTTTATGACGTCACAACTCATGAATAAAAATGAATTTAGGATTGCCCATTAAGTTTTGAATTGCCCGCGTTATTACGCATCCAATGATACCAAAATCATTACTGTAGCTCAAAAACTGTAGGAGAAGAAGCATTTTGAAACCCCATAAACCATTGTTTACATTATAAGCAAAACAAAAAAACATGAACAATTCAAATAAAAAATTTTGTAAAATTTTTGGGTCAAGTTAGACTCCTGAAATCATTATAGAGTAATCCAGAGACATAGGAGATGACATAGCAACTTCGCGCCGTGAAGAAAGTGCCATGGGGGAGGTGTAACATGATAAAATACCACTTCCCCCTCCCCTCCCCCCCATTCTTAAAACCCTTATTAGAATAGAGGAATTGTAAATGATTTAATATAGCCTGTGTTGTTGATTTTTTAGAGCGAAAACCGTATTGTTTATCGTAAAGAAATGATTTTTGTTCAAAATAGGAGTACACTTTCTTATACACAATCTTTTCGAATACTTTGCTAATAATTGGTAGAATGGAGATAGGTCGATAATTGTTTACACAGGTTTTTTTCACCACTTTTAAAGATAGGGGTTACTCTAGCAACTTTGAGGGAGTTCGGGAAAGTGCCTAGTAAGAGAGACTGGTTAATAATATTTGATATCAGTGGGGCTACAATGTCAGCAATAACTTTAAGTACTTTAGTCGGAAACGTTTGTAACCCACTCGATTCATTTTTCATGTTGTTTATGCTCGTAATTACATCGGAAGAATTTGTAGGCGTAAAGAAAAAGGATTTGGGTTCTCGAATATGATCCATAAATTCCAGGTGATCAGTAGGTTCACTTGGAATACCATCAGCTATGGTTTTCCCTACGTTTACGAAGAAGTTGTTAAAGAGATTAGCAATTTCTTTCTTCTCATGATATTTTACATAATCTTGAACAACATATTCAATTTTCTTTTTATCGGCATTATTCGGTTTACAGCAGGAGTTAAGGAGATGCCAAGTTTTTTTAACGTCAGTTTTGAATTGAGTAAACTTGAGCGTAAAGTAGTTCTTTTTTGATGTTCTTATCTGGTTTGTTACATAGTTTCTGAATCGGTTATATGTTTCTCTAGATATTCGTCCTTCGCAAAGGAGGGCTAGGTACGCTTGACGTTTCTTTATATTTATCACGATGTCTCTAGTAATCCAGGGCTTTTGTTTATTTTTCGGGGTAACTGTACGAGTCACAATTGGGCAACACTGATTGTATGCGGTCATTATAGTTTCAGTCAACTTTACTACTGCTTCATCAATGCTCGTAGTTATATTGTTTTGTTGAGAGATGTGCAATGTAGGCATTGATTCTTCTAGAACGGTGCGCATTTCTTCAAGATTTGATTCGTTTATTTTACGATATGAGTAAGTTTCAGCCCGTGCCTTGGTGCAAGCAATATAGACATTTTTCTTAATAAGAAAAACTGGGAAGTGATCTGATAAGTCAGAAGTAATTATTCCAGCAAGAAAATCACTAGGGTCTGTCATAAAGATATTGTCAAGCAGCGTAGCACACTCTGAGGTTATTCGTGTAGGCTTTGTAATGATCGGAAGGAAGGATTGAGACTGAAAGGTAGTTAGGAAATTAGAGATTGGTTCATGGCTTTCATGTTTCAGTAGATCATAATTGAAGTCACCGCATATTATTATGTCATTGTATAAGGGCCTGTTGAACTGAGAAATAATACGAATCAATTCATTCAGGAAGGATTTAGGACAGGCTGTAGGAGGCCTATACACCGTTCCAAGCACAATGCTTTCACCATCTCTAAAAAGTTCTACGAAGAGTGATTCTATATGATCCTGATTCATTGGTGCACTTGCTATGGTTCTCGAGTCTATGTGGTTAGATATATATGTGCTGATGCCTCCGCCCCGCTGGTTTTTTTCTTAGCGAATGGTAACTATGATAATTTTCAAATCGAATCATGTCTTTAGTCGAGTCATCTAGCCAGCTTTCGGTGAAGCTAATCACGTCTAGGTTATATTTAAGTTCAGTAATAGTACATTGTATCTCTTCCAATTTTGGATAGAGTGACCTGCAGTTCCAACACAGGAGTGAGAAATCTCGGTCAGTTATTCGTATAGTTTCGTTGAATTCTGATGTATTAGTATACCTACACTCTTGAGAGTCGTTTAGGTTTGGATATATTCTGTTCAAATGATTGAAATCTGGATCGATTTCCTCAAATATCTCAGGGTGATCAGTCATTTAAAATAAGTAAAAGTAAGAATTAGGTACTATAGAGCTTAAAACGAAATACAGAGTCAAGCTTAAAGGGATATTCCCGTCTAAAAAGTAGCTTATTAAGTAAGAGAGAATAGAGTAAAAAAGAAAAGTCTAGCGCGATTTCGTGAGTACACACAAACTCAGTCCATGAGCGAGTGATAATGGAGTTCAATATAACAACATTGGTGCAAACAGATTGCTAAGGGCGTTTTCACAAGTTCACATATAACAGGTAATAAGTTTTTAAAGATTATGACGACAATGATACAATCAGCTAATATGGTTCACGCGTAATAATAACTGTAGTGGTAAATAAAGAAGAATTCACAGTAACATTGGTTGGTGAAAAATTACTAATTGCGATGTTACAAAATGTGACACACAGATGTCATAGATGTTTACACACACATCTATTATTTATTTGTTATAATATTGGAGTTCGATATCACTACATTGGTGCAAACAGATTGCTGAGGGCGTTTTCATAAGTTCACATACAAGAGGGAATAGGTTTTAAAGATTATGATGACAATGATACAATCAGCTAATATGGTTTACGCGTAATAATAACTGTAGTGGTAAATAAGGAAGAATCCACAGTAATATTGGTAAGTGAAAAATTGCTGATAGATTATAATGACAATGATATAATCAGATTATAAGAAGATTACAACGACAATGATATAATCAGATTATAAGAAGATTACAACGACAATTTAAACAATTTGAACAATTTAAACAATTTATTTACCACAGGAGATACAGAGGTAGAATGTTTCTTAAGTCTAGTACAATGGATAAGTTTGAATATAGCTACCTGTGGGCCCGAATAAGCTCAGCGACTTCTGGGGCATCCTACCATCAACATTATTCTAAGGTGTACAATAATGTTTAACCTAAATCACTTAACCTAGTTTCACATTAGACTGATCAGTGAGATAATTCAATCGATATCAGATATTTCATTTTACAATATAGGTTATATGGACTATATTTAACAGTACATTCGATAAAAGATTTAACAGCAGACTGAAGGCGAATTACATATTACCCATGGCAAATTTCATTATTGGAAACAGTCATGTTGGAGACAAGATTTGACTTGGTGATCTTACATGACTAATATTCCGATAAGAAGTGAGTCTCGAGATTTCTTTTGAATACCTTGTAAGAATTACTATCACGGATCTCCGCAGGTATTGAGTTCCAAGTTTTAGTTCCAACGAAGAGGATACTGTGTTGCGACCGGGCCTTAGAATAATAAGGAAGCATGAATTTACTTCTATTTCGGGTTAAATGGTCGTGATGACCAGTTTGCGCACTTAATAATAGTTTCAGGCTATTGTCGCCATCATTTCTTAATGTTTTGTAAATGAAATTACGAATGGAGGTTTTACAGAGATCTGGAAGTTTAAGTATTTGTAAATTTTTGAATGAATCATTTGTATGAGCATTATATTCTAGATTCTTTACCGCTCTGATTGTTTTTTTTTGCAGAGTAAAAATTATATTGGTTTTATTTTTATCAGTTCCGTGCCATGCTTCTATTCCGTACTGCAAGTATGGTGAAATGAGCGTTCGGTAGAGCATTCGTAAAGCTGTTTCAGGCAGGTAATTTTTAACTTTATTCAGGATTCCGATGGATTTCGATAATTTAGAACTAATATGAGCGATGTGCTTTTTAAAGGTCAGATGTTTATCTATTATGATGCCCAGAAACTTTCATGAGTTGGTTTCTTCGATTTCACCTTCGCCAATTTTTATGTGTGGGAGAGATATGCTTTTCTTGTATGAGAATGTAATATACTTTGTTTTTTCGATGTTGAGGCTTATTTTATTAGCTTTAAGCCATAATGAAACCTTATGGAGTTCATTATTTATGCTCTCCGCAATCATAGCGGGATTTTGGCTCGGAAGGACCGTAGAAAGCGTGCTGTCATCGGCAAAAAGTATGAATTTGAAAAATGATGTTGATTTGATAATATCATTTATAAATATCAGAAATAGGAGAGGCCCTAGGACAGACCCTTGTGGAACTCCATGGCTAATTGTCTGTGGGTCCGATTTTGCGTCGTCAACGACAACGTATTGCTTCCGATTTGTTAGGTATGATTTGAACCAATCATGGGCAATTCCTCGAATGCCATAACAGTGTAGTTTCGAGAGTAATATCTTATGGTCCACACAGTCGAATGCTTTTCGAAAGTCAAGAAAAACGGAGAAAACAAGCTTTCCTTCATCTATATTAGAGTAAAGGTACTGTAAATGATTTATTACAGCTTGTGTCGTTGATTTCTTAGAACGAAAACCGAATTGTCCGTCATTTTAATGGTGACAATGATATAATTTTAAGGTGACAAATTTTAAGGTGACAATGATATAATCAGCTAATATGGTTGTACGATGGCAGTGGAGGGCAGAAGCGATTATCAGATTATAAGAAGATTACAACGACAATGATATAATCAGCTAATATGGCTTACGCGTAATAATACTTAAGTGGTTAAGAAGAGAAAAAAATTCACAGTAACATTGGGAGGTAAAAAATTGCTGATTGCGTTGTTTCAAAAGTTCACACACAGCTGTCATAAATGTTTACAAGCACATCTGTTATACATTTGTATAGATTCAGGTTGAACTAGCATCAAGTTGAGGTTAACTGACATGGTACCTAATTGAGGTTAAATTAATACGAAATTGACATATTTAGGGGATGAAAATGAAATTGACTAATTTAGGGGATCACCTAGCCTAGTCACCCATGATCTGCTGTGATGACATATTTAGTTGTTGCATCAGGTATTGCTCGAGGTCATCTGGCGTGTTGATCTCGCGGCGTCTTGAATCTGGGTTTCCTGGGTTGAATATGAAGATGTTTACATCCTGTGTTCATGGGATTCCAACTTTATCCGGGAATTTCCTTTTGGCCATCCTCAGAATGAACATGGCGTTAGCTCGTGAAGGTATGAGGTATTCATTTATGAAGAAGAACTTTGGTTTCTTTCCTCGGCAGGCGTTGAGAATTTTACGTTTTTTGTTATAATGTTTTAGTTCAAATGCTATGTTTCTTTGATCTACGTTCCCAGTTACTGTTTTTTCCCCATTCTTGTAGCTGACGTGATGTCAGTGTCGGTGAGGTCAATGTTGATCTTGTCCTTCAGAAGATGGCAGACGGTTTCCTTGCAGATTTCGTTCGAGTGTGATTGTGGTAGATCCTTACCAGAAATGACGAGAGTACATTTTTTGTCTTCAATGGCTCGGCGCTGATCATTTTTTTCCAACTGGTCGAAACGGAGGGCTAAGCTATCCATTTTCTCATTCTGTTCTGCGAGAGTTTTCTTGTGCTCTGCTTCTTTTCCCGCTACTGTTTCAACTAGTGTCTTAAGGTGACTTATTTCAATTTTCATATTATCAATGTCACTCTTAAAATTTGTCATCACTGAGTCGAAGTATTTTATAAGGACAGATACCACTTCTTGGCAATCTTTCGTTAGGTTAGACACATCAGGATATTGACCAAACCTCGGCTGATACTCGTCGCTGTTATTGTTGCCGCAGCTGTTGTTATTGCGTTGCTTCTTGGGTACCATCTTGGAGATTGAGAAAGTTCGTTTCCTCGTGTACGCGAGGGATGAGTACTTTCACACTTTTTGAGGGAATATTTTTACACTTAGTTCGATGATTTTTTATTTGTTGTTTGTTTAAGTCACATTTGAATTCTCATGGCGAGAGTGTGTACCCATTCAGGTTAGGAGTACATTCTTTCTAGCGTTAGGCACTTTGTTTCGGAGCGAGCGCAACACACGTCCGTGCCACACGGAGTCTCTCAGGACACCGCTTATTTTCGGTTCATTGTTGTCCTGTTCTTCAGTGCTACTACTTTCTTCTTCAAATTTGATCTTGTTTCATGAACTTCTGTCTCAGTTTACTGTTTCTTTGCCCCCATCTGCATGGATTCCTCATTCTCTAATCTCCATGCTGAATGGTGCCTTCCTCCTTCCTTTCTTCGATACGCTTATTTTGTAGCGGTTAGGGAGGCTTAAACTAACATATAATCTTAATTTTAAACTTTTGCCAGAGACTATCGCTTTTGATTCACCACGGTTCAGTGTTGTAGCACTTCTGACTCGCTTTCTTTTTCCTATTTTCATAACTGTTGGGATTTTGTCGCTTGTTCAAGCCAACGGCCGACCTAATTTTAGAGTTAGGTTCCAGCCACCCCTTAATCTTCCAAACGATATGGAATTTCACACGAGTTGATTGTTAAGACTTTAATTTTACAGACAGGAGTTTTCACATTTACACAAATTATTAGTACACTGAATTTGTAGCACATATGTCACATCCATTAAATTTAGATCATGTCCCCAGAACCAATATTAGATGATTATACACTCCATTGGATAGCACGACCGAAGCCCGAAGATGAAGCAAGTACGACAAACAGCGATAAGGCATCAGCTACAGAACAGGCTCCGTGAGGTGTCGACCACAGTGCCGCCTACAAAGAACGGACTAATTAAGACTCTAAACAGTAACTAAGTTGAATATGCGAAAACGAGAACTAAACCTTATCTCACTATATTCGAAAGAGATTAGTAAGGCAGTGCGAACTTTCTATATACCTGGGTCGGAAGACACCTATGAGAGAGTGAAGGTAATAAGAGAACGATACCAAGAGGTCACGTCGCTAGAACAGAAAGAAGTAGGATTCTACCGTCAGTAATCCTGACTGTTTATTTGTGAATCACTGACAATAACCTTGCTTCTCAACTTGCTAATTCTGCACAAAGGGGATTTTGTGTGGGAACATACCTTGTGCAATAATTCTGCGTTCTCCTTAACTTCATAATGAATTGGGCTTTAACCTTTTAATGTCAGCATTTTTCTGCTCAAATTATTGATCTTAACCACCATCATTAGCCTTACTCTGGCGTCAGGTAGGGATCGACATGAGAATGATGAAGAAACGGCCATTAAGCAGTGAACTCCAAATAACACGCTAGGCTATGAATTTAACAAGAAACGGCCACTCGGCAGTGAACTC
The DNA here is from genome assembly GCA_030386875.1 of Morinoia aosen. Taxonomy (NCBI): domain Eukaryota; kingdom Metazoa; phylum Arthropoda; class Malacostraca; order Amphipoda; family Talitridae; genus Morinoia; species Morinoia aosen. Next base: position 27,929,805 of record CM059580.1, on the reverse strand, counting down.
CAAATAACACACAAGGCTACGAATTTAACAAGAAACGGCCACTCGGCAGTGACCTCCAAATAACACACAAGGCTACGAATTTAACAAGAAACGGCCACTCGGCAGTGAACTCCAAATAACACACTAGGCTACGAATTTAACAAGAAACGGCCACTCGGCAGTGAACTCCAAATAACACACTAGGCTACGAATTTAACAAGAAACGGCCACTAGGCAGTGAACTCCAAATAACACACTACCCAGGTAGCAAGAAATTATTAAGCCAATATTGGGCTGATAATAATTTATTGACCTGATATTGGAATCTTGGATTACAATAATATGCCAATAACAAGGCAATATCGAAAAAATATATATCTATTTATGATATCAACTTGTTATTGGGACAATGTAGTAAATAGTTTTATTTCTAATATTAAACTAACAGTGTATATATATATATATATATGTCCGATATTCATATAAGTGGAAACTATCTCATAATAATTAAAAATCTCGCGATTTAATAAAATTTGTTAAAACATAAACTATTATTGCCCAAACATTGGGTTGATATCGTACGCCAATAATACGGAGTAATTTGTATAAAATGTACCAATAAAGTTAATGGATAGTTATTTTAGTCATTATTGGGAGCAGATATATTTGACAGATATCAAGAAATGTGAATACGTTACAATAATATGTATATTCAGAATTACTGTACTCACAGGTTCGCAGTTCAATAAAGTCATTTATATAGATGATATAAATAACTTAATTTCGTAACGATGGTACTGAGTAAGCTATTCTTAACATATAACCGATTTGGCATGCATCATTCTTTGAGTAAAGTGCTTTCCTGCAAATTTTCAATCACGTATATATATGCTGATTAGATGAACGTAGCGTATGTGGTTTTTAATTCTGATTACATAATCAGGTATTGACATCAATCGACTGAAAAAAAATACAAAGAATAGTTTTATTTACCAAAACTAATTCAGTTGCGTGAAAAAGCTACTTTAAACGATCAAAAGCACAAATACATGCATTTTAGAGGGGTAATTTTAACGATTAATCGGTTTGTTACTGATGCAGCCCTGAACTCGGACGTCTTGTGTGCGATATGTTAAGCCAACCAACACATGACTCAGGAGCACGGTATACCAAAGGAGGTAAAGTCACTTCTACGGGTACAGCTGCGCACATTCGTGAATTCGACTGGCCAATAGAAAGCTTCATTACAAACAAGCCGGATGACATCACTCGCACGCAACATGACGTCAGAGGCGGCAGCGTGCGTACTACCACGCAGCGTACTCTGCCTTCCAGACGTACGATCAACAACAGGGCCGACTGCCGGTGTGCCACGACGTATCCGGATTTGGATTTTCGGAAAATTTAATTCAGTCCGGCTATGTGCAAATTTACATACATACATATACCGGGCTTATCCTCCCTATGGGAGGGTAGCCGACAGCAGGCCACAATCACCACACTTAGTCACTAGGAGGCGAGAGAGGCAGTACTGGCCGCACCTGAACTGCCAGGATCAGCAGCAGCCCAGCACAACCACCTTCCACAGTCAGGCCCGACAGCCACAGCTGGTTTACCCCGACCGCTTCATTGAGTGCAGCCCCTCCCCCCGCACATGACAGGTCAACCCCATCACACGCGGGTAGCTTCCAGTAACGCGTCAAAAAATAAAATTACCTCCTTATACACTGCCCCCACTCACTTCTATCCGCAGCCATCCCTCTCGCCACGTCCACAGTCAGACCCCTCTCATAAAAAGCACGTCGCACCCCATCCATCCAACTCATCCGTGGTCTACCTCGCGCTCGAAGACCACTCACTTCCGACATATATATCTTTTTCACCAGCCGCTCAACATTCATTCTTTCAACATGCCCAAACCATCCAAGCACTCTTTCATCCACTCGCCTACTCAACTTTTTGATAACACCCGTCTGCCCCCTAACCAACTCATTCCTGATCCTATCTCTTCTAGTTACTCCATACATGCTCCTCAAACACTTCATCTCAAACACATCCAACTTCCTCCTCTCAGCTGCTCTCAACCCCCAGGACTCTGCTCCATACAACAAAACTGGCACAATCAAACTTTCATACAGTCCCCTCTTAGCATTCATACTCAAACTCCTGCATTCAAAAACTTTCCTCATTGCACCCAATGTCTTACAACCTTCACTCACTCGATACTTCACTTCTACTTCTATACTATCCTTAACAGTCACCTCCGACCCGAGGTACCTAAAATGTTCTACCTCCTCTAAAACTTCCCCATTCAACCTCACATCCAAAGTTCCAAACACTCCACCTCTTGAACATCTCATCACCTTACTTTTATTCACATTTACCCTCAATTTCCGCCTTTCGCACACTCTACCAAACTCTGCAACCAGTCTCCTCAGTTTTTCAGCCACAAGCGCTGTATCATCTGCAAACAACAGCTGACACACTTCTCAATACATACCATTTCGTCCCACCAACTGCGCACTTTTTCCCAACACTCTTGCATTCACTTCTCTCACCACACCATCCATAAACAAATTAAATAACCGCGGCGACATCACACATCCCTGTCTCACACCTGTCACAACTGGGAACCATTCACTCACCTCATTCCCTACTCTCACACATGCTCTGCTATCAATGTAGAAACTCTTGATCGCATTCAACAGTCTCCCACCCACTCCATATAAACTTACCACTTGCCATAGAGCCTCGCGATCCACTCTGTCATACGCCTTCTCTAGATCCATAAATGCCCAATATACATCCTTTCCCTTTAATAAGTATTTTTCATTCACCTGCCTCACAGCAAACATTTGATCCACACAACCTCTACCACACCTAAAACCACACTGTTCTTCAGCAAGCACACGATCCGTCAACACTCTCACTCTTCCAATTAACACTCTTCCATACAGCTTCCCAACGACACTCAGTAGACTTATACCCCTAGAATTACTGCACTCATACCTGTCACCTTTCCCCTTGTACAACGGAACTACGCACGCGCTACTCCAATCAACCGGCACTTTACTAGCCTCGAAACACACATTTAATAAACGCACCAACCATTCTATAACCACATTTCCTCCTTTCTTTAGACATTCAACCGTGCAGCCATCCAAACCTGGAGCTTTCCCATTTTTCATTTCATCCAACGCACATCTCACCTCTGCACTAATTTACACGAACTAAAAAGTCATCGATCTTCTATTTAATTATAACAGCAGCTTCGTAAATTGAAAGCCCTTTCCAAACAAATTAGAAAATTTACTTCAATCAATCATATAAGACGTTTTATTAACTTTTCATGCGGATGAGGCTGACTATTGCGCACCGGATCGTAAGGATAATATAAAATTCTGTACTTAAATGTTTATTTGAAATAAAACATGCTATAGATTTCGCTTCACTGGAAAAGATTATACGCAAGTTTGGGCCTCCGTGACCGCTACAGGAGAGGGCGTATCGAAGAAAGAAAGAAAGGAGGAAGGCACCATTTGGTATGGATTGCAGAAAATGCGGAATCTATGCACAAGATGCATAGAAGTAGTAAGCTGTGAAAGAAGTTCATGAAACAAGACGAAGTTGAAGAAGAAAGTCGTAGGTGGTGAAAAATAGGACACCACTGAACTGAAAAAAGATGGTCCATAACAAACCAAAAATCTTTTCCAATTCAACAAAAAGAAAGCCTACCTAACCTTCAGCTCGGGCCCTCACATAATCCTCCTGGGAGCACTCATTCCCATAGATACAATAGTTGCATCCCCCTGAAGGGAAGACACCCTGTACATAGAAATATTAAATTGAGGGGCAAGATTATGACAAAATTACCGCTGAAGAAGCAAATCATAGGTGATGAGAAACGGAACAGCAGGGAATAAAAAGAAAAGAGAGTTTTTAAGAAACGAAAACAAAGCTTTAAACTGTAACAAAAAGAAGCCCTACGAAACTCTAACCATGGGACTTGACATAACTAGTTCTTCAAGGATGGGGAGCAAAATCAAAAAGACAATAATTATTTATCCATGGAAGAATATTTTCCTCACTTAAAAATACACTCAATTTATATCACGTAAATTTTTGGCGATAATGAATGAAAGAAACTATTTTTCTCTCAAAACATTTAGTATACCACCGCTCTATGCGCGCTTCGACATTTTGCAGTTATAAGTTCCAAAATCTACGCAAAAGAAACAACATACAACTAATTGCTTAAATCTAGGAAAGGACTTGAGTAATCACATACGACGAGTGCCTAATAAATAATAAGCTGCAGCACTCCCAATGCATTAGCGCTATATTCAAACATCAGGACACTCTCCGTGCCAGTAAGTAAAGAACTATAAAATAAAAAAAAACTGAACACTTAGAATTCACAAATTTATAAACTTAGCTTAATGGATTATAAAGATAAACTTTAGAATGACCAGTTAGTCAAAATCACAATTTGAGTACCAATTCTTTTAACTCTGCAATACTGCATGAAACAATGTATATTATAGTTTTGCTGAGGTTTCCATAAGTTAGTTATAAACAACCTTTCCAATAAAGTTGCAGTGTAGAGGGTTATTATTATTATATAAGAAAGTTTTAGCCTCCCTTAATTGCACGACAAAGATGTTCTAAGAGAGGAAGGAGGAAGGCACCATTTAGTATGGAGTTGAGGAAACGCGGAATCTATGCACAAAAGGCACAGAAACAGGAAGCTAAGAAAGAAGTTCATGAAACAAGAAAAAGTTGAAGAAGAAAGTAGTAGGTGCTGAAAAACAGGACAGCAGTGAACTGAAAAAAGATGGTACGTAACAAAACCAAAACCTATTCTATTTCAACAAAGTGGAAGCCTACCTAACCTTTAGCTCAGGCCCTCACATAGTCCCCCTGGGAGCGCTAATTCCCATAGATACAATACTTGTATCCCCCCGAGGGGAAGTACTGCCCTAACTCAACCATCTCTATCAGAAATACAAATGCACACAAGTCTTGACAACAGTGCAATATTAGCAGCTACAAATGAAACTGAAAAGCCCAATAATCCACAAAAACGAACATTGGACCAAAGCCTTGAACCTGCAGAAAAAGTAGCTCATGGGAAAAAGAAAAGGAACTTAAACAACAACTTGGAGTTATTATTATTATTAATATTATTATTATTATTATATAAGAAAGTTTTAGCCTCCCTTAACCACGACAAAGATGTTCCAAGAGAGGAAAGAAGGAAGGCACCATTTAGTATGGAGTTGAGGGAACGCGGAATCTATGCACGAGGTGCACAGAAACAGTTAGCTAGGAAAGAAGTTCATGAAACAAGAAAAAAGTTGAAGAAGAAAGTAGTAGGTGCTGAAAAACAGGACATCAGTGAACCGAAAAAAGATGGTCCGTAACAAAACAAAAACCTATTTTATTACAACAAAAAGGAAGCCTACCTAACCTTTAGCTCAGGCCCTCACATAGTCCCCCTGGGAGCGCCAATTCCCATAGATACAATAGTTGTATCCCCCTGTGGGGCAACAACTTGGAGTTTTGTAGAACTGACTTGTCCTCTGAGAGCAATCCATCTGCAGTGATATCTAGGGATAGGTCTCTATATACAGCTATAGATACCATTCCTAACAACCAAGAGCAATATACAAACAATCAAGCAACTTTCACAGAACCCAGATCTGCTAAAATTGATTTAAACCTGCCAGAAAACATAGATAAAATACCTGGTTCTTCCAGGCATGTCATAATCTCTGCTACAGATGAACAGACCAAACTAACAAAACTGAGTCCATTCAGAGTGCAGAGCCTAATCAATCAAATTTGTTGTCCAGTGGAACAAGTGGAATACAAAAAAAAAAACAGGAAGCTTAATAATAGAAGTAAGAACCTTTGAACAAACAAAAACATTACTCGCAGCCAAATCCTTGGATAAAATCTCTATTAATACTCAAATAGCCTGAGGAGCCTCTACTGTATGTGACAAGATTTATGCACCTGAATTTCTTGGCGAGTCTCTGGATGAACAGCTGCTGCATCATGCCCCTACAGGAATAGTAGGTATCAGGAAAATGTATATGGACCTAAAGCTAGCTGACTCTCATATGTTCGTTTTAACTTTTCTAGGAACTGAATGCCCTAAGGGGATTAAGGCAGGATATTTTAATTACAAAGTCCATCCTTTCTATCCAAACCCAATCCATTGCACAAAATGTTGGTGGGGCATACCGCTTCCATCTATCGGAACAAAAAAAATTGCAGAAACTGTTCATCAGCAGAACATGACTAAGCAAGCTGCAAATCAGACAACTACCATTGCCCTAACTGCAAAGGGAATCATTCTGCTAACTCCAAAAACTGTCCAACATATGTCCAAGAACACGAAATTTTCAAAATCAAGGCCAGCAAAAATATTTCTTTTACTTAATCACGTGTCATCTACTCTCAACAACAAAAAAAAACAACTAGAGATGAACACTGAAGAATATATTGCCCTCGAATCACAGCACATATTCCCGGCTCTGACTCAGCCACAGAAGCAAAATTTCTCTCGGAATACATATGCACCTGTAACCCGATCTTATAGTACACACCCACCTGACAAGAGAACCTCCTCTCAGAAGAGGTGGTTCTGCTTTTTTGCTAACAAAAAACATACGCAGATGATAACCAGCCAAAGCTGCAGGAATCAATCTACACCAACACAAACCACTAGAAGAAGCCAACACGCTTCCCTGGGCTCAAATACATTGCCTGAGACTGGTGTAGCCTCTAGTTATCCTCCGGATCACAGGAACATGCTAGAAAGTCAATCTCAATTAAGAGATGCAGAACCAGGATGCAGAATAAGAGATGGTGTTGCATAAGAGATGCAGAACTCAAATGCAACACCACATCTGCCGAAAACCTCCCAGGAGAAACAAATGGTGGGCTGCTTTAAAAATCTAATCATCCAACTTCTCCCTGCTATTATCAAAATCTTACTAGCAGACACTATAACTGAAAAATAGACAACCTAAGAGAAATAGAAAATATATTAGAAGCTGGTAAACTAATTTCTGAGTTACTCACAAAATTAAATGTTACCTCTCTCATCAGTCAAGCATGAACTTAACAATCCTACAATGGAATCTAAAAGGATACTTTGCAAAACTACCTTACCTTCACTTGCCTATTGATCAACATCAGTCAGGAATTACATGTATTCAAGAATCATTGTTACAACAGCGCCATAACATTTAATTGAAGAATTACTTCAGCCCTTTCCGATATGAAAGAAGGGAAGGTAGAGGAGATGGGGTGATTATTTTCATTCACTCCAGCATACCAAACACAGCAACACAATTGTCAACTCCATTAGAGCTTGTGCTCTGCAAAATATTTATCAACAAAAAGCCTATCAATATAATAAATATGTATTTGCCACCCCATTTGGAAAGTTATGGTTTATTGCAGAAGTTACAAGACATCAGTTATCAGATTACAGGATCTAGCATTATTATGATGGACTCAAATGCTCACAGCTATAGCCGGGGCCCTGAATTCAGTGACAGGGTAAAATAATAGAGAACTGGATGACTGAAAACAACCTAATATTACTGAATAATTCAGTCCCAACTTTCTTGTTCTCCAGAGGTACATATACACACATGGATCTATCAATAGTTACTGAGGATCTGCACTCCAAGTTTACATGGAACACTTGTAGTGACACATTTAAAAGAGATCACTTTCCACTGATAATTATTGATTCAGCTTTATCAATTCTCAAGGCCCAACTACCAAGATGGTACTTGCGCAATGCAGATTGGCAATATTTGAAACTGCTCTAGTGTTCCCAAACTGCTCAAAATAGACAATATCTGATGCTTATCAGTCCATAACCAAAGCAATAATGGCAACATCAAGGCTAGTCAAAGCTTTACACAACAAAAATTATTATCATTATTATATAAGCAAGTTTTAGCCTCCCTTAATTGCACGACAAAGATGTTCTAAGAGGGGTAGGAGGAAGGCACCCTTTAGTATGGAGTTGAGGGAACGCGGAATCTATGCACAAGGTGCACAGAAATAGGAAGCTAAGAAAGAAGTTCATGAAACAAGAAACAGTTGAAGAAGAAAGTAGTAGGTGCTGAAAAACAAGACAGCAGTGAACCGTAACAAAACAAAAACCTATTCTTTTTCAACAAAAGAAAGCCTACCTAACCTTTAGCTCAGACCTTCACATAGTACCCCTGGGAGCGCTAATTTACACAACAATGAAGGACAAGCAGCTGGTGGACTGATGAGTGCAAGATAGCCCATAGGAAATACCATAAGGCATACAACCATTACAAAAATCACCTTAGAACATTGATAAATGAATCGCATTTAAGCAAGCAAGAGCGATTTTTCGAAAAACAAGTAGTAGAAGCTAAAGCCGTCAGTTGAGGGAAGAGCAGTTTCAGAGCAGACCGTTGCACTCTGGATGGACTCGCACGTATTGGAAACTCCATTCGGAAAGCAATAATCCTGCAAGATTTTTATGTTGCAGTATTTATTGATATAAAACAGGCTTTTGACACTGGCTGGCCTTATGGGCTATTGCAAACGCTACAGATTTTAATATTTGCAGGTAACCTACCTCAAACCATAATGTCTTTCATCAAAGAATGCAAAATAAGAGTCCGAATCATTGACACCTTATCCAAGCAAGCAATGTTTCCTGATGCAGGGTGTTACACAGGGATCAGTGATCAGCCCAACATTGTTTAACATAATGATACTTTCCAGGACTGTAACCCCCTACTGCAGACATCCCTTCATGCTGACAACGGAGCTGTTTGGGTTACTTGCTCTGACTAGACTGAGGCACTTTGCATGCTGCAGAATGCCTCAAATGCAATTCTTGTTTGGTCCTTCAAATCTTGTTTGGGGGCTTCAAATCTCTTCCACTTCCACAAAAGGAAAACTTCCTTCGGTCTCGGTGGCTCCGTTGAACACCACAGCAGCCTTTTGTTCCTCTGCAGACACCTCAATGATAAGTGGAATCATTTCACTTTCTTTCCTGAAAGGCAAGAAAAAATGTGAGCTCAAGTTGGAAATTTTCTTAATGAAGTCTTTGGCTTCATAAGCAAGCCTTTCAGTTGCAGTTAAGGATACAGATTTAAATCTGTTAGTGAAAATGGAGCTAATATGATAAATTGAGATGCAGGCAAAAGCAATTAGAAAAGGGGACAGTTGTGAAGAATGACGCTCAACGGGAAGCACCATTGAAAAAGTATATGAAGAAATGGAGATGATATTCTTAGCTAGTTTAAGCCTCCCTATCTGCAACAAGGCGATCCAAAGAGAGGAAGGAGGAAGGCACCATTTAGTATGGAGCCAAGGGAATGCAGAATCTATGCAGAAAAGGCATTGAAACAGTAACATAAGAAAGAAGTTCATAAAACAAGATCAAACTTGAAGAAGAAAGTAGCAGTTGCTGAAAAACAGGACAGCAGTTGACCGGAAAAAGATGGCTCTTGACATAACAGAAAGCTTTTTATTTCAACAAAAAAGGCCTACCTAACTCTCAGCTCGGGCCCTCACATGATCCCCCTGGGAGCGCTTATTCGCATAGATACAATAGTTGTATCCCCCTGGGGGGAATGGAGATGATAAACTATATCATAATATTAAACGTAAAACTTTAAGGAGTCTCAATAGAGAAAGAGAAGAAAAAAAACCAAGGTAGGCTTAGATTATATGTTAGTTCAAGCCTCCTTGACCGCTAAAAAAAGCAAGTTTAGAAGAGAAGCAGGAGGAAGGCACCATATAGTGAGAAAATAAAAGAATGCAATGTGGGATATCATGGGGGAAATAAGATATGAGGGGAAAAAAGGAAACAAAAGATTGATGGTAATAGGCAGAGAAGTGTGAAATACATGGCCTAAAACAAAACCTAAGTTTATGCACTCAATCTATTTCCCACAATTCCTCTCTAGCATTTAATGTTGTCTAATATATTTAGATTTTTGAGAGATATTAAATAATAATCATAACAGAAACTTTTGAAAACTTTTAAGGACTAAGTAAAAAAAATGAAAAAAATCTATTCAATAAGACTCCTAACAATTGAGTCAAGAAAATCTGACTAGAATCTGGAAAACATTTAAATTTTATCCTGACATCTATGTATTCCTTAGTGGGTAACCAGAATCATCTCACCTCTGCTAAGAAGCCCAAGGTCTCTCTTAATTGCTTGTCAGGAGCTTTGGTTGGGATGCAGGGATAGGAACCAGTGTGTGTAGATGGAACATTATCCAATAGCAGTGAGTGATCAGTAGCTGGATTGGGTCCCATGTCAATTCCATGTCCTGACAGATAAAAAAATTCACATGAAACAGTATGTAGCAACATATTACGTAAAAATTTAGTCTCTGTAATGAAATCTTGAATGAACATATGAAAACCTAAAAAATATTGACCCTAAATGACACCACTTAATTTTAAAGTTTTCTAAAATACTAAAAAGAGCTCAATACAATCTAACAAAGCTAATGAAGAATTTAAATTTTGAAAAATAATTATCTTGGAAGAGAAAAACTAGAACAATAAGAACCTAGAAGAATCTCTAAACACTTTTGAGAACAAAATTTCAATGGATCTTTAATCTTTAGCTTATGAACATAACATACCTTGTAATGAATAAATGTATTAGATATTTTTATACTACACTTAGAGATGTTGCAATTCTCTATGAAGAAAAAGTTCATCAGAATCAATTAGATAACTAAAAACATACAACACTTACAGTAAAAACGGGCTCTTAAAATGAAGGCCCAATAAGTCATTGACAGATTGAAATCTAATTAAGGAATTTTGTTGTCAACTCTTCTTACTTGATTTTTACAATCAAGCCCAACTAGCTTTTATGAAGAACCAACTTGCAAAAAGAAAAGAAATGTTTTATAATGTTTATATCAACCAAACTGGATGAGTCTAATTTGAATTATGAAAACATAGATACCAAGAATAAGTATGGATGAGTCTTAAGCAATGGCTGCAGCTGCACCATTTGCACTGAAAACACAGCTTAATGGAGTACTGTACAAAGTCATTAAGTGTGCAGAACTCAAATTTGGCATGAAATTAAATGGTGCTACAGGGTGGATAATAACTGGATATGTATGAGCAATATTTCCTTAATTCTAACATCATTACTAACAAAAGTCCCTCATGATGAGCTATCATTATGGGGGTACTAATGGATATAGATTCTCGAAAACAATACTACCAGATACAAAAAAGAAAAATATGTATAGCAGGATGTCTACTGATATATTTCATTTTCGAATTTCAATAGATTTTACTATTTTTACTACCTTCAACATCAAAAACTGACTACCTATTTTCTACACAATGAATGTCATCAACATGTAAGCAATCAGCCAATAATGGGCAGTTTAAGTCAATAATACACTCAATAACAATGGTTTACAAAAAGTTTGAAGTTTGTTAATACTTAAAATACTCAATACTAAAAGCAGCAACCAATGCATCATTGCCAAAAAGTTGCCTAAACTCCTAATATACCCTGTCCAAAATGGACTCTCAGCAAATGTTCAGCAAAGACCTTGTCTTAACATCTTCCAACTATAAGAGCAACAGTTCATCACATGAACAAATTAACAGACTAGAAACTAGTAGACATCGGTGGATTGTCAGATCCACTGACAGATATTTCCAATAAACCGCAGCAAATTTCTGATTATTGGAGAAAGAAATTGTTGAAAATCTTCAAACTCTTTATACATAAGTACATAACTGTCAATTATTATGTATGAAATTATCCCACTTCATAATGGAATTATCACACTTTTCATACAACCTAGATATTTGTATCCTTTTGTTCTACCTATTCTGATTTCCCCAATATTCCACAGTGTCTCTTATCAGTCTCATCTCTATTTATAACCATAACCTTACTTATGTATATCAGCACCAAAGTTTATTTTGAGATCTGTACTATATCAATTCACAATGTTAAGCCTCCTTTGTAGTTCCTGTCTACATTCACTAACCACAATATCATCAGCATACAACAAACTCAGTCTCTCCTTACCAACTTTAAATTCTAAGCCTCTCATTCTGAGTCTAACTGCCAATTCTTCTGTGTACAATCCAAACAACAGGAGAGACAGAATACAGCCATGCCTAACTCCTTTAACACTCCTCACTTGCCCTGTTTCCAAATTTCCTAACCTGTAGATAGCACTTGTGCTCTCATACAGACTTGGTACAATGGCCACTATCTTTTGGCTTAACAAAACTTTTCTCAAAATTTCAAACAGCCTACCATAATCCACTCTGTCATACGCTTTCGCAATATCAAGAAATGCTAAAAATCCCTTCTTATCATCCTAACTCATTTGCTCAATTATTTCACTCACTACAAACAGATTATCTTCCCCACGTCTTCCTTGCATAAAACCATTCTGTTTTTTTCCCAGGACTCCTAATTCCTCAACTAAATGTTTCATTCTCTCATTCTAAATACCACAAAAAATCTTACATACAGTGTCAGCCTGTGCAATTTGTCTGTAATTTTGGTAAATGTGTAGCGTTGGTCAGCAATCGATTTTCCAGTTTTTGGTGTCTAATCGTAGTTAATTAGATCGAAATAAACAAGTTCTCCCCTATGCACTTTCCGTCAGAAATGAATACTTTACAAGTTATAACGGTAAATAAGTTACCGCAACTCCAGTGTTTGCAGCGGAAAGAAATTTATATATCCCGTGGTATGGCATCACTGCAATGAAGTCTCGCTTCCAGCCCGATCGTCATCAAAGACCAAACCAAACCTACCGCTATACCTCGTTAAATACTCATTTGACGAAAAAAGTATAGAGAAGAAAAGTTGTTTATTCCGATGTTATTACCATGATTCAAGCAACAAGAATGAAAAAAATCTATGAATAGCTGTTTATTTGAGCGCATTCATCATCAGACGAAACTAAACCTAGCGCCATAACTCGTTAAATACTCATTTCCGACGGAAATTGCATAGAAGAAAAATTGTTTATATAGACCTAATTACCTATTTCTAGGCACTGAAAAGTGGAAAACCGATTACTGACCAACGCTACACATTTACCTAATTTTCAAGTAAAGTAATGTAAGTAATTTTTCAGTAAAGTAATTTTTAAGGTAATGTTAAGTAAACACTCATTTGCACCAAAAATGTCATAGGAGAAAATTTGTTTATTTTGATGCGATTACCATGATTCAAGCAAAAAAAATTGAAAATTGATTAGTGTGTTCTGAAAATTTACGGTCAATATGAAGTGTAATGCAATCAAAGGAAAAGGGAATTGTATTCCCAAGAATCACTTAAGAAACCCATTTAAGAACGTTTTACATGAATGACTTTCTGCTCTCTGATGCGTTATTTTAGAATTAATCAACTTTGAAGTTGGCTTCCACGTGTCAAAGGACGGTGAATTTAATTGATAACGGAAACTAACCCCCTATTACAAACGTAAAGAGGTTGGATTGTGAGGGGTAGCCACAGTTCTTTCAGTGAAAATTATAAATAAAGGTTGAGAGCAACCCATAAAGGTCACAAACAATTGTGTTTACATCTGTTCCATGATAGCGGTGGCCGTACCAAGTGGCGCCATCTGTGAACTGACTGTAAAGGTGACGGTATTACGTGGCGCCATCCATGAGCTGACTGTAAAGGTGACGACTTAATAATGATGACTAAAAAAAGTCAAAAGAACCAAATACCAGAAATTGTACGTTAACTTGTTTATGTTATTAACTGATAACAATATTTCTTATTTTTTTATTAACAATTTCTATCATTCTTTTATTTCTACAAAGTTCTGGCAAAAAATTTGAACTTGAACTTGAGGGCCGACAGTGTCGGGGCCTTTGTAACGGCCTACAATTCCCTCCACAATTTTCACACAAAGAGTTCAGCGCCTGGTACCAGACTTGTCCACTAAACTACTCAGGATCTAACAATCCTTGTCACAAGCCACATTGGACGGCATCACCGGGAACACCAGTGTGTCAAAACACCATTCCCCGGCACATTGGGGCATCACAGCCCACTCTACCTTACTGGCTCATACCAGTCACAGTCGCTTACTCCAAGCACGCACAAGAAATACTCTCATAGCCTCAATGATACTCACATTACACTCCTGATCCAATCCAGCAAGACAGCTCATACTGCTCAAATGCACATCTGGCATTCCACTCATTCTCTCCATACTGCTCAAACACAACATTCATAAAATTCATTTAACACCTCGTGATCCGAACTTTGCCTTTCTTCCCCCAACCTGTTCGTACGTTGTGTTCCACATTTTGCGCGGGAAAGCGATTTTACGTATAACTTCAAAGCTCAATAATTCAAAAATAACGCATCAGAGAGCAAAATGTCATTCGTGTAACACATGGTAAATCTGAAGGATATGTCAGTTATCGATTCTGTAAATTTCGATGCCTTAAAATAGTTAATTAGATCGAAATAAACAAGTTTTCTTCTATGCACTTTCCGTCTCAAATGAGTATTTTATGAGTTATAGCGGTAAATGACTTGCCGCAACTCCAGTGTTTGAAGCGGCAAGTAATTCGAGGAGAACGTCGGACAGCAACACTGCAATGCGCACTCGCTTCCAGTGCGATCGTCATCAAAGACGAAACCATACCTACCGCTATACCTCATTAAATACTCATTTGACGAAAAAAGTGTATAGAAGAAAAGTTGTTTATTTCGATATTACCCCGTTTCAAGCAACAAAAATTCGAAAACCGATGAGTAGCTGTTGATTCGAGCGCATTCGTCCTCATAGACGAAACTAAACTTTCCGCTATAAATCGTAAAATACTCATTTGAGACGGAAAGTGCATAGATGAAAACTTGTTTATTTTGATTCAATTAATTAGGTTCAGGCATCATAAAGTGAAAAATCGATAACTGACATATCCTTCAGATTTACCAACGTTGTTAAATGGGTTCCTTTAGTGATTCTTGGGAATAAAATTTTCATTTCCTTTGATTGCATCACGATTCATTTTGACCAAATTTACCTTAATTTTGAACAATATCAGTGCTTTTTATTGTAAACCTGGTAAAATTTAACATCACATCCTACTTCTAGATTAATTTACACACAGAAATTTATATACAATTGAAGCTGATAGTACCCTACCACAAGGTTTAGGTCACCTTTTTGGAATTAAAAGCTCGAAGGTATTAAAAAATTGAAAATAAGCAGCATGTCATTTTTTGGCATTGAATTGTGGCACATAATATTCCTAATTTTTTGTTTTCTTCATATTTTAAAGTTCAGGCAAGTCAACAGCATTTTCCCATGGAACTAGCATATCAAATTTGAACTGTTCTAATTGTATCTGGTTTCAAAGTTTTGATAAAGAGATGCAACTTCATCCAGTGAAAAAATTAGTTATGAGCCATCCTTTTTAAATTATATTAAAATAATATTAAAAGTTTAATTTCTTACTTTCCAGTTCCAAACTCCAGTGATCATATAACAACAGCAGAACACCACTTTTCATTGAAATGGCAGCTACTTACATAAATAAGTTATTAATTAAAATTAACCTGGACATTTCAACTCGACAAAATCCATTCTTTAGAATTGAAACCAAGACATAAATATCTTGGGTAAATTTTTAGAATTACTCCATTATATTAAGGAACACTTATTTAATTTCACGTGAGGCCGCGACATTTCACTTCACTTGATCACACTTCGTTTCAACGGCATGCCAGATTGTCGTACCAGTAACGCTTCGCTTACAGTAATGCCAGATTTCGGGTTAGCAGTGTTGCCAGATGCAATGTAACTTTATGTAAGCGGCGCTGCTAATGGTGCGATGCCATGACGTCACTCGCACGCAGCACGATTCGATAAAAGACTGGTTTGCCGCTGCCTCCTCTTTCGTCTACCATGCTCAGGAGCGTGCTCAGGAGTGAATCGCGCTAGTTTGAATTTAGTGTCTGGGTGACGTGGAATAGATTCTGTGCCTTTCATGGTTAGGACATTCATTGCTTAGCTATCAAGAGGAAGAGTGCAGGTTACGTGATCTTAAATTCGTTTAAGTAACTGAAGCAAACGTGTTACCTTTTTTTGTTTTATTAGGGTTTCAACAACTATATTTACGGAAAGAAAACATTCCCTGCGCTTCAAATTTAACCGAACCACGCGTAGATAAACGGCTTTTATACTCCCATGACATGCAGAGTAGACATAATTTGTGGTACAATTCATTGTAATTCAGTTCATGAATTAATGGTCCATATAAATCTATATTCAGCATTCGTCATATTCGAGTTCCTGTGCAGTGAAGGGCATGAATAATAGGCGTGACAGACCTTGTTCCGAACGCATTGATGACAATGGCGACCTCACACGATTGGTACAATTGAAAGTGTGGGTAGCATTGAAGAATTTTTTTTTCAATTGTTGATGTTGTAAATGAAGTTATAAATATCGTTTATGGAAAATATTTGTGAAACGATTTTTTTCAGCAGGACAAAATTTTTCCAAGGGTGACCAAAACTTATGTAGCATTTGCTTGGAAGGCTTCTCATTTGAAGTGTATTCTGTTGTAAGTTTTGCAATTTGACAATGTGTGTAAATAACTACAAATGTGATCGCTTTCTGAGTGTGATCTCAACGCACATAATTTATGTGAGTTCTTAATTAATGTTATATACTTTGAGAAAACTTCAATATTATATCTTTAATTTTCTTATTTCATTATTTGATACAATTTTTCCGAATTTTACAATTTTGTTGATATAATAGTTTTATGTATTGTGCATATGTATTCCTAATTGTTGATGGTAAGTGATATTAATGTTTTTTAACTATTATTCTCTATATTTTTAGTAGTACTTATATTTTTTTTATTGTCCAGATCTGCTGATTAATGGTTTAGTCATTAAAATACTGTGCAAATACTACATGAATGAAAAAGAATTATTAATTAATTAGGAAAGATGTACATCCAAGCTAACAAAAACACTACTCAATGACTCACAACATTGGCAACATTCCTCCCTCTGGAACGTTCGTGCTATGTGGTTAGGGTTGCCTATGCTAACTTATAATCTAATATTTCCTTTTGGCATGTTGGTAAGCATCAATGTTAGTGCCTGTTAGTGAATGACATGTATGATACCATAATGAATTTTGAACCACACGTTATTCATTAAGGAAGTCTGCCACAATGAGTGGGTTATGGCACCCATGATACCCTTTCGTAATGCTCATATGCAAGTGACAAAACTTTACTTGCTTACGTTCAATAAATTACATTTGTGTGAACATATTGCTCTTTACAGCACTTTTCACTGTAAAAATTAAATTCTTGCAAATGGGAGGGGGGGACTGACGTTCAGAAATCTACCCAAAAGAACCCAATAAGTCAGAAAACATATACTGATCTACGAAGAGCTCATCTCCTGCTCTTTCTATGAGGTTACCCAGTCTAACTTTTTTGCGAGGGCATGCATAATTTTCGCTGCCCAAGTAACTCAATTACTTGCGCAGCGATAAACATGCATGCCCTGGCAAAAATGTTAGACTGGGTATTCATACATGTACGACTTCAAACAGTGATATGGATTAGCGCTTCGGAAGACAAGGATGGTAACTTGAACGTTTTAAAATTTACTTACTTTATCATACCAAGTGAATGAATACTGCTTGCATTATGTTGTTCCAATGCTGTGCTTGCTTTTTTTAATGACTAATGAGTTTTGTGAGGGATTTTCTGAATTAGTTGGCCTATCGTGTCAAAAAGACCAGAATAGGTCAAAATATTTAATTTCTAGAGATTTATGTTGTCTTAAATTAATGTAATGAAAAGAACGATATAGTTTTTTCACTTCAATTCTTCCTACCTCTTAAAGATGCATGTGTATAGAGACGCAAGTATATTGCAGATTAGCTTTTCCTTTGACCATCAAAGATTAGATTAGATTATTAGTTAGTCTGAGCCTCCCTATCCTCAACCAATGAGATCCAAAGAGTGGAAGGAAGAAGGCACCATTTAGTATGGAGTTAAGGGAACACGGAATCCATGCAGAATGGGCATAGAAACAGTAAGACGAGAAAGAAGTTCATGAAACAAGATCAAAGTTGAAGAAGAAAGTAGTAGGTGCTGAAAACAGGACAGCAGTGAACCGAAAAAAAGATGGTCCGTAACAAAACAAAAACCTATGTTATTTTAACAAAAAGAAAGCCTACCTAACCTTTAGCTCAAGTCCTCACATTGTCCCCTTGGGAGCGCTAATTCCCATAAATACAATAGTTGTGTCCCCCTGAGGGGTCCTGTGACCATCAATAAATCATGTTTTTATTTTCCTCTTCACTATGAAAATCACAAATCTACAGTAATACTAACATCTATCATACATTGTGGTACAAATGTTAAAAGGTATAATTATTTTTCCGTTATATCATATGGGCCCCATGTCAATCCCACATCTGTGTATACTTGGGTATTGTTCGATTGTGCTGATATTTTGCACACCTTGTTTATATGGTATTTCCTAAGTTTTTTATATCCTGCTCATTATCATTTCACGAATCAAAACTGGATTGAACATTTTCACCTCCCTATTAGGTATGTATATCTAGGTAGCATTTAGCTACTAGTGAGCTAGGCTAATACGTAAGTATCCACACATTAACAGCTAAAATGGTGATATAAAAATAATGGTGACATAAAAGTACTGGACTTATATACATATATGTATCTAGAATATTATATAAACCTGAATGGTAAGTTGCCCTGTTAAAGGAGACCCATTCAAATTTTTTTTTAGTTAAACCTAATCTGAAGCTACACTGACAGTATTTTTATTTTGTTTGTTATACAAACTGTGTTTGTAATTTTTTCAGTTCGAATGTAATAATTTTAATTCGAATTGTAATTGAAATCATGTATTTTTTCAAGTCGGTAATGAATATATTTTCAAGCACTTTGGATTTAGTATGACCTTAAGGAATTTTGAAACAAGCCCGCTAATAATCATGAAGCAGTCATAATTGTTATATATATTTCAGCTGTATATACAGTCACCTTTAATCCAGTATGTACCTCAGTTTTTTACTACTTAACTTAAAAGTAATTAATAACTAAATTGGCTGCTCTTGAACATTAGCATTCGTGCCACAATGAAGGATTTGGGCTGTCCTGAAACCCTCATTAATACCAAGATGTATCGTACTGACTATTAGTCGTGAGCATAACCGGTCCCTCACTCTTTTATAATGGCAAGAACGCAGTTTCATTCACGAACGAAATACTGGAAACTCGATTAGCTACATGTTTTCAGTTTAATGTAAACAATGTAACCGCGTTCTTATTTTTGCTTGCAATGAACCGAATTACTGTCGCCACAAAACGAGCGGCTACCACTTCTGCCATTATCGCTGGCAGTAATTTTTTCAGTACTTTTAATATAATTATATCTAGTTAACTAATTTGAAATACATCATTAGGCACATTTTTGAGCTAAAATGATACATCTTGGGGGACACGATTTCTTTTCAGGTGAAACGGAATCAAACCGCATGTACAGGTTGCCCGACCACTGGTAAGTGCAGCACAAAATTTGGATTTCTACCCTACGATGGCAAAGAAGTTTGTAATCATGGAATCATGGATTTTACATAAAATTTGAATGCTGTTTAATTAATATTTTTAATCCAGTATCAGTTAATTATTGTGTCAATATTGCATTGACATTGAGGTGTTTCCTTAAACAACGCTTTGGTTCAATAATTAATTTCTAATATCACATCAATATTGAGAAGTATTCAAAGATCAGAAATATGTATAATTCTGATAACTATGTACATCAGATAACATAGTTATCTCAAATATATATATTTCTGGTCTTTGAATACTTCTCAACATTGATGTGATATTAGAAATTAATTATTGAGCCAAAGTGTTGTTTAAGGAATCACCTCAATATCAATTCAATATTGACACAATATTTAGCTGTTATTGGGTTAGTGAAAATATAATTATCGAGACAATATGTATTACCAATATCAACTTGATATCAGGAATTGAGTATTAACCCAATGTTATTGTAGTGAACACCTCATTATCAAGTCAATATTGGTGCAATAATTAGCCGATATATATTGGGTTGATGATAATATTGATATTGGGCCGATATATTTTTCCAATATCAACCGAATTTTACAAAATAAGGTATTGCCCCAATGTTCATTTTGAATATCCAGTCAATGTTGAGACTGCATATTGGCTAAATATTAGGTCAATAAATTTTGCTACCTGGGTAGGCTACGAATTTAACAAGAAACGGCCACTCGGCAGTGAACTCCAAATAACACACTAGGCTACGAATTTAAAAAGAAACCGCCCCTCGGCAGTGAACTCCAAATAACACACAAGGCTACGAATTTAACAAGAAATGGCCACTCGGCAGTGAACTCCAAATAACACACTAGGCTACGAATTTAACAAGAAACGGCCACTAGGCAGTGAACTCCAAATAACACACTAGGCTACGAATTTAACAAGAAACGGCCACTCGGCAGTGAACTCCAAATAACACACTAGGCCACGAATTTAACAAGAAACGACCACTCGGCAGTGAACTCCAAATAACACACTAGGCCACGAATTTAACAAGAAACGGCCACTCGGCAGTGAACTCCAAATAACACACTAGGCCACGAATTTAACAAGAAACAGTCACTCGGCAGTGACCTTCAAATTACACACTAGGCTACAAATAACACACTAGGCTACAAATAACACACTAGGCTACAAATAACACACTAGGCCACGAATTTAACGAGAAACGCAATACATTGAAGATTTTCAAAAGTGGATCGAAAAGTGGAGGATAGAAAAGAAAAAATAAGAAAAAGTTTGTTACCAATAAAGTAAAAAAATGAAATGTTGATACAATGGTTTTTATAATAACTTAACAATGGCATCCTTAACTGATAATAACACATTGGCATATGGTCTCGTTATACCCTTGCAAAATGTTGAAGTAAAAAATGATTGACAGAAAAGCAAAAGAAAAACGAGTTCCTTTCGTTTCGCAATCTGATTTTGACAGTGCATTTAAATATAAGTAGATATAACATAATCCTCGTAACGCTTAGTTGAAAAATGGATAAGTTTGTGCGCACTTATATTGAAGTAAAAGCAAAGATCGCATTCAAATACCTTAACTTAGAAAAAAAGAAAAACAGTTTACTTCCAATAGAAACGTTGCGAAACATCATTGGTCTTTTGAAATATCTTCAAGTAGGGAAATACACTTATATGATACACACTTATGAGCATTGTAATACCCATGTCGCTAGTCTAAATAAATGATAGAGGGCAAAGTATCCCTAGTGTTGCTTTACCTAGATATGATGATAAATGCAACTGCAATTATAAAAGAAAACACGATTCGTGTCACAGTGTGTAGTTAAGAACAATCTTTTTGGTGAACAGCTGCAGTGAAATCCCCTCAGGGGGATACAATTATTGTATCAAAGGGAATTAGCGCTCCCAGGGGGACAACGTGAAGGCTCGAGCTGAGAGTTAGGTAGGGCTTCTTTTTGTTGAAATAAAATGTTTGTCATGTTAAGGACCACCCTTTTTTCGGTTCACTGCTGTCCTGTTTTTCAGCACCTACTACTTAATTCTTCAGTTTTGATTTTGTTTCATAATCTTCTTTCACAACTTAGTGTTTATATGCCCTATCTACGTAGATTCCGCGTTTCCTTAACTCCAAACTTAATGGAGCCTTCCTACTTCCTCTCTTCAGATCGCCTTTGTTGCTGCGGGTAGGGAGGCAAAAATTAACGACTAATATAATCTAATCTTACAGCGCGAGCAAGAGGAGCTCAGGGCCCAGCTGGATGCTGCGCTGGCGCTTGTGGCGCAGCAAGAGAAAGAAATTGAAGATAGGGAGATCGAGAAAAGGAAGCTCCTCCAAGAGCTTCATGAGCTGAAGGTAATAAGTTTAAAAGTTTTTTTAGGCTTTGGCCATGTACTAAGATTTTGGTCGAGAAGCGGTATATTTTAGGAAAAGTCAGCAAGTTAATGTCCAAGAACTAAGGTGATGCAACTGTTGAGTTACTGATGTTGCGTGCAGCGATTTTGGTTGGTGCCATCTATAATTTGAGGCGTTTCCTAGTTGATGAGGTGGTCTTCAAATAGAATGCACGAGTGCTACGAGTTAAGCAAGTTGTATAATTAGACATTAATTCTTTTTATATCTGCACTTCAAAATGGCCAGATAGGTTTTATTCCCGCTGTTTTTTCATCATTATCATTTTTTCTATTGAAGCGAAGTATTTGCACAACATTAGGCGGAAACTTTTCTCATGGCTCTCGAATGATGTGTTCATTAGTCATGTTGGTGAAATATTCACAATACCGAAATTTAATACTTGACTGAGATCATTTTCTATCTTTAATAAAACACCGGTTCCAAACTGTGGTATCGCGTTTACACACACACCCCTGAGCTCGGTGTCGGTCGTGTGCCGTGCCTCCCAGGAGGAAAATATGTGAGAGCCCAAGCTGAGTTAGGTGGGCATTTATTGCTGAAATAAAATGTTTTTGCATTATGTTGGGGGCCACTTTTTTCGGTTCACTGCTGTCTTGTTTTTCAGTACCTACTATTCTTCAATTTTGACCTTGTTTCATGAACTTCTTGCTCAATTTCCCGTTTCTATACCCTTCTGCACAGGGTTGCGGAGTCGGAGTCAGAGTCGCCGGAGTCAAGGTGGAGTCGGAGTCGCCGGAGTCAAGGTGGAGTCGGTGTCGCCGGAGTCAAGGTGGAGTCGGAGTCGCCGGAGTCAAGGTGGAGTCGGAGTCGCCGGAGTTAAGGTGGAGTCGGAGTCGCCGGAGTCAAGGTGGAGTCAGAGTCGCCGGAGTCAAGGTGGAGTCGGAGTCGCCGGAGTCAAGGTGGAGTCGGAGTCGCCGGAGTCAAGGTGGAGTCGGAGTCGCCGGAGTTAAGGTGGAGTCGGAGTCGCCGGAGTCAAGGTGGAGTCGGAGTCGCCGGAGTCAAGGTGGAGTCGGAGTCGCCGGAGTCAAGGTGGAGTCGGAGTCGGAGCCGATTCTCTTTAGTGTGAAGTCGGAGTCCGAGTCGGAGTAGGAGGTGCTTCTATGAAGTGTTATGAAGGCGGAGTCGGAGTCATTCATTCGGATGTGGTAGAGTCGTGGTTGGATTCGCTATTTTTTGGTGTCGTCGATTCTATTTTTTGCTAAAAATTATTTATAATTCTTTAAAACCAAAAGTAAGCAAAACAGAGTTAGAATACTTGCTGAAAAATCTAAAAAAATACGCAATGTTTTTGTTGAATATTTTGTTTCAAGCCTGAAACAGCGTATTTATACCTATCACCTAATACCGTCATGTTTTCTATTCATTGTGGGTTTGCATACTTATATATATATATATATTGTAGTATGTTGATTAGAATTTCATTCTTGTACATTGTATGTGTATTGTTTAAGGTTAAATTACGTAGAGTGTTCTGTGTTGGGAAAGCCTGCTGTGTACATTGAATTGCAAACATGAGTAAAGTTTGGAGAATAGACCTCCTGGGGAGTGGTTCTGCGGACACTTGGTCTCTGTCACTGGTGCGGATGGGCTGATGCTCGGGGTAAGTGTGGCCGTGTTGGGTGGAATAATAAGTCTTATTGGAGATTGTAATTGGAGATATATTGTAACCGTGTACATTTCGTAGGCATTAATTCGTACCCTGTATCTCCTGTCTCAGGATTTGCTTCGCCCACCTCCCGACCGCTCCTATCCGCTCTTGCTCTAGCTGTTACTCTAGCTTTAGTATAGTTTCGTTTTTCCCCTTTTGCTCGTGCTTTTCTATTATGTTAAAGGATGCTAGGTGGCGCTTGAATCCTTGCACCTTAAATTATTAAAATAAATCAATTGTTGTAACTTGTTGAAGCCCAATTGGGGGTGAAAATAAATTTCTTCGTTCTGGTGTTATTCGATTGCTACCTTTGTTCCAACCAAACGCTACTGGCTTTGCGTAGCACATTACATATATGATACATACGAGAAAGAAATATAATTGTACTGAAGTAATAATGCAAATTTTGTAGTTAAAAAGCAAGAATTAGTAATTGAAAGCATTGCAAATTCGTTCTGTACATATCTGTTTTGTACATTTCTCCTGCAATTAATAAATAGGAACTGAAAAATAGTAGTAAATGTGTTGCAAGTCTCTGGTAGAACATTTCAGCTGATGCAATACATTGTACTCACTAAAGGAGTGGTAACTCTGTACGCTTTTAATGATGCATTGATTGATAATGACTAGTCTTTGCAGAAACCTAAAGTTATGTTGTGATCATAAATATTTCTAGTCATTAGGTTGTGATTAATTACCAATGAGTAGTCTTTGCCAAAACCTGAAGCTATGGTCTGGTACATAAAGACTTATAGTTTTCAGGTTATGTAATCCAAATTTATATGGCATCCTTGTCTTTGGGTCAAGTTAACATGTATTAATAATATAAATTTCTGGTCACTTCTAAAGTTATTCCTTTCATGTTGTTTGGTTCTTTCAGAGTTATATTGTATTTCTCTACATCATCATCATGTTTAATTTTTATCTTCGTATCACTCTCCAGTTATACGCTGAAATAGAGAATTTTAGAATTATGTTTATACAATTATAAAAACTGAAATAGTATCAGTTTTGTAGCATTATATAATTAATTAATTTTTGTTAAGGAAGATTTGAGAATGTTGTAAGGTTATCAATATCGGCATTGGGACACTTGAAAAAATTAAAATACAATGTAAACGAGCTACATTGATAATTACACACACTAGCAAAAACTTCACTTACAGTCACACACATATTGTAACTGAAAACAATGCACTATCTCAGCTGCAATGGTTGTTGCATTTATGCGATAGTACAAATTCTCTTGCTGGAAATGTTTCAAATTGCTTCAAAAATACGAAATGAGAAGAACGTGGGCGTTTATTAAAATTTGAAAGTGTGAAATACAAAGTAAAAAGTTAGACGAAAGTATGAGATAGCAGAACAACTTTCGCCTATTTAAACAATTCAAACAAGCAATTTAAACAATATATCTACTACAGGAAATACAGAGGTAGAATGTTTCTTAAGTCTAGTACAATGGTCAAATTTGAATATAGCTACCTGTGGGCCCGAATAAGTTCAGCGACTTCTGGGGCATCCTACCATCACGTTATTCTAAGGTGTACAATACTGTTTAACCTAAATCACTTAACCTAGTTTCGCATTAAACTGATCAGTGATATAATTTACTCGATATCAGATATTTCATTTTACAATACAGGTCATATGGACTATATTTAACTGTACATTCGATAAACGATTTAACAATAGACTGAATATCGGCGAAATTACCTATAGTAAATTACACTATTGGAAACAGTCATGTTTGAGACAAGATTTGACTTGGTGATCTTACACGACTAGTATTTCGATAGGAAATGAGAATCAAGATTTCTTTTGAATACCATGTAAGAATTACTACCACTGATCTCCGCAGGTATTGAGTTCCGAGTTTTAGTTCCAACGAATAGGATACTGTGTTGCGACCGGGCCTTGAATAATAAGGAAGCATGAATTTACTTCTATTTCGGGTTAAATGATCGTGATGACCAGTTTTCTCAGTTATTAATTGTTTTAGGTTATTTTCACCATCAATTGTTAATGTTTTGTAAATGAAATTGCAAATTGAGATTTTGTAGTGATCTGAAAGTTTAAGTATTTGTAAATTTTTAAATGAATCATTTGTGTGAGCATTATATTCCAGATTCTTTACCGCTCTGATGGCTCTTTTTTGCAGAGTAAAAATTATATTGGTTTTATTTTTATCAGTTCCGTGCCATTCTTCTATTCCGTATTGCAAGTATAGTGAATTAACGTTCGGTAGAGCATTCGTAAAGCTGTTTCAGGTAGGTAATTTTTAACTTTATTCAGGATTCCGATGGATTTTGATAGTTTAGTACTAATATGAGCGAAGTGCTTTTTGAAGGTCAGACGTTTATCTATTATGATGCCCAGAAACTTGCATGAGTTGGTTTCTTCGATTGCACCTTCGCCAATTTCTTTGCGTGGGAGAGATATATTTTTATTGTATGAGAATGTAATATATTTTGGTTTATCAATGGTGAGGCTTATTTTGTAAGCCTTAAGCCATGATAAAACCTTATGGAGTTCATTATTTATAATCTCCGTAATCATAGCGGGATTTTGGTTTGGAAGGACCGCAGAAAGCGTGCTGTCATCGGCAAAAAGTATGAAATTGAAAAATGATGTAGATTTGGTAATATCATTTATAAATATCAGAAATAGGAGAGGCCAAAGGACAGATCCTTGTGGAACTCCATGGCTAATTGTCTGTGGGTCTGATTTTGCGTCGTCAATGACAACGTATTGTTTCCGATTTGCTATGTATGATCTGAACCAATCATAGGCAGCCCCTCGAATGCCATAACAGTGTGGTTTCGAGAGTAATATGTTATGGCCCACACAATCGAATGCTTTTCGAAAGTCAAGAAATACGGAGAAAACCAGCTTTCCAGCATCTATATTAGAGTAAAGGTACTGTAAATGATTTAATATAGCTTGTGTCGTTGATTTTTTTGAACGAAAACCGTATTGTCTGTCGTAGAGAAAATATTTTTGTTCAAAAACCAATATGCTTTTTTATACACAATTTTTTCAAATATTTTTGCTAATAATTGGCAGTAAATAGATAGGTCTATAATTATTAATGCAATTTATATCACCATTTGCGAAAATAGAGGTCACTCTCGCAGTTTTGAGAGAGTTGGGGACGATACCTTGAGAAAGTGAATGGTTGATAATATTAGATATGCACGGTGCTATTATATCAGCTACAGCCTTAATAACTTTAGCTGAGAATGTATTTAATCCATTTGATTTGTTTTTCAAGTTGTTCGTGCACGTAATTACATCTGAGGGATTAGATGGCGTGAAAAAGAAAGAGTTGTGTTCACAGACATGGTCCGTGTATTGCAGGTGGTCTGTAGGTTCACTAACGACACTACCGGCGATATTTTTCCCTATATTTACAAAAAAAGTTGTTAAACACTCCTGCAATATCTTGTTTGTCGTGATATTTTACATTTTCGTGAATGATGGACTCAATTGTTTTTGTAGCATAATTATTCGGTCTATAGCATGAATTAAGCAGGCGCCAAGTTTTTTATATTCGGATTAAAATATAAAATTAACTATTACTATTATAACCGAATTGTAACGTAGAGTTAAGCAATAATATGACACCTTTTCTCCATTGTTACCCTGCACAGTGCAGATACAGAGAAGAAAAGGCAGTGTGCAAATCTGGCCTACCTTAGCTATATGTTTGCTGTGAGATGTAAGTCATTGAGTGTGAACAGACGTACATGGAGGTCGAATAAGAATAATAACAGATTATTTCGGCAGTGTATTAGTGGAGTAGAGGAAACAATGAGCATTATGTACTGGAATGTAGTAAGTATGAGCAGGAGAGAGAAAGTTTCATGAATGTGGTGCTTGAGCAGTATGGTGAGAATGAGTGGTATGCCAGATGTGCTGAAGATGATTGCGGTATGAGCTGTCATGCTGGACTAGATCAGGAGTGTAATTTGAGTATCATTGAAGCTATGAAAATATTTCTTGTGCGTGCCTGGAGTAAGAGACAGTGACTGGAATGAGCCAGTCAGGTAGAGTGGTCAGTAATGACCCAATATGCCTGGGGATGGTGTTTGACACACTTGTTATCCCAGTGATGCCGTCCAATGGCAGCTTGTGACAAGGATTGGTAGTTTAGTGAGTAGTGAGTAGTTTAGTGGACAAGTCTGGTACCAGGCGCTGAACTCTTTGTGTGAAAATTGTGGAGGGAATTGTAGGCCGTTACAAAGGCCCCGACGCTGTCGGCCCTCAATTTCAAGTTCAAGTTCAAGTTCAACGTTACAGTACCACATGCTGCCATCCACTCGTCGTAATTTCCTTTAGGAAATAGGAAAAACGACAAATCAGGACATTGACGGTTATCATTTTCCACAATTTTCCGTCAAGCCCTTTTTAAAGCGTACGTACGGGGCCATTGTTGCAGCAACCTTCGTTACACCTCTGTCACCGCTGCTTTCAGATTCAAACAGTCTCCTGCCGATTTTTCGTGACGTCACAATTTCTTAGCTCCTCATTGGCCAAATGGCACCTACGTCATCGCGGCAGGCGCACAAATTCGCTTAAGGGCCGTTTACACTGGTCTACATTTTGCTGCAGGCTCACGTGTAGACGCCTCGTGTGGAGCTTCACAAGAGACATGTGCGTTTAGACTAGACACCATTGGAGCGAGCCATGGAGCGCGCGCTGCTCAACAGGGCTGCCACTCTAGATATTATATAGCTAGATCTAGATGTTTTTGCTGAAGCCTAGATGTAAAATTTCGAACCTAGTTATTAGCTACAAAATTTATATAGTTTTTTCAGCGTGCTAGAAATTTTCTAGCTAGAATTACATTTAAGCTATGTATATGATAGATTACTGTAAATTCGAATTAGGAAGTCACCATAATGGTTGGTTACTGCTTCATTCTTATTATATTTGTTAATTTACTTAAGCAAATTGTCTGAATAGTGAAGCAACCATATTCTGATCATGTTATGTTCAGATTATGAACGACACCAAGACGGCTATTTCACGGTTCATAAGCTACAGCACACTATCTCCAATTGCAAAACTAGTGATGATATCAGAAAATCATGGAATAAAATGCACATCCATTATCAATAATGTAATGTGGCCTCATTTTGACGAAAGACCGACCAATGATATTGGTAACAAGGAGTTCAGTTTATTGTTGGATGGAGCAATGATATTTCTATCATGAAACTACTTGGTGTATCAGTTATATACTAAAGTAATGCATCTAATAAAGTAGAATCAACTTACTTAGTAATTGCAAAATTATTAAAAGTGATGAAGATAGCGGTGTGAAAGCATTAAAACAATTGTTGATAAGTAGGAATCTGAGCATTGATAATATGCAATGCAATAGAGACTGACCTTTCTACTCGCAACACGTGTAAAATTGAAGAATA
This sequence comes from Morinoia aosen, assembly GCA_030386875.1. NCBI lineage: Eukaryota > Metazoa > Arthropoda > Malacostraca > Amphipoda > Talitridae > Morinoia > Morinoia aosen. The sequence continues at coordinate 27,900,650 of CM059580.1, read as the reverse complement.
TTTGGATACCAAGCTTTATTAGGGTAAATATCAGGATACTAGATAATTTATATAAAGATAAATTGCCTAAAATAAAGCAATTTATGAAATAAATATCCTTATATGCTATTGTTCAACTAATTTATTATAGTAGATAATTAATTTATTTCTAGATAAATTTTTGAATGTTTTATTATTAAATCTATATGTTTCTCGATATTTTTTGAGGTCACACTAGATATTTTGGTCAAACACAAGTGGCAGCCATGCAGCACAAAACCAAGTGGCAGCCATGCAGCTGTAGACGAGCTTGTGTGAATATTGTTGCTGCATCGTAGCTACTTAATCTCTTTTTTATTTGCATGAGTGAAATGTTACTATATTCGTTCATCTTCATTAAAATATAATGGAAAGCAGCCTCTTTATATTCACAGCTTTTAGTCTGCCAAAGGCATTGATGGGCTTAGTACATTTCAATTAGAAGCAGTGTAGTTTCTTGCGGTAGTGTTGAGTCAGCCATGACGGGTGAGAGAGAGGCGCTACCTCACTTGATGACTGCCATCCGCACACTGACCGTCTAGAGCTGCGCCTCGCACTCGTGTAGCCGCTGCACGGATTCAACCAAAGCGAATCGGGAAATTCGGGCTCACACACACAAATTTGAGCCTCAGTGGTGAGCTTCGGCTACACGAGTCGCGCCTCACAGCCGAAATGTCCCCTAGTGTAAACACCCCTTTAGTGATAAGTTGCGGATCTTCTAGTATATGGTCTGTGGTAATACCGTCACGTTTACAGTCAGCTCACAGATGGCGCCACTTGGTACGGCTGCCGCTATCATGGAGCAGATGTAAACACAATTGTTTGTAACCTTTATGGGTTGCTTTCAACCTTTTATATAATTTCCACTAGAAGAACTGTGGCTACCCCTCACGACCCAACCTCTTTACGTTTGTAATAGGGGGTTAACTTCCGTTTTAAATGAAATTTTGGATGGCGCGCTCGCTTCCTTTGGCACGCGGAAGCCCATTTTAAAGTCGAATAATTCTACAATAACGCATCAGAGAGCAGAATGTCATTCATGTAAAACGTTCTTAAATGGGTTCCTTTAGTGATTCTTTGGAATAAAATTCCCATTTCCTTTCATTGCATCACGGCGAACATGACCGGGTTCTTTTCCTGATTCTTTGGAATAAAATTCTTAATTTCGGTGGATCCCCTAAACTGCATATTGACCATGAACATTTTAATGAGAAGCCGGAACTGTAACAACGCTACATTTAAATGCTGGCTAATTTAGGTATTTTCCCTGCTGTTGCATCAGTAAATTTGCTTCAGCATTGTAGGGAACACAGTTGAAGGTTTTGTCTGTCTGTTGTATTATTATTTACTTTAAGTGTAGCCATTTTATTGAGTGATGGTGTAGTTCATTTGTTCATTTAATGTATAATATGTAGCGTACAAATATACATATCAGTGCATCAGTCAACCAGGTTATCATTTCATGACCTGCGTACACAACCCAAGAAAGGAACAAAGGTTAAAAAGTGTGCAATATCAAAAATTAATTCAGTAGAATTGGTTAATTCTGTGGGAAAAAATTTCTGAATCCTTTATTAATTAATTGTATGCTCTGAGCATATTTATTCATCACTATCTCAAGAATTTTGTGTTTTGTATCCATATGAGCTCACATGACATATATGACCATTTGAATAAAACTAAAAGGTGATTTGGTTGTTATATCCATTTAATAATTACTTAGAACCCATGAGAGGGTGAAACTTGGATCACACATACACAAATCATGTACTTCATGCTCTGCTAGTCTAACATTTTGGTGGTTGGAGATGAGATGGTGAGGGATGCTATTTTTATAAATTAATGGATTGTAATTATTGAATTATTTAATCTTTGGCTACCTTTACCTTAAACGGCTTGAATTTTATATTTTAAGGGGTAGAAATATGGAAATAAATGGAATATACCTCAACACTTTGACTACAACATGAGCCACCGGTGGTACACGGATGGAATTTCCTCAATGCTGCTGACCGACCAGTAGTCTCAAAGTGCGCTCGTGTACACTTTGATGTGTGGTAAAGAATGTGCGTCCTTTGTCCATTGAAACACTAAATTAATGATTGATGTGCAATGTGACTGTTGCTGTACCTAGTGCTGTCATTTCTGGTGATCTGCTGGCTCTGGCTTCTGGTATTTTTTCTGCTCCAAAGTCAATTTCAATTAATTTTTAGCACTGATACACAATGTAACTATATTACTATGAGCATAAATTAGCAGTTAGGATAGGAAATGGTGGGCTTGGTTAGGATAGTAAAGGGAGGATAGGCTTAGCTAGAATAGAATGTGCAAGGGTAGGATAGCTATGGATGGGTTTAGTTAGTCTAGGTTTGACTAGATTGACTGATAGATTTTGGTAGGATTTGGAAGTACAATCCTCTGTTCATTCAATATGAGAGGTAAATATGAGGATAACTTTGACTGATATTGACATGGCAGAGCAAGATAACTATCAGGCCAAGTTGGACAGGTTTGGAAAAAATTTACCTTTGTCAATCCAGGTGATGAATTGAAGTTTAATGAAGTATGTACTTGAAATTGAGGGCCAACTGCGTCGGGGCCTTTGTAATGGCCTACAATGCCCGCCACAATTTTCACACAGAGTTCAGCGCCTGGTACCAGACTTGTCCACTAAACTTCTCAGGATCTACCAATCCTTGTCACAATCTGCCATTGGACGGCATCACTGGGATATCCAGTGTGTCAAAACACCATCCCCAGGCATATTGGGTCATTACTGCCCGCTCTGCCTGACTGGCTCATTCCAGTCACTGTCACTTACTCCAGACACGCACAAGAAACATTTTCATTGTTTCAATAATACTCAAATTATACTCCTGATCCAATCCAGCAAGACAGCTCATACTGTAATCATCTTCAGCACATCTGGCATACCACTCATTCTCTCCATACTGCTCAAACACCACATTCATGAAACTCTCTTTCTCTTTCTCATACTAAATTCCAGCACAAAATGCTCAATTGTTTCCTCCACTACATTATTACACTGCCGACGTAATCTGTTATTATTCTCATTCCACCTCCATGTACGTCTGTTCACACTCAAAGACTTAATTACACCTCACAGCAAACAAGAGCTGGCTACCAAAACTACCATCATAGAACATCTCAAACTTAGGTGCTTCCTTTTTTATATACCAGTTAAGTGTAGGCTTCTGCATCATGCTAAGCTTTCACTTATTCAACCCATACTCTTTTGTTTGCCTCTCAATCTCTTTTTCCCACCTCTTGCAGAGTCACTCAAGCCCTACACCTCCAACATTTATTAAACTCCAGTCATCCACAGGTCTCACAATTCTAACATGAATAAACTGCACACCTTGAGGTTGATTGTTGTGCCTCTTCAAATTGTCAATAAGACAAAAAGGAAAGGAATAATGTTAGGACTTCTATGGTTGCCCTCAGCCTTTGAAGGAAGGCTTCTCTCTTTTTTCTTGTCTCTCATTCTTCAACAAAATACTGCGTGTTTTCCTTAAAAATGCAAATGTTCACTGATCACTTGTGTAATTCTGGTTTTGCTAGCAACTAAGTTTTCTTCAATGCCATTTAAATTTTTTGGATTCTCTTTCTTTGATTTAACTCCTCAGACTCGTATATATGTCAATAAACTCCTACATCAAAAAACACGCGAGTAGCGGGCTGTCAAAGTGTGAGTAAATTTGATGTACATGAGGTAGACTCTACACTTGCCTGCCCCACAACTGAATTGTCCACCAAATGATATAAGCTGTGGAGTGATCCATAACTATTTAGAGACTGTGTACATGAGGGAGACTCTACACTTGCCTGCCTCACAATTGAATAATCCACCAAATGATATAAGCTTTGGAGTGATCCATAACTATTTTGAGACTGTGTACATGAGGTAGACTCTACACTTGACTGCCTCACAACTGAATGATCCACCAAATGATATAATCTGTGGAGTGATCCATAAATATTTAGAGACTGTGTACATGAGGTAGACTCTACACATGCCTGCCTCACAACAGAATGATCCACCAAATGATATAAGCTGTTGAGTGATCCATAACTATTTAGAGACTGTGTACATGAGGTAGACTCTACACTTGCCTGCCTCACAACTGAATGATCCACCAAATGATATAAGCTGTGGAGTGATCCATAACTATTTAGAGACTGTGTACATGAGGTAGACTCTACACTTGCCTGCCTCACAACTGAATGATCCACCAAATGATGTAAGCTGTAGAGTGATCCATAACTATTTAGAGATTCGCCTGATGTCTAATGAATAATTTTTATTTCGTAAAGTCCAACCCCACAAAGGGATGGAACTTATGTAGTTATGGGAATTAGCGCTCCTAAAGGAAAAATGTGAGGTCCTATAGTTATAGTTCCTATAGTTGAAATAAGATAGGTTTGGTTACTGTGCATAAGTTCCCTGTTCCTATGATTCCAGATTGAATGATGATTCTTGGAATCATCATTGTTGTGGTCAGGTAGGCCTAAACTAACTCATTTAAATCTCAACTGCTGTTTCTAAGTGCAGGCTGTGGGAGTGCACCTTGTGCATAGATTCCCCATTGTCTTATCTCCAACCAAATGGTGCTTCCCTCCTTCCTTTCTTAGGGTCTCTATCAGGGTCAGTGACGCTTCTAGCACTTCAAAGTCTGATCTCAACAAAATTGAAGTTTCCAACACACAAACTGGCTCTAAGACTTGCTGCTCAGCCGAATTGTATGCCAAGTGCTGCTTTTGTGAGGAATTGCATTGAATGTAGGCATTTTACATGGATAAAACTCAAGGTAATTAGTCAAAAAGTTAATTAGTGTGGGTATATATGTATTTGTATATAAATGTTTACATATGGAATTATTAAAGTGATTTATCTACAAATTCCATAACATTGTTTGGAAAATAAGACAAGTCTATGGGGTCCACACGTCAATAGATATAGACCATATTGCCAGAAAACAAGCCATGTGTGTACTGAGCTGGATGTGAAGGAGTAGAATGTGGTGATGTTCCGTGTTACTCAGGGGGAATGTGAGGGCCCGAGCTGAGAGTTCGGGCCTACTGTTATGTTAGGGTTATGTTAGGTTACTGTTATGTTAGGGGTTACTGTTATGTTAGGGCCTACCTACCTTTTTGGTTCACTGCAGTCTTGTTTTTCAGCATCTACAACTTTTTTCTTCGACTTTGATTTTGGTTCATGAACTTTTTTTCGCAACCTACTGTTTCTATGCCTCTTCTACATAGAGGATTCTGCATTCCCTAATCTCCATACTAAATGGTGTCGTCTTCCTTCCTCTCTTTGGATTGCCTTTGTTGCAGATAGAGAGGTCAAAACTAACTAATATTAATCTATTTGTGTTACTAACTCAAGCTCTAGGTTAGTTATGCATTCTTTTTGTGGAAATGAGTTGTTTTTTATCTAGTTTGATACAATTTAGCTTTGCCTCACTGCTTTCCAGCTTTTTAGCGCCTCTTTCTCCAAAAGCCATCTTGTTTTATAGCTTAATTTGCAACCCACTGTTTCTATGTGCAGGGGATCTTTTGTTTTTGGTACACCCCTTGTGTATAGTTTCCTTGTTCCCCTTAACTCCATAGCTAGATGGAGTTGTCTTCCCAACTCTCTTAAAATGCCTTTGTTGTGGTTAAGGAGGCTTGAACTGATTTATCTAATCTAATCTTTATGGTCAACTAGAGCTGTTTGGTAAATTTTTTGGTTCAAAAAGAGTGTGGATGGAAAACAGGTAAAATTCATGTGTTTATTTATTCAAAAATAAGCTTAATTGGCAATAAAAAATAGGCACACTTACCACTATAACTCATGCAAATAATTTCAGTGTATGACTTTTATAGTTTGTATCTGAAATTTACCAATGAAAGCTTTTATGGATAAACTTATTCCAGGAATAAGTTGTGGGCTCAGATTTGTTTTCAGGTCAAATCTTTCATCTCATGAGTGCACAACTGTGACAGATTGCACCCACGAGGGGAAGGTGTGCAGTCATGAGGTGAAAGTTGAGTGGGCCTTCCTTCCATTGAAGTGAAATGGTATCTGCTAAGTTATGGATCACTCTTTTGTGTGATATTTACTTTCCAGCACCTCTGACACTTTTAACTTTTTTGCTTGTTTCATTAACTTCATTCTGAAGCTATTTCCCTGTGCAGGGAATCTTGCTAGGGACCACCATTGTGCCTAGCTGATCTGTTTTGTGGACTCCATGCTAAATAATGGCTTCCTCCTTTGTCTCTTTGGGTTGGGTTTGTTGTGGCTTGTACTAACTCATGTAGGCTTGTACTCACTCATCTCATCTATTCTCCAGTTCTGTAAGAAAAGACTGGTCTACGGGGTCTGTGTATCTTGTATACAAACCACATTTGCCACAAAATCAGCTATCCGTTTTGGAAAGATGGATTTGATTAATTGTGATGGTGTCCCTTCTTGCTATCTCAAGCTGAGGGCTAGGTAGGCCTTCTTTTCAGTAGGGGAGACTGGCATGCTCTGTAGCCGGTCTTTGTCTTATGGGCTCAATTGTCATTCCCGCGGTGAGGCGTAAAGTAGGCTTAGGTTAGTTAGATTTGTGTCTCTAGTGCTATGGTGCGAGGCGCCCCCAGAGGTATACTGTTAGGTCCTCTCAGCTGTAGATAGGCCTTATGTCTTTTGTACCATTTTTGTTTGTTTTCATGTGATCTTTTCCATCTCTTTTTGTCTTGTCTTCCTTCCTGACTTGCTGTTTCTGTGCACTGGGCGTGGGGCTACACCTTTTGCATGGACTCCCTAATTTCTAGTCTATGCTAAATGGTCTTTTCTCTTGAGATAGCAGCTGTCATGACTAGGACTCATCATAACTCACCACTCAGGGGCAGGGAGCAGCAGCAGACGGTGGTGAGGTGGTGACCAGCAGCAGCAGGTGGTGGTGAGGTGGTGATCAGCGCAGGCACGCCAGTTGACACAGCCGTCCAGGACAGCAGCGGCCGTGTGGTTGCATCCAATGCTGACGGTGGGGACACGCTTGTTGTATGAAGTGTATTTTGAAATACCACATGTCAGGTGTTTTTTTAACCTGTTTTTTGTATGAAGTCTGTTTACAATATGTTTTTAGTGTTGAGAGGGTAGTTATTAAACCTGCTCTCGGTTTTGGATTATTTTTGAAACAGGTTGTGGTGTAGTGGTTTTTTGAATTAGTTATATGGTGTAGAGTGGTATTTTGAATCGGGTGTATGGTGTGGAGCGTTTTCGTCTTTAACAAACAATTTTTTCAGTAATTACTGTATGTGTGTTGTTGCATTGTGTTGGCCCCCACATGACTGGAGTGAACACAAACCCTCAATATGCACTTGGTACATATTCAGGAAACTCGTGAATAGGTTTGAGTATTTCTTAGTGCTTTTCAAAATCCATTTAGCCAATATATTTTTGTGAGCATTTCTTGTTTTTTCAACTACTTGCCAATATATGTAATCAATGTTGGTTATTACTGCAAATATTCAACACGTGCTGGTTTTCATTTTATTTCTAGCTATTATATCATGGACATTTTAGTATTTGCTTATGTTCCAAGCCAGGCATTTTATTTTATTTCTGTATATATTCCTAATTTTGGATGATTTTTAAAATATATCAGAAAAGAAAGCACAGATTGATATATAGAATTAACTCTGAGTTGGAGGTCATGAGAGTTTTTTATCGAATTTTACATTTGGTTATAAGTATTTTCGAAACACTTTTTGGTTCTCAGTATTTTTAAAACCCCGCTTATGGTTTTAGGGATTTTTTACACTTTGGTTTTGTTAGAAAATATTTTTTTAAAACTTTTTATACGAGTAATTTTTGTTAATTAATCCATCTATCACTCAACTTGTTTATTATGTGAAGTGTTGGAATTAACCATAGATGATTGTTGTTTTAGATATTATTGTTTGGGTGTATATGTCCTTTTTATCGTGGTGTGGATTAGCTCCTATATACTGTGGTGGTGTGAATTGGCTCCTATATATTGTGGTAGTGTGGACTAGCTCCTATATATTGGGGTGGTGGGGATTAGCTCCTGTATATTGTGGTGGTGTGGATTAGCTCCTGTATATTGTGTTGGTGTGGATTAGCTCTTGTATACTGTGGTGGTGTGGATTAGCTCCTGTATATTGAGGTGGTGTGGATTAGCTCCTATATTTTGTGGAGGTGTGGATTAGCTCCTGTATGTTGTGGTGGTGTGGTTTGGCTCCTGTATATTGTGGTGGTGTGGATTAGCTCCTGTATATTGAGGTGGTGTGGATTAGCTCCTATATTTTGTGGTGGTGTGGTTTGGCTCCTGTATATTGTGGTGGTGTGGATTAGCTCCTATATATTGTGGTGGTGGGGATTAGCTCCTATATATTGTGGTGGTGTGGATTAGCTCCTATATATTGTGGTGGTGTGGATTAGCTCCTATATATTGTGGTGGTGTGGTTTGGCTCCTGTATATTGTGGTGGTGTGGATTAGCTCCTATATTTTGTGGAGGTGTGGATTAGCTCCTTTATATTGAGGTGGTGTGGATTAACTCCTACATACTGTGGTGGTGTGGATTAGCTCCAACAACAACAACACAATAACAACGCTCAAATGCCGGGGTTGTTACAACAGCACAAAAACACAATAACAACCCCAGATGCCCCTCAGGGGGATACAACTATTTTATCTATGGGAATTAGCACTCCCAGGGGAAAAATGTGAGAGCCCGAGCTGAAAGTTAAGTAGGCCTTCTTTTTGTTAAAATAAAATGTTCTTTGTTATGTTAAGGACCACCTCTCTCGGTTCATTGCTGTCCTGTTTTTCAGTATCTCCGACTTTCTTCTTCAATTTCTATCTTATTTCAGGAACTTCTTTCTGAACTTTACTGTTTCTATGCCCCTTTTGCATAGATTCCTCATTCTCTTATCTCCATACTAAATGGTGCCTTCCTCCTTCCTCTCTTCGATACGCTCTTTTGCTGTAGCGGTTAGGAAGGCTTAAACTAACTTATAATCTAATCTATAATCTAACAACCCCTGATGTTGGTACAATAACCTGGCGAGCACCAGACGCGGCCACAGGAGAGCCGGCGACTGGCAGGGAGCGAGGAATAAACGCCGCGCCGAGCTCCGGAGGTGGGAAAGTAAGGGGGTAGGTTTCGGGGTTGTGTTGGGGTTGTGGCGTGGGTGTAAAATGTGAGGAGTGTAGTGAATGAATGTCAAGTGTGATGAATAGTGAATGGGAGGAATAGTAAATGTGATAAATTTGATGAATACTAAATGTGATGAACAGAAAATTAATGGAACGTAAATGTTTGAAATGAATACATGTGATAAAATGCAAGAATATCAAATAAATTTCAATAAAATGTGCTAAATTACCACGTTGACGGCGATGGGTTAAACTGAAGTTCAATAATCAATTCAAATTTAAAGTCAATTGTGGTAACCAACTTTGAAAATAGCAAACATTAACTGGATCGGGCTTTTATTGAGCTTTAATTAAATATTTATAAAAAATAAGTTAATGAGTGCAGGTGGGTCAGCAGCACTAGGAAAATCACATAAGGGACCACCGGTGGGTCACTTCACAGGAAATGTGTTAAGGTTTTATCATGAAATAAATAACTATTATATACAATCAATCAGTGTGAGAAAGTATGAAACATAAATTCAGTGAATGAATCGACATAAACTAAGCTTACCTTATGAAAATTTCCAATATCGCAACCAATAGGCCTAACTAACTAATAGGCCCAGGGGGGAGACGGACGGGGGCCACCTGAGTCAGGGGGGACTGTCAGCCACTCCCCTTCTCCCAACTGGGGGAGCTGTGGTGTGTATGCGTTTTCTTCGACCTGCACAAGGCCTATGATACTGCGTGGAGATATGGGATCCTCAAATCATTGCATGGATATGGACTCCGTGGTAATATGGCCTTGTATATCCAGGAGTTTCTTGGTGAGAGAACCTTCCGTGTTAGAGTGGGTGGTACTTTCTCCTCACTGCAGCTTCAGCGTGAAGGCCTGCCTCAAGGCAGCGTCATAAGTTGCTCGCTATTTAATGTCGCCTTGAACGGTATTACTTCGGTCCTCCCCCCTGGCATTTTAGCCTCTCTGTATGTGGACGATTTTATGCTGTACTCCTCATCTGCATTATTGCCTGCAGTGACTCGCAGAATGCAGAGAGCCATCAACAAAGTGAACAACTGGGCTCTTGAACATGGCTTCACCTTTTCTACTGAGAAGACTGTAGGCCTTCATTTCCAGGGACGTGGCCGATGTGATCCCCCTCGACTGGTGCTGGGGGAGGGACGGGTGGCTTTTGCGTACAGCTTCAAGTTTTTGGGGATGACTGTGGATGATAAGCTCACCTGGAAACCTCACTTGGCAGCCCTCAAGGTTGAGTGTGCTCGGAGAATGAATCTCCTTAAGTTTTCATCCGGAGTAGCGTGGGGAGCAGACCGAATGACGCTGTTGCGACTATATAGAACTCTTATCAGGAGTAAAATAGACTACGGCTGCATAGTATATCAATATGCAAAAGAATCGACTCTGGCTAAACTGAACCCAGTGCACCATGCAGCTATCAGGCTAAGCACTGGTGCTTTTCGATCCTCACCCTCTTACAGCCTGTGCGTGGAGAGCGGAGAGCCTCCTCTGTAGCTTCGACGTGTGCAACTAACCTTGCAGTACCTAGCCAGGCTGGAACAAGTCCCGTTGTCTCCTGCATGGGTTAGTGTGCACGCGCCCCTTGGACGACACCTGCCTTTTCCTTATTTCATACCTTCGTCTGTGGACTACCCTGTGATTACAGCTGCTATGCAATTGAGACCCATGCAAATACTTCCAGTACTCTTAGAAAATACTGCGACGTGGCGCGTCCCTATAGATAGTTTTTGCCCCGGATGCCGGATGCCCAAGAAGGAATCCGTGCCAGACTACATCCTGAAGGGAATTTTTATGGACCATGTAATGGAAAAGCACGCTAAGTCTGTAAAGTTCTACACTGATGGATCTAAAACGGGAGATGCTGTAGGATGTGCTGCTCTGTCTGGGGAAAGGGTCAGTGCAAGGAAGCTGCTCCCAGAGTCATCAATTTTCACAGCAGAATTGTACGGTGTGATGGAGGCGCTAAAGCTGATTGAGGAGTATCCATGTGGGCCCTTCACTATTTTCGTTGACTCAAAAAGTGTAATTGATGCCATACAGATGTATAATAGTACGCACCCGCTCATTGCTGAAATTGTCGTGATGCTAATTAACTTTGCAAGTAGACGCAAGAGTGTCATGCTGTGCTGGGTGCCCGGACATGTGGGAGTATCGGGCAATGAGCGAGCTGACCATGAGGCTAAACGGGCTGCGGAGACAAACGAGGAGACGCTGAACTCGATGGTCCCTTTCCGAGACTACTACCCACGGATAAAGGCTGCAGTGAGTAGCTTGTGGCAACAGGAGTGGGATAGAACAATTAACAATAAATTAAGAATTATAAAACCCACCGTACGTGAGTGGACATCGTCTAGTTGTCGCCCTCGTCGGATGGAGGTGATACTCTGCCGCCTTCGTATTGGCCATACTCGTTTGACGCACGGGCACTTGATGGAGCGACAGCCGCAGCCTCGATGTGAGCGGTGCCACGTTCCTCTGACTGTCAAACACTTTCTTGTTGAGTGCCCCCGGTATGCTGCTGCCAGGAGTGTGTGCTTCCCGAGACTGCGAGGTCCTGATGAGGATGTAATGACCGGAATGCTCAAGGAAATCGAGCGTTCAGCTTTCAGTGTGACGGCGCTTAAAATGTATCTAGAGAAATGCAACTTGATGTCTCAAATATAGCCAGGAAAGGGACAGCGTAATCAAGGAACTTTTCCCGTCTGAGATGTGGATGACTAAACTACAATATGGCCGGGTGCGCTGCGTAGATGCCTCTGGGGATTTCAGCGTGGGTAAGGCGCCCGGTCATAAATGGGTGGGCAGCTGAAATCCCCTACGGGGTTTTTGGCTGTCCTGTGTTTCGCGGATTGTGCGTCGCTCTGTAGATGATCTCTTCAAAGATCAACTAGGACTCTTATAAAATGACAATGATGTGGGTGGCCATTGAAGCGGTCTTTATGATGGCTGCTGTTGTGTTTCCATGATGGTTATTGTGACAAACTTTGAACAACATTTATATAGTGTGCTTTTGTGTAACGATGTGAATCCTGTATTTTAAACTCTGAGATCTACGGCGCGATATAGTACGAATTACTGAAGCGCTAGCAAATCAATGCTACTACTACTACTACTACTACTACTACTTGTGGTGGTGTGGTTTGGCTCCTGTATATTGTGGTGGTGTGGATTAGCTCCTATATATTGTGGTGGTGGGGATTAGCTCCTATATATTGTGGTGGTGTGGATTAGCTCCTATATATTGTGGTGGTGTGGATTAGCTCCTATATATTGTGGTGGTGTGGTTTGGCTCCTGTATATTGTGGTGGTGTGGATTAGCTCCTATATTTTGTGGAGGTGTGGATTAGCTCCTTTATATTGTGGTGGTGTGGATTAACTCCTACATATTGTGGTGGTGTGGATTAGCTCCAACAACAACAACACAATAACAACGCTCAAATGCCGGGGTTGTTACAACAGCACAAAAACACAATAACAACCCCAGATGCCCCTCAGGGGGATACAACTATTTTATCTATGGGAATTAGCACTCCCAGGGGAAAAATGTGAGAGCCCGAGCTGAAAGTTAAGTAGGCCTTCTTTTTGTTAAAATAAAATGTTCTTTGTTATGTTAAGAACCACCTCTCTCGGTTCACTGCTGTCCTGTTTTTCAGTATCTCCGACTTTCTTCTTCAATTTCTATCTTATTTCAGGAACTTCTTTCTGAACTTTACTGTTTCTATGCCCCTTTTGCATAGATTCCTCATTCTCTTATCTCCATACTAAATGGTGCCTTCCTCCTTCCTCTCTTCGATACGCTCTTTTGCTGTAGCGGTTAGGAAGGCTTAAACTAACTTATAATCTAATCTATAATCTAACAACCCCTGATGTTGGTACAATAACCTGGCGAGCACCAGACGCGGCCACAGGAGAGCCGGCGACTGGCAGGGAGCGAGGAATAAACGCCGCGCCGAGCTCCGGAGGTGGGAAAGTAAGGGGGTTGGTTTCATGGTTGTGTTGGGGTTGTGGCGTGGGTGTAAAATGTGAGGAGTGTAGTGAATGAATGTCAAGTGTGATGAATAGTGAATGGGAGGAATAGTAAATGTGATAAATTTGATGAATACTAAATGTGATGAACAGAAAATTAATGGAACGTAAATGTTTGAAATGAATAAATGTGATAAAATGCAAGAATATCAAATAAATTTCAATAAAATGTGCTAAATTACCACGTTGACGGCGATGGGTTAAACTGAAGTTCAATATTCAATTCAAATTTAAAGTCAATTGTGGTAACCAACTTTGAAAATAGCAAACATTAACTGGATCGGGCTTTTATTTAGCTTTAATTAAATATTTTTAAAAAATAAGTTAATGAGTGCAGGTGGGTCAGCAGCACTAGGAAAATCACATAAGGGACCACCGGTGGGTCACTTCACAGGAAATGTGTTAAGGTTTTATCATGAAATAAATAACTATTATATACAATCAATCAGTGTGAGAAAGTATGAAACATAAATTCAGTGAATGAATCGACATAACCTAAGCTTACCTTATGAAAATTTCCAATATCGCAACCAATAGGCCTAACTAACTAATAGGCCCAGGGGGGAGACGGACGGGGGCCACCTGAGTCAGGGGGGACTGTCAGCCACTCCCCTTCTCCCAACTGGGGGAGCTGTGGGAGTCTGGCTGGCTGTGTGGGAGTCTGGCTGGTTGTGTGGGAGTCTGGCTGGCTGTAAGGGAGTGTGGCTGGCTGTGTGGGAGTCTGGCTGGCTGTGTGGGAGTCTGGCTGGCTGTGTGGGAGTCTGGCTGGTTGTGTGGGAGTCTGGCTGGCTGTAAGGGAGTGTGGCTGGTTGTGTGGGAGTCTGGCTGGCTGTGTGGGAGTCTGGCTGGCTGTGTGGGAGTCTGGCTGGCTGTGTGGGAGTCTGGCTGGTTGTGTGGGAGTCTGGCTGGCTGTAAGGGAGTGTGGCTGGTTGTGTGGGAGTCTGGCTGGCTGTGTGGGAATCTGGCTGGCTGTGTGGGAGTCTGGCTGGCTGTGTGGGAGTCTGACTGGCTGTGTGGGAGTCTGGCTGGCTCTGTGAGAGTCTGGCTGGCTGTGTGGGAGTCTGTCTGGCTGTGTGGGAGTCTGGCTGGTTGTGTGGGAGTCTGGCTGGCTTTGTGGGAGTCTGGCTGGTTGTGTGGGAGTCTGGCTGGCTTTGGAGAGTGTGGCTGGCTGTGTGGGAGTCTGGCTGGCTGTGTGGGAGCGTGGCTGGCTGTGTGGGAGTGTGTCTGGCTGTATGGGAGTGTGGCTGGCTGTGTGGGAGTGTGGCTGGCTGTGTGGGAGTCTGGCTGGTTGTGTGGGAGTCTGGCTGGCTGTGTGGGAGTTTTTTTGGCTGTGTGGGAGTCTGACTGGCTGTGTGGGAGTCTGGCTGGCTATGTGGGAGTCTGGCTGGCTGTATGGGAGTAAGGCTGGCTGTGTGGGAGTCTGGCTGGCTGTGTGGGAGTGTGACTGGCTGTGTGGGAGTGTGACTGGCTGTGTGGGAGTCTGGCTGGCTGTGTGGGAGTCTGGCTGGCTGTTTGGAGGTCTGGCTGGCTGTGTATGAGTCTGGCTGGTTGTGTGGGAGTCTGGCTGGCTGTGTGGGAGTCTGGCTTTCTGTGAGGGAGTCTGGCTGGCTGTGTGGGAGTCTGACTGGCTGTGTGGGAGTCTCGCTGGCTGTGTGGGTGTCTGACTAGCTGTGTGGGAGTCTGACTGGCTGTATGTGAGTCTGGCTGGCTGTGTGGGAGTGTGGCTGGCTGTGTGGGAGTGTGGCTGGCTGTGTGGGAGTCTGGCTGGCTGTGTAGGAGTCTGGCTGGCTTTGTGGGAGTCTGACTGGCTGTGTGGGAGTCTGACTGGCTGTGTGGGAGTCTGGCTGGCTGTGTGGGAGTCTGGCTGGCTCTGTTGGAGTCTGACTGGCTGTGTGGGAGTCTGACGGGCTGTGTGGCAGTCTGAATGGCTGTGTGGGAGTCTGACTGGCTGTGTGGGAGTCTGAATGGCTGTGTGGGAGTCTGACTGGTTGTGTGGGAGTCTGAATGGTTGTGTGGGAGTCTGACTGGCTGAGTGGGAGTCTGACTGGCTGTGTGGGAGTCTGACTGGCTGTGGGAGAGTCTGACTGGCTGTTTGGGAGTCTGACTGGCTGTGTGGGAGTCTGACTGGCTGTGGGGGAGTCTGACTGGCTGTGTGGGAGTCTGATAGGCTCTGGGGGAGTCTGGCTGGCTGTGGGGGAGTCTGGCCGGCTGTGTGGGAGTTTCCTAACAAAGCTCCTCCCTCCAGCTGAGCCTCAGGGGGAGCACTACGACTCCACCTACTACGGATAGGCTGGGGGAGCTGTGTCTCCCACTTCCGTTCCCGACCCGCGGGTGCTGGAGGAGCTGCGGCAGCTGGGGGATTCCGCGCACATGTTGGGGGGGTGAGTGCTCCCCCCTCTCTCTCCCCCTCCCTCTCTCCCTCCTCCTCACCCATCCCTCCCATATTTGTGTGTATATTCTGGTAACTCTCGATTTGTCACTTCAGATGTCACTGGAAAAATCAGGATGGTGAATGAATAGAGATGTTGGATGAATAGAGATGTTGGATGAATAGAGATGGTGGATGAATAGAGATGTAGATGGTGGATAGATAGAGATGTAGACGGTGGATAGATAGAGATGTTGATGAGGGATAGATTGAGATATAGATGGTGGATAGATAGAGTTGCAGATGGTGGATAGATAAAGATGTAGATGGTGGATAGATAGAGATGTAGATGATGGATAGATAGAGATGTAGATGGTGGATAGATAGAGATAGAGATGGTGGATAGATAGAGATAGAAATGGTGGATGAATAGAGATGTAGATGGTGGATAGATAGAGATGTAGAAGGTGGATAGATAGAGATGTTGATGGTGGATAGATAGAGATATAGATGGTGGATAGATAGAGATGTAGATGGTGGATAGATAGAGATGTAGATGGTGGATAGATAGAGATGTCGATGGTGGATAGTTAGAGAGAGAGATGGTGGATGAATAGAGATGGTGGATGAATTGAGGTGGGGGATGAATAGAGATGGTGGATGAATAGAGATGGTGGATTAATAGAGATGGTGGATGAATAGAGATGGTGGATGAATAGAGTTGGTGGATGAATAAAGATGGTGGATGAATAGAGATGGTGGATAAATAGAGATGGGAGGCCAACAAAATTATATAAATTAAGAGAGGGACCAACCAAGATGTGGATAAATCGCGACTTACCTGTACAATGTGCAACAAGCCGTGTTGTACGAGTTTGTTGCGTTCCTGCAATAAGATGTATCTACACGCAACAATCCCTCTATAATATATATACATTCTATGTGTATAGAAGTTGTCGCAATTCATGGGCATATTATTTTGTCATTCTCTGTTGAGAGTTGTGCAGTTGGTGTGCAGATTTTTTCATTTTTTCTTTGTAGATTTTATTTGTGTGGCCGCGTGTTGCTTGTGAGTTGGTGTGTGGGTGTGTATTGATGCTGTGAAAGCTTCATTATGTGTTTCTCAAGTATGAAGATTTTGTAAAGTTAGACCAGTGTAGGTGTGACCCACCAGTGGGCACAGACGCCACACAACGCGGCTGTGTGCGCAGAGCTGGACTTGGAGACGTGGGATGTCGGGATGTTGTGTGTTACTAACTCAAGCTCTGGGTGATGTGTGCCTTGTTTTGTGGAAATGTAATGTTGTGTGTTACTAACTCCAGCTCTGGGTGATGTGTGCCTTGTTTTGTGGAAATGTAATGTTGTGTGTTACTGACTCCAGCTCTGGGTGATGTGTGCCTTGTTGTGTGGAAATGTAATGTTGTGTGTTACTGACTCCAGCTCTGGGTGATGTGTGCCTTGTTTTGTGGAAATGTAGTGTTGTGTGTTACTAACTCCAGCTCTGGGTGATGTGTGTCTTGTTTTGTGGAAATCTAATGTTGTGTGTTACTAACTCCTGCTTTGGGGGATGTGTGCCTTGTTTTGTGGAAATGTAATGTTGTGTGTTACTAACTCCCGCTCTCGGTGATGTGTGCCTTGTGCGGAAATGTAATGTTGTGTGTTACTAACTCCAGCTCTCGGTGATGTGAGCCTTGTTTTGTGGAAATGGAAAGTTGTGTGTTACTAACTCCAGCTCTCGGTGATGTGTGCCTTGTTTTGTGGAAATGTAATGTTGTGTGTTACTGACTCCAGCTCTGGGTGATGTGTGCCTTGTTTTGTGGAAATGTAGTGTTGTGATTACTGACTCCAGCTCTGGGTGATGTGTGTCTTGTTTTGTGGAAATGTAGTGTTGTGTGTTACTAACTCCAGCTCTGGGTGATGTGTGCCTTGTTGTGTGGAAATGTAATGTTGTGTGTTACTAACTCCAGCTCTTGGTGATGTGTGCCTTGTTTTGTGGAAATGTAGTGTTGTGTGTTACTGACTCCAGCTCTGGGTGATGTGTGCCGTGTTTTGTGGAAATGTAGTGTTGTGTGTTGCTAACTCCAGCTCTTGGTGATGTGTGCCGTGTTTTGTGGAAATGTAGTGTTGTGTGTTGCTAACTCCAGCTCTGGGTGATGTGTGCCGTGTTTTGTGGAAATGTAGTGTTGTGTGTTACTAACTCCAGCTCTTGGTGATGTGTGCCGTGTTTTGTGGAAATGTAGTGTTGTGTGTTGCTAACTCCAGCTCTGGGTGATGTTTGCCGTGTTTTGTGGAAATGTAGTGTTGTGTGTTACTGACTCCAGCTCTGGGGGATGTGTGCCTTGTTTCGTGGAAATGTAGTGTTGTGTGTTACTGACTCCAGCTCTGGGGGATGTGTGCCTTGTGCGGAAATGTAATGTTGTGTGTTACTAACTCCAGCTCTCGGTGATGTGAGCCTTGTTTTGTGGAAATGTAATGTTCTTTGTTTGATTACTGACAATTCTGTTTTGCTTCACTGCTTTCCAGTTTCTGAGCACCTCTAACTTTGTTCTTCAACTTACATCTCAGTTTATAGTCATTTTTTCTGAACTGTTCTGCGCATAGGGTATCTTATTTGGGAACACATTTTGTGCACAAATTTCCCATTCCCTCAACTCCATGCTAAATGTAGCCTTCATCCTTCCTATCTTTAGGACGCCTTTGCGGTAGGTAGTGAGGCTTGAACTAACTTATGGGCAATATAAGTATCGACATCCACCACTATAACTCAACAAATAGTTTTAAGTAGTTACGTACATTATTTACTTCCAATGGCTACAAACATAACTTGTCTGCAATTGACCAAAGATACTTTCTTTAGAGGACCTTTGTTTCAGAGGTCTGTTGTAGGTCAAGTTTGGTAATTTGGTCAAATGTCACGAGCACACAACTATTGGAGCTGAGAAATAGCACACCCAGGGGGAAGATGCAAGGTCATGATGTTGACCTTCTTTTAACTGAAGTAAGATGCATTTTTGTTCAGTGTGGACCATGTTCTGTGTTCCTTTTAACAGCTGAAACCCCCAAGGGGTCTGGCTGCCCAAAGTGTTCGAATGATGCCTGGTGTGGCAGGTATTCAGGTTGGGATCAATTGTGGCGCGTATGACAATAGTGGTGGTGTGAGGGTTGACTTAAATTCCATGGTCGCTGGGGCTGTATTTTTATTTAAAAACTGCGTATGTCACGAATGTAACTATAAATTAGTTTTATTGGCCGAGGGTATGTGAAGGTTGATGTTAGAGATGTTGAGACTCGCCATGCCGTGTGGTCTTGGTAGTTGCATTACCAGCAAACCTGTCTCATGTGGGGCTACAGTACTGAAATGCCCTGCACTCGCCCACTTATCGCATTGTTTACCCGCTCATATCCGATATATCGTAAAGTGAACCAACATAAAGTGTAAGGGCCCAAGCAGATCCCTGGATCATGGCGCTCGCTGTTTAACATTCGCAAAACTTTCTGAAATCTCAAAAACTCCAAATGCGGTTTTAACTTTGGCAAAATTGCCAAAGCGACTGCTAAATAGTCTATGAACGAAGCTGTCGTTAAATGAGTTTATTATTGTTTTATCAGCACTTCTGACTTGTAACTTTTTCTCCCAATTTCCTGAATTGCATCTCAACTTGTATCCCTATGCGGGGAACTTGTTGGGGAACACCACTGTACCTAGCTGCTCTGTTTTCTGGACTCCATGCTAAGTGAGGCCTTCCTCCTTTATCTCCTTGGATTGCCTCTGTTGTGGTCAGGGAGGCTGGAACTAACTCATCTCATCCTCCATTATAAACTTCTGAAGAATAAGACTGGTCTGTGGGGTCTGTGTACCTGTGAATATTGACCGCATTGGCCACGAAACCAGCCATCCGTTTTGGATGGCTTAATTTATCCATGGTTGTATTGGTTTCCACTCACTCAAACTGAGGGTTAGGTAGGCCTTCTTTTCTGTGGGGAGAGGCTGGCAAACTCTGTAACCGACCCAAATTCGTCTCCTTATCTTATGGTCTATAGGGCCATAGGCTATAGGCCTAGGTTTGTGTATTCTATGCTATGGTGAGTGGCGCCCACAGGGGGAATACTGTTAGGTCCCATCAGCTGTAGATAGATCATTTTCGTTTCTCTTCATGTAATCTTTGCCATCTTTTCCTTGTCTTTTTTCTCTTCCTTCTTGATTTGCTGTTTCTCTGTATAGGGTGTGGGACCCCCCACTTTGTGCATGGATTCCCTTATATCTAGTCCCCTCAAGGGTATACAACTATTGTATCTGTGAAAATTATCACTTTCAGGGGAAAAATGTCAGCTGAGGTCCTGAGCTGAGAGGTAAGCTTTCTTTTTGTAAGTAAAAATATTTGTTTTGTTAAGGAACATTCTTTTTTAGTTGACTGCTGTTCTGTTGCTCAGCACCTCTGATTTTCTTGAACTTTATTCTTGTTTCATGAGCTTCCTTCTTATCTGACTGTTTCTATGCGCATGGGATCCTTTGCGGAACACCTTTTATGCTCTGATTTCACGTTTCCTATAACTCCATACTGAATGGTGCCTTCACCCTTCCTTGCTTTGAACATCTTTCTTGGGGTAAATGGAGGCGAAATCTAATTTAAGGAGATCATCCCACTTTTTCAACTTTTTTAGTCCGATTCGTTTGAAAGTTGGCCAGTATATGTATTTTCTAAAAGTAAACCTTTTTTACTCGTGTCATTTTTTCGATTTAGGCATTACTTTTTTTTTTTGATGATAAATGTGTTTTTGGTATATTTTTATTGAAATTTCAGATTGGAACTCCTCCTTCAGTTTTGATGCTAGAACAAAAACGAAGACAGTTTTAGAACCCTTGGAACATTTCTAACAAACGTGCGTTCAGTTTTCTTCATATTCAAATTTTTTCTATTTTTTCGAAAATTTTTAAAATTTCAAAAATCAGCAACAATTTTTGGGTTTAGAGCTATATATTTTTTCAAAGAATTCGAATTTGAAAAAAGCCGAACGTGCGTTTGTTAGAAATGTTTCAAGGATTCTAAAACTGTCTTTGGATTTGTTCTAGCATCAAAACTCGAGAACTAGTCCCAGGATGAATGTTGAAAATTCAAAGTGTTGGGTATAAGCAAAAAATAATATTTTGTGTTGAAGTGTAATATAATGAACAATTGATGTAATTGAATGCAGTTTTAATTTTTATTTCGATACTTTCCATACATAACTTCATATTCAAACTGTGAATTGTGATTTCATAAAAAAAAATTATAAAAATTTTTACTCTTATATCAAAAAAATAATTTTTTTCTTTTTTCAGTCTGATTCTTATGAAATTTGACTATGATATGTAACCTTTGAAAAGAAAGACAATTGATTTCATTCATTTTTTTGATTCAGGCCTTAGATTTTGCAAAAATTTGACATATTGGTTTTTAGGTATTGATATTTCACTAATATTGATATTTCAAAATGGGACTCCTCCTTCAGTTTTGATGCTAGAACAAAAAAAATGCATTTTTAGAATCCCTGGAACATTTCTAACACACTCACGTTCGGCTTTTTTTCCATTTCCTATTTGTTCTCTTTATATATGGGGTCAAAATCAGGAAAAAGTTAAAAAAAATTTGGGTGCTTTTCATTGATATCGATATTTCAAAATGGGACTCCTCCTTCAGTTTTGATGCTAGAACAAAAACAAATGCAGTTTTAGAATCCTTGGAACATTTCTAACAAACGCTCGTTCGGCTTTTTTCCATTTCCCATTTGTTCTCTTTTTATATGGGGTCAAAATCGGGAAAATTGAAATATTTTGGTCCCTTCACCCCCCCCCCCGGGAGGGGGGGGGGAATTATTGTCGTAGCGCTATAAAATTTTAGGAACGAATAGTCTACCACCTAAGGGTCCTTCTACAACAAAAACATGCAAAATGACCATGACATCGACAGGATCTGGCAAGGGCCTGGGATGGTCTCCTTAAAAACAATCCATAATTTCGAGTCATGTCTAAATGGTCTCTTCTCTTGCAATAGCTGTTCTTATGACTTAGACTAAATAAAACTCACCACTCAAGGGCAGAGACCAGCAGCAGGTGGTGGTGACCAGCAGCGGCCGTGTGGTTGCCTCCAATGCAGACGGTGGGGACACGCTGGTGGTTTGAAGTTTTCTAAATACTACAGTGTCAGGTGTTTTTTTAAGCCTGCTTGTGGTGTGATGTGTGTTTACAATATGTTGATAGTGTGGGGACGGATGAAACCTCCTTTTGGTTTTGAATGAGTTTTGGAACTTGTTTGTGGTGTGAATTTTTTTTGAAACACATTAATGGTGTGGAGTGGTACTTTCAAACAAGGTTATGGTGTGGAGTGGTATTTTGAAACAAGGTTATGGTGTAGAGTGGTATTTTGAAACAAGGTTATGGTGTGGAGTGGTATTTTGAAACAAGGTTATGGTGTAGAGTTGTATTTTGAAACAAGGTTATGGTGTAGAGTGGTATTTTGAAACAAGGTTATGGTGTGGAGTGGTATTTTGAAACAAGGTTATGGTGTAGAGAGGTATTTTGGAACAAGGTTATGGGGTGAAGTGGTATTTTGAAACAAGGTTAAGGTGTGGAGTGGTATTTTGAAACAAGGTTATGGTGTGGAGTGGTATTTTGAAACAAGGTTAAGGTGTGGAGTGGTATTTTGAAACAAGGTCATGGTGTAGAGTGGTATTTTGAAACAAGGTTATGGTGTAGAGTGGTATTTTGAAACAAGTTTATGGTGTAGAGTGGTATTTTGAAACAAGGTTATGGTGTGGAGTGGTATTTTGAAACAAGGTTATGGTGTAGAGTGGTATTTTGAAACAAGGTTATGGGGTGGAGTGGTATTTTGAAACAAGGTTATGGTGTAGAGTGGTATTTTGAAACAAGGTTATGGTGTAGAGTGGTATTTTGAAACAAGGTTATGGTGTAGAGTGGTATTTTGAAACAAGGTTATGGTGTGGAGTGGTATTTTGAAACAAGGTTATGGTGTGGAGTGGTATTTTGAAATAGGTTTATGGTGTGGAGTGGTATTTTGAAATGGGTTTATGGGGTGGGGTGGTATTTTGAAATAGGTTTATGGTGTAGAGTGTTTTCTTTTTTTTAATGCATAGTTTTTGGAATTGTTACAAATATGTTGTTGAATTGTGTTGGTGCACACATGGTTGGTTTGAACGTAGACTCGTAACATGCGCTGCTATTTATTTTGGAAACCTGTTCGTAGGTTTGATAATTTCTTCCGTGATTTTAAAGTTTGTTTTGTTAATATATTTCTTCAAGATTTTTCTATTTTTTGCTACAACCCAGTAATTAATATCAAAATTATTTTCTCATATATTCCACACACACTGGTTGTCCTTTATTTTATATCTTGCTAATATTTCCTAGATGTTTTTTCAAAACCCTCTAATATTACACAAGCTGAGCATTTTTTTATTTTCCCATGCCCCTCATCATAAACTTCTTTCTCAATTTACTGTTTCTATGCTCCTTCTGCATAGATTCCCCGTTGCCTTATCTTCAGATTAAATGGTGCCTCCCTCTCTTTGGATCGCTTCTTTTAGCAGCTAGGGAGGCTTAAACTAACACCTATTCTAATACATATTCCATACCTATTCCTAATTTTGGCTGACATTCGTAACAAGTTTGTGGTGTCAAGGAAGCAAAAATCAAGGCACAGAAAAAGCTCATTTGCCACGGAGGCTAGAAGTGCTGAAGGTATTTTGTGACAGGTTGTCCTGTTGAAGGAACTTTCTTCTGGAGGTAATGAGATGGTCATGGGAGGTCATGAGATGGTCATAGGAGGTCTTGGGCATTTTCTGCCCCTATTTATGGTATTCTTCTAACTTCATTTATGGTTTTAGGTATTTTTCATAGCCCATTTATGGATATTTTATGTGTTAGGTTTTTCTATATGCCCATTCATGGTTTTTGGTATTTTTCAAATACACTTTGTGGTTCGAAGTATTGATTCAGAACTCGAATTTTTTTTTCAAATCTGTGATTTAATCGCTTTTGAAGTTATGACTTTGTTGGCAGATTTCTTGGAAGTGTTCATGTGAGGCATATTGTGATTAGGCCTATTATGGCTGTGGGTGTCCTTGTACTAGTTTATGGTGTGAAGTATTTAGATGGAAATGTGCTATTGTTGGCTTAGATAATTAATGTTTAGGTACATATATGTTCTATTTATGGTGTTGTAGGTTCAGGTCCCATATATTATTTTTTTATGAGTTAAATTCAGCTCTATGAAATGCAGGTTACAGTGCATTGTTGTTATGTAATGGAGAAAGTTGAATTTTTCTTTATTTAGGAGTGTACTGTGAACAATAGGACAGTATTTTAGCATATTTCGGTGTGCTGGCCCCATCAGAGGAATATCGTCTGTGGGTGAAATTAGTGTTCCCAGAAGAAGTATGTGAGGTCCTAAGCTGAGAGTAACGTAAGTCTTCTTTTTATTTGAATTCCAAAAGGTTATTTGTTTTGTTACGGACCATCTTTTCTGGGTTGACTGTTCTGTTTTTCAGCACCTGCTACTTTCTTCAACTTTTATATTGTTCCATAAACTCTTCCTAACTTGCTGTTTGTGTTCTCAGTATGTGGAGAGACACCTTGTGCTCATGTTCCCGGTTGTCTACAGTGTACATCAAGTGGTCCGGTCCAGTCCCATTAGAGAGCTCCTTGTTAACAAAACGTAGCCTTGAGTTAGCTACAGTGCTCTGGTCCCCCCACCCCGGTCCCCCTGAGAGGATACAACTTTGGTTTCTGGGGAAATCAGAACCTCCAGGGGAAGGTGTGAGGTCCCGAGCAGAGGGTTAGGTAGACCATTTTCATTGAAACTGGAAAAACCTTCCGAGTTGTTATTTTTTTACTAACTGTTGTCTTTTTCTCAGCACTTGCTACTTTATTTCTGTTCTTTATTGTCTTGCATAACTCAACATTTCTGTGTGCAGGGAACACACCTTGTACATAGGTTCCACGCCCTCTCAACTGCCTACCAAACATCGCCTTCCGCACATCGCACCCGCTCCCATGTCGAGGTGAGTGTTTCCTTTAATTGTATGTTGAATTGTTTGTTTTGTTGCTCAGTGTGTGGATCGTGGGTTTGGGGGTGTGGATCGTGAGTTTGGGGGTGTGGATCGTGGGTTTGGGGATGTGGATCGTGGGTTAGGAGGTGTGGATCGTGGGTTTGGGGGTGTGGATCGTGGGTTTGGAGGGGTGTGGATCGTGGGTTTGGAAGGGTGTGGATCGTGAGTTTGGAGGGGTGGGGATCGTGGTTTGGGGTTGTGGATCGTGGGTTTGAGGGTGTGGATCGTGGGTTTGAAGGGGTGTGGATCGTGGGTTTGGAAGGGTGTGGATCGTGAGTTTGGAGGGGTGTGGATCGTGGATTTGGGGGTGTGGTTCGTGGGTTTGGGGGTGTGGATCGTGGGATTGGGGTTGTGGATCGTGGGTTTTGGGGTGTGGATCGCCGGTTTAGGGGTGTGGATCGCGGGTTTAGGGGTGTGGATTGTGGGTTTGGGGGTGTGGATCGTGGGTTTGGAGGGGTGTGGATCGTGGGTTTGGAGGGGTATGGATCGTGAGTTTGGAGGGGTGTGGATCGTGAGTTTGGAGGGGTGTGGATCGTGGGTTTGGAGGGGTGTGGATCGTGGGTTTGGGATGTGTGTGGATCGTGGGTTTGGGATGTGTGTGGATCGTGGGTTTGGGATGTGTGTGGATCGTGGGTTTGGGATGTGTGTGGATCGTGGGTTTGGGATATGTATGGATCGTGGGTTTAAAGGGGTGTGGATCGTGGGTTTGGAGGGGTGTGGAGCGTGGGCTGGGGGTGTGGATCAAGGGCTGGGGGTGTGGATTGGGGGCTGGGGGTGTGTATCGTGGCTTGGGGGTGTGGATCGTGGCTTGGGGGTGTGGATCGTGGCTTGGGGGTGTGGATCGTGGGCTGGGGGGGTTGTGGATCGTGGGCGGGGAAGTGCGGATTGGGGGCTGGGGGGGTTATGGATCGTGGGCGGGGAAGTGTGGATCGTGGGCGGGGAAGTGTGGATCGTGGGCGGGGAAGTGTGGATTGGGAGCTGGGAGGTGTGGATCGTGGGTTTGGGGTGTAAATCATGATTTAAAGGGGTTTTGATAGTGATTGAAGGTTTTTTATAATTTAGGATAGTGTTGATATTTATTTAAGCGGTTTTGATGGTGGTTTTGAGGTGTTTTGATGGTGGTTTTGAGGTGTTTTGATGGTGGTTATGAGGGGTTTTGATGGTGGTTATGAGGTGTTTTGATGGTGGTTATGAGGTGTTTTGATGGTGGTTATGAAGTGTTTTGATGGTGATTTGAACGGGTCTTTATGACGAGTGTAGGGATTCGATCATGAGTTGTTTAGGTCATGGATTTTGGGATGTTGATTGGATTTTGTGAGATTGGAGCGGCTCGCCAGCACCTTGAGTACTCGAATCACTTCATTTTGTGTTGATCTCTGCCTGCATTCACTGAAGTCACAACACAAGCAAAAAATACCCCTTAATATAATTGCCTTGACCACACTTGTGGTGCTCAGTTGTGTTCAGAACGCACCTCCGAGGCCTGCGTCCAGTTTTTATATAATTTCGGGGTGTCAATTGAGCAGAAGACGCGTGGCGCTCTGCACTATAATGAGTTGCTGATTAAAGGAATGTTCGTGTTTTTTTTTGTGTATTGGCGCTGTTTTGGTTCTGTGTACCGATGTTCTAATTGTGGAAGGGAAACGAATTTTTTGGTCAATTTATTGATCTTTGAGATAGAGAGTTAGGAACGTCTTTGGTTGCTGTGACGCGTCCCGATTTGGCGGTTAGGAATGCATTTTGATGAAATGGTATTTAATGTGTTTGGTTATCCATATTTTTTAGCTAACTTGTTATCCTGTTTTGAGCACTTATTCTGTCCCAGCTTGACTGTCTCGTAATTACTGTCCCAGCTTGACTGTTCTGTAATTCCTGTCCCAGCTTGACTGTCCTGTAATTCCTGTCCCAGCTTGACTGTCCTGTAATTCCTGTCCCAGCTTGACTGTCCTGTAATTCCTGTCCCAGCTTGACTGTCCTGTAATTCCTGTCCCAGCTTGACTGTCCTGTAATTACAGTCCCAGCTCGACCGTCCTGTAATTACAGTCCCAGCTTGACAGTCCTGTAACTGCTATCCTATCATTACTACCCTAAACCTTGAGTACTCGAGTCACAATTCATTTCGACAAATCCCCTTTCATGCTGTACACACTCCAGTGTTCCTGCGAGTGCAAATATAATGTAACTATAACTTTTGAGTGAAATTAAAATATTGCAAATTTCAATAATATATTTATGCATCATACGCGAACAATCACATTTCAAGTGCAACAATACGTAATTGCAATCTTAATAAATTACAATTAAATTTCTGCCGTAGCCCGATCATTCGGAGATTTCAAGCATAGATTGTTACCCGCGTAGATTGATTTTTTGGATCGGTTTTGTATTTCATTCTTCGTGTACCTCAATTCAGCTCAATAATTATGCCTAACTAGGATTGTATCAATACCCTCAAATTCGCATAGTACCCGCAGGGGTGATGTTCACATCTCTTGAGATGACTGGCGATCCCGCGGGTTAACCCGGGCCAGCCGTCACCTCGAAGGCTTGCACTTGTCGCTTCCACCAAGGGGGTCCGCCCGCCACTGTTGGTGATGAAGGCGTCTGTGAAGCTTCGCAGGGGACGGGCCACCGAAGAGTACTTTCAGGGAATGATTGTTCACACCAAGTCGGGATCCCCACCGCATTGGTAAAAACGGCCTCGCTGAAATGCTCGGACGGGCCCTGACCCTTCCGGGACTGGCCCGGGGGACCCCGTGCAGTCCCAGGCGCTGACACTGTGGGTAAACCTGGGAGAATTAACACGGGGGGGGGTGGTTACTTCTATAAGTCGATAAATTCCCTCTTTAAGTCGATAAATCCCCTCGCCCATTCGTCAACTCCCCTCGCCCCCTTGTCAAATCCCCTCGCCCACTCGTCGAATTCCCACTCTGATGCTATCAACCCTCGTTCCACCCTCCCTCCCTCACCCTCAGCTCCGCACCCAAAAATGAGCACGCACACAGCACAAAATCAACAAAACAAAAAAATGAGCACGCAACACAGCACAAAATCAACAAAACACAAAAATGAGCAACACAACACAGCACAAAACAACAAAACACAAAAATGAGCAGCACAACACAAAAACAACAAAACACAAATATGAGTAACAGCACAAAAACAACAAAACACAAAAATGAGCAAAACAACACAGCACAAAAACAACAAAACACAAAAATGAGCAACACAACACAGCATAAAAACAACAAAACAGAAAAATGAGCAACGCAACAGAGCACAAAAACAACTAAACACAAAAATCAGCAACACAACACAGCACAAAAACAACAAAACACAAAAATGAGCAACACAACACAGCGCAAAACAACAAAAAACAAAAATGAGCCACACAACACAGCACAAAAACAACAAAACACAAAAATGAGCAACATAACACAGCAAAAAAAACAACAAAACACAAAATAATGAAGGCAACACAGCACAAAACGCAGCAACGGACGCTGGCGGTGCGGGGATAATTTATTATGAAGTATCAGCTCCTGTGAGGTGACGGGACTAGATGCGGCGGTTGCTTTCTTATTGTGTGCACGCGTTGCACGTGTCGCCTGTGGTGTCTGAAGTGACTATTGTGTCGGACCCACTCGTTTCCTCTCTTAGGAGCACCCTCGTCTCTACCTCATTATATGTATCATAGTCACCCAGTTTCTCCTCTCGAAACATTCTCGGTACCTAAACGCCCGATTTACATAATGAAACCCACTCGTTTCCTACTTCCTGTCTAATTTATCATTGTCCCCGTTTCCTTTCTTTGCAACACCCTCCTAGATACCCGTACCCCCCAAATTCAGAAAATAGAAACCACTACCTACCTCTCTTAGGAACACCCTCGCAACAGCCCCAGAAGGTCCGCCATTGATGGGAGGTCGGCTCGCGTGCAGGCGGCGCCTCCTGCTCCTGAGGGTCGCGTGCTCCGCGTAGCATCGCCGTCACCTCCTGCTGCACGCAGCACACCTGCACGCAGTTATGCGTCTTCTGTACACCTGTACGCACATTGTATTCCATGTGTTGTGTACATTAATGTCAAGTGTGATACGAAATAATTGTTGTGAGATAAGTAAATACGTGCTGTATACAATGTGTTTGCTACATATCCTACATGTGTCTTGTGTTTCTATTATGCTTGATGCAATTCTCGGCAGGAACGGAAGCTTGACGGCATTTCTAACAATTACATACAACGTTTCCAAAAGGGTTTGACTTTTTCATTCTAAATTATATTCAATGTTTCCAAAACGGTTTGACTTTTTCATGTATTCAATACTCGGTAGAGAATGTACAGTCAAATAATTAGTTTTTCCTGATGTAGAAACAAGCATTAACTTGAGAATCGGAAAACTCGGTTTTATAGTAAAAGTTAGACTGATTCGTCATAGGACAAACTCGAAATTCAATTCTCAAATTTAGAACTTTTCTAATAGAATTACATAATTTTGCGAGATTTATAAAAATTTCTGGTCAAAAAAGTAGGTGTTCCCCCCCTGATGAACAAACGAGTATTGAAGTCATCGTGTAGAAATTAGATGTATGCTTTGTATAAATTACATCGTGTAGAAATTAGATGTAGGGTACCAAGAAATTAGATGTATGCTTTATACCTCATCTCACGTCATTCCATGCATGAAGTTAAATTATCCTTGTTTCATAACATCCCATCGGATATGAAGGAACCCAGTTAAAAAAGTAAGACGTTTTCAAGTCATTTCTGTGCCGCGGTAGGCAAGGCTTCTAGCCGAGTTTTATTCGGAAAAGCAGCCGATTTTTGGTCGCCATGTCCCCTTTTTATGGCAGTGAAAAACGGCTACAAAACCATTGAATTCCCTTTGCAGCTATTCGGAAATTCCTACCTTCATTGGCTATGTATCGACTTTTCACGGCACCAATTCGACCTTCCGCGGCTTCTCCATGGTCTGTATCGGCTCTCTGCCGCTCTTGCCCGAGCTTATCCCGACCTCCCGCCGCATCATATCGACCTTGCCCGAACTTAATTTCACCGGCTTTCCGTACACATACGCGCACACAACTGCACGCACACGCACACTCGCGCACACACACACTCGCACGCACACAAACACTCGCACGCATACACACACACGCGCATGCACACACACACACACATACACACGCGCACGCACACAGGTACACACACACGTACAAAGGTACATACACACGTACACAGGTACACAAATAAGTAGATATACTCATTAGGCATCGTTCATCACCTTCAAGAACGTCCTACAATTCATGAGTTGCTGAAGACTGTCGGGGGGAAAGTCAGGCTTGTTTTCCATATTTTTCCGTTGCTGATGCTGACATTGAAGTTTTTTGCCTTCTCTACCAGTCCCACCACAAAGATGGATTGTCATAAATATCAATTCACCGATGTAGTGAAACTAACAGTTGGGCTTTTGCCTTTATTCCTTTCTCAAAATCAAAATTGTTGGTAACTCAATACTTCAGCTGTTTGCCGAAGCAAACCGCCAGTTTCTGCAGTCCAGTCTTCGTGGTGAAGTTGCTGGGTTGCGACGATCGCCGTATGACCTCATAGGGAGTAAAGTAAATGTCCTGAGCTAATAACGTCTAAAACTTTAAAAAACTTGTAAACAGAATAACTTTTAAATACATGCTGCAATTGTTACTTTACCTGAGTTATAATTTCATACCTCCAATGCCAACATGAAAAATATGATACACTCACCTCAGTTGGACTCTTGCCTATATTCTTTATTCATGATCAATGTTGTTGTCACTCAATACTGCAGCTGTTTGCCGAAGCAAATCGCCAGTTGTTGCAGTCCAGTCTTCGTGGTGAATTAGCTGGGTTGCGATGATCGCCGTATGACCTCAATTAGGGAGTAAAGTAAATGTCCTCAGCTAATAACGTGTAAAACTTTAAAGATCTTAAAAACAGAATAATTTTAAATATATGCTGCGATTATTATTTTACATGCGCTATAATAACATACCTCCAATGCCAACATGAAAAATATGATGGACTCACCTGAGCCAGTGACAGAGAGCTGAGGAGACTTGGGCTCATGAACAACCCCCAGTTGAGTTTGGACGGGCGGTTTCTTACGCTCGCTGCGTCCTCCCTCCCAGTCGCTGCTGTTTTTTAGCGCATTCGTGATGGCTTTAAAAATTTCTTTTCGCGATGCAGATCGAAAAGAATTCGATGACAGCACTGCAGCTGAAATAAGAAATTGAAGAACACCACAATTTCTTTCGCGATTTTAGTACGCTTAAAAACTTGTCCCTTTACAGTTTCACCTCACAACACATGTAGAATAAGTTTGATTAAAATATTTCTACGAGGTAAAGTAATTCTGCGTTTAAGACGCTAAGGTCGACATTGGGAAAGTGAAAAACGAGAGCAAGAAAAAAGAAAGGAGCCACAATATCATTTGCCAAGGAAATTACTTCCTCGAAAAGTAAATCCTCAATCATTTTGTAGTGATTAGTAATAATTTCGTTTCCCATTTCATGTAACTTGAATTGCAATCATTAGAGCAAGGCATTTATGTATGGATGCATTATTTTGAAATAACATGAATCATAACTTACATTCAACTGCTTGATACGCCAGCGTGTTTTTAAATCGGATTTTTGAATGTTCCTTGGCCCGTGTCATCCCCGTCAGGGAATACTTAGCAGCGAGTTCTTTTGACATCAAAGCCTTCATCATGTGGCTGACTGTCCTTGTCAGGGTACATTCCTGGATTTCCTTCAATAATTCCATCTGATGACAAGGGTCATATTATTACATTATCATAAGAAAAAACATCAGCAGTGCTTTAGAATTAGGGTTGGAAAACTACTTAAGTGGTATCACAAGAGGAAATCAGTATGAAACGCTCATTCCTGAATAAATTGCAGTCAAGCTACCAATAACTAAACTAGAAAAAAATCATGATACCTACCATTTCAGGTAATTTAGCCAACGTCTCAAGCTCTTCACTGGTGTTGGCAGGAGTTGGGCGAAATTTTGTAGGGGTTTGAGCGCGGGTATTTGGTTGCTGCATCAATTCAAGGATTAGCTCTTTAACTTTATTGATAGCGTTTCTCATCACCCTCATTTCTTTTCTCAAACAGTTGTTAGTCACTTGTTCTTCTGTTTCTTTATCCTCCATTTCTGTACTTCGATCCTCCACCGAGAGCGTAGCATTTCTATTCGTGGAAGAGAAAGTAACGAATAACATACAAGAAAGGAACTCGTTTAGATCATAGAAGAACGTACTACAGTATATTGAGAATATATGATAATTAAGAACTACGTGCCTAAAAATTAAAACTTTGAACACCATTCAGATCTCGTAATTAGCACAGTTTAAATGAGAGAACGAATTTATTGAATGACGGGTCCAATGTATTTATTCTCCAACATCGAAACTGAGAGACGCCCCTATGCTCTGCAATTCATCTATGAAGACGACACGTCTCTCCGGATGGGCAGAGTTAAACCAATAAATAATCTAATCTATTATTTTTCTAACACTTACCCCCGTGGCACGAATTCCGGCGTGTCATGCAACGTCAGAGGAGACGCAGTAGATGATTCACTGGCAGAGCTATCCGAACTAATGCTGTCATTTCCTGCAGCAAATAGAAAACAAAACTGATATGCAAGAGGCTTGGACCTCCAGATCGAGATAAATTGATAGTATACCTCTGACAGCGCAGGGATGATAACTTGGTCTTAATTTGAAGGTTATAGATCATAACATGACTATGTCATACAGAAATAAATGTCAAAATATTTGCGTTATTAATACATCGATAGTAAATATTTATGGCATAAGACGTTTTGATTTAATTGCAGGTTAGATTTTGACACTCGCATGTGTCTTAGGAAATGGTTTTCAAGTATTACCTTGGATTCCACCAGCAAAATGAAGTTTTCTTGCAGCTGTTGATGATTTACGTTTTCGTGGTTTGGGCATTTCAGCAGTCGCACTCGAAACATCATTGACTTCACATGAAAGTTTGCGCTTCTTTATAATTACTTCTTCCTCATTTTCAGACGCTGTTGTCACTGCAGCTTGGGATGTTACCTTTGCCACCGCACGGTCGTAGTCATCTTGAGAACAAAAACTTAAATAAAATAGTTGTATCCCCCTGAGGAGATGAGGGGACATGTATTACTCAACTCTCACACTAATTCTGAAGACATTATTTCAAAAAATACTTCCAAAATGTACTTATTACAGGTGCATACAGTAATGTATTTATTACAGGTGCATACAGTAATGTATTTATTACAGGTGGTACAGTGTTTCATTCTCAAACTCACCAGATGCAGCAATAACCGATTTGACTTTCCATTCCCTCCAAGATCCTTCAGGACTCACTTTGTACTTAACCAGGGTAGGTATATCACCAGAATCCGGCCAAAAACACAAAAGTTTTCCGTTTTTTTCTCTCATCCATGTTTAAGGAACAACCTCCCACTTTCCTCCATAAAAGCAAATGCAAACGAATGACTTCGTGCATTTATCCATATTACCTGAATTCAGAAACAAAATTGTCTTTTAATTATTTATAAATATTATTTATATTGATAAAACTCATTTGTTAAGCATTAATGTGATTATTTTTTGAAAATCATAACGCTTTACTGTGATGATAAAGCTTGAAAAACAAACTTTCTCTTCGACGTCCAATTTCATGAATGATGTAGAAGTTTTACTGCTATAAATGTTTCTTTATTTTTCGTAGGGAAAATTCCCATTTTTGTATAGATGTCCTGAAACCGTACAAATACTTTCTGTGTTCTTGCAGTCACTTTGTATATGCCAACTTTGGTCGAATCCACTGGGAACATGAACAAATCATTGGTCTTGGCGAAAACATCAACTTCAACCAAGTCGGCATTAAAAGAACGCATTATACCAATTTTTCCACTGTTAAGCATCACTCCATTGTCTCGGTCCCCTGTTCCACCACACTTGAATCTTGTGCCTTTAATACTGAAGACATTACTTTCAGTTTCTTTAACAGCAGTCTTGAAGTTTTCATTTTCCCTGCAGGCATGTTGGGAAAGCTGTTCCAGTGGCCTATTACGACCAGCTAGGCGTCTCTTCAACATTCCTAAATAATTTTCGAAGGGGAAACAGGACACGTTGTCCAATGGACCAAATTTCGTATAATCATCTACAACGTGGAGCAGGCAATGCACGTTGTAGGAAACAAATTCCTCACCATACTGTTCAACTGCTGATCTAAGAAAACGCAGAAGTAACGATTTAACTGTCGGCATGTTTTCATCTTGGTTAGGAGTGAGAAGGAGTCTCATTGCAACGCTTAAATATAGAAAATTAAGGTATTTACCATGATCTAGAATATCCTCCAATACTACAACTCCAAGATACAACAGAAATGTCCTCCATTCCGTTGCTTAGAAATGAGATGCTGAATTGAAACCCCCCAAAGTCGGCGATTAAAATCTGAAGGTAAATGCTGAGACACAATCAAAAGTTGCGTATGCAAGCTTTCTCTCTTCTAAGCAGACAAGTGCGATTTTTTACTCATTTTCTTGCTCGATAACCATCGGTTGAAAAGACGTTTCATTACGCCTATACAAACCAAATGCATATAGTCAAGCACAAACTGAGATACCATTCCAACGCCTAGATCTTCTAGTATGGATGTAGTGCTTTCTTGATGATGGGCGTCGTCTTCTTTAGCCAAGAATCCAACATCAGTTCGTAATGGTGCTGAACAATCGAGCATTGCAACATGGCCTCCATTATGGTTTCCTTTTTGTTTACAACGTTCACACGGATTATAGCTGTTATGGTTCACTATTTTTTTAAGTCCGGCTCTAATTGGTGCATCACATATGAATGCTTGGATTTTAACGGTCACACGTTTGCTATTGATTAGAATTCCTTCGCTCAGCAAAGGTTTTATATCCTGAACCAATTTTTCAAAAAAAATGTTAACATCGGGCATTTTATTGGAAATGTTTTTTTCTGACAGATAGATTCCTGCACAAACGATTTTCGATGGAACGGAGCAAATTTTGACTAATATTGGATACGCGTGATGCCTTCTACTATCGTGGAATAATGGGATCCCGTCACAATTTATATCTAATCTAACACTGTCATTGTCGAATTTGATGTACTCTAAGTAAGCTGTGATATTTTTTTTCCATTTACTAAAATGAGCGTACTTTCCACAATACATTTATCTGTATTCAATTTCACTTTTAATTTTCATCAAAGTAGCTCCTGTAACTACTGTGCTTGGGAAAAAAACGTTCATATGTTTCAGGAGGCCTGTCACAGCTGGCTTAGGAACATTTGGGAAATCTAAAGTCCAATTTAAAACAGCCGATTCAATTTTTGTTTCTACGGATAATTCAAGGTTATTATCAGCGTTCTCGCTCCGTTCTTTCTCTTGAAATGTTACCGCTGAGAAGCAGCATTCAACATCGCTTTCACTTCTTGTTTCTTCTGAAGAGTCGTTATTTTCGCCTGAAGATACGGGTCCAGACTCTACTTCGGGGGAAGCGTTCGAAGAAAACGACTCATTTTGCAATATTTCAGCGTCATTTTTTGATGAAGTTTCAGCCACAGAAGCCAATGCAGCCAACCGCCTTCTTTTTTGGCGGTTGGATAAAAACGAAAATGGTTTTCTTTTTTTCCCATTTTCAATTCTGAAACTGAAGTATTTCTTAATTTCTTTATTATATGGTATTAAATTAGAAGAGGCGATTGAAGAAGACGAACGTGGTAGTAAATTAGAAGAGGACGAGCGTGTAACGCCTGATAAAAGTATTCTGGTTTAAACGCAAAGTTTAATTTATTCATTTGCATAAAAATTGAAATTGGAAAACGTAACTTAAAAAAGGCTATTCCCGATCTCAAAATCAAAAACTGGACAAAGAAAATATTATTCACAGGCTCTGAGTGATAAGTCAACGCTTGTATTTTTTTAACTTATGAATATCATGCAAGATAAAATAAATCAAAAAACACTCTGAAGATTTTTTCCAATAAAAATTATACACCATTATTTGTTTTCCATAATATCACGAGATAAAGATACTTGGTAGGTTTGCATGCTTGATATTGTAATACTCATTTCAATAGTCGAAACAAATTATTGAGGGAAAACAATAAAAAAGGCTTTCGCTTTGATGCAGTAATTGAGGTTTCATAATTCGTATTCATACAAATTAGAAGAATATAATACCAGTACATTCCGCACTCCGAGGGTTCATTTACATCCAGCAAGTGGTTTCCGGGCCGGAACTTGATCGGAACGCTAATATCTTCCATTGAAAAAAATTGAGTTTATTCTGTCTACTTCGGTGTGTGGGGAACAATAACGAATTACTGTAACTATAAATATTCTTTTTCAGAAAAAAATATATCTTCGTAAAGCTGGAAGATTTCTATTTCCAATGACGTTAATTAATTTTTGTCCATATACCGAGAGGATTATGGTGTAAAATTATCTTTTAATACGATGTGTAATCATTTGAACGGGATTTAGTTCCTCTCGACTGTCACCGCGATTTAGTTACCTAACTGGTTTTCTATTTGAGTGAACGAGAAAAAAATATGGCTGTGTCGTGTTGAGAAGCAAGGTAAAATATGAGGGAACTTGGGTTTTCATTGAAGTGCGAAGGGTGAGAATTTAAATATCTAAATTAGAATTTGATGATTATATCATGTTAATAATAATGAAGATTTTGCTAGCCAAATTAATGACTTTGAATTAAACAGCAATCATTAGGAATCAAAATTTAATAAGTTCGATTTGTGACCCATTCATCTGGAATTGCATTAGGAGTTTTTGAAAGCTAATTAATAATAATTTTATTTTTGTGCTTATGTTCGTGAATGAAACGCGCTGATTGATTTGAGTATCAAGTGCACAAAAAATGATTATGCCAACTATGCTGTGTATCGCACTGGCAACTGCTTCTAGTGAAGTTGAAATTGAAAAAAAAGTAGCTAATGAGTGAGAAATTCGACTAAATGCTCGAAATTTTTTGCTTGATGCTCATTAATAAAACGTGTACGAATAAGCTCACAAAATGGTTTACATGAAATGAATTATGAATCTACATAAAATATAAATTATTTGACTTTCCAAACTTACTTCAATCAAAGCTAGTATATACACTTCCTTCTAAGAGAAAATATATTTTTTTCTGGGATCGTTAATATGCGTCCTTGACACATAGGAGTAAAAATATAATGCCGAATATCGACCACACAGTCTAAAGGAAGAATTTTGTAATCCTTATTTTATTTCCTACATTAATCCCTGGCACCGCCAGTGCCTACGATTGTATTTCAATGGATATTAAGTGCGCGTTATAAGAGTGTTTTTAACAATGCATCATCACAGGTATTATGTTTTTTAAAACTTGTATTTACATGAATTATGAAACATCGATTAACGCAACAAAGCGAAACCCTTTTCCATGGTTTTCTCTCAATCATTTGTATCGAATATCGAAATGGGTATGATACCATGTATGAATATAAACTACGTATGTTAATCTCATAATATTTTGAAAACAATTGATGGTTTTTGCATTATCTTCATTCGAAATAAAATGCTCTCAATGTATTTTTCAAAATTTTTCAATCTTACCTGCAATCCATAGGCTACAAAAATAGAAGCTTCAACTTGCATCTTAGAGACTTAATAAAAATTTTCGTCCATTTCTGGGTATTTAATGTTGGAAATAATTTATTTTCTAAATGACGCTTTCCAATTTCATTCAGTATACTTATGAAGAACTGAAAATTTACGTTTGAAGCGTAATACTTTATTCAGACGTATACGTTCGTCCAACTGATTCACGTTCGAAAACAATACGTGTGACACTAAAGAACACATTAAAAATTAGAGAGCCGAGTCCATTACAAATAACGGCAATGGTCATTAGAATAGTTTGACAGAGCGCTTAGAAATTTTAGTTGGTGAAAAATACTATCAAACAGCAAAACTTTCTAAATAAACGTTTTCAGGTATGATCATGTGTCCTGACTGTATCTGCGATACAAGATGCGGCCAGCACCTTTTCATTTTTCTTTTCTAGATCTTTGCGCGTCCGCAAAATAAAAGAATGTATCTTATATGACGATACCTTCAATTTCAAAAGACTTCAAACAGTGAGGTTATAAAAAGTCTTTCTATTATGCACTCATCAGTACTATGACTTGTAACGGAGGAAAAAAATATTTAGCTACTCAGCGATCGCTAGTAATAACGATTTCTCTATTCCATTTATAAAAGTTAAGTGTATGCAAAATGTTATAAGCACTACAGCGAAATACTCTATAAAATATTCATGCATAAAATTGAGTTAAAAGAGACACTGTCACAGAAATAATGAAATTTTTTGCACAAAGTGCGGATAATGGAGTGTGGCATTCCGATCTTCAAGGTTGTGGGGCGAGGTAGAGCTTGCAAGTGTTCTTTAATATTTGCGCTGATTCACTGGGTTACACACCGCTTGTATTTTATTTTCACATTTGTAGGGTATAGTTAAAAAAATGCAACAAATTAAGTTTAGTGCTATTACCAAACTCAAAACAAGAAAATATAAATGCTCTACATATGACACAGGATAAGTTTTCCTCTGAACGTCATACGTTTTAAAATATCCAAAGAAAATCATTATAAAATAAAAATTTTGAGGATCATAAAACACAGCAATTTATTATTGGTTAAAAACTCAAGCACTAAGCTCAATTCAGTTTTGAATATATTACAATTCATGAATTTTTCTATTGATAAGCCTAAAAATTAATTTTCCTGGCAAATGCTTACTTTTCGAGACATTTAACTTAAAAGTTATAGGAACGTCGTATATAAAATTGAACGGAGCCGTGAATAAGCTAGAATACGGTATTGACGTAACGAAAGGTGAAGTTAGTTTGAGTTAGATAAGTTATACAATCTAACTTAAGTAACCCTAAAGTAACTTAACTTCACTTTACCGACACCGATGGCTTCCCGCCACAATTACTGCGCGCGTTCCGTATCCGCCACACACCGGAAGAGCCACTTCGAAACTGCCGTTTAATGCTATTCTGACCTGAACGTTATTATGCAATATCTCGAAAAATGATTATCTGCGAGCACAATTTCATTCATATAAAACGTCTTAAAATATCTCTAACTACCTAAATGTGGCAACGAAATTCTGAACATCGTTGACAACAGTAAAATCAATATTGACGAAACTGATTTTAATGCGCTCAGGGAAATTAAATATTTGGTTCTCAAGAATCACTAGAGGAGCACATTTAAAAACGTTTTACATGCATTAAGTTTTCCTCGATGATGCGTAATTTGTGAGTTATTGAACGTTGAAGCTATAAGACGTCGACTAAAAAAGTTAAGGATCGGACACGTAAATACGCCACTAATAAGATATTTTTCAGTTTCACTGCCACTGTCACTGCCACTAATTAAAGATTTTTCAGTTTCTTCAAAACTTTCAGTTGCACCTTGAAGTCACTGAACCTCAAGTCCGTACCCTTTTGCGTAATTACAATAACAAACGTTCTAAACTCAGCTGGGAGTCCCTTAAGAACCAGTGCAATAAGTAAGGCATCATCTACAGCTTTGCCAGCTGTTTTCAAGGCCGCTACAACTGTCTCCGACCTGATGATGTAATCGGTAATGCTCTCTTCGCCCGACTTCTTCAAAGTTGTTAGCTCATTATACAATTGAATTATTCTTGGTTTACTGAGACCCATGTAGTGAACACGAAGAATCTTCAGTGCTGTTTTCCATCATCTTTGGCTTCTATGATGAAGAGAGCTAAACTTCTGTCGTCCAAGTACTGGACTAATTCGGTACAGACATCTGCCTTCCGGTTGGCTGCCTCGTCGCTAGTTGCATCTGGACCGGTAATGACGTCATGCAATTTCTTGAGTCGTAAATGCCCGAAGAACTTGATCTCCCAGAGCTCATAATTCTCTCCATTTAACTGAAAATCTTTCTGGGCCCATAAAATGTTGCCGCATCGGTCATCCTGACCTCTGGATTGGCTAACCATAATCACGCAGGGAAGCTTAACAGAAAAGGCTTGAGAGAAAAACACGCGCGACGACTTAACAGCGTATATTCCGGTCCGGCATGGAGAACGCTTATAAAGCCAGCAGAAGCACATCAACTGCGTCGAAACGAACGAACATCATAATCAAAGAAAACGGAAAACATAAAATTCAAAATATAATTGGGGTATATCAGGTATCATAGTTTACTTTTTATTTCACGACAAAATTACTATTAGAAAACATTCTACACAAAACACAGGCGCAACGCAACAAGGTTGGAAATGAATAATGTAAGCGGGAGAGTAGTGAACTCGACTGTACCAGCATTGTTTGAACAGACGCAGTATTTTGTCGGGAACCATTATTGTTGGTATGGCTAAGTTCAG
This sequence comes from Morinoia aosen, assembly GCA_030386875.1. Classification (NCBI taxonomy): domain Eukaryota; kingdom Metazoa; phylum Arthropoda; class Malacostraca; order Amphipoda; family Talitridae; genus Morinoia; species Morinoia aosen. The sequence continues at coordinate 27,860,457 of CM059580.1, read as the reverse complement.
TTATTTTAGGTTTATTTAGGTTAGTTTTTAGGCTAGTTTATTCAACTAACCTAACGTTAACCAACCTAATCTAACCTATCATCACGTCAATACCATATCACAGCACATTTATGTGTCCATTTCTTCCCGGTTATATACGACGTTCCTATATCTTCAAAGTTTGATAACTCAAAAGTTACGCATCAGCAAACAAAATGTTATTTGTGTAAAACTTTTCTTAAATGTGTTCCTATAAAGATTCTGTGAAACAAAATTTTCAATTTAAGTGAACGCAATAAACTCAATATCAGCCATAAATTTAAATTTCAGAAAACCATGTGAGCAAAAATATCTTAGAACTCTTTATTACACATCACTATGAAGTTTCAGATAAATCGGACAGTAAATAAACATGCCGGCCCCAAAACTAGACGCTCCTTCAAATATATATTACTATTCATTTATTCTAAAAAATTATTGAGACAACAGAGGCATAACTTCATGAGGCACTTGACACTAGCCGGCTAAGTTATAACATCGTACATGGAATCAGAAACTCACGTGAGAGCGAACATTTTATCCCTTATGGCAGAAATTTAGAATTAAGACACCCTCACGAACAATGCACTCGCGATGATATACACTCTGACATTACTTGAAAATTAATAAATAAATCAGACACGACCAGAACGCCCGTAACGCACAAGACTAGCGGGTGAACTGCCGAGCGCGCCAAATGCGACAGGCTGGCCAACCTGTGAGAGCAATGTGGCTTTTTCTAACTGGAATGCAGATAAAAAAAATTGACTCAGATCAACAGTAGGATAGTATTATTCACTATGAAGTGGCAAAAGTTAAATTGTTATTTAAATTTCTAATCACACAATAACTTGCCACACATTAATTTTTCTAGGTTTAATTACCAATAATTTCCTAGTTGGCAGCTTTGACTAGGAAGTTTCCCGCAGCAGCGATGCAACTGTAATTTAATTTCATGGCAAAAGAATTTTGTTGTCTGAGAGTGCTCAGGAATGGGGACATATACGATTTTGTTGTGTTTGTTGCAATATACTTAACTGGAGGCAATATTAAAACTGATTTTGATAGTTTAGCACGTATGTGATTAATGTGGTTTAAAAAAATAAATTTTTTAAACGGTTGAGTCATAAAAATTTATATTTATGGGTTTCTTCAATGTTTTCATCGTATTCTTATCTTTATCGTATGTTTTTCTTAACCAATTAGAGATGGTGTCTAAATAATAAACCGTTAAACAGTATTTCCTCTTATCGAACTATTGAACTTCTTTTAATGTTTTTATCATTGTCACAATTTACTTCTGTACGTATAACGTGTAGTTTTTAACCAACTTTTCTTAACGTTTTTGCCTATTATGATTCGTCAAAATTGTGCAAGCCTTAAATTATTTTCCGATTTATTTGCAGGCCTCGTTTTTAAGTGAACCAGAAGCTGAAACGTTCAAATAAATATGTTTTTAAAATGGGTCTTCTCCATCGCATTCATTATGAAGTGTTTTTTCTTATATGAGCATTGCATTTGTTACATCTGTTGACATTTATATATATTTTATTAGGTCTGATTGGAATAAGACATCCTGTTCAAAGAGACCTAAATATTCTGATTTTTTACCTCAGTGTAAAAGGTTTTCTAATTTGTAATGCAAAACATTAGAATTTCAGAAAAGCTATATCTTTCATTCATTCACAAATAAAGTGGTTACTAAACCAATTTAAATTATAATTGATTGGTATAAAAATTATTTAGAATCAGTCAAAAATTAGTCAAGGGCAAATCCATCCTCCGTATCCAAGATTTTGAGACGATTTGAGAAATTGAAATTTTTGTTGCGATTGGAGATACATCCTGTGAAAAAATGAGACTCACACGTTCACTCATTCGCCCGCTACGGGGGTTTGAAGAATGGGGGGAGGGAAGGGGGAACTGGTATTTTATCATGTTACACCTCCCCCTTGGCTCTTTCTTCTGCGCACGACATTGCTATGTCATTTCTTATGTCTTTATTACTCTATAGTGATTTCAGGGGTCTAACCTTAACAAAAATTTAAAAAACTTTAATTAGAATTGTTTACATTTCTTTGTTTTGCCTATAATGAAAACTTCGGACTTTGGGGTTTCAAAATGCTTCTTCTCCTACAATTTTCCTGCTACAGTAATGATTTTGGTATCATTGGATGCGGAAAAACAAGGGCTTTTAAAAAAATTGAATGGTTTTTCAAAATTTATCAGTGTTTTAAAGTTATGAAGTCATAACTCCGAATTTTTCGAAAAACGATTTGCTCTCAAATTTTTCCATTTTTCATTTCAAACTGGATATTTGTGGAAAAGCATTTAAGTTTTTGGAATTTCCACGTCTTTCGGCATCCAATGATACCAAAATCATCACTTCTACTCAAAAAAATGTCGGAGGAGATGCATTTTGAAAAATTCCCTAAAAATCTCGTTTTCTATGAATATTTCGTTTTCTATTAGGAAAATCGCATTTCTCACGAATGACAAATGATTCGTAATTGTATTTCTATCAGTATATCAAATTTCATTGCTCTAGGTTCAATAATAAAGAAAAAGGTCCGGAAGGGGGACGCTGTCCTTAAACATGCCAGTGCATGTAACAGTTTTGCTCAGCGCAGGCGACATATGTGAACATGCACTTGAGAGAAATTAGTTGGCATGCATATCGATGCTGCCCGACTGATAATTAATTAGGTCGACCGCAAGCCGATATTCTCTTTCTGAAACCGGCCTTCCGCAAGAGCTCGATTCTTCCGGCTTGTTTACGTCCAAATTAGCTTAGCGGATAGCCGTCGAACGGGATATTGTGGTCGAGAGCGGCCGACAGAAAAATGTTCTGACCTTCCGCGGCCATGTTTCACTATGTTCTGCTACCTGTCGACCTAAAAACGGCATGAATTTTTACCTATGAATGATTCAACCTTTTTTTAACGATCTTGTTCTATTCATTGTTTCACAAAAGTAACCATGTGCTCGGCGGCAACACACCGCTGCACAACTGGTGTCTGCCAGCGAGGGCTCGGTGTTGGCAGTGCAAGACACAACCGAGTTCTCAAGTGTTCTTAAGAGCCTCATCGCTTCTAGACACATTGAATGAAAAGCTAACAAAATATTACCCTAACGTTCATGTCAAAAATTGAGTTATATATAGAATCTTCTCGGAATATAGCTCATATCTCATCGAAAATGACTAGGGTATTAGAAGACGCAGTTTTTGGGCTGTTTTCCGACTGATTCGTAACTGAAAAGAAACTCGAAAATCAACTTGCTTATTTGAACTTAACTGACAGTTTTGTGATAATTTCAAGCCTAAACATTCTAAATTTACTTTAAAATCTGTTCCAAAAAACACTTCAGACAAGCTTCAAAAAATCCCCTAACACCACAGTAGTTCAGGCGATGCTTCACACCTCAAATCTGCATCGAAAATCACTCTGAATTACAAGCTTACTTCACAAATCGCCCCGCACCACATGCGCATCGCAAGAAATATATCACACCAAAGGCAAGTCGACTCGTGCATCGCGGTGGTGAGAGCTGCGTTTAATTGGGTTCTGAGTGGAAGATTGCATTAGAAATTTAAGCCTCCCTCACTGCTAAAAAATCAGCGTTCCAAAGAGAGGAAGAAGGCGGGCATCATTTAGTATTGAAATATGAGAACTCGGAATCCATGCAGAAGAGGCATAGGTGAACTATAAGTCGAAAAAGAAAGTACTAGGTGCTGATAAACAGGACAGCAGTGTGCCGAAAAAGGTGGTCCTTAACATAACAAAAACCATGTATTTCAACAAAAAGAAGGCCTACCTAACACTCAGCTCGGGCCCTCACACATTTCCCCATGGGAGCGCAAATTGCCATAGATACAATAGTTGTGTTCCCCTGAGGGGGTTAGTAGCAGAATTGGGAGATTGTATTTCACTGCTTCACTGCTTGACTACAGTTTCATCCTTCCAAAGATACACAACAAAAACAGTTGCACGGCAACATTTCACCTCATTTCCAAAAATGTCGCCAAACATGGAATGTCATTCATTTATGCCGGCACGTGAAGGAGCAGCTGAGCTAAAGCCACGCAGCATGAGGCCCAACACGCGGGGCACGTGTTGAATAACACTGAACACGCGTGTGTCAAACATCACCCAACACCACACGCGTGTTTCAAGATACATTTCATACCAAAAGTATATTTTAAAAACTATTGAACATAACCAGCGTGTACCCACCGTCAGTATTGGAGGCACCCACCTGGCCGCTGCTGTCCACCTGCTGCTGCTGCTGCTGTCTACCACCTGGTGCTGCTGGTCACCACCTCACCATCACCTGCTGCTGGTCCACCTGCTGCTGCTGCTGTCTACCACCTCGTGCTGCTGGTCACCACCTCACCACCATCTGCTGCTGGTCACCAACTCACCACCACCTGCTGCTGGTCACCACCTCACCGCCACCTGCTGCTGGTCACCACCTCACCGCCAGCTGCTGGTCACCACCTCACCACCACCTGCTGCTAGTCACCACCTGCTGCTGGTCACCACCTCACCACCACCTGCTGCTGGTCACCACCTCACCACCACCTGCTGCTGGTCACCACCTCACCACCACCTGCTGCTGGTCACCACCTCACCACCACCTGCTGCTGGTCACCACCTCACCACCACCTGCTGCTGGTCACCACCTCACCACCACCTGCTGCTGGTCACCACCTCACCACCACCTGCTGCTGGTCACCACCTCACCGCCACCTGCTACTGGTCACCACTTCATCGCCACCTGCTGCTGGTCACCACCTAACCAGCACTTGCTGCTGGTCACCATCTCACCGCCACCTGCTGCTGGTCCCCACCTCACCGCCACCTGCTGCTGGTCCCCACCTCACCGCCACCTGCTGCTGGTCTCCACCTCACCGCCACCTGCTGCTGGTCACCACCTCACCGCCACCTGCTGCTGGTCACCACCTCACCGCCACCTGGTGGCACCATGCCATGGTAGAGAAAACAAGGGGAAGTTATATCTATAGGGAGAAAACATATATCCTCTTAGTCAGCGAGCCAATGGAAAGGTTCATTTCAGTCAGGCCGGGTGTCACTAATGTGACATGTTAGGCCAATAGCGGTGCCAGATTAGAGGCTAGCAGTGTTTCCAGATTAAATCTGAGAGCTGTATTGGTTCGATGCCATGACTTCACCATTGCGACAAGTCAATAAGCCAAAAGCTGTGCCAGATTTGGGGCAAGCAGTGTTGCGAGACGCTATTTAAGCGCTGCCATTGGTTCGAGGCCACGACGTCGCTATCGCTACACGGTTGATTAAAAATATTGATTTGACGCTTGTTTCTTCCACCGTGCACCCTGCTGGTGCTCCCTGCCTCTGAGTGGTGCGTTGTGATGAGCTCGGGTGCAGCAAAAACTCTCCCAAGAGAAGGAATCATTTAGTTTGGATGGTAGGAAATAGGAAATCTATGCACAAGGTGTGTCTTCACACTCTGCACATGGGAAAACCATGTCAGAAAGGAAGGAGAAGAAGAAGAAATGACTAAGAAAGCATTAAATCTCTAAGAAGCAAAGTGGGCATGAAATACACAAGTCCCGAAGGACCATCTATAGCAGAGGGACCTAACAATATGTCCCCAGTTGGCACCAGCCCACACAACATAGGACACACACAGCTAACAAACCTAAGCCTAGTGCCTACCCTATGCCCCTGGGGGTACATTCGCCAAGTTCGCAGAATAAAACCATTCGAGAAAAGGTAGGAGTGCACAAAACCGTCCAGTTTGACGCGTTCCATGCGTGAGCACAATTACTCTGACCTCAAAATTAGATTAGATGTTAGTTTAAGCGTAACTAACCGCAACAGAGGCGTTCCATAGATTGGAGGGAGGAAAGCACAGTTTTTTGTGGAGTTGAGGGAACGCGGAATTCATGCGCAAGACGCATAGCAACAGTTTGTTCAAAATAAGATTGTTATCGAGCTCTTTTCTGATGTCATTTTTTCTTTTATTTTCATCTTTAGCTCTCTTTTGACGGCCGTGATTGAGGATCACATTCTTATATTTTTGTTAGCCAGAGATAAACTGGGACTTTTCAATGTCCATAAATTTAATTAATGAGTGAGCGGCAAATAGGCATAAATAATTTGTTATAATTTGGTAGCGTGGGATACTTCTCCACAGATATTGATAATCCATCTTTCTAATTAACAGGAAGTTATACGACGTGGCACATCGACATTTTATTCCCTAATCTCGTCACAAAAGGTTATCATTCTAAAAGTAAAGTAAACCTAACGCACTAAATTACGTTTCAATTAACGCTTCCAATATGCGTTGAAGGCAAAGACGAAATAAGTGAATGTTTAAGACATAATAACGATAACCCTACGCCCAGAAGGGAGGTAATGAGGATGTTACCTAAGGGGCATATGACATGATGGACTTATCTTTGTTCAGAATTCCGGAAGATGGCTATATCGTGTGTACGCCGAGACACTTATTAATTACTTTAATTTAACAGATATTCGGAATCACTTGTAGTGCACATTTCAAAGGAGAAACAATGCCCAGCCTCGAAAGGCAGGCGTTCAAGATGTGATAAGGCGCTCTTTCTCTGAGGGAGGTCTCGGGCGTACTGACCCTTCTCGTCTGTGCGGAGCGCTCACCTTCTCGGTCGTCTGCTCTCACGCCCGCTTCGAACGATAGCTTAACATTGCAATCTCAATATAGATTATTCCTCGACCAAGCGGTTGTGTATGACTCTAGCGTATTGAATTATATAAGCAAAGGGAAACATTAATTCTCGCTAATCGTACAAATGATCTAATTAACATGGGCTATTGAATAATGACAGAAATAACAGTGAAGAATCTCTCTTGTGTCGGTATTCGGCAGCTCCTTCAGTCAGTTGACGTCCTTTGCTTCCCCCGCGATCTCGGAGTCGACGTAGAGTAGATATAGAAGGAGGGAAGAATAACTACTTAGCACGACTAGCAGAATCCGATAACCGTCTCCGAAGCACACGGCGTCTCTCTCCGGCTGCTTTGGATCATTCCGAACATATAGAGGCGTCCCTCGTTCTGAAGATCCTTACGTTGTGATAAGATCACAACAAGATCATGAAACAAGAAAATTGAAGAAGAAAGAATCAGGTGCTGAAAAACAAGACAGCAGATTATAGATTATTAGTGTGTTTAAGCCTCCCTACCCGCAACAAAGGCGATCCAAAGAGAGGAAGGAAGAAGGTACCATTTAGTAGGGAGTTAAGGGAACGCGGAACCCAAGCAGAAAGGGGATAGAAACAGTAAGATGAGAAAGAACTTCATGAAACAAGATCAAAGTGAAGAAAAAAGCAGTATGTGCTCAAAAAACAGGACAGCAGTGAACGGAAAAAAGATGGTTCTTAACATAACATAAGCATTTTATTTTAACAAAAAGGAGGCCTACCTAACTCTCAGCTCGGGCCCTTACATTGTCCCCCTGGGAGCGCTAATTCACATTGATACAATATTTGTATCCCCTTGAGGAGAAACTATATAGCAGTGAATCAAAATATTATTACCCGGAACAAAATAAAGAAAACATTGGATTTCAACAAAAAGAAGGCCTACCTTTCCGCTTGGAACCCCACATTTTCACCCTGGGAGCACTCATTCCCATAGGCAATAGTAGTATCCCACTGAGGGAATGGTAAATACATTAATATGATACATCAATCTAATGCATTAACTTGATATTAGACTCGCCTCATGTGCACGTGGACTCGGCAGGTCTTGAACAGAAGACCAGGGCAGATCTTGGGGGTGCCAACACGCTTATAAATCGCCCGGACCAGCCGGTGCAGCCTGTATCACAGATACGCTCATCACAAACTTCAGGTCATCAGGGAGTGCTGAATGGCACGCACGCACACGACTACCTACACGCACACAGCCGCGCTTGACACACAACTGAAGTACATCGTATATCTATTTTGCATTCTACTGCGAGCATTCAAACATTCCTCATTGGCACAACAAAGTTCCCCGCTCGTGACGCCAAGTTAGACGAACACCGCGAAAATGACTTAATTGCGTGTGTGCATGGATGGAGAATTTAGTGAGCAGTTACTTCCCTCAGCCAGGTAGTAGTAGTAGCTCAGATATCCTTAGTGTTCCAATACACGTTACCTGCTCAGCAAACCCCACACTAGACACGCGTTGTGTGCTCAACACATTGCGGTGTGACCCACTGGTGGGTCACGCTTAGGTTTTTCCTGCTGCCAACGACCCATCGATGGGTCGTTCAAAAAAATTCTAACTTGTTTTTCAAATTGATGGTATTTAATGGGCCCAGTTAGTGTTTGGTGATGAAATTGCTAATCACTTTTGACTTTGAATTTGAGTTGAATATTGAACTTCAGTTTAACCCATCGCAGTCAATGTGGTAATTCAACAATTTCTTCGAACAAATATATCAGGTCGTAACAAAAGTTCTGTCCATTTTTTTATTTGAAATAAAGTGAAAATCCTGCAAAAAGTATATTTATTCAGTCATCAACATGGTCACCATTTCTATTCATAACATCTTCCCATCTTGCCATAAGCTTTCTGATTCCTCCTTCATAGAAATTCAGCAAATTTGTACTGAAAAAATAAACTAGTTTCACTTCGACCTCTTCTCTTGCAGTAAGCCTTTGTCGCATTAAATGATTCTGTAAGTTCCTGAACAAATCAAAATCGGTTGGAGCAAGAATGGAAAAGCGACCACAAACAATAATGATGGAGCAAGATCGGTAGAATATGGTGGGTGATGCATGACTTCCCAGCCAAATTCTTCAATGAGATTCTTGGTTGCTCCTGAAGTGTGGGGTCTGGCATTGTCATGGGGCAGTATCACTCCTTTTCAATTGATGAGAGGCCGTTTTTCCTGTAAAACTGCTTTTAAACGAGTTAGCTACCGACTGTGAACTTCAGATGCTATTGTTTGATTGTCACCCATTAGTTCATAATAAACAATTCCCTTCAAATCCCACCATACACACAAAATAATTTGTTTAGGGTGCAGGCCACTTATCGGCTGTGGAATTGGCTGTGAACCACGACTTAGCCGCTGCCTTTTGCGCTCAACATTGTTGTAAAGGATCCACTTCTCGTCGCCAGTTGTGATTCGGTCTAAAAAAGGGTGCCTAAAGTTCAAGGAAACGCAGTGAAACACAACAGGTCACACGCTGTTGCCTGTTGATTTCTGACAAATCGTGTGGGACCCATTTCCCAGCCTTTGAGGCTTTGCCAAGGCTTTCCATTTCCCGATACATGGTCACATGGCTCACATTAAAGGTTTTGTTTAGTTCTCAATTAGTGTAGGTTGGATTTTCATCAATGGCAGCTTGCAATTGCTCAGAATTGAGTTTTTTGAGCATCCTGCTCTCGGTTCGTTTTCAGACTGAAGTCATCCTTTTTGAAACGTGAAAACCATCTTCTGCAGGTCTTTTCATTCACAACATTTCCATTTGTGTCTTTTGAGTGTTTGTGCTGCTGAGCTTGACGTGATGCCTTTGTGAAATTCAAACAGTAAAATATGCCGGATATGCTCTTTACTTGGAGTGTACATTAGGGCTAAAAATAGATATCAATTACGATAATTATCGCACAATCTGAAAGAAGAAATAATATTTCATTAATAACCATAGATAAGCACACAACAATAACAAGCTAAATTGAAGTAATCGTGCCCATGACATATAGCTCAACGATTGGACCGAACTTCTGCTACAACCGGATACTTCAAATACCAAGAGCCAAACGGTATATATTCTACAACTTTTTGTACAATCGAATGTAATTCGTCAGTTGTTGAAATGAATAAAAGAAGGCACCTCCAAGTTAAAACTTCGAGCGCATCTTTGTCCTAAATTGGCAAACAAAGAAGAGAGAAAAACTCGAGACAGCGAAGAGAAGATTAAGATTAAGATTATAAGTTAGTTTAAGCCTCCCTAACCGCTGAAAAAATAGAGCGTATCGAAGAGAGGAAGGAGGAAGGCAACATTTAGTATGGAGATAAGAAAATGAGGAAACTATGCAGAAAGGGCATAGAAACAGTAAGATGGGAAAGAAGTTTATGAAATAAGATTAAAGTTGAAGAAGAAAGTAGTAGGTGCTGAAAAACACGACTTCAATCAACCGAAAAAAGATGGTCCATAAGAAAACAAAAAACCTATTCTATATAAACTAAAAGAAGGCCTACCTAGCTCTCAGCTCGGGACATGTACAACAGTAGTGTCCCCCTGAGAGCCAACATTAGTCCCATTATAGTCGTACCAGTCCCATTAGTCGCACCAGTCCCATTAGTCGCACCAGTCCCATTAGTCGCACCAGTCCCATTAGTCGCACCAGTCCCATTAGCCGCACCAGTCCCATTAGCCGCACCAGTCCCATTAGTCGCACTAGTCCCATTAGTCGCACTAGTCCCATTAGTCGCACTGGTCACATTAACCGCACCAGTCCCATTAGTCGCACTGGTCCCATTAGTCGCACCAGTCCCATAAGTCACACCAGTCCCATTAGTCGCACCAGTCCCATTAGTCGCACCAGTCCCATTAGTCGCACCAGTCCCATTAGTCGCACCAGTCCCATTAGTCGCACAGGTCCCGTCAATTGCACCAGTCCCATTAGTCGCATCAGTCCCATTAGTCGAACCAGTCCCATTAGTCGCACCAGTCCCATTAGTCGCACCAGTCCCATTAGTCACACCAGTCCCATTAGTCGCACCAGTCCCATTAGTCGAACCAGTCCCATTAGTCGCACCAGTCCCATTAGTCGCACCAGTCCCATTAGTCGCACTAGTCCCATTAGTCGCACTAGTCCCATTAGTCGCACCAGTCCCATCAGTCGCACCAGTCCCATTAGTCGCACTAGTCCCATTAGTCGCACCAGTCCCATTAGTCGCTTCAGTCCCATTAGTCGCACCAGTCCCATTAGTCGCACCAGTCCCATTAGTCGCACCAGTCCCATTAGTCGCACCAGTCCCATTAGTCGTACCAGTCCCATTAGTCGCACCAGTCCCATTAGTCGCACTAGTCCCATCAGTCGATCCAGTCCCATTAGTCGCACTAGTCCCATTAGTCGTACTAGTCCCATTCCTCGCACTAGTCCCATTAGTCGCACTAGTTCACATTAGTCGCCCTAGTCCCACTAGTCCCATTCGTCACCCTAGTTCACACTCGTCGCTGTAGCCCCACTAGTCCCATTAGTCCCACTAGTCGTACTAGTCCCATTTCGAGCGAATAATTATTTTCCATCCGTAGAAAAGAGGCCCCAGGTGACCTATCCTGGCGATGGCCTAACAGCGATCTTTTAATGCAACACTCAGCATTCGGTATCCACGATACCGCAGACTCGAATGAGAGCGTAATGCTGGGTTCACATTGACACTCTTTTCACCACACTGAGCGTCACTTCGGCGGGCACATACGAGTACACTGTTGCCGGGCTTGCAGGCGGGTACCGTGAGGTTCACTTTGACATTTTCCCTAGCCATTCTTTGCCGCCGCCTGCCCGTCAATCACTCCGTCTACAAATGAGCCGTAGCCTGCAGCATGTCATCAGTAGGGATGAGACATTGAACATATTGCATATATATATATATATGCTTTTGAGTATATTTTAGATAGTATAAAATATGCCCGCAAGTATATATATGCAGTGTGAGCATATCGCATATTTTCCTCGGAACAGCATAAAATATCACGAACATGCATGATTAACTGTAAGTGGCAGTAAACTGAAACCTAGTAAAACCTTCCCATTACTTCTAAAATATATTATTTTTTCATCCAGTTTTATATAATTTTTTTTTGTAAACTGGATCAGGTTTGTAAATTGAAATTATTCGTAAATCAATAATAATTGTAAGTGGCTACAGTTAATTCAAAAGTTTACATTAATTTTGCGGGAATTAGCTCAAGTTTTTTTAGATATAGTTACCTTATGAAGTGTATTTGAGATTAGTACGGCTAGTAGTGATCTACAATCATGCCGAAGGTGAACAATGAGCATCATTTTTAGAATACTTTAAGGAATTTGAAGATTTTCAAGCCGAGGAAGAATTTTTCTATCGCATTTATTGCGAGAAACAGGTGATATATAAAACTTTTTTTCATTCAGAACACGTTAGAGAAGTTTTGCGCAGTACAAGTTTTCAGTTTCTAAATGTTATCACGTTGAACCATGTTGGGCTTATTGCACAATTTATCAAATTATTGTTATGAAGGATATGAATAATTATTATTGCCCTTGCATAACAACACAGGGACTTCTTACTTCGAGAGCAATAAAATTAATGGATATCGTAGAGGAAAGATTGAAGAACAGATATGATAAAAGGTATTATAAAGAGTTAAAATGCATTTCGGTGAAAAACAAAGGTTTTGAAAACATAAAAACAATCAACTCAATTTTGACTCGTGAGATCTATGACGCAATGGATGAATCCATTAAGGGATATTCACCTTCCGAACTAACTGGCTTCACTTTTGCTCCTCTTGTTTCTTGCGATGTCGAGTGGAAGTTTTCGTAACATAAAACTTTGCTGGCAGATAATCGTAGTAGATTTGTTTTTAAAAATCTCAACTACCACGCAATTATCAAGTGCAACCCTCGAATTTGATGCTAAAATATATTCCTCGTATAAAAGAAGGATTAAGAAATGTTCCTTGCATTCATGAAACATATATATAGTTCAGAACCAACCTTGGATTAGATTACTTTTTTTCGTTCGTTATCATCGTCCTTGACTCGTTCAGATTAGAATTATCACTGTTTCAAAATATCTATGTTCAGATAAGTTATAAAACTTAGTTGAGAATTGTATGCACTTAATTATTAATAGAAAATTATGAAAGAAATTATTTTTTCCGTGTATGAGGAAGTACACTGTATCCTGTATCATTGTTTCTGTACAATTTTCCTCACAAAAAATATAAATTTGGAGCTATTCAAATGAAGCATTTATATGGATGCATATTTCTGCTTAGCATGTAATATGCGCTTCCACAATTATGCATAGAGTGTACCATATATGCATCGAGCGTTTCTACATATCTTATGGTTTTACTAGCATAATTCTTGCCGAGGCCTTCATATTTTATGCTGCATATGCGCTACAAAAATCAGCAAATATAAAGCATATTTTACGCTGCATATTGTCACATCCATAGTCATCAGAATACGTTTGGAGACGCCCAGGTATTGAAACACATCAATGACAAACGAATTAAATTATTAGCGCTGTACTACTGTCACTTCCTGGCGAGAAGAACTAGAGCGCGGAGCGCTACATCACCCTGCATGGTGTCTTGATGGCAACTGAGCACTTCACCCGCTTGTCTGCACCCCGAACATGACGCCTGTACTGCCTGGATAACGTTGTACCAATGTGAACGATCGCTACCCTTTCGCTACGTGCACTTGCCCGCGCCCAATGGTTGTGAGCTTCCAATGCGAGTGTCAATGTGAACCCAGCATAACGCACAGACTAAGGGAGGGACAAGTAGAATGTTACATAGATGAGCACTCCACAACTCGGACTTGAAATTGAGGGCAGACAACGTCGGGTTCTTTGTAACGGCCTACAATTCCCTCCACATTAATCACATCAGCAGCACACGTGCACACCAAGCGATCACGGACAGCGAGGAACGAACAAACTATACCCTCACCCCATGAGGCTCTGGACTGCAGTGAACTGCACCGCAACTGGCTGAATTTTAAATGAACGGACGAAAGAATGAATTAAAGACTGAAAAATAAATGAAAGAATAAAATTAAAGAAAGGATGCATAAAAAAGAGCGAAAGATGAACAAACTCACGTCATCTTCACATTAAGTACGTTACTCAAAAACATAAGAGGAGGACAATAGTCGTGTCAAGAAGGTAATTATATTATTTGGAGGAACAATAGGAATATATTCTCGTGCGGATTTTACCATTTGCTACAAGAATGAAATCATATGAATACTTTACACACCATAGCTGAATGACTTGGATGTTTGCTTTAGTTATAAATAAAGGAAAACATTTGAAACACTTCATTTTCAAAAAATTTCTTACATTAGTTACCGTGAAACTTGCCGAACTCCCCCTTTTTAATATTTTTTTAATATAATTTTGTAAAACCTAATTTCTTGTTAGAAATAATTATTTATCAATTACTCGAATCGTGTTTTGACATTCTCAGAAAACTATGCAATTTTCGAGAAGGGTTAATAAACTTGTGATAAACAATACGTATTAGTTATATTAACTAGTGCACACGTGCTGGTCAGCATTAGTCTGAAGAATTTCACTCCTTCTCTCTCGAGTTGAATTCTCTCGTGCCACTCGATGTTGTCCAGCGCAATGCCCAAGAATTTCCTCGCTTCTTTCATGTGTTTAGCTCTCTCTAGCTACTCGGTGTTGCTATGCATTATTCCGTAGAATTTCCAAACGCCGGTCAAGGGTCAATTTAGCTCTAGGTTGTCGTAGGCGAGCAGCATTTCTCCGTCTTGCCATTTCACATTGTTCATCCGATCGTCTTCGGCGTTTTTCTTGCTGTCGAAGTCTTGCTACTTCTCCCTTGCGGTTGGACATATTTCCATCAGTGGTGCCTCTAATGCCGGAATTTTATTCTGAAATGTCGTCTATTATCTCTTCGGAGCTCTTCAATAAAATCACAATTTCGAAAACAATAACTCCAGTTCCAAAATCTTGGGCTTTATACTAAGTGGTAGCAGGTTACTGGTCAAACGAATTTAAAATATTTCTTTACGCATTATCAATTAAAAATATCAGAGCAACATGATGAATTTCAACAGAGAAAGCTCCAAAAGAAATCTCTAATTGTAAAAAAGGCCGATTGTGTATTCTGGATACAATAATGCAAATGAAAGGGAATTAAATCACCACGGAAAATAATGCAATAGAATAATTTATTGTATTTTTTAAACTTGAACACAACACGCTTCACTCCACACACCTGCTTCACAACACGCTTCACTCCACACACCTGGTTCAAAACACGCTTCACTCCACATACCTGCTTCACAACACGCTTCACTCCACACACATGCTTCACAAAACGCTTCACTCCACACACATGCTTCACAACACGCTTCACTCCACACACCTGCTTCACAACACGCTTCACTTCACACACCTGTGAGGAATAATGGCCTCAAGCCCTCACACAATCGAGTTAAGGAAAACCAAATGTTCCGCTAAGTTTTAATTTAGTAAATTAAATAAACTGCAACGGCAGTGTAACAATTCAATTGCGGTCATCGCCTTAGCAGCGAGACCTATTAAAGTCGCAGGCAGAATATGCCGTTTTATTTTATTCGAGTTACATTTAAATTTTCAAGGATACACGTTTATCGCGTTAAAATGGGTGAAATCACCCAATTAAAATTTACAACCAGTGTAGTTAAATTCCGTTCTACCACTCCGGCAAGGTCGAAAGGAAAGCCAGCTCGGAAAGGTAGGTTCAGAGCTTGAGCTCCGAAAGGCCAAGTTCAGAGCGTGAGGTCCGAAAGGCAGGTTCAGAGCGTGAGTTGAAGGATTAGGTGAGACAGTAGCAGCGCCAAAGTGGCAAGACACCGTCACGCAGGGAGCTAGGCCGCAGAAGGTAGACTGCAGCGCCTTCAAAGAGATTCTCTGGAATCCTCTCAACACCAGGGAGTGGAACGGATGGGCCACCAACACTCAGCACCAGCTGGAGGACAATTCAGAAAAAATGAACGAAAAACTCAAAAACTCCAAAAACAAACGAGACGAACTATACGAACGAGATTGAGTGCAAATTTGAACAGTAGCCTAATAACAAATGTTTCAAAAATTTTTATTACCGAAGTTCAATCCCTCAATGGAGCAGACTGATGACAATCAAGGGGAAGAACCGGAGCTGCGACGACAAGAAGTACTGCAAGAAAGAATTTACTTAGTATTAGCACAAGGACTAGCGACTAACACCACAAGCTGACGAAACAAATCGACAAGCTCATAGAATTTCACCAAATACGATAATAAGACTGATTTACAATAAATAAACAATACACACCTGAGCTTATAAATGGCACTCAGCGTAGGAACTTTTAGGCGAAGAATTAATTATTGAGAAATTAAGGAGAAATCAGTTGTTGGAAAGTGTCCATGGCGTGAAAGATAGTAAGTATAGTAAGAGGTTCAAATGCGTTGGAAATAAGGTAAATGAGCACAGGTCGATACTAGGCCGCTTGCGCAACCCAGAAACTAGCTGAACCGCACTCATTTAAGTTAAGATTTTAAGTTAATATTTACGGTTACCGAAGTAACTTAAGGTAAAGGCCAACTGACCAAGTTAATTGCCAAGGACACTTAGAAAATTTAAGTAAAAAGTAAGCAAAAGAACTCCCATAAATACCTCCAGTACGTCACTATACAACAAAATTAAAGGAAGAAATCATTCACACAAACAAAAAATCATTAAGGGGACGGTCTGGGTCCACTTTCGGATTATGGTAGGATTTCGGTTTATAAATTGATCTTATAGAGTATTTTCTTGCGCATCCAACGGTATAATTTGCTCTCAAGTACGTACATTGGTTCGTCTTCTAGACGGAGTAAAAGACGCGCACTAGCGTGACCTTGGGGCGCGCCAATGGATGGGTGACCTCCATCTTCCCCCCTCATTACGAGTCAGTATTGAGTGTTTCACTACGGGAATAGCAAGAGAGTTCATTCATGGCCTTGCTTGAAATGCTTTATTACTCAAATGAAACATTCCACCTCTCAGTGTTGATTATGATGATGTAACTGAGTGTTTGTTTTGAGTCTGGCTGCTCTGCGTCATCAGCTAATTAGCTGTTGTGTAAACATACAAGCAACTCCCGCAGTTTCGAAGGTATGAGAATGGCACATATATCATTCGAAAGGGCTCAAGAAGAGCTACCAGGAGAAAGAGTTGAAAAAATTAAAATTTCTATGTAATCAAAGAAAAATCGTTTTTTAAATATGACTGGTTTTCTGAAATTTGGATTCCTTGTTTTTTGTTATGAATCCTTTCCCACAGTTTTAAAGTTACAGGAATGACTAATATAGCAATCGATAGAGATTGGAAAGATCTACAAAGATGTAAAGCTTACTGAAAACAAATGATTAGTTTAGAAATAAAAAGAATTTTTTTTTTTTAAATGGCTCTCCTGAAAAATTAACTTTTTGATCTTTGAAGAGACACCTACCCCACAGTTTTGAAGGTACAGGAATGGCAAACATATCAATTCAGAGCGATTGAATTATCTTAGAGAGGCGGTGGTATAGTTTTTTCAATTTCAAATCAAGTTGAAAATTAGAAGCAGAAGAATTTGAAGAAACTGAAAAAGTGGTCGGTTTTTGAGAAAAATTTCTCATAATTTAAAAAATCAAATTCTTGAAAAACCATACCACCGGATCGAAAGACAAGACAGTTAGCTACCTAGAAAACCTTTATCCAGTTTTGTAACTTTAAAATTGTGGGCGAGGTGTATTTTTCCGCAACACCCTTTTTTCAGTTTTTTTTAAAAAAAATCATATTTCTATGAATTTACGAAGAAAACACACGAGTTCAAAAAGAAATGCCGCATCAATTGACACATATTGTGAAAATCTTGAAAAAATCCGTCGAGACACGACGGACTTTTTCCCTCCCAGACCGTCCCCTTAAAGAGATAACAGACACAGGAAGAATTTTTAGAAAAATGAATTGCTCCAGTTCCAGCCAGGTACACCGTCCCGTCTCAAGAAATGGAGAACTCAGCGTATGCCACGACGCAGCCCGACGCTCCACAGAACTCCATCCAACGAAGGGCCCCGAACAAGCCTCCTCCAAGCCAAAACACGATCCTTACACTGGCTTCATTAAAATCCAAGGTAAGCTTCCACGGGAAGTACGTGAAGGAAGTTTCAAAGGAGTTTCAAAAGTATTCTAAGGAGTTCAAAAATTATTCTCTCTAAACCTCCTGCCACAACGACCCACCTCAGCTTCGGCCCGACCGGAACAGCCAACCTCAGACTCGCAGAACAACGCTCCCGACAGACGCACACAAGACGTACAATTTTGAGGAATTATTTCCGATACACCTGCTTCAAAAGATCATGACAGTCAAGCTTAAAAAGACATTTCTTCAAATTCAATCTGTCGTAATACAGTTCCTGCATCAACTTTCTTTGGAAAGAAACGGTCCCTCCTCCTTCCTCTCTACAGGCACAGTCCGACACACGCCCCTCACTTCAGTGCTCCGCGCGATGTTCTGCTGACGTGGCGCGGCCTCGAGACGCGGGCGTCCAGCGGCCTGTACAGCGGCCCGTAGACGGTCAATTTAATTGTCAATATCATTGACTCAATATATTGATGAAATGTTTTTTGCCCACTAAACGAATTATTTGACGGTTTTCAATCAAGCCCACAGACGATCAATAAAATTGTCAATATTCATCATTGACAATTATATTGACAATAAAATTGACTGTCTATGGGCTGCTTAAGTCAGTTTCAGCCTCCTTAACCGCATCAAAGAGACCCATACAACTTCAAAAGAGCGTCAAAATTTTTCATCAAAATTTTGACGCGTAACTTTTATGCAGAATTTCAATACACATTTCCCCACACACGTTACGGTTTTTTCGCATCAAAATTGAGAATAGACGAAATCTTGGATATGGATGCATCTGCGGCCATAGGGTTTTCTTTATCGATGCTTCGGTTATCGAGATGAATTATTTCGTTATCGTGCCCATTTATTGTAAGTAGTTATATATGGCAATTTTGTAAATATTCAAACAATATATATCAGTAATGCTGTATTAAATATATTGTACATATAGATATGGTAAATAATATATTGTATTTTTCCCCTTTACACACTAATATTGGTGCGTAAAAAATAATGTAACTCTAACCACTGAGAATTATCCTCACTAAATATAAAGACCATCCCCAGTATAAACATATTCGATAGCCTAGTCACAATTGTGGAGAATGATTGCTTTTACTGAAATTTTAGACGTTCGATATTTCCATCCTACCTAACGTGGGAGTGTAAAATAGTGGCATTTTATAGTGCATAAATTCACTCAACATCAAAGAAAGGAGAAAGATCTGAAAGAAAGAGGCGTTCGTAAGAGAGGAAGGAGAAAGGCACCATTAAGTGTGAACTCGAAGGGAAGACGAAATCTATGCACAAGGTGCATTGAAATAGGAAGTTGGGGAAGAGAGTTTATGAAAAAAGACAAAAGTTGAAGAAGAAATTAGTAGGTGCTGAAAAAACCGGACAGCAGTCAACTGAAAAAAATGGTACAAAACAAATCCCTTATTTAATTTCAATAGAAAGAAAACCTATCTAGCTCTCAGCTCAGGGTCTCGCATCTTCCCCAGGAAGCGCTAACACCCACAGGTACAGACGTAGTGTCACCCTGATATGTCACATTCAGTCCTGAACCTTCGTTTTCAATGGACCGAAAAATGCTGGGTAATTCCCTCTAGTCACACTAGTCGCATTAGTCAACTCACACTAGTCGCACGAGAAGCAACACCGGTCAGACCACCACGCCCAGCAGCCAGACCGCGCAGCAGATCTAAGCGTCACCACAAACTGCAGGCAAGACGAACAAGTTGAAGAAAGAGAGAAAACGACGAAATAAGAAAAAACTAATCTTTAGGTAGAAAAAGAAGCGTTACCCTGACCGCAAGCCTCAGAAACTAAACAATTTTGGTCACAAAACAGCACTTGTTGCCCCTTACCTGTCGTTCATTCGCAAAATCCGTCGCTGCAGTGGAATTTTGCTCGGAATGTTACTTCCGACCCGTGTGACACTTGCCTGGTGCCGGTAATGTGACGGGACGGGACACGGCTGCTTGTCTTGCTCTTTACAGCGATCTGCGGTCAGTGAATGGAGCTGTCACTTTACCGCATGTCTGGAAATAGTTAAGGAATGGTGAGGTAACCTCCGGTAAATTCCCCTCTGTATAAAACGGCGGAATTTTAATATTAATACTCATGTATCACAGATACGCTCACCACACACTCAGATGCAGACATGAGAGAGCTGAGCTCTAAATACGCCTGTATCACAGATACGCTCATCACACACTGCCAGATGCAGACAAGAGAGAGCTGAGCTCTAAATACGCCTGTATCACAGATACGCTCACCACACACTGCCAAATGCAGACAAGAGAGAGCTGAGCTCTAAATACGCCTGTATCACAGATACGCTCACCACACACTCAGATGCAGACATGAGAGAGCTGAGCTCTAAATACGCCTGTATCACAGATACGCTCATCACACACTGCCAGATGCAGACAAGAGAGAGCTGAGCTCTGAATACGCCTGTATCACCGATACGCTCACCACACACTCAGATGCAGACATGAGAGATCTGAGCTCTAAATACGCCTGTATCACAGATACGCTCACCACACACTGCCAAATGCAGACAAGAGAGAGCTGAGCTCTAAATACGCCTGTATCACAGATACGCTCACCACACACTCAGATGCAGACATGAAAGAGCTGAGCTCTAAATACGCCTGTATCACAGATACGCTCATCACACACTGCCAGATGCAGACAGGAGAGAGCTGAGCTCTAAATACGCCTTTATCACAGATACGCTCACCACACACTGCCAAATGCAGACAAGAGAGAGCTGAGCTCTAAATACGCCTGTATCACAGATACGCTCACCACACACTGCCAGATGCTGACATGAGAGAGCTGAGCTCTAAATACGCCTGTATCACAGATACGCTCACCACACACTGCCAGATGCAGACAAGAGAGAGAGAGCTGAACTCTAAATACGTCTGTATCACAGATAAACTCACCACACACTGCCAGATGCAGGTTGGCGTTTTTTGCCAAAAATTTCACCGTATGAAAAATTTGAAATTCTCTGATTTCTAACTAGATTTGACTTGTTGATTAGAATGAGGAGTTGTGAAATTATTCTAATATTTCACTCTGAATTTATCTAAATTCCAGCTAGTTGTTATTGCCCTTTCAGAAAAACTAAAAATTTTGGAGTATTTTGTAAGCATTTCTGGTTACATAATTAGTTTTCTTGACGTACACTGAGTATTAAATTGTCAAAGAGTTCTTAAATACCCCTCCACGTCATAAACGTGTATCAAAAATACGTCACACAATGCACTTGTTTCAAAAATGTTTCAAAACCCAAAAAATAACAAAGATCGGCATCTAAGGTTGCGTTATTTCCAATTGAAGCCTGATACATATCACCTTGTACATGAATCTTTCAAATGCCTTATAAAGTTATAACTAACACAAGAACGCCACGACACTTTCCTCCGGTCAAGACCGGTACCCATTTCAGACACCTATGTAGAGTGGGGTTTTAGGCTGTGAGTTTTTCCCTATACCCGACGGAGAGAGTCACCACCCAGCTAACGTGAAGATAGTTCTAGAACAGACCACAACCGCTCAGCATCTACGGCAAATGTAACAGCGTAAAGCAGGTCCAAAAAACATATTGAAACACATTCACACCACCATCGTGCACCCACCGTCAGTATCGGAGGCAAGCCCACGGCCGCTGCTGTCCACCTCACCACCACTTGCTGCTGATGGTCACAACCTCAACAACATATGCAGCTGGTCACCACCTGCTGCTGCTGGTCACCAATCTAAGATAGAGAAAACAAGGTAAAGTTATTTCTATAGAGGGATAAAATGCATCTTTTGTTGGCTAGCCAATAGAAAGGGTTCACTTCAATGACGTCACCATTTGGACACGTTGTCAGGCCAATATTGGTACCAGATTTGGGGCCAGACGCAATCTGAGCTCTGCTATTGGTTCGTTGCCATGACGTCAGCATTGCCACACAGTTGACAAATACTGGTTTGACGCTACCATGTTTCTTCCACCGTGCACCTTGCTGGTGCTCCTGCCCCTGAGAGGTGCGTTGTGATGAGCCTCGGTTGCAACATTACAAGAGATGGGGACATGTAATATGGACTGTAGAAAGTAGGAAATCTATGCACATGGTGTGTCCCCACTCCCCTCACATAGAAACCGCAAGTTAGGAAGGAAGGGGAAGAAGAAAATGGCAAAGAAGGCATGAAACAAGAAAAAGGAAATTGAGCACGAAAGACACAAGCTCCGAAGGCTTATAGATAGAAGAAGAACCTAACAGTATATCCCCTTGGTGCGCCCGTCCCCACAACACAGGACACACACAGCTAACTAACCTAAGCCTATTGCCTATCCTCTGCCCCTTGGAGGTGCATTCATAAAGTTCCCAGAAAAGATGTTTTATTCCAATCCACCCAGACACATAATCTCGTTCATTTGTTTTTTGAATGCCTCATAACTTAAACGTCAACGGACACCGGAGTAGAGTGGGTAATTGTAACCGAGTTCTTTCTTTTTCCCAACGGGGAGAACACGTGGGTAAAGGGGGGAATTATGATTATTTCTTTTTTTTGAAGGCACCATTTAGTATGGAGTTAAGGGAACGTGGAATCTATGCAGAAGGGGCATAGAAACAGTAAGATGAGAAAGAAGTTCCTGAAACAAGATCCAAGTTGGAGAAGAAAGTAGTAGGTGCTGACAAAACAAAAATTTATGCTATTTTAACAAAAAGGAAACCTACCTAACATTTAGCTCGGGCTCTCCCATTGTCCCCCTGGGAGCGCTTATTCCCATATGTACAATAGTTGTATCCCCCTGAGGGGAAAGCTGCTTCAAAAAACACTTCACACCATAAGCCTGCTTCAAAAAATACTTGACGATCAGGCCTAAACAGATAACATTTCTTCAAAATTCAATCTATCGTAATACCTTTCATTCATCAACTTGCTATGCAAATAAACGGGTCTTCTTCCTTACTACCTACAGCGGTACCCTGAATACGCACCTCACTTCAGGGCACACCCGCGCAGATTTAAATGACATTCCGCAGCCTCGAGACTTGCACATCCGGCAGCCTGTAAGTTAGATTAGACGTTAGTTTGAGCCTCCCTTACCGCAACAAAGGCGTTCCAAAGAGAGGAAGGCACATATTAGTGTGGAGTTAAGGGAACGCAGAATATATGCACATGGCGCATATAAACATGAAGTGGAGAAAGAAGGTTATGAAACAAGAAGAAAGTAGTAGGCACTGAAAGATAAACAAGAAATAAATAAAACCAGTTCTTTCCAATATACGTGATACAAAATCATTATTCGCTTATAAAAGTATTGACAAAGATCCTCAGTTGATACACCCACATGGGTATCGTAATATGGCCGGAACAAATGATTAAGAGAGAGAAGCGTGGAAAAATGCACTCACTTTGTTGCGACAGCACGAAAGACTTCGCGTATCTTGACTTTCACAAAACTTCCGGTTCAGTTCCCTGCCAAAACTGACGGGGTTCACAAATGCCGACGTGAAATGGCGTCATTACGCGCTGATGGTACTGGTGAAATTTCAGTCAACTGCGCTGTTTTCGTCATGCGAATCGATGTTTTATATATATCCGTTGCATACATTTCCTATACGGCAACGGAAAATACATGAGATGTTAAAAAATACATTTTTAACTGGAAGTGTGTGAAACAATGTTTTTCTGCATGAATATTTTTTTAACAGTTATTAAAACATCACTCCCACCGTTCTTATATTCTAACTAGTGCACACCACCCGTCAGAAATGACAGCATTGGATATTTGGCTTAAACAAATCTTGCAGATGTGGATGACAGACAAATATCAGGTTAGAAAGAAAGTAGAGTCGTTTTTATTCAATCGCTTTGCAGCCTCCTAAGTTGTACACAGTTTTAGATCTTTTTGATGAGTTGGTGTCTCAATATCTTGATTTGCCTCCCAGATATGGTAATTAGTGGGAAAATATTATGGTTAACTTTCTGAGCCCTCAAGAAATGGACAATAGTGAGGAGCATCTGAGACATTGCATGCTCTATGAATTCAAAAAAGGAAACTCAGCTGCAGAAGCTACGAGGAATATTGGAACTCTCGATGGGACAAATGTTCTGAATGATCAAAAATGTCAACCGTGATTTGCAAAATTTTCTTCTCGAGACATCACCCTGTCAGGCCGGCTACGTTCGGGTAGGCCAAAATCAATTGATGAAAACACCAGTAAAGGCGCTGTGGACGCCAATTTAAAGTTAACGAGCATAAAATTGGGTCAATACAACCCACACCACAATCACTTCATGCCTGCACAAGTCAGGAAACACCTCAAAACTTGTACACTGTGTGTAGGGTGTGGTGCTTCAGCATGATGACGCGAGACCTCACACAGCAACGGTCGCTCAGGTAAAGCTCATGAGTTGCAATCGGGAGGTTTTGCCTCATCCACATTATTCATCTTATGTTGCTCTATCCGACTATCGCCTTTTCCGGTCGTCGTAGAATAACTTGAGCAATAAAATTCATGAAAATGACATCAAACTAAAAAATTACCTACATTGTATTTTTCACTAAAAAATTAAAACTTTTTTCAATACAGTTTCAGGAAGCTAGCTGATCGTTGGACAGAATTCATAGAAAATGAGGGAAATTATTGTAAAAATTGAAAATGTTGTGTGAATGTTTCAGATGGAATTCATGTGGTAAACATATACGACATTACTTTTTTACACTCTGATACGTCCATCCCAACAGTACCCGCCATTAAAATATTCTTGTACTTGTGCACTGATGAAACTCGTATCACAGATACGGTCATTGAGCGTCCTGGTGAGCCTCTCAGACAAACGCACCAAGCAAGCAACAACTCTGTATTATTTATTTATTTGCCGAGGAGTTCTTGAAAAACTTGTTGAAATATTTTCTTCGCAATGACCTGCATATTCTTTACAATCGATTCAATGTTCACACACTATTTTTAACTTTTAAACAAAAGTGACCAGATACCAGGTATTTTTTATTATCTAATTGGTATTTATGATACCAAGCTGGACTTCCCCATTTTAATATCGTAGGAGAAACTAGGTTGCAAATAATTCATTAATTATCTTTTTCAAAAGACTCCTGTACACTTGTTCAGAGAAGACATTTTCAACGACGTGAGGCGTTCACAGCCTCCAAAATTTACACTATCAAACTTTTCGTCAAACGTTTGACAAATTTCATTCGCATCCATAAAAACAATACTAATTTTTTTTAATAAATTGAAGAATGCTTCCAATATATCGCTTTGCTGATCGTAAGTCATACATAAGTCGTTTGAATGTTCAAATAATATTTATTTTTATCAAAATGTTAAGTTTTCATCATTACATTATGATAAAAATACATTTATTAGGAAAAATTTGAATTTAGGGTAACTGACGTAAAAATTTATTTTTGGGTAACTCTTGTATTGTCCGGAAAATTTGGTTTGGGGTAACTGAAATAAGTTCTCTTTGATCTACGGACAAACTCATGCACCACATCCACGCCGCTGTCACACCAACACTGCATGACCAACGTCTGCTCTGCAGACCACCACACAATCGCTGCCGTCGTCCTGGTGTTGCGGTGCTGCGGTGAGCGGTGCCCGCCGGACTGCCTTGTGTGGGTGGTGATGTGAAGGATATTGTCTTCGTATTTGTTCTGGAAGGAAAACAACTTGGCCGAGACTGGGTTGATGTCAACAAATTAGAATTCTAATTTGTTGACATCAACCCAGTCTCGGCCATAGAATGTGCATGCAACCATTTAATAAAAATTAATATAATAGTTTGAAGGGATTACTTCGGGAATCCTCACCAGCCCTGAAACGAGTTGCCCTTAATTTAGGGAAAATGATTTTTGTTCAGATCTCGTGAGCAAACTTAAAGTTCTCCAGAGAAGACGTATATCAATACAGGGCCAACATCGCACACTTTACCTCACGTCAGCTGAGGACAGAGAGCCCCGTGGGTAATTCCCACCTGAGAGGAGTTGTGCTCCTGTATCTCAATGGATCCATAAAAACACTTCAGCTCAGTTACCCTTAACTCAATTTTCTCTTTCAATACGAATGTTACCCTGGAACAAATTTTTACATACGTTACCCTGAACAAAATATCCGCAATGCGAGTGATTCTTGTGTGTGCAATTTTTGAAAACTTGACATTTCCCTGAAAATAATTATTAATTTAACATTCCAACGCTATACACGTGACTTAAAAGCAACAATGCGATACACAAGACGCATTGTCACATTAACCAAACAAAATCAGTAATATTCAGATGGACGTGAACAAATTTCAAGTACTGGACGAGTGTTTTGATATGTAACACAAATTTTGAAGGCTAAATACGCCTTATACATAAAAAGATGAGCAAAACTACATGAGGGAGTTGAGAAGCATGGGCGCACAAAATCACAGGAAGGTTACCTCCATGCATCCCAGGACACACAACAATACATTGATCACACGAGCAGTTCGTCACCAGCTGGCGCACCACAGCGTCCCTGCGCGGCGTCCAGCGCTGATGTCAACACAACAAGGAAGGCAAAAATAAAGCTTCACGTCGCGTGCTCTCCACGATATCTTGAGGTTACGTGCGCCGAACTTATTCAAGGAATTGTACTTATATTGTTGCCCCTGGCAGCTCTGTCGTGACGGAGACGCTGTGTGGCTGGTGGGAAGCGGGCAACTTATGCAGTCATCACACCATCACACAGTCCCTGCAGTCATCACACCATCACACAGTCTCTGCAGTCATCACACCATCACACAGTCTCTGCAGTCATCACACCATCACACAGTCCCTGCTGTCATCACACCATCACACAGTCCATGAAGTCATCACACCATCACACAGTCCCCTGCTGTCATCACACCATCACACAGTCCCTACAGTCATCACACCATCACACAGTCCCCTGCAGTCATCACACCATCATACAGTCCCTGCAGTCATCACACCATCACACAGTCCCCTGCTGCCATCACACCATCACACAGTCCCTACAGTCATCACACCATCACACAGTCCCTGCAGTCTTCACACCATCACACAGTCCCTGCAGTCATCACACCATCACACAGTCCCTGCTGCCATCACACCATCACACAGTCCCTGCACTAATCACACCATCACACAGTCCCCTGCTGTCATCACACCATCACACAGTCCCCTGCTGTCATCACACCATCACACAGTCCCTACAGTCATCACACCATCACACAGTCCCATGCAGTCATCACACCATCACACAGTCCCTGCAGTCATCATACCATCATACAGTCCCCTGCTGTCATCACATCATCACACAGTCCCTGCAGTCGTCACATTATCACACAGTTTCTGCAGTTATCACACCGTCACACAGTCCCTGCAGTCATCATACCGTCACACACCCCCTGCAGTCATCACACCATCACACAGTCCCTACAGTCATCACACCATCACACAGTCCCTGCAGTCATCACACCATCACACAGTCCCCTACTGTCATCACACCATCACACAGTCCCTGCAGTCATCACACCATCACACAGTTTTTGCAGTTATCACACCGTCACACAGTCCCTGCAGTCATCATACCGTCACACACCCCCTGCAGTCATCACATCACACAGTCCCTGCAGTCGTCACAACATCACATAGTCCCTGCAGTCATCACACCATCACACAGTCCTCTACAGTCATCACACCATCACACAGTCCCTACACTCATCACACCATCACACAGTCCCTGCAGTCATCACACCATCACACAGTCCCTGCAGTCATCACGAAATCACACAGTCCACTGCTGTCACCACACCATCACACAGTCCCTGCAGTCATCAAACCATCACACAGTTTCTGCAGTTATCACACCGTCACACAGTCCCTGCAGTCATCATACCGTCACACACCCCCTGCAGTCATCACATCACACAGTCCCTGCAGTCATCACATCACACAGTCCCTGCAGTCGTCACAACATCACATAGTCCCTGCAGTCATCACACCATCACACAGTCCCCTGCTGTCATCACACCATCACACAGTCCATACAGTCATCACACCGTCACACAGTCCCTGCAGTCGTCACAACATCACACAGTCCCTGCAGTCATCACACCATCACACAGTCCCTGCAGTCATCCCACCATCACACAGTCCCTGCAGTCATCACACCAACACACAGTCCCTGCAGTCATCACACCAACACACAGTCCCTGCAGTCATCACACCAACACACAGTCCCTGCAGTCATCGCACATAGAACATCATTCATCATCACACATCTTCGCGTTTTTCTGCTGTCGAAGTCTTGCTACTTCCCTCCTGCAGTTGGACACATATCTATCCTTGGTGCTTCTTATGCCGGAATTTTATTCTGAAACGTCGTCTATTATCTCTTCGGAGCTTGTTAAGAAAATCACATTTTCGAAAACAATAACTCAAGCTCCAAAATCTTGGGCTTTATACTAAGTGGTAGCCAGGTTACTGGTCAAACGAATTTAAAACATTTCTTTTTGCATTATCAATTAAAAATATCAAAGCAACATGATGAATTTCAGCAGAGAAAGCTCCTAAGAAAATTTCTATTTGTAAAAATAAGCCGATTGTGTATTCTGGATACCAAAATTCAAGTGAAAGGGAATTGAATCGCCACGGAAAAATGATGCAAAAGAATAATTTTTGTATTATTTAAGCTTTATTCTTGTTGCTATCAAGGCTATCGATTAAAAGAGGAGGTCACACGGACGGACGCGGCTACTTTTATAATAGTGATTCTGGTCAAATAAGTAGTTTTCCCTGCTGTACAACCGAGTACTGGAGTTGTCAAAAAGTTTAATTGGCTTTCGAAACATTGAATGAAAAGTAAGAAAATATCGTAAATATCAATTGCCGTCATTTTTAACGGGTCGCGTACACGTATACAACCCAACACCTCGACCGTCTCGCAGCGCCAGCAGCGCAACACCACCTCCTCCCCTTCTCTAAAAAGCGGGATGTGCTAGTTTCCATTATATGGTTGGATCCATCTTCTTGATAAACAAGTGTACTTAGCAATTTATTAATCGCAACCCATCAACGGCCAAACTGTTCCCCTTGAAGCGAAATATAAAACAATACATCACGCATG
Source organism: Morinoia aosen (assembly GCA_030386875.1). Lineage (NCBI taxonomy): Eukaryota > Metazoa > Arthropoda > Malacostraca > Amphipoda > Talitridae > Morinoia > Morinoia aosen. The sequence continues at coordinate 27,831,380 of CM059580.1, read as the reverse complement.
AAACCCAGTCTGGTGTGAACTTTCCATCGCAGCATTTAGAGAACAAGAACGATGGGCGCGAGTTTTGATGTTCTTCAAAGAATACATTGGTCGATAAAGTATCGATATGTGAGCCAGGATGTAGTACATTCATTTTCCATAGATCAAAACAAAAGTTTATGCTTGAGTTACCCTAAGCCAAATTTTCTCTGTCAGTAAGCGAGTTACTTTGAAACAACTTTTTTTAGAAGTTACCCTGAACACATTTTTTCTCAACTAGAGTAATGGTTTAGGGTGCAATGCTTGGAAGCCTAATATTTTCCCGAAAATAATTATTAATTCAACATTCCAACGCTCTACACAGGACTCACAACCAGCAATGCGGTACATCAGACGCATGTTCAAATTGAAGAAACAAAACTTGTAATATTGACACAGAGGTGATCTTAATTTACGTTTCGGTATATCTTAGTTAAAGTTAGAATTAAAAAATTTTGGAGGCTGTGAACGCCTTAAATATGAGAAGGTTATGTAAGAAATATATCAACCATATTAGGAAGCATGCACGCACACAATCATAGAAAGCTTACCTTTGTACATATATTAGATTATTAGTTTAAGCTACCCTATACAACAAATACTATCCAAAGAAAGGAAGAAGAAGGCACCATTATGTATAGAGTCTAAGTGAACGCGGAACCTACGCAGGAAGGGCATAGAAACAGTAAGTTGAAAAAGAAGTTCATGAAACAAGACACAAGTTGAAGAAGAAAGTAGTAGGTGCTGTAAAACGGACATAAGTCAACCGAAAAAAAGATGGTCCGCAACATCACAAAAAATTTCATTTCAACAAAAAGAAGGCCTACCAAACACTCAGCTCGAGACCTCACATTCCCCCCCCCCCCCCCCCCCCCCCCGCAGCGCCAATTCCCACAGACACAAGAGTTGTGTCCCCCTGAGGGAGTGTTGCAGCGACCAGCAGGTCTCCCACAGGCGGGCGAGTCTGCAACACTGCGCTGCAATTCTGAGCAGTGAAGCCAGGGCCAGACAACTTTGTGCTCCTTGCAACAATCTAAGAACATAATTCATTTTATTTATTTATTTTCATTAATAAGCTGCCCAATGCAAATTTGTCTCTCAAAAAACCTCGCTGTGATGAAACAATGGTGTGGGATCGTTTATATTTTCTGAAATGGAGAACTTGGAACAAACTGCAAACTTCCTAAATTCAACGAAATCGAAATTTCTATCATATCAGTTTAGTAATAAATTTTTTTTTCTGCAACTATTTGAAAAAAGAAGGGGAGAAAATTGAACCTTCTCAGATAATTTACACCATGAAGCAATTTCAAGAACATTTCACTGTATAAACTAAAAAAGTTTGATCACTTGTGGGAATATTGGACAGAAACATTTGGGAAGTATACCCATAAGTTTTTGTCAAAAAATCGTATGAAAAATCTTATCGAAATTTGCCCATTTTACACTGCAGACGTCTGGATTGAAAAATGAGCTTTTCTAGTTGTTCTCAGCTTGATACATCGCTTCACAACACGCTTCACTCCACACACCTGCTTCACAACACGCTTCACTCCACACACCTGCTTCACAACACGCTTCACTCCACACACCTGCTTCACAACACGCTTCACTCCACACACCTGCTTCACAACACGCTTCATTCCACACACCTGCTTCACAACACGCTTCACTCCACACACCTGCTTCACAACACGCTTCACTCCACACACCTGCTTCACAACACGCTTCATTCCACACACCTGCTTCACAACACGCTTCACTCCACACACATGCTTCACAACACGCTTCACTCCACACACCTGCTTCACAACACGCTTCACTCCACACTCCTGCTTCACAACACGCTTCACTCCACACACCTGCTTCACAACAGGCTTCACTCCACACACCTGCTTCACAACACGCTTCACTCCACACACCTACTTCACAACACGCTTCACTCCACACACCTGCTTCACAACACGCTTCACTCCACACACCTGCTTCACAACACGCTTCACTCCACACACCCACTTCACAACACGATTCACCCCACACACCTGCTTCACAACACGCTTCACTCCACACACCTGCTTCACAACACGCTTCACTCCACACACCTGCTTCACAATACGCTTCACTCCACACACCTGCTTCACAACACGCTTCACTCCACACACCTGCTTCACAAAATGCTTCCCTCCACACACCTGCTTCACAACACGCTACACTCCACACACCTGCTCCACAACACGCTTTACTCCACACCCCTGTTTCACAACACGCTTCACTCCACACACCTGCTTCACAACACGCTACACTCCACACACCTGCTCCACAACACGCTTTACTCCACACCCCTGCTTCACGACACGCTTCACTCCACACACCTGCTTCACAACACGCTACACTCCACACACCTGCTCCACAACACGCTTCACTCCACACACCTGCTTCAAAAGAACATGACAGTCAAGACTAAACATCTAACATCTCTTCAAATTCCATCTGTCGATGCTAACATTAGATGTTAGCTTCAGCCTCCCTAACCGCATCAAAAGCGTTCCTAGGAGAGGAATGGGAAAGGCACCGTTTAATATGGAATCTATGCACACGGTGCATTGAAATAGTAAGTTGAGAAAGAAGTTCATGAAAGAAAACAAGTTGACGAAGAAAGTCGTAGGTGCTGAAAAAAGGACCTTAGTCAACCGAAAAAAATAGTGCGCCAATAAACAAAAACTTATTTTATTTCAACAAAACGAAAACCTACCTAGACCTCAGCTCAGGACCTCGCATCTTCCCCAGGGAGCGCCAACACTCACAGGTACTGCAGTAGTATCTCCTTGAGAAGTCACATTCAGTCCTGAACCTTCTTTTTCTGTGGACCGACGGCTGACATGACCTTCTGTCTCGACACGTGCTCGGTAATTCCCTGCAGTCACACTAGTCGCATCAGTAAACTCACACTAGTCGCATCAGTCAACTCACACTAGTCGCATCAGTCAACTCGCACTAGTCGCATCAGTCAACTCGCACTAGTCGCATCAGTCAACTCACACTAGTCGCATCAGTCAACTCACACTAGTCGCATCAGTCAACTCACACTAGTCGCATCAGTAAACTCACACTAGTCGCATCAGTCAACTCGCACTTGTCGCATCAGTCAACTCGCACTAGTCGCATCAGTCAACTCACACTAGTCGCATCAGTCAACTCGCACTAGTCGCATCAGTCAACTCACACTAGTCGCATCAGTCAACTCACACTAGTCGCATCAGTAAACTCACACTAGTCGCATCAGTAAACTCACACTAGTCGCATCAGTCAACTCACACTAGTCGCATCAGTCAACTCGCACTAGTCGCATCAGTCAACTCGCACTAGTCGCATCAGTCAACTCGCACAAGTCGCATCAGTCAACTCACACTAGTCGCATCAGTCGACTCACACTAGTCGCATCAGTCGACTCACACTAGTCGCATCAGTCGACTCACACTAGTCGCATCAGTCGACTCACACTAGTCGCATCAGTCGACTCACACTAGTCGCATCAGTCGACTCACACTAGTCGCATCAGTCGACTCACACTAGTCGCATCAGTCGACTCACACTAGTCGCATCAGTCGACTCACACTAGTCGCATCAGTCGACTCACACTAGTCGCATCAGTCGACTCACACTAGTCGCCTCAGTCGACTCACACTAGTCGCATCAGTCGACTCGCACTAGTGGCATCAGTCGACTCACACTAGTGGCATCAGTCGACTCACACTAGTCGCATCAGTCGACTCACACTAGTCGCATCAGTCGACTCACACTAGTCGCATCAGTCAACTCACACAAGTCACATCAGTCAATCACACAAGTCACATCAGTCAACTCACACTAGTCGCATCAGTCAACTCACACTAGTCGCATCAGTCAACTCACACTAGTCGCATCAGTGAACTCACACTAGTCGCATCAGTCAACTCACACTAGTCGCATCACACTAGTCGTATCACACTAGTCGCATTAGTCAACTCACACTAGTCGTACTAGTCAACTCACATTAGTCACATCATACTAGTCATACTAGTCACTTCACACTTGTCACACTAGTCACTTCACACTAGTCACACTAGTCACACTAGTCTCTTGACACTAGTCGCACGAGAAGCAACACCGGCCACACCACCACACCCAGCAGCCAGACCGCGCAGCAGATCTAAGCCTCACCACAAACCGCAAGCAAGATGAACAAGTTGAAGAGAGAAAGAAAAAATCGAAATAAGAAAAAGTAAACGTGAGTAGAGAAAGAAGTGTTACCGTCCCGCAAGCCTTAGAAACTCAACAATTTCGGCCACAAAACTTCACATGTTGCCACTTACCTGTAGTTCACGACGACGTCGCTTTGTCACTGACATTCGCAAACTCCTTCGCTGCAGTGGAATATTGCTCGGAATGTTACCACTGTTCCGACCGGTGTGACACTTGCCTGGTGCCGGTGTGACGGGACGGAACAGCTGGCTGCTCGTCTTCCTCTTTACAGCGATCTGCGGTCAATGAATAGAGCTGTCACTATACCGCAAGTCAAAAAATGGTGAGGTAACTTACGGCGAATGCCCCGCTGTATAGAACGGCGAAATTTTAATATTAATACTTCTGTATCACAGACAAGCTCACCACACACTGCCAGATGCAGACAAGAGAAAGCTGAGCTCTAAATACGCCTGTATCACAGATACTCTCATCACACACTGCCAGATGCAGACAAGAGAGAGCTGAGCTCTAGATACGCCTGTATCACAGATACGCTCATCACACACTGCCAGTTGCAGACAAGAGAGAGCTGAGCTCTAAATACCCCTGTATCACAGATACGCTCATCACACACTGCCAGATGCAGACAAGAGAGAGCTGAGCTCTAAATACGCCTGTATCACATATACGCTCATCACACACTGCCAGATGCAGACAAGAGAGAGCTGAGCGGAGCAGATTGACTGTAGTTGGGTTTTATTTGGAGGAAGTACGGAGCCGAAATTACCTCGACTTCAGTTTCTTTTGTCTAATGCAGGGAGGGCCGAATGTAAATGACCCATTCAGTTTTCTAATAAATTTAAAACTATGAACGCTAGGAAATTGAAACGGTCATTATTGAATTTAACGCGTCATTATTATTATTACATAAGAAAGTTTTAGCCTCCCTTAACAACAACAAAGATGTTGTAAGAGAGGAAGGAGAAAGGAACCATTTAGTTTGGAGTTGAGGGAACGCGGAATCTATGCACGCGGTGCCCACACAAAAAATAAGGTAGAAAGAATGTTCATGAAACAAGAAAAAGTAGAAGAAGAAAGTAGTAGGTGCTGAAAAACAGGACAGCAGTGAACCGAAAAAAGATGGTCCGTAACAAAACAAAAACCTATTCTATTTCAACAAAAGGAAGCCTACCTAGCCTTTAGCTCGGGCCCTCACATAGTCCCCCTGGGAGCGCTAATTCCCATAGAAACAATAGTTGTGTCCTATGAGGGGATTCAACGCGCCAACGATTCGAAATTTGTTTTCCACATATATGCGATTGGAGACATTTTACAACGTTTTTCATGAATGACATTGTGGTCGCAAATATTTAGTTTGGTCAATGTGAAGTTTAATGCAATCACGGAAAATAATAATTCCTATCCCAGGAATCACTAAAGCAACCCATTTAAGAACGTTTAACATGAATGACATTCTGCTCGCTGATGCATTATTTTCGAATTATTGAACTTTGAAGTTGGCCTTCACGCGCGAAAGGAAGCAACGGAATTCAATTAATAACGAAAGCTAACCCCCCTATTACAAACGTAAAGAGGTTGGGTCATGAGGGGGAGGCACAGTTCTTCTAGTGAAAATCATAAATAAAGCTTCTAACCCACCTATTAGGATGACGACCGCAATCTTGTTTACATCGGCTCCAAGATGGCGACCACCATGGGTGCCGCCATCTTGGAGCCGATGTAAACAAGATTGCGGTCGTCATCCCAATGGGTGGGTTAGAAGCTTTATTTATAATTTTCACTAGAAAAACTGTGCCTCCCCCTCACGACCCAACCGTTTTACGTTTGTAATAGCTTCCGTTATTAATTAAATTCCGTTTCGCGCGCTAGTTTCCTTTGGGCGCAAAGGCCAACTTCAAAGTTCAAAGCGAGGCACTCTGACGTGAGGCAGTACAAATGTACGCAGCGCGGCCGTCTACACCAACACACGCCTCACCAACACACGCCTCAGCAGCACGTCACGGCCGGACATTTAGGGGTGAGGCTGTCCAAATGTACGCAGCGCGGCCGTCTACACCAACACACGCCGCAAGCAGCACATCACGGCCGGACATTTAGGCGTGAGGCCCTCCCAGCGCCCGCAGGTAAACTTTCCTCAGGTGACAGAAGTAACCGGAGCGCCATCCTCCAGTGATGCATTCCAACACAGAGCTGTTCCAGCGTCCTGTCTGTGAGTACTTGTCCTATGATGGTGACTTCAAAAGACACTTTTTGTGTAAACATCAGGGTTTAGTTGGCTTTAGGAATAGCTTAGCAGCTCCAAAGAGGTTAAAAATGAACTGAGTGAAAAATATGAAATGAATGAATGGAATGGAAAATTGAAAATTAAATTAAATTTTCAAGTTTTGTTTCTTCTGAATTTGAATATTTAGTTTTTGTTGTTGTTTTTGTTTTGCTGGGTGTGTTCGTGCATCTAAATTTATGCACTTTTGGGTTGCTGCGCTTTCGTAAAGGGGATCTAGTGATTCAAAATTGTTATTTTGAGTTAGTTTTCTTCGTCATGCAAATTTATAATTGAAAGCTTTTCTTACGGTCATTGAGCAATGAGCAATGACCGTATCTGTGATACGAGTTTAACCAGAGCACAAGTAGAAGAAAACTTTTATCGCGGACACTATTGGGAAGGTTATATATGTTGGTCATAAATATCTCGTGATGTATTTAAGAGGAACTATCGAATCCCGTCATTTTTGTCGGGTCATGTACACCACTAGTTGTTACTTGAGCTTATTATGTGTGTGTGTTCGTGCGTGTGCTTGCGTTGTGTAAGTTATAGTGTTGTGTGTGTGAATGCTGCGTTTCCGTGTACGTTTCTCCCAGGAGTTGCAAGTCCGTGTTTATGTGCGCGCGTCGTGCACGTGTGCCAGGTGTACGAGCCTGACCGTGTGCGTCACTCCAGTCACAAAGGCCACATGCACATTTGTCCACCAAATTCTCAGTTCTACATTCACTGCTCACGTAATCCTGCGTTCATTGCCTCTTTCATTGGTTTTCAGACGTTCAGCATTCAGCCAAGGAACGTTGCTCCGATTGCGGCTGATGAACACTCGAGGGAAATCCAGGTTCAGTTTCTACATTTTGGCCGCAGTTTTCTACGGGGCCGTGTGATGAGCGCGGCATGACCTCCTCTCCCAGCGCCACCGCCACGGCGACCTGCTGTCATCACCTGACCGCCGCGGCAGAGAAGCCAAAAGTTGGGGCAGCGGGAGGGCGTTTACGTCTGACGATGCTTGGAGTCTAACTTGCATCAACTTCACCCAATCACACAGGGTGTCCACACAACTGCGTCCACTCACCCATGTGTGTATATAGGATACCAATGCACGAGTGAGAAATAGATCAGAAATATTCCGTTAAATGTCTGCGGTATTATATATAGTGTGCACACATGGATCGGTCAGTGGGTACATTTGTGTGGATACCCTGTAGAACAAAGGGGGTTTGTTAGGCTGACTCGGTCGATAGTTGTCCATTTTTGCTATTTACCTGTTTCTCACTTGGTACAATTTTCATCATTTTCAAAGTTTTTTCAAAGAACAACAGACTTCAAAGGCTTCTAATACTATCTCGCGTATCGTTGATCACATTCATTTCGTAGCATGAATACTGTTAGAAATGTTTATTATTATACTTGTTAGGCTGTCCTGATTCGGCTCCACTTGTTAGATTTATTATTATTAGTCCACCCCCTTTATTTGAAATAAAAAAGAGGGCGAAATGCGAGAAAGCCCGTAAGAAATAAAAGAATACAATCTCTCGAGAGTTGTTGAGGCCGCATGAACACGGCCCGTCAAAATATATAGCGCTGGAGCTTGTTATAAATTTGTTATAAAACATACTTGCGTAGGTATAATGCCTACAGAGGAAATAACCGTGGAAGACACGAGGTGCACTATGGCGAGGAGTACGAAAGAGACGACAGAGATTTTTTAGAGTGAGAGTAATTGAAGGTGGAGATAAAAATGGTGGAGGAAAAAATGAGACGAAGCCCGAGAATCACCGCACGATTCTCGTTAATCCAAACGCTGTGGTCGAAACGAATCCAGATACTGAGATGACAAAGTGTAATCATGATGAGAGTGAATCATACATTGATCCATTATTTAAATGTAGAAATAGGTTTGCCAAGTTAAAAGATGAAGAACTGACTCATAAGATATCACAGAAAAATGCAGTTGAAGTCTATTTTAACACTACAGTTGTAGGTGGAGAAAGACGTGAAAATGCAGCCGATCTTGTTACGTTTAGGAGAACTAAACGGCCGACCATTATACTGTCTAATAAAAACAAATACTTGAGTGCGCTGCTTGACAGCGGTAGTGAAAAATGCCTCATTAGTTACAGTAACATCAAAAACCCCAAAGAAAGGTTAAAACCAAGTTTTTTGAGCGTTAGAGGCCTAAACGCAAAGAGTAATGTTAGCGGTGAGATTGATTTAAATATCTCAATACCTGGTACTGACAGAGTACTTAAGACTAGTGCTTTAGTAATTAAAGATGCTAAATTCAAATATGATCTAATTTTAGGTAGAGATGTATTAACCAACGCGGTTATAAATTTGAAGGACGGTTCACTCCTTTGGGAGGGAACCAGAGTACTCTTAAATGAAATAAAGACTAAGCCTACAATAAGTAGAGAAGCCATATTAATGGATATAATAAACAGTGATTGTTTAATGTCGAAGGTAGTTGCCTGTGCTAAGAAGAGCACCAGATGCCGCGGCTTAATGAATGGTCGCGAGAGAAAAAAGATGCTCTAAGAACAGGCAAGAAAAAAGAGGCTGAACTCGAGTGTGTACCCTAGCTGCCAAAGCCAGTGGCAGCTGGTGGTTCACTGTGACGCAATAGAAGTGCCTGCTAATTGTATCAAGCTCATTAATGCCTTTGTTAAAAAAGCTAAACAAGGTAATTATATCGTGTTGAAACGAGGATTTGATAATGGAGCACTGATAGCAGAAGCAATAGTTACAGTCAATGAAAATGGGAATGTACCTTTATTAGTACTGAACCAGACAGATGAGGCCATTAATTTTAGTGAAAACACAATGCTCTGTAATATGGAAGCATTACCTAAAGAGGAAGTTGAGGCCGAACTTTACCTCACAAATGTAGAGGAAGCGCTTAATGAGGCGAATAATGTTGAGATATACTCTGAATTTACATCGGATTCAAACAAAGTCATCTCAGGACTTGGTGAAACAAAGACCATAGCCACGGAGAGACTTGAGTCGAAGGTCGATGTTCGCAGAGATTTTTGTGAGTGTGGTGCACAAGTCAAAAGTGTATCTAATGTACAGAAGGACGTACGCCGTCCGTTAACATGTAATGATGTATCATGCGATGAAGTTGATGTAAAACTAAAATTACTGGAATTGATGAACAATTTCCGTGACGTGATCACGTTACAAGGCGAAACTATAGGTGTCACGAATGTGACCAAACATAAGATTGTATTAAAAACTGATGCACCAGTTATAAACATACCGCCATATCGCATGCCTCACAAATACCAGGAGGAGTTGGCCAAGGTCAAGAAAGAAATGCTCTCACAGGGAATTATTGAAAAATCAACATCAGAGTTCAATTTCCAAATTATCGTGGTGAAAAAAAAAGACGGGTGAAATTAGACCCGTGATAGATTTCAGAGCCTTAAATAAAATAGGGATCAAGGAAACATATCCGATACCACGAGTGGACGAAATATTGTCTACTCTTGGTGGCAATACCGTATTTACCTTTCTAGATTTAAAAAGTGCCTTTCATCAGGTAGAATTAGAACAGAAAAGTCGGAAATTTACAGCATTTAGTGCAAGTTATCAAAAATTTCAATTCCGACGTATCCCGTTTGGGCTCGCTTCGAGTCCGAGCGTTCTTCAAAGCGTAATGTCATCTGTTCTAGCACCTATTTTAGGAAAATTGTGCTTTGTATTCATGGATGATATATTAATTTACTCAAAAACTAATGAGCAACATTTGTGCGATATTAGAACTGTCCTCTCTACGCTCCGTTCTGGCAAACTATCTATCAAACTCGAAAAATGTCAATTTTTCAAGAAAAAAATAGAGTACCTAGGGCATATTATTTCGGCAGAGGGTACACATTGTAAATACTCCGAGAAATTGCAAAATTGTCCAGCACACACAAATGTAAAAGAATTGCAGCAATTCCTTGGCGTAGCCAACTATTTTCGAAACTTCATGGCTCAATTCGCAGTGATTGCTAATCCCCTGTACAGATTGTTAAAGAAATGTGTTATTTTCGCCTGGACAAACGACTGTCAAAAAAGTTTTAACTACATAAAAGCAGCTCTGACTTCTGACACTGTTTTACGACACCCTGATTTTACGAAAACATTTCACATATTTACTGATGCTTCAAATTCTGGCATAGTATCTGTCTTGATGCAGCCCGAAAATGCAGGCGATAAATTGATGCGTCCAATTGCATATTACAGCAAAACTTTAAACTCTAGTCAAAAATGATACTCAACCACGAAAAAAGAATTCTTCGCAATTTATAGTGCTCTTAAAGCATTCAAATACCTAATTATTGGGTATCCCATTCATGTGTACACAGATCACCGCCCATTAGCGCCTCTTTTCACAAGAAAATTGCCAGACGACACAGCCATGTCAAGATGGTGTATTAACATACATTCTTACGACCCTATTGTTCATTATTTACCAGGTAGACAAAACGTCGTAGCTGACTACCTAAGTAGGCTACCAAACAACAATGATCAGCTAACTATTAAAGTATTAGAAAGCTGTGACACATTAATGTCTGAACTTGAATCTGAGACATGTAGAGCGCAGACGCGAGTCAAGACACGAGCAAAGCAAGACGTTCTCACTGACCAGACGATGCAATCACACGATAACGACGTGTTGACACCAAAATTAATTGACTATGTCCCGACAGAAAAAGAGATCTCATGGACTTTAAAAGAGTTCACTGACGAGCAAAAGCTTGATCCCTTTTGTATTGAAGTTCGAGAAGCATTACTTCATAAAAGTACGTCTACAATTAGTAACTTACCGAGTTATTTAATTGTCAATGACATTTTGTATCGACGACGACGCATTGACTCCCGAACTACAACAATATTAACAGCGGTAATGCCAGCTTCGTTGCTGAATAAAGCAATCTTAAGCATACAATATATGTACCATACAGATGCGTTGCACACGCTATTCAAGTTTAGACTAAAGTACTGCAATATTTTAGAGAAAACGGTTGTAAGAAAATTTGTTCAGGATTGTGAAGTGTGCAAACTTCTTAAAGCAAATCCTACCGTACCTATTAAAATATTAACAGCCCCGATAGCAAAGGAACCGTTTGAAGTAGTTTATATGGATTTTCTTGGTCCCCTTAAACTACCGATAGTGGTAATAAAAACATATTAGTCATGATAGACCTTTTTTCACGTTTCTGTAGATTATACGCGACCTCTAACCGTCGAACGGACACATAATATCATGTTTAGGAAATTGCTTCTCCGTATTCGGGTACCCTAAAACTCTAATAAGTAACAACGCAGTTGAATTTAAATCGGTAGCAGTGAAATAATTTGCAAAAATTCACGCAATTGCAAAAAAAGAAGTTCTAGCTTTTAGCCCCCATTCAAATGCAATTGTTGAACGAAATAACAAGAAAATAAGCAATTTACTAAAATTATATATTAATTCCCTGTCTCATACCGAATGGGACCATTGTTTGGAGATGGTGGAGAACGCCATCAACAACGCATATAATTCTACTTTAGGTGATACACCTAGCTATGTACTGTTCAATAGAGACACGTGCGCATTTTTCCGCGGGGAAGATCTCCCCATTTCATACAGTTACGATGACGAAATTGACTAAGAGAATTTTCGTGCAAGGGAAGCGGTGCGAACCGTAGAAAACGTTAGAAATATAATTTTGAATAATACTTCTGCACGTACAATGTACCAGAACCTAAAAAGAAGGGCCAAAGATTTCAGAATAAGTGACAGGGTTTTGTTAAAAAATCATTACAAGACAAATAAAATTCAGCTTACATGGCAGGGGCCGGGCCTAATTACGAAAATCAAAGGACACTGGGTCGAAATCAAAATAGGAGATAAAATCCATAAAAGTAACATGAACCATGTGTTGCCCCTAAGTAAAAGGAAATGACAACGTTACAACGAATTGTTTCACCTATAACTATTTTTGCGACTATAACGTTTCAGACGTGACAAGTTACCATTTTTGTTAAAAATACGACTGTGTGACTATGTATTAGGTAAATTAATTATTAAGTATCTACTTCGCGTTACTTCCTTCGTATCATATTAATCTCATATAGGCTATATCTCGTTTCATATTAATCACTTATATGCTTGTGTTCAATAATCTCGTGTGTTCTAGTATTAGTGATTTTCATTGCTAGCAGCAAATGAATTAACCTTCTAAACAGGTTACCCTATGTTAAAGATTCAAGTTTGTAAGTTTAAAAATCAAGATTAACGAATATCACAGAGAACATGCTTCAACGAATGTTCTCACGATCTGTGAAATTGCAATGTTTCACAACAGTCAATAATTACGTTCCAAATTTGGATCCTGAAACCCCAATTAAAAATGATAAGCGAGTTCCGCATTTGCTAAATGCATCACATCAACAGAGCACCTATGTTGATGAAAAAACCAACCTCGCGACTTGAGGACATCAACAAATTATTCGCAATACATCTTGAATAAATCGAGAGAAACTTCCGGGTTGAAACTGGATACTGTTGTTGACTTAATTGATTGACAATCAGTTTGATAGTTTTTCACTTCAATTGTTTTCACATTCAGTTAACTGTTTCAAAAATAGTTAGTATCTCATTTAGTATTTAATAATTTCAGTTAATAGTTAGTCTTTCACTGTTAACTTTCAAATTTGAACAACGAATACATTGATTTTTAATTGCGTTTATAATTGTGGTTAGAGTTAGATGTTCCATTGTTTGTGTATGACATTATAAATTTGGTGGCCATGCTAATAGTCTTGGTTTTGTTTCCATTGCAGATCCGGGTGGCTGATACAAGAGTAAACAATCACCACTTCAAATACTAAATACGGGAAACACTATATTATGGGCAATAAGATAAGTAGTATTAGTGTCGACACACTAACTGCGGCTCTAGTTGACACTAAGGGCCAAATAACCAACGACTGGATAGCAGCAAACAGTAATACGGACTGGATACCAGACCGAGTGAGTGATGTGCTTCTCATGGTCCTAATCATCGTCATGATAACCCTAACAGTCCTAGTTTATTATTTGCGAAAGCAAATGGAGCTTCTGGCCGAGCGCATAAAACAAGAGGATTTTCAGCTACGTCGAAACATCCTCAAAACAAAGGGAACATTATCAGAAATGTAACCACTGTAACTGTAGGGGGACACGTAGTAATAAATTTGCAACCCATCTTGAAATGGCCTAGGCCCCCAAAACGGCCAGCGCGGGCAAACATGCCAAGGCTGACAACGACTTTCGGAATGCTGTCAACGGAGGTATAACCAAATTTGGAAATAAATTTGTTATATTTCGGTTCTTTGTAAACATGTCAAACCCCATTAAATAGAGTGCAGCTCTGCTGAAAAATATTCCGTTTAAACATATTTCATATAACCAAATGTTTACTCGAGGCCTAATCGATGTTTTTATAATCATAGAATAGCCCTACACGTAATTTAAGTTCTTATGAGTTCCACAATCTACTATTACCTCTGCGTTCACACCGTCGTTTGCTTTAATTTAGTTTGCTTAATAGTCTGATAGTCATTCAAAGCTTTGAAAGCTTCCAACTTGTTAAATAATGCCCAAAAAACATAATACCTCCAACTCCGGTGCGGTGTCTAGCCGAGACCGCATGAAGCGGAGCGACTGTCAACAAACATTGGTTGCCTAGACTCAAATTAACATTAGGGCGCAGTCAAGAACTTTGACTTCAATTAACCTTGAAAGCAGTTCTCCGTTTTCTCTGTGTGAGACAGGGAACAATATCAAACTTGCGACTATTCAAGTACACGGACGTGTACACCCATTTTTCATATCCATGTTAGATCGAACAAGGTTGAATGCAAAATGTTATTTAAAATTATCGAATTTATCCGTATCGATATTCAGTTTCCTTTAATTGTGTTTTTATAACCTTATACCTGGCGTTTTTATTTATAATCCCTTAACCTAAAATACTGACGGTTTTTATTTTTTCATAGTAGTGTAGGAACTCGTGTTATAGTTTATACTGTTGAAGAAGGTGGCATTATTATTGTTCACCAGTCGCCGCCTCCTTTCTTCCTGCTTGCGTTAATGCGTTTCTTTATTCTAATGTTAATGCGTTATAGTTAATACTGTTGAAGAAGAGGGCATTATTATTGTAAACCAGTTGCCGCCTCCTTTCTTCCCGCTTGCGTTAGTGCGTTTCTTTATTCTGTTGTTATTGTAAAATAAAACAAGGTGTATTATGGATAAAAAATACGTTTACTTATATTTGAAATAACTTTGTTCAATATTGTGATTTTTGAGATGTTTAACTTTCAACAATCACCCGATGAGGAGCAACCAATTTTCTACGTTAGTAGTGATTAATTTCATATATGAAATTTTTTTTTTAATCACTTATTAAAAATTAAAATTTTTTTGCGATAAGTACCTCACTTTGAAAGAGGGATGGGAAGGTATGTACGCGCAACCCCCATCCATGCGTACCGGAGCCTTTATAAGCACTTGACAATTTAGTCCTGCCGCTATCGTTCTCGTCACCTCCTCAAGTAAACACCTAAGAAAACGTCTCCGAGTTTCCTTACCACGACCAAGGCCGCACCTCGAGCGGCACATGTATCACAGATACTCTCATCACACACTGCAGGCTCGCTTCGGACAGACAGAGAGACGGACGGACCCGGCTCTTATTATAGTATAGATTTTTGGTCCTTGTTCGGCCCAAGATTAGAGCTTTTCAGATGCTTTTATCTCGATTTCAGATGCTCGCCATAGCGCAAGTGGCTAGGGGTTCTGCCACCGTGCGGGAGACCCAGGATCGATTCTCGGCGCTGGCGGTGGCGACTTTCTCTGTTCGGTATAGAAGAAAAATTCCAAGCACAATAACCCACTCCACCCAGGTGTCTGAAATGGGTACCGGCCTTAACCGGGGGAAAGCGTCATGGCGTCCTGGCGTTAGTTAGAAGGCATTTGAAAATCCAATGTACAAGGTGATATGTATCAGGCTTGATTGGAAATAAAGCATCCGTAGATGCCTTCATTATTATTCATTTTACGGGCTGACCTGGCTCACAGGTGCCGAAGTTTAGTTCGTAGAGGCTGTATCTCAGCGGATGTAGGCTGCCGCTCATTGAGCGCCACTCAATTGAAAACTCTTTAGGAGTTGAGATTTTTTTCCTTTGTAGTCGGTATTCGGTTAATTTCCAAAGTAATTTGCAGAGAACAATATCAGATGCAAAGTAGTTCACTAACGGATAATGAGGTCTCGAAATTCCAGAGAGCTGACCCTTTCGTCGCTCTCTCAAATTTCGGACAAGCCGAATTCAAGGGGTTGTGGGGCGTATCTAGGTTACTCGAATTAAATTCCGCCGAACATTATTTACAAAGCCGGTAGCGTTATACTAGAATATCCATCTGTTCATACTGGCGCGGGGCCCAACAAATACCAAACAGTTTGAAACATGGCCTCAAATACTTTCCTTTAAATTAAAGTTTTCATGTATTGTGAGCTTCATGGTCAAAATGACAATGTCCTTCCTGTCAAATGTAAAAGTAAGGTAAATAATTGAGAATTTCTTTACTGAGAAGCAGGTAGCTGCATATTTTTCAAAGTTTGAAGAAAACGAGGGCTTATTAGCGTTCCAATATATTCAGCAAAAGAGCAAACACTCAGTAAATGGGTCAAAATACAGAGTAAATGCATCAACAACAAAGCGAAGGAATCACCCACACAGTAAACAAATCAACACGCAGAGTAAATGAGTCAGCGCACATAAGCCGACCGTAAGATGCACAGCAAAAGTACAAAATCAAATGCTACTTAGAGATAGTCTGACGCGAACACTTTGTGTCTCTAACGGGTAGGTGCTGGTGACATACAGCAAGAGACTTCATTACCAACTGGTGAGCATTAGTCAAATCTAGCATAACCTCCTATGACTAACTAATGTAATGGTCCTTGATGAAATATAGCAAGGAACCCCTTCTACTGACAATCGCCACTAAACACAACAATCAGCCACTAGTGAGTAGAAGCACAACAAAACTAGCAAGACCCCGTACACTAGTTGCCAGAACACCAACATTGGGCACTAGCAGCACACTAGTGAGGCACAGGGGCGGCAGGCACAACACACGCTCATGGCATCTATGTGCACATGTGCAACACCAACACATGAGGTCCACTCCGCACTTTTTATAAAACAAAACAAGCGAAAAATAAATCTTTGAGAACCCATCAATACTCTCGAATGCACACCTCGTGTAGGCGTGTAGCAACAGGCATGTGTACGCGTGCAGTCAATACGCGCACACATGACAGCATGTGATAGTGAAGCATATTGGTTCTTCGTTTGTTGACCGTGACATTTTGTCGGTATCACAGCAGGGCAAATTTTGCTGGGCTTGTATACGATCTATTTGTTTTTATATCAATTTCATTATTTGATGGGAATCTCGCAGAAAATATTCAGTGCAAGGCTAATTATTTGTAAACTTGAACAAGAGCAAAATACTGTCTTGCACTCGCCAAAGTTCTCTCCAGCTTCTCCCACCGATTTGACTCCAGCGAAAAAGACTCGAACGTGTTCAAGACTGCCCCATTGTTATCGATCCCTCCTATCACAGTTGGCTTCCCATCTAATAACATCATCTGATGGCCCGCTCGTCCAGTCAAGAGGGGTTGTCCCGCCCACACTTCCCCAGTCTCCGTGTTGAACATCTCGACATCGGAACGCGCCTCCGGCCCTTCCGTCATCCCTCCCGTTATCATTATGTTCGAGCCGTACCAGAGGCATGCATGACGCTCTCGTCCTCGTATAATATTAGCAGCTTTCCGCCATTCAGTTCCGTCCATCGACCCCTCGTTCACCCAAATTCCCTCCCTTCGACCGCCAGCACCCACGATGTAAGCGTGGGTGCCGTTTGAGACGGAGCAATGAAAATAGTTTGCAACAAAAGGCAAATTCAGAGTCGAAAAACTCTGTGTCTCACCATCAAACACGACGAGGTGGCGTTCATACATAAACCAGACGATGTACTGATCAATCGAAACTGCGGTATGTGGGAACTTAGCTCTCGGAGCTGAAGGCATGGCCTCCCACCCACTGTCCGGGGAGTTGAGGCTGATCTTGTAACAGCCATCGGTTGATGTAAGGAGCTCCACCCACCCCCAGCACACCACCACATGTTGCCCTGACGTCGCCGCCGCAGTCCACGCACGAGACGTCGGCAGCTCAGGGAAGGACTCGAGGTTCACCTGCTCCACAGTCCGCAGTGAGCCACCGCCCCCGTTGCCTCCGAGGATCACGGCTCTGCCTGCACACAATACAAACACCTCATACAATTCACTCACACAAACGTTGCCTCAACAAATTCATACTCATGAGTTACTTGAGACTACAACAATTGGCAGTTTTAAATACGACCAATTGACGGCCAGAATAAGTTCACAAATTTATCCGGCAGGATTGTTTTAATTTTGCAGTATTTCTTTCCAGCGACGAGTTGCATTTCCCAGAACAACGGTCTCAAGTTTCCTTGCCACCTTATTTTTTGTTTATAAGTTGAATTGATCAGCGCCGTGTTCTTTGATATCATAAAAAGTGGGAAAATTTCCGCCCAAAGTAAATTAGTCGAAGTCTTCATTTGTCACACAGTTTCTAAATCTGCCATAATGCTCGCGCCCTCAATTTTAGGGCAAAATTTTGTGCAAGTTTCACCTGGAATGTTAATTATGAATTGGTGGTGTGCAGAGCTACAAACATTTTTGTATATCCATTCGTTGTGGGCCGCTGCTATGCGCATCTATTTTACACAGTTGTAATTAGACCATTTTGTTAACTCAATAGACTAACATGGTCTAATTCAATAGACTAACAATAGACTAATTTATATATCCATCCCAATAGCACCCACAGTAAAAATATTCTGGTACTTGTGCTCTGGTGAAGCTCGTATCACAGATACGGTCATTGAGCGTCCTTTAAGAGCGTGAAAGAGAGACGGACCAGCCAATGTGATGCGTTCAATGTGATTCCCATTGTAATAACATTGGATATATTACACTCAAAATATAAATTAATTTGTTGATTTTATGTAAGGAGACACTTGGCGATTTATTTTATGAGTATGATAATTAGATCGTTTGGTTAATTCAGCAAACGAACAGAATAACATTCCCTAAGATAAGGACTAATGTTAAGAAATGAGTGGTGTATATGCTGCACAATGGAGGTAATGAAACTGTGTTCGTCTTCAATTCGGATCACAGATACAAGTAATTTTGTATAGTAGATTCCAGCTTGTATCAAAGACACCAGTAATTTAGAGCAGCAAACACCAGTAATTCGCTTCACAAATATGTCACGTGTTTGTCTCCCGTCACTTCGTATCACTGATACTCGTTGGCTTGTCTTTCTAATCTAATTATACCCGTTGTGTGTTTACTTATATACTAGTGTGCACGGCCCGCCAAAAATCACGGGATTCCATACCTTTCTTGAAGAAATTTTCCAGATGTGGATGACAAACAAATATATCCATCCTACAGTACCCGTGGTAAAAAAATATTCTTATAAATATGCACTGGTGAAATCGTATCACAGATAAGGCCATTATAACTCTCCTTATGAGCGTGACAGAGAAATGGAAGGAACGGACTCCAAACAAATAAACCAAGGGTATTATTAGGTAGTAGCAGGACCCGTTGAAATTCCACTGACAATGTCATCGTTAAGCTAAGTGGACCCGTGAAAAAATTCTGTCAACATTAATTACCTATCCTAACCAATAATGTCCTAACGGAATCTATCCTGATAAAATGTCAAACATATCGATGCTTGTAAGGCCATCTTTCATTTCAATCCACTGAGGAATTCGGTATCCATGATACAGCAAACTCAGACATCATATGAAATATGTTTTTTCCCATCGGCGGTAACTTGAGTTTTCTTAAAATTTCTTTTAGGAAATTGAAAAACATTCCATTTATACGTATTTCGAAATCCTTTTTCTATTCCTTAGCTTTCCTGACGTTATTTCTTACGATTCATCAGAGCTTTGGCTGTCATTTTGAATACGGAAAGAGCAAGATTATTTTTCATGTTTATTAGCATTTTTCCTATATTCATTTTCAATACGTATATATATGAATATATGTGTGTGTGTGTGCATGAGTGTGTATGTGTGCGCACGCAAACATAAATGTCTACGTATCAGTGTACACAGGCACACGTTCGGACATATATATGCGCACATGCACCTATATATGTTTCTATTTCCACTTTTTGCGTAAAAAGCAAAACCTCAACATTACATTTTACCTAAAGCTCTGCGATCAGTTAACACTGAACCAAATTCCAGAAATAAACAAATTGATTGCGCTTGCTTAATGATTAATAAATCGATCTATCACGACCCCGAAGGGCATTTCTGTGAATAGAAGAAATTAAAAGTATAAAGAGACAAATGAAATAAAGCGCTCGTGCAAAAATAATCTCTATATTTGTATGCCGAATAAGCCATGCATTTCATTTTTGAGTGTAAGTTTGTTTATGCATTTCTAGATGTGCGTGCTGTGTTGCGCGATGTTCTTTATAAACTACTTCGTGATTAACCTTTTCTCAATACTTGATTGTCATTTACGATGGTGTTTCAATCTGCTCCGGTATGGCGTTTTTTGTATTTTTCCTACTTCGATGATCTTATAAATAATTCGAATGCTACTAAAGAGTTCTTCGAAACTCTCAAGTTCTTAGTTGAAATTATCGAAGTAGGAAATAGAAGAAAAGGGGCGCTATGTCGGAATCTCTTGGAATATAAAATATCCAGGAGATGATATTTTTCATTTCTCATTTCAATTACCCCTTGACAGAGTTAGACTATTAGCACGCCGCGTATGGTTTGTCTATTAGTAAACCTCGTATATTTTGTCTATTAATATGCCTCGTATGGTCTATCTATTTGTACACCTCTGATAGCTTGTCTATTAGTACACCTCGTATAGTTGTCTATTATTATGCCTCGTATGGCTTATCTATTTGTACACCTCGGATGGTTTGTCAATTAGTATTCCTCGTATAGAACTTTTGCTAGACTATCAGCACACCACGAATGGTTTATCTATTAGTACACCTCGTATATTTTGTCAATTAATATGCCTCGTATGGTCTATCTATTTGTACACCTCTGATAGTTTGTCTATTAGTACACCTCGTATAGTTGTCTATTATTATGCCTCGTATGGCTTATCTACTTGTACACCTCGGATGGTTTGTCAATTAGTACTCCTCGTATGGAGCATTTGTTTTAGGATGTCCTACATCAAGAAACTTTTAAAAGCCAATATGTTGGCATGTATCTCATGTGGCAACTTGGAAATAAACATTTTTTCTATCTTTCTTCTTTTTTTTCTTAGGAGATCGTTCCAATTTTTAAACTTCTTAAGTCTGATATATTTGAACATTGGCCACTATATGTATTTTTTGAAAGTAAACCTATTTTACTCATGTCACTTTTTCGATTTAGGCCTTAGTTTTTTTACAAAAAATTAGTTTTTTGGTACATTTTTATGTATATTTCAAGACGTATCTCCTCATTGAGTATTGATGCTAAAACCCAACCAAAGACAGTTTTAGAATCCTTGGAACATTTCTAACAAAACCAAATAGTAGAATTTTAACACTTTGGAAAAAATTTTTGTGGTAGTGGATATTTTGATTATATAAAAAAATTATTTTGGAGTTTAGATGTGTATAAATTTTTTCTTCTCAAATTTGAAAAAAACCTATTTGGTTTTGTTAGAAATGTTCCAAGGATTCTAAAACTGTCTTTGGGTTTGTTCTCGCATCAAAACTCAATGAGGAAATACGTTTTGAATGTTGAAAGTTAGAGGTTTTGGGTATAAGCCAAAAACAAAATTTTTTGTTGAAGTGTAATATTATGGACAATTCAAGTATTTGAATGCTGTTTTCACTTTTATTCCGATAATTTACATGCATAACTTCATATTCACACCGTGAGTTGTGATTTCCAACCAAAAAAAGGAATAAATTAATTTTTCAATTATGAAATTTTTCATTTTCAGTTTGATTCTTATGAAATTTGACTATGATATGTAACTTTTGAAAAGAAACACAATTTCCTTCACTCATTTTTTTGATTCAGGCCTTATTTTTTGATATAAATGGGACATATTGTTTTTTTTAGTTCATTGTTATGGTTATTTCAAACCGTATCTCCTCATTGAGTTTTTATGCTAGAACAAAAATGAAGATAGTTTCAGAGTCCTTGGAACACTTCTAACAAATTCCATCATCCAATTCAAATCATCCATTTCCCGTTTCGTTTTCTTTTTATATGAGGTTGAAATGGGGTCGAAAATTCAAAAATTTTGTCCCCTTTCCCCCCCCCCTATTGTCCGTAGCGCCATAAAATTTTAGGACCGAATAGTCCACCACCTAATGAACAATAAAACAATAAAAGCTCACCGGACCGACAGGGGCCTGGCAGGGGCCTGGGACGATCTCCTTAAGAAGCGGACACCAAACAGATATGTAAATAAACACACAACGGGTAAATTAGGTTAGAAGACTAGTGTACACGCTCAGTTAAAATGAAGGGATTCTATATTTTCCTAATAATTTTCTTGCAGATGTGAATGAAAAACAAAGATATCCATCCTAACAGTACCAGCGATAAATTTATTTTTGTACTTGAACACTGTTGAAACTCGTACCACAGATATGGTTATAACAGCATCCTTGTGAGCATCACAGGGAGACGAAAGAAGCGGACACAAAAAAAATGAACTCACCAAAGGTATGAATAGGAAAAAATTTATTTATATATTAATTGATATTTATATATTTATTGATATTGATATTTATTTGTTTGACGTCCGCTTCTTAAGAAACATAGGATGTATATTTATTTGTTTCGTATCCGTTACGCTTTCGTCTGAGTTTCCGGTATCATGGATACCAAATTCCTCAGTGTAACGTTAAAAAATGTTATTTACGTGTGTTGATAAGTCAACATTTTATCAGGATAGGTTCGGCTAGGATAGGACAAGTTAGGATTTGTTAGGTTAGGTTAGCACAGGTTAGGTAATGTTGACAGAATTTTTTTTCACGGTGTTCACCTAGCTTAACGATGAAGAACAGACCATAGAACATTCCATAGTCCATGGAATTTCAACAGGTCCTGCTACTACCAAATCATACCCTTGGTTTATTTGTTTGAAGTACGCTTCTGGGAGTCCATGGAATTTCAACGGGTCGTGCTACCACCTAATAATACCCTTGGTTTGATTGTTTGGAGGAGTCCACTTCTTCCATTTCTCTGTCGCACTCGTAAGGATAGTTATAATGACTGTATCTGTGATACGAGTTTCACCAGTGCTAGCGCAAGAATATTTTTTATCACATATATCATTTATTTTATATATTTTATCATATATTTGTTTGTCATCCACATCTGGATAATTTGTTCAAGAAAAGTGTGGAATCTCGTCATTTTTCAAAGGCCTTGCACACTAGAACTATAATAAGAGCCGCGTCAGTCCATCCGACTGTCCGTCCGTCTGTCCGCCCGTGTGTCACACCCAACAGCTGAAAAAAGGGTGATGAGCGTATCTGTGATACAAGCTTCATTAACTGCACAATTTTCGGTGCGTTAAACCAGCAAATTCCGAGTCGGAATGAATATCACGAGTATTGGTAGGTTAGATTAAGTTGTATAAAACATCAGCAGTTGAGACTTAGCGAAGTATAGGAAGCAATAGTAAAGCATGGGAAATCTTGGGAAAGTCATGATGAAGCTCAGTTGGTCTGTTGCTCTGTCGCGCTGTCAAGGATGCTAAATGTCTCTTTCTGATAGGAGTTTCTCCAATGCACAAGATTATTAATATCTTCTAATCAGTGGTTCTGTTGGGTTATATATATTTGTTTTTAATCCACATCTGGAATTTTTTTCAGAAATTATTGATTCACGTCATTTTTGACGGGTTGCGTATACCAAAATCCTACACCTCGACCTCCTCGAAGCGCCAGCAACGTAACATCACTAGTACTAGTGCTTCTACGTATCAAAGATACCAGTAATTTGGTGCCACAAATGCCTTCACTTTCGCTTCACAAATATCTGCCTCATTGAATTAAACACCTTTCACTTCGTATCACAGATACCAGACATTTCACGTCACAGATACCCGTCACTTCGTACCTCAGATTCTGGTCTCAGAGCTGCAGTTTTGCCTGCGCAGTAATGATATGGGCGGTAAAGCATCTCACTTTGGAAAACATCTGATGTCGATGCATGTATTGAACCCATATAATACATTCTCTAGAACAAGTGGTACATTCACCATTATTAAATTGTTTAATTAGAAAGATCACATCGTTCACAATTTGTTTCACAACACCTGCATTTTCATGGCGAGTAATGCTCGAATTACTAAGCGAACTTTTCTTAGCCCGTAACATTGCCAAGCACAATACCAGTATAGGGTTAATTATACCACTCAGGACCCGATGGATGCTTATAGACTGCTGATATGTTTAATTTTGCGAAAATATCATTATTTAAGTAGCAGGACCCGTGGAAATTCTACGGACAATGTCATCGTTAAACCAGGTGGACCCTTGAAAATTCGGTTAACATTGCCTAAAAAATTTCAACATAACATATTTTAAACTAACAAAACAAATTCTGACCTATCTTGTCCTGACCTATGCTAACCGAACCTATCCTAATAATATGTCACAACAACAAACCCGAGGATCCGTGGAAAAATTCCGTCAACATAACCTAACCTATGCTAACCTAACATATCCTTTCATAACCTAACTTAACCATTGTCATCGTTAGACTGGAGAACCCGTGAAAAAATTTGGTTAACACTACATAACAAATTCTATCATAACATAACCTAACATATCCTAGCCTAACTTAACCTATCGTAAAATAACCTTCACCAATGTCATCGTTTAGCTAGGTGGAACCGAGAAAAATTCGGTCAACATTACCTAACAAATTCTAACATAACATAACTTATTCTAACCTAACCCATCCTAACCTTACATATCTTACTTATCCTGCCGTAACGGAAGCTAAAAGGCAAGGCAAAAATCGCTACACATAAAGTTATTTTTATTAAAAATGATAAAATAAAACTGAACGTTTCGGACTACCTGTCGATCTTCAGCAAGAAAAATTTCTGGTAAACGAAACCAAAGGAAAAGGAATTAAAGCCCTAAAGTAGTATCTATAAGAAATCTAAACTTTGAAAAAACACAAACAATGGTAAAAACATGTCAACGATCAAGGGAAAACTGAGCAACTGAAAAACGTGTCGGCAAAATGAAGCGGGAAAGCTCCTTGGGTGTCATTGAGAGCAGGGTTAATTTTGTAAATGTATAAAGGTTAGGTTAGGTTAACATCGGCATCTTTGGGATGCTTTATTTCCAATCAAGCCTGATACATATGATCTTAGCATTGGTTTTTCAAATGTCTTATAACTAACCCTATATATAGGACACCATGACGGTTCCCCCGTAAAGCCGGTACCCATTTCCGACACCTGGGTTGAGTGGGGTATTATGCTTGAGCATTCCCTTATACCCAACGGGGAAAATCTCCGCGCCAGCGCCGGGATACGAACCCGAGACTTCCAGCATACAAGTCTGACCCCTTAACCGCTGTGCCACGGAGAGCACGATAAAGATTCAAGGAGGCGGCGCATATCTGTTCTGTAAGAGGTACCGGCCAGGATTTTAAAATAATTTAGGGAGACCGGAACATTACACTCTTCCGCATGAGATCTAACGGAAGACAGTGGGGGGGGGGACCCAAGAGGAAGACCAGTTCTGCAACTACGCCCAGCATGCTCGAAAACTCTAGTCTTCAGGGTACGGTTGGTAGAACCAACATACAGCGATTCACAACGTGAACAACTGTATTGGTACACCAGAGACGAGCACAGTGAGGGTAGCAGTTTGTCTATGAAACGAAAAAGAGAACAATTGTAAAATTATTCACGAGGATCATTTGAACTTTGAGTTGCAGGAAAAACTTGTTAAAAAGGGATTTATCATCCTCGCTTAGTTTCAATGACTGATCTTCAAAATACGGCAACTTAACATAGAAAGCTTGTTGTGCACAAGATTGAACAGGGCATGGGTTTACCCTTAGGCCCAACGTTTGCTAATATATTTCTGTGCCACCATGAACAAAACTGGTTGAAAGAATGTCCTCCTGTTTTTTGACCGGTATTTTACAAGCGGTATGTTGATGTGGTGTTTGCCGCTGCAAGAGAGCGCTGTAACGGTGTGCGCTCCGCCACCGAAGTTTGAGATCTTGCCGCCGCTGCCGGGCGGCTACGGGCGCCGGCTGTCCGTGGAGGGAGTATATATGGAGGGAGCATAGCCGTCTGTGAAGAGAACCAGTTTTTGAGATTTCTCCTCTGTCTGTGGTAACCAATAGCCGTCTCGCGAGAGTGACGTCAGCACGGAAGCCAGTTACCTACTAAATACGCTAGGGTGCGCAAA
This sequence comes from Morinoia aosen, assembly GCA_030386875.1. Lineage (NCBI taxonomy): Eukaryota > Metazoa > Arthropoda > Malacostraca > Amphipoda > Talitridae > Morinoia > Morinoia aosen. The sequence goes on along the minus strand of CM059580.1, from coordinate 27,805,288 downwards.
CGCTCGCTGAATGCTCTTCCAGCTGTTTAGTTAATCATTCAATCGTTAATGATTAATTTGGGATTCTAAGACTCCGAAAGACAATAAATTGTGTTTTCTAACTTGAGGACACTTAATAGTATCAAAATTACTAGCAAAGGCACATTAAGAGTTGAAAACTATAACGATTACGGGCCCTTGATTATAACAAATTAGAGCGACTTGCACGCACACCTCACCCTTTGACTTGTGGTGAGGTACTAATCTTGCTTTGGAAAATGAGGAGGGGTTGTGAGGAAGGTGGGTGGAGCCAACTTCAGCCAAGCGTCTGTGGTTGGCTTAGAATTGTGACGTGTCGGGCATTGAGAGTGCCCGTGTGTTTCAACTTTTGCAGCCAAATTGAGCCCGATCGGAGTGCGCTATGCTCCCTCCATATATCCTCGCTCCATGCGGCTGTCAGTGTGTTGTTAAGAGTCGTCGAGTGATAACACAATCTTCTTCGTGCCTGATTTTTCGCGTTGTGCCTCTGCTCAGTGTTGTGAGCTAGAGACTGTGTCATCTTGCTTGTTCTGGGTGGAACAATTGTATTGCAGCAGGGAAGCTGTGCAGTTGGTCCCGGCGGGAGGCAGGGACGACTGGCGTAGGAAGGTGAATCTTCCGGCTAAGCCTACAAGCTATCTAGGCTTTTAGCGGTGGTAGGTATCTTTGCTGCCAGATGGCGGCGGCTGGGAAGGCTGCGGCGGTTAAGGCAACTGTGGCAGCTGAGAAGGCTGCGGCGGGTGGGGCTGGCGATCTGGGATCGTCAGTGCCACCGGCGGGGAGCACGCCGGGAATGCTCGTGGATGTTAGCATGTTGGCTAACATCCTAACTCAGGCGCGTGGACCGATCCTTGATCGGCTAGCTAGGCAGCAGCCTAAGTTGACCGGCGATGGATCGGTCGATGCGCTGGAGTGGCTGAAGATCTGGAGAGGCTCTGCCAGCTGGAGCGCGTGGCGCCGACCGACGTCATTGGGTTTATGCTTGACGGCAATGCCGCTCGGGTGTTTCGCTCCATGACTGTCGGTGATGCTGCTCAGTTGCAGGAAGTTAGGTCTACGCTAGCCGCGCAATTTGCTTTGCCTTTGCAGGAGGCTTATAGGCGGTACACCGAGCGTCGGCTTGGAGCTGGCGAGTCGGTGGACGTCTACCTGGATGACTTGGTGCGTCTGGGTGGGAGACTGGGACTGACCAAAGGAGATTTGATCTTTAGGGTCAAATTTTATGAGGGTCTCTCTACACTTCTCTGTATACTGCGACGTTCGACGCTGTGGTGTCGAGAGTGCGGGACAGAATGGCGGCACAGAGGGATGTGGCCAGGCGAGGCCAGGGGGCCAGTTCGGGGCAGGCCTTGCTGCTTCTGGGAAGCAGGGCAGTGGTGGCAATGGAAGCTCGGGGCAGGCCTTGCTGCTTCTGGGAAGCAGGGCAGTGGTGGCAAGGGGACTTGCTAGAGGAAGTTCTAGGAAGTATAGGTGCTTGTTATAGGAAGTTCAGAACTTTCTCTGTTTTTTTATTTATACTTTTTCTGGGCTAGAGATAAGCTTTTTCAGCTTTTGTTCATATAATTTTGAGGTTTGCGGCATTCGCACTCTCGTCCATTTAAATACTTACACAAAGAGTTCGATTTTCTGCGACGATATTTTGCCCATAACGGCTTTCCGTCTTCTCTCAATCTGTTCAATCATGTGCACAACAAGGTCTCTATGTTATGAGTCCGTATTTTTGGAGATCAGTCATTGAAACTAAGCGAGAATGTTAAATTCCTTATTAACAAGTTTTCCTGCAACTCAATATTCAAATGATCCTCGTAAATAATTTTACAATCGGTTCTCTTTCTGGTTTCAAAGACAAACTGCTACCCTCACTGTGCTCGTCTCTGGTGGACCAATTCAGTTGTTCACGTTGTGAATCGCGGTACGTTGGTTCTACCAACCGTACCCTGAAGACTAGAGTTTTCGAGCATGCTGGGCGTAGTTGCACAGCTGCTCTTCCTCTTGGGTCCCCCCCACTGTCTTCTGTTAGATCTCATGCGGAAGAGTGCAATGTTCCGGTCTCTCTAAATGATTTTAAAATCCTTGCCGGTACCTCTTACAGAAAATATTTGCGCCTCCTTGAATCTTTGTATATTTACAAAATGAAACTTGCTCTCAATGACACCCAAAGTACTTTCCCGCTTCATTTCGCCGACGCGTAACTCAGTTGCTCAGTTTTCCCTTTATCGTTTACATATTTTTTAACGTTGTTTGTGTTTTTTCAAAGTTTAGATTTTTTATAGATGCTACTTTAGTGCTTTAATTCCTTTTCCTTTGGTTTCGTTTTACAGAAATTTTTCTTGCTGAAGATAGACAATTAGTCCATAACGTTCAGTTTTATTTCATCATTTTCAATAAAAATGGCTTGACGTATAGCGATTTTCGCCTCGTTTTTTATTCTCAAGCTGAGAAGCATCAATGATGGATTTATTTTAGATTATAACCGAAGCCATATTTATAATATATCAAAAATAAAAAACTGTGGCACGTGAAAAATTTCATTTACATTACCTAACCAATGCTAACCTAACGTATCCAACCCTAACATATCCTAACCTTTCCTATCTTAACTTAGCCTATAACCTATCTTATTTTAACATATCCTATACAAACTTAACCTAACTTAACTTATTCTAACCTATCCTATTCTAACCTATCCTATCCTAACCTATATCCTAACTTAACCTATGCTGAGCTAACCCATCCTACGCTAACATATCCTAACCTATCCTATCCTAACTTAGCCTATTCTAACCTCTCCTATTCTAACCTAACCTATCCTTTCCTAACCTATCCTATCCTGATAAAATGGAAAATCAATGCAGGTGAAGGCGATCTTTTAGTGTAACATTCAGGAATTCGATGTCCATGATGTCGCAAACTCGGACGAAAGCGTAACGGATGAACTAAGTAACAAACTATGGAAGGAACAAGCAGAATATTATACAGATAACTGGTGAGCAAAGCCCGCCAAAAAGAACGGGATTCAATACCTTTCATGAACAAATTTCCCAAATGTTAACAAACAAATACTATATCCACCTTAACAGTACCCGTGATAGAAAATATTCTTGTACATGTGCACTGGTGAAACTCATATCACAGATACGGTTCTTATAACCTTATGAGAGTGACAGAGAAATGGAAGATGCGGACTCCTAATAAATAAACCAAGGGTATTATTGGGTAGTAGGAGGAACCATTTGTCCACGGACAATGTCATCATTAATGGCTCATGAAAATATTCCGTCAACATTACCTAACCTATGCTATCCTCACCTTTCCTATCCTAACCCAACCCAACCTATCCTGATAAAATTTCAAGCAGATCAATGCATGCAAAAGCGATTTTTTAATTACACTGGGGAATTCGGTATCCATTATACCGCAAACTCAGACGAAATTGGACTCCAAACAAATATATAAATCTATACTATAATAGGAGCCGTGTCCGTCCGTCTCTCTGTCTGTCCGAAGCCAGCCTGCAGTGTGTGATGAGCGTATCTGTGATGCAAGCTCCAGCCCTATATACTTTGACGGGCCGTGTTCACGCGGCCTAATCAACTTTCGAGAGATTGTATTTTTTTATTTCTTACGGGCTTTCTCTCATTTCGCCCTCTTTTTTATTTCAAATAAAGGGGGTTGGACGAAATTGGACTCCAAACAAATATATAAATACATATATAAACCCACAACGGCTATTATTAAGTTAAATATAGCAGCCAATGATTGTTAAAGGTTTTTGTCGCCCTTATTGGCCTTCAATGACCTCGAACTTCCGTTTTATGACCGAAATTCGCTCACATTGCCTGAACTCGATGCTGACATTTTCGCGTGGAGTGTGAGGAATTAGAGTGAACAAACACGTATTTATAATGCCTGTTTTGCAACGTTTGTCCCGAATGAATGTTAGCTCTAACTTGAAAACATCGCAGCTTTTTTCTATGGTGCTGGTGCAAAATTGTTTAAATTAGCACAAGTCCACAGTGCAAATTATTACAGTGTGTTGAAATAAGACTGTTGCTGATATTTTCCTTTCGTAGAATATTACAAACAGTTTTATAATATTCAGAATGTTCACAATGAAGCGCCAAGAAACGCACGATTTGTTGTTCATTGAACCTTGAATATAGCCAGTATTTGGTAACATCATTTAGCTTCATTACCGCTCTGTCAATGTTGGTCACTGCCTGTGAGCGCTGGCTGCTGAATTACTTCACCCCGTCACATGTACTTCACCCTACCCAGCGTTGTTTATAAGTTTGAGCGCGCAGCTCGGTGAAAATATTGGAGATGTTCTCCTTAAATTGGAATATTCGAAATTAACGGCAATTCTGAACTGGACCTGCACGTTAACGAGTCGGTTGGGTCGGGGAAGAACATACATTTCGAAGTGTGTTTATATTCTTCAAATCTGTTGTTAAATACGACACTTCTACGGGCGGTTCTGAGACCCTCTCAAAAAAATTCCTATCAGCCATGCCTACAACGGAGAAGAGGGAAGCTATTTACTCACCAGGCTTGGTGGACACGCAGATGTAGCCCCGCTGGCTGTGCTGCTCAGGGTAACATTTTTCTTCCAACTTGCAGTTGTCGCTATAGCCACACCCGACCTTCCTAGCACAAGACGTGTCGTTTGGAGCATGTCGCTCCTGCGATGTCATGTTTTCGAAGAACTCCTGCATGACCGTTCCATTCACAGAACACCCCAACCCGTCAAACCAATCTTCTTGGAACATTCTCTGAATTTTTTCGAGCTTGTATTGGATGGGGACGGGCCTCTGGAAGGTCTGGTCTAGATCAGGCAGGGGGACGGTCCCCACGGTGAGGATACGGGTTGGGGGAAGCCCCAGCGAGTTGAGCACGTCCAGAGCTCGTTTGGAGTCACATCGAGTGATAACTCTGTTGAAGTGTTCCACAACCTCATCAAATGAGGAGTCTTTGTGCAGGTTTTGGGTGAAAGACGACGAGACGCAGCGATGTCGGTCAATTTTTTCGGAGGGGCTGGTAGCTTTCTCAGCAAATAGTTTCATTATCAGGAGCCGTGAGCCAAAGTGTGTCGTGTCTTGGTAATGGGTACCAAAATCTTCGATAAAACCAGAATAAGTTTTTCGACTTGTTTCTGCATGTGGGTTTTCCGCTGCAAAGCTTAATTTTCTTAGAGCCCTGTGGAAGTTGCTCGTGAATATGGGGCTAGTGTTGAGGTTAACTGACACGGTGTGTGTTTGACATCGCACCTCTGCCAGGACTACTTCTCCCCCACGCTTGAAGAATTGAACAAGTTTCTTTTCTTCATCATCCACACTGGAAGCAAACTCAGTGGACGAGGTGGCGCACCGACGTCGACTTCCTACCAAGACGTCATCTCTTGATTTGAAGGACACAAGTCTTTTCATCGCACCTCTGTATTCAATATAATTGTAAACAGAGCGCATGGAAAGGGACGACAGATGAGGACAATGCAAGTCCTGAACAGCTCTTCCAATGAAATTGTTCCATTCAAGTGCGTTAGCGCAGTCTGTGGCGGTTGATAGAGCTGCGAAGATTTCGTCTTTCAAGCCCGAGTTCGTATTGTCAAGCATGTCAAAATCGCGTGGGTCGACTCCTAGCATTGCCAAGCTGACAATAGAGGCGTCCACGGGTAAGAAGCGCGGCGCGTAGCTATACCCGCAGACCGTATTGCGTTCGACCACGTGACCAGAGGTGCTGGTGCCCTGACCCCCCACAGCAGGAGTCAGGCAGCTGCTCACCGCCAGCGCCGATATCAGGAGACGCATCAGCTTGTTGGCTGGCATCATGTTCTCCACCTGTTAAGAAATATACGTAGAGTTATTTATTTGCACGAGATACGGTCGACATCTCTGATGGAGAATGTATAATTTTTTCAAGACTCAATGATACAACTCTGTCAAGTGTGGTCTCCAATACTGCTCAGATAAGAAGTTTAAGAGTTAAATACTGCCAGCCTTCAGCACTCGGCACAAAACGCACTATTTGCACAAACAAAATACGACAAAATTGATGAGGAACTGAGCGGGTCAGCTTCTCGCTTGCCCCACACCAGCATTAAACAGCCGTGTAGCTATGGATCACACTTCCATATAACCAACACAGATTACTGTAGCATTAATGACGGCTGCATCACATATTTCACGCACGATTTATCACTCTAGTTCTAAGCCACACCACCCAACCACACGATACAACCATACAACTCCATCCTAACACCACACACCCCATCGCGGCACCGCTGCACAACTAACACAAGCGATCACACAACTCCACCATAACACCACACACCACATCGCGGCACCGCTGCACAACGAACGCAACAACACAACTCCACCACAACACCACAAGCCATATAACGATACCAGCACATAACCGCACCACCACTTCTCCTCCCAACCACACCACCAAACCACGACACAAGGCACAACCACACAACCCCTGCACCAATCGGCGGGAACACTCAATCACCACCACACCACCACAACTATATAAGTACATACATCACTGTACCACCTCAAGAAAGAAAAGAAGACAAAGACGTTTATCTCTAAAATAAGTTGATGCTTGAAATGCATTACGACACATTGGGCTTTGGAAATTTCTCAAAGGAAAAGGCCTTAATTGATGAGCATTCCAACTGGGTGTACAACCCATTTCAGGGGTTGATTATGTTATTGGGAGAAACAATGGAGACATACTCTCTTGGATTCCTTATCCACCGCAAGTTGACTGAAGGCTTATAAACACTACGAGGGACTGCCTCGGAAGTCCTTCCCTGTCAACTGAAGCGAAGGAGAAAAAGCCCGAAACGCCCTACCGACACCGACTGAAACACTCTTGCAAATGATTTGCAAGGAGTGATAAGAAATTAGCCTAGAGTAACTTACGAATCTACACAGCACAACACCACAGGAAACTTGCGAGCGACATACGCACGAGATGAATTTCAGAGCTTGTTCATCGTACGGATAGTGAGATAATTTCTTCATGGATTTTAAGCTCACACTGAAATTATTCACGTCTTTGATTTATTTTTTATTTTTCACTGTGGTGTAAAGACAAGAACTTATTATTGATCCTGATTTCATACTAGCATATGATCGATTAAATATGGTCTTTGTATTTCACAGAACTGATGATGGATCTAGTCGTTTGAACTTGAAAGATTTAAAAAAAATTATTGTGTTTTTAGTAATTTCTTCGATTTTATATTTTTAGAGCCGCTACAATTTAAGAAACGTGAACATCTGTTCCGTTTAGTAAAAATATTGGTGCTCGCCGTAACCGAGTGGTTAGGAATGCGTCCTTCCGGGAAAGTGCAGCGGATTCGAATCCCGGCGCTGTGCAGCGACTGCCCCGTTGGGAAAAGGAAAAACTCAAGCACATAACCCCACTCTGCCCGGGTGTCGGAAATGGGTCAGGCTTTTCGCAGGAAACTGTCATGGCACCATGGGGTTCGTTATAACACATTTGATAAACTAATTTACAATGTGATATGCATCAGGCTTGATTAAAATAAAGCATCCGATAAAAAAGTATTAATATCCGTCTCTCTTTTACTCACGCAAAGGATGTTCAACATTCTATCGCCAATTTATACGCTCCTGTGAGTAAAAAAATAAAAGTATACATACAGATTGGAACATCTGTGACCTATAAGATTAAAATATTCATCTTATAAATTGTGAATAGGCGAAAATAAAGTCGCCAAATTGAGGATATGTGCATGGAGTAGGAGTCGCATATTTATATCTCCGACCAGGCAACTCCCCAGTTAAAAATTCATGCCGTTTTTAGAGCGACAGGTAGCAGAACATAGTGAAACATGGCTGCAGAAGGCCAGAATATTTCTTTGTCGGCCGCTCTCGACTACAATTTCCCTTTCGACGGCCATCCGCTAGTCTAATTGGGACGTTATAAGCGCGGAAGAACCGTGCTCTTTCACAATAGGCCGGTGTCAAGCTACGCTGTCGGCTTGCGGTCGACTTCGATGCATGGGGCAGTTCCAAAGTTACAAAGCTGCCGAGGGAAGCTTAATTGGTAGTCAGAGGTGCCAACTAGGAAATTGGTAAATAAACCTTGAAATTTTAATTTATGGAACGTTTTTATGTTGTTAGAAATTTTAATGTCAATATAATAATTTATGCCAGTTTATTATGAATACTACTATCTCGCAGTTCGTCTGAGTGATTTTTTTCTTTGCATTCGACTTAGAGGGCAACACTACACTGACATGTTGGGTTGGTGAACCTGTCACGCTGTCTCACGCGCGTTTTCGCGCCAGTTTTGTCCTTGGTGTTGTGTGTGACAGGTGTCTTAGTTGTGTCTCTATTATTTAAAACGTTTCAACAAAAGTGTTCAGTGTTTATATCAGAGCGAGTGTATAGTAAGTGAGGGTGTATTTTATCTGTAATAAATTTGTGCTGTGAGGTATAGGATGTTCGCTCTCACGTGAGTTCCTAATTCCATTGAGGACGTTAGAAGCCGGATAGTACGTCTGGCCTGGTACCGGATAGTACGTCTGGCCGGATAATTTGAAACCAACAATAGAGGAAAAAGCCCAACTGTGAGTTCCACCCCCTCGGTGAATTGATATATATGACAATTCATCGTTGTGGTGGGACTGGTAGAGAAGGCAATGCAACTTCAGCATCACCAACGGAAAAACAAAACATGGAAACCATACGTGACTTTCCCCTCGGACAGTCTTCAGCAACTCTTGAATTGAAGGACCTTCTGGCAGGTGATGAACGATGTGTACATCTACATATTTGTGTACGTGTGTGCGTACGTGTGGGTGTGAACGTGTGTGTGTGCGTACGTGTGGGTGTGTACGTGTCCGTCGGTGTGTGTGTACGTGTGTGTGTGTACGTGTGTGTGTGTATGTGTGTGTGCACGTATGTGTACGGAAGGCCGGTGTAATTGAGTTCGGGCAAGGTCGAAATAATGCGGCAGGATGTTCGGAACGATGCGGCGCGTGGCCGTTTATGTGCGTGGGAAGTCGATACGTAGCCGATAGAAGTGGAAATTTAGGAAAAGCTGCAAAGGAAATTCAATGGTTTTGAAGTCGTTTTTTACTGCCATATTAAGTGGTCATGGCGACCAAAAAACTACTGCTTTTCCGAATAATATACGGCTAGAAGTCTTGCCTACCGCAGCATAGAAACTACTTGAAAACGTCTAAAATTTTTAACTGGGTCTAGACACAACACCTGCTCAACACAACACCTGCACAACACAAAACCTGCACGACACAAAACCTTCTCAACATAACACCTATAGGTGCTGTGTTGTGTAGGTGTTGTGTTGTGTAAGAGTTGTGTTGTGTAGGTGTTGTATTGTGTAGGTGTTGTGTTGTGTAGGTGTTGTGTTGTGTAGGTGTTGTGTTGTGTAAGAGTTGCGTTGTGTAGGTGTTGTGTTGTGTAGGTGCTGTGTTGTGTAGGTGTTGTGTTGTGTAAGAGTTGTGTTGTGTAGGTGTTGTATTGTGTAGGTGTTGTGTTGTGCACAACACAACACCAGCACAACACAACACCTACACAACACAACTCTTACACAACACCACACCTACACAACACAACTCTTACACAACACAACACCTACACAACACAACACCTACACAACACTACTCTTACACAACCCAACACCTACACAATACAACACCTATACACAACACAACACCAGCACAACACAACACCTACACAACACAACACCTACACAACACAACACCTACACAACACAACACCTACACAACACAACACCTACACAACACAACACCTACACAACACAACCCCAGCAATGTGAGAACTCGGCCACAATTCCCCTTACACTCTTCTCAGGTGTCGGAAATGGGTACCGGCTTGACGGGGGGTAACCGTCATGGCGTCCTATAGTGTTAGTTTTAATGCATTTGAAAAACAAATGTATAAGATGATATGTATCAGGCTTGATTGATTTGAATGAAGCATCCTTTTTCCTTATTTCCTCCTACATGATAGATTAATAATCTTATCCCCTTTCACTTATGAGCTTGAACACCTCAGTGAATGGATTGAATTTATTTCACTCACTCTTCATAAGACGCTGGTCGAGCGAGGTAAAACGATCATTGAGGGTTATAAGTATCATGGATAAATGTATAAGAATTACTCCGTTCTCAGAATCTTATTATATGCATGCACCATTTGCCCACAATGCCTCCTCATTCGACTTGCCTCGCAGCTCGGAAAGTAGCTTTTGCTAAGAAGCAATCTTCTGCAGGCAATTCATGTGCTTTAGAGGGACAGTTTGTGTAAAAAATTCTATAACTATGCGACGGACTTCTCTGAAATTCTAACTTTAGGGAAAAATGATGCAACAATTCTTTTTTGCTTCGAGTGTTTTTTGGTACCTTTTCAAAATTGAAAAGTTGAGTGGTATTTTAATCAACCTAACTCAAAATTTGTTCACTGTATTATGATTTTTTTTTCGTACCAAAGCATTTCATACGTGACCTGTATATCTAACCCTCGCCTGCTGAACACTCGAACCTAGGGGGACCATCTGGATCAAAACTCAAGTCCGTCATTTTTTGAAGAACTTTTCAAATATTTTCGCCATAGATGAAAAATTATGCAACAATTCTTTTTTACTTAGTGTGTTTATTGTATCTTTTCAAAAAAGGGTTTTAAAAAAATTATAAAAAAGGTATTACTTAAAACCATTTTTCTCCTACATTTTTGAAGTTACTGAACTGGCAACTGGCATTGTTTTTCAAGATAGATAATAGTATTCTCTAAAAAAAGTTTGAGTGGAATTCCGATATTTTGACTCGTTTAATTTTAGGATTTGTTTAAAAAAAATCAATTTTTTCTAATATTTTTGTAATAATTTTCAAATTTAACTTATTTCAAAAAACTCATAAGCCCGTTCTTAGCTCATTTAAGTCCTATCGATTGATATAATTTCCATTTTTATACCTTAAAAATTGGGGGAGGAGTAGCACTTCAAAATATGTATGTCAGTTAGTAAAACTCGTTATACAAGTTTTCAGGAGAGACTGGCCATCTCGTCACCTGTCATGTAATGACGTCACTGGCCTTTCGCAAACTGTAGCAGACTAAAGAACATACAAGGAAGTAAAGCACATCGTCAGATCAAGAAAAAATTCTCTGTAATTTCAGTTAAGAGGCAGAAGATCGACCATTTATCAGATTTGAACCCAAACGGTACCCCCATGATACTTTCCGGTAAGATGGCAATATTAACCAAACGCAAAACAAAGGACATCGATCGCACGAGCTGGATTGAAAGCGTTTCCTATGGACGCCTTGGTGACTTCTCTAGAACCATCATTCAAATGCCTTGATTTGGAAATGCCACCATCAGTTATCAAGATCTCAGCCTATCTATCCCTCAAGCTGAATTGATATCAAAGAATTAATTTAGAGTAAGTACATATTTACTCGTATTTACATGGGTAATACGTGCAGTGCTCAACAATTCTATAAAGCTTTTAATTTATTCGAAGTTTAAGGTCTGAAGTTGATTCGACTTGACACTTATGCTGAAACTTGTTATAATTACGCTCTCATAAATTTCCCATGATCTTGCACACAGGAAATGAAATGTTGTTTCCTAGAACAACTCGCAATGAAACCCACAGGGCAAATGACCGTATCACATTACACTTACTTCAAGGAATGTCATAAAACAAGGAGAATTGTGGATCACTCCAGAGAAGCGAAAGTCCAAGAAATGTAACAAATACCGCCACTTTATGCTCTGAACACGAAATCGGCTGACCTACATTGTTGCATGAGCTAACCTTAGCAGCTTCAACTTGAAAGCGTCATCATGCAGGACTTTTAGTAAAACAAACAAACATCGGCATCTTTGGGATGCTTTATTTCCAATCAAGCCTGATACATATGATCTTAAGCATTGGTTTTTCAAATGTCTTATAACTAACCCTATATATATAGGACACAATGACGGTTCCCCCCTAAAGCCGGTACCCATTTCCGACACCTGGGTTGAGTGGAGTATTGTGCTTGAGCTTTCCCTTATACTCAACGGGGAAAATCTCCGCGCCAGCGCCGGGATACGATCGAACCCTCGTCTCCAACATACAAGGCTGATCCCTTAACCACTGTGCCACGGAGAGCACTGCTTTAGGAATGTGAATGAACCTTATTTCTTCCTTGCTCAATTTCTGGCTATCATCACATAAGTACGAACAGCAAATTTACTGTGTTATGACTTGTGACTGCAATGGAAAACGACCCCTGAACAAGTGCCGTGTCTCCGCAAAAACTTACGATCAAACTCATACCGACAAATCAGCATCAAATCCAATCTGCCCCACGCGTTGGAAGACAATAGACGACTTGAAGCGAACGCTCAAGATGAGCCTACACTCACTTTAGCAGAAGGGCACTGTCTCTTCCACGCAGTAACAACACAGTTGCATCTCAAGAAATCGCACAATGGAACTATCTATCCCTAAAAATAGCTACAAAGACGGAAAGCACTAGAAAGAGAAATTAATATGCAAATACGTTGACGACAGCAATGAAAACCTTAAACTACTAATCAGTCGAGACATCGATGAAAAAGACTTCAATCACGCTGTCGAGGACCTCATACCCGAAATAATTTCTGATAGAACGATAGTAAAAATTCTCGAATGAGCACCTGCCTCTGCAGATGAATAATTTCTAAATAAATTCGATCAATTTTCGTAGCTTGAATGATAAAAAGAAAGATATTAGGATTATGTTGATCACTTGAGAAATTGACATTTTATGCTCATCTGAAACATGGTTCGACTCCCGTGTCGAAAGTTCATACTTCAATATCAACGTACACGTTGTATCGTTATGACAAAATCAAGAATAAAATATTCAGCGGCCTACACAATTTCATTGAAGGCGTTTACTCTCTATTTCCAATCAGCTAAAAATTTAAGACATAGAAACAGTGCGGCCCAATTTCCAGGTAAACAAGCACAATTTTTTCATTATTTCCAGTCTTTACAGACATCAAACAGCAGCACCATGTCCAATCCTAGAGTCAGCAGAGTTTCTTAAATTCATCTCAACGGACAAAAAGTGTTTTTATATGAGAATTTATACGTACATCTGACACAAAAAACTTTAGTAAAATATTGTAAAGGCATAACTTGTCGCGAATGTCTCAAGAACCAACGCCCATTACTAACACTTCTGAAACACTTCTAGATCTAGCAATTAAAAAGAATTCACAAGCAATACTATGCACAAAGATCTTTCCATACATCTCCGATCATAAGGGATTCCATTATCAAACAGATCGCATAAAAAGCGACTACTACACCTTCCTTCACCACCAAAAAGTAAAGCCAAGACATAATAAATGGATAGCACACGAGATAAAAGAACAGAACGAAGCTGGACAAAACGGTCATGCCGAGTAAGAACTGAACAAATCAGGCAGCACTCTCCCAAACATACATATAAACATCACTAGAAGATTCTCCGGAAAAAGTCAGTGAAGCAAAACAAGACTAGTTGTCAAAGCACTGTTGGTGGTAAAACGAAATAAAAACGAGTAAAGTTATCAGAGAAGTAGTTCAGGATAAAACCACAGTCTGTGAAAGTAATTTGACAACATCTCAACAAAGTGAATTATTTCCATTCTTTCTTTTAAAATAAACGGAGACCAAGGCCGGTTGGCATTGCAGAGATACAGAAATTTTTATATCTAATGAAAATTACACAAACAGTATGAACAGTTAGTGTTAGCCTCCAATATATAGGCAGCTTTCCAGTTACACCACCGATGATATGTTGGACAACAAAACACCTGTAGCCTCAAATCAATTTCCTGACCGTTGGAAACTGTGAATTATTAAACCATTTCATAAATCTGGGATATCTAAACCTCATCAAATTACAGAAAATATGTTTCCTTTCTACCATGCCCAAAACGTTTAAAAAGTAATATAACAGTTTTCGTTTCGCATGGATGGATAACACCTATTTTTTCTCTCAATATGCTTACAGGAGAAACATCAGACTTCAAGAGGCTTTACTGAGCATCACAGAAAATATGCAGTGATAGAGACCAAACATCATAACTCTCTTACTTGATTTCAGAACAGCTTGATCTCTTCAAATCGTTCTAGAGTGGTGCGCATGAAAAACTTTTGCAAAATATATGGAACCTGACAATAGACACACGGTGGTTAGAAAGCTACCAAGAGAACCGCTCTCATGCCGTATATTTGTATAACGAAATGTTACAATTCTTGGCAAATAACTTAGGCATTAGCCGAGGTTCAAAATTTGGCGCGCTGGCATTTCCTATTTTCAATAATGATTTCCCCACCCGCCAGTGAACGCAAAAATCTCAATGTTAGCTGACGACACCCAACTGCCGTGAAAGGTTGGATGACTGATTCCAACGAAACACAAGTCAAAGCTAGAAGCCTCAAAAGAACCTGAAATCGTGGTATGACTAAATGACCCTAAGCTTCACGCAGGTGAATCCTAATGCATCTTTTTTGGATCGTAAATGCACTTGGAAAATTGTCTCAACTTACGCTAGCCTTTGGAGACGGCAGAGTGGAGTCGGTTGACAAAACCTTGGTGTTTGGTTTGACAAACGCAGTACTTTAAAATCACGTATGGAAACAGTATGCGACAAAATCAGCAGACTTTTAAAGCGTTTTCGACGAAGTAAGATTACTCTTGACAAAAAGCTAAATTACTAGTGATTCTATCCTTAGTATTATTACGTTTGGATTATTTCAGTCTAGTCGGGAGAGACATACCGCAATAACTTTAAACAAAATTACAAAATGAGTGGACTTCTCAGCCAAAGTTCAAACGTTGTGGCTACGTTTAGAATTAAATTTCCATTCAAAAGTAACAATTTATTTCAGTAAGAAAAATGAGTACATTGGTTCACTGCTTTGAAAAGTTATTTATCAACACCCAATTGAGGGTCCTACGTTTCTGTCTCTAAATACGAATAAACAAATGAAAAATAAGTGTATTCTGAGGTAAGAATTTATAAACAAATGACCGCAAGCATTTTTCACTCATCGTATAATGAGTAAGAATTGATATTTAGATCTGCGAACATGTTTGTTTATTTGTTTTAGACGAGTGTTATTCAATGTTTTATTAATTATGCTTATCTACCTCCCCTCATAACATAAAACCATTTAGGACAGAATTAAAGTCAGTTCATAAGAGAGCTTCATGTCTTTTCTATCATAACACAAAACGAACACCTCAAAAACATTGCTCGCATTTTACCATCAATCCCTGCCAAGGCATCAGAATACCTTTTGCTTCACTTCTCCTTGTTCAACAAAAAACTTAAACAATGAGTTTTGCAAAATCAATGTCTATGATTTTCTTTCTCTTTTATACGCTTTTAAGAAAAATTTCGTGTTTTTTCACAAATAGTTTCATGGTAAAAGAGTTTTGCTGCCTCGTACGACTACTCTCAGTCGTTGTTAATTAAGGAATCTCCCGCGCCAGCTCATTGTGTTGGATAGTCCGGTCAATTTTTCTGGGAAAGAGTTTACCAATTTTCCCGATCTAGTTAATTGGTCCTTGCTAATATTTATGCATCAAAACTAATTTCGAGCCTCCACAACGTCGACTTCTTGGTTTTCGCCGAAAAATCATAAGCCTTCACCCACTCTACCTTGAACAATATCAACGATGGCCTGCGAAAGCCTGAGCTCGTAAGTGAATGTAAAAGGAGACTATCCTCCAAATATTTCTCATTGGTATTTGTAGTATTTGAAAGCTTTCGGCCTTCGTGTCGGGATTAAAACCTTCAAAAATAAACTTTATGTGATAAATATTCAACAACCTTCAACTACACAACCACCTCAACACCGCTCAACCCCCACAACACCACACAACCACAACTACACCATACAACCACCACATCATATCAACACCACACAACCACCACAACACCACACAACCACCACAACACTACACCACCACCACAACACAACACAACCACCACAACACCACACAACCACCACAACACCACACAACCACCACAACACCACACAACCACCACAACACCACACAACCACCACTGCACTAGACAACCACTACAACACAACACAAGCACTACAACACCACACAACCACCACAACACCACACAACCACCACAACATATCAACACCACACAACCACCACGACTCCACACAACCACCTTAACACCACACAACCACCACAACACCACACAACCACCACAACACCACACAACCACCACAACACCACACAACCACCACAACACCACACAACCACCACAACACAACACAACCATCACAATACAACACAACCACCACACCACACAAGTTGCCGCTGCAATATACCATCATTCACCACAACACACCACACCGTCACCACCTCACATTGCTGTACACACCAACTGGTCACCACCATGAAACACCACAGCAGATTGCCATCATCAATTGCCATCACCATTGCCACCACAGATTAAGAACATCAATTCCAAATGCTGGTTGCCACAATCAGTAACTGGCACCAGAAATTGCCTCCATTGCAGATTGTCACCTGCATGGAAAATGGCCCCGTAAGAGCCATCAATTTTTGTACGAATTTCTGCTGCCATAAGCTACTCGTACAGAATTTCTCCACTACAAAATTCTGCCATAGACGGTCTCCTTAAATGGTCACCACCACAAATGGTCACCACCACAAATGGCCGCCAGGGTCACCACCACAAATGGCCGTCAGGGCCACCACCACAAATGGCCGCAAGGGTCACCACCACAAATGGTCACCACCACAAATGGCCGCCAGGTTCACCACCACAAATGGTCACCACCACAAATGGCCGCCAGGTTCACCACCACAAATGGTCACCACCACAAATGGCCGCCAGGTTCACCACCACAAATGGTCACCACCACAAATGGCCGCCAGGTTCACCACCACAAATGGTCACCACTACAAATGGCCGCCATGTTCACCACCACAAATGGTCACCACCACAAATGGCCGCCAGGTTCACCACCACAAATGGTCACCGCCACAAATGGCCGTCATGTTCACCACCACAAATGGTCACCACCACAAATGGCCGCCAGGTTCACCACCAGAAATGGTCACCACCACAAATGGCCGCCATGTTCACCACCACAAATGATCACCACCACAAATGGCCGCCAGGGTCATCAACACAAATGGTCACCACCACAAATGGCCATCACCACAAATGGTCACCACCACAAATGGCCGCCAGGTTCACCACCACAAATGGTCACCACCACAAATGGCCGCCAGGGTCACCACCACAAACTGCCACGTCACACAAGCCACGTGACGTCACCGACCTCCTCTCGTCCTACGCTCCTTTCCTTCACTCGCCTCCCCATAACATCACACGCGCGGTGTACACGTTCTGTGCTGGTAAATACTAACACCAATTAATGATACATGCTCTCAGTAAATTTGTATATTACTTACATAGGCTGAACGTGACGTTAATTTCCGCACATTCTACTTCCACAGACTGCCAGCGACGCCATCTTGGATTCCGGTGACGCGAGGGCTAAACTTCTCAAGCATTTTATTGCCGTATAAAATGTTTACCGGGAAAATTCTTTTACATCTCCAAACTCTACGAATATATTTCAATAACTACCATAAATGATAAATATTGGAAATAATGATGACGGAAGTGCATAATAGTTTCATTTGTGCATTTGATCAGATTACATAGACTTGAATATTTTCCAATATTCTCAGTTTGCGCTGCTGCGCCAAGTTTGATATTTTACCTTTCAACCAAACTTGAAGAGAACGACTCTATATCCAGGGCTCTAATTACTGCGGGTTTGCGGGTCTGTTGTGTCATATCATGGTGTCATATCTATAATGTTAGGTCATGTCATAGTGTCATATCTGTAATGTTAGGTCATATCATGGTGTCATACCTATAACGTTAGGTCATATCAAAGTGTCTTATCTATAACGTTAGGTCATATCATAGTGTCATATCTATAATGTTATGTCATATCATAGTGCCATATCTATAACGTTAGGTCATATCAAAGTGACATATCTATAATATTAGGTCATATCATAGTGTCATATCTATAATATTATGTCATATCATAGTGTCATATCTATAACATTAGGCCACATCAAAGTGTCATATCTACAACATTATTTCTTATCACAGTGTCATATCTACAATATTATGTTATATCACAGTGTCATATCTACAATATTATGTCACATCGAAGTGTCATATCTACAATATTATGTCACATCAAAGTGTCACATCTATAATGTTAGGTCGTATCATCGTGTCAAATCTACAATATTATGTCACATCAAAGTGTCATATCTACAATATTTGGTCATATCAAATTGTCATATCTACAACATTATGTCATATCACAGTGTCATATCTACAATGTTACGTCACATCAAAGTGTCATATCCATATCATTATGTCATATCGAAGTGCCCCACAAAACAGAGCCAACTTCACACAATCCGCTGCACACGCCCACAACATGGTGGCAAAAGCGGTTATGCAAAACCGTAGACATTGGAACGTGCAGCCGATGTATGGTCATTGCTGTTGTGGCACGCATTGTGGAACATAAGCATCCTCCAGAGGAGGGATAGGAGAGGCAACAGGTTTAGGTGAGTTCTGTCAGTCCCATACTATGAACTCTGGCGCCCCCCAGCGGATGCTTTCAGATTCCATCAGTTATAGATAGGCCTTCGGGACTTCACCTATTTCTCGATCCCATATCGATTGTTGGAAGTTAAAGCTTCCTTCACCATTTGTTCTTGGTTTTTCTTTCTCTTCGTTTCTTACTCGCTGTTTCCATACATTGTATATGCTCATGGTGTCGTGCGTGTGTATACACCTTGTGCATCGATTCCTCGCTTTTTTTAGTCCAACTAAATTCTTGCTCGTTCGCGAATTTTTATGTTGCTTTTAAATGGACTCTGGAGTCTTATTATCAGTGAAAATAGAACTTATAAAGAGCGATTATTTTATTTCAAAAAGTAATTCGGAAACAATTCGGAGACCAGCCCTAATATTTATTCTGTAAATACAATATGTGGTCAGTACTACGCAAGAATCAAATTACAATCAATAACAAATTCCATACTCCTATACCAGGCAGTGAAATAAGAAGAAAGGAATATCTAACTCATGGAACCATAAACTCTCGAACTAGAGAGCTTTGGTCGACGAAATATTGCGAGTGCAACAGTCGAGTTAAATTCAAGAATTACCTGCATTGAACTTTGTCCTATTATGGTTCTTTATTTCAGAAAACCAGCCCGTGAACAAAATTCGTTATTCTGTGAGTATTTTTCTTGAATAAGTTTACGCGTCAGGCTGGTTAAGCAAAGTAGCAATCGTGTTATTTTCGTCACAAGGCCTCCATTGCCGTGCTCATTTGCTCCTCTGTTGTGTGTAAATATAGTTGTGCGCAGTGCGCATCGGCGCACGTCGGGACGACGTCACGCAACATTTACGGAGGAGCGGCAGAGCACCGCGGGAAAGTTTCTGTGCCGCTAAATTGCTGGCTCATTCTTCTCACTCAGCATTACGCAGCCATGCTGAGAAGGGCAGTACAATAATTCGTGATGCTGATTTTAGAGTGATTCATAAATCTTTAATCGATTTTGACCTTGGAATTTCAGAAATTTGTATATTTTTAGACAAAACCCCGTGTTAAATACCGTTTAGTTCATATACCCATCAGATCGAAAATGTCTAGTTGTATTCGTTTTTTTCTTTTGTTTTATTTAGGTGTGAGATCTAGAATTTATTATAGATCGTGATTTTATTCCTTCGTTGTACCGATAATACTTTGCATTTTACAGACCTGATAATGGAGCTGAGCTCCGAAACGTTTGCTTCATGTTTTCGTTTATTAAAATTACTAATTTTGCTGGTATTGCTTTTTCTTATGAATGTTAACTGAGCATGCGATGAAAGTGAAGTGAACATCTGTGTAGATAAGTAATAATAAAAACCTTAAAGTCAAAAACCGTTTCAATATTTATACCTGCAAAACACAACACAACAGAGAGACACACGCTCTGCCCGACTCACCTCACACGCTGAGGTCGCCACGGGAGGATTTTGAACTGATCACACGCGGGGTTTGGTGGGGTTACCGGGCTGGGGAATAGCGTTTGGTTTTGGGATCACGGCGATGGGGAAGTACTGGGGAATGGTTGAGGACGCATCAGCTTGCCCCTTTTATAGCGTTGCAGCACCGGACGTATATGTATATACCGCTGCTGAGAGATGTCCTCGCAGGTTCCGAGAAGCACAGCAGGAGCCGCAGATATAAGCCTCACGTGTGGGGACGTGATGGTGGTGTTGTGTGATATTGTGTGGTGTTGTGTGGTGTACGTGGGTACAGCACACGGGTACAGCACACGGGTACAGCACACGGGTACAGCACACGGGTACAACACACGGGTATAACACACGGGTACAGCACACGGGTACAACACACGGGTACAGCACTCGGGTACAACACACGGGTACAACACACGGGTACAGCACACGGGTACAACACACGGGTACAGCACATGGGTACAACACACGGGTACAGCACACGGGTACAACACACGAATACAACACAAGGGTACAACACACGAATACAGCACACGGGTACAAATCACGGGTACAGCACACGGGTACAACACACGGGTACTGCACACGGATACAACACACGGGTACAGCACACGGGTACAGCACACGGGGTACAACACACGGGTACAGCACACGGGTACAGCACAAGGGTACAGCACACGGGTACAGCACACGGGTAAAGCACACGGGTACACCATTAGGGTTCAGACTGACTCATAAGATGACCAAAAAGACATAATCACCTGGATTGCCATTTTAAACTGTCAACTCCATTGATTTACCAGCTTTGTCACATATAAGTTTTGAGTATATTAAATGATTGACGAGCAAAATTTCGTGCGCGCGTATCAATGACTAAAATTAGACAAAATATTTTCCTCCCGATAAAATAAGTTGAAGAATTTATCCCTCCGTGTTTGCTGGAATGTGTGCCTACACATTTGTGTTGGTTGGCAGATACAAGCAGGTGTTTACAGATCAGCACATGTTTAAATTATACATATCAAACCCCTCCTGTTTCGTTAGGCAAGGCTGCTTAAAACTAATGCTCAGTCTTGAAATTCTATGTCGCTCACTGAGGCAAAATAACCCGATATTTTTGAAGAAGTATGTGAAATACTACAACATGTCCCTCAAAAACCTGAACCGAACATTCATTTTCCCGTATCAGTATAAATACCATCATAATCCGTAATATTTTTTTACAGGGTAATTTTGGGGAATGATTTTGCTAGAAATTAAATGCTTATGGTATTCTCATGATGGTATTACTGGTACGGAAGAATAGATACTCGGTTCGGGTTTTTGTGGGACATACTGAATATTGTGGGACGTACTGTATATTATGGGACATACTGTATATTGTGGGACATACTGTATATTGTGGGACATACTGTATATTGTGGGACATACTGTATATTGTGGGATATACTGTATATTGTGAGACATACTGTATATTGTGGGACATACTATATATTGTGGGACATACTGTATACTGTGGGACATACTGTATATTGTGGGACATACTGTATATTGTGTGACATACTGTATATTGTGGGACATACTGTACATTGTGGGACATATATACTGTATATTGTGGGACATACTGTATATTGTGGGTTATACTGTATATTGTGGGACATACTGTATATTGTGGGACATACTGTGTATTGTGGGACATACTGTATATTGTGGGACATACTATATATTGTGGGACATACCGTATATTGTGGGACATACTGTATATTGTGGGACATACTGTATATTGTGTGACATACTGTATATTGTGGGACACACTGTATATTGTGGGACATACTGAATATTGTGGGACATACTGAATACTGTGGGACATACTGTATATTGTGGGACATACTGTATATTGTGGGACATACTGTATATTGTTTGATATACTGTATATTGTGGGACATACTGTATATTGTGGGACATACTGTATATTGTGGGATATACGGATATACTGTACATTGTGGGACATACTGTATATTGTGGTCATACTGTATATTGTGGGACATACTGCATATTGTGGGATATACGGATATACTGTACATTGTGGGACATACTGTATATTGTGGTCATACTGTATATTGTGGGACATACTGTATATTGTGGGACATACTGTATATTGTTAGGTATACTGTATATTGTGGGACATACTGTATATTGTGGGACGTACTGTATATTGAGGGACATCCTGTATATTGTGGGACATACTGAATATTGTGGAACATACTGTATATTGTGGGACATACTGCATATTTTGGGACATACTGTATATTGTGGGACATACTGTATATTTTGGGATATACTGTATATTGTGGGACATACTATCTATTGTGGGACATACTGAATATTTTGGGACATACGGAATATTGTGGGACATACTGTATATTGTGGGATATACTGTATACTGTGGGACAAACTGTATATTTTGGGACATACTGTATACTGTTGGACATACTGCATATTGTGTTACGTACTGTATATTGTGGGACATACTGTATATTGTGGGACATACTGTATATTGTGGGACACACTGTATATTGTGGGATATACTGTATATTGTGGGACATACTGTATGTTGTGGTACATACTGTATATCGGGGAACACACTGTATATTGTGGGACAGTATAGTGTATATTGTGAAACATTCTGTTTATTTTGGGACATACTGTATATTGTGGGACATACTGTATACTGTGGGACATACTGTATATTGTGGGACATACTTTATATTGTGGGACATACTGTATATTGTGGGATATACTGTCAATTGTGGGACATACTGTATATTGTGGGACACACTATATTGTGGGACATACTGTTTATTGTGGGACATACTGTATATTGTGGGACATACTGTATATTGTGGGACATACTGTATATTGTGGGACATACTGTATTTTGTGGGACACACTATATTGTGGGACATTCTTTATGTTGTTGGACATACTGTATATTGTGGGACATATTGTATATTGTGGGACATACTGTAAATTGTGGGACATACTGTATATTGTGGGACATACTGTATAATGTGGGACATACTGTATAGGCGAACTAAATTTTGGTTGCACACATCGTTTGTTGAGCCACTTAGAGTTAAAGCAGGAAGAGGATGACGCTATTTGCAGCTGTGGCTGATGTGAGGGTGTGTGTGTCTTGATGAAGCTCCCATACCACGCTGGGGAGTGTCCCACTCCCCCAACCCGTGAGGGGGTGTCCCACTCCCCCCAACCAGTGAGGGAGTGTCCCACTCCCCCAACCCGTGAGGGAGTGTCCCACTCGCCCAACCCGTGAGGGGGCGTCCCACTCCCCCCAACCAGTGAGGGAGTGTCCCACTCCCCCAACCCGTGAGGGAGTGTCCTACTCTCCCAAACCGTGAGGGAGTGTCCCACTCCCCCAACCAGTGAGGGTGTGTCCCACTCCTCCAAACCGTGAGGGAGTGTCCCACTCCCCCAACCCGTGAGGGAGTGCCCCACTCCCCCAACCCGTGAGGGAGTGTCCCACTCCCCCAAAACGCGGGGAAGCGCTTCACTCCCCCAGCAGGAGGGGATGGCATGGAACTCTTGCTGCCCGCCAGAGGACAATGAAGGGCCGAACTGGACGCTGTGAGAGCTGCAACACCAGCCGCAGCCGGCGCGTCTCGGTCACGATGTCATGATGAGGGAGGCTTCCTGGTCATGATACAAATGTGACGCGTCACACTAGCGGTCGTTGGGCTCATTTGGTACAAGGAAATGCTTTTAGAGCATATCTTCAAATATTTCCTCTTAGACATGTTCCATAGAATTACTTGTTCGTTGAATTGGTAACTTTTTTGCAGACGTTCACGCTCGGCTTTCAGTACCCGTGTGCTGTACCCGTGCTCTGTACACGTACGCTGTTTCCATGTTCTGTACCCATGTGCTGTACCCGTGTGCTGTACTGGAGTCTATTCTGTACTCTGAGGTTGCATTGCGAGATTGTGTGGTAGTTGTTTGGTAGTTGTGTGGTAGTTGTTTGGTGGATGTGTGGTAGTTGTTCGGTGGTTGTGTGGTAGTTGTGTGGTGGTTGTGTGGTGGTTGTGTGGTGGTTGTTTGGTGGTTGTTTGGTGGTTGTGTGGTAGTTGTTTGGTGGTTGTGTGGTAGTTGTTTGGGGGTTGTGTGGTGTTTGTGTGGTAGTTGTTTGGTGGTTGTGTGTTGGTTGTGTGGTAGTTGTTTGGTGGTTGTGTGGTGGTTGTGTGGTAGTTGTTTGCTGGTTGTGTGGTGGTTGTGTGGTGGTTGTTTGGTGGTTGTGTGGTGGTTGTGTGGTAGTTGTTTGGTGGTTGTGTGGTGGTTGTGTGGTGGTTGTTTGGTGGTTGTGTGGTGGTTGTGTGGTTGTTGTTTGGTGGTTTTGTGGTGGTTGTTTGGTGGTTGTGTGGTGGTTGTGTGGTAGTTGTTTGGTGGTTGTGCGGAGGTTGTGTGGTGGTTGTTTGGTGGTTGTGTGGTGGTTGTGTGGTAGTTATTTGGTGGTTGTGTGGTAGTTGTTTGGTGGTTGTGTGGTAGTTGTTTGGTGGTTGTGTGGTAGTTGTTTGGTGGTTGTGTGGTGGTTGTTTGGTGGTTGTGTGGTAGTTGTTTGGTGGTTGTGTAGTAGTTGTTTGGTGGTTGTGTGGTGGTTGTGTGGTGGTTGTGTGGTAGTTGTTTGGTGGTTGTGTGGTAGTTGTTTGTTGGTTGTGTGGTAGTTGTTTGGTGGTTGTGTGGTAGTTGTTTGGTGGTTGTGTGGTGGTTGTTTGGTGGTCTTGTGGTGGTTGTTTGGTGGTTGTGTGGTATTTGTTTGGTGGTTGTGTGGTAGTTATGAGGTATTTGTGTTTTGCGATTGCGAGACCCAGTCGTAGCCGGATTTGCTGAAAAATGGTACAGAAATCACCCAAAATACAAGTTAAATACAATCCAACGGTAGGCTGTCTGAAGTATACTTGTTCCATCAGTCTTACGTCAGCACGCTCGTATACCACCCACCCCTCCTTCCCCTCCCTCACATCCCTCCTTTCTATTCCTGTCTTCTGATATTTTCAGTGCATGGGAAATAGTGAACTTAATCGCTCGAAGCAACCACTGAGAAATTAATTTCATCCGATGTAATAAATTTAGGCAATGTCTAACATCTCTGTGGTGTTTATTGTTCACCTTCTACGCGCCCGAGAAACCCCGTTCTATTCTGCCGAACAATCAGGGACTTTGTTTTCGAATATTCGTGAGCTTTCAGAATAAGTTCGAGAATGTGCGAGAAAAAATCATTTTTTGTACCTCCGTTTCCTACCGACACCGATACCTTGAAGTGAGCTATTTAAATAACAATAACGGTTGAACGAGAAGTTGTAAAGCATTTGCAATCGCCTGGAAAAATAGGACAAAAAGTGCAACTTATCTCGAATTTTTATTCAAATATGTTCTCGCTCAGAGGCTTCTTTTTCTACAGACGGTGTGTGCTGCAGAGCTTACCAAATTACGGCAGCGAGAGGAAGTCCCTCTTCAATGTGTGGCTGTATAGCGTTTTTGTCTTTTTCTTACCTCGATTCCGCTAATAACTTAGGCATTCCGAAGAATTCTTTAGTAGTATTTGAATCATTTATAAGTTATCAGCCATCGCATAAAATATCCAAGAGATGATATTTTTTAGTTTTTATATAACTATCCCTTGACATGGGTTAATCTGTTAGCACACATCGTATGGTTTGTCTATTAGTACACCTCGTATAGTTTGTTTATCAGTACGCCTCGTATGGTTTGTCTATTAGTAAACCTCAAATACTTCAACTATTAGTACTCCTCGTATGGAACGTTTGTCTTAGGACGTCTTATATTAGGAAATTTTTAAAAGCCAATATGTTGGTTTGTATCTCATGTGGCAACGTTTTTGGAAATAAATGTTTTTTCTTTTTCTTTTCTTTCTCTCCGAATGAAGGAAAAGACTGAAGATATAACTGCACACTGCGATGCCCTCCCTTCTTTTTTCAAGAAGACAAAAAATAAATGAATGTGCTCTCCCTGAATATTTCACCTGGTCTATATCTTATCACGTTTTGCTTCTGATATCATTCTGTTGAATAATTAAAACCTCCTTCAAACAGAGTGCAACTTTCGGTAAACTAAATAACGCCGACTCGTGTGGCAGCAACTCACAACATCTGTGGCCTGCTGGTACAAAATGTACAACTGCTCACAACCAAGGATGTCAACGTTTGAGGTTTGCGGAAACAGACATCCTGCACTCGGAGTTCCCCTGAGCGTAACCAACCTTCATTATGAAGACGTCCTTGTTCGAGGCCGCCCCGCCCTCCCCGTCCCTCGCCTCCCTCCTCCTGCATTAGAGGGCAACTCTATCTTCTCTCAGATGTGGGCTTAACGCGTTGACATCATGTTGATTACTAGCGACATCGACATTCTATGCGCATCTGGAACGTGGCCATCTTTATTTTCTATTTTCTGTACTTGCACTTACCTCTAGAGCGTTTTGAGACGTTTTTTCTTTCGTTGTTTGCTTATAATGAAGGACTTCCAAGGCGTTTTCTAGTAGTAAGTATTTATAGTGTACAGTTATTTAACCATGCGCGAAATATCCTATAGAAAATATTTATATTCTTTAATTACATAATTAACCCTACTGTTGCTATTGTACTCCTCATAGAGTTTGTTTATCAGTTAAAGACCTCGTTATTATGAAAAATTTCATAGTCCAATGTGTTGTAATGCATTTCATGTGTCAAAATTTTGGGGGATAAATAAGCTGTTTTCATTCTCTCTCTGCACCCAGTTAGGACTGAACTCCAAGTCAGAAATCACTCTACATTTCAGTAAATAAAATTAGTAAACTGGCCCACTATTTATTGTACGTCTACGTGCCAAAATTTTATAGATATTTGCTTCCCTTAAGTGATATCCGGCTATCCCAGTATCTCCACTTTACCTCTTGAATGTTTGTTTGATGATGAAGAAAATACCGAGAGGATGCAAAACTCGAGATGTTTTTCATTGAAGTTCTTAGACTGTAACTTTATTTCCCTTAAAGTTCTGTTAGAAAACTATAATATAGTTATTTATACGTTTTTCGAAGTCTTTTTTTCTTATTATTTATCTTTTTTCAGGATGTTTCTTTCGATTACATTGAGCAACACAGCTCTCGGGGCAATCCCCTTGGCCCATTGAATTTCACTTAATGCTCTGCGACCAGGCAACCTTGAACAATATTTCAGAAATAACTCGACAGTCCAGTAAATGCAGTAATTGCAATTGCTAACTATTTAAAAAAAATCTATCACTTTCCCAGAGGAACAGATATGAAATAAAGTGCAATTTAAGCAAATGATTCGTAAAAAAAGTATCTTTCTGTCCGTACGATATAAGCTGTAAATGTCATTTATTGTGTACGTTTGTTTACATGTTTTCAGATGTGCGTGTTACTCGATGTTTCTATAAATTACTTTTTGAATAACCTTTTCTCGCAACTTGATGATCATTTATGACGGTGTTTCGGTCTGTTACGATAGAGCGTTTTTTGTCTTTTCTTATATCGTATCAACAAATAGTTAGGGAATTCCAAAATTATTTAAAAGTTCTCAGCCATCTCTTCGTGTATAAAATGTTCAAGCGATGATATTTTAACTGCGTCTCTCAATAACATAATTAGCCCCGACACGGCTATAGGACGCCTCGTATGGTTGTCTATCAATCAAGGACCTCTATATAGAGAAATGTTTAGAGACCAATGTGTTATACATCTCATGTAGTAACTATTTTGAAAATGTAAGGCTATTGTATCTTCCTCTCTTCTCTCTTGTATGGTATTGCGGGGGTTGGGTGGTGTGGAGGGTGTGGTGGTGATGTGGTGTTGTGTGCGCAGCTCGAAGGCCAGCAAATTGCAAGTTAATTGACCAGCTGCAGCTAACCACAGCGCCCCATCCAGGTCTGCGCAGCGCCACTCGCTGCCTGCACACCCACCGCACACCACCACACACCACCACACACCACCACACACCACCACACACCACCAAACGCCATCGCACACCACCACACACCACCACACACCACCGCACACCACCACACACCACCACACACAACCACACACCACCACACACCACCACAAACCACCACACACCACCACACACCACCACACACCACCACACACCACCACACACCACCACACACCACCACACACACCACACACCACCGCACACCACCGCAAACCAACACACTACCACACACCACCACACACCACCAAAAACCACCACCTAACACCACCACACACCACCACACACTACCACAAAACCACTGCACACCACCACAAACTACCACACACCACCACACACCACCACACACCCCCGCACACCACCGCACAGCACCGCACACACCACACACCACCACACACCACCACACACCACCACACACCACCACACACCACCACACACCAACACACACTAAAATAAAACCACTGCACACCACCACACACCACCACACACCACCACACACCATCACACACCACCACACACCATCACACACCACCACACACCTCAAAACACCACTGAACACCACCACACACCACCACACACCACCGCACACCACCACACACCACCACACACCACCAAACACCACCACACACCACCGCACACCACCAAACACCACCAAACACCACAACACACCAACAAACACAACCACACACCACCACACACACCACACACCACCGCACACCACCGCAAACCAACACACTACCACACACCACCACACACCACCAAAAACCACCACCTAACACCACCACACACCACCACACACTACCACAAAACCACTGCACACCACCACAAACTACCACACACCACCGCACACCACCACACACCCCCGCACAGCACCGCACAGCACCGCACACACCACACACCACCACACACCACCACACACCACCACACACCACCACACACCACCACACACCAACACACACTACCACAAAACCACTGCACACCACCACACACCACCACACACCATCACACACCACCACACACCATCACACACCACCACACACCACAACACACCACTGAACACCACCACACACCACCACACACCACCACACACCACCGCACACCACCACACACCACCACACACCACCAAACACCACCACACACCACCGCACACCACCAAACGCCACCAAACACCACAACACACCAACAAACACAACCACACACCACCACACAACACTACACATCACCACACACAACCGCACACCACCACACACTACCACACACCACCACACACCACCGCACACCACCACACACCACCGCACACCACCACACACAACCACACACCACCACACACCACCACACACCACCACAAACCACCACCTACCCCCACACACCACCACACACCACCGCACACCACCACACACCACCACACACCACCGCACACCACCACACACAACCGCACACCACCACACACCACCACACACCACCACACACCACCACACACTACCACACACCACCACACACCACCACACACCACCACACACCACCACACACCACCACACACCACCGCACACCACCACACACCACCACACACTACCACACACCACCACACACCACCGCACACCACCACACACCACCGCACACCACCACACACAACCACACACCACCACACACCACCACACACCACCACAAACCACCACCTACCCCCACACACCACCACACACCACCGCACACCACCACACACCACCACACACCACCGCACACCACCACACACAACCGCACACCACCACACACCACCACATACCACCACACACCACCACACACACCACACATCACCGCAAACCACCACACACCACCACACACCACCACACACCACCACACACCACCACACACCACCACACACCACCACACTACCACCACACTACCCCTACACACCACCACACACAACCACACAACCACTACACACCACCACATTACCACAACACAACCACACACCACCACACACCACCACACACCGCCACACACCACCACACACCACCATACACCACCACAAACCACCACACTACCACAACACTACCATCACACAACCACTACACACCACCACACACCACCACACACCACCACACACCACCACACACCACCACACAACCACAACACAACCACAACACAACAACAAAATCACAACACAACCACAAAACAACAACAACACAACAACAACACAACCACAAAACAACCCCAACACAACAACAACACAACAACAACACAGCCACAGCACAACCGCAACACAACCAAATAGAACACAACCACAACTTAACCCAACACAACCACAACACAACAACAACACAACAACAACACAACAACAACACAACAACAACACAACAACAACACAACAACAACACAACAACAACACAACCACAACACAACCACAACACAACCACAATACAACCACATCACAACCACAACACAACCCAAACACAACCACAACACAACCACAACACAACAACAACACAACCACAGCACAACCACAACACAACCACAACACAACCACAACACAACCGCCACACAACCAAAACACAACCACAACACAACCACAACACAACAAAACAACAACACAACAACAACACAACCACAACACAACCACAACACAACCAAACCATAACCACAACGCAGCAACAACACAACCACAACACAACCACAATAAAACCACAATACAACCACAACACAACCACAACACAACAAAACAACAACACAACAACAAAACAACCACAACACAACCACAACACAACCAAACCATAACCACAACACAACAACAACACAACCACAACACAACCACAATAAAACCACAACACAACCACAACACAACCACAACACAACCACAACACAACCATAACACACACATTACAACCACAAAACAACCACAACACAACCACCACACAACCACCACACAACCACTACACAACCACAACCCAACCACAACACAACCATAACACAACAACACAACAACAACGCAACCACAACCCAACCACAACACAACCACAACACAACCACAACACTACCACAACACAACCACTACACAACCACAACACAACAACACAACCACAACACAACCACAACACAACCACAACACAACCAATACACAACCACAACACAACCAAAACACAACCAAAACACAACCAAAACACAATACAACACGACCACAACACAACCACAACACAACCACAACACAACCACAACACAACAACACAACCACATCGTAACCACAACACAACCACAACACAACCAAAACACACCCACAACACAACCACAACACAACCACAACACAACCACAACACAACCACAACACAACCACAACACAACCACAACACAACCACCACACAACCACAACACAACCACAACACAACCACAACACAACCACAACACAACCACAACACAACCACAACACAACCACAACACAACCACAACACAACCACAACACAACCACAACACAACCACTACACAACAACAACACAACCCCATCATAACAACGATACAACCACAACACAACAACACAAACATAACCACAATACAACCACAACACAACCAAAACACAGCCACAACACAATCACAACACAACCACAACACAACCACAACACAACCAAAACACAACCACAACACAACCACAACACAACCACAACACAACCACAACACAACCACAACATAACGACAACACAACCACAACACAACCACAACACAACCACAACTCAATCACGGCTCAACCACAACTCAACCACAACAAAACCACAACACAACCACAACACAACTACAACACAACAACTCAACCACAACATAACCACAACACAACCACAACACAACCAAAACACAACCACAACACATCCACAACACAACCAAAACACAACCACAACACAACCACAACACAACGACAACACAACGACAACACAACCACAACACAACCACAACACAACCACAACACAACCACAACACAACCACAACACAACCATAACACAACCACAACACAACCACTATACAACCACAACACAACTACAACACAACCACAACACAACCACAACACAACCACAACACAACCACAACACAACCACAACACAACCACAACACAACCACAACAAAATCACTTCACAACCGCGCGCGCGCGATGAAACTTCAGAGTTTTGAATTTTGAACAAAACCTCAGAAAGGTCACAAATCTCGTAATTTCACAATTTGCTCCACGCAACTCAGCTGTAACTTTCTTATTACAATTGCGCTCGTTTATTCATCAGTGAAGGATTTGCACTTTTTTTCAGGGAAAATTCAAACTTTAGCTCTGCGTCACCACACAAAATGGGGAGATGAGCTCTGCCGTGTGTCGTCCCTGACATTAGAGAGGCAGAACTTGGCCGTGCGGTGTTGCTGAGTAGAGGGTGGACTGTGGCAGCTGGGCTGGCAGGCCGTGTGTCGTCCCTGACATCAGAGAGGCAGAACTTGGCCGTGCGGTGTTGCTGAGTAGAGGGTGGACTGTGGCAGCTGGGCAGGCAGGCCGTGTGTCGTCCCTGACATCAGAGAGGCAGAACTTGGCCGTGCGGTGTTGCTGAGCAGAGGGTGGACTGTGGCAGCTGGGCAGACAGGCCGTGTGTCGTCCCTGACATCAGAGAGGCAGAACTTGGCAGTGCGGTGTTGCTGAGTAGAGGGTGGACTGTGGCTGCTAGGCAGGCAGGCCGTGCGTCGTCCCTGACATCAGAGAGGCAGAACTTGGCCGTGTGGTGTTGCTGAGTAGAGAGTGGACTGTGGCAGCTGGACAGGCAGGCCGTGTGTCGTCCCTGACATCAGAGAGGCAGAACTTGGCCGTGCGGTGTTGCTGAGTAGAGGTTGGACTGTGGCAGCTGGGCAGGCAGGCCGTGTGTCGTCCCTGACATCAGAGAGGCAGAACTTGGCCGTGCGGTGTTGCTGAGTAGAGGATGGACTGTGGCAGCTGGGCAGGCAGGCGGGCAGACGAGTGGCCCATCAAGTTTTGTGAAGGTTTATTTGTGTGTTGAGCCACTTGGGATTCTTTGCTGAAGTTTTTTTATAAAATTAACTTCGAACTTAATTAGAGTTTCGTCTATAAACAAAATCTGAATGCGATCAAAATACTTGTACGTCATCATTTCATAAAAACTTTACTAAAGAAACAATTAAATATAATCTATTTAAAATGTTGATCAATGACAGAATGTATCCAGAATACAGTTTAGGAGGTCAATAAGAATGGTTACCATAGTTGAAAATTTCTCTTTACATATATGTGAGAATAACGGAATTGTCCGCCGTAGGAAAAAAACAAACTATCCCCTACGCCATTGGTATGAGCAGGGCGCCTAATTTTCCCACCTCATTACTGCAGGCAGGGGTTGCGGGGTGAGGTGGTGGTGGGCTGTTGCTGCCCGCCCGAGACAATGTAGGGCAGAACGGGGCATGGCGACCAGCTGCGGCTGCTGCTGCCTGCGTTGTCGCAATGGTGGCTGCATTTGTTCATTGATTATCGCTTTGTGATGTATAGTGACTTCAAATTACTCTCGTGATCATGTAGTTGGTATTTCTTCTAAAATTATGGGAAGGTACAATTACCGTTAAATAATATAATAATGGTCATAAAAGAGCTCGATTTAATGCCAAATTACGCGAGAAAATAAAATGATGACGTTTTTAAACTCGAATTTACATTCATTCGGAGAAAATGTGTTCAAATTAATCGTGAAATATTTTGTGAAAAACAGATATAAATGTTCACGGTATTTGAATAAGAAGTATTTGAATGAGCGCCTGACCTTCCTTTGATTCTGTCCTTTTATGTTAGGACTGCATTCGAGGGAATTGCAGCCAATGTAAATAGAGTGAAATTCAAAAACAGAAATTTGCAATTACTGTGTTTAACAGAGAACGGAGTATTAAAACAATTCCAATGGCGCATTTGTTCCCATCTGGGACGTAAAACAAACATTTAAATGAACGAATAAAAGCGGCCATGACCGTTTGCAAATACATGAATACTTTTACTATCAGTTAACCTCAGAACTTTTGAATGGAATAGCCCGAAGTGTGTGATGACCGTATCTGAGCTACAGTTTCACTTTCATATAAGTAAATTTTATAGCTCAAAAGCACGGACAGCAATTGGATTGTCATACTCGATTGGAATCCGTTTCCGGTGCAATATTACAGGGAGAACTCAAACGGTAGCGTGGCCTGTATCATGAATACGCTCATCACACACACCTCGCTGTCCGAGGGACCAGAGAGCGAGTCTATTTTGGGCGCTGTACTGAACAGAGGCGCGTCTATGCTGGAGAACACAGAGCGATCCTATTTTTGGCGCTGTACTGAACAGAGGCGCGTCTGTGCTGGAGAACAGAGAGCGAGCCTATTTCTGGCGCTGTACTGAACAGAGGCGCGTCTGTGCTGGAGAGCAGAGAGCGAGTCTATTTTGGGCGCTGTACTGAACAGAGGCGCGTCTGTGCTGGAGAACAGAGAGCGAGTCTATTTGGGCGCTGTGCTGAACAGAGGCGCGTCTGTGCTGGAAAACAGAGTGCGAGTCTATTTGGGCGCTGTACTGAACAGAGCCGCGTCTGTGCTGGAGAACAGAGAGCGAGTCTATTTTAGGCGCTGTACTGAACAGAGGTGTGTCTATGCTGGAGAACAGAGTGCGAGTCTATTTTGGGCGCCGTACTGAACAGAGGCGCGTCTGTGCTGAAGAACAGAGAGCGAGTCTATTTTGGGCGCTGCACTAAATTTCATGGAAAGTGCTAAGCTTCTAGGAAGGTGAGGGGAGAGGCATGGGGTACGAGGAGCGTACGCTCGTGAATTAATCACTAATAAAGTTCATGTGTTCCATGTATAGATACATCACGGCTTGGTTCAGTACTATATAATAAAATTTATATTGTATTGTAACGGTCTGGTATTGTTCACATCTCCAGCACCATCGCAGCTTCACAAACAGCTTTCTAATATCAATCATACATTTGAGTCCTGCGCAGCCGCATTCAACACCGGGAGGCAGTAAACATCTCGCATAACATAAACATTATTTTTTCGTTTGTTATATACCATACGTTACATAATCAATCTGTAAAGAAAGAAAGAAAGAAAAATAATTTATTTCTAATAAAGTTGATACATGAAATGCGTAACAATGGTTTTTAAACGTCTTAACATTAAGATTCTTATCGTTAATATTCACACATGGGTATCGTAATACCCATGTCAATTGGCAAAACAAATATGACTGAGAGAAAAGCTCGAAAAAATGAGTTCCCTTCGTTGCGTTAACCTGATTTTGACATTGCATATAAATACAGGTAACTCAGAAGACATAATTCTAGTGACGCATTATTGAAAACGCTCTCGTTAGTGCGCACTTATATTGAAGTATGCGCAAACGAAGGTGGGAACTACACCTTTTTCACATAAAATTGATCCAAGTCAAGTTCAAATCATTCCAAGTAAAGTTCAAGTTAATCCAAGTCAAGTTCAATCCAAGTCAAGTTCAAATTGATCCAAGTCAAATTCAAATTAATCGAAGTCAAGTTCAAATTAATCCAAGTCAAGTTCAATTTAATCCAAGTCAAGTTCAAATTAATCCAAGTTAAATTCAAATTAATCCAAGTTAAGTTCAAAATATTCCAAATCAAGTTCAAATTGTACCAAGTCAAGTTCAAATTAATCCAAGTCAAGTTCAAATTAATCCAAGTCAAGTTCAAATTAATCAAACCCTCAGTTGAATCAAAAATGAACATAATCGCTTGTTAATTTAAACTTTTTTATGCTAAATATGGGTCTATTGGGTGTGATGAGCAAGAAAATTGTTTTCCCTTTCGGCAAGGAATATATAAAGTTTCTGCAATATAAAAACAACCTGCCGTAAAATGTGGTATCAGGAAGC
This sequence comes from Morinoia aosen, assembly GCA_030386875.1. NCBI lineage: Eukaryota > Metazoa > Arthropoda > Malacostraca > Amphipoda > Talitridae > Morinoia > Morinoia aosen. Next base: position 27,769,171 of record CM059580.1, on the reverse strand, counting down.
AGAGTGTGATTCAGATCTTTGAGCGGAGTCACAGATAAAAGTCAATTATAAAAACTTCGTATTATACCACACATTAAAGTTGTTTTACAGTTCTAAATTAATGGCAGTATGCATTCATTCAACTATTTATGTTTATGACACGGAGCGCCTCAGTGACGTGAGGGTCTGCCCTCACTGCTGGGCGGTTGTCTGCGTGTGCGTCTTGTGTTGTGAACGTGTGGAGGCTGCTGAATGGGTGTGTGTGTGTGTGCGTTGGTGTGTGTGTGTGTTGTGAGTGTGTGTAGTTATTTCAGCGCGTCGAACGCATTTTTGTTAACGCACGTATTTTTTTGTGTGTGAACACATCGTTAAGTGTCCTAATATCTCTATAAGTCCATACATAACTATGTGTTTGAGTGTGTGCGTACCTATGGGTCCATAGATAACTTAGTGTGTGTGTGTGTGTGTGCGTACCTATGGGTCCATACATAACTTTGCGTGTGTGTGATCGCATCTTTATTTGCGTGCACAGCTGTGGGTCAGTGCTTGTATGTGTATCTCTGTGCGTCCTCATCACTACACACGTGTGTGCTTACGTACATCAATATCAGGCTGATCCTTACAGTGGAACAAATTTCCACTGAGTCTCAAAATCCCCAAAACAACAAGAAAACTTAAGACCAAAATAGTGTCTCAAAAGACATTGTGTGCTGTAGTACATACTGAAAGAGTCGTTAAAAATTTATCTCGCTCAATACTCTACACTTCAACACACTCTACCACATTACTCTACATGTTTGTAGTGTGCGTAGGCGATGTACTAGCTTGTATGCCAGTACTCGTATGTCGGTACGTGTATTGTATATACGCTGAGCAGCTGCTGCAACACTTTCAAGCTGGTGAATTGCATTTGTTCTATAAATACCTCTTTCTTTTTTATTTAACTATCATCTTACGGCCATTACACGTCATTTCCATATACTATTGTCAAGCAGTAGATCAGATTTATCTCAAGTTTTTAAGTGATTTAAAGCATGTTCTATGAGGCAATTCAATTAGTTCTACTTTGTTATGCTTGCAAGAAAATATATTAAAATTGTTGTCATTTCGACCCTTTAGTTCCGAACGCAAACTATCAACAAACTCAGTCAATATTGTTCCCTAATTTCTCAACCGCCAGAGCGCATAAGTGTTATGAGCCTGTTTTGGAGATCATGTCGTTGCCATCCTATTTCCAAGAGGCAGTTCTTTTCCTTCATTATTCATCGTTATTTTCTCGTCACTTACATTTTCTTTCGGTTGATGGTCGAGACAGAAGGTCTCAATTATTCTATTTTGTTGGTAATAAAGATCGAAATAGACTGAGACTTTTCAATGTCTTTTACATTTACTGTTGATATTATTAGCAAATCAATTAGGACCTTGTTGGGATAAATAAGGAGAGGTTCATAAAGGTTATTTAATAATAAAATGGCGACGTCTTTCAACTCAATTAGTAAAGGATGACATATTCGGAAAGTAGAAGGACACACGATGTACATAGCATAATAAAGAATCTAATTGATACTGATGTTATTAAATCTCGGAAATTACTACAATCTATCGGATGACATAATTATAGGAATTCGCATCTTGACTTTAAATAAGCGGGATAAACCTTATTACTTGATCAATTTATGAACATAGATCATTAATCCATTGACAATTCTGATGCGCACCTATTGCGTGAGGTGATGCCTCATCACTAATCACTTAGCAGAGAAACAAAGAACGCCTTACACATCGAACGAAATAACTCTTCACCTATACATGAAGCTACGTCAGGGCATTGACGAGAGTATAGAAGAAAGGGTCGGATGATACTTAGCTCAGTCCCAAGAAGCACTTAGTCTGCACGACTTTATTCGATAATTGGAACCCTCACTCCTCTGGCGAGACTGCCAGAGAGAGCGAGGTTGATACGTCTTACACAGGTGGAGGCAACCCCTATAATGCCACTTGTGCTCACCGGCCCAGAGCAGCTTGCGCGTCTCTGTCACGAGTGAGAACAAACCTGTTCTTTATCTCAAAGCTTTAATATATCATAGGAGATAGCAAGTGTTGCGAGATAGTCAAAATGGATTAGGCTTTATAATTAATAAACAAGTAATTTATGTAGAATGAATAAGATTTTAGGTCTCTAAGGAAGGAGTTGGAATATACGAAGAGAAATATGGAGGTAACAGGAAACGATGCCTGTACGCGTGGAAGACGCAGAGCAGGGGTACGGAGTACGATGGTGGTGTTCGTAGAGGGGATGAGGTTACTCGCTGGTTGATTTCAAACGATGCTTTGATGTAACGGTTGGTGATGCTTGGCTCGAAGCGTGGGTCGTTGAGTTCAGAAATGCTGTGCTTATTGTCGAGAACATATTATCCAAAAACGGATCTTTTTAGAAGATGGTTGTTTGGCCGCACAACTCCTCTTTTTAACGTTTATTTGAACACGGCGAGGGTCAGTTACAGTAGAACTATGACATAAGTCAACACACGTGGAGACCGTCAATAACGTTGCAGCCCACAATGTTCAGCATTTTATTTCTTTCTATGCATTCATACATAAACATTTATTAATTATCAGTCTTAAAATACCTTGCTCGGCTTTTCGACCAAGCATTGATATTTGCTGTCATGGCACCGATATAGGTTCATCAACTGAGGACCTTTATATTAAGAAATTTTACAAAGCGGTGTAATTCGTCTCATACACTAACTATACAGGACGTCAGTGATTTGTTTCCATACTCATCTTTTAAAATGTTCTTGTTAGAATTGCGTAGCAATTTGTCATTTCTTAAGCTCGTGATAATATTGTTACGGAATTATTTAGGAAGTTAATTTCCCATACAGCTCCAGCTATGTTGCAAATGCTTGTGGTTTGCGTTGTACAAAAACATTCTGCTGTCTGTGACTCCGCGGTGAACCCTTTTGTGCTAGAATCATTAGCTTAGGAAACATCAAACATCAGTTTTATAGTTAAATGTTTTATTTTCTCTGATTGGCAAGCCAGTTGGAACGTAGGAGTGAAAAGATAGTTTCGGAATAATCGACCTCGTTGTGTTAGACGAAAATCCAGTAAATCCACTAAACTTTGTTTCTGACATTACAAGTGAAAAGATGTTGTGTCCCGAGTACGAACCGTTAAGTTTTCACCACAAAAAAGAGTAAAAGGCGGTTGGACGTGAGAGCTTACACCGGACTCTGCTATCAGGAGATCTCAAAGCTCAGCATTATACAACGCGCCAGATGTCGATGCTTACACAGCAGCGGCTCGACAGTTACAAAAAAGAGGCCACACCTACGCTCCCAGCGGCAGCGTGGCAACGACGTGGCACCAGCGTGGCACCAGCGTGGCAGTGTGGCAACGCAGATGGCAATGGCAGCGCGGTTTCAGCAAGCTAGCGGCAGGGACCAGCCTCTACAGCGCGAGCAGCAGGGCCTAAGCGACGAAAACGGCGTTCAGCTGCGGCACTTGCTGCACGCTCCAGAAGTAACGGTCACAGCGCGAGAGTACTTAAAGGGTACGACGAGAGCTAGGGCAGGATCATTATAGAGCGAAACTCCGTCACTAGAAGGTCTCTTCGTGCCACTTCATTTATTTTGTTTGCATACGGCGGGCACTCCGTATTAGGCCCTGACTCTGTGTTAATCTTCACGTAAAAGACTTTAACGTACAATTCGAGACCTTGTTATCGTACTCCGACATCGCTGCGTACCCAAAAGATGCGTAAGACTTTTGTAGCAATTGTTCCTAAATTTGCTAGTCTCATCTACCCCATTGTCACATTTTGTGTACATCTTTCATTATAACAAGTAAAACGATGTGGCCACATTGAATGAAACGTGTTTCCTTTCGGAAAAAACTCCTTTGATTTGAAGATTAGACTTGAAAAGAAAGAAAATTTGAAAAATCATAAACTCGGATTCTACAAAAAAAAGAAATATATAACAAATGGTGGGCAGCGAGTGTGGGATCATAACCCATTAAAACTTAACGTCTCCGCAAGAGACCGCTGTTGCCACGCTACCTATTCAAAAAATTTTTTTAGATGTTTAACGTAACATGAATGGCCACATGATTAGGAAGTTTATTTCACTCATCATTGTACCCATTCTATTCACATAATTTATGTCATTGTATTGATTTACTTGTGTATTTCCCATGTGATTTATTGTCATTATTTGCACTTTGTGTCAGTGTATTGATTTATTTCTAAAAATTTCGTGTGAACTTGTACCATATTTACTATTTTAATGCTTTGCCCATTTATTGTCTCATTTCCATTGCGTAATTTAACCCATTTACCTTTCTAATATGATTATTGTGCCTATTCAAAACCCCATTTTATCCCTATTTGTGACCCTAATTTTCATTACTGTTGTTGATGTTATTGACGATTCATTTATTTCTGTGCATTTGGAAACTTATTGTGCGAAAAATTCAATTATGCCTGTGTATTTGGAAACATATTGTACGAAATATTGCATTTAAACTTCTAATTTGAAACTCTAAATTGCTATCAGTGTTCATTGTGAATCGATTTTGCTTCGCCAATTTTGCCCTAATTAACTGTTGAAATCATGGCTGGGGACAATAATGAAAGTAATCAAAGTAACAATGGTGAGAATAGTCAAAGTAGCTTTGTCGCTTTAAACCATGCAATTGAACTGCCTAAATTTAACGGTGAAGGCTCTGTAACATCATTTTTAAAACACTTTCAGACCAGAGTTGACATTTATACGAATGACGTCGATTTGCAATGTCGTTATTTGAAAAATGCTCTTACTGGGAAGGCTTGGGATTCGTATGTTCTTAAGTCCGACCAATTAGTCACTCTGGAAGATGTTAAAACTTGGCTTATTTCTGTTTACAAGGGAGCCGTGAATTATAGGAAGACAGTCCACAAAATCCTATTTAATCTGCGTCAAGAGAATGATGAGACAGTCAATGCATTTGCAACCCGAGTTATGGCTAGCTGGAAGGACGTTTTCGGTCCAGAATGGCACTACGAGGATAGTAAAGCACAAAAAATCCTCATTCCTACCATTGTTAAAAATATGAATCCCAAGATCAGTGAAAAATTATCTCATGATTTTGATCCTGAGAGTGTGACCAAACTCCTAGACAAAGCGAGGTCAATTGAAGAATCTTTGATCGAAGAGGGAAATGTGTTGAGCCGGAAGAGGCGAATTCACGAAAGCGATGTGGTGGTTGAAAAGTACCAATACAATTCACCACAAAAGCGAGCGTACCAGCCTAAAAATCCATTCAAATGGCAAAGTGCTTCACACAAAAATGCTCGCCCATTTAATAATTATCAACGCAAATTCAATGGCCGTCCGAATCAGAATGGTGACATCGCCGCAGTAAAGTCAAAAAACTTTCACAGCGACCGAAAAGCTTTTCCCCCGTGATTTTATTTAATGTTGAACAGAAAAAATGCTCCACTTTCGTTGATTCAGGCTCTTCCGTGACTCTTGTGAAATCTTGTGTAATTAGCAAATTATTCAAAACTCCACCCCGAATTAAACGATGCACTAAAGTTCTTTGTTCTGTTAATGGAGATAATCTCCACACTCGAGGTACGATTGACTTGAAATTTAAACTAGGTGATGTTGAGTATTGCCATTCCGCCATCATTGTGGAAGATTCTTACTTCCCCGGAGCTGTCTTGATAGGCCGAGATTTCCTTAAGAGATTCGGTGTTGAAATAAAATACAGTCAGCATGAGAAAGGTCACATGAGAATTAATGATAAAATTTACCCATTTCAATCAGTTGCTGCTTCTAATTCAGTAAATTTTGTGAAACAATCTGAGGATGCATCATTCAGTGTCGCGAGAATGTCACATGATCTGACTGTTGAAGGGGGCACGTTATGTCATTCCTTTTTGAGAGTTCCCAAGCACATGAATGGGAAAACAGGCGTTCTAAAACAGAGCGTTACGTGCAAAGGAATAGCAGTGCCTCGTACGTTAGCCACAGTCCGCGATGGTACCGTGCCTGTAGTTTTTGTAAATTATAATGATAAGAATGTTCTTGTACCTAGAAATAAAATTTGTGTTAGTTTGGACGTTGCCGTCGAGGAGCCTGCCTCAGACGAAAGCGAGAGTGATGCTCGAGCGCAGACGCAGCGCAAGGCCTATGAGGCGGTGGCTGTAGTGCACAGTGACCATGGATGTAGGCAAGCTAGCGAGTCAGCTCAGTGCCGCTCTGACCAGCAGGCAGAGATTGGGAACAGCAGACTCATACGCGTCGCAGAGAAACGCAATGAACCTGAATTCAATGAAATGATAGACGACGTTGACTTGTCTCATTTGAACTTAGATCAGAGAACGACCCTTGTAAATTTGATTAACGAACACAGGAATGCGTTCGCGGTTGGAGACGAGATTGGTCATGCGCGAAATGCTGTGCATAGATTAGACGTTCAGGGACACTCCCCGATAAATACCCCTCAGTATCGAGTCCCCACGTGACGAAGCAATTGATTGAAGAGCATGTCCAGGAGATGCTCAGGCAAAAAGTTATTGAACCAAGTTTTTCGCCTTGGTCTTCCCCAATCTTAGCTGTACGTAAAAGTGATGGTTCACATCGAATCGTAGTTGACTTCCGACTTATCAATAAGATTTGTAGGAAGGACTCTTTCCCAATCCCGAATATGACTGATACCCTCGAAAGTCTAAAGGACTCAAACTTGTTCACAACTCTAGACATGCGAAGTTCCTACCATCAGATCGAATTGGCCCCAGAGAGTCGTGATATTACCGCTTTCAGAACGCCGACAGGTAGTTACAGATATTGCCGTTCACCCCAAGGTCTTATCACATCTGCGGCTGCACTTCAAAGAGCAGTTAATATGGCTTTTTCTCCATTCATTTCAAAATTTCTGTTCTGTTATGTTGACGACATCATCATCTATTCAAAAAATTTCGAGACTCATGTCGAACATTTGGATAAGGCGTTGCTTCAAACAGCTGCTTCAGGCTTCAAACTAAGTCTCAAGAAATGCCAATTTGCTGCGAGTAGCGTGACCTTTCTTGGAGTCAAAGTCAGTTCGGAGGGACTCACCCCCCGACCTGCGAAAGTCCAGGCCTTGGCAGATGCTTTGAGACCTAGGAATATTAAAGAGGTAAAGAGATTCCTTGGTTCAACCGGATTCTTTAGAAAGTTCATTAAAAATTATGCTCATATCGCGGCACCTCTAACCGAGCTTACAAAAAAGACGAACGTATTCAAATGGACGGACGTTCATCAGCGAGCTTTCGATGACTTGAAAGATAAACTTGTGTCTGCGCCTATACTTAAATTTCCTGACTTTCAGAGAGAATTTGTGTTGCACACTGATGCCTCGGGCATTGCAATTGGAGGAGCATTACTTCAGATGCATGACGGCATTGAGTTACCTGTGGCATACTATAGCCGGAAATTAAAGGGAAACGAACTTAAATATTCTGCAACAGAACTCGAAGCTATTGCCATTCACGATTCAATCAAGCATTATGATGCGTACCTGTACTTAAACGAGTTCGTCGTGGTAACGGATCACCGCCCCTTAACGTTCATTTTTGCTAATAAAACAGGTAATCACCGTATTTCAAGGTGGGCTTTGCTTCTTCAGGAGTATAATTTCTCTGTTCGGTACAAGCCGGGAGCACAACATCACTTGCCCGACTATTTGTCTAGGTCTGAAAGAATTGTCAATGCTGTCGTAGACACTGCTGAGTCCAACTGTAGTAATAAGAATGATCCTAAAATTAATGCTGATGTTCCTTCTAGAGTTAAGCCTTGTTCTGATAATAACGTAGCAGATGCTCCAGTCAACGACGTGTGCTCTCGACCCACGTCTAGCGAGCAGACAGGTGTCGCTGCCGAGACCGCCCAGCCACTGAGCTTGGATGATGTTGCCTCAGAACAGAGCTTGGACCCATATTGGTCTTCCGTTAGAGATGTAATAAATAATAATGATAGAGGTAACTGTAAGATCTCTAATATTGACGAATACTTTATTGATGATAACGATGTCCTATGTAGGTTGTCGAGAAAGAAACGCAGAAACGGTAGAAGTAATGTACAGATAGTCATTCCTAAGTCTTTAGTTAAGGTAGCTTTAAAGCTGAGCCATGACAACGATTTGTCCGCTCATATGGGTTTCCTGAGAACTCTTGAACGTGCCAGAGATAAATTCTTCTGGATTAATCAAATTCGTGACGTCAAAGACCACGTGAAGAAATGTTTGCAGTGCCAACGAAGGAAATAGCAGGGCCAATTTAAAGTCCCCTTAGGTAAATTTCCTGAAACCTCGTACCCCCTTGAAAGAGTTGCTGTTGACCTTGTTGAATTGCCTGTTAGTTACGATGGCAATAAATATCTCCTGACAATCGTGGATCATTTCACAAGATATGTTGATGCTTATCCCCTTACAGATAAATCTGCTGATACTGTCACCAGAGCTTTTGTCCAATACGTCGGAAAGTTCTCAGCCCCAAACACTATTGTCAGTGATAGAGGCAGCGAATTTACCAATAAGTTATTCCAGGATGTCTGCAAAAATCTCAAGGCGAGGTCACAGACTACGACTGCTTATCACGCTATGGCGAATGGTTGCTGCGAGAGAATGAACGGTACCCTGAAAACAGCGATCTCCCACTTGGCTGCTGAAGATAGGTTCTCTTGGGATGAGAGCGTGGCATTCGTTACCCTAGCTGTAAATACTTCCTACCAGACTGCGATTAAAGACACGCCGTTCTTCTTGTTTTACGGCAGAGATGCTAACCTTCCTTACCACGACATTTTCAAGGAGCAGCCCATCAACTATGCGTGTCACCAAGATTATTCAATTGAGGTTTCTCTCCGTCTGTCTAAAGCATTTGCTGCAGTTCGGAAGAATTCGGAAGCTGCGAGGCAAGCTGCCGCAAACATCTACAATCGAACGGCCAAAGAATGTGATATTCAACCTGGAGCACTAGTCATGCTTAGGAATGAGACAGGTCGCACCGACGTAGATCGTGCTCGGCCCACGAGGTTCAGAGGCCCCTTCCGTGTGATTTCTCGACGGGAAAATAACATCACCATCAAGGGTGTGTACTCGGATCGCAAGGAACAAACCGTTCACCTCAATCGAGTCAAGCGAGCATACTTGGACGACACCATGGCCTTCCCTTTCAACAACGACGAAGAAAAAGACGAACTTCAAGGGGCAGAGACGAACGACATTCCAGCAACACCGAACGCGAACCCACGACCAACGATGCCGAGCGCGAACCGACGAGAAGAGGGAACGATTCCTAGATATCCCCTCAGAGATAGAAATAGGCGCCCGAACTATATGTAATTGCTTGTGTCTCGCAAGGACGTCCCAAAACTCCGATAATGATTACCTCATTTCGTTCTCAAATGTATTGTGTTTAATGGTAAGAATGTCTCCTAATCATTTCCCTAGTGTTTGACATTTCTTTTACATTACAAATTTAGGATGAGTGATTCGACTTAGGTTTAAATGATTTCTCCTTTCAGCTCACTAACTATCCGAGATATTGAATGTCAGGTTGTGTATTTCTCATCAATTTCATTTACCGTGCATTTACTTCATTTTGTGTTAGTTATAATGTTCTCTAGCGGGTTTCTTTGAGCTTATTGCGTTAGATTACTTTGATCTCTCATCAATTTAATTTACCTTTCATTTATTTCATTTTGTGTTAGTTATAATGTTCTCTAAAGGATTTCTTTGAGCTTATTGCGCATTAGATTACTTTGATCTAGTTGTCTACTGTTGAAGGATGATACACCGGGCTGTAAATGACAAAGGGTAAGATGGGATGAGTAGATGGACACAATTGATTACGATAAGTCAAAGAAATCTGAGAGAAAAAATTTTGTCAAAGCCTGAGATTAACGTGGAACGATTGATTGCAGCGAGGCTGTGCCGACTGGGGCCTGAGCAGCGGCAGCACACACCCTCCTCTCTCCACCGCAGCTGCGCCGCGGCTGGGAAGCCGTGTACAGGCGCACAGCACTCACGCACCGCTCGCCAGCGCAGCAGTGCAGCGACCCAGGGGCAGTGTGCAGGCGCACAGTACACCACCAACGTTATGGCAACACCGCTGTCTGGCCGGCCGTCACAAAATACTTCAGCTACGCGCGGTCTACAACGACCTTGCGATTAAAGAGCCCGCTACAGCTGTCCTGGCACGCCTCGACCACAGCTGGACGTGGCGCAATAGGCGGACCCAGCTTCCCATCTGCAGCAACCGTACACTCACTCGTACAAAGGACTGGACTTTCCCCTGAACATCTATATTTCCGCCAGACACTGATTCAACAACGGCGAAGAAAAAATAAAGAAGATACCGTTGGACAGCAATATGTCCGTAGTAACTACACGCAGGAGGTTGAATATGAACTGATCGAATGAATATTCGATATTTTATTAGGATGGTTTTTACCCCTTTGAACGTCTTCAGAAGGCCTCTGATAGAACGTCATTAGCCAAGAGAGAAGGTCTTCGATAGTGAACTGGAACAGGACGTCCCGATGACTACAGTAAGCTATCGCTTGTTCAGGATCTTCGATTCAGAAGTGCGTCAGAAGCACAAACCTCAAGGCTTGTCTAATTTCGCCCCTGCAATGAAGTACGAATCTCAGATGCGTGACTTCAGTAGACGGAAACTTCCATTTTACATCCAGCAGGATGCTGATTAATATAGGTTGGGGGGATTCTGTTGTGTCCCGAGTACGAACCGTTAAGTTTTCACCACAAAAAAGAGTAAAAGGCGGTTGGACGTGAGAGCTTACACCGGACTCTGCTATCAGGAGATCTCAAAGCTCAGCATTATACAACGCGCCAGATGTCGATGCTTACACAGCAGCGGCTCGACAGTTACAAAAAAGAGGCCACACCTACGCTCCCAGCGGCAGCGTGGCAACGACGTGGCACCAGCGTGGCACCAGCGTGGCAGTGTGGCAACGCAGATGGCAATAGCAGCGCGGTTTCAGCAAGCTAGCGGCAGGGACCAGCCTCTACAGCGCGAGCAGCAGGGCCTGAGCGACGACAACGGCGTTCAGCTGCGGCACTTGCTGCACGCTCCAGAAGTAACGGTCACAGCGCGAGAGTACTTAAAGGGTACGACGAGGGCTAGGGCAGGATCATTATAGAGCGAAACTCCGTCACTAGAAGGTCTCTTCGTGCCACTTCATTTATTTTGTTTGCATACGGCGGGCACTCCGTATTAGGCCCTGACTCTGTGTTAATCTTCACGTAAAAGACTTTAACGTACAATTCGAGACCTTGTTATCGTACTCCGACATCGCTGCGTACCCAAAAGATGCGTAAGACTTTTGTAGCAATTGTTCCTAAATTTGCTAGTCTCATCTACCCCATTGTCATATTTTGTGTACATCTTTCATTATAACAAGTAAAACGATGTGGCCACATTGAATGAAACGTGTTTCCTTTCGGAAAAAAACTCCTTTGATTTGAAGATTAGACTTGAAAAGAAAGAAAATTTGAAAAATCATAAACTCGGATTCTACAAAAAAAAAGAAATATATAACAAGATATGAGTAGAAAACCAATTTGGGTGTAAAAATGAAATGTTTAAATTTATTTTAGTCACTATGAACATATACATCAGGTGAACGCGATACCAAAATTATGTGGAAACACACAAAAGAATAGGAAACTTTGAGAGAAGCTCGTGAGTGTTCAAGAATTAGAAGGCAACAACCACTCCCCCCAACACGTGAGGGAGTGTCCCACTCCCCCAACACTTGAGGGAGTGCCCCACTCCCTTAACACGCCGGGAAGCTCCCCACTCCCCCAGCAGGTGGGGATTACGTGGAACTTTTGCTGCCCGCCAGAGGACATTGAAGGGCAGAACTGAAGGACGCTGTGAGAGCTGCAGCACCAGCCGCAGCAGGCGCGTCTCGGTTACGGTGTCATGATGAGGGAGGCTTCCTGGTCATGATGCAAGTGTGACTCGTCACACTTGAGGTCGTTGGGCAAATTTTGTGCTATATATTACTTAATTCTTTGAGTGCTCCGACCGATCTCCGAATTTACAAAGCTCAGATGACCTGGTTGGTTCGTTTGCTTGGCTGTGATGTTGTCACCATCTACGCTCTACTTTCAGTAACAACGCAGGGCGCAATTCTACCATGCACTTCAGTGATGAAGTACGAGCCCTACAACGCTCAGCTTCCACTAATGACTAACGGCAAAATTCACCTTCGTCTTCACATCGCACGTATTTCAAGTTGCTCACTTTGGGCGAAGTGGAATGTGTTGTCGTCTTGGTCCCGCTTGTGATGTTAACTTCGCGCGCTGTATTGTGGATACGGTGTGCATCATAAGTTGGGTTGCCTGCAGTATATGACTTTTTTTAGAATTTAACTGATTATTTTTATCTCAGTGAGCGAAAATGAATTTCATGACTGAGCATTAGTTATAAGCAGCCTTGATAAATCAGGAACGGTTTGATATGTATTAATCTCAACATGCGCTGATCAGTAAGCACCTGCTTGTGTCTTCCAACCAACACAAATGTATAGGCACACATTCCAGCAAACACGGAGGGATGAATTCTTCAACTTATTTTCTCTGGAGGAAAATATTTCGTCCTAAATTAGTCATTGATACGCGTGCACGAAATTTTGCTCGTTCATCATTAAATACACATAAACTTATGTGTGACATAGCTCTTAAATCAGTGAAGTTGACAATTAAAAATTGTATAAAAACAGTGTGCTGTACCCGTGTGCTGTACCTGTGTACTGTACCCGTGTGCTGTACCCGTGTGCTGTACCCGTGTGCTGTACTCGTGTGCTGTACCCGTGTGCTGTACCCGTGTGCTGTACCTGTGTGCTGCACCCGTGTGCTGTACCCGTGTGCTGTACCTGTGTGCTGTACCCGTGTGCTGTACCCGCGTGCTGTACTCGTGTGCTGTACCAGTGTGCTGCACCCGTGTGCTGTACCCGTGCACTTGGTGGTGGTTGTGTAGGGCAGCGAGCAGCCAGCAACGCAGATCTGAATGAGGCATTGGGCCCAGCTGCAGCTGGTCAATGAACATGCAATTTGCTGACCATCGTACTGCTTGTACACCACAGCACCACACAACACCACCCTACATCACACAAAACCACACAACACCACACAAAGGACGGCCCGTCACGTCCCCAACACGTGAGGCAATGCTGATAACTGCGGCGCCTGCTCTGCTTCTCGGAACCGTCAAGGGCATTCACCAGCAGCTGTATATACATATACGTCCGGTGCTGCAGCGCTATAAAAGGGGAGAGCTGATGCTTCCTCAACCATTCCCCAGGACTTCCCCATCGCTTTGATCCCATAACCAAAAGCCATTCCCCAGCTCGGTAACCTCAACAAACCCCGCGTGTGATCAGTTCAAAATCCTACCGTGGCGACCTCAGCGTGTGAGGTGAGTCGGGCAGAGCGTGTGTCTCTCTGTTGTGTTGTGCTTTGCAGGTATAAATATTGAAACTACGTTTTGATTTTAGGAGATTTATTATTACTCATCTATACAGATATTCACTTCCTTTTCATCGCAGACTCAGTAAACATTCATAAGCGAAGGCAATGCTAGTAACGTAATAATTTCAAACCACGGAAACATGAAGCAAACGTTTCGGAGCTCAGCTCCATTATCAGGTCTGTAAAATGCAAAGTGTGATCGGTAGAACGAAGGAATAAAATCACGTTCAATAATAAATTCTAGACTTCACACCTATATAAAACAAAAAAAAAAGAAAACAAATACGACAAGATATTTTATATCTGATAAGTATATGAACTAAATGTTATTTAACATGAAAATTTCCCGGCATATGTACAAGAATATGTAATTCCAAGGCCAAAATAACTAAAAGAATCATCAATCACTCTAAAATCAGCATTACAAATCATTGTACTGCACTTCTCAGCATGGCTGCGTAATGCTGAATGGAAAGAATGAGCCAGCAATTTAGCGGTAGAGAAACTTTCCCTTGGTGCTCAGCCGCTCCTCCGTAGATATTGCGTGACGTCATTCCGACGTGCGCCGATGCGCACTGCGCACAACTATACTTATAAACAATAGAAGAGCAAATGAGCACGGCAATAGAGTCCTTGTGACGAAAATAAAACGATTGGTACTTTGCTTCCCTGTATGAAGCGTGAGTTTATGGTTCCATGAGTAAGATATTTCTTTTTTCTTATTTTACTGCCAGGTGTAGTAGTTTGGAATTTATTTTTGAAAGTAATTTTATTCCTGCGTAGTATTGATCACATATTGTATTTACAGAATTAATATTAGGGCTGGTCTCCGAAATGTTTTCGTCAGTGTTAATAAAATTACCGTTTTTATGGGAATTTTCAATACTTTTAAATTCTATTATTACTGAGAATTATACTCTAGAGTCTAGAGTCCCTTTAAATTCAATCTTCAAATGCGTATGCGGGCAAGAATTTAGTAGGACCAAAGCACGATACCACGCACGATACTATGAGCAGATACAATGTATAGAAGCCGCTAGTACATAACAAAAAAATGAATGTACATGAAAAAATGGTGAAGGAAACTCGAACTTCGAACAATCGATTTGAGACCAAGAAATAGGTGAAGTCCCGAAGGCCTATCTAGAAATAATGGAATCTGAAAGCATCCGCTGGGGACGCCCGAGTTCATAGTATGGGACTGACAGAACTTACTCACCCAAACCTGTTGCCTCTCCTATCCCTCCTCTGGAGGATGCTTACGTTCCGCAATGCGTTCCACAATGGCAATGATAATACATCGGTGTCTCGTTCAAATGTCTACGGTTTTGCATTACCGCTTTTGACTCAATGATGTGAGCATGTGCAGCGAATTGCGTGAAGTTGGATATGTTTTGTGGGGCACTTCGATATGACATAATATTTTAGGTATGACACTTTGATGTGAACTAATATTGCAGATATGACATTTTGATGTGACCTAATATTGTAGGTATGACACAATGATATGACCTAAAATTACAGATATGACACTATGATATGACCTAACTGCTCAGAAATATAACATTTTGCAAAGCTGCGATGTATATGAGAAATGTAGACATTCTGCTGAGCTACCAACATTGAAATGTCAGACCGTTAAGCCAAGCGCAGGTGCTGCGCCGCCAAGCACAGGCGAGGGGGCAGCTATGCAACACACGCAGTCACACACACACACACACGCACACCAACAAACACCCGCCCACACACACGCGTAGGTGTGGAAAGCCTCGCTGCGGACAAGCGCGAGGGCAGATTCGTAAGAGAAGGAGTAAGGCTTAAGCAGAAAGCGGAACCATCTACACCAATGGTGCGCTTTCTAAGGAATCACGTGTTTTGATGGTCGAGCGCGCACCAATCAGAGGTCGAAACTTCAGGACGGGCAAGCATACAACGAATCAAAATTGAGAGACTTTTCCTGTGGCTTGGATCTGTTTAGATCTTTCGAGAAAGAAAGAGGCTAGAGCTATATAATTAGTTGACATGAAGAATAGGGAGGCTTTGTTCGTGGAACACAGAAGAGAAGGTGTACGAGATCTGAGGGCACACACTACGTAGCATTCCGGCCACTGCCGGGATGCATCCTACGTAAATAGCAAAACATAAAATTTGAGTAAAGTGAACATCGAAGTTTAAGGAAGATAACGGTGGAATCCTGCGATCGTCGAAGTTCTGAGGTGTAAAAGCAATCCGCTTGAAACATGTCAGTGGAGCGGCAATGTACGTTAAGGACAGCTCCTCTAGAAACAGTCTAAATGTGTCCAACTTCAACACCAAGCTCGTAAATGGCTCCTACATGCAAGTAATAACTGCACAGTGACGAAGTTTTAAACGACGCGAAGCAACAATGAGAACTACAGAAATCAATTTCCGTTGGCTCTCAAACGAGCGGAGCTGAAATCAGAGCGCTGGATGAGAGCGTCACCACCGAGGCGGCTTTATGTCGGACATTCCGCCGCAACAGCGTCTCCCGAAGCAGAGGCTCGAGAAAACCACAAACGGGCTGATCATCTCTTCGTGCATTCTTCAATCAGTTTTGGAAGTGCATTAGGTCATCGCAATCTACATGTTATAGGAAAGTGTCAAACCGAAATTACTGGTTGAGGACTCTGAAAAATTATCGAATGAGTGAATTGAAGATAAGTGGTAGATAAAACAGTGTGTTCAAATTAGCGCGCTATTTAAATGCAATTTGTGTCATGTGTTAAATTTACCAGGGTGTTGGATTCCTGCTGTGCGTAATGCGAAGTATTCTACTCATTTTTCAATACCTTGTGGTGAGCAAGGTTTTGCTGTTATATATTACATTATACCCCGTTTATTTAATGCTTATGTTGGCCCATTCATTACAACCCGAAGCGTATGCAAAGTGCGATTAGTGTCAGGTGCCTATACAGTCAAGGTGTTGCGTTCACATTTTGCCGGACGGAATTTTCATGTCGTTAATGTCTTGAGCATCTTGCATTAGTGCACTGGTGCGCCTTTCCATTATTTCGTTCAGATATTTCCCTGTGCTTTCATCCACGTGTTCTTTATTAAAAATAAAACCCGTTTTAATCATTCAATTTTTCCATTTTCCATGTCTGTTATATAGGTGTACGCAAACATAAATGTGTAATACGATTGATTTGCGGAGGTTGAGATTCCTCCAAGCGTACGAAAAGGGAGCGGCAGCCGCTAGGCCGAAAACCGACCCCCGATACTCGTATCGCGACATAACATTATAGATATGACACTATGATATGACCTAACATTATAGATATGACACTCTGATATGACTTAACATTATAGATATGACACTATGATATGACCTAACATTATAGATATGACATTATGATATGACCTAACATTATAGATATGACACTATGATATTTAAACACAATTTAAACATAATTCATTTACCACAGGTGATACAGAGGTAGAATGTTTCTTAAGTCTAATACAATGGTCAAATTTGAGTATAGCTACCTGTGGGCCCGAATAAGTTCAGCGACTTCTAGGGCATCCTAGCATTACATTATTCTAGGGTGTACAATAATGTTTAACGTAATTCACTTGGCCTAGTTTCGCATTAGACTGATCAACAAGATAATGAACTCGATGTTGATGTTTAATTTTACAATATAGGTCATATGGACTAAATTTGACAGTATATTCGATAACGATTTAAGAGCAGACAAAAATCGGTGATATTACTCATGGCAAATTACATTATTAGGACCAGACATGTAGGAGGCAGGATTTGACTTGGTGATCTTACACGACTAGTATTCTGATAAGAAGTGAGACTCAAGATTTCTTTTGAATACCTTGTAAGAATTACTATCACGGATCTCCGCAGGTATTGAGTTCCAAGTTTTAGTTCCAACGAATAGTATACTGTGTTGCGAGCGGGCCTTTGAATAATAAGGAAGTATGAATTTACTTCTATTTCGCGTTAAATGGTCGTGATGACCAGTTTGCGCAGTTAATAATTGTTGTAGGCTATTGTCGCCATCATTAGTTAATGTTTTGTAAGTGAAATTGCAGATGGAGATTTTGTAGAGATCCGAGAGTTTAAGTATTTGTAAATTTTTGAATGAATCATTTGTGTGAGCATTATATTCTAGGTTCTTTACTGCTCTGATGGCTCTTTTTTGCAGGGTAAAAATTATATTGGTTTTATTTTTATCAGTTCCATGCCATTGTAAGAAATTTGAATTTAAAATGTTTTTTTCATGGAAAAGTCGCTAATTTTCTTGGAGAGAAATTTCGCTAAAGTTGCGGCTTGTGGCAACACTAACCTCGACAGGTGCCTGGTCTGTGACAAATGAGATTGAATTGAACCGCGCTGTGAGGAGGGTCTTGGCCTCTTGTGCGTAGCACCTGTCAGGGAGTATGTGATCGCCTTTTCTTTACTACTTTAATTTGTGATTGCAATCGCGTTTTCTGTTCTTTTTGTTCAGTTATTGTCTTGCATGTTCGCAACCTCTTTTCTGCCCATCTTAAACTACTTGGTCCTTGTGACTCTTAAACTACTTGGTCCTTGTGACTCTTAAACTACTTGGTCCTTGTGACTCTTAAACTACTTGGTCCTTGTGACTCTTAAACTATTTTCACTGTCATACTACCCGTGGCTCTACGGTGCCCTCTTGAAATCATAAGTGATTTAGGCACTATTTCAAGGTGAGCCGGTGGTCATATGAGATTTCCTGTAAACGCGAAACGTGAAAAGGTTCTAGTTTTCTGTTGTGGCTCTTTGTTCTCCCTCAGAATCCTTTGGTGAGCGTGATCTGGATGGGATGCTCCTTTAAGAGGCCACTTTCTTTGGTTTACCAAGCCTAACTTCTCTTCTCCAGCGTGTGTTTAATCTCCAAATTTAATTTCTTCGATACTAGGTATGCTTAGGTTCGTATGTGAATACAAGTGAAACTTTCTAATAATGAAGTCAAAGTGTTATATGATCTGACGCGGTGGTACCTCATTTAAATCACTAATTCATTCCTCCTTATTAAATTGCAGTTCTGTGTTGGGCTGGGAGGTGCCGGAACTATAATGGCCTCCAGTTCTCCTTGTTAAACCTCATGACGTAACAAGATACGCCGTAAAACTCGTTAGGTCTCCTGCCACTATGCAGACCATTTAATTCTGTGAATTCTCCCAAGTGAGATGTTTAACGTTGACAATTTTGTCGTGTTGTAAAAGTTTGAATTAATAAAAGTTCGAGTTCTTCTGTGCGTTATTTACTGTGTTCCGGTTAAAAAACCCTACACCATGCTTCTATTCCGCATTGCAAGTATGGTGAAATGAGAGTTCGATAAAGCATTAGTAAGACTGTTTCAGGCAGAAAACTTTCAACTTTATTCAGGATTCCGATGGATTTTGATAATATTGAACTATTATGAGCGATGTGCTCTTTGAAGGTCAGATGATTATCTATTATGATGCCCAGAAATTTACATGAGTTAGTTTTTTCGATTTCACCTTCGCCGATTTTAATGCATGGTAGAGATATATTTTTCTTGTATGAGAATGTAATATAATTTGTTTTATCGATATTTAGGCTTATTTTATTAGCTTTAAGCCACAGCGAAATCTTATGGAGTTCATTATTTATACTCCACAATTGTAGTGGGATTTTGGTTTGGAAGGACCGCAGAAAGAGTACTGTCATCGGCAAAAAGTATGAATTTAAAAAGATGTAGAATTAATAATATCATTGATAAAAATCAGAAAGAGGAGAGGCCCAAGAACAGATCCTTGTGGATCTCCATGGCTAATTTTCTGTGGGTCCGATTTTGCGTCGTCAATGACAACGTATTGCTTCCGATTTATTAGGTATGATCTGAACCAATCATGGGCAACCCCACGAATGCCATAACAGTGTAGTTTTGAGAGTAATATGTCATGGTCCACACAATCGAATGCTTGTCGAAAGTCAAAAAATACAGAGAAGACAGTCTTTCCATTATCTATATTAGAACAAAGAAATTGTAAATGATCTAATATTGCCTGTGTTGCTGATTCTTTACAGCGAAAGCCGTATTGTTTTTCATAGAGAAATGATTTTTGTTCAAAATAAGGGTACACTTTTTTATATACAATTTTCTCGAATACCTTGCTAATAATTGGTAACACGGAGATAGGTCGATAATTGTTTACACAGGTTTTTTCACCATTTTTAAAAATAGGGGTTACTCTACCAACTTTGAGTGAGTTCGGGAAAGTGCCTAGTAAGAGAGACTGGTTAATAATATTGGATATCAGCGGGGCTACAATATCAGCAATAATTTTAAGTATTTTAGTCGGAAACGTTTGTAACCAACTCGATTTATTTTTCATGTTGTTTCTGCACGCAATTACATCGGAGGAGTTTGTAGGCGTAAAGGAAAAGCAGTTTTGTTCTCGAATATGATCCATAAATTCCAGGCGATCATTAGGTTCACTTGGAATACCATTGGCTATAGTTTTCCTTACGTTTTAAAAGAAGTTGTTAAATAGATTAGGAATTTCATTCTTCTCATGGTATTTTACATTATCTTGAATAATATTTTAAGAGAGGTCGAAAGACCACTCAAACCCTAGTACTAGGATCTTTGAATGTAAGGGGGTGTGGAAGTAGAGCAACTGAGAGTAAGAAGGAGGAGATCGGAAGAATGATGTTAAACCGGAAGATGGATGTATTGGCCTTGAGTGAGACGAAATTGAAGGGTAGTGGTGAGTTGATGTTTGGGAGTGTGGGAGGGAGAGTGTCTGGAGTACGTGGGGGACATGCAAGAGAGGGTGTGGCTATATTATTGAGTGTAAGAATAAGAGAGAAAGTAGTTGAATGGGGTGAGGTGTGATCAAGAATAATGTGGGTGCGAGTGAAATGGGGGGAAGAGTCTTGGGTGTTTGTGAGCGCGTACGGACCGGGATCGGAGAGGAGTGGGGAAGAGAGAGAGGAGTTTTGGGAGAAATTGTCCGAGTGTGTGGCTAGAGTGGGGAGTGGTTGTAGAGTTGTGGTGATGGGGGACCTGAATGCAAGAGTGGGTGATGAGGTGGTGGATGGTGTTGTTGGTAAGTACGGAGTAGCTGGGGTGAATGAGAGTGGGGATTTCTTGGTGGGGTTATGTGTGGAGAGTGAGTTAGTGGTTGGGAATAGTTTGTTTCAGAAAAAAAGTATTAACAAGTATACATATGTGAGGACGAATGGAGGTGTGATAGAGGAGTGAGCATTGATAGATTATATTTTGGTTAGCAGGGGAGTGATGGGTCGTTTGCTTGATGTGCATGTGTTCCGTGGTGAGATGAATGGGATTTCGGATCATTATTTGGTGGAAGGAAAGCTGAGAGTTAGTGGAATATGGGGAGGTGTAAAAAGGAGGAGTGGAAGGGAGGTGTTAAATGTAAGCAAGTTACATGATTCTGAGCGTGAGTGTGAGTGTCAGGAGAAGATGAAAGTGGAGTATGGGAGGGTGAAGGAAAGTGAGGTGGGTGGAGTGTAAGGGGAATGGAAGTTGTTTAAAGATGCGGTGGAAAAATGTGCAAGGGAAGTGTGTGGGGTAAGGAAGGTTGGAGGGGGGATTAGAAAGGGGAGTGAATGGTGGAACGGAGAAGTAGGAGCGGCTGTGAAAAGAAAGCGGGGGGCGTTCGAAAGGTGGTTGCAACGAGGCAACCAGCAAAATTTTGAAGAGTATAAGGAGAGGAAGAAAGAGGTACAAAGAATGGTAAGGAGAGCGAAGAGGGCGGCGGATGAGGAATGGGGGAGGAAGTTGGGAGGGGATTTCATGAAGAGAAGGAAGGTTTTCTGGAAGGAAGTGAAGAGAATTAGGAAGGGTCAGGTGGAGAATGAGGCAAGAGTGAAGGATACAAATGGTAGGCTGCTAGTAGAGAGTTGTGATGTGAGAAAGAGATGGGCGGAGTATTTTGAGGAACTGCTGAACGTGAGGGATGATAGGATTGCGAGAGTAGTAGCTGTTGGAAGTGATGTTAGAATGCCTGTGTTTGGTGAAGTGAATAGAAATCGAATAAGAAGTGCAGAGGTAAGATGTGCGTTGGATGAAATGAAAAATGGGAAAGCTCCAGGTTTGGATGGCTGCACGGTTGAATGTCTAAATAAAGGAGGAAATGTGGTTATAGAATGGTTGGTGCGTTTATTAAATGTGTGTTTCGAGGCTAGTAAAGTGCCGGTTGATTGGAGTAGCGCGTGCGTAGTTCCGTTGTACAAGGGGAAAGGTGACAGGTATGAGTGCAGTAATTCTAGGGGTATAAGTCTACTGAGTGTCGTTGCGAAGCTGTATGGAAGAGTGTTAATTGGAAGAGTGAGAGTGTTGACGGATCGTGTGCTTGCTGAAGAACAGTGTGGTTTTAGGTGTGGTAGAGGTTGTGTGGATCAAATGTTTGCTGTGAGGCAGGTGAATGAAAAATACTTATTAAAGGGAAAGGATGTATATTGGGCATTTATGGATCTAGAGAAGGCGTATGACAGAGTGGATCGCGAGGCTTTATGGCAAGTGGTAAGTTTGTATGGAGTGGGTGGGAGACTGTTGAATGCGATCAAGATTTTCTACATTGATAGCAGAGCATGTGTGAGAGTAGGGAATGAGGTGAGTGAATGGTTCCCAGTTGTGACAGGTGTGAGACAGGGATGTGTGATGTCGCCGTGGTTGTTTAATTTGTTTATGGATGGTGTGGTGAGAGAAGTGAATGCCAGAGTGTTGGGAAAAGGTGCGCAGTTGGTGGGACGAAATGGTATGTATTGGGAAGTGTGTCAGCTGTTGTTTGCAGATGATACAGCGCTTGTGGCTGATTCAGAGGAAAAACTGAGGAGACTGGTTACAGAGTTTAGTAGAGTGTGCGAAAGGCGGAAATTGAGGATAAATGTGAATAAAAGTAAGGTGATGAGATGTTCAAGAGGTGGAGTGTTTGGAACTTTGGATGTGAGGTTGAATGGGGAAGTTTTAGAGGAGGTAGAGCATTTTAGGTACCTCGGGTCGGATGTGACTGTTAAGGATAGTATGGAAGTAGAAGTGAAGCATCGAGTGAGTGAAGGTTGTAAGACATTGGGCGCAATGAGGAAAGTTTTTGAATGCAAGAGTTTGAGTATGAATGCTAAGAGGGGACTGTATGAAAGTTTGATTGTGCCAGTTTTGTTGTATGGAGCAGAGTCCTGGGGGTTGAGAGCAGCTGAGAGGAGGAAGTTGGATGTGTTTGAGATTAAGTGTTTGAGGAGCATGTATGGAGTAACTAGAAGAGATAGGATCAGGAATGAGTTGGTTAGGGAGCAGACGGGTGGTATCAAAAAGTTGAGCAGGCGAGTGGATGAAAGAGTGCTTGGATGGTTTGGGCATGTAGAAAGAATGAATGTTGATCGGCTGGTGAAAAAGATATATATGTCGGAAGTGAGTGGTCTTCGAGCGCGAGGTAGACCACGGATGAGTTGGATGGATGGGGTCCCACGTGCTTTGTATGAGAGGGGTCTGACTGTGGACGTGGCGAGAGGGATGGCTGCGGACAGAAGTGAGTGGGGGCAGTGTATAAGGAGGTAATTTTATTTTTGACGCGTTACTGGAAGCTGCCCGCGTGTGATGGGGTTGACCTGTCACGTGCGGGGGAGGGCTGCACTCAATGAAGCGGTCGGGGTAAACCAGCTGTTGCTGTCGGGCCTGACTGTGGAAGGTGGTTGTGCTGGGCTGCTGCTGATCCTGGCAGTTCAGGTGCGGCCAGTGCTGCCTCTCTCGCCTCCTAGTGACTAAGTGTGGTGATTGTGGCCTGCTGTCGGCTACCCTCCCATGGGGAGGATAAGCCCGGTATATGTATGTGTATGTATGTGTTGAATAATATTTTATCTGCGTTATTCGGTTTACAACAAGAGTTGAGGAGGCGCCAAGTCTTTTTAACGTCAGCTTTGAATTGAGTAAACTTGAGGGTAAAGTAGCTCTTTTTTGATTTTCTTATCTGGTTAGTCACATAGTTTCTGAATCGGTTATATGTTTCTCTAGATATTCGCCCTTCGCAAAAGAGGGCTAGGTACGCTTGACGTTTCTTTATATATATCACGATGTCTCTAGTAATCCAAGGCTTTTGCTTATTTTTCGGGGTAACGGTACGAGTTACAATTGGGCAACACTAATTGTATGCGGTCATTATAGTTTCGGTCAACTTTACTATTGCTTCATCAATGCTCCTTGCATCATTGTTTTGTTGAGAGATGTGCAATGTCGGCATTGATTCTTCTAGAACGGTGCGCATTTCTTCTAAATTTGATTCGTTTATTCTACGATATGAGTAAGTTTCAGCCCGTGCTTTGGTGCAAGCAATATTGACATTTTTCTTAATAAGAAAAACTGGAAAATGATCTGATAAGTCAGAAGTAATTATTCCAGAGGGAAAATAAGTTGGGTCTATCATAAAGATATTGTCAAGCAGCGAAGCACATTCTGAGGTTATTCGTGTAGGCTTTGTGATGATCGGAAGGAAAGATTTAGAATGAAATGCATTGAGGAAATTAGAGATTGGTTCTTAGCTTTCATGTTTCAGTAAATCATAGTTGAAGTCACCGCATATTATTATGTCATTGTAGAAGGACCTGTTGAACTGAGAAATAATACGATTAAGTTCATTAATTAAGGAAGGATATAGGACAGGCTGTAGGAGGCCTATACACCGTTCCAAGCACAATTCGTTTGCCATCTCTGGACAGTTCTACGAATAATGATTCTATATGATCCTGATTCAGTGTTGCACTTGCCATGATTCTCGAATCTATGAGCTTAGAAATGTATGTACTGATGCCCCCGCCTCGCTTGTTTTTTCGTAGCGAATGGTAACAATGAAAATTTTCAAATTTAATCATGTCTTTGGTCGAGTCATCTAGCCAGCTTTCGGTGAAGCTAATCACATCTAGGTTATACTTAAGTTCAGTAATAGTGCATTGTATCTCTTCCAATTTTGGATAGAGTGACCTACAGTTCCAACACAGTAGCTAAAAATCCTACCTGGTTATTCGTATAGATTCGTTGAATTTTGATATTTTAGCATACCTGCAGTTGTCAGAGTCGTTTAGGTTTGGAAATATTTTGTTCAAATGATTGAGATCTGGGTCGATTTCATCTAATATATCAGCGTGATCAGTCATTCAAAATTAGTAAACAAAAGGCAGTAAGTACTATTGTATAACTTAAAACGAAATACAGAGTCAAGATTAAAAGGATATTCCTATCTAAAAACTAGCTTAGAAAGTATAGAAAAGAGCAAAAAATCTAGCGTGATTTCGTGAGTACTCACAATATTCAGCCCATGAGCGAATAATATCGGAGTTCAATATACAATATTGATGCGTACAAATTGCTGAAGGTTTGTTACAAAGTTCACATACAACAGGTAATAAGTGTCAAAATTTTTTAGCTACAATGATAATCTAATCAGCTAATATGGTTTACACATAATAGTGAATTTATTGGGAAAAAATAACATACAATTTATGAGGAAAAGCGAACAAGGTGGATTTCAAT
The DNA here is from genome assembly GCA_030386875.1 of Morinoia aosen. Lineage (NCBI taxonomy): Eukaryota > Metazoa > Arthropoda > Malacostraca > Amphipoda > Talitridae > Morinoia > Morinoia aosen. Next base: position 27,744,152 of record CM059580.1, on the reverse strand, counting down.
ATTCCATAATAACATTGGTAGGTACAAATTGCTGATGGTGTTGTTGAAAGTTCACATTTAGCTGTCATAAATGTTCATATATATCTGTCATGCAATTGTCAAAATTGAGGTAAAACTGACGTATATATCTTTAGAGGTTGGAACTGATTCATGACATGAAGTTATGCAGTTTGAAGTTTTAGTGTGAAGTTATAGAATTCTAGGCGTTATTGACACACGAGTATATAATTTGACACAGTTACATGTTTTGATACCTAATTGAGGTGATCACCCAAGACCTGTTTCGATGATATGTCCAGTTGCAGCATCAGGTATTGGTCGAGCTCTTCTGGCGTGTCAATCTGACGTCTCGAATCCGTTTGTCCAGGGGTGAATGCGAAGATGTTTCCGTCACGGGTCCTCGGGGTTCCAATTTTTTTCGGGAATTTTCTACTGGCTACTCTCAAGGTGTACATGATCTTGGCTCGTGAAGGTATTAGATAGTCATTTATGAAGAACTTTGGTTTATTTACTCGGCAGGCAGAGAGAATTTCACGTTTCTTGTTGTAATGTTTCAGTTCGAAAGCGATGTTTCTTCGATCCTCGTTTCCAGTTAGTGGTTTTCTTCCCATTCTTGACGTGATGTCAGCATCAATGAGGTCAATGTTGATGTCCTTCAGAAATTTGCAGACTGTTTCTTTGCAATTTTCGTTGTTGTGTGATTGAGGTAGTTCCCCCCCGGAAATGACGAGAGTACATTTTCTATCTTCTAGGTCTCGGCGCGGATCATTTTTTTCCAAGCCTAACATTATAGATATGACCTAACATTATAGATGTGACACTGTGATATGACCTAACAGTTTAGATATGACACTATGATATGACACAGGAGACCCGCAGACCCGCAGTAATTAGAGCGCTGTACATAGAGTCGTTCTCTTCAAGTTTGGTTGGAAGGTAAAATATTAAACTGGGCGCAGCAGCGCTAACTGACCCGCACCAAACTACAGCATTAACTAGATGCTCTAACTACGTCATTTCTTTGATTAAATGCATCGGTTGGAAAATATTCAAGTCTATTTCATCTTTTTAAATGCATAAATAAAACTATTATGCACTTCCGTCATCATTATTTCCAATATTTATCATTTATGGTAGTTATTGAAATGAAAATTCGTAAAGTAAGGTGATGTAAAACATTTTCAAACATTTTAAACATTTTATACGACAATAAAATGCTAGAAAAGTTTAGCCCTTGCGTCACCGGAATCCAAGATGGCGTCACTGTGTTATGAACGTGGTTTCTCATCGAAGTCGTAATCGTAAATTTTTTTCAATGTCGCATTTATTCGCTGGCCAATTTCAGGAGGCAATTCTTTGATCGTATTATTTATCGTCATTTTCTTTTCGGTTTCAGGAATCTCAAGGTTGGTGATCGAGACAGAAGGTCTCAATTATTATATTTTCGTTATATCATTAAAGATCGAAATATACTGTGACTTTTCAATGTCATTAGTCGTTGTAAATAATCATGATACCATAACAAGTTAAGTAGAAGGTGAATGAGGAGATGAGTGCAACGCACATTTATGTTATATCGACGATGTCTTCAAACTCAATTAGCAAGGGGGATGATACATGTGGAAATAAGAAGCGACTAACGAAGTACACAGCATATTAGAGGTTCTAAATGATTACAATGCTATCAGGTCTCGGTGATTGAGTTAATTCTTAACTGTTAGATGACACAAATCATAAGAATTCGCGCTATGGCATTGAGAAAAATCGGTGAAGTCTTTTAACGTGAACAACGGACGAGACATAGATAATATTACCGCATTGAGAAGTCCGACAAGAACATCTTAAATGAGGTGGAGCCTCGGAGCTGAATCATTCAGTAGAGAAACATATTGATAATTATGAGAAGCACATCTTAGTTGAGACGGAGTCTCAGCGCTGAATAGATAACAGAGGAACGAAGGTCGCCTGGAAACTACATCGAACTAAGTTAATTTATGCCTAACACATGAAGCTACTTATAGAGGATCGATGAGACTATAGATGAGTATATGGAATACTTAGCTGTGGTATTCCCGAATAGCGGTTGGCTAGTCAAACACAACTTAAGTTAGCCATCTTCCCCACTCCGCCCGCAAAGGCGAGAGCGGGGGAATCACACGTCTTGCTCGATTGGTGACTCCAGTCTTAATGCCGCTTGCGCGTCCGCCAGAAAGAGGCTGGGTGACGCTGTCTCAAGTGAGAATAAACGCGTTACCTATCTTGAAGATTTAGGTCAAAATATCGCAGAAAATAACAAGCGTTGGGAGATAATTCAAATGGATTAAGCTTTATAATTAATAAACAAGTAATTTACGTAGAATGAACAAGATCTTAAGTCAACAAGGAAGGAGTTGAAATACACGAAGAAATATGGAAGTGTCTTGAAATAATCTGGAGCACAGGCGTCGGCTACGTGGCAGAGAGTCCTAAGTCCAATGGTTGGTTCGTAGAGGGTTGAGGTTCGCTGGCTGGCTTCGAACAATGCTTAGCGGTTGGTTGCATCCTCTCGAAGTGTAGTTTGTAGAGTTCAGAAATACTGCGTTCATTGTCGAGAACATATTGTCCAATATCGGGTCTTTTAGAAGATGGTTGCTTGGCCAAAACAACCCTTTCTTAACGTTTATATGAACACGACGAAAGTCTGTCCCAGAAGAACCACGACAAATCCTCGCCGACGTCATTTAAGTTTCGAGCTCCGGCTCGATGTTATCCTTCTTCATAATCTGTGCGCGTGCGACTACTGATCAGAAGAAAAGTAGTTCCGAGAAGACAAATACGGAGCGTGACGGAATGGTTTGCATTCACATGGAAGCGCTGAATCGAGATACCTTGAGATGACACCATTGCAGTCGTCCTTTGGCAGGATTGTACGGGCAGGGAAACACTTGTGAAGCTTGGCGCGGAGTTTATTTAGCTAGGTGTTGACAGAAGACGAGATGTTGATGGATTGAGCACCCGGCCTCGATAAGAGCGGCCCTTTATAAGTGCCCTCCAGATACAGAAAGGCTACTACAGATAAACATGTGCGGAGATGCCGCATATTGCTCCCCCTCCCGAATGTTGAGAGAGCACCACACAAAAATAATAAAACTTTTAAACGAAATTTAAGAATTCGCAGAAATAAAGCAATCAATGAAAGTACAATTCATGAATTGACAATAAATTGTTTGAGAAAAAAAATTAAACGACAATTCCAAACGAAAAAGAACTATTATGAAATCGCTCGTAGCCGTTGTACATTAAATTACGTTAACCGTATCGCAATTTGTATTATCAAAAGCAAAAAAAATTAACAACTGTTATCACGCCAAGCCTTATTATAGTTTCAGGCAAAGCAAGCAATCACGAGGGTAACTCTAGCGAACATTATATATACGTACCCTATCGTAAAAAAACTCAATACATCACTAAAATCATAGCTAAAAACACAAGAACCGATTACATCACCCAAAAAGATATAGAATAAACGCAAAGCAGTTAGATTATAGGTAACGCATTTAACGCATTAAAATTTAGAACGCGGAGGAGAAAGAAAAAAAATGAAACATTTAAAGAAACAATTACGCTTACTACACTATGGAAATTAAAACTGTTGCATTACCAAGAAATGATTATAGGGTAACGCAACAAACACGTTGATTAATAAAACGCACAACTAAAGCTAGAACCAAAGCTCTAAAACTAGAACACGGTAAAACGCATGCTAAAAATAAAAAAATGCTTTTTACCAATTCACCCCCTGCCGAATCAGTTGGGTTATCCACATGGCAAAATAATTAGAACGCCAAAAAAACTTAAGGAATAAGCCCAAAAAAAAATTTTAGAACACTAAAAATAAACTTAATACACCGCAAAAATCCAACAGTGAGACAAACCGCATTCAACTAAAAATGTTAAAAACCCCCTTTGTGTTTTTTTTTTCAAGACCCGTTCAAATTTTTAACATATTACCTCAATCAACCCCTAAGAGAAGGACTCAAACCCGTTTAGTTCGACTTTAACACAAAATTTTAGGCATGTCATCATAAAAAAACTTAATAACTAAAAGCAAAAAGCAAGCAATGAAAAATATGCAAGAAGCAAAGCAACTGACTTACCGTGCTTAAATATAACTAGCACGTCGACAGCCATGTAGAACGGTGTAAAAAGGATCATATTGAAACGCCATTTTAATATTTTTTAAAACAACCTGCGCCATATCAATTAACAAATAATTACCCGTTGCATCATCGAAAATACCTTTTGTGTTTTCGCATAATACCCCTATTAGAAAAATTTAAAAATGCGCAGTGTTTCGAATTTCGAATTGTCACACAATTAAAAAAATAATGCAATCAAAACACAACATATTCAAATTAGTAATGTCACTTCTAACACCAAAACAAATAAAGCATTTGCTAATTAAAATTTTTGCGTCAATATTAAAACCAGTATACTTAAATTAAACACATGGGTTAAATAGATTTAAAAATACATTAAAGAGAACACTGCGCGCATATTTTATCGCGTGTTTCATGCGACATGCATATCCTGCAATCACTGCGCCAATATTTCAAAATTTTCAAACCAATTTTCGAATCAATTTTCAATTAATAAATTTTCAGTAAATTTTCCAATAATTTAAAATCTAACACTTATAAATTTTCTGATTAATAAATTTTCAACTAATTCAATAAAATTTTTCAACTTTTTCATTTTTCAACTTGAGGTAAATGTATCACTAAAGTTCCTAACGTTGATCTCGTAGACTAAGTAAAATCGTTGCTCTCCTACGAAGACAATGAAGAATCATGGCGAGTCCTAAAGTCGAAAATAGGATGAGGATCACTATCAGCGCGATCCCCATGTTATTAAACTTTTGGTCAAACGCCACTGTCGTGCAGAGGACCAGAAAATCGTCATTTCCAGCGAAAGTCGTCGTCGCACCCGCGACCGCCTCGCTCTCGAACGCTTCAGCCATGGATGATTCGTCCCGCGCATGCGCTGCAAGGAACAGATACAGAAACTATTAGCATGGCCGTTACAAAATAAAAATAAATACAACATATAATTTGGTATCAGATCTCGATTGCCTGACAACTGTCATTGCACAACCACGATAAGTCTCACATATAAAATATAAGTTCTAAGCCTACCGAAAAAAAATGTGTAAGGTGACAAGACTCCTTTCCCACGAATGTAATCTAAATTTGCTGATTGCCGGACATTCCGACGGAACAAAAATAGCTCGGCGCGAGACTGCAGCATACGGCCGCAGCGTCAAAACAACCCATCTCGCAAGGTGAACAGCAACCTCAGCGATTTGCAATTCGCCGTCGGCGCATCCGTTCATGATTAAAACTGTCGATTTAGCAATATGAATGTCTGAGTGAATTCGAGAAAAAAAATTAATGAAACGTCTTAGCGACAGCTAAACGAGACAGTACAAATTCCTCTGGGGTAAATACCTAAACATTACATCAAATTACTCGAGCATAAAGCAACAGTAAGCTTAACATATAAAAATACAACGCATTGGTTATTGAGATTAAGATGAACGCAAAGCATATTGCATATAGCGAAAAAATGCTTCTAAAATTATGGTTATATTCCTTAACATTATTGAGACAGTAAAACAACGGTAAAAAGGTAAAAAAAACGGTAAAACGGAGTAAATAACGATAAAAAGGTTAATTCGTTACTCGTCGATTAGTCAGGACGTCATATAGTCCAATGAATTCGTCTTTTTAACTCACAGATGGTACCTTTTTGAGTGGTAAAAGATGATTAAGATTACTTCTAATAATTTTCGATCCAATTTTAATGTCAGCGTAATTACGTTTCACTTTTTGGACTACCGCAGGCCCAATCCAAGTTAAATCTAATTTAAATTTTTTCCCATGATTTTTTAAAAGCACCCTATCTCCCACGCTAATATTCTTGTTGCGCCGCTTAAGATTTCTATAGAGATTTCGCTCTGTTGTGTTGTTAATAATTAAATTTCTAATATTTTCCACGGTTCGCACGGCTTCTCTAGCTCTGATATTTACTAAATCTAATTCTTCATCGAAGCTGTAAATGACTGAATCAAAATTCTCGGGCTGGTAGTAAGCACACGTATCGCGATTAAACATTACATAACTTGGTGTTTCGCCAATAGTAGAATTTAAAGAATTATTCAAGGCATTTTCCACAACTTCTAATAATTGGTCCCACTCTGCATGGACGAGTGTATTGACATATAGTTTCAAAAGATTCGTAATTTTTTTGTTATTGCGCTCTACAATGGCATTAGAATGTGGGCTGTAAGCCAAAACTTCCTTTTTTGCAATGGCATGTAATTTTGCAAACTGCTTGAGTGCCACTGATTTAAATTCAAGAGCATTATCTGATATCAGCGTCCTAGGATAACCTAAAAGTGAGAAACAATTGCTTAAGCAAGAAATCACTGATTCCGTATTTCGATTTGAGATTGCATATAAACGACAAAATCTTGAAAACAAATCAACGACTACCAATATATACTTATTCCCATTATCAGTTACTTTAAGTGGCCCTAAAAGATCCATTGAAACGACCTCGAAAGGCTCTTTAGCAATCGGAGCTGTCAAAATTTTAATTGGGACTGATGGTCTTGCTTTAATAATTTTACACACCTCGCAATGTTGAACAAGTTTGCGCACAATGGTTTTCTCTAACTGATTCCAATATTTTAACTTAAATTTAAACAAAGTGTGCTTGTAGTCCGTGTGGTATAGAGTGTGTATGGCCAGAATGGCCTTACTCATTAAAGAATTTGGTACAACTGCTGTGAGTATTGTACTCGTTCGATTATCAATCTCTCTACGTCGATAAAGAATATCATTCAGAATTAAAAATTTTTGCAAGTCTGGGATAGTCGAAATACTGTCATATAATAAAGCATTCTTAATTTATATGCAAAATACGTCGTTGTTTTGTTCGTCGATAAACTCCTTAATCGTCCAAGATATCTCAGACTCTGTCGGTACATAATTTATCAGCGCCGGTCGCGCGTCTGTGTCTGCTGCACTGTCAGCATTGTCTCGAGTCGGAGGCAGGTCAACTACCTCGCTTCCTGTCATGTGTTTGCGTCGTGCTCGAGTCTCCACCACCACACAAACTTCTGATTCAAATGCGACTTCCAAATCATCACAAGAATTTAGTTCTTTAAGGTTTAACTTCTCGTTATTAACAGGCAATCTGCTTAAATAGTCTGCGACAACGTTTTCTTTACCAGGTAGATATTTTACAACCGGATCAAAGGAATGTACATTTAGGCACCATCTCGCCATGTTCGTGTCGTCAGGGAGTTTTTTACTAAAAAGTGGCGCTAAAGGTTTGTGGTCTGAGTATACCCGGACGGGGTAACCAGTTATTAAATACTTAAAGTGTTTTAGAGCTGAATGAATTGCGAAGAACTCTTTTTTGGTAGTCGCGTATCTTCGCTGGCTCGAATTTAAATTTTTACTAAAATAAACTATAGGTCTTAGAATTTTGTCGCTTGAATCATCCGCTTGCATTAATACAGCACCAATTCCTGTATTGGAAGCGTCAGTAAAAACATGAAAGTCCTTAGTATAGTCAGGATGTCTTAGAACTGTGTCAGAAGTTAGTAACGACTTCATAAAATCAAAACTTCTCTGACACTCGTCTGTCCAAGTATAAACAACATTCTTTCTCAAAAGGTTGTACAAGGGGAAAGCTACTTCTGCAAAGTTGGGTAAAAAATTTCGAAAATAATTTGCTAAACCTAAAAACTGTTGTAGTTCCTTCACATTGTTCGGCGCTCGGCAGTTTTGTAATTTCTCTGAATGTTTACACTTAATACCGTCGGCGGCAATGGTATGGCCCAAATATTCGAGCTCTTTTTTAAAGAAATGGCATTTCTCAAGCTTTAAGGATAATTTACCGGATCGCAGCATCTTAAGTACAATCTCTATATCAATCAAGTGCTGATCTTTATTTTTTGAAAACACCAATATATCGTCTAGGAAGACGAAAGCTAGTTTACCCAGAATGGGTGCAAGAGCAGATGTCATGACTCTTTGAAATATTCCCGGAGACGTAGAAAGTCCGAATGGTACACGACAGAAATTATATTTACGGTAATTTACGCTAAATGCCGTGTATTTCCTGCTCTCTTTTTCTAACTCTATCTGATGAAATGCCGAGCGAAGATCAAGGTTAGAAAACCACGTGTTACCACCTAACGTCGATAAAATGTCGTCAATGCGGGGAATTGGGTAAGAATGTTTAATCAAAACCTTATTCAAGGAACGGAAATCTATCACGGGACGCAAATCTCCGGTTTTCTTTTTAACTACAATGACAGGGAAATTGAACTCAGAAGATGACTCCTCTATTATTCCCTGATCGAGCATATCGTTAGTTATTCTCATTACCTCTTCTTGGTACTTATGAGGTATTCGGTAGGGAGCTAAATTTAATACAGGCGCATCAGTTTTCAACTGAATATGATGCTTCAAGATATTCGTTACACCTATTTTTTTGCCTTCCAAAGTTACTACATCACGGTACTTATTTAACAATTTAACTAAAGGTAATTGTACGTCATCTTCCTTGCATGAAATATCATTTACCGTCAAGTCACGTCTTAACTCCTTTTCTCCACTTATTAAACCTGCATTTGATTCTGCATAGATTTCTAACTCCTTGTCATTAACAAGAATTTCACCTCTGCCACGAGTATCAGCATCCCACGCAAGTTTTCTATTGACAATGGCATTCCTTCCACCACATGTCGATTTAACTTTCGTCGTATCTGACCCAGCGACAGAATTTACTTCAACTTCACTCGCATCTCTGAGCGCTTTTTCCACATTTGTTAAAAATACTTCGCTCTCAATCTCATTAGCTCCTATTAATTCCGCATTACATAGCATAGAATTTTCAGAGAGATACACTGTTTCATCACTTGGATTCAAAACCATAATCGGTACCACACCGTCTTCATTTATTTGAACAATTGAGTCAGCTATAAGAGCACCATTATCAAGACATCTTTTCTGAATGACGTATTCTCCTGCAATTGGTTTCTTAAGGAAGCCATAAATGACATTAAGTGAATTCCCAGGCACTTCAGCCTGATTGCAATGAACGATTAATTGCTTCGTACTCGTTGACTGTGCCTCAGCCGTAGCTGGACTCTTTTTCCTGCCGTCAACACTTTTTAATTGCCTCATGCTCTTTCTCGCAACAGCAATCTCTGACAATAAACAGTCACTATTCATTATTTTTCGCATTACTATCTCTCGACTTAACAATGGTTCCATATTTAAATCTTGAAAAGGAATTGGAATATTATTCCAAAGAAGTTCTTTATTTTTAAAGTTAATAACGGCATCTTTTAATACATCTCGACCCAGTATCAGGTCATAATTAAATCGAGCTTCTTTTACAACGAGTGCACTTGTTTTAATTACTTTATTAGTGCCGGGAATTTTAATAGATAACTCTACTTCACCTGTGACGTCACTCTTCCCGTTGATGCCTTTTACTCTCAATTTACTCGGTTTTACTTCTTCGCTCAAATTTTTTACCTGTCTGTAACTGACAAGACATTTCTCTGAGCCGCTGTCAAGCAAAGCGCTTAAATACTGGTCATTATTTTTGAGAATAATGGTTGGTTTGTTGCAATCCTTGAATGATACTAACCCAGCATTTTTATTAACATTTTTTACAACGGATACCGAAAAATAGGATTCGATAGTCTTGCCTTGATAATGATCATTCTCAAGCTCTTCATCTTGCAACAAGTTATATCTATTTTTACACTGAAACAAGGGGTCAACATACGATTTAGTTATCTCGGTGGTATCTGGAAGGTTTGCCACGGTCTCCAGTTTAACGAGGTTGGTACCGCTAAATACCTCGGGCTCAATCTGTTTCAAATCCCCCTTACTACCTTCACCTAGTTTAAAAAATCGCTTGACGTGCTCTCCGCCCAATGAACTTCACTTTGACCACGGTTTGTGCTACCTCTACCGCGCAAATACGCCTTATAATTACGGACTTCCGTACCGCTCGCTCCACAATTCTTTACTACATGAGTTCCACCGCAGGCAAAGCATCCTCTTGGAAACTGACTACCGCTATCTGATTTAACCATGTTGCACTCTAAGGAACCGCTACTTCGATCTCCTACATAACTGTTTAACTCTCTACCTCTAATTCGGGGATTCCTTAGCCAAGGTCTAGGAACAATCCTCCTCATTCCTGGTCGATAACTCCTCCGGTAACCTCCTACACTACCATAGAACACTTCATTGTGATCTGGCTCTTCAAAAACTTCTTCCAATTCACTGTTTACCTCACCTACGTAAACTTCACTTTCGTATCTGACCGGAACTTTCTGCGCAAGGATCTTTTTTGTCTCGGATTGGCTGCGCACAGCTGAAATTAACCTAGCGAGCAATTCCTCCGCCGTTGAAAATTGTGTTTCAAAAATTTTTCTAGCGAACGACTCATCAAAAAGCGGACCTAACGTTGATAAAGCCAGACTGTACGACATGCTGTCGCCCACGAATTTTTTTAACTCAGCCTGATTCGTGCAGTTCTGAAAATACGCGTGACGCTGCCACCCTAGCGAATTTGAATTAAGAATACTCTCGGTTAGCTTCCTTATTTTCGAAAAAGCATTGACGATCTGAGCAGCTAGTGCATTATTTTTAACTAATTGCAACTCGTTTAGGTCGCAAGCCAATGCATGAATACTCTTTTCTCCACGCGAAACGTAAATGTCCTCAAGAATCTGAACTACCTGATCAAAAGAATAATGGAGGTCAGCGTTAACCAATTTCGTAACGACGCTATTGAAATCTCCCACGTTCTTGTTAGCCGAGCGTACTAAAAATTCCTTACGACGCTCGTCACTAGTGGCATCAGGCAACAAGGACATGTATGCCTTGAGATTCTGTATATGAGTATGAAAACTCTTATTTTCTAGGAACTCTCCATCATGGACGCGTCTTCTTCCCCGGAATATGGGAAGCTCTGCGTTCGTCATTATCGTTCCGACAGGAGGTACAACTATATTTGCAGCAATATCACGTGCAAGCTGTGTCGTGTTAACATTACTAGGAACACTAGAACTAGGCCCTGCTGTTGGGGTCGTCATGGTCGGTACTTGAGCCACACTAGTTACTCTAGGTTTAGAAATACGTCCGAATTTAGTTACCGTAGCCTCTGTTCGAACTACTTCCTCATCACTATCCAAAGAATCAGAATAATCCGACATGTGTCGTATTTCCTTAAGTCATTTAGAAATTCCCTATTCCACTAAAAATCAACAATTCAATACCAGAATTCACTTAAAATTCATTCAAAAATTAATATCGTACTCCGAGAATGATAATAAACACAGAAATGCAAGTAATACACACAAAAATTAACGAATTGCACACATAAAATAATAACATCAATAATATCAATACTTTATCACCAATAATCTAATTGAAAAACAAGAAGCAGCGTCTCTTATCCTGAAATTTTAAATTTTTAGCACCTCAATAATACTTGTGACTGGTCAACAATATCACACAGTGCCCACGTGACTGCTTCAGCTCATTAAAGCTGTCGTCAAGGCGGTAGAAAAAAAATACCTCTGCTTCACCGCAAAAAACGTGAATTTCTATCAATTTAAGGCTTCAAAAATTAACATCATAGTGTTCCAGACACTTCCACTGACACTCTTATGCTATTATAAAAAAATTCTGAAACTTACGACGACAATTGAAGGTAAACAGCTGTCAACCAGGTAAATCCAGATACGTAGGACACGGATGTGGCTCTCACAATGCACAGACCGAGACTGAGGCTACAGATGAGATTGCGGAGCTACACGGGAAATGAACACGGCAACAAAAAAACCGCGGCATGAAGTGCGACAAAAAAAAACCAGCTGCCCGGGAACAGAGCGAGCCAGCACTAAAAAGAAAAAATTTCTAAAAAAACACTTAACTGTGCACACCGAAGACAGGTGCAGCTCACGTCGCTTTGCTACTGCGATGTTGTTGCTGCTGTGAAGAGCTGGGAATATTGGTGACTGGTGTTGCACGATGTTAATGATACTTTTAAATCGTAGTACGTATCACTTATCACTGGTTACAGTTTTTGATACGATTTCACTGGTACAGCCAGTTACACTGTCGTAGTAAGTATTGCAACACAGTCTACAATAAATTGCTGATGACTTAAAGGTTTTTAGCACTTCAAAAATTAGCACAACTGTTCATTTATTGGTTATTTGCCGCTGGGAAAGCGCAGATCTTGACCTCGAAGACTAATTCTACGTCGTCGCCGGCTTCATATATCAAAACTCTTGTTCTGAGTGGTGAATTGTGGTGGAGCAATATACTGATTTGGGTGTCTGCGTTCAGTAGCACAATTTTCGGTATTCTGACACCGAATACAATGGTAGTTTCTTGGGGCTGCCACAGTTGATGGTTTCCTCCGTTACACATCAGGATTTAATACTGTTCAAAATTGCCAGTAATTGGACAATTGCTATCCACTGCACACTTATGCGAATGTGAGTTCTGATCGCCACATACGTCACCACCAAAATGTACGGGCAGGGAAACACTTGTGAAGCTTGGCGCGGAGTTTATTTAGCTAGGTGTTGACAGAAGACGAGATGTTGATGGATTGAGCACCCGGCCTCGATAAGAGCGGCCCTTTATAAGTGCCCTCCAGATACAGAAAGGCTACTACAGATAAACATGTGCGGAGATGCCGCATAGGATCTTTTCCTAACAATAGATGTCGGTGATCTCCCACGCCGTCATGACTACCACATGCAGCAGTCGTGAAGTTGAAAAACTTCATGGAATAAATCCTTTTTTTTTTGCCCTACAGTCGCGTAGAGACCGAGGGGGCTCCTGTTCTTCATCTCTCTTGCAGGAAGAAACTCCGAGTTATAGAACTCCACGGGATTTTAGATAGAAGTGGACGTGTTCCTTTAAAGGCTGGAACCGTCATCTTTTCTTCACCATAAATAATGATGTAAACGTTGCCGTATCATTGGTCGTCCCTCCATCAATCGCAGCACATCGTCGCTCTGTTTTCTTCATTGTCGTATCCTCCATCGTTGATGCTCGCCGGGATTGCATCACGTCATGCGCCAACCAGCTGTGCCTCGCGCGCCAAGTGTGTGTGTGTGAGCAGACGCAAGCGTGCTTGGTTACCTCGAGTTGTCATGGAGACAGGGCAAGCCTCTGAGTCACGCGTTGTTGTATGCGAGTGTTCCAGCCGGGACGCTCGCTGCCGCTGCTCCGCTGTTTCCTCGCATGCCTGATGCTCGCTGCATCAGCCTGTATTGTGCTTCGCACATGTATGTAGCAGAGTGCATCCATGTCGCCGCCGACCGTCGTCACGCCAAGATGTACGCAGTGCACGCGTATGTGAAGCGAGTGTGTGCAGGCACTGTTGTGTTGCCTCCCGCGTCTCAGTCGAGACGCCCGCTGCTGCTGCTGCCGCCGCTGTTGCTGGTCTGCGATGTAGTTCTGTGCGTGAGCACACAGATGTATGTACGCGCCGCCGCCTCAGTGAGACGCTCGCTGCTGCCGCTGCCTCCGTGTGAATGTGTGATGCTCGCTGCCGCTGCTCGGGCCGTAGTGTATACGTCCAGTCACGCACACAGATGTATGCGAAGTCTGCGTTCACGAAGTCGCTCAGCATAGGCAGAGGCCCTCTTGTGCAGCGGTGATTTTGTGGAGACTGAAGTCGACTCCCACGTCCACAGCACAGCGAAAGACTGAAAGTTCCATGACGGTTATTCGCTGGCTATATAAATCCAAAATTTTTTTTTACTCCTTTTCCCATGCAGGCGTTCACAACATCCGTCCACACTCATCTCACTCATAAGTAACTTCATGTTTACAGAAAGGACATACTTCTAGCCTACCCTAATTTTTATTCCATTCTTATTCGATATGCTATGACGCAATAATAATGATGATTCTCGGAAGGAGAGGACATAATATTTTCTGATTATACATTAACATTAAATTTTAAAATTGAATGGACTGCACGCCATCCGGGTTAGAATCGAATTATTTATATTTATAGTTATTATTACATTCTTCGTTACGAATTATCAATTTGCTCGTACTGAAAATTTTAAGAACTAATTCATAATTTCCGTGACATTTACTTTACAAAGAAACAATAATTCAGACAGGAATGAATTACACCTCGGCATCAAGTTCGTGGTCGTAATCAGTAATTTGTTGACATTGAAGTATAAGTAAATAGGAGTAACAAATAAATTCACTATTACGCTATCTCGCAAAATACATCCAAACATCACACTAAAATATCCTAAACATCGAGCATCATATTTGAATTTTAAATGCCGCCATGTCGTTACAATGTTGGAATAGAGTCAGTCAGCCGTGTGGGTATGTGGTTAGAGAGAGTGTGGCTGTGTGGCTTGGGCTTAGGAATGTCGGCGAGAGGAAGTCGAAGTGGCGAGTAGCCGGGCGATATTGTAAACAGAGCGCAGACCAGGCAGCTTCTACCACACGTCGCAGCTAGACCACACCTCAGCTTTCACATCATCACACCTCACAAGGCACATTCACGCACAACAATCTTCTTAAATGGTCGATTCACACGATGGAATACAATATTGAAATTTAGAAATGGACACGAGAGTAAATTATCCGTAGATTAGGATTTCTCCATTCGTAAATTTTATATGTAAAATCAATTTTTGAGCGTACATAATGCATGTGATATTGTTATTCCGTAGAAAATACTTTATAATTGAATGGAATACTCATTTTGAATAAACCTCCGCTGATGCTTGAGAGTACGAAGAAATTTTTAATAAGCACTTTAATTGAAAGTTTTTAATAAAATTTTTTAACGTTTAGGAGATTTTTCAATTAAATTTCAACGATGTTAATTTTAGAAGTTTAGTTCTTGAACTTTAAGATTCCAAATGAGAAGTTAAGATGATAGAGTGTGAACATTCCACGTAACGGAATTTTGAACTCAGGCTGGCGTCATCAAGAGTGGTGCGAGTGCCAACGCCTTCCCTCGTTGAAGACAAAATGGCGCCGAAAGGTTCACAGTGGCTAGATGAATTTCCACAGCGTCTAACTCAAATTAATTATTCTCATAGAGAAACTGTGCAATATTCAATCGAATGACGCTTGATTTTTAAATTTTAAATCATTTGGAATTAACTGCTTCATATATTGGGTATTTCAATACACGAACAATCAACACAAAACGACGTAATGATATAAGAAACTCAGAATAGATTCTTAATTGGGATTAAAATTTTTGATTAGAAACGGTTAAACTTGAAGCATGATTATTGAGAGAAATCAGTAAATGAAACAGAAAACATGATTATTAGACATATGAATAATTTCACAGTAAACAAACACGATAATGAAAGGTAAATAGATTCACAAAAGTAATAAATCAAAGTAGAAAGCATGGTAAGACATCCTAATAATTTTATAGTAAACAAACACAATGAAATGAAAAGCAAATAGGCTTGCAATTGAAATAAAACGGCAGAATATTAGTAAATAGGCACGAAATAGAAACAATTTAAACGTAAGCGGGATACAATGATATAGATTACCAAACACCTTGATACAATATTGAGTGTTATGAATAGTCATCTATTACTAGTTGAGTTTGCGTCTGGCCGATCAAATGCAATTTTTATGAGGTATTTGAGGCGGATTTTATATAATTTGAAATGGTTTGGTAGATCGTGATGCTATTTTATCAAAATAATTTGATCATAATGCGGCATAATTTAGTGATTTTTAGTATTTGATAATTGGTAAGCGTGACAAATTTGAGCGGTCTCTTTCGGAGACGATTAAAGATAAAGATCCGGCACCGCTTGGCACCATATGTTATGAACGTGGTTTCTCATCGAAGCCGTAATCGTAAATTTTTTTTCAATGTCGCATTTATTCGCTGGCCAATTTCAGGAGGCAATTCTTTGATCGTATTATTTATCGTCATTTTCTTTTCGGTTTCAGGAATCTCAAGGTTGGTGATCGAGACAGAAGGTCTCAATTATTATATTTTCGTTATATCATTAAAGATCGAAATATACTGTGACTTTTCAATGTCATTAGTCGTTGTAAATAATCATGATACCATAACAAGTTAAGTAGAAGGTGATTGAGGAGATGAGTGCAACGCACATTTATGTTATATCGACGATGTCTTCAAACTCAATTAGCAAGGGGGATGATACATGTGGAAATAAGAAGCGACTAACGAAGTACACAGCATATTAGAGGTTCTAAATGATTACAATGCTATCAGATCTCGGTGATTGAGTTAATTCTTAACTGTTAGATGACACAAATCATAAGAATTCGCGCTATGGCATTGAGATAAATCGGTGAAGTCTTTTAACGTGAACAACGGACGAGACATAGATAATATTAACGCATTGAGAAGTCCGACAAGAACATCTAAAATGAGGTGGAGCCTCGGGGCTGAATCATTTAGTAGAGAAACATATTGATAATTATGAGAAGCACATCTTAGTTGAGACGGAGTCTCAGCGCTGAATAGATAACAGAGGAACGAAGGTCGCCTGGAAACTACATCGAACTAAGTTAATTTATGCCTAACACATGAAGCTACTTATAGAGGATCGATGAGACTATAGATGAGTATATGGAATACTTAGCTGTGGTATTCCCGAATAGCGGTTGGCTAGTCAAACACAACTTAAATTAGCCATCTTCCCCACTCCGCCCGCAAAGGCGAGAGCGGGGGAATCACACGTCTTGCTCGATTGGTGACTCCAGTCTTAATGCCGCTTGCGCGTCCGCCAGAAAGAGGCTGGGTGACGCTGTCTCAAGTGAGAATAAACGCGTTACCTATCTTGAAGCTTTAGGTCAAAATATCGCAGAAAATAGCAAGCGTTGGGAGATGATTCAAATGGATTAAGCTTTATAATTAATAAACAAGTAATTTACGTAGAATGAACAAGATCTTAAGTCAACAAGGAAGGAGTTGAAATACACGAAGAAATATGGAAGTGTCTTGAAATAATCTGGAGCACAAGCGTCGGCTACGTGGCAGAGAGTCCTAAGTCCAATGGTTGGTTCGTAGAGGGTTGAGGTTCGCTGGCTGGCTTCGAACAATGCTTAGCGGTTGGTTGCATCCTCTCGAAGTGTAGTTTGTAGAGTTCAAAAATACTGCGTTCATTGTCGAGAACATATTGTCCAATATCGGGTCTTTTAGAAGATGGTTGCTTGGCCAAAACAACCCTTTCTTAACGTTTATATGAACACGACGAAAGTCTGTCCCAGAAGAACCACGACAAATGGCAGTCTGTGGAAGTAGAATGTGCGGAAGTTAACGTCACGTTCAACCTATTTAAGTAATATACAAATTTGCTGAGAGCATGTATCAATAATTGGTGTTAGTATTTACCAGCACAGAACGTGTATACCTCGCGTGTGATATTATGGGAGGCGAGTGAAGGAAAGGAGCGTAGGACGAGAGGAGGTCGGTGACGTCACGTGGCTTGTGTGACGTGGCAATTTGTGGTGGTGACCCTGGCGGTCATTTGTGGTGGTGACCATTTGTGGTGGTGAATCTGGCAGCCATTTGTGGAGGTGAACCTGGCGGCCATTTGTGGTGGTGAACCGGGCGGCCATTTGTGGTGGTGACCATTTTTGGTGGTGAACCTGGCAGCCATTTGTGGTGGTGACCATTTGTGGTGGAAAACCTGGCGGCAGTATGTGGTGGTGACCATTTGTGGTGAGGAATCTGGGGGCAATTTATGGTGATGACCATTTGTGCTGGTGAACCTGGTAGCCATTTGTGGTGGTGAACCTGGCGGCAATTTATGGTGGTGACCATTTATGGTGGTGAACCTGGCGGCAATTTGTTGTGGTGACAATTTGAGGTGGCGATCCATGACAGAATTTTATAAAGGAGAAATTCTGTGCGAGTAACTTTGGGCAGCGGAATTTTTTTTGTAAATAAATTGCGTCGGGAATTGACGGGGCCATATTTCATGCAGGTGACAATCTGTGATGGAGGCAATCTCTGGTGGCAGTTACTGATTGTGGCAATCAGCATTTGGAATTCATGTTCTTAATCTGTGGTGGCAATGGTGATGGCAATTGATGATGGCAATCTGCTGTGGTGTTTCATGGTGGTGACCAGTTGGTGTGTACAGCAATGTGAGGTGGTGACGGTGTGGTGTGTTGTGGTGAGTGATGGTAAATTGCAGCGGCAACTTGTGTAGTACTGTGGTTGTGTGGTGCTGTAGTGGTTGTGTGGTGGCTGTGTGGTGGTTGTTTGGTGGTTGTGTGGTGTTGTGGTTGTGTGGGGTTGTGGTAGTTGTGGGGTGTTGTAGGGGTTGCGTGGGGTTGTGGTGGTTGTGTGGTGTTGTGGTGGTTTTGTCGTGTTTTGGTGGTTGTGTGGTGTTGTGGTGGTTGTGTGGTGTTTTGGTGGTTGTGTGGTGTTGTGGTGGTTGTGTTGTGTTGTGGTGGTTGTGTGGTGTGGTAGTGGTTGTGTGGTGTTATGGTGGTTGTGTGGTGTTGTTGTAGCTGTGTGGTGTTGTGGTAGTTTTGGGGTGTTGTGGTGGTTTTGTGGTGTTGTGGTGGTTGTGTGGTGTTGTGGTGGCTGTGTGGTGTTGTGGCGGTGACATTAAGTGACATGGTTGTGTTGTGGTGGTGGTGCTGTAATGTAGTTGTGATGGTGTGGTGGTGACGTTATTTACGTGACGTGGTTGTGTTGCGGTGGTGTTGCTGTGGTGTAGTTGTGATTCTATGGTGGTGACGTTAAGGGACATGATTGTGTTGTGGTGGTGGTACAGTGAGGTAGTTACGATGATGTGTTTTTGAGTTAGTGCCCTTGGCGATTGGTGTAGTGGTCGTGTGATTGCGTTTTCGTGTGGTGGGATGGCAGTGAGATTGTGTTGTGAGATGGTCGTAGTTTGGTAGTGTGGTTGGGTGTAGAAGTAGGGGCGTAGTGATATGCTTGGATCGTTAGATGGCCGTATGGTGTTATGGCGGAGCTTTACAATTGTTTGTGGTAGATGTGCAGTGGCATCGTGATGGGGTTGTATGGCGTTGTGATAAAGTTTAATGGTGGCATCGCGTAGTTTCCTGAAGATGTTCTGAAGTGATGTGGTTAGATTATATGGAGGTTTTATTATGTAGTTGTGCGGTGGTGTAGTTTTGTGATGTGATTTAAATCTAGAGTGATAAAAAGTATGAAATTTGTGAAGCAGATGTCCCAATTGTTACAATTGCTATAGTTTATAAATTGGTCATGTTAGCCATTACTGCAATACTATTCAGTGCTGGTGAGGGGAAAGCGAGAAAATGATTCGCTCAGTCCCTCATCAATCTTGTGTTCTGTTTAGGCTAATTGTGCGTTTTGTTCCGTATGCTTAAGAAGGCAGCGTTTAACCCGTAAACTGTTTACCTGAGCAGTATTAGAGACCACATTTGACAGAGTTTTGTTATTGAATCCTAAAGAAATTATACATTCTCCATCAGAGATGTCATCCACATCTCGTGCAAATCAGGATGGTGAACTGATAAGCAATGTCTCGCATTAAGCCGTCAAGCCTCGTAGCGCTTGTATATGTCAGCTTGGTATACTTCTTTAGAGCTAAGTAGCTTTAATGAGCGGTAAACTCGAGACGTCGTAAATAACTCTACGTATATTTCTTTACAGGTGGAGGACATGATGCCAGCCAACAACCTGATGCATCTCCTGATGTCGGCGATGGCGGTGGGCAGCTGCCTGACTCCTCCTGTGGGGGGTCAGGGCACCAGCACCTCTGGTCACGTGGTCGAACTCTCTCCGGTCTGCGGGTGTAGCAACGCACTTCCTCTCCAACACTGGTCTCCTGCATCACTTCCTGCATCAGTTATCAGTTTGGCAATGCTAGGAATCGACTCACTGGATTTTGACACGCTTGACAATCTGAACTCAGCCTTGAAGGACGGAATCTTCACCGCGACATCGAACACCGCAGACTGCACTAATGCGCTCGAATGGAACAATTTCATTGGAAGAGCTGTGCAGGACTTGCGTTGTCCTCATCTGTCGTTCCTTTCCGTGCGCTCTGTTTACAACGATAATGCATATAAAAAAGCTGTCAGTGAATCCGTATCCTTCAAATCAGGAGATGACGCTGTGGTAGGAAGTCGACGTCAGTGCGCCACCTCGTCCAGTGAGATTGCCTCCTGTGTGGATGATGATGAAGAGAAACTTGTTTAATTCTTCCAGCGTGGGGGAGAAGTAGTCCTGGCAGAGGCTCGATATCAAACACACACCGTGTCAGTTAACCTCAACACCAGGCCCACCTTCACGCCCAACTTCCACAGGGCTCTAATAAAATTAAGCTTGGCAGCGAAAAACCCAGACGTTGAGAAAAGTCGAAAAGCTTTTTCGGATTTCATCGCAGCTTTTGGTACCCATTACCAAGACACTACCCACTTTGGCTCACGGCTTCTGATAATGAAATTATTCGCAAAGAAAGCTCCCAGCTCCTCAGAAAAAATTGAGCGACATCGCTGTGTCTCGTCGTCTTTCACCCAAAACTTGCGCAAAGACTCCTCATTTGATGAGGTTGTGGACAACTTCAATAAGGATGTCACTCGATGTGACTCCGAACAAGCTCTAGACGTGCTCAACTCGCTGGGGCTTCACCCCACCCGCATCCTCACCCTGGGGACCATCCCCGTGCCTGATCTAGACCAGACCCTCCAGAGGCAATGGTTTGACTGGTTGGGGTGCTCTGTAGATGGAACGGTCATGCAGGAGTTCTTCGAAAACATGACATCGCAGGAGCGACATGCTTCAAACGGCACATCTTGCGCGAGGAAGGTCGGGTGCGGCTATAACGACAACTGCAAAATAGAAGAAATGTGTTTCGAGGACACCTCTACCAGCAGAGGCTACAGCTGCAGGAAAGGGTGCGGTTTCACAGCCAGTTTTCCTCCCCAGAAAGTGTGCGTTGACGACACCAGCGCGCCTGGCTTCACCTGCCGGGAACCGTGCACGGTGCCTGAGATCTGCGCGTCTGGTGAAGCCTGCTACGCGGAGCAGCACAGCCAGCGGGGCTACATCTGCGTGTCCACCAAGCCTGGTGAGTGAATAGCCTCCCTCTTCTCCGTTGTAGGCAAGGCTGAGCAGACGGTTTAACAGGGGGTCTGTAGAAGTATCGTAGGTTTGAAGAATGTAAACACACTTCAAAGCGGATTTTCTTCCCAGACCCAACCGACTTGTTGACGTACAGGTTAAGTTCAAAATTGCCGTTAATTTCGAATATTCCAAGTTAAGGAGAACGGCGCCAATGTTTGCCCCGAGCCGCAGGCTCCAACTTATAAACAACGCTGTGTACGTCGATCAAAGTAAGCAGAACTTATCTAGTGGTGGGATGAAGGACTTCAGCAGCCATCGCTCACTGGCGTTGGCGAACATTGACAGAGTGGTAATGGAGCCAAATGATGTTTTCAAGTACTGGGTATTTTCAAGGTTCACTGACCAACAAAATCGTGCGTTTCTTTGCGCTTCATTATGAACATTCAGAATATTTTGAAACTGTTTGTATTATTTTACGAAGGGAATATATCAGCAACAGTCTTATGTCAATCCACTGTAATAATTTGCACTGTGCACTTGTGCTACTCTAAATACTTTTGCACCAGTACCATTAAAAATAGCTGCGATGTTTTCAAGTTAGAGCCAACATTCATTCGTGACAAACGTTGCTAAATAGGCATTATAAATACGTGTTTGTTCGCTCTAATTAATCAAACTCCACGCGACAATATCAGCATGGAGTTCAGGCAATATGAGGGAATCTCGGTCATAAAATGGAAGTTCGAGGTCATTAAAGGCTAATGAGGGCGACAAAAACTTTAACAATCATTATTGGCTGATTTATTATTTATATAATATTCTGCTTGTTCTTTCCTTAGTTAGTTACTTAGTCTGTCCGTTATGTTTTCGTCCGAATTGGCAGTATCAAGGATACCGAATTTCTGAGTGCTACACAAAAAGATCGCCTTAACATGCATTGATACGTATTTTAATTGATCACGATAGGATAGGTTAGGATAAGTTTTGTTAGGTTAGGTTTGGATATGATATGTTAGGATATGTTAGGTTAGCATAGGTTAGGTTAGAATAGGATAGGTTATAATAGGCTAAGTTAGGATATGACGGGTTAGGATAGGTTAGGTTAGGTTAGTATAGGTTAGGTTATGTAAATGAAATTTTTCATGGGTCCACGATTTTTTAGGTTTGAAATATTATAAGGTTAGCTTCGGTTAGGACAAGATAGGTAGGATATGTAAGGTTAGGATGGGTTAGGTTAGAATATGTCATGGTAGATTTTTTTAGGATTTTGATCTCTATAATCAGCCGTAGAAGGATGCCAAGCACAATACCAATGTAGGATTAATTTGACAACTCATGGCCCGATGGGTGCTTGTAGACTGCTGATATGTTCAATTTTGCTAAAATATGTCTAGTTAACTAGAAGGAACCGTGGAAATTCCACGGACAATGTCATCGTTAGGCCAGGTAGACCATGAAAAAATTCGGTCAACATTACCTAACAAATTTTAACATCACATATTCTAACCTAACCTAACATATCCTAGTCTATCTTGTCCTAACCTATGCTAACCGAACCTATCCTGATAATATGTCAAACATAACAAAATCGAAGACGCGTGAAAAAATTCGGTCAGCATTTTCTAACCTAACTCCTCCTAACACATCATATACTAACCTATCCAATCCAACAGAACCAGTGATCAAAATGAAATTCTTAATCTTGTGCAGAGGTGGAACTGTTATCAAAAATATCATAAAGCATCCTGGACAGCGTGATAGAGCTACAGACCAACTGAGGTTCACCATGGCTTTCCCATAATTTCCCATGCTTTTCTAGGCTTCCTATACTTTGCTAAGTCTCAACTGCTGATATTCTATACAACCTAATCCCACATACCAATACACGGGATATTCTGTCCGACTCTGAATCTGCTGGATTAATGCGCTGAAAATTGTGGAGTTGAAGCTTGTATCACATATACGATCATCTCACACTCCAGGCTGGTGGGTGTGACACACGGACGGACGGACGGACAGACGGACTGACGCGGCTCTTATTATAGTACTAGTGTGCAGGGCCCCGTCAAAAATGACGGGATTCGATACTTTTCCAAACAGATTGTGCACATGTAGATGACAAACAAATATATCCATCCTACCAGTACCTGTGATAAAAAAATTTCTTGCACTAGTGCACTGGTGAAACTTGTATCACAGATTGTCACTATAACTATCCTTACAAGCGTGACAGAGAAATGGAAGAAGCGGACTCCAAACAAATAAACAAAGGGTAATATTTGGTGGTAGCAGGACCCGTTGAAATTCCAAGGACAATATCATAGTTAAGCTAGGTGGACCCGTGAAAAATTCCGTCTACATTACCTAACGTATGCTAACCTAACGTAACATATACTAACCTGTCCTATCCAAACCGAGCCTATACCGATAAAATGTAAAACTTATCAACGCATGTAAAAGACATCTTTTAATGTTACAATGAGGAATTCGGTCTCCTTGATACCAGAAACTGAGACGAAACCGCAACGGATACCAAACAAAAAACAAATATATGAAGAAACCTATAAATAAATCTCTCTTAAAAATACCTTTGGTGAGTTCATCTGTTTCGTGTCCGCTTCTTCCGTCTCCCTGATACGCTCACATGGATGCTTTAATAACCGTATCTGTGATACGAGTTTCAACAGTGCTCATGTACAAAACTAATCTTATCGCGGGTACTGTTAGGATAGATATCTCTGTGTGTCATTCACATCTGTACGAAAATTTTAAAGAAAATGTGGAATCCCTTCAATTTTGACGGGTGTGTACATTTGTATATAAATAAACACACAGCGGGTATAATTAGGTTAGATAGACAAGCCAACGAGTATCAGTGATACGAAGTGACGGGAGTCAAACACGATGTGCAATACTCGTGAAGCGAGTTACTGGTGTTTGCCGCCCTAAATTACTGGTATCTTTGATACAAGCTGGAATCAGCTCCACAAAATTACTAGTATCTGTGATACGAATTAAAAACGAACAGAGTTTCATTACCTCCATTTTGCAACTTATGCACCACTTATTTCGTAACGCAAATCCTTAACTTGGGGAACATTATTCGGTTTGTCTGCTGAATTAACAAAAAGGATCTAATAAATTATCATACTCATCAAATAAAACGCCAAGTGTCTCCTTATATATTATAAAGAAATTTATTTATATTTTTGTGCGTAATTTCTCCAATGTTATTACAATGGGAATCTCATTAAACGCATCACATTGGCTGGTCCGTCTCTCTTTCACGCTCTTAAAGGATGCTCAATGGCCGTACCAGTGATACGAACTTCACCAGTGCACATGTACAAGAATATTTTTAACGCGGGTACCATTGGGATGGATATATAAGTTAGTCTATTGTTAGTCTATTGAATTAGATCATGTTAGTCTAGTGAGTTAACAAAATGATCTGATTACAACGGTGTAAAATGGCTGCGCATAACAGCGGCCCACAACGAATGAATATATATAAATGTTTTGCAGCTATGCACACCACCAATTTATAATTAATATTCAAGGCGAAACTTGCATAAAATTTTGCTCTAAATTTGAAGGCGCGAGCATTATGGCAGATTTAGAATGTGTGTGACAAATGAAAACTTCAACTAATTTACTTTGAGCGGAAATTTTCCCACTTTTTATGATATCAAAGAACACGGCGCTGATCAATTCAGCTTATAAACCAAAAAATAAGGTGGCAAAGAAACTTGAGGCCGTTATTCTGGGAAATGCAACTCGTCGCTGGCAAGAAATACTGCAAAATTAAAACAATCCTGCCGGATGAATTTGTGAACTTATTCTGGCCGTCAATTAGTCGTATTTAAAACTGCCAATTGTTGTAGTCTCAAGTCATTCATGAGTATGAATTTGCTGATGCAACGCTTGTGTGAGTAAACTTTACGAGGTGTTTGGATTGTGTGCAGGCAGAGCCGTGATCCTTGGAGGCTACGATGGCGTTGCCATACTGCAGACTGTGGAGCAGGTGAACCTCGAGTCCTTCCCTGAGCTGCCGGGGCCTCTTGCGTATGCTGCGGCGGCGACGTCAGGACAACATGTGGTGGTGTGTGGGGGGGTGGTGGCGCCCTCTGCATCAACTTATGACTGTCACAAGATAAGCCTCACCTCCCCAGGCGGTGGGTGGGAGGCCATGCCTGCAGCTCCGATAACTATGGACTCATATACCGCAGTTTCAATAGGTCAGTCCATCGTCTGGTTCATCTTTGAACGCCACCTCGTCGTGTTTGATGGCGAGACACAGAGTTTTTCAACTCTGAATTTGCTTTTTGATGCACACAGATATCATTGCTCCGTCTCAAACGGCACCCACGCGTACATCGTGGGTGCTGGCGGTGACAGGGATGAATTTTGGGTGAACGAGAGGTCGATGGACGGTACTGAATGGCTGCAAGTTGCTAACATTGCACGAGATCGACACCATCATGCATGCCTCTGGTACGGCTCGAACACAATGATAACGGGAGGGAGAGCGGGAGGGAATGAGACGCGTTCCGATGTCGAGATGTTCAACACGGAGACTGGGGAAGTGTGGGCGGGACAACCCCTCTTGACTGAACGATGGGCCCATCAGATGATGCTATTAGATGGGAGGCCAACCGTGATAGGAGGGCGGGATATCAATGGGGCATACTTAAATACGTTTGAGTCTTTTTCGCTGGAGTCAAATCGGTGGGAGAAGCTGGAGAGAACTTTGGCGAGTGCAAGAGGTTATTCTCCTCTTGTAGAGGTTTAGAACTAATTAGCCTTGAACTGAATATTTTCTGCGAGATGCCCATCAAATAATCAAATTGATATAATAATAAATAGATCGTATACAAGACCAACAAAATTTGCCCTGCTTTGATACCGACAAAATTTCACGGTCAACAAACGAAGAACTAATATGCTTCACTATCACATGCTGTCATATGTGCGCGTATTGACTGCACGCGTACACATGCCTGTTGCTACACGCCTACAAGAGGTGTGCATTTGAGAGTATTGATGGGTTCTCAAAGATATATTTTTCGCTTGTTTTTTTTAGAAAAGTGCGGAGTCCACCATGTGTTGGTGTTGCACATGTGCACATAAATGCGGTGCCGCCATGTGCGTGTGTTGTGCTTGCCGCCCCTGTGCCTCACTAGTGTGCTGCTAGTGCCCAATGTTGGTGTTCTGGCAACTAGTGTACGGGGTCTTGCTAGTTTTGTTGTGCTTCTATTCACTAGTGGCTGATTGTTGTGTTTAGTGGCGATTGTCAGTATAAGGGATTCCTTACTATATTTCATCAAGGACCATTACATTAGTTAGTCATAGGAGGTTTTGTTAGATTTGACTGAGGCTTACCAGTTAGTAATAAAGTCTCTTGCTGTATGTCACCAGCACCTACACGTTAGAGACACAAAGTGTTCGCGTCAGACGTGCTCTAAGTAGCATTTGATTTTGTTCTTTTGCTGTGCATCTTACGGTCGGCTTATGTACGCTGACTCATTAACTCTGCGTGTTGATTTTTTTACTGTGTGGGTGATTCCTTTACTTTGTTGTTGATGCACTTACTCTGTATGTTGACCCATTTACTGTGTGTCTGCTCTTTTACTAAATATATTGGAACGCTATTAAGCCCTCGTTTTCTTCAGACTTTCAAAAATATGCAGCTACCTGCTTCTCAGTGAAGAAATTCTCCAAAATAAACCTCACTTTTACATTTGACACGCAGAACATTGTCATTTTCTTAATAAAACCCAGAATACATGAAAACTTTAATTTAAAGGAAAATATTTGAAGATATGTTTCAAACTGTTTGGTATTCATGCTACGAAATGAATGGTATCAACGATACGCGAGATAGTATTAGAAGCCTTTGAAGTCTGTTCTTCAAACCTCGACAGTTAAATATGATGAAAATTGTACGAGGTGAGAAAAAGTTAAATAGTAAAAATGAGCAACTATCGGCCGAGTCAGCCTAGTAAACCCCCTTTGTTCTACAGGGTGTCCACACAAATGTACCCACTGACCGATGTACTGTATGTATAGTATATATGATACCGCAGTCATTTAACGGAATATTTCTGATCTACTTCTCACACTTGCATTGGTATTCTATATACACATATGGGTGAGTGGACACAGTTGAGTGGACACCCTGTGTGATTAAGTGAAGTTGATGCAAGTTGGACTCCAAACATCGCCGGGAAGTCAACGCCCTCCCACTGCCCCAACTTTTGGCGTCACCGCCGCGGCGGTCAGGTGATGACAGCAGGTCGCCGTGGCGGTGGCGCTGGGAGAGGAGGTCATGCCGTCATCGTGTGTCCACGTAGAAAACTGCGGCCAAAATGTGGAAACTGAACCTGGAATTCCCTCGAGTGTTCAGCAGCCGCAATCGGAGCAGCGTTCCTTGGCTGAATGCTGAACGTCTGAAAAACAATGGAAGAGGCAATGAGCAAGTTTCAAGAAAAGAATGACAAACAAATATATGTATTTATCCTAATAGAACACGCGACTAAAACATTCTTGTACTTATGCACTGGTGAAACTCGTATCACGGATACGGTTATCGGTATCACATACGCGGTAATAAGTATCACAGATACGGTCGTTAGGGTCACATGTAGGGTCACTGGTATCACAGATGTGGTCAATTATATCACAGATACAGTATTAGTAACACAGATACGGTAACCGATACCGTCATTAGCGTCACAGATGCGGTCATTAAAATTTCAGAAATGGTCATTAGTGTCACATGTGGAGTCACTAGAATCGCAGATACAGTCATAAGCATCATGGATACGGACATTTAATGTCACAGATACTGTCATTAGTATCATAGATAAGGACATTAGTGTCACATATAGGGTCACTAGTTCACAGATACGGACATAAGTGTCACATGCATATAGGGTAACAAGTATCCCAGATACGGTCATTAGTATCACAGATGCGGACATTAGTGTCACATCTAGGGTTACTAGTATCACAGATATGGTCATCAGTATAACACCGTCATTAGGGTCACTTAAATGGTCATTAGAATCTTATAAAGAGTCAATGGTATCACAGATGTCATTAGTATCACAATTACGGTCATTAGTGTCCCAGATAGTCATACGTATCACCAATAAGGTCATTGGTGTCACAAATACGGCCATTAGTGTCACAAATACGATCATTAGTGTTACTAACATAGTCATTATTGTCACAAATACGGTCATTAGTGTCACAGATATGTCATTAGTGTCACAAATACGGTCATTAGTGTCACAGATACGGTCATTATTGTCACAAATACTGTCATTAGTGTTACAAATACGGTCATTTGTGTCACAAATACGGTCATTAGTGTCACAAATACGGTCATTAGTGTTACAAATACGGTCATTAGTGTCACAAATACGGTCATTAGTGTTACAAATATGGTCATTAGTGTTACAAATACGGTCATTAGTGTCAAAGATACGATCATTGGTGTCACAGATTCGGTCATTAGTGTCACAAATACGGTCATAAGTGTCACAGATACGGTCATTAGTGTCACAGATACGGTCATGAGTGTCATATATACGGTCATTAGTGTCACAAATACGGTCATTAGTGTCACAAATACGGTCATAAGTGTCACAGATACGGTCATTAGTGTCACAAATACGGCCATTAGTGTCACAAGTACGGCCATTAGTGTCCCAAATACGGTCATTAGTGTCACAAATTCGCTCATTAGTGTCACAAATACGGTCATTAGTGTCACAAATACGGTCATAAGTGTCACAGATACGGTCATTAGTGTCACAAATACGGCCATTAGTGTCACAAGTACGGCCATTAGTGTCCCAAATACGGTCATTAGTGTCACAAATTCGCTCATTAGTGTCACAAATACGGTCATTAAGCATCCCTATGAGCGTCGCAGACACGGACCAATCAAAAATAATGTGTTCAATGAGATTCTAATGAAAAAATTTAGAAAAATATAAAATTCATATTTATATATAATTTTGGATATTTAGGAAGACATTTAGCGTTTTTTTACATTGTATTGATATAATTATATAAGATAAAAATGCGCATATGAATCCAATACACTACAATAACACTCACCGGTGTGCATATGAACCCAATACACCACAATAACACTCACTGGTGCACATATGAAGCCAATACACCACAATAACACTCACCGGTGCACATTTGAACCCAAAACACCACAATAACACTCACCGGTGCGCATATGAACCCAATACACCACAATAACACTCACCGGTGCACATATGAACCCAATACACTACAGTAACACACACCGGTGCGCATATGAACCCAATACACCACAATAACACTCACCGGTGCGCATATGAACCCAATACACCACAATCACACTCACCGGTGCACATATGAACCCAATACACCACAATAACACTCACCGGTGCACATATGAACCCAATACACCACAATAACACTCACTGGTGCACATATGAACCCAATACACCACAATAACACTCACCGGTGCACATATGAACCCAATACACCACAATAACACTCACCGGTGCACATATGAAGCCAATACACCGCAATAACACTCACCGGTGCACATATGAACCCAATACACCACAATAACACTCACCGGTGCGCATATGAACCCAATACACCACAATCACACTCACCGGTGCACATATGAACCCAATACACCACAATAACACTCACCGGTGCACATATGAACCCAATACACCACAATAACACTCACTGGTGCACATATGAACCCAATACACCACAATAACACTCACCGGTGCACATATGAACCCAATACACCACAATAACACTCACCGGTGCGCATATGAACCCAATACACCACAATCACACTCACCGGTGCACATATGAACCCAATACACCACAATAACACTCACCGGTGCACATATGAACCCAATACACCACAATAACACTCACTGGTGCACATATGAACCCAATACACCACAATAACACTCACCGGTGCACATATGAACCCAATACACCACAATAACACTCACCGGTGCGCATATGAACCCAATACACCACAATAACACTCACCGGTGCACATATGAACCCAATACACTACAATAACACCCACCGGTGCACATATGAACCCAATACACCACAATAACACTCACCGGTGCACATATAAACCCAATACACCACAATAACACTCACCTGTGCACATATAAACCCAATACACCACAATAACACTCACCGGTGCACATATAAACCCAATACACTACAATAACACCCACCGGTGCACATATGAACCCAATACACCACAATAACACCCACCGGTGCACATATGAACCCAATACACCACAATAACACTCACCGGTGCACATATGAACCCAATACACTACAATAACAATCACCAGTGCAAATTCACAAATCCAATTTTCCATATAAATATGAAATAATTATAATTATTCATGTTTTTACAAAATCACTTTCAGAGAATAAAATACATGTTCGTTTTCCTGCGTCAACTTTTCTCACAAGGGAAGTGATAAGAAGCTCCTAAATTGAGGTGCCTGTGTTGATGATTAGCTCTCGACTGGCGTAGAAACTTTCGTGTGGCCTACCTTATTTAGGTTTTTGTTCAATAATACAATAACATTATTGTTCAATTCTTTATTAAAATTACTGTTGAATAATTTATGAATATTATCGTTCTTAATTTCAATAATTTATTAATTTTGTTGCTTTTATTTTCAGATATTAATTCCCATTCTTTAAATTCCAACATCAAATAATAAATCTTAATTAATATATCGTTCGATTAATAACCATGTGTAACATCTAAATACTAACTCATTTTCCTACTCATGAATTACTCGTATTACTCGTATAAACACTTACCTGATTTACATAGTTTTCAATTTTCCATTGATTCGCACTTTATTTACTTGTTTTTATTTATTTCTGAGTTGCTCCTAGAACTTTCATTCAAACATTTCTAAAATGTTGTAAAAATTACGTTTGTCTTGACGACAACTTAAGTTAAACTAAGCAACAAATGCCAAAATAAAACTAGGAAATAAGTAAAGAAATTACTTCGAGAATTAACGATAACCTAAATATGATTGAAAAAGTTAGAAGTAAATAAGTAGAAACATTTACCCAAGAAAAACTAAAAAAAAAGTACGAACTCACCTCGAGAATCAACGACAACCCAACTAAAAGTCGTGTATTTGGAAACTTATTGTACGCAATATTCAATTATATTTGTGTATTTGGAAACATGTTGTACGAAACATTGCATTTAAATTTCTAATTTAAAACTCTAATTGCTATCAGTGTTCATCGTGAATCCATTTAAATCGCTAATTTTGATCTAATTATCTATTGAAATCATGGCAGAGAACAATAATGAAAATATTGCTACATTAAGGGGGTCCTCCGGAAAAAAATTTTTTTGATCCGATTGATCTGAAATTTGGTCACTATATGTAGTTTTGCAAGACAAACATATTTAAACTCGAAATTTTTTGATTTAGGCCTTAGTTTTTCCGCAAAATTTGAAATATAAGTTTTTGGGTAATTTTTATACCTATTTTAAAAGAATAGAAGTCATTGAGTTTTTATGCTAGAACAAATTCAAAGACAGTTTTGAAATCCTTGGAACATTTTTAACAAAGATATATTCAGGGATTTTGCATTTATATTTTTATTTGTTTTTGTATGCGAAAATTTACCAATATATCAGAAAAAAACGAAATTTTGGGATTTGAACTATTATAAAAAAAATAAGATGTAAAAATGGAAAAAGTGGGAATATAACTTTGTTAGAAATGTTCAAAGGATTCCAAAACTGTCTTTGTTTTCTTACTAGCATAAAAACTCAATGACTTCAATTGTTTTGAATTTTGATAATAAGTGACTTCACAGTATAGGCCAAATACTAAATTTTTTGTTTTAGTGTGATATAATGGAAAATTTATGTAATTGAATGCTGTTTTCGTTTTTATTTCGATAGTCTCCATGCATAACATCATATTCATACTGTGAATTGTAATTTACATAAAAGAAAAAATTTAAAATTTTTTGACTTTTGTTTTGATTTTCTGTTTTCAGTTTGATTCATATGCAATTTTATTAATATATGTAACTTATGAAAAGAAACACAATTTCCTCTGTACATTTTTTCGATTTAGGTCTTAGTTTTCGAAAAAATTCGACATAGTGGTTTTTAGTCCACTGGTATAGACATTTCAAAAGAATAGAACTCATTGAGTTTTTATGCTAGAAAAAAACAAAGACAGTTTTAGAATCCTTGGAACATATCTAACAAAAGTACATTCGCAAATTTTCCATTTCTTTTTTTGTTTTCTTTTCAGATGGGGTCGAAATGGGCTCGAAAATTTAAGATTTTGGTCCCCTTACCCCTCCCCTGGGGGGGGATCTATTGTCCGTAGCGCCATAAAATTTTAGGACCGAATAGTCCACCACCTAAGGGTTCTTTTTCAACAATAAAATGAAAAATGACCATCGGAGAGAAAAGGGGCCCCGGAGGACTCCCTTAAATCATGCAATTGAACTGCTTAAACTTAATGGTGAAGGGTGTGTTACTTCATTTTTAAAGCATTTCCAAACTAGAGTCGACATTTATACAAACGACGTAGACTTGCAATGTCGTTATCTGAAAAATGCCCTTACTGGCAAAGCTTGGGATTCTTATGTTCTCAAATCTGATCAACTAGTCACGTTAGACGATGTCAAAACTTGGCTTATTTCTGTGTACAAAGGTGCCACAAATTATAGAAAAACCGTTCATAAGATCTTGTTTAATTTACGTCAAGAAAATGATGAGACAGTCAATGCTTATGCAACACGTGTCCTAGCCAGTTGGAAGGACACATTCGGCCAAGAATGGCACTACGAGGATGACAAAGCACAAAAGATCTTAATTCCTACCCTAATTAAGAATATGAATCCCAAGATCAGTGAAAAATTATCTCACGATTTTGACCCGGAAAACGTTACCAAACTCTTGGATAAAGCGATGTCAATCGTGGAGTCTCTGATCGAAGAAAGAGCTGTGTGGAGTAGAAAGAGACGAGCCCACGAAAGTGCTGTGGTAGTGGAGAAATATCAATACAATTCACCACAAAAGAGAGCTTATCAGCCTAAAAACCCATACAAATGGCAAAGTGCATCGCATAAAAACACTCGTCCCTTTAATAACTACCAAAGTAAATTCAATGACCATCCAAGTCAGAATAGTAACATTGCCGCTGTGAAATCAAAAAAACTTCCATAGCGACCGAAAAGCTTTTCCCCCGTAATTATATTAAATATTGAACAGAGAAAATGCTCTACTTTCGTTGACTCGGGCTCTTCTGTGACTCTTGTAAAATCTTGTGTAATTAACAAATTGCTCAAAAATCCTCCCAGCATTAAACGATGCACGAAAGTTCTTTGTTCTGTAAATGGAGACAACCTCCACACTCAAGGTGCGATCGACCTTAAGGAGAGCGTCCCCCTTATGAATCCTTGCTTCTGGGATTTTTTGAGAAACTGGGATTTTTGCTGTTATAAGAAGTGTAAGAGGTCAGGTACATCCTGTGAAAAAATGAGACTCGTACGTTCACTCGTTCGCCCGCTACGGGGGTTTGAAGAATGGGGGGGAGGGGAGGGGGAAGTTGTATTTTATCATGTTACACCTCCCCCATGGCACTTTCTTCACGGCGCAAAGATGCTATGTCAACTCCTATGTCTCTGGATTACTCTATAATGATTTCAGGGGTCTAACTTGAACCAAAAATTTTAAAAAAATTTTTATTTGAATTGTTTATGTTTCTTTGTTTTGCTTATAATGTAAACAATGGTTTTGGGGGTTTCAAAATGCTTCTCCTCCTACAGTTTTTGAGCTACAGTGATGATTTTGGTATCATTGGATGCGGAAAATTGCGGGGTTTTATGGATGCTAAAATTCGTTTCCTCAAATTTACATTTTTAATATGAAAAAGTGTAAAAATAGGAAAAAAATGTCCTTATTCGAAAAAGTGAAAATTTATGACGTCATAACTCATGAGCAATAAATAATTTTGGAATGAATTTTAGCATCCATAAAAGCCCGTGTCTTTCTGCATCTAATGATACCAAAATCATCACTGTAGCTCAAAAACTGTAGGAGGAGAAGATTTTTGAAACACCCCCCTTTTAACTTCGATTTCTTTGATTTCCCGTTTTCTTTTCAAGAAAATTGAAATTTTGCTCTAAGCAAAAACGGTTTCAAATTCAATTTCCTATCAGTATACCAAATTTCATTGTTCTAGGTTCAATAATAAAGAAAAAAGTCCGTATGGGGGACGCTCTCCTTAAATTTAAACTAGGTGATTCAGAGTATTGTCATTCCGCTATCATTGTGGAAGATTCCTTTTTTCCTGGAGCTGTCTCACTAGGCCGAGATTTCCTGAAGAGATTCGGTGTCGAAATAAAGTACAGTCAGCACGAAAAGGGTCACGTGAGAATCAAGGACAGAATTTACCCATTTCAATCAATCGCTGCTTCGAATTCTGTAAATTTTGTAAAGCAGTCAGAGGATGCATCATTCAGTGTTGCAAGAATGTCACATGATCTGACTGTTGAGGGCGGAACTTTGTGTTACTCATATCTTAGAGTACCAAAACACATGAACAATAAAGATGTTATAATTCAGCAAAGTGTAACTTGCAAAGAAGTAGCTATTCCGCGTACCATTGCTACAGTCCGTGATGGTGCCGTGCCAATCGTATTTGTTAATTATAACGATAAAAATTTTCTGATCCCTAGAAATAAGATCTGCGCTGTACTCGATGTGGCCGTCAGTGAGCCAGACCCAAACGAAAGTGAAAGTGACGCCTGTACGGTGGCTGCGCTCGAGAGCACTAGGGATGTAGATGTGGCAACAGTGTACGATACCAGACGAGCTCATGCTCAGACTGAACGCCCCTTGGGTCAGTGCCATCGTGAGCAACCTCACAGTGAACTTCTGCCAGCCGCAGAGAAGCGCAATGAACCTGAGTTCAACCAAATGATTGACGATGTAGACTTGTCTCACTTGAATGTTGAACAGAAAACTACCCTTGTAAAGTTAATAAATAAGCATAGGGAGTCTTTCGCCGTCGGAAGTGAGATAGGTAAAGCACGTAATGCCTTACATAAGCTGGATATACAAGGCCATGAACCTGTAAATACACCTCAGTACCGTGTTCCCTATGGTACGAAACAGTTGAGAAACATGTTCAAGCAATGCTTAAACAAGGAGTCATAGAACCTTCTTACTCCCCATGGTCTTCACCAATTTTGACGGTCAGGAAGAGCGACGGGACTCATAGGATAGTTGTCGATTTTCGTCTTATCAATAAGATTTGTAAGAAAGACACGTTCCCGATCCCCAACATGACAGATACTCTAGAAAGTCTAATTTGTTCACCACTCTAGACATGAAGAGCTCCTATCATCAGATTGAATTATCTCCAGAAAGCCGTGATGTAACCGCTTTCAGGACATCGACAGGCAGCTATAGGTACTTGCGCTCTCCCAAAGGCCTCATCACGTCTGCAGCAGCACTCCAAAGAGCTGTTAATATGGCTTTTGCCCCATTCATCTCAAAGTTTCTATTCTGTTATGTAGATGACATTATTATTTATTCCAAAGACTTTGAAAATAACGTTGAACATTTGGAAAAAGCGCTGTCACAAACAGCTGCCTCAGGTTTCAAATTAAGTTTGAAAAAGTGTCAATTTGCAAAAAGCAGTGTGACCTTCCTCGGTATCAAAGTCAGTTCGGATGGATTAACTCCCCGACCCGAAAAAGTGCGAGCCCATGCAGATGCTTCGAGACCCAGAAATGTAAAAGAAGTAAAGAGATTTTTGGGCGCCTCGGGATTCTTTCGCAAGTTCATTAAGAATTATGCACATATTGCAGCGCCTCTGACAGAGCTAACAAAAAAGACGAATACATTTAGATGGACTGATGCTCATCAGCGAGCTTTCGACAATTTGAAAGATAAACTCGTGTCAGCGCCTATACTTAAATTTCCTGATTTTCAGAAGGAGTTTGTCCTTCACACTGATGCCTCTGGTATCGCAATTGGTGGAGCATTACTTCAGGTGCATGACGGGGTCGAATTACCTGTGGCTTACTACAGTAGGAAGTTGAGAGGCAATGAATTAAAATACTCTGCAACAGAACTCGAAGCGCTTGCCATTCATGATTCAATCAAACATTATGATGCGTATTTTTACTTGAATGAATTTGTCGTGGTGACGGACCATCGCCCTTTAACGTTTATTTTCGCCAATAAAACCGGTAATCACCGTATTTCAAGATGGGCTTTGCTTCCGCAGGAATATAACTTCTGTCAGGTATAAGCCTGGTTGCCAACACCACTTGCCTGATTTTCTTTCCCGATCAGAGAGAACTGGTAATGCTGTGACTGGTGCCCTCGAGACGAAATGTAGTAATAAGAGTAATCATGAAAATAGTACTAATGTTCCTGTTAGAGTTAAGCCTTGCTCTAGTAAGGATGCGACAGATGGTGCTGTCAACGACGAATGCCCACAACCTGTGTCTGGTGAACTTGTGCAAGATGTTGCTGTCGAGGCAAAACAGCTAAGTTTGGATGATGTTGTCTCAGAACAAGAAAAAGATCCTTATTTGTCTAGCGTAAGAAACTTGTTGAACGGAAAGGATCAAGGCAATGTTAAGATTTCGAACATTGATGAGTATTTCGTAGACGATAGTGATGTCCTGTGTAGGCTTTCTAGGAAGAAACGTCGAAATGGTAGGACTAATGGGCAAATTGTGATCCCGAAGTCCTTAGTTAAAGTTGCCTTAAAATTAAGCCATGATAATGATTTGTCTGCTCACATGGGCTTCCTGAGAACTCTTGAATGTGCCAGAGATAAATTCTTCTGGACTAATCAGATCCGCGATGTTAAAGAATACGTGAGAAAATGTCTCCCGTGCCAACGAAGAAAATGGCAGGGACAATTTAAAGTTCCCCTTGGCAAATTCCCTGAAAATTCTTACCCCCTTGAAAGAGTTGCTGTTGACCTTGTTGAATTACCTGTTAGTTACGATGGTAATAAATATCTCCTAACAATCGTAGATCATTTCACAAGATATGTTGATGCTTACCCTCTTCAAGACAAATCTGCCGATTCTGTTACCAAAGCTTTTGTTCAGTATGTCTGAAAATTTTCGGCCCCAAATACGATTGTCAGTGACAGAGGTAGTGAGTTCACGAATAAACTATTTCAAGATGTATGCAAAAATCTCAAGGCAAAATCACAGACCACTACTGCCTATCACCCAATGGCGAATGGCTGCTGTGAAAGACTCAATGGCATCCTGAAAACTGCCATCTCTCACTTAGCTGCTGAAGATAAGTTCAGTTGGGACCAGAGTGTGCCATTTGTGACTCTAGCAGTGAATACCTCCTATCAGACTGCAATTAATTCCCGCCGTTCTTCTTGTTCTACGGCAGAGATGCAAATCTTCCCTACCACGATATCTTCAAGGAACGGCCAATCAACTATGCGTGCGACCAGGACTACTCAATAGAAGTGTCATTCAGACTTGCGAAAGCATTCGAAGCGGTTCGAAAAAATTCTGAAGCAGCGAGACAAGCGGCAGCAAACACTTACAATCGGACGGCCAATGAGTGTGATATTCAACCTGGAGAGCTAGTCATGCTCCGGAATGAATCAGGACGTGCTGATGGCAGGGCCTTCCCAACGTGCTTCCGGGGACCTTACAGGATTTTGTCTCGACGTGGAAATAATATCATCATCAAGGGATTATTTTCAGACCGCAAGGAACAGAACGTACATTTGAATCGAGTTAAGCGAGCATACCTGGACGACGCCTTAGCCTTCCCTTTCAATAACGATGAAGAAGAAGATGAACCTAGAGAAGCAGAAACGAACGACGTTCCAATTAAGCCAAACCCGAGCCGAGGAAATGAAGAAATGACTCCTCGATATCCTCTGAGAAATCGGAATAAGCGTCCGAACTATCTGTAATTGTATGTGTCTTGCAGGGACGTCCCCAGAACTTCGATCATGATTGCCTCATCTTATTTAAACATGATATGTCTAATATTAAGGTGCTAGATCATTATTTTCTTTGTGTTTAATTCCTTATATCTTGTGATGCGTTAATGGTATGAACCCCTCAGCGAAAATCAAGTAGGATGTCTTTGCTCATAAGTATTTCTTATCCCGATTCGTATTTTGTTGATTTCAATGTGTCCCCTATTTAAAGGTCATTTTCTAATCCCTTGACAGAAATGTGTATTGATGCGTGTAATCTTTTTCCGTACGATAAAGAATTTCTCTTTTCATAAGTGATCTGAAACGATATGTTTTATGTATGAATTTCTTTGACGCTGCAATTGTTCACCATGTATTAATTATAACATTTTCCAAATGGATTCCTTTGAGATTATTGCGTAAAATAATGATATGCCAAATGTAAATGTCGGGGAAGAAGTTAAAGTAAGTAGACTGGTGACAAGGAGTGCAATCTCGAGAGGAATCCATGGAAAATATTTTTCATGTCCAGAAATTAATTTAGAACGGTTGTTGCAGCTGGCCGTGAACCTGTTGTAACGCAGCGCAGCGGCAGCGACTCTCTGCAGAGCATGCATGAGCAGCGACTGCCCTGGCAGCCCAGCGGTGCTGACTCAAGGTCATGGCGGTCTGCAGCGGCTGCAGCTTCAGCTGGCCCACAGCGGCTACTACAACCGAGCGCTACGCTGAGGCTGGGTCGTGTGTACTACGCGTGGTTACGTCTGGCAGCGTCGCACTACTCACGCAGTCTACGAGGAAAGGCAACACCGCGCTCTATTGATGTGGTGCAGCGAGACGACACACTCGGGCGTAGTAATGCGACCATTGAGCTCGACGCGAGTGCTTTCAAGGTCTAGGCCAGCTGGGTACGAGGCGTAGTAACAACTACAGCTGAGGGAGCGTGACGCAATCTGCTCCGGTCTGAAAGATGTGGCTCCACGACGAAGGTGAAACTTTCCCCTATGCCAATTCGCCTAACATGGATTCGACTATTGCGGAAGAAGAATAAGAAGATACCGTTGAACATTAATACGTTCAAAATAACTACATGCAAGCTGAAGTGAGGACAAATCGAGTTATACTCAATATTTATATTTAGGGCGGTCTTCACCCACTCCCCCCCCCGGATATCTTCGGATTAGGCCTCCGAAGAACATCCACAGTCACGAGAGAAGGTCTTCGATGATAGAGCAGGAAGGGGTATTCCGATACCAACTTCTCTTCATCGCTTGTTTAAGTTCTTCGTTTCATCGTGCGTCAGAAGCACAAATCTCATCGGCTCGTCTGAATCTTCCCTTGCGATGAAGCACGAGATTTCTCGTAACTTCAAGTAGACGGACACTTCCAATTATGACGATATCCAGGAGGATATCACTAAAAACAGCTTGGGAAGGATTTGTTATATACCTTTCTACGTAACGGCACACCATGGACGACGGTTGCATCAGCGAGGAAGAGCCTCGTACTCCGTGCCCTAAAAGACCGTTGCAACTCAGCATAATAACCTC
Organism: Morinoia aosen; assembly: GCA_030386875.1. Classification (NCBI taxonomy): domain Eukaryota; kingdom Metazoa; phylum Arthropoda; class Malacostraca; order Amphipoda; family Talitridae; genus Morinoia; species Morinoia aosen. Next base: position 27,704,374 of record CM059580.1, on the reverse strand, counting down.
AACAGAAAGCTGCATCAGCAGAAAAAGGCGACGCTTGCCTGGCATCGGTAGAGGACATCAGAAAAGATTCATAAAAAGAAGGTTTCCCGACCGTTGGTTGCTACCAACCACCAAGGGAGGTAGCTGCGGTAACTGCTTCTACTTAATAGTGTGCTTAGGGTCAGGAGTATTCATTCCCGAGCGTGTCATCGTAGCAGAAGGTCCTCGTATACGCCGCCTTTGTTTAAATCTTTGAGATAGAACCCAGCCCGGCGTACTGGGTATTATTAATGTATAACTTACATTTGTAGTTTCATACTTAGAATGACTAATTAAATAAGTAATGTAAACGAGGCTACTTCGAACATAGCGACTTCTACATCGGTTCTTCCTCCAAGGTCACGTAAGAGTTGCATATTCCTTGTCATTGTCACGTTTGCGGGCTTTAACCATTCCCCGCCATCTTGGTAATATCAACCTATAACAGTAAATTTGTGTGGCCATACATAACGAGTGTTTGAATACCCGCTATAGATGTGCTTTAATTTGAATGCCGTTCTCGAAATTTATACAGAGATGGAGAAAATAAATTTATTCGATTAAAGAAATATCCTGAAAATATCAAATCTACTTATTCGATCAAAAGAAAAAGAAGTGATCGTTACAATAAGTAAAGAAATTACTTCGAGAATTAACGATAACCTAAATATGATTGAAAAAGTTAGAAGTAAATAATTAGAAACCTTTACTTAAGAAAAACTAAGAAAAAAGTACGAACTCACCTCGAGAATCAACGACAACCCAACTAAAACTAAGAAAAAGCATGCGTGTGAAAATTATAAAACTTAGAAAAAAACAAAGAAGTAACGTACTGACCTAGAGAAATTGGGCTTCCCATTTGGCGGGGAGGTAGTCAGTGCAGCTCCACAAGTGGGGCTGTGGTAGTTTGAGTGACGCTATTTACGACTTTTGTTTTTGTCCTCATGGCGCCCTATGTTCTCCCACATGCTTCCCTGTGGCCGGGAGAGTTCACACATATTCAATGTAGAACCGCGCAAAATGTACTCTTTTGAGAATCGTTGCGTGCTTTGGAAAACGTGGTGAGAAGTCGCTAGAGCACAGATTAACGATAATTTAAATGATTTATTATGAAATATATAAGCAAAAAATACATTAAATAAACATAAAAATTGCGTTTTAAGAAAACTCAAACCAGCGTTGCCTGTTGAGATTTGTATTTTTGTGAAAGAATTAACAGATTTGTGTTTTCCATCTTTCGGTGATTGTAAAAAAAACTCGGGAAATTACAGGCCAATGTACCCAGGTAGCAAGAAATTATTAGGCCAATATTGGGTTGATAAATATTTATTGACCTGATATTGGAATCTTGGATTACAATAATAGGCTAATAACAAGGCAATATTGAAAAAAGATATATATATTTATGATATCAACTTGTTATTGGGACAATGTAGTAAATAGTTTTATTTCTAATATTAAACTAACAGTGTATATATATATATGTACGATATTCATATAAGTGGAAACAATCTCATAATAATTAAAAATCTAGCAATTTAATAAAATTTATCAAAACATAAATTATTATTGCACAAACATTGGGTTGATATCGTACGCCAATGATACGGAGTAATTTGTATAAAATGTACCAATAAAGTTAATGATTAGTTATTTTAGTCATTATTGAGTGCAGATATATTTGACAGATATCAAGAAATGTTGATACGTTACAATAATATGTATGTTCAGAATTACTGTAATCACAGGTTCGCAGTTCAATTAAATCATTTATATAGATGATTTAAATAACTTAATTTCGTAACGATGGTACTGAGTAGGCTATTCTTTACATATGACCCATTTGGCATGCATCATTCTTTGAGTAAAGTGCTTCCTGCAATTTTCCAATCACGTATATATATGCTGCTTAGATGAACGTAGCGTATGTGGTTTTTAAGTCTGATTACATAATCCGGTATTGACATGAATCGACTGAAAAAAATTACAAAGTATAGTTTTATCTACCAAAACTAATTCAGTTGCGTGAAAAAATTATTTAAAAAGGTCAGAAGCACAAATACACGTATTTTAGAGGGGTAATTTTAACGATTAATCGGTTTGTTGCTGATGCAGCCCTGAACTCGGACGTCTGGTGTGCGATATGTTAAGCCAACCGCCACATGACTCAGGAGCGTGCTCAGGAGAGAATCGCGCTAGTTTGAGTTTAGTGTCTGGGTAACGTGGAATAGATGCTGTGCCTTTCATGGTTAGGACATTCATTGCTTAGCTATCAAGAGGAAGAGTGGAGTTTACGTGACCTTAAATTCGTTCAAGTAACTGAAGCAAACGTGTTACCTTTATTTTGTTTTACTAGGGTTTCAACAACTATATTTTCGGAAAAAAATATTTCCTGCTCTTCAAATTTAACTGAACTACGCGTAGATAAACGGCTTTCATACTCCGATCACATATAGAGTAGACATAATTTGTAGTACAACTCATTGTAATTCAGTTGTTCATGAATTAATGGTCCATAGAAATCTATATTAAGCATTCGCCATATTCGAGTTCCTGTGCAGAGAAGGGCATGAATAATAAGCGAGAAAAACCTTGTTCTGAACACATTGATGACAATGGCGACCTCACGATCGGTACAATTGAAAGTGTGAGTAGCATTGAAGAATTTATTTTTCCAATTATTGATGTTGTAAATGAAGTTATAAATATCGTTTATGGAAAATATTTGTGAAACGATTTTTTTCAGCAGGACAAAATTTTTACAAGGGTGACCAAAACTTATGTAGCATTTGCTTGGAAGGCTTATCATTTTAAGTGTATTCTATTGTAAGTTTTGCAATTTTACAATGTGTGTAAATAACTACAAATGTGATAGCTTTCTGAGTGTGATCTCAACGCACATAATTTATGTGAGTTCTTACTATTACATAATTTGAGAAAACTTCAATATGTTATCTTTAATTTTCATATTTCATTAATTGATGCAAATTTTTTCGATTTTAACAAGTTTTTTGATATAATAGTTCTATGTATTGTGCATATGTATTCCTAATTGTTGATGGTAAGTGATATTAATGTTTTTTTAACTATTATTCTCTATATTTTTATTAGTACTTCTATTTTTTTATTGTCCAGATCTGCTGATTAACTGTTTAGTCATTAAAATACTGTGCAAATACTACAAAAATGAAAAAAATTATTATGAATTTCTCAAAAGGGTGAAGGAAAGATGTACATCCAAGCTAGCAGAAACATTACTCAATGACTCGCTAGATGGCCAACATTCCTCCCTTTGGAACGTTTTTGTTGTGTAGTTAGGGCTGCCTAAGCTAACTTATAATCTAATCTTTCCTTTTGGCATTTTGGTAAGCATCAATGTTAGTGCCTGTTAGTAAATGACTTGTATGGTACCATATTAAATTTTGAACCACACATTATTCATTAAGGAAGTCAGCCACAATGAGTGGGCTATGGCACTCATGATACCCTTTCATAATACTCATTTGCAAGTGACAAAACTTTATTTGCTTACGTTCAATAAATTATATTTGTAAGAACAAATTGCTCTTTACCGCAATTTTCACTGTAACAATTAAATTCTTACTTATGGGGGGGGGGGGACTGACGTTCAGAAATCTATCCAAAAGATCCCAATGAGAGTCAAAAACATATACTGATATACGAGGAGCTCAACTTCTGCTCTTTCTATGAGGTTACCCAGTCTAACTTTTTTGCCAGGGCATGCATAATTTTCGCTGCCCAAGTAATTGAATTACTCGGGCAGCGAAAAACATGCATGCAGGCTGCAAAAATGTTAGACTGGGGTATACATTCATGTACGACTTCAAACAGTGATATGGATTGGCGCTTCGAAAGACAAGGATGGTAACTTGAACGTTTTTAAATTTACTTATTTTATCATACCAAGTGAATGAATACTGCTTGCATTATGTTGTTCCAATGCTGTGCTTGCATTTTTTTAATGACTGATCAGTTTTCTGAGGGATTATCTGAATTAGTTGGCCTATCTTGTCAAAGAGACCAGAATTGGTCAAAATACTTAATTTCTAGAGATTTATGTTGTCTTAAATTAATGTAATGAAAAGAACGATATAGTTTTTTCACTTCAATTCTTCCTACCTCTTAAAGATGAATGTGTATAGAACCGCAGGTAGATTGCAGCTAAGCTTTTCCTGTGACCATCAAAGATTAGATTAGATTATTAGTTAGTTTAAGCCACCCTATCCTCAACCAATGTGATCCAAAGAGAGGAAGGAAGAAGGCATCATTTAGTATGGAGTTAAGGGAACGCGGAATCTATGCAGACTGGGCATAGAAACAGTAAGATGAGAAAGAAGTTCATGAAACAAGATCAAAGTTGAAGAAGAAATTAGTAGGTGCTGAAAAACAGGACAGCAGTGAACCGAGAAAAATATGGCCCGTAACAAAACAAAAACCTAGGTTATTTTAACAAAAAGAAAGCCTACCTAACCTTTAGCTCGGGCCCTCACATTGTCCCCCTGGGAGCGCTAATTCCCATAGATACAATAGTTGTGTCCCCCTCAGGGGTCCTGTGACCATCTATAAATCATGTTTTTATTTTCCTCTCCGCTATGAAAACCACAAATCTACAGTAATACTAACATCTATCATACATTGTGCCACAAATGTTAAAAGGTATAATTTTTTTTTCAGTTATATCATATGGGCCCCATGTCAATCCCACATCTGTGTATACTTGGGTGTTGTTCGATTGTGCTGATATTTCGCACACCTTGTTTCTATGGTATTTCCTAAGTTTTTTATATCCTGCTCATTATCATTTCACGAATCAAAACTGGATTGAACATTTTCACCTCCCTATTAGGTATGTATATCTAGGTAGCATTTAGCTACTAGTGAGCTAGGCTAATATGTAAGTATCCACACATTAACAGCTAAAATGGTGATATAAAAATAATGGTGACATCAAAATACTGGACTTATATACATATATGTACCTAGAATATTATATAAACCTGAATGGTAAGTTGCCCTGTTAAAGGAGACCAATTCAATTTTTTTTAGTTTGAACCTAATCTGAAGCTACACTGACAGTATTTTTTTTTGTTTGTTATACAAACTGTATTTGTAATTTTTTTCAGTTCAAATGTTATAATTTTAATTCAAAATGTAATTGAAATCATGTATATTTTCAAGTCAGTAATGAATATATTTTCATGCACATTGGATTTAGTATGATTTTAAGAAATTTTGAAACAAGCCCGCTAATATTCTTGAAGCAGTCATAATTTTTAAAAATATTTCAGATGTATATACAGTCACCTTTAATCCAGTATATACCTCAGTTTTTTACTACTTAACTTGATGTAAATAATAACTAAATTGGCTGCTCTTGAACATTAGCATTCGTGCCACAATGAAGGATTTGGGCTGTCCTGAAACCCTCATTATTAATACCAAGATGTATCGTACTGACTACTAGTTGTGAGCATAACCGGTCCCTCACTCTTTTATAATGACAAGAAAGAAAGAAAAAAAAAGAAAAAATGTTTATTTCCAAGTTTTCACATGAGATACATGCCAACATATTGGCTTTTAAAAGTTTCTTAAATATAGGGCATCCTAAAACAAATGTTCCATACGAGGAGTACTAATTGACAAACCATCCGAGGTGTACAAGTAGATAAGCCATACGAGGCATAATAATAGACAAACTATACGAGGTGTACTAATAGACAAACTGTCAGAGGTATACAAGTAGATAGACCATACGAGGCATATTAATTGACAAAATATACGAGGCGTACTAATAGACAAACCATTCGTGGTGTGCTAGTAGTCTAACAAAAGTTCTATACTAGGAGTACTAATTGACAAACCATCCGAGGTGTACAAATAGATAAGCCATACGAGGCATAATAATAATAGGCAAACTATACGAGGTGTACTAATAGACAAGCTATCAGAGGTGTACAAAATAGATAGACCATACGAGGCATATTAATAGACAAAATATACGAGGCGTACTAATAGACAAACCACACGTGGCTTGCCAATAGTCTATCTCTGTCAAGGGTAGTTGAATGAGAAATGAAAAATATGCCAAAAAAATATGCAAAGCCCTTTCACCACCAAAAACATATTTCATTTCTTCTCGATATTCACCACATCATGCGGACATGGGTACATGGGATAAAATAGAGATACAGTGTAAGCCGGTTACCACTCATGATTGACAAATATCTACAAAATATTGGTAGAAATGGGTAAACAAACATATATTCAATATCAAAATTCATAGCTTGTACAACATACGGACAGAAAGATAATTTTACTACGATTCATATGCTCAAATTGCACTTTATTTCATTAATTATATATGAAATTAATCCGATTCACAGAAACGCCCTCTGGGGAAGTGATAGATCTATTTTTGAATCATTTCGCTGTTGCAATAAAATTTATTAACCGAATGGTTTTTGCGTAAAGAAATGAAATAGAAACAGGTATATCTATTTATGTAGATACATATAAATACCTACACACGTACACACACATATTAATATATATACTTATTGAAAATAAAATATTAGAAAAAAATACATATATGAGATAAAAGATAGAAGCAACCTACCATCTACTACACAGAAAATGACAGCTGAGCTCACTGTAATCCTAAGAAATTTTTCGCAAATAAAAAAAAAAAAAGAAGAGAAAACTTCGAAAAACATAAAAATGAGCTGATGAGCTGGTTTTTTATTTCTTCACAGAAATTTTTAAGAAAAATCAGGTTATAGTCAAGAAGCAACACAACTCTTCAGCATTATACAGACATGTGTACGTGGGATAAAATGGAGTAACATTGTGGCCGGATATCACATCTGAGTGGAGAATATTCACAAAATTGGCACATATAGGAAGATTAGGCCTTGATCCAAAATGATAATTTTAATTACAGAAATTTAGAGTTTTTCCGATTTGAAAGTTCAGTGCTAGTGTGCGCTGAACGCACGGAAAAAATGAAAAGACTAAATGCAATGCTTAAATTACCCCTTTCCCCCCAGCTCAGCCGAAAATCGACTGAAAACATCTTCCAGAATGATTTTGAAATAGCGAGACAACGTTAGCCAAAAATATAATTCATTATAAACTTTGCACAACCCTCACATCTGTAAACCTGTTTATTGGTGTACACACAAAATGTATTTCATGGTATATTTGTCATACGGACGTCAAATATTAATACAGAAAAGAGAAAGAAATAACAAAATAAAGATGAGGAAATACTCCTAATTATGGAAAGAACGTTCGTTCTGCTGCACTGAACTGACGGCTGTGGTGTTCATTGTTGTCGACAGAAATAAGTAAGATGAATATACAAATCGCTTAGCAAACGTAAAATGAAATAGTTTCTAAATTTCTAACAGAAATTTCAGGAAAAATTAAAATTTCTGATAGATGGGAAGTTCACACCGAGATGCAAAATGACGTGACACATTTACTCTAAATTCTTTTCCAGTTTTAGAGTTTTTGATATGCTGGGGAAGCTTGTTCCACAAAAAAGCTCCAGAAACTGAGAGAGCTTTTCGTCCCACGTTAGATGAACGGTAACTGACTAAAACATCGTTCCTCCGGTTTGGTCTTTCGTTTGGGATATTAGATGGAAAAAATTTTACCACCTCTGCATTACTTTGGGGGAGGTACAGAGAGGAGAATACTCGTCGAGCTTTCTGGATCATGAATCTGTTCGGTATTGGGATCCAGTCGAGTTTTCTTAAAAGAGGGGTGACATGATCGTATTTATTGATATTTCCTTTGCATACCACTTTGGCGGCGAAGTTTACACATTTTTGCAACTCTTCCTGACGACATTTAGGTAAGTCTCCCCACACAAGACTGCAGTAGTCCAGACGCGATAAAACTAAAGACTGAAACACTAATAATCTAGATTTTTCGTCAAGTGTGTTCTTTATACGATGAAAGAACATTAAGGTTCCGTTAATTTTGTTGCACATTGTTTCGACGTGTGAATTGAAAGTCATATTTTTGTCAAACCAAACACCCAGATTTTTAACCTTATCGACTGGTTTAATTGTATCGTCTCCAAATGTTAGCTTGAATGGTGGTAAATTTTCAGTCGCATTTTGTGATCCAAAAATAATGCATTGCGTTTTACTTGCGTTAAGTTTGAGGCCATTATGGTCATACCACAATTTCAGATTTCTCAGAAGGTTTTCAGCGTTGGCTTGTGTTTCTGTTAAATCCGCTGTTGAGCTTGTCATGGCAATTTGTACGTCATCAGCATACATTGAGATTTTTGTGTTTGCCGGCATGATGGGGAAATCGTTGATGAAAATTGAAAATAGGAGTGGGCCGATGATTGAACCTTGAGGAACGCCAAAATTATTTGGTATGAATGATGACATTTTGTTATTCAAGCACACTGCATGAGAGCGGTTTCGTAGGTAGATTTCAAACCACTGAGTGTCTATTCTGAGGTTTGAAATTTTTTGTAGAAGTTTCTTATGCTCAACACTGTCGAAAGCTTTGGAGAGATCAAGCAATAGTAGGAGAGTTGATTTTTTTTGGTCAATATCATTGTAAATTTTTTCTGTTACGTTTAACAGGGCGTCCTGAGTACTGGTATTCCTCCTGTAAGCATATTGATTGCGATGCAGTAGATGTGACTCGTCTATGTAAGACGAGAGCTGGTTTGTTATTACTTTTTCTAATATTTTGGACATAACAGGCAGGAGCCTGATTGGTCTGTAGTTTGACGCTATGTCGATATCACCAGATTTATGTAATGGCTTAATTATGGATAGTTTCCATTGATCGGGAAACTTGTTTGTGACTATAGATGTATTTATTATCAAGCGAATATAGGGTGCTGTGACAGGGAAGCTGTCTTTTATATTTTGGAGGCTTATGCCATCATGTCCAGTCGCTTTAGTATTCTTTAGTGAGTATAAGATTTTTCGTATCTCTATGACGCTAACTGGCTTTGGTCTCCACTTGTTGCTATTATTTGGGGACGAAACATCGCTCAGATTTGCCTCTGTAGATGTGTCTGAAACTGTCCTGGATACTTCATTGAAAACATCTTCGCCAACTTTTGAGAAGAAAGTGTTAAAGTCATTCGCCATTTCTGAGGGGTTGTCAAAAGTGCTTTTGCAGTCTGAATTTTTATACTGAGCAGCTTCTCTAATGATTTCCCAAGTTCTTTTAGGGTTTTTTTTTGCCGCCAAGAGTTCTTTGTGGAAGTAGTCCCGTTTTGCTTCCTTAACTTTTCTTCGTAGGATCTTCTCATGCTCTTTATATAATTTTCGACGCGTACTGTCTGATTTATTCAGTTTGAACTCACGCTGCAAATTTCTTTTAGCTCTGCTCAAATGTTTTATCTCATCTGTTATCCATTTAGAAATTCTTGGCTTAACTTTCTTCGTAGTGAAAGGTGCGCATTCGTTAAGCGCTGATACGAAATTTTCGTTGAAAAGCGAAACTTGTAGATTGACATCATCGGTGTTTTCCATGCCTTGAAATTCACTCCATCTGTCTAATAGCTTTTCTTGAAATATTTCAGGGGAGTAGTGGTTATTCATGCAATATGTAATGTAACTAGATTTCTGTTTCTCTTTTGCAATATAGAACGCAGTTTTATTCAAGAACGAAATTCTGGGAACTCGATTAGCTACATGTTTTCAATTTAATATAAACTATGTAACTGCGTTCTTATTTTTGCTTGCGATGAACCGAATAACTGTCGCCACAAAACGAGCGGCTGCCACTTCTGCCATTATCGCTGGCAGTAATTTGTTCAGTACTTTTAATGTAATTATAGCAAGTTTACTAATTTGAAATACATCATTAGGCGCATTTTTGAGCTAAAATGATACATCTTGGGGGGGACACGATTTCTTTTCAGGTCAAACGGGATCAAACCGCATGTACAGGTTGCCCGACCACTGGTACGTGCAACACAAAATTTGGACTTCTACCCTACGATGGCAAAGAGGTTTGTAATCATGGAATCATGGATTTTAGATCAAATTTGAATGCTGTTTAGTTAATATTTTTAACCCAGTATCAGCAAATTATTGTGTCAATATTGCATTGCTATTGAGGTGTTTCCTAAATCAACACTGGCTCAATAAATAATTTCTAATATCACATCAATATTGAGAAGTATTCAAAGACCAGAAATATATATAATTCTGATAACTATGTTATCTGATGTACATACCTACACACCTACAAGTGTGTAGGTATGTACACCAGGTAACATAGTGATATCAGGAATTGAGTATTAACCCAATGTTATTGTAGTGAACACCTCATTATCAAGTCAATATTGGTACAATAATTAGTTGATATTGGGTTGATGATAATATTGTACTTGGGCCAATATATTTTTCCAATATCAACCGAATTTTCCAAAATAAGGTATTGCATCAATGTTCATTTTGAATATCCAGTCAATATTCAAACTGTATATTGGCTCAATATTAGGTCAATAAATTTTGCTACCTGGGTAAAGGTGGCCGAAAAACGAACCGAAATGGAAAACCACTTTCATTTAAAAATATGAATGAAAATGAAATTGGTTTTTAAAATATCATAACCTAAACATCCTTCGTTATTCCTATTTAGTATCATACAAGTTGCAAAATAAGTAATTTCAGTGACGATGCAATGTTGCGAACACTCTTTTTGTTGCGAACACTTACATTATATTAAACAAGTTGGTTTAATGATGATTTGATGTAATGTAATCTAACTTATTGTAATGAAATATAGCAATGAAATTGTAACTCTAATGAACTTGAGAAGTACATTTCGAGCAAACTTACACAAGGGTTGCCTATTGAGGATCATGTTTTAGGTGATATCAGAGACAAATTGAAAATTGTTCCCGATTTTTTGAAAATGTAGTAATGGCTAGAAAATATTGGTTCCGGTATTTATGGAGTTTGTGAAAGCGTGAAACTAGTGTTTTTGAAAAACTCTTTCCCGTTTTACTCAAAAAAGTTTTCACCGTTTGATATACAACGTTATTTCCCGTTTACACTAAACGCTTCTATACGTTTTACACAAAACGGGTTTTCCCAGTTTCCACTCACATTTTTTCCAGTTTTACACAAAAAACTATTCGCATTTTGCCCACAACTTTTGTATCCCGTTTCACAAAAAAACGGAATTTTGCGGTTTTTGGCGTTTCCGGACAGCGCTGAACGCCACCGGCCACAACGGCTCCCGCTACACCGGTGCAGGAGATGCCGCTACGCAGCGGTGACACCGTTGCAGATAACCGCTAGATACGCGAGATAAAATTTAAACTTCGCATCACGTCGTCTCAAGTACAGCAGGTAAGTTGGAGGTCGTTTTGCCATGGACTGAGTACTGACTGGACTGCTTAGTACTGCCTGGACTGCTGAGCACTGCCTGGACTGCTGAGTACTGCCTTGTACAAAATCGGTTTTCATTGTAGCATTTTTTCCGCCCTTCTTAAATCTTCTGATGCAGAGTAAAATAAATTCATTTTGAGATGTTATAAAGAGCTGGTAAATTAAAACAAACATAGCATTCTTCACCACATCATCACCTGCTTTTGATTATACCGGCATCCTTCTCGAATGTGCGCAATCATTGCGAGCATTGAAGTCCTACCTTTAACGTGGGGGAAGAGCGGAGCTCCGGCACTACTGGTCTGTAAGGGTGGTCGTTGCAGAGGATTCAGGGACTCTGTGATTGCCGAGGTTGTTAAACCATTTATGGTTTTAGCTCTCTGGAGCCCGAGCCCTCTTACTTACAAACTTCTTGACTACGCAGTAGTATTTCGCATCTTAGGAGGGAGACCCTTGAGGGTGGTGTCTTCGTCTTCGTCGTCACCTATGAGTTCCACATTATGGAATCATTGGGCGGTTCACTACTCCTCTTCCCCTTCTATTTATTAGGTTTGCGAATGGCGCCCAACGTGGAGCTCGAGGTTTCAGCTCTTGTGTACCTGCGTTTCTGTGTGTGACTTTCACCTATTAATGTGCCTTGTAATTAGGTTTGCTCTCGAGAAGCTTTTACTTTGTTATATCTTGATATTTTGTGCTTTCACAATGACGACCTTCGATGGTACCTATTTAGCGGGTGTTGATGCTCGTATTAAGCAACTTTTCATTGTTAGAGGTGGCTAACGCCAATCTCTAACGAAAACTTTAACTGTCGTTGAGAAGCCATACCTGTCTCTTGATAAATACGAATTTTATATCGAAAAATTTCAGACCCTAAAAAGGGAAGTGTGTGACCTTACCTAGAAAATTAATGATTACATGCTCTCTAAAGAGAAATGGGATTTTGACGTGTACGCCAAGCACTGTGACTCTGATGATGAGTATATGGGTAAGTTAGGTAAAGCATTGATATCTCTGAGCAACGAACTTAAAACTTTGAAGGGTGTGGCAGCTGCTGATGATTCTGTTGTGTCAATGGAGAATGGTTATGCTCAGGCTGGTGGTTCTGCTTCATTTACTAACCATAAGATTTCTTTACCGAACATTGACTTGCCGGTGTTTGATGGTAGTCCAGAATTGTACCACTGTTTTATAACTTCTTCTTCTTTTGAGAGCCTCATTTCTAAATACAATGTGTCATCTTTTGAGAAATTTTCCTATCTTAGCAAGCAATTGTCAGGCACGGCCAAAAAACTATTAGATTCCATTTCTCTGGAGAATCTTAACTACGAATCTGCTGTCCACTTGCTGAACGATGCTTACAGTGATAAGCTAGAGCAGCAATACTCTGTTATTCGTAAGCTGTATGCCCTAAGACTCCACGAAACTGAGCGCGACGCTTTTCGGCGGATTAGCGAGGCGAAGGTTTTGTGTGAGCAGGTAAATTCTCTAGGATATCAGCGGGGACATTTTCGTGCAGTATTTTCTGTGGCATAGCATGCCTCCAAATTTTAAGAAGCAGTTCGTGGCCATTTCCAATAAGTCGAAGCCTTCTTTGCCAGAGTTTCTGGGCAGTCTGTTTGATGCTCATTTCAGATTCATTGACAACCAAAAGCTGCAACTACGTAATCGTGATCTTACTACTGCCGCAGTTGCCATAGACTCCGTTGAGCAGAGTAAAGTGTCCTTATCAAAGTCAGGGTGTCCACTATGTATCAATGATATATCCTCGAGTGCTCACGATCATAGGCTTGGTGCTTGTACGGTCTATCCCGTTGCAGAGAGTAAGGTTGCGGCATTGAAAAAACTTGGCGGATGTATAAAGTGTGGCTCTGTTTCTCACCAAATTGGATTTTGTCGTTTTAAATTTTTTAAGCCTTGTTTCAAATGCAAGCGAATGCACATGGCGTATCTTTGTCTAAACTCCAGTGATAAGAGACCAGATGGTCATAAGGTTTCAAAAGAAACGTCTCAGTCAAAGGAATGTCAACGGTCTCGAGAAGACCCTAGAGTTGCTTCCAATAACATGGTGACATTCTCGTCCGTCAGTTCTTCCTATAACGATGTAGTTTTGCCCACCGGTACTGTGTTCGTATCTTCCGGTAAGAGGAAATTGTCTGGGCGGGTATTTAAGGACCTCGGTTCTCAAGCCACATTTGTGGAAGGCAGTCCCAAGGATATCCCTAATTGTACGATTTTAGAGCATACTACCATCAGGGCATCAGGGGAATTAACTCGGAGCAGACGAAGAATTCTACCATTGTTAAATTCCCGATTGATGTACCTGGTCAGGGAACTGTAAAGGTAACTGCCATTTGTATTGATAAAATTAACACTCGCATTTCTGTACCTAATTTGTCTCGTACCGTGAAGCTCTTTAAGAGAGGGCTATGCTCTCACTGATCAGCATTTAATTCATGATGACTTGAAGGGTATCAAATTACTTCTCGGTAGTGATTATAGCCATGTATTTCCTATTCAACAGGAAAACTTTGGCGAGGGCGATATATCTTGCATTTATCCCACCCCATCAGGGATAATGCTGGCTGGTAGTGTGTCCGCTTATTTGCGTGACTTGGCTACCTTACCTGAGCAAGCTAGCAGCACTTGACTAGGGACTAGTAACGCCTCGTCACTGGCTGTCTCTGTGAATATCAGTTCGGTAGCAGAGCAGGCTTGTCTTGAAAATTTACAAACTTACCTTAATTATCCCTCTGAAGAAGAGGTAGACGGTTTTTCTAATCAGGGTGCAAGTTTGGTAAGTTATGTTCTGTCCAATCTATCTAGAGACGAGATCAGTGGGAGGTTGATTGTACCTGTTTTGTGGAAAAAAGACCTTTAAGGATTTTTGTCATCCAACTATATGTTGGCCCGTTCTATTTTGATTTCTCAGCGAAAACGCTTGCATCGACCTAAATTACTAGAGTACGATAAAGTTATTAAAGATCAGTTGCAAAGCCATATTATTGAACGTGTCGACAACATAGATAAATTTGTTAACCGTAATAACGTGTCGTTTCTCGCCCATAATGCCGTTTTTCGTGAAGAGCATGACTCTACTAAATGTCGTGTGGTATTTTTATCTAACTTGAAGGATCAAAATGAGGGTGGCTTGTCTCATAATCAGTGTTCGCTAATGGGGGAAAATTTGAACAGCAAGCTGAAAATGGCTGCTTTGCTTCTCAGATTTGAAAAATTTGTCTTACTCTTCGACTTGCAAAAAGCGTTCCTTCAGTTGCAGCTTCGGCTAGAGGACACAGAAAAGTTATTGTTCCTTTGGTTTAACGATGTATCCAAAAATGATTACCGCATAGTTGGATATCGTTTTACTAGAGTACATTTCGAAATGCGATATTAGCCATTTTTGTTAATGGTATCTCTCTATTACATTCTTGTCCTCCGTGCCACCTCTGACACAGAAGAAGCTCGCAATATGAAGCGCTTAATGCACAATTTGGCTTACATGGACAATTTAGCATACTCAAATGATGATCCTGTAAAGTTAAGAGAGGCGGTGTTACTTTCTATCTATACTTTCAAGGAATATGGTTTTAATCTCCAGCAATGGGCTACCAATTCCGACTCTTTGAAGCAAACTTCCAAAGGCATTTGTGAGTTTGCTGAAGGTAGAACGAAATTTTTGGGTTTGATGTGGGATACCACTAATGACACTCTTGGTACTCGTAAACCTAGCTTGTTGGTGGATGCTACTACTAAACGTAAGATACTTAGCACCTTGCAGTCAAATTTTGACCCCTTTGGCATGAATTTGCCTGTGCTTAACAGAGCTAAACTTTTCTTGCATAGCTTACAGTGCGACCAAACTGTTAGCTGGGATTCTCCTTTAAATCCAGAAAGGGTAATGGAATGGCGCAACATAGCCAAGCAGGTGAACAGCGGCCCAGAGAGTGTCATTCCTCGTAGCATAGGTGCTCGAGGGGCTAAGTATGAATTGTCTGTGTACTGCGATGCAAGCAAAGATTTTATAGGATGTGCAGTTTATCTTAATGTTGAGAGTGCGGAAACTTCGTCCTTTGTTATTGCCCGTAACTCTGTTGTGGCTAAAAGCCTAAAGTCTAAATCGATCCCGGCTTTGGAGCTGGCTGCATTGGTCCTGGGAATTGAGACTGTTATGGAAATCTATCAGAGTTTTCAGTCAACTGTTTGTCCTATTAAAGTAGCGAGAGTCTATGCTTTTACTGACTCGTTAATTGTTATTGGATGGATAAGGATGAAAGAATTTGACTTAGGAAAAAGTGAGCGTAAAAATGTTTGTGAATAATAAACTTGATAAAATTGCTGAATTGTGTAGGGCACACGCCGTTACTTTTGATCATGTTTCTGGGGATAAAAACCCTGCCGATGTTGTGAATAGGTGTGTATCAGCTAAATTGTTGAAATGTACAACTTTTTTATCTGGTCCTGTTCCTTACCGATCTGTTTCTGAGCACACCGTGATGGAACCGCGATTTAGTCATGCTGCAGCTACTGCTGCTGCTGCTGCTGCTGCTTCTTCAGAGTGTCACGCTGGAGTCGTGGAGCAGTTTCACGACAGAGAATGTGTAATTCCATTGAGTAGATTCTCATCGTTTGCTAAAGCTGTCAGAGTACCAATAGTCGTTTTTGGTTTTATCAGAAATTTGAGAAGGAAATTAGCCTCGGATGTCCCTCGCGAGCCGAACTAAGGCGAATCACTTAACCTGTTCACACATTGTTCCAGTTACTCGCTCAGATGCGCACAGTTCGAAGCCTTTCCCGGCGTAGTGAAGTTTCTTTCTGCACGTCTCTTTACCGACCCATTGGTTCTGCAGTTGAACTTGTTCATGGATGAGGACGGCTTAGTTAGAGTGCAGAGTAAGTTGAGAAGGTTAAAGGCTGATTACGCCGAGAGGTGCCCTATATTACTGTCAAAAAACTGTCCTGTTGCGAAAAGCATAATTCGTGATGCTCATGTCAAACTTGGTCATGCTGGTATGTATAGGATGCTTGCGTTCCTGCGCCCAGAATTTTGGATAACAAATGCCTTTGTAATTGTTAAGAAATTTGTTAAAGATTGTGTGGTGTGTCGTAGACTTAATCAACGGTCGATTAGGGTGAACCAAAATGCTTACCGCGATTTTAGAGTGAATCCTGAAGCAATTCCTTTCAGAAATGTGGCGATTGACCATTGTGGACCTTGTTCTATAACTGAACACGGCAATAGAGTAAAAATTTATGTATTGGTGATATCTTGCCTGTGGTCGAGAGCAGTAAACCTATTTGTGTGTAAGCAGATTGACAAGTTGTGTTTTTTGCGAGCTTTGCAGCTTCATATCTCCGAGTACGGACTGCCGTCTCTTGTATTGAGTGATAATGGCACTCCCATAGTGTCAGGAATGGAACAGACGGTAGAGTATTTGAAGGATGACTTCTCGGTTAAATTCATGAAGCAGCACAGCATAACCTCGCTTGCATTTCATCCGTACCCGGCCGGCACTTCAAAGCTCGGAGGTGTGGTCGAGACTATGGTCAAACAGGTGAAGAGACTTTTAACCGCTTCTGTTGGTAATAGATTGCTTTCGCTTGACGATTTCCACTATTTTATCAGTGAAGCGAAAATGATGATCAATAAACGCCCGATTGCTTTTAAGAATACTCTGAATAAATTAGATTTTACAGAAGAGATCCCTATTCCTTTAACTCCGGAATTGATAATAAAAGGTTACGAAGTTCCATGTTTTAGCATTTTGCCACAATTGGAGTCTGATACTGATGCATTGATAGATCCAAATTTTGAGCTAGGGTCAGATTTTTTGTGGGATAATTACGAAAAATTGAGAAATGTGCGCCTTAACATAGCGACTGTGTACCGTACTGAGTTTGTCTCGACGTTGTTACAGCAGCCGATTGACCGGAGGGACAGGTATAAGCGATCGAGTCATTTTGATCTGGCGCCAGGAGACTTGGTAAGCCTCAAGTGTGCTATGGCTAAGCCGTTCACTTTTCCTCTCGCTATTGTAAAGGAAGTGGAACGCAATGACATAGGAGAGGTTGTATCCGCGCATGTCCGAAAGTCAAATGGCGAGATTGTCCGTAGGCATGTTCTAATATTCTTGCATCGCTCTGAAGCTCCCTCAAAAGTATCGCCTATACCTTCGCAAGGTGCACCATTTGTTCCCGAACGTGCGTCAGAACAACGAACGCCTAGAGTAGCAGCTGTTCGTTCGAGCAATAAAACTAAATTTTCAGCAGATAATAACCTTGTGAAATGATGTAAATACCCTTCTATGTTTGTAAACTTTGTTACTTTGTTACCTTGCTTGTTCGTTAGATTTGAATGTTTAAAATTTAAGTAAAAATTTAGTTTACCATGTTTCATATTTTGTACCAAATGTTCACCCGCCCCCGCCAGTGTACAAAATCGGTTTTTATTGTATCATTTCTTCCGCTTTTCTAAAAATCTTCCAATGCAGAATAAAATGAATTCATTTTAGGATGTTATAAAGAGCTTGTAAGTTAAAACATATATAGCATTCTTCACCACTTCATCACCTGCTTTTGTTTATTCCGACATCCTTCTCGAGTGTGCGCAATCATTGCGGGCTGTGAAGTCCTACCTTTAACGCGGTGGAAGAGCGAAGCTCCGGCACTACCGGTCCGTAAGGGTGGTCGTTGCAGAGGATTCAGGGACTCTGTGATTGCTGAGGTAGTTAAACCATTTATGGTTTTAGCTCTCTGGAGCCTGAGCCCTCTTACTTACAACTTCTTGAACTCCGTATTAGTAGTACTTCGCAATTTAGGAGGCAGACCCTTGAGGGTGATATCTACGTCTTCGTCTTCAAGTTCTACCTTACGGAATCCGTGGGCGGACATCATCACTCCTCTTCCTCTATCAACTTTATAGTTTTGCGAAAATGCTGCCCTGAGTACTGCCTGGACTGCTGAGCACTGCCTTGAGTACTACCTGGACTGCTGAGTACTGCCCTGAGTACTACCTGGACTGCTGAGTAGGGTGGAGCGTTTTTTCACGATTTTCAATGTTCTAATATGGGTAGTGTAGAAAAGTTGTGAATGCATGTCAAAATAACTCGTGCAAAATCTTAAACCTGTATGATAAAATTTTCCAGTTGCACAAGCGCATTGAAAATTTGAAAAAGTGAGAAAAATTGCTAATATTTTCCAAGTGTGGAGTAAATTGGAAAATTGTCACATTGACTTTGGGTAAGTTTTAAATGAAAGTACTAAATTTGCTCTAAAATTTCATTTCAATATGTTTGCCTGTGAAACTTCGTCTTCTGCTTGCACATTTGATCAGAAAAATGGAAAAAATTCTTTAAAATGTACTGTTTTTAGAATGTCGCTATTTTTACATGTGGAGATTCACCTTCTTGTGTAATGATTTATATGCAGCTCTTAGTTTATTTTATCGATTATTAGGGTAATAATGACAATAAAATAATCCAGAACTCGCTACGTGGAAGTCACTGCATGTCGAGTTCCACCCTACCCAACCCAACCTCCCATCCATGTTAGGTAGTTAAATTTAGTTCAATCTGCATTGATTTTTTGTTTCAAATTTTGACAACTTCCTTCTACCTTCAATTCTGTTTCTTATGTACCCGTCACGGGCCTCATTGCCAACTACAGAGGTAGAGGCATCTGTCACTAGTTTAATAAATCTTTCGACTGCCTGTGTGTGGCAACGGAAATCGGGAATGAGCTTTGACAATTCTTTTGATTTAATTAGAGTTGTGATATCTTCTGTAGATATCTTTTTTGTTGCTGGAGGTTCTGTAAGCTGGATGGTTTGCCAGTTAATCATAGAATAATATGAAGTAGCAGAGAAAATAAGCTTAGGTAACTTAAATTTTCTTGGTACTGTTTCGTCTGCACATTCTCTTGCTTTCAGGATGCGTCTAAATCCAAGTTCACGAACTGTTTCTGATTCATCATGAATCATAGCAAGCAACAGGTTTTCCGGATGAGCAAAGTAAGCATTGTTTTGTATGACTTTCTCAACAATATTGCGATGTTCCTCTGTCATTGAACGAGATTTGGTTATCAACGCAAATAAGTGCTGGGCGCCATGAATTACAGAAGGTTGCCTTTTGATAGAGAACCAAACTGGTGCATAAACTGCCATGATGTAATTTACTATTGCCAGCAAAGAAGAGGTTGGATTAACTTCGGATACATACAGTCGTAGTATCCGATTTGCGGTGGTGAGCCACCTAGCATGGTGCATTTTCCCTGGATTTTTAAGTGCCAATTCCAGATAACATTCTTCTGTTGACACGGCTCGATGTATTTGCAGCAAATAAGCCTGGTCTTTACTGAGATCGGAATTTTCAAAACAAATATCTTCACAAGGAATGGCAGTGAACTGTACTATTGGTAATTTTTCGCAGTCAAGTAGACATTTGCCAATGGGTCCTGTGAAGCCTCTTGGTCCGGCCGTTTGTCCATCGATGTTTTTAATTAGGTGACGCAAAGGCAGCTCATTTGCATGTAGCAAACAAACAAACAAACTTGTATAGTGGTTTCTTCAGTTTGTCTTCTAATAATTTTATAATGCCACCTTTTTCACCTGTATTGTGTGACCACAGGTGAAAAAGGTGGCATTATAAAATTATTAGAAGACAAACTGAAGAAACCACTACACTGGTTTATTTGCTTGCTACATGCAAATGAGCTGCCTTTGCGTCACCTAATTAAAAACATCGATGGACAAACGGCCGGACCAAGAGGCTTCACAGGACCCATTGGCAAATGTCTACTTGACTGCGAAAAATTACCAATAGTACAGTTCACTGCCATTCCTTGTGAAGATATTTGTTTTGAAAATTCCGATCTCAGTAAAGACCAGGCTTATTTGCTGCAAATACATCGAGCCGTGTCAACAGAAGAATGTTATCTGGAATTGGCACTTAAAAATCCAGGGAAAATGCACCATGCTAGGTGGCTCACCACCGCAAATCGGATACTACGACTGTATGTATCCGAAGTTAATCCAACCTCTTCTTTGCTGGCAATAGTAAATTACATCATGGCAGTTTATGCACCAGTTTGGTTCTCTATCAAAAGGCAACCTTCTGTAATTCATGGCGCCCAGCACTTATTTGCGTTGATAACCAAATCTCGTTCAATGACAGAGGAACATCGCAATATTGTTGAGAAAGTCATACAAAACAATGCTTACTTTGCTCATCCGGAAAACCTGTTGCTTGCTATGATTCATGATGAATCAGAAACAGTTCGTGAACTTGGATTTAGACGCATCCTGAAAGCAAGAGAATGTGCAGACGAAACAGTACCAAGAAAATTTAAGTTACCTAAGCTTATTTTCTCTGCTACTTCATATTATTCTGATTAACTGGCAAACCATCCAGCTTACAGAACCTCCAGCAACAAAAAAGATATCTACAGAAGATATCACAACTCTAGTTAAATCAAAAGAATTGTCAAAGCTCATTCCCGATTTCCGTTGCCACACACAGGCAGTCGAAAGATTTATTAAATTAGTGACAGATGCCTCTACCTCTGTAGTAGGCAATGAGGCCCGTGACGGGTACATAAGAAACAGAATTGAAGTTAGAAAGAAGTTGTCAAAATTTGAAACCAAAAATCAATGCAGATTGAACTAAATTTGACTACCTAACATGGATGGGAGGTTGGGTTGGGTTGGGTAGGGTGGAACTCGACATGCAGTCACTTCCACGTAGTGAGTTCTGGATTATTTTATTGTCATTATTACCCTAATAATCGATAAAATAAACTAAGAGCTGCATATAAATCATTACACAAGAAGGTGAATCTCCACATGTAAAAATAGTGACATTCTAAAAACAGTACATTTTAAAGTATTTTTTCCATTTTTCTGATCAAATGTGCAAGCAGAAGACGAAGTTTCACAGGAAAACATATTGAAATGAAATTTTAGAGCAAATTTAGTACTTTCATTTAAAACTTACTCAAAGTCAATGCGACAATTTTTTAATTTACTCCACACTTGGAAAATATTAGCAATTTTTCTCACTTTTTCAAATTTTCAATGCGCTTGTGCAACGGGAAAATTTTATCATACAGGTCTAAGATTTTGCATGAGGTATTTTGACATGCATTCACAACTTTTCTACACTACCCATATTAGAACATTGAAAGTCGTGAAAAAACGCTCCACCCTACTGCTGAGTACTACCCTGAGTACTACCTGGACTGCTGAGTACTGCCCTGAGTACTTCCCTGACTGGTACCTGCAGGCCTAATACTATTCAGTATTGTTCAATAAATTCAATACTCCTTCAGAATGAAGCGGAATACTCTCAAATACTCGTTAAATGAGCCATGTACCCAGGCAGCATTCGTTTGTTCGTAGGATATTCACGGGATATCCTCTCAGGATGTCCCAGGATTGTCCTTTGATAACATCCTCGCGATATAAAATTTGTACACATTCAGGGGATATTAGAAGCAAATATTCAGAGGATATCCTCTCAGGATGTCCCAGGATTGTCCTTTGATAACATCCTCGCGATATACAAATTTGTACACATTCAGGGGATATTACAAGCAGATATTCAGAGGATATCCTCTCAGGATGTCCCAGGATTGTCCTTTGATAACATCCTCGCGATATACAAATTTGTACACATTCAGGGGATATTACAAGCAGACATCCAGTGGACATCAGAATCAAATATCCTGGGAATATAATATTCAAATATTCCAATGATGTCCCCCTCAACTCTGAATGCAGGAATTTAGAAATCAACTTCCACCAGGGTCACCAGCACATACCTCTAAAGAGAATATAAACTACTGATATTAAATGGAATGTCTACGGAACTTTCTGAAATTATTATAGTGATAATATCACTACAGAATTAGTCGTTCAAAAATTCATTTACTAATCATACTAACTACATTATTCGTGATATTTTTAGAGTTTGCAAAACATTCTAACACCCTAGATACCTACTTCCACTTCCTTGTGTTATCAACCACTGAACAGAAACGGATAAAAACAGCAGGAACTTGACTTTGAACCCATCTAGGTATAATAAATTAGATATATTCCATCTAAAGTACACTACCAACAAAACTGTTTTTTTTTAATTGTCAAATAAAAACATGCAGGTTAGGAAGGGTTAAATTTAAACTTACTAAAATTATGAAGAAGAGCAATCAATTACAGGTCAATGAAGATAAGTTCATATCAATGTAACTAACCATTTTGATAAAATGAATAACTTACCAACTCGATTCCATGTAAAAGAATTCTATAGCTAGTTATATGAACAATTATTTCATACCCACTCCTTGATGATGTTTGTTAGGTTGATTTTCACCCGCAATTCAATCATCTCTGCAAAACCGTCTGAATCTCTGAAACATGAAACAATTAATAATTAGATACAGTATTTTTATTTATAAAAGTTAAATAATGAGCTTATTGAAAATATCTAATTGAAAACCCTTTGTCTAACTACTGAAAAAAATTTCATCAAATAAATTGCGTCTTGAAAACATTTTACAGTACAGAAGGCTCGAAAAGAAATCATCATTCCAATTAAATTCAACTTAGTGTTATAAACGTAGAGTAAAGAGGGTCATTTCCACGGTCTCCCAAGAGGCACTCTCTGTGAACCATCGTTGACTTTATATTAAAGTGGAAGTCTCACCATGATGAATCTGAAGTACTTTAGTAAAATTTGAGATCGGTTGTCCTCAAATTTCACTAGAGTACTACAGACTCACATAGTCCTACATAAACCACTTGAATTAGCATATGTAGCTACTGATACCAAATAATATGACAGGACAGTGTGTGTGTGTAGGTGTGTGTGCATGTGTGTGTGTGTGTGTGTATATGTGTGTGTGTGCAGTACTTTGTTCACAACATAGTAATGTAATAATGTATGAGATTTAATAAACCATCTATCCTCAAAGTTTGTCCTTCAAACCACATGCTCCAGATACGAAATTAAAAATTTTCAAATCGACACAAGAATCTAAATTAAAAATAAAAAAAGTTTAACCGCATAAACATTTATTCAGTAAATAACCATTTCAGACGAATAATCAAAATAAATTGTTTACGCAGGGTTCATATTCATCCTATAGCTAATTCTCTACAAATTTTCTGATGTCAACATTGTGGAAACAAAGTTATATACCAAAAAATAAAATAAAACTACAGTAAGCACACCTTTCTTCACAAATCACCTACATATAGATAGATTAATTAAATTATTTTCAAGTTCAGGCATGTTTTCAAAATTTAGGAAAAAAATTCAACTGCCCAGATCATTTTGACAAGGTATGGCAATGAATTGAACATAACTAAGTTTGAAATACCATAGTTACCTACAACAAAAATATAATAACTAGCTATATGATATTGCCAGTTATTGCTAGTAGCTACCCAGTCCTTTGAGTAAATTATGTCCTTTTAACTAGAAATAATTAACACTACTACGAAAAAAAGAACATCATTCATCGTCCAAAACGCTCAGTGGCATTAACCTCAATACTGGAAATAAAAAATATTATTACTTAAATATATCTATACCACATAGCCACTCTAGGCTAAAGCCCAAAGTACATATATTATTAACGCTTATGCCTTCCTCCCTCACTAGAAAGGATGTTCAAAGGAGAAAAAGAAGTTTATAAAGCAAGAGAAAAAGATAGAAAAGGTAAGAGGAGGCGTTGAAATAAAGGACAGCGGTTGCCCGGACAAATAAAAGAATGATCCGTAACACAACAAAACCTAATCTATTAGAACAAAAATAAAAAATAAGTCTCACCAGAATGCATAAAATAAAAATCAATAGAAGAAAGTAAGAGACAGAAATTCCAAAAACTTTAACTAATCAAATTAGCAATTAAAAAACAGAACGGACCTAAACAATGTAAAGAAATAAACGAGCATCCAATAACCCCAATGGAAATAAAAAGAACATAAGAATGTATCCAAATTCTTTCAGCTGCAGATATGTATCTCACAATTCGTTCAAAGTTCACGTCCAGGTTCAGGCTCATCCTGCCCCTGCGCACCAGACTCTTGAACAGCACCTTTCTTTTTGGTGAGTCTGTCTTTGGCATGTGTTAAGTTCAACGCCATGAGTTTCACAATTTGATCCGTGCTAGTTTCAGAAGAGAACGGATTTTTCTTCAAGGCATCTGTTGAAGCATAAAATTTAGTTAAAAAAATAAAAATATTGTAAAAAAGTACCATGAAATGTTATTAATCATACAGATATAGGGTGATGTTCGAATGGCCGGCCGGTTCGAATTGTCTGTCATTCTTAGTTAATTTTCAATTTTGACGGTCGGTAGCAATCCAAAAGCCAACCCGTTAGACGCGTAGCAGATCACACCACTACAGGCCTTGCGGGTTGAGTTTTTAGATATCTACCGAGCGCGAAAATTTAAAATTAACTAAGAATGACCCACGATTCGGACCGACCGGCCATTCGAACATTACCCTAAATCAAATATTAGTTAGTAGCTATATTATAAATTTATACAATCACATTTATGGATATAGCAGACTACAAAAATCATAACATATGCAAATACATATGTATATTTTTTTTTCTACAGCCCCAGAATGAAGAAGAAATTTAGAGATGAATTTCCACCAGCGGACAGAATGGAAAAAAATTCATGTCTACAACTAATTAATTACTGAAGTAGAAAGGTTGAAAGAAGTTGTGCAATGAACAAGTTTCAAAGATATATTTAGCCATTGCCTTTTTTACTATTATTAATAGTGATAACTTGATAAGTATTGAACCCTGTGGTTTAACTGGTTTTCATCATTTACACAGTAAATGTAATTATTAAACTTTGAATCTGATTCTTCGAGGCACAACTTATTTAAACCTAGCATCTAGCTAGTTAACTTCATGATGACCCAAAGAAAGGTAACATTTTTTGTCACCCTAGTTAGGAAATTTTCAATTTTACATACATACAGAGTATCAGTGTTGCTTACCCAATATGCAGCTGAACAGCTTCAGATCTTTAAAAGGTTTTTTGCCAGTTTTGCCATGCAAACTGAAGTCCAGTGCTAGTTCTCTTGCAAGACAGAAGTTCATCATATTATTTATGATAGCTCTCGTGTTTGTACCTCCAACAGTTTGTAATTTCATTACAAGATTTAGTCTTTCATCTTCACTGTTCAGAAGTTTATGAAGTTTTGACTTCTCCCAAGTTGGAGAACTAATTGAGTTTGAATTTTTAAAGGCGTAATAGTGAGGGAATTTCTCAAGTAAGTAGGAGGGTGTATTATTAATTTTAAGGGCCACCAGTGCTCGGTGTAGAGCACACTTAATTGATAACAAATGAATGCATCTGACTCAGAAGGTTTTCTGTTTGGGTGATTCGAGTTGCCTTCCTGGCATCTATTTTTTTTCACTTCCACTATTGCCTATTGCAGGATAATGACGGAACTGGATAATCTCGCCTCGGTTTTTTATTTGACGACTCTGGGCGCCGAGACTACGGCCGCAGTATGGGGGTCCACTTCTTGAGGAAGGAGATCCGGGTCCAGTGAGTAGCAGCACTTCAGCAGGTGCCGCGGCTCGAGGGAATCCGGTGTGGATCCCGGCGAGAGTGGATTTGTTAGTGTAATATTCCGCAGGTGCGGTAACAGTTGATTATATGAGTATACGAAGGAGGTAGTTATTTTCCGCTAGTGCATTGAGGCATGGGTGGTTGATAGTTAGCCGTGTGGCTTAGTTGAATTGAGAGCCGTGTGGCTTAGTTGAATTGAGAGCCGTGTGGCGAACAGAGTTTTGAGGGATGTTGATTGAATGTTGGAGGTGATTGTTTGTGTGTCGGCCTCCCAGGATCTTCTGTACGGGAGATTAGTTTGGGTTACTTGTTCAAGCATGATAACACGAGGAGAGACAGTCGCTACGCAAGCCAGGCTGCGAGCTTTACTGCTGAATTACAGGGTTGCCTCAAATAGAGGATTATATATATGCGGGTGCCCCGGCCCAATTCTGGCGCCTGAACAAGGGCGAGGCAGTCGCAACAATAAGTACTCGTATGGACAATCATGAATCTCCCTACATGCCCTTATTTTCCCAACTAGTATTCTCCGGGTACTATTAATCGTGACGCGTCGTGTACGATCATCTCCGGATTGGAGTGCAAGATTGATACATGAGATAAGAATATTCTGGGTAGGCAATGTGAGTTAGTTTGTCTTCATTAATATTAAAGGCTTCTGCCGCCCAATAATCTACGCTTTGACTGCTATTTACAATGAGTATCTTAAGAGTTGGCAGTGTTTAATTCGAACGTTTACGCTAAGCCGCCGTCGAGGGCTGACTGTATTGGTCATAACTAAGGCTAGAATTGACATAAAGATTACTTGACTTAAGCTAGGAATTGTGCCAGAGAGGGCATGTGCAGTCTAATTATTGTTATTATTTATTATTGTATGAGAAATGAAAGGTGTCCTACGAGAGGAGAGAGGAAGGCACCATTTGAAAAAGGTTAGAGGGAACGTGGAATCTATGCATAAAGTGCGCAGAATTGGTAGATGATGAGGAGGATCAGAGCGCAAGAAGGATTTAGAGAACATTGATCATGAGGATACCTATCAGGATAGTATTAGGCATCCTATGAGTTATAATGACAACCACTGGAGGTAGCCGCCATTACCAAGAGGTCAAAGGAACAAGTAGCTACAGTTGAGGGCGACCAATTTCTGGTTACACTAAATTTTAGCCCCCCAAATCAGCTAGTTGGATGATTTCTGGATTAGAATTTCCAGGAGTTGGGAATTTAGAATATTCGGAGACTTTCCGAGGTAAGCATAATTACCCTAATTGCTAAATCAAGTAACGACTAATTATGGACATTTTTATACATACAAATTGGCCTAACCAAAAATCAATAGTAAGAGTTGTCACTAAGTGATTATGATAGGAATTCTTGCTACAGTAATGATCAGGGAAGAATGATTATTTATGTGACTCGACTTGAGGTAAGTAACTACTGAGGATATAATCTCTATTGTGTAAATAACCTATCATGGCTTCATTTCCCACGATATGACATTTAAACATTGACTAAAATTCAAGGGGATTCCACAAATTAAATAGATCTGACTTACTAAACATACAAACTTGAGAACACAATAAATTACAACTGGAACACACAAGAGATGGCAGAACCCTAATGAGACCATGGCGATCAAATGATTATTCCAATTCAATTGATTAGAGGCCTGAACACATCAGCAACTTTGCCTGGACAACTAAGGTGGCATGAGCAGTAACCTTTGAGCCTAGGTCTCACTTAATTAATCAATTATGGTAAAAAAATCTACAGCATTTGCTAAATGTAATTGAACTAGAAAGCTCATGTTTCCAGTTTTTACCTAACTGAAATAAACAATGCACAATGACTAATTAATTAAATTTACTAACTATCAATTCTTCAGAATCAAGAATTATTTGTGTTTTTCTAATTGATTATCTACCTAATTTAATTTAGAAACACAGTTGGGGGGCAATAATTGGTAATTGATGCAGGACTAGATGCATTCAGAAGAATACATCTGTGACTAAAAAATAATTGGTTCTAGCCTAACTTGATAAAACATAAACACATTTTGAAATATTGGGCCAAAATATTTTTGACAAAAGGAAAATTCTAGCTTGATAACAAATAACCATGCTGAATTTTGGCATGATACATTCTTTTTGAACTAACATCACATTGAAATGTTGACATAAAATCATTTTAAGAAAAGGAGAATTTCTAGCCTGAAAAAATGCCATCATATAGAAATGTTGAAATTGAAATGTTGACAAAAATTATTTTAAGAACAAAAGGGAAAACTCCCTAAAAATGGCTTTACATTGATCGTGAATAGTTTGCTACAAATTTTAAGATAGGATATACAACAATACAAGGAAAAATATGGCCTGTGGGGAGCCCAAATTCCGGCCAAGAAAATCCTAAGCGTTTAATACTTGGAAAATTTAGGCAATTTTTCTTAATACATACACAATAATATTCTTGACGGTTTACATTACATAAGTAATTATAGTTACCCGTAGAACAGCACAGTAACACACACTCTAATTCTCACCAGAGAAAACACGCGGTGCACACACTTTCAATGACTTGGTACGAGTGGCGCGCTAGTGCGAGTGGAAATGTTGCCGACGAAGCGTCATGGAGGGTTTCGTTACAACGCAAAAGTGATTTCTTAGAGAATGAATTTTTCAATGCACAATTTTAATGGAATTGAGAATAGAAGTTAATTAATTCCGTAATGAAATTTTATTCTGATGGTTGGATTTATTTTACTGAATTTTTAATGATCATTTTGAGAATTTCCGAAATTTATACTGAGTTGCGTGCCGAAGGTTCGCTACAAGTTCCTCCAATGCTATCAAATCATCATTTGTTTTAATAGGAAATGATGGTAACTTACTTTTCTTACTATGTTGCAGTAACATTTCACCTGAACTGGATGCACGAGCAAATTTTTTGAAAGTCTTAAATGCCCTATTGGCTTCCTCACTTCCATTAACAACTTCCTTGTGAATATTAGAAAATCCTTCAACAACAAGATTTTTAAGCTCTTCTACTTCAGATTTCAAGGCAGCACAACAACAATTCTTCGTTGAAGTTGGTACATTCATCTTTATTAATATATTCTGAATCTTTAACAGGCTGCGCAGGAAGACGATGTGAATCACTGTCTGATGACAGCTCATCATTCAAAGCATCATTACCTGATACACCTATCTTAGGTTCACTAGTCACAGAGAAAACAGACTCAGACTCACAAGAGTTAAGTGAAACATTATCAAGTTCACTATCAGCACTAATACTTATGTCAGCATGACTTGAACCAGCACTTGTCCCAGGTATTGCCAGAGCTTCATTGCAAGATGGCGCTATACTAGGAACGCTATCCTCACCTAAATTTACTCCACTGTTTACTCCAACACTTCTTAATTTTTTCGGAATTCGGTTGTTTTTCTACATATACCATAGTAGTTTTTCTTACACGACATTGTT
This sequence comes from Morinoia aosen, assembly GCA_030386875.1. Taxonomy (NCBI): domain Eukaryota; kingdom Metazoa; phylum Arthropoda; class Malacostraca; order Amphipoda; family Talitridae; genus Morinoia; species Morinoia aosen. The sequence continues at coordinate 27,674,873 of CM059580.1, read as the reverse complement.
TAAAATAAAAATGTCACAAGAATTCACTTAATAACGCTATCACGTATGAATCTTAGAGGGCGTCAACACTACACAAGCAGCTAGCTTGAAACTGCCACGGCGCCGCTGCACGCTGTGCAGTGCTTATAAGCAACCCTCATCTATAGAACGCAATTGAAACTAGTCCGTTGCAGAATGCTACCGGAAAATAATGTGAAATTTTTTATAAGCCCCAAAAATTTGCATTTCCACATTGAAATAGATAATATTTATCGAAGGTCCCTACAAATTTTCGAAATAACTAAAATGAAATGAATAGTATTGTTGCTATTGCAAAGTACGTACGCATGTGCGTACCTCCGTATACATGGTAGTAACACTTCTGAAAGCACTAAAAAACTTCCATGTCTTCATAAAAAAACTTGTAATTATCTATATTTACAAAGACATATATGTGTTTGAACTATCATAGCCTAATGAACATATTCTTTAAATGAGTTGGGTATGTAAAGAAAGTGTTTTGAGGGGCTTGAAAGAAAACGTGAATACCTATTATGTGACTGGCATTATTGTTTAGTTTACTGCATGTAAAATTCCTTTATAATTATACTCATACCTTTAAGTTTGACAGTAGGTCTAGGTACATTCGTGCAGAAAATAGTTTACTAATTCATTATATTTCTGATAAGAGTTTACATATTTAATTAGATTTTTTATTTCAAGTTGTCATTTAATATATTATACGAAATGGAGGTAAATCTCCGGAGGTTTACTGCCTTCAAACAAATAGAAACGTAATTCGTTCAGGGGAGAGCATATTTATGATAATTTCGTAATGTAATTTGTTTGAAATTAATTATTTACTGAATGGAAAAAATTATTTGAGAGTGTTTATAATTTTTATTTTTGTTTAAATTATGACGCTCATGAATTTACCCTTCGTAAACAGGTGACAAAAGATTTATTTGATTGTATAATAGTGTTTAGATAATTAAACTCAAAATAAACATGCAGACAAATTATTTTCAGAGATACCTATGTCCTTGAGTAATATCCGGTGGATATTAAGAGAAGACCATCTGCAAACACCCATAATACTTCACGATAGAAACAAATTTTTAAACATGTCCAATCTCAATTAGACAGAAAAAACTCAAGGAAATATTTTATTTTCAACTAAATTTATTATTAGACTTCAAAATACGTCAAAGTTATCTTGAGGATATCCTCTCAATATTGAAAAGGGGTATGGTTAATTTACGATATCCGTATAATATCAAAACAATGTTAGCTCCGAACATGAGGACATACAGCGAACATAGAGGACACCGAGGGAATATCCTTAGGATATTCTAATGCTGCCTGGGTAACAAGCATATGTACTTGTTACAAGTGCATTTATTGCAACTTGTTGCTTCATCGAGTTGGTGCTTCTTTACATTCAGTTCCATTCCTACTCTATTTGCATTCAGTTCCATTCCTACTCTATTCACACTCAGTTCCATTCCTACCTTATTTACACTGAGTTACATTCCTACTCAGCAGCAGTTGGTGTTAGTGACTTTTTATTCTAAGAAATAAGTTGAAACATTATTTTGTGTGACATGAATGCTCACAATATACAACCACACACACACACACACACACATGTGTACTACAGTGCATGCACATACAAGCCCGCGTGTGTTGTGTATTCAGGAGCTGTGTCTTGTGTTCTATAGAGCAGCACAACATTAATGAAGTTGTATGTTGAGAATATCCCAAGTTTTATTTTGGAATTGTGATAGTAATTGTTATTAGAATCTTATAACAGTAATTGGAGTTCCTGAACAGTAATTCTTAACTGAATTTTGGAAGAAATTCTGCAATTTTATTTCAATTTGAAAACTGTTTATTGTCTAGGACATGTTTTCCAGATGTCCATAGCACAGATGAACGTATGTAACGTAAAAAATGTTTCATTCCAATCTTCCCTGTTACATATATATTGTACATTTGTTTTTCAAAGGCCAAATAAGTAACATAACTATAAACAGAAATATATAAAAATATATGGGACCACATTCGTCGTTCTGGTGTTTGTACGCGTTTTAATAAAGAAAATTTGCTTTTTTTCTAATTATTTTTCCTCCTTCCTTCCGCGTATCATAGCTTGGGTAATAATTTTCGATCAAATTTAATATTCGCTTTTGTTTTTTAACATGGTTGATACATTTTCAAACAGAATGAATAAAACAATTTAAATGTCTCAAATACTGTGCTGAGTTCCATACATTTCAAACGAAGGTAATCATATGTCGAACGATTAATTTATTATACTTATAAGGCGCTGTTGAATTGAGTTTGCTTCGGATTTCAGTTCTCAGATAGTTTTTCCTATAATTTTTTAGATTTAAAGTTATAGTTCCCTCTGTAACCGAGCGTTCATTTTTATTCGTTATTCGAATTCATACGAAGGATATCAAACAACTTTGGTATGGAATTGAGTAATGCAAAGGTTTGGTGTGTGACTTCAAATGCGTGAAATTGATCATGAAGAAAAATAATTTCTTCGCTCAAACTCTGAATGTTTGCACTAAATTCACACGAAAATCAGATTCGTAACTGCTAACAATGTTGAGACCTTAAAATGTTCAACAAAGACGAACCAACAGGAGTCAGATGTTGTTCAACTATAACAGATGTGGAACAATTTTCTTCGCACTCGTCTGAGTATTTTCTTCTTTCAGTTTAATTGATGTGCCATACATCATTATCACCCGATGTTGGAAAAAGTCAGCCCCAAAACGTACTCAGGTGTAACTTCATTAATCAAATAGTTTATTGATATTGATTGATGCTAGTGTTGGTGTAAATGTCAAGTTGAATGAAACACGTTGACTGATTTTTACCCGATGAGAAAATATGTTCGTACGAGAAATGCTATAATATATAACATAATACTTTTCATGACCTTCAATACAGATGTTTTATCCCTTTGCGCTGTTCATAACTCTACCAGGTTGCTGTTGAGTAGCACGTCAGTGAAAAACTGCGTTGAAAAAAATATATTTTTCTGTTTCTGTTTAGCACTCGAAATTGTATTCCAAAACGAAAGTATGTCAGGTACGTCTCACCGCAACAAAAACGTCTTGCACTGCAACAGCGTGTGATAAGAGAGGGTCATTTAAATTTTAAATTTTAAACTGAAAATGAATTTTTGGACAAACTTGACATCATCAATCAAACATAAAATGCTCCACGTCCTAAAAGCTTATTTATCAGGCACTCCTGCCTGTAATTGGTGATGTGCCTGAATTCACACAAGTAAGTATTTAAATTTTAAAGCCCACTGTAACATCAACTGTGAGGTGCCGACGCGGTCGGCCCTCGATTTCAAGTTCAAGTTGCCAGGCCATGGTAGTAGCAGGTACCATGTTAGGATTATCATGTTGCACCTTTACAGTGTGTCATTGTCAGTAGCAGGAGTCATGGGTGGATTAGATTAGATTATTAGTTAGTTTTAGCTTCCCTATCCGCAACGAAGACGATCCAAAGAGAGGAAGGCACCACTTAGTATGGAGTCAAGGGAACGCGGAATCTATGCAGAAAGGGCATAGAAACAGTAAGGTGGGAAAGAAGATAATGAAACAAGATCAAAGTTGAAGAAGAAAGTCGTAGGAGCTAAAAACAGGACAGCAGTGAACCGAAAAAAAAGGTCCTTAACATAACAAAAGAACATCTTATTTCAACAAAAAGAAGGCCTACCTAACTCTCAGCTTGGGCCCTCACATTGTCCCCTGGGAGTGCTAATTCCCATTGAGACAATAGTTGTGTACCCATGAGGGGAGTCATGGGTGGAGGCAACAAGCGCTCTATGAGCAACTGCAGCTCTACTGAACCTTCGAGAAAGCACTATTCAGATCCAGGTTGTTAATTAATCATAGAAAATGAGATGCAAGAGTGATAATGTTATTGAATGTACTGAAATTTGGCTTTCAGTCTTAATTGCAATTGGCTAAACTGAAGTTCTATGTTCAACTCAAATTTTTACTCAATCTTAGGGAGCAGTTTTGAAAATAGCAATCATGAACTTTATTTTCCCTATATCTAATTAGGTATATTTGATAATTATGAAATTTTGTGTTTTTACTACTGTTCGGTCAGCAACATTATGAAAAACCTCTCCTTGATGGCTCAAGTTGCATTCAAAGTGGAAAAGCTGAAACTTTCTTTGCTTTAAAAAAGTTGACATTTCATATCATTCAATAAAGTCAGAAAAGTGCTCCCTACTTCATATTTAATGGCTTGATAACGATTTACTAAAAATGATGAACATTTTAATGAGAAGCTGGTACTGTAACAATGCTACATTTAAATGCTGGCTAATTTTGGTATTTGTTCAGTTATTGCATCAGTAAATTTACTTCAACGTTGTAGGTTACACAGCTGAAGGTTGTGTCTGTCTGTTGTATTATCACTTACTTTAAGTATAGCTATGTGATTGAATGGTTATATATTTATTTAGTTCATTTAATATATATGTAGCATACAAATGTACATATCAGTGCAACAGTAAACTAGGTTATCATTTCATGACCTGTGTACAAAACCCAAGAAAAAAAATGTTCAAAAGTGTGCAATGACAAAAATAAATGCAGTAGAATTGTTTAATACTGCAGGAAAATATTCTTTGAATCCTTCATCAATTCATAATGTGCTCTGGGCATATTTATTTATCACTACCCTAAGAATTTTATTTTTCATGCATATGAGCTCACTAGACAAACATGACCATTGCAATATTACCAAATGGTGATTTGGTTGTTATACCCATTTAATAATTAACTTAAGCCTATGAGAGGGTAAAACCTGTATCACAGATATCCTAATCATGTACTTCATGCTGTCCTAGTCAACATTTGATGGATGGAGATAAGATGAGGGCTGCTATTGTTATAAATTACTGGATTGAAATTAATGAATTATTTAATCTTTGGCTACCTTTTCCTTAAACAGCTTACATTTTTTTAATTGGCGGTATAGTAATATGAAAATAAAATGGTATATACCTTAAGGATATTGAATGCTTTTTCCAATGAATTCTTTGAAAAATAAAAAAATAATTTTGGAGGGAAATATGTAAGCTCTCGGGTATTCACAGCATGTTTATAACATTCGAATAGATAGTTTTAGCTCAATTTTTTTACTCATATCTCCCTCCCCTCCCTCAAACAATTTTCTTTCAAAATTTAATTTCTCAGCCAATATTGTATAAAGAGACAAACATCTTTTTTGTTATATTCACAATGCAAATACCTCTAAAAACTAAGTGCAGTTTTTTAGATATGCTCTATAAAAAAATTTATACCTATTTGAATTTCAAAGACATAATAATTCTAGTTCTATGGACAATAAAAAAAATTAGAATTAAAATTTTCAAAAAAATAAAACTTAGCATTTATAGTACTCACATTAATCTCCATGATGAAAAAAAGATCTCCTTCATAAATGAAAAACTGTAGGAGAAATTGAGCCGCACAGCCAAAAAAAAACTTTTTATGAGGAAAAAGCTTTCCAGTTTTTTATTTATTTCTCCAACAGTCCAATAAAGGTGAGTACTATAAACCTGCGTAGTTTTGTTTTGATAAGTTAAATTAGAAAAAGTTTTTAAGGTAATAACTAAAAAGTAATATACAGGTAAAGCCCTTATAACGGTCGATCTTAGAACAGGACTCTCCTACAACGGGTAGGACGCAGTTGATTGGTAGTTATAACGGGTATGTTTTGCTCCTACAACGTCTATTTTAATTTGATATTTATTACTTAGGTTTACTGTTCTTATAGTATACTGAATGACTATTTGTTACGATTTTAGTCATGTAATATATTTAAATATATAAATAATGAAAAATGTCTTTAAATTAATACCGTCATTGAACAACGTTCAGACTGTTGTCATAGCTCAATAAACTATTTTCTATTAAAGGCAATTATAAAAGATGTTTGTGTTGTAAACTAAAGTTGACGTGCCGCTTGCACAACGTGATTTGTCGCCTACAACGGGTGTTTTTCTGGAACGAATTCCTCCCGTTATAGGAGCTTCACCTGTATTTTGTTTTAAAAAATTGAAGAACTTCTTGAATTTTTTGAAGGGATGTCAAAAAACTGGATATGAATTTGGTAGACCAGTTTATTGTGAATCAAACAAAAAAACTAATTGTCTATGTACAATATTGGCTGAGAAATGAGTTTTTTTTTAAATTTCTTTTGAGATGGAGGGGGGAGGGGGTATGGGTAAATTTAAAAAATTTTAGGGCCCTGAACATCCATTCGGATGTTCTAAACATGTTGTGAATACCTCCAAGCTTATTTCACTCTTGATGCTCCCAAAATTTTTCTTATTAATTTTTGAATTTTAAACGAAAAAATCGTTTGATTCCCTTAAGGCCACCATCCGAGGCCCCTGTCGCTCCGATGAGCATTTTTCATGTTTTTGTTGGAAAAGGACCCTTAGGTAGTGGACTATTCGATCCTAAAATTTCATGGTGCTACGGACACTAGATCCCCCCTTCCCCCCCAGGGGGGGTAAGGGGACAAAAATCATTAATTTTCGACCCCATATAAAAAACAAAAACAAATGGGAAATAGATAATTTCACAACATGCTTTTGTTAGAAATGCTTCAAGAATTCTAAAACTGTCTTTGGTTTTGTTCCAGCATGAAAACTCAGTGAGTTGATACGTCTTGAAATATCAATACAAATACGAAAGGGCAAAAACCAGGCAACATATCATTTAAAAAAAAATCTGTATGTCAAAATTAGAACGTTTCGTGCCTAGACCCATCTTCAGCTAAACAATCTGAAATGACCATAGTGAAACATTGAAAATCTATGCTAGAGAAACTGTTGGTATCTCAACAGTGGCACACATAAGAATGGAAGAAAATGACAGGGGGATGAGTAAAGGTTCTAACTAACTATGTGAAGAGGGTGAGCGCTCTGCATGTCATTAAGCTGAGGCTTTATTTTTGGATGTAGAGGGACTCCATAATTCCAAGTTTAACTGAATTACTGGAATAACCTAATATGGAAAAGTCTGATTCAGAAAATGATACATTGCATTGAAACTGCATGAGACCTAATTGAGGAAAGGGGAGGATGGCAAAGGAACAAGCGCAGGCACGGATGGAATTTTCTCAATGCTGCTGACCGACCAGTCGCCTCAAAATGCACTCGTGTACACTCTGATGTGTGGTAAAGAATGTGCGTCCTTTGTTCATTCAAACTCTTGATAAATAATTGATATACATTTTGACTGTGGCTGTACCTAATGCTGCCATTTCTGATGATCTGCTGGCTCAGGCTTCTGGTATTTTTTCTGCTCCAAAATCAATTTCAATTGAAACACAATGTAGCACTGATACACAACGTAGCTATATTGCTGTGACCATAAGTTAACAGTTAGGATAGGAGAAGGTAGGTTTGGCTAGGGTAGTAAAGGGAGGATAGGCTGGGCTAGAACAGGATTGGCAAGGGTAGTAAAGGGAGGATAGGCTGGGCTAGAACAGGATTGGCAAGGATAGGGCAGCTATGGATGGGTTTAGTTAGTCCCGGTTCAACTAGAATGACTGATAGATCTTGAAAGGAATGGAAAATGGGAACACACATCCTCTGTTCCATCCAATATAATAGGTAAAGATAGGATAGCTTTGATTGGTATAGATTTGGCAAGGATAGGTTTCTGTAATATCAAGTAAAATATGTTTGGCAAAGTTTTGCCTGTGTAAACCTTGATAATGAGTTGAAGTTCAATGAAGCACACCTTGAGATAGACCATTGTACCTCATTATATTGTCAATAAATTAACAAAGAAAGAAATGTTATGTTTTTCATGTTTAATGTTTTTTTTACACTGCAGGCTTTTATCTTTTTTTTAGATTTTTTGTCATGCTAATTTTTTTCTTAATGTTTATCAGTTTAGGGGGAAATGTGAAGTCCCCAAGCTGTGAACTACTAGGTAAGCTTCCTTTTTGTTGAAATAAATATTTTTATTGTTATGGACCATCTTTTTCCCATTGACTGCTGTTCTGTATTTTAGCACCTCTGACTTTCTTCTTCAACTTTTGTCTTGTTTCATGAACTTCCTTCCTAACTTGCTGTGTTTGTGTGCAGGTGATCCTGTGCTGGAACTCACCCTGTGAAAATATTCCACGTTCTCTCACCTCCATACCAAATGGTGCCTTCATCCTTCCTCTCGTGGAACATCTTTATTTTGGTAAGGGAGGCTGAAACCAACTCATAATCAACCAATCATTTAGCATTGCTTCAACTCCTTCCCTAAAGCCAATAACTTCAACTGAACTGTTGTTGCAACAGCTGAACTCAATTGTTGGGTTCAGTGTCATCTGCACAATTCATTTGCCAGGAAATGTGCTGACTTTTGTGATGAACTTGGAATATTTCTGTACAAAATTTCCAGTTCAATACACTGTCACGTCACTAAAGCTATTGCTGCTCTGCTTGTAACTTTGAGTTGGAATAAATTGGGAAGTAATTTGAAATGAAGGCCTAGATCTGTTCTACATTGTACTCTGGTGTGTTATGTCATTGTGTTAGCACTTGAATGTTGCATGGGCATTTGGTGAGACATGCTGTTGTTGTTGGAGCATGGCATCTGGGTCAATAAATGATCTCTTTTTTTTTGTATATTGTCTTTTTGTTTTGTTTTTCATTATTTTCTTTTGTCTGTTTTGAGCAAAATTTAAACTAAACTGCAGCTTCTGTTGTGTTGCATTCATAAAAGTTTCAAGTTTTGGTGTGGGATGTGTGTTGTGAATGAGTCTTGCTGAAAATCTTGCATGCATTTGCTCCAGTCCTCTAGAGGAGCAAAGTATGGTAGTGTTCAGAAAGTGAAGGTTGGCATTGACACTTCAACAGCAACGTGCACCACCGGTGGCCACGGGGGGATTCTCATATTGCTGCTGATTGACCAGTAGTCACAAACTTAATTTTCATAAATATTCCATCAAAGCAAAACGAAGGCACAATCAATGTAATGTTTGCTATTTCCAAAATTGCTCTCTACAATTGACTTGAAGTTAGAGTTGAATATTGAACTTCAGTTTAACCAATTGTAGTCAAAGTGTGAAAGAACTCGTTCATAGTTAGACAATATGCTTCATTACAAGCAGGAAATTTTATAACAATTTGTGCAATTTTCAGGATGATTTGCTTGTGTCCTCTCCTGCCAGCCCTGCAGGCAGCAGCAGCCAATCTGTACAGTAGACAATACCCTGGCCAGATCCCCTTGTGCCTGCAGTGTATGTTCTGGTATGTGTGCAATGTTATTCTAGTTCTGCGCATGACAAGAAATGTTTGTACTACAGTAATTGCTCTTCAGGGGGATACTACTGTTGTATCTATTGGAATTAGCAATCCAAGGGGGAAAAAGTGAGGGCCCAAGCTGAGTCAGGTAAGCCTACTTTTTGTTGAAATTGAATAGGTTTTTGTTTTGTTACTGACCATCGTTTTTTGGTTGACTGCTGTCCTGTTTTTCAGTACCTATTGCTTTCTTCCTTGCCTTTGTTCCTGTTTCATAATCTTCTTTCTCAACTTACTGTTTCTATGCCCTTTCTGCATAAATTCTGCATTTCCTCAACTCCAAACTGAATGGGGCCTTCCTCTCTTTGGATTGCCTTTTAAACTAACTAATAAGCTAATCCAAACTACAGTAATTCCAAGAACAGTGCCCAAGTCTTTACACTGCCAATACCTCCATCTCCTACAAGCACAACACAGGTAATTAAGAGGAAGAAGCAGTGGAGTGTCATTGGAATGTGGATGACATGGCACTCTTTTAACCATGAAACAATCAATACTATATAATAAAATGCCAGAGGTCTTAAATTTATATATAAATAAATTTACATGTTTTTCGTGAATAATTTCTCTTACATTATTACAATGGGATTCCCATTGAACACACTGAATTGGTTGGTATATCTGTTACACACTCTCAAAGGATGCGTAATTAATGACAGTATCTGCAATACGAGTTTCACCAGCGCACAAGTACAAGAATATTTTAATTGTGGGTATTGTTAGCATGGATATATTTATTTGGTATTCACATCTGCAAGATTAGTCTACAGAAAACATCAAAATTGTGTACACTAGTTATAACGATGAAAATCCTACAGTAGACCAATGGAGTCATGCTCCTGGTGTTGTCCACTTTATTTTGGCTAGTTTGGGTGCACAGGTGAAGGCTGCGTTGGTGTGGACGCTCATGGACTGGCCAGCAGCAGCTGCACGTCCTCCCTCCTCAGCCGCCACTGCGCTTGCCTCAGGTATCACTTCATGTATCTTGGTATCTTGAAAAGCAGTGTGGTGAAGGGAGGCCAAAACTTTCTTATATAATAATAATAATAGTTTATTTCATGGGACTTTTTAAATGAACTGAGAAGGTGTGTCTATGGCCATGGACTCCAGTGTGTCTGTGGCACAGTCCCCATTTTGTGGGTTGCACTTGACTCTCATCACTGTTGCAGATTGTGGTAGTGTCAACTGAGATCATATTGTAGTTGATGCCCTGAGAGTTGGAAGGCAGAACTCCTGAGGGGGATGAAAGTATTGTGTCTATGGGAATTGGCCCTCCTAGGGGAAAATGTTAGGTCCCGAGCTGATAGTCATTGAAATAAAATGTGTTTTGTTTTGTGTAGGACCTTCTTTGTTTGCTTGACTGATGTCTGGTTTATCATGAGCTCTTTCTTTAAATTTTATGTTTCCTTCTAAACTGTTTCCATGTGGAAGCACACCTTGAGTAAATATATTCTCCATTCCCTTTACTCCATAATAAATGATCTTTCATCCTTCCTCTCTTTGTGATGCCTTTGTTGAAGTTGGGGAGGCTTCAGCCAGCTTATGTAATCTAATTTTTTATGCATGATCTTTCCAGTGTCTATCTTGCTGATCTTTTTTAATTTGAAGCAATTTTTGATTTTTTTTAGGTTTGTGGCAGTGAAATATGCACAGGAAAAGAATTTATCATATTGCAAAATGATTTCAAGGCATTCATGTTATATCATCTCAATCAAATGATTAAATAATTGTTAAATTTGTTTTGACAAATTAAAATACATGTTTCTTGTTAAAAGCTCAATGTTTAATTTGCTCAGATGCAGTTGTGTTGAAATGAAAATAAAATGAATTGCTCTATTTGTTAAGTTTAAAAAATAGTATATTTTCTCTAAAAAATACAGATGTTTGACTTATGATTACTTGTGTAGTTCTGGTTTTGCAAGCAACCAAGTTTTCTTTTATGCCATTTAAATTTTCTTGATTCTCTTTCTTTGATTTAACTCCTCAGAGTTGTATTTATATCAATAAACACCTTCATCAAAATAACAAGCGAGTGCCAGGCTGTCAAAGAGTGAGTACATTTGTGTGTACATGAGGGAGCCTCAGCACTGGACTGCCTCATAACTGAAGGACCCACCAAATTACAGGAGCTGTGCACTGATGTATAGCTGTACAGAGATTTGCCTGGTGTCTAATGAAATATTTTTATTTCGTAAAGTCCAATCCCTCAAAGGGATGGAATTAATGTAGGTATAGGAATTGACGCTCCTGAGGGAAAAATGTGAGGTCCTGAGCTGGAAGTTATGTAGGCCTTCCTGTATTTGAAATAAGATAGGTTAGGTTCCTGTGCATAAGTTCCCTGTTCCTATGATTCCAGATTGAATGATGATTTTTGGAATTATCTTTGTTGTGGTCAGGTTGGCCTAAACTAACTTATTTAAATCTTAACTGCTGTTTCTATATGCAGGCTGTGAGAATTCAACTTGTGCATAGATTCCCCAGTGTCTTGACTCTATACCAAATGGTGCTTCCCTCCTTCCTTTCTTGGGGTCTCTATGAGGGTCAGTGATGCTGTAAGCACTTCAAAGTCTGATCTCAACAAAAACTGATGTTTCCAACACACAAACTGGCTCCAACACTTGCTGCTCAGCAGAATTGTGCGCCAAGTGCTGCTTTTGTGAGGAGTTGCATTGAAAGTAGGCATTTTACATGGGTAAACCTCAAGGTAATTAGTCAAAGAGGTAATTAGTGTGGGTATGTATATGTATTGGTGTATAAATGTTTACATATGTAGTTATTAAAGTGATTTATCAACAAATCCCATAACATAGTTTGGTAAATAAGACAAGTCTATGGGGTCTACACATCCAATAGATATAGACCCTATTGCCAGAAAACAAGCCATGTGTGTACAGAGCTGGATGTGAAGGAGTAGAATGAGGTGATGTTCCGTGTTACTCGGAGGGAATGTGAGGGCCCGAGCTGAGAGTTGGGGAGGCCTTCTTTTTGTTGGAATGAAATGTTTCGTTATGTTAAGGACCTACTTTTTGGTTCACTGCTGTCCTGTTTTTCAGCACCTACTACTTTCTTCTTCAACTTTTTCTTGTTTCATGAACTTCTTTCTCAACTTGCGGTTTCTATGCCCCTTCTGCATAGATTCCACGTTCCCTTTTCTCCATATGAAATGGTGCCTTCTTCCTTCCTCTCTTTGGATTGCATTTGTGGCAGATAGGGAGGCCTAAACTAACTAATATCAATCTATCCATGTTACTAACTCAAGCTCTGGGTTAAGTATGCCTTCTTTTGTGAAAATGAATTTTTTTTTGTTAGATACAATTCAATTTTGCTTTGCTGCTTCCCAGGTTATCAGCGCCTCTTCCTCCAAATGCCATCTTGTTTTATAGCCTTCTTTGCAACCGACTGTTTCTGTGTGCATCTTGTGTTTCTGGAACACTCCTTGTGCATAGTTTCCCTGTTCCCTCAACTCCATAGCTAAGTGGAGCTGTCTTCCTTACTCACTTTAGAATGCCTTTGTTGTGGTTAGGGAGGCTTGAACTAATTTTTCCAATCTAATTTTTATTGTTAACTCGAGCTGTTGTATAAATTTTTTGGTTGAAAAAGAGTGTGAATGGAAAAAATTGAAATTCTGTGTTTATTTATTCAAAAATAAAGTTTATTGGCAATAAAAAATAAGCAAATTTACCATTATAAGTCGTACAATGATTTTTATAGATTTTATCTGGAATTTACAAATGAAAACTTTTATGGATAAACTTGTTCCATGAATTTGTTGTGGGTTCAGGTTTGTTTTTAGGTCAAATCTTTCATTTTATGAGTAGGCAATTATTGCATATTGCACCCACAGGGGGAAGGTGTGAAGTGATGAGGTGAAAGTTGAGTAGGTCTTCTTCCATTAAAGTGAAATGGTATCTGCCAAGTTATGGACCACTCTTTTTGTGTGCTGTTTACTTTTCAGCACCTCTGACACTTTCAACTTCTTTCTTGTCCCATTAACTTCATTCTGAAGCTATTTCCCTGTGCAGGGGATCTTGCTAGGGACCACCATTGTGCCTAGCTGCTCTGTTCTCTGGACTCCATGCTGCCTTCCTCCTTTGTCTCTCTGGATTGTGTTGTTGTGGTCAGGGAGGCTGGAACTAACTCATCTCATCTTCCATTCTCCAGTTCTGAAAAATAAGACTGGTCTACGGGGTCTGTGTACCTTGTATACAAACCACATTTGCCACTTAACCAGCTATCCATTTTGCAAAGATGGATTTAAATGTGATAGTGTCCTTACCATCTCAAGCTGAGGGTTAGGTAGGCCTTCTCTTCAGTAGGGGAGCCTGGCATGCTCTGTAACCGGCCTGTTTTTGTCTTATGGGCCCAATTGTCATTCCCGTGGTGAGGCATAAAGTAGGCATTGGGCTTAGGTTAGTTAGGTTGGTGTCTCCTGTGCTATGGTGAGTGGCGCTCCCAGGGGATACTCTTAGGTTGTTGTTGTTGTTGTTTTGCCCCGACGGCCGCTCGAAGGGGTCCGCCGCGGCCAGGGCCGCCCCAGACCGGGCCCGGCCCGAGGCGAAGAGGGGTGTGATTATATGGGCCTCTGGAAGACGCCCGCGTCGTGCAGAAACCTCACGACGTCCGCGGGGCGAGTCCAGAGGTGCTCCAGTGCATGTATCTGGTGTGTGTGTCGGTGTGCGTGTAGGGCGGGACAGTGTAGGAGGACATGCGGAAGATCGCCCACGTTGGCATGGCACCAGACGCAGCTGTCGTCCTCCGCAAGTCCTATTCTGTGCATGTATGAGGGGAGTGAAGTGTGGTGCCCGCACCGCAGCCGCGCCAGGTGGACTCGATCCTGCCGGGGGAGGGATCGCTCCGTCGAGGGGACGGGGGGGGGGGTCTCACTCCGAGGAGGGAGTTAGGGGGTAGGGCAGCGAGGGCGCGTGAGGTGAACTGTGTGTGTATGTGTGTGCGTAGTGAGGTGTCAGGGGGGCAGGGAGGGAGGGAGGGAGTCATATAGTGTTCTGAGGTGTGTGGCCGGGGTGGTGTGTAATGTTCGTTGGGTTGGCCGGGGTTGTTGCATGTAGTGTAGCGGGTGGGCAGGGTCTTGTGTGGAGGTGTAGAAGTTTGTCCCTAGCGTGTTCATGTGGTCAAGGAGGGGGAGGACAAGGGCTTCTTCGTGTAGGTGTGCTATAGGGGTCGATCGTGTGCAGCCCGTGGCAATGCGCAACGCTGTGTTTTGTGTGGACTGTAGTTTCTGTAAGTGTGTGCGAGCAGTGTCTGCGTACCAAGATGTGTGTGCGTAAGTGAGGATGGGTCTGATGAACTGTTTGTATACTGTTGTTATGTCTTCCTTGGAGTGGCCGTATGTAGTGTGTGTTAGTGCTCGGAGGACGTTCAGCCTAGTGTTGCATTTAGTGTTGATATTGTTAGTGTGTGGGCTGAACGTAAGACCTCTGTCGTATGTAACTCCAAGGATTTTGGGTGTGTCTGTGTAGGGGATGGGGGTGTTGTTTAATGTGACGTGGGGATGGATGTTGTATTCTCTATTATAAGGTGTGATGAGTGTGAGTGAGGATTTGTTTGCGGAGACCTTGAGTCTGTTTGTTTCTAGCCAGTTCTCTATTATGTGGATGTAGTCTTGTAGTTGAGTGGCGGCGGTCTCGTGTTTAGGGTGTAGGGAGAAGATGGTTAGGTCGTCTGCGTATGTGAGGAGGTGTGTTTGTGGGTGTGTAGGGGCCGGTATGTCGTGGAGGAATAAGTTGAATAGTGTAGGTGAGAGCACGGAGCCCTGCGGTACTCCGTTGGTGAAGTGTTTTGTTATGGAGGACTTGCCGTTGTATGTTGTGTAGCCATGGCGGCCCGAAAGAAAATTGGCGAGCCATTTCTGAAGGTTATGGTGGATGTGTGTGTTGAGTTATTTTGTTAATAAGTAAGTGACGTGGAACTGTGTCGAAGGCCTTGCTTATGTCGATGGCAGCTAACAGTGTGCGTGGAGCAGGTTTGGGAGAGTTAAGGCCTTCGAGAATTGTTTGTGTCATGTGCGTGAGGAGAGTGTTAGTGGAGTGTTGTTGCCTGAAGCCGTGTTGTGAGGGTGAGAGTGGGACGTGTGGTGAGATGTTGTGAAGAACCAGCCTCTCTAGTATCTTTGAAGGGTTGCACAGAAGTGATATAGGTCTGTAAGAGGCTGGATCTGTGGGTGATTTGTTGGGCTTCAGGATGGGTAGGATCTTGGCTGTCTTCCAGATGTTGGGTATGCTGTTGTTTGCGACTGAGTGGTTGAAGATGTCTGTGAGGGCCCTGATGGCTTGTGGTCCTAAGTGTTTGAGGTGAATGTATGAGATGCCATCAGGTCCGGTGCTGCCTGTATGTTTAGTGTTGGAGACGGCCACCGCCGTCATGTGAGGTGTAAAGAGCGTGTACGTGTTGTCGACCTGTAGAGCATGCAGGCGGCGCAGTATGATCCTATTCTCGTGTTTGTGTGGGAGTCTGCTAATGTTTGAGTAGTGTTTAATGAGTGTGTCCGCCTGCTGCTTGTCTGTGGGGATGTTTGTGTGGTGAGAGAGGATGGCCTCGTGCGTGGTAGTGTTGTCGGTGTATTTGTTATTGAGGCCCCTCAGAAGTTTCCATAGTCTACTTGGGTCAGTGTCAAAAGTGATCGTGTCTAGTGTTTGTTTCCACCTGGCTGGTTGTTCGTCTTTGATGTTGTTGTCTATTTCTACATTGAGTTCTTGTATTCGAGCCAGGCTGTTGGGTGTGAGGGGAAGTGAGCGAAGATGGTTCCTAGTTTGAAGTTTGAGTTTTGTATCGCGGTTGAATGTTGGATTAAAGTGTCTTCTGTGTCCTGTTGGGATATGGTGTTTGTTTGCGTTCGTGATGGCTGTGTTAAAGTGTTGTACTGCCGCGTCAATGCTGGTGTAGTTGTTCAAAGTGAAATTGTGTATAGAGTCTTCGATTGATGCGGTGAAGGAGTGCCAATCTGCGTGTTTGTAATTTGTGAATGAGCGTGAGTGTAGTGAGGAGAGTGGTCTGTGAAATGAGAGTGTAATGAGAAGAGGGAGGTGATCGGAGGGGAGTTCGTGGAGCGCATGCCACGAGCATCTGAGGGCAAGTGATGGTGAAGCCAGGGATATGTCAGGGGAGGTGGGGGCGGTGTTAATGTTATAGGGCTTGCGGGTGGGTGTGTCGGGGTCATTGAGGATTACCAGGGAGTCTAGTTGTTGAAGGATAAGGTGTCCGCGGGTATCGTTTGTTTGGGAGGTGAGCCATGTAGTGTGGTGAGCGTTGAGGTCCCCCAGGACGTAGATGTCAGGTAGTGTTTCTACGTATGATGTGTTTGGGGAGTATCCTGGGGGGCATGAGGAGGTCGGAGGGATGTAAATGTTTGCGATGTTGATGTCGTGTTTGTGTACCCTAATTCTTACAGTCTGTATTTCTAGAGTGTTGTCTTGGGGCATGTTTGCGAGTGTGTGGGCTGTTGTGTTTGTGAATGGGATTGCCTTGTGTATGAGGGTGATAAGGCCGCCGCCGCCGTCTCTTTGTCTGTCGAGTCTAAGTGTCGTGTAACCAGGAAACTTTGGTGTAAGTGAAGTGTTCCTAAGTTTTGTTTCCTGGATGGCGGCTATGTGTATGTTGTGGGTAGTGAGTGTGTGTTTAAGTTCCATCTGTTTGTTTGTGATGCCGTCTATGTTTAATTGTAGTATGTTAAGTTGATGGGAGGGTGGGATTAAGTCAATTGTTTGTGCGGGAGGAGGCGTGGGGGGCGGAGAGTCAAGAGGGGGGGAGGAGGGCTGGGGGGGGTGTCGTCTCGTCTGGGGGGGGAGTCTCTGCGGGGAAGACGTGCCCGAAGGCGGGGACGGGGAAGAGTCCGGGTGTTGGAAGCTGCGTCGGGGGAGCTGTCTTGGGGTGGGTTGTCGTTGGGGTCAGGGAGAGGGTGAGGGGCAGGAGGGAGACACCCAGGCGACTGGGGGGCAGGCGTGGGGGATTGTGTTATGTTATGGGTTGGGTGGCAGTGCAGGCACAACCACCCGGGCGGTATATGTTGGTGTTGTCTCACCCCAGAGCATCGTATATTGTAGTGGGTCCAAGAGCTGCACCGTGGGCACTGGATGGCACCCATGCGCCGTTGGTATGGGCGGGTGCAGGTCGGACAGGGATAGTCGGGGCCGGGGTTTGTTTCTATGTCTCCGGAGAGGAGTAGGAGACGGGGCAGCAGCGCCGGGCCGCTACTGCCCCCTAGGGAAAAAACTCTGGGGTGGTGTGGGGAGGGTGTACCTCCTTTGGAGGCCGGGCGAAGCCCAAGGCAGCACTCTGGCCGCGTCCCCGAGAAGGCCGCCGGGGCGGCCCCCCGAGAACAAGGAAGGGTTGGGACCTTTCGCAGTTCGACGAACTGGCGCCCCCACCGCGAGCAGGCGTCCCATTGGAGGGCATACTCTTAGGTCCTCTCAGCTGCAGATGGGCCTCATGTCGTTTGTACCATTTCTGTTTGTTTTATGTGATCTTTTCCATCTCTTTTTGTCTTGTCTTCCTTCCTGACTTACCTTTTCTGTGCACTGGACGTGGGGCTACACCTTTTGCATGGACTCACTAATTTATAGTCTATGCTAAATGGTCTCTTCTCTTGAGATAGCAGTTGTCATGACTAGGACTCATCATACCTCACCACTCAGGGGCAGGGAGCAGCAGCAGGTGGTGGTGACCAGTAGCAGGTGGTGGTGGTGGTGACCAGCAGCAGGTGGTGGTGAGGTGACCAGCAGCAGGTGGTGGTGAGGTGACCAGCAGCAGGTGGTGGTGACCAGCAGCAGCAGGTGGTGGTGACCAGCAGCAGGTGGTGGTGACCAGCAGCAGCAGGTGGTGGTGACCAGCAGCAGGTGGTGGTGAGGTGACCAGCAGCAGGTGGTGGTGAGGTGACGAGCAGCAGGTGGTGGTGAGGTGACCAGCAGCAGGTGGTGGTGAGGTGGTGACCAGCAGCAGGTGGTGGTGAGGTGGTGACCAGCAGCAGGTGGTGGTGAGGTGGTGACCAGCAGCAGGTGGTGGTGAGGTGGTGACCAGCAGCAGGTGGTGGTGAGGTGGTGCCCAGCAGCAGGTGGTGGTGAGGTGGTGAGCAGCAGCAGGTGGTGGTGAGGTGGTGACCAGAAGCAGGTGTTGGTGACCAGCAGCAGGTGGTGGTGAGGTGGTGACCAGCAACAGGTGGTGGTGACCAGCAGCAGGAGGTGGTGGTGAGGTGGTGACCAGCAGCAGGAGGTGGTGGTGAGGTGGTGACCAGCAGCAGGAGGTGGTGGTGAGGTGGTGACCAGCAGCAGGAGGTGGTGGTGAGGTGGTGACCAGCAGCAGGAGGTGGTGGTGAGGTGGTGACCAGCAGCAGGTGGTGGTGAGGTGGTGACCAGCAGCAGGTGGTGGTGAGGTGGTGACCATCAGCAGGTGGTGGTGAGGTGGTGACCAGCAGCAGGTGGTGGTGAGGTGGTGACCATCAGCAGGTGGCGGTGAGGTGGTGACCAGCAGCAGGTGGCGGTGAGGTGGTGACCAGCAGCAGGTGGCGGTGAGGTGGTGACCAGCAGCAGGTGGCGGTGAGGTGGTGACCAGCAGCAGGTGGTGGTGAGGCGGTGACCAGCAGCAGGTGGTGGTGAGGTGGTGACCAGCAGCAGGTGGTGGTGAGGTGGTGATCAGCAGCAGGTGGTGGTGAGGTGGTGACCAGCAGCAGCAGGTGGTGACCAGTGCAGGCACGCCTGTAGACACAGCCTCCCAGGACAGAAGCGGCCGTGTGGTTGCCTCCAATGCAGACGGTGGGGACACGCTTGTTGTACGAAGTTTATTTTGAAATGCTACATGTCAGGTGGTTTTTTGAAACCAGCTTTTTGTGGGAAGTGTCTTCACAATATGTGTATAGTGTTGAGAGGGTGGTTATGGAACCTGCTTTTGGTTTTGGATTATTTGTGAAACAGGTTTATGAGGTAGAGTGGTATTTTGAATTGGTTATACTGTGTAGAGTGGTATTTTGAATTGATCATACTGTGTAGAGTGGTATTTTGAATTGGTTATACTGTGTAGAGTGGTATTTTGAGTCGGGTATATGGTGTAGAGTGGTATTTTGAATCGGTTATGTGGTGTAGAGTGGTATTGTGAATCGGTTTTGTGGTGAAGTGTGGTATTTGTAATCGGGTATATGGTGTAGAGTGGTATTTGTAATCGGGTATATGGTGTAGAGTGGTATTTTGAATTGGGTATATGGTGAAGAGTGGTATTTTGAATCGGTTATGTGGTGTAGAGTGGGATTTTGAATCGGTTATGTGGTGTAGAGTGGGATTTTGAATCGGTTATGTGGTGTAGAGTGGGATTTTGAATCGGTTATGTGGTGTAGAGTGGGATTTTGAATCGGTTATGTGGTGTAGAGTGGGATTTTGAATCGGTTATGTGGTGTAGAGTGGTATTGTGAATCGGAATATTAAATGGTTTGTTTGGCAGTATCCTTTTGGGAGCCAAATGTTAGATCGTTAGGGCGGCGAATCCTGTTCGGCCCGATTGCGAATTATTTAGGCTGGTCCTTTTTGGAAGCCACATTTGATGGTTGTCCCTATCTTATGGAATCTGAGGGCCGTAATTCCAGAGGCTTTTTATTCCAGAGGGATCTTCCGGATATTTTCATGGATAAAAGAAAATTCAGGTTCAGCTGACTTAACTTTATCAAGTTGGGGATTGCCCATACTTTTTTCAAGTTGCGAATATTTTTTCGTAATTCTTGGAGTTGTCGATCTGGTAGAGTTTTGAAGATATTTCAAGCTGTTTTCAAGCTTTCAAAACTTTGAGCCGAAACGAAATCAAGCTAAGGAGTTTTCACTCTGATAAAACAGGCTTCGAAAGTTGAGCCGAATTTTTCAATTCAAGCTAATGAAACTTCTCTTTAGTTTTTCTTCTTAAAAACTGTCTTCTTAGTTTTTATTTCAAGTATTTCATCTTAACTTTTCATTTCAAGTTTTTCTTTTCAATTTTTCCTCTTTCAGTTCTTCTTTCTAATTTGGCCATTGAATTTTTTTCTTCTTAATTTTGCCATTGAAGCGTAGCTTCAACGTGCCGAGGAACCAAACTCGAATAATATCAAGCTCCACATAATAAAGGCACCATTAGACATGAACAATATCTTCGATCTAATTAACGAAATGAACACGCCTTGGTAGCACAGAACTCTCACTCGAAATTTTGAGTTATTCATTTTATGACAAAAAGAGCTGATCGCTGCCACCCCTATAATTTACCAAATTGTGTTCCCACACTTTCTGTACGTTTTTAAATTTTAATATCTGCATGAAGTTTGCCCAGGGCATAAAATTTATTCATGTCGTTTGCCAGCGCAGTTCGTTACGCAACCAAACGAAGGCACAAGCACCTCGATACGTATGACGCACTCTAGCGTGCCTTTGTAAATATGTGCGTGGGTATATGTGTGCATGTGTATGTGTAAATATTTACATGTATACGTGCATATATGTGTGTACTAGACTGACAACTAGCATTTTTACTAGAGATAATGGTCTTTTTTTCAGTGCACTCTCAACTTGTAACATTACCTAACTCGTCATATCTTTAGTATTGTAAAGCATTCATGTAAAAACTATACATTTGTTGTGCGATCATCCATTTATATTTAAATAAAATGCTTGTTAACTAATGACCGTTGTGTTAAAATTGTTGAATCAGAAATACAAAACCTATAATCTTCTTGGTCCTCTTGCTTATATGTACACACGCGTGTGTCCATGTTAACGAAACCGGTGTTTTTCGTAACCTGGGCACACACATGGCCGTAAAACGCGTGTATATATATGTGTGTGTGTGTGTATGTGTGTGAGTGTGTGTATGGATATATACACACATGCATACGTATATGTACATATGTGTGTATGTGGGTATATATTTATATATATTTTTCTTTTTTTTATGCTTCCTCAAAATGACACTTGTAAACATTGACCGAAACAAGCGATTTCATATATTATTTCCTGGCGTCAAGAATTGCGAAGTCTTATGTCATGTACATGTAAACTGTCAAAAGTGTTTTCACCCCACAATGAAAATGCATCGTCCATGAAATTGTGTTATCTCTTACAATTTTCATTACATGTATTATCAGATGTAGATTAAGCTAGATTAGGAGTTCATTGCCCTCAATCATTTATTTTGACTAGTGACACGAGTTTTTCAATACTCGTGTGTTTGTATCATCTAAGTGTATTAATTTTAAGATATTTTAAAAACCAATGATGATACTTTTGTACCATCTCTATTGGAAATAAACCATTTTTTTTTCTTTTTTATGTGTACATATATGTGTATATATTTACATGTATGTGTGCACATATGTGTGTACTAAACTAACAACTAGCATTTTACTAGAGATAATGGTTATTTTCTGTTCACTCTCAACTTGTAACATTACCTAACTCGTCATCTCTTTATTATTGCAAAGCATTCATGTACCAACTAGACATTTGTTGTACGATCATCCATTTATATTTAAATAAAATGCTTATTAACTAACGACCGTTATGTTAAAATTGTTGAATTAGAAATACAAAACATATAATCTTCTTGGTCCTCATGCTTATGCGTACATATATATATATATATATATATATATCTGTATGTGTGTGTGTATGTATGTATGTATATATATATGTACGTATATATATGTATATGGATTTGTATTTATATATTTTTTTTTTTTCATGCTTCCTTAAAATGACACTTTTGAACATTTGCCGAAACAAGCGATTCATATATTATTTCCTGGCATCAATAATTACGAAGTTTTATGTCATGTACATGTAAACTGTCAAAAGTTTTTTCACCCCACAATGAAAATGCATCGTCCATGAATTTGCGTTATCTCTTATAATTATCATTACATGTATTGTCAAATGTAGATTAAGCAATATTAGGAGTACATTGCCCTCAATCATTTATTTTCGACTAGTGACACGAGTTTTTCAATACTCGTGTGTGTGTATCATCTAAGTGTATTAATTTTAAGATATTTAAAAACCAATGATTGTAATATTGTACAATCTCTATTGGAAATAAAGTTTTTTCTTTCTTTCTTTCTTTTTCTTTCTTGTACGGACACTTCAACTAACAGCTTAATTCTGCCCTACGAGATTAAATACCACCTTAACATTCGTTCCTTTAACAACTTTTGAAATTTACAATTACAATACCTAAATTTCCATTACATCTTGTCTATGAACAAAAAATAAAACCGCCAGAACAAAATCGAGGAACAAAAAGAGGACCTTTCATTTACGATTTTTGGGGGACATCATTTTCTACTTTGAATTTTTAGTAAAAATTTCGAATAGCTAAACTATGCAACGCTTGATATAGTTTTCGCCAAAATTTCTTGTTGAAATTTTGAAGATCGTGACGGAAATATGTTTCTAAAGTATCTGTGATACGCGAGCTTAGTTATGCGAGGAGAATTATTTTCCCTCCTGTTAAATTACAAGGGACTAGTTGACATGTTTGCTTCTGGCCTAACATGGGCATATAGTCTAGAGTGGTATTTTTGTAGTGAATCTATTCACTACGTGTTGAACATAAGTAGTCTGGGGCAACTCTGTTATGTACATAGAGCTCCATACTGCGACCGCCTGGCTTAACCAGTCGTAAGCCAAAGTTAGCGGCTGCACGATCGGAGCTGGCCAGTTGCGTCAGGACCCTCATGCAGTGTACTTGACTACGCGCAGGCTAAATAAAGCTGTTTTCCTGCCTGATGTTTGTAAGTTCCCTTTTCTTTGCTTGGGGAATCTGGTGCCTCTTTTATTTGTCATAGCTTAAGCTGTTTTGCGGGGTGTTTAGTCGACGGGAGAGTTACGATCTCGTGTAGCGAGACAGCTCCCGTAAGACACGCCCTGAGTCTGTATGTGATCATGTCATACTTATCGCATTTTGAAATATACTTGTCTTTGCCTGTCCATGCTGCAATTTAACCTAGTATCTGGGCCTAGCTGCTGTAGCTTGAACAGTCAACCTTTGCCTGGTCGTCATCCTGACAGTTACGGCGTCCCAGTGGTGAGACAACTAGCAGGCCAGTTTTACTACATTTTGAATCGGGTACATGCCGTGGAGTGTTTTCTTTTTTAACAAATACTAGTTTCAGTAATTACTGCATGTGTGTTGTTGCATTGTGTAGGCCCCCACATGGCTGGTCTGAACACAAACCCTCAACATGCACTGGGTACATATTCTGGAAACCTGTTTGTAGGTTTGGGTGTTTAATTCTGCAGTGCTTTTCAAAATCCATTTAGCTAATATATTTTTGTGAGCATTTGTTGTTTTGTCTACTAATTCCCAATATATGTAATCAATGTTGGTTGTCGCTGCAAATATTCAACACGTGCTGGTTTTCATTTTATTTCTAGCTATTATATCATGGACATTTTAATATTTGCTTATGTTCCACGCCAGGCATTTTTATTTTATTTTGTATATATTCCTGCTTTCGGATGGTATTTAGAGCATGTTGTGAGGGAAGGAAGCAATCGAGGTAAAGATAAAGTGGCTCATTTACCCATACAGCTGTGAGGGGATGGCAATATTTTATAACCTTGTTCTATAGAATTACCTTTGTGTTGGAGGTTATAAGATGTTATTTTCAAATTTTACATATTGTTTTAAGTATATCAGAAACACTTTTTGGTTTTCTGTATTTTTCAAAGCCCGCTAATGATTTTAGGTATTTTTTAAACCTATGGTTTTGTTAGATATTTTTTTCAACTTTTTATGAGGAATTTTTGTTATTAATCCATTTATCCTTCAACTAGTTTTTTGGGTGAAGCATTTGAATGAACCAAAGATGATTGTTGTTTTGGATATTTATTGTTTGTATATATATGTGTTTTTTATTATGCGTGGATTAGCTCCTATATATTGTGGTGGTGTGGATTAGCTACTGTATATTGTGGTGGTGTGGATTAGCTACTGTATATTGTGGTGGTGTGGATTAGCTACTGTATATTGTGGTGGTGTGGATTAGCTCCTATATATTGTGGTGGTGTGGATTAGCTACTGTATATTGTGGTGGTGTGGATTAGCTCCTATATATTGTGGTGGTGTGGATTAGCTCCTATATATTGTGGTGGTGTGGATTAGCTCCTGTATATTGTGGTGGTGTGGATTAGCTTCTATATATTGTGGTGGTGTGGATTAGCTCCTGTATATTGTGGTGGTGTGGATTAGCTCCTGTATATTGTGGTGGTGTGGATTAGCTCCTGTATATTGTGGTGGTGTGGATTAGCTCCTGTATATTGTGGTGGTGTGGATTAGCTCCTGTATATTGTGGTGGTGTGGATTAGCTCCTGTATATTGTGGTGGTGTGGATTAGCTCCTGTATATTGTGGTGGTGTGGATTAGCTCCTATATATTGTGGTGGTGTGGATTAGCTCCTGTATGTTGTGGTGGTGTGGATTAGCTCCTGTATATTGTGGTGGTGTGGATTAGCTCCAACAACAATAACACAATAACAACCCCAGATACCGAGGCTGCTGGGGCTGGTACAGCAGCACAATAACAACAATACAATAAAAACCCCAGATGTTGGTACAATAACCGTGATGGCTGCAACATGATCTAAGGGTTCACTAAATAAATGAACTTTGATACAAAAACTCGTCATCTTTTGGTTATGAGTACAATCGCTTGGCTTCCACCTACTCCAGACCTTGCAACGTGTAAGCGTTACCGTGGAGGGGGGGGGGGGGCGCAGGTATTTGGGGTCACCTGCTGATAATGAATAAATAAATTATAAATAAACTCTTAAATTCCTGTGGAAAAATATTTTTTGTATCGTGATGGAGACCCGAGCTGAGAGTTAGGTAGGCCTTCTTTTTTGTTGAAAGAAATGTTTTTGTTATGTTAAGGACCACCTTTTTCGGTTCACTGCTGTCCTGTTCTTCAGCTCCTACTACTTTCTTCTTCAACTTTGATCTTGTTTCATAACCTTCTTTCACAACTTACTGTGTGTATGCCTTTCTGCATAGATTCCGCATTTCCTTAACTCTATACTAAATGGTGCCTTCCTCTCTTTGGATCGCATTTGTTGCTGGGTAGGGAGGCTAAAACTAACGACTAATCTAATCTAATCTAATCGTGACGGAGAACGATTTTTTTTAAGGCTAGCCAGTTGTCCGGAGAGAGACGGAGCGTAGTGACACCTTGTGCATATATTCCCCAATTTATACACCCATACAACTGTATTTTGCAAAGCCTGGCCAGTTATGAAGCCTGGAAAGTTTTGAAGCCTGGCCAGTTTTGAAGCCTGGCCAGTTTTGAAGCCATAACCAACAAAAATTTTCCCTCAGGTCTTGGGAACAGCGAGCGGCCTGCAAGGTCCCCTTCAAGGACCATGGAGCAGCGCGCGTTGTGATTGGTGGTTGGAAATGAAAGGCAAAGCTGACAGTGTTTTCATTGGTTTATTATGAATCCAATTCAAAAAATTACCCTTTTTCATCGTGTTATCATAAAACAAGGAGCAAAAAGCATGAAGACTCATAGGTGGATTTAAACAGAAAATAGAGCATGAAGATACTGTGCGCGTTGTGATTGGTGAAACCACGACCACACATTGATTGGTGGATTGAGAATAGTGGGCGGAGCATGAAGAGGTGGTGAGCGTTGATTGGTGGATTGGGAACAGTGGGTGGAGCATGAAGAGGTGGTGAGCGTTGATTGGTGGATTGGTAACAGTGGTTGGAGCATGAAGAGGTGGTGAGCGTTGATTGGTGGATTGGGAACAGTGGGCGGAGCATAAAGAGGTGGTGAGCGTTGATCGCAGGATTGGGAACAGAGGGCGGAGCATACAGACATCGCGTCGATTGGTGAATTTTGAAGAGGGCGGAGCATGGGGACTTGCCGCGTTGCGATTGGCGCCGCGTGAGTAGTAGTAAAACCAGGTTTCTAGCGCTTCATTAACAAAGACTATAACGCGCCGAAGATCTCAATGTTCACAGTGTCCAATCAAGTGGTTGGTTTCCGGAGAGTTCACGTAGGAGAGACAAAACCGTTTAAACGGTCAATGAGTCAGGAAAGCCAATGTTGAGAAGTTCAGCTCAAAGAGCCACGAATTCATAAGGGATGTACAATATCATCAAGCATCCTATATCTCGTCTATAAGATGAGCATCAGAAAGAAAAGCAATTTATGAATCGAAATTAAAGGCGCAACGGGGAGGGTCTCCCAGCTTACCTTCTAAGAAGGCATCATGGTTATCTCTAGGCAACGCAGGGTAATATTGCAAGCGGAAGCCGGCAAGGCTCGGGCATTCCGCCAGCAGGTGGCGCACCGTGAGCGGCACCAAGCAGTCGCCGCAGAGGGGCTGAGGATTCCGCTCAATGAGGTATTTATGCGTCAAGCGAGTGTGCCCGATCCTCAGGCGACACAGCAAGACTTCAAGCCGTCGGTTACGATGACTCGAGGAAGGCCAGGCTCGGACGGTATTCTTGCTTTTTCGCAGCTTGTTCTCATCGATGTCGTCCCACTGCTGCTGCCAGACCTCACGAATCGCTGCTTTGATTAGAGGATAGAAATCTCGACATGGGACTGCAGTATTTTGGAGAGGCATGGTAGAGCCCGCGGCTTGTCGCGCGGCTTCATCCGCTCTGTCATTGCCGTGCACATCAACATGCCCAGGTACCCAACACAGACATACGTGCTTCTGAGTGCGGGAGAGTCGCGCGAGGCTGCAGGCAATTTCAGCAACAATCGGATGCTTCGAGTTATAATTTCGGATGGCTAGAAGGGCTGCTTTAGAGTCTGATAGTATTACGTATGGTCCCTGCATCTGACGCCTTCCACGATACGTAAGGCGGCTAGGATAGCGAGGAGTTCCGCTGAGTAAATTGAGGTTTCGGGAAGCAACCTGTGCATCACCGTTTGCTCCTCAGTGACCGCGGCACACACGACGGCACCGTCGGTCTTTGAGCCGTCCGTATATATCTTGACAGCATCGTGATGATTTTGTAGTAGGTGATCAATGAACAGGCGCCGCAGTAGCACATTTGTCTGGTCATTCTTCTTGGGATTCTGGGCAAAAAGTTCCAATTGAGATCCGCCAAGTCGGCTCTCCTCTGTTTGGCGCCGGAGAAATCTCAAATCGTGGGAGTTGTGAAAGGCCTAGTAAAATCCCGTAGTCGGTGGATGATGGAAGAAAGTAGGGGAAGGCATCATCAGCTTGAGCGTCTCCCACCACACTGTCCCAAGTAGGCGAGGCAGGGACCTGCTTAAGCCGCACGAGGTACTGCAGCGAAAATTGCGCTCGACGGTATTGCAGGGCTGGTTCGCCACTCTCCGCGAGCAAACTCAGAACCGGCGATGTCCTGAAGGCACCTGTGCACAGCCTCAAAGCACTGTTGTGCACTGGATCTAACAATTATAAGGAGGAGACATTTGCAGTTTGGTAAATAATGCATCCGTAGTCGAGCTTTGCTCTGATGGTAGCTCTGTAAATTCTCAGCAGGGTCACTCGATCTGCTCCCCAGGTCAGCTTAGAGAGACATTTCAGAAGGTTTAGCTTTCGGGTACAGTTTCCTTTTAGAGCCTTCATATGAGGTTTCCGCGAGAGTTTGTCATCAAAGATCATGCCCAGAAACGTCACAGATAGGGGAAGATCTCATTGGCCTACCCTGTAGGAGTAGCTCGGGAGTAGGTTCGTGGGTACGGTTGGGCTGTATGTGTAACATCACGGTTTTTTCACTGGAGAGGATAAAGCCATGGTCCCGAGCCCAAGCATTTACTCTATTAACTGCATCCTGCATACGACGGGTTAGAGCCGGCAGGTATCTCGAGGAGGCATAAATCATGAAGTCGTCTACGTACAACGAAAATGAGATAATGGCTGGCAGGGCATTCGATATAGCGTCGATGGCTAACAAGAACAAGGTACAGCTTATAACGCTGCCTTGGGGAACGCCCTCAGTTTGAGTCATGAGTGGGGAAAGAGTAGAGCCAATCTTTACTCTGAAGCAGCGCCGCCTTAAGGCGAGGCTACACTATGCGATTTTTACTGCGCAATCCTCTGACATTTTTTAACCACTGCATGCAAGAGCGGCTACACTTCGCTACGCGGAGCAGCGGCTTCAGTTGCACAGCGCAGCCCGGAGAGAATGGATGTCGATGAACGTGCGCTCCGGTCAGTCGCTATCGCATGTGCGATAGGGAAGAAAATAACAGGAAAGGCAACGACTCACGCTACCTGTCTATTTCCTTCATGTATAAGTAATTTGTTGAAACCTTTCATGTAGCACCTTGAATGTATATGTGTATAATACTGATAATGTTACAGTGCTCTTGTGTAAGAATGTATTTAGACAGCACTATGCGTTGAGAACTGAGCTCATGGTTCTTGTGGATCTCTGCTCGTGGTTCTCGGGCTTGGCTGGAGCCCACTCCACCACTACCCTTCGTAATGTAAACGTGTGTCCTGCTGTGTGTACTGATTATACAAACTCCAAGAGTCTCGTCTTCTTAACCTACATCCATTAGGTTATGGGCACAGTAAACCTTCCGATGAAGCAATATCAAGTGAGGTTATCTTAAGTCCCGAAGCGAAAAACAGCCCGGGACAGCGAGCACAGAAGTTGGTGATTTGTTAGTGCTGTGTGAGACAGAAACGGTGAAAGAGAAAGAAACATGGCAGGCTCCGTAAGTGAAAGTGCAAAGAACTGCCTCACGGCTCTTAATGATAAAAACTATCCTACGTGGAAGCTGCAAATGAAGATGATTCTGATGAAGGAAAAACTGTGGAACTTGGTTCGAGGAACGGAAACCATGCCACAGACTACGGACGAGACTGCTCGAAGAAAATTTGAAGAAAGACGTGACAGTGCACTTGCAACAATTGTGCTTGGTGTCGAAACAAGTCAACTTTATTTGTTGGGTGATCCTACTGACCCTGTGCAACTATGGCATAAGATTGAAGATACATTCCAGAAGAAAACTTGGTCTAACAAGTTCAGACTACGCAAAAGACTCTACAACATGAAACTAAAAGAAGACCAAGACTTACAAACTCATCTCAAAGCATTTGTCGAAATATTTGAGTCCTTGAGTGTGATTGATGACGCTGTTGATGAAGAAAGTCGTGTAATAATCTTGCTGTCGTCACTTCCCGACCATTTCTCCACACTGGTGACTGCACTGGAAGCTCATGAAAAACTACCGTCATGGGATATTGTGACAGAGCGTCTTCTGAATGAAGAAGCAAAACTGAAAAACCAAAGTGCTTCAGACTTCAGTGAAAAATCCCTTGTGACCTCCAAATTGAAAAACTCACGATGCTTCGAATGCGGAAAATTGGGACACCTACGTACCAAGTGCTGGATCTATCAAGAAAAATTGAAGAAAGAAGATGGGAACCACACAGAAAACCAAAACAATTTTGTAGCAGGTAAAACAAATTATATCGGTGCATTGTCTGTGATAAATATCAATAATTGTTGGGTAATTGATTCCGGTGCAACAGCACACATGTGTAATAATAGGAATGATTTTTCTTGTATGAATGAGCTATCTAGTCCAATTAACATTGAAGTTGGTGATGGTAGAAACTTGCAAGGTGTTGGTGTAGGTGATGTTGAAGTTATGGTGTTGTTGCCTAAAGGTCGAGTAGATACCTGTGTTGTTAAGAATGTCTTGTATGTACCTGGCTTAGCCTACAATTTACTTTCCGTGCCTCAGATTACAGAAAGTGGAAACTCAGTTTACTTTGACGAAAGCTCATGTAAGATTGTAAATAAAGACGATGAATTAATTGCCTTAGGCAGTAAAGTAGGAAAATTGTATAAACTTAATTGCACCCTTAATTCAGCCGCTAAATGCATGAACGTTTCCTCTGATGAAATTCTGTGGCATAAACGATTTTGTCATCTAGGATTCTCGCGATAGCCGTGTGCTATAGGTTCCGCCGCCGTGCGGCCGGGACCCGGGTTCGAAACTCGGCGCTGGCAGTGGCGATTTTCTCTGTTGGGTATAGGAGAAAAATTCCAAGCACAATACCCCACTCTACCCAGGTGTCTGAAATGGGTACCGGTCTTGACCGGGGGAAAGCGTCATGGCGTCCTGGCGTTAGTTCTAAGGCATTTGAAAATCCAATGTACAAGGTGATATGTATCAGGCTTGATTGGAAATAAAGCATCCGTAGATGCCTTCATTATTATTATATTATTATTATTAATCTTAAGAAATTAGCCACTAAGAATCTTGTTAGAGGTTTTGATTGTTCTGTGAGTGGAGATAACATTTTTTGTGAAAACTGTTGTGATGGTAAAAATCATAGGCTTCCGTTCCCCAAAACAAATCACAAAAGGAAACGCCAACCCTTAGAACTTATCCACAGTGATGTGTGTGGCCAGCTTAATCCCATATCACTTGGGAGTGGAAGGTATTTTGTAACCTTCATAGATGAACACTCCAGATATACTTGGGTGTACATTATCAAACATAAGAGTGATGTTTTCAAAGTGTTTCAGGAGTTCAAATCCTTGGTAGAAAATCACTATGATCACAAAATTAAAATTCTGCGCTCCGATAACGGTGGGGAATACATCTCTAATGACTTTGAACAATTCCTAAAAAGGGAAGGAATTATCCATGAAAAAACTGTGCCTAAGACACCTGAACAAAATGGAGTTGCAGAAAGAATGAATAGAACTCTTCTTGACTCTGTCAGAGCTATGCTGTCTGGTTCAAAGTTACCAAAATCATTCTGGGGTGAAGCTATATCAACTGCCGTGTATGTCAAAAATAGGAGCCCTGCTAGTGCATTGAATGATATGACCCCTTATCAGGCCCTTAATGGACACAAGCCCAACGTACAGCACCTCAAAACCTTTGGCTGCAGTGCGTACGCTCATGTCCCCAAAGATGAGAGGGAAAAACTTGATCCAAAATCTAAACCGTGTATTCTTGTAGGATATGGAAGTGGATCCAAGGGATATCGTCTGTATGACATAAACAGTAGAAGGATATTTTTGAGTAGAGACGTTATGTTCAATGAATCTCAGCAGATGCCAATTGAGAAGGAGCCTTCAGAAGTAAATGATGGTAATTTTACTCTTCTTCCTCAGGATCCAGAACCAGAAGACTCTGAGGGAGGGGTGGAGCATAGACAGTCAGATGCTGGGATGGAGGGAGTGCAGCCTAGACAATCAGCCAGATATCGACGGGCTCCTGATAGGTTTGGTGAATGGGTGTATTTAATGAAAAATGAGCTTGATATACCATCTTGTGTTCAAGAAGCACTCAGTGGACCAGAAGCAAAACTATGGGAAACAGCTATGGAGAATGAGATGGAGTCTATAAATCAAAACAGAGTATGGTCCCTTGTAGAGTGTCCTAATGACAAAAAACCTATCAAATCAAAGTGGATCTTTAAAAGAAAAACCGGACCCGACGGAAGCATTTGCTCGTACAAAGCTCGCCTTGTGGCTCAGGGCTACTCACAAAAATATGGCATTGACTACGACGAGACCTTCAGTCCCGTGGTTCGATTTGAGTCTGTCAGGACAGTACTAGCTTTGGCTGCCAAATGCAACATGCAAGTCCATCACATGGACGTTGCAACAGCCTTCCTTAATGGAGAACTGATTGAAGAACTATATCTGGTTCAACCTGACGGTTTTATTGTCAAAGGCAAAGAAAATCTGGTGTGTAAACTACAAAAATCGCTCTACGGACTAAAACAAGCTCCTAAGTGTTGGAATACTACACTAGATAGCTATTTGAAGAAATTGGGTTTTGTACAATCTAAGAGTGATGCTTGTATATACACTCGTGTTCAAGATAAGAAACTGTGTATTGTGGCGGTGTATGTAGACGATCTAATAATTGCTTCTGAGTCTGGTGATGAAATAAATCAAATAAAGTTGAGCCTTTCTACCCAATACAAAATGAAGGACCTTGGTGTGCTGAGTTACTTCCTAGGTGTAAGTGTTGTACAATTTAAAAACAATGTCTTCTTGAATCAAACTGCCTACACTGAGGCTCTGTTGTCAAAATTTGGCTTTGATAATTGTAAACCTGTTGCAACTCCCGCCGATGTAAACGTAAATCCGATATGCTCCCCAAATGATGTCGAATTTGACCCTGCCACTTATCAAAGTGCTGTAGGTAGCCTTTTGTATTTGTCAACCAGAACTCGACCTGACATTGCATTCGCAGTGAATAATGTTGCTAAATACAGCTCCAAACCTCTTGAACAGCATTGGATGTGTGTTAAGAGAATATTCAGGTACCTGAGAGGCACCTCTAAACTAGGTCTCTTGTATAGCAAATGTTCTGATACTTGCATTGGTTATTCAGATGCTGACTGGGCTGGTGATAAAAATGACCGAAAGTCTACCTCTGGTTACTGTTTCACCCTCAGTAATTCGGTAATTACGTGGAGATCTAACAAACAAACTTGTGTAGCCCTCTCAACTGCAGAAGCCGAATACGTTGCTCTTGCCGGTGCGGCTCAAGAGGCTGTCTGGTTAAAGCACTTACTCAGTGATCTAAATTTTGGGACTATGGAACCAATGGTTATAAACGAAGACAACCAGTCAGCCATCTGTCTTGCCAACAATCCCAAATATCATGGGAGGAGCAAGCACATCGATATTAAGTTTCACTATGTACGGGATCTTGTAAGTAACAAAGATATAGACGTAGTGTATTGCCCTACCGACGAAATGCTCGCCGACATATTCACCAAGAACCTGCCGATAGAAAAGTTCTCTAGACTAAGAACGAAGTTAGGAATGGTCTCATCTGACACACATTCAATGTGAGAAGGAGTGTTGAAACCTTTCATGTAGCACCTTGAATGTATATGTGTATAATACTGATAATGTTACAGTGCTCTTGTGTAAGAATGTATTTAGACAGCACTATGCGTTGAGAACTGAGCTCATGGTTCTTGTGGATCTCTGCTCGTGGTTCTCGGGCTTGGCTGGAGCCCACTCCACCACTACCCTTCGTAATGTAAACGTGTGTCCTGCTGTGTGTACTGATTATACAAACTCCAAGAGTCTCGTCTTCTTAACCTACATCCATTATAATTAACAGTTAATCAAACACATAACTACCCAACAATGTTTCATACTAATTTCGGGTTAAGCTAACAAGAAACAGGGTTGATTAACTCGAGTTGAATGCTATATATTTAAAAAAATATATTCATGGTATTCATATTTGATTACAGTTTTATTCACTCAAGTACAAATGCTATAGGAGGAATTATTCAACTTGTAAATTTCCTATATACAAATAAATAATGAACATGACTTACCTGAGCGACTACTTGACTATGCAAATTTGATGTGGACTGCCGTCTCTCTACCCCATCATTAAGAAATGACAACATAGCAGAGCAATATTGGGTCAGTCGCTGTGCCTCCACTTTACCTGCTTCCATTTTTTTTAAATGCTGAACATTTTATTCGGCCTAAAAATACTGTGTCTTCAATGTGTGAATTTTATTTTTAGTAGTTCAAAATGACATAGTTACACCACAACGAATGAACCTGTCCTCTGTTTAGCAAGCATAAAACTAAGCTCGAAATGTCAATTGAGCCTGAAAAAGCTTGAAAACATTGTCAATTGAGCCAAAAACATTTCTATCCATGGTGGCCTCTTTTGCCGGAATTTTATTCTGAAATGTCGTCTATTATCGCTTCCGAGCTTTTCGAGGAAATCACAATTTCGAAAACAACTCAAGTTCCAAAATCTTGGGCTTTATACTAAGTGGTAGCCAGGTTACTGGTCAAACGAATTTAAAACATTTTTTTCGCATTATCAATTAAAGTATCAAAGCAAGATAATGAATTTCAACAGAGAAAGCTCCAAAAAAATCATTTTTGTAAAAATATGCTGATTGCGTATTCTGGATACAATAATGCAAGTGAAAGAGAATTGAATCGCAACAGAAAAATAATGCAGTAGAAAAATTTCTTGTATATCTTAATTTATCCTTGTTGCTATCAAAGCTATCGATTATATATATCAGGGGGTCACACAGACGGAAGCGGCTACTTTTATAATAGTGACTATATCAACTGTCAATGACTTCTCAGGGTCTAGAGATGTTAATATAGTTCTGTAAGCAAATTCTTATGAATTTATTTCTTTATATGTTGAATTTTTGACGTTTCAGAGGCATTCCTTTACTTTAAATTGGTCTCTGAGCTGGAGCACCAGCTCGCGTGGCCAATCATTCATTGTAGAAAGCGCAAGCAATAAACAGATACAATAGAACACTCCATGATAAAGTACAACTGCAAAATGGGAGAGCTGTCGGGCGATGACCGTGAAATGATGTGTAGTTCACTCCTAACTACGCGCCACAGATGCTTGCTTCTCAAGAAGACGCGTCAAAAACCGCACACCGTCGAAGTTCATGCAGCACTCGTGCATCCGACATGCATGCGTCAAATTTGGGCAAGTCGCGCGTGAGTTGCACGAAGAAACGCATAGTGTAGCCGGGCCTTAATTAGGAACTCCCGAAGATAAAAAGCCAAGTTCCCTCTTATACCGAGCTCGTGTACCCTTTTCAGAATTCCAAATCGCCAAGTCGTGTCGTAGGCTTTCTGCATGTCGAAGAAAATACACATTGTGTGTTTACCTTGGATGGGATGCCTGCTAATATGGTTTTGAAGTCTAACAAGGGCATCAGTAGTACCCCTCAGAGGTCGAAACCCAAATTGAACAGGGGAGAGGTCTTGGGATTCCAAATGTCGCATCAGACTAATGTTGACAATTTTCTCTAAAAGCTTTCCCAAGCAGCTTGTCAAGGCTGTTGGGCGGTAACTTGTCGCTTCTGTTGGGGGTTTATTGGGCTTTGCAAAGGCCATTATTATGCTTAATTGCCAAGCGGAGGGGTAGGAGTGCGTTTCCCAGACTTTGTTGTAAAGAGAGAGGAGATATGTTATGGCTGTAGGGTGCATCTTTTTCAGTATTTTATAATATATTCCATCTGGTCCTGGTGCGGTGTTTCTGGATTGTTGAAGGGCATGAAATATTTCCAGATATGTAATTGGCTCATTGTAGGCATAATGTTCATCAGTAGTAAAATCAAGTTCCTCTTCCTCTTGTCGTTGTTTAAGTTGGATAAATGTAGGCGAGAAATGTCTCCCGCTGCTAATTTCTGCAAAATGCTCAGCTAGACGGGTGGCTACGCGATCTAGGTCACATACCAGTTCTCCGTTTATTTCAAGTGATGGCAGTTTTTGTTGGCCTTTTCCCTTCATTTTCTGAATCCGTTGCCATATCTTGGAGGTTGGTGTGTCGGTGTTCAGCAAGGATACATATTGTTGCCAAGATTGCTTCCTGGCTGTCTTCTTAATGAATTGGGCTCTGGCTCTCGCTCTCTGGTAAAGAATTTTATCTGCAACCGTGCGACTGCGTTGGAAGCGTCGTAAAGCTCTTTTCCGTTCATAGTTGGCACGCGCACAGTTGTCGTTCCACCAGGGCACTCGATGTTGCACATAACCGCCTCTTGAGCGGCGGGATGGATACGGATGTGGCGTCATTAATAGTTCTTCGGATTCTTTCTGCGGCATCATCCACGCTTTGGACTTCCTCTTCCTCGCGGAATTCAGCGCTTCGAAGGTACTCCAGTTAGCACGGTGGAGTTTGTAGCGCGGCTGAGTATGAACGAGATGGCGGGTCGGTAAGGTCATTATGATGGGGAAGTGGTCACTCCCATGGGTATCTTCCAGTATGGCCTATTCAATATCCGGGGATATTTCAGGTGAGCAGAGGCTGAGGTCTATAGCCGACGAGGAGCCAGTTTGGACGTGGATGTGGGTCATGACATCTGAGTTTAGGAGACAGATGTCTGTGGTGGAGATCAATCGATCAATGGTTTTTCCTCTCTGATCGCTAATAGAGTTGCCCCATGCAGCATGCTTAGCATTAAAACTCCAGCCAGCAGAAACGGAGGAGGTAGCTGCGTGGTTAGATTGAGTAAGTCGTCAGGATTGAGAGCCAGATTTGGGGGAATGTATATGTTACACACGGTGAGATAGATCGCGCCAAGTTTAATTCGAACTGCCAATGTCTGAAAGGGTCAATTTATATCTATCTTAAGTTGCGGCACGTCAGACCTGATTAAAACTACAAGTCCGGAGCCGGAAACAGGGTTAGGATTGGAGGAGGAGGCCTCCACATTGTACTGTTGGAGGTTGCCGGGCCTGATATTATCATGCATGGTCTCCTGTAGGCATGTGCATGCAGGTTGGTGTTCTCGTAATATAGCTTGCAAGTGTTCATAATTTCGTCTAAAACCACGGCAATTCCATTGTATGATATTGTGCATTGAGCGACATTAAGGGAGATTTCTTGGTGGATCTTTTCTTCTTTCTAAATTCCGAATCTGTTGGCTTACAATGGTAGGAATAGGTCGCTCTCCGTCTGAGTTTCTTCTGGTTTCTCCCCAAACCTGCATAGGGATAGCAGGCGGGGGAGTTGACGGGAGGTTAGGAGGAGGAGGATATTTATCGAGGAGGTCTGCGCTGATGTCAGCTGGGACTTCAGTGACTCTGTCTAGAGAATGAATTCTCCGCGAGTGAGGCTGTGAGGGTTTTTTAAAACTATCTCTGGAGAGGTGGGTCTGTGAGGTTGTGTTCTTTCTACTTATTGGGTATGCCTTTTCTTCATGCCTATAATCCGATTGCCCTTTAGGGATTTTGTTGTGGCTAAGATATTTTGGTGGTGTTCCGCTTTGAAGGCGCTTTCGAGGGATTCCGGTACTCACCTCCATTTCAACTGGCTTCCGAGTTTGGGTTTGGCTCGTGGGATGAACTGCATCAGAGGCAGTAACATTTGGCTTTGCTGTGATTCGAGGCTTGTCTCGGTTTGAAAGAGTCTTGGGTTTCTCAGTTTTTCGGCCTTCGACAGTAGTGTTCTTGGCATCCCTTGGATTTATATCAGGTAGTATTAGAGGGGATTCTTCTCTGGTCTAAGTTTGGGTATTTTTGTAATGAGGATTTGGTGTAGGGATCTGCTCTGTATCTCGAGTGTCCTGGCTCTCTGTTGAGAGGCTCACTTCTGTACAGGCAGCGATGTTCTCTAGGGTACCAGCAGGCACAGTCTCCGAAGCAGGGTTCGGGGACGTCCAACCGGAGGGAGCACTCATGGAGGTTACCGAGCGGCCTGTTCGGTGTGTCGCAGTCACATTTGTAGACCTGAGAACGTCTGCGAAGGAAGTGTTCTGTTTGACATAGCGGGCGGCTACTTTCCGCTTAGCTTCAACATATGATAGTCTATCTTTTACCTGCAGGGCCATAATCTCTTCTTACCTCCTATAGGTTGGGCAGCTCAAGGAGGAGGCCGGGTGAGGTCCTTCACAGTTAGAACAGCAAGCTGGTCGGGAGCAAGGTAGCTCACGTAATTCCCCAGCACAGTGTTAACAGGTACTTAGGTCACTTCTGCACGTCCCAGCTCCATGTCCAAACTTTTGGCATTTAAAACACCGCCTTGGCTTGGGCACATATTGCCTGAAAGAGCACTTCGTCCATCCTATTGAGACCTCAGCGGGCAGCTGACATGCATCGAAGGTTTATATATAAATTGGTTGATCAATCAGGACTCCATTGACTCTCTTTTTTGTTTGGTAGACCTAGAGAACTTTATGTCTCTTGAGTACCTCGAGGATTTCACTGGGTGAAAATTTGGGGTTATTTCTGTAATAAATAGTGCCTTTTATTTGGTTAAGAGTTTTATGTGGTTCAACAGTCACCTCGTGTGAATCCAAAGCTTTCAGGTTCATAATGGCTCGACTCTGGGCTTGGTTTGAGACCTCCACTATTAGCTGCCCTGATCTTGCTTCATTAATATTCTTGGGCGGGCCTCCAATAGTTCGTTCTATCTCGTCATTAGCCCTAATAACGTTGATGGTAGACAGGTTCACATCAGTAGGTGAGGAAATATGGAAGAACCGTTTGTATTCAGGTGCTTGCCTCTGTTCCTCCAGCGGCGGGAAGAAGGAGACGGAGCTGTTGACTCGTGGTCTCCGGGCTCGTCGTTCTCGTCCTCTATAAGCTGGTTGGTAGGGCTCTTGGGTTTCATATTTCGGGCCATCTGGGTTTCCAGAAAGTTTTTCTGCAGTCAAGTGAGAATCGCTGTCTTTACTGAAGGGTGCAGCAGTCATCACCCTCGGAGTGGTCATCAAAAAGAGGTAGGGCAGGTTGTCCTTTTAGACATCCCAGCAGAGTCCGAGGGAGGCGCCGAGTCATTGCCGAGAGATTGTGAAGGTTGGGGTTGAGAAGGGAGCCCAATCCCCTGAGAGTTTTTAGAATTTTCATAATCGCCCATGGAGAGGCTTGTTCAAAAACGGCGGGTCTGTAGAGAGAATACAACTCCCAGTTGCCCACCCCAGGGAGAGGGCTCTGCCAATCTGAAGACGGACAGAGCTGAAAAAAAACTGTTTATTGCCGCCTTTTAACCCCGGCGACCATTCAGCTCATCATCACAGTTAAAAGTTGAGCTTGGGGTTTTGCCACCCCAGTTGGTCTGATCTCTCCAGCAGAGCCACTCCAACATGATTGAATCTGCCGGGGAGACCAATTCTCCCCGAAGGCCCAGCCCCCGCCTTCCTCGAGACACGCAAGCCCCCTCCCAACGACAAGGGCAGGATGGCGCGAGGGGGGGGGCGCCGCGTGAGCGCTGCACCCCGGTGGGGAGGGGAAGCCGTCCTGGCGAGCACCAGACGCGGCCACAGGAGCGCCGGCGACTGGCAGGGAGCGAGGAATAAACGCCGCGCCGAGCTCCGGAGGGGGAAAAGCTATGGGGGTTTGTTTCGGGGTTGTTTTGGGGTTTTGTCGTGGGGGTGAAATGTGATTAGTGTGATGAATCAATGTAATTAGTGTGATGAATGAATATGATGTGTTAGATGCAATAAATCAATTTGATGAAGTGTGAAAAATAAATTCAATAAAGAAATTGACCTAACCAATGCCTGCCTGATTAAAATTTCCAACACCGCAACCAATAGGCCTAACTAACCCCCCCCCCCCAAGGGGGGAGACGGACGGGGGCCACCTGAGCCAGGGGGGGGCAGATTTACAGGTCTGTGCGTAGGGCATCATGTGGGGACACGCATTTTTCAGACAAATATTCCACTCTTAATGGTGCTTCTTCCTTACTCTCTTGGGAACACAGTCAAAGAGTATGGTGTACTAAATGTTGCCATTTTGATCAGTCTGTAAATGAAGAAGAATACATTAGGTGCTGAAAAACAGAATAGCAGTCAGCCAAAAAAAGTCTGTAAATCAAATGTAAAAAAGATGTGAGACAGAAGCAGATTCTCAGTCATATTTTCTGTGTAGATTATACTGTTATGCTGAGAATGCTTTATTATGCGAGGGATATTTCAGCAAATCTCGCACGTATGAATATTTTGTGAAGTTAGACCAGTCTATAGGTGTGACCCACCAGTGGGCGCAGACGCCACACAACGCGGCTGTGTGTGCAGAGCTGGAGTTGGAGACGTGGGATGTGGGGATGTTGTGTGTTACTAACTCCAGCTCTGGGTGATGTGTGCCTTGTGTGGGAATGTAATGTTGCATGTTACTGACTCCAGATCTGGGTGATGTGTGCCTTGTTTTGTGGAAATTTAATGTTGTGTGTTACTAACTCCAGCTCTGGGTGATGTGTGTCTTGTTTTTTGGAAATGTAGTGTTGTGTGCTACTAACTCCAGCTCTGGGTGATGTGTTCCTTGTTTTGTGGAAATGTAGTGTTGTGGGTTACTAACTCAAGCTCTGGGTGATGTGTGCCTTGTTTTGTGGAAATGTAGTGTTGTGTGTTACTGACTCCAGCTCTGTGTGATGTGTGCCTTGTTTTGTGGAAATGTAGTGTTGTGTGTTACTGACTCCAGCTCTGGGTGATGTGTGTCTTGTTTTTTGGAAATGTAGTGTTGTGTGTTACTAACTCCAGCTCTGGGTGATGTGTGTCTTGTTTTGTGGAAATGTAGTTTTGTGGGTTACTAACTCAAGCTCTGGGTGATGTGTGCCTTGTTTTGTGGAAATATAATGTTGTGTGTTACTAACTCCAACTCTGGGTGATGTTTGTCTTGTTTTTTGGAAATGTAGTGTTGTGTGTTACTAACTCCAGCTCTGGGTGATGTGTGTCTTGTTTTTTGGAAATGTAGTGTTGTGTGTTACTAACTCCAGCTCTGGGTGATGTGTGTCTAGTTTTGTGGAAAGGTAGTGTTGTGGGTTACTAACTCAAGCTCTGGGTGATGTGTGCCGTGTTGTGTGGAAATTTAATGTTGTGGGTTACTAACTCAAGCTCTGGGTGATGTGTGTCTTGTTTTTTTGGAAATGTAGTGTTGTGTGTTACTAACTCCAGCTCTGGGTGATGTGTGTCTTGTTTTGTGGAAATGTAGTGTTGTGGGTTACTAACTCAAGCTCTGGGTGATGTGTGCCTTGTTTTGTGGAAATGTAATGTTGTGTGTTACTAACTCAAGCTCTGGGTGATGTGTGTCTTGTTTTTTGGAAATGTAGTGTGGTGTTAATATCTCCATCTCTGGGTGATGTGTGCCTTGTTTTGTGGAAATGTAATGTTGTGTTACTAACTCGAGCTCTGGGTGATGTGTGCCTTGTTTTGTGGAAATGTAATGTTGTGTGTTACCAACTCCAGCTCTGGGTGATGTGTGCCTTGTTTTGTGGAAATGTAATGTTGTGTGTTACTAACTCAAGCATTGGGTGATGTGTGCCTTGTTTTTTGGAAATGTAGTGTTGTGTGGTACTAACTCCAGCTCTGGGTGATGTGTGCCTTGTTTTGTGGAAATGTAGTGTTGTGTTACTAACTCCAGCTCTGGGTGATGTGTGTCTTGTTTTGTGGAAATGTAGTGTTGTGGGTTACTAACTCAAGCTCTGGGTGATGTGTGCCTTGTTTTGTGGAAATGTAATGTTGTGTTACTAACTCCAGCTCTGGGTGATGTGTGCCTTGTTTTGTGGAAATGTAATGTTGTGTTACTAACTCCAGCTCTGGGTGATGTGTGCCTTGTTTTGTGGAAATGTAATGTTGTGTGTTACTAACTCCAGCTCTGGGTGATATGTGCCTTGTTTTGTGGAAATGTAATGTTGTGTTACTAACTCCAGCTCTGGGTGATGTGTGCCTTGTTTTGTGGAAATGTAATTGTTATATCGTGGTTTTTCATCACGATACGAGGTTTACTAACTGTAGCTGCAAACTACAGTATCGGTAACTGTAACTACCGATCTGAAGCGTTAACTTCATGGAGTTGGAAAAGGAAACTCTCAGCTCGGTTCCTATTCTTGTACTGACTCAGCCATACACCAACACTGCTTATAAGCTATAGCGCTCGGAAGTTAAACAATGCTCTTCCGGTGCATACCAATGCAATGCGCCCTAAGGCCCGGTTCCGGCGCCTGCGGTCGGGGCGCTTCCGACCCATCCGACCCAAGTACGATAAGGACAAAGGGCAATGCTCAACAAGCGCTTCCGTCGGCTCCGTCTTGCGGTTAAGAAGCTTCCGCCGGTGCCGCGATATCCCAAACCAAGTGTGATAAGGACATCATGCCTGAAAGGCCTATATTGAGATACCACAATTTCCCTCTCTTTAGATGAATATATGACACAAGGAAGGAAGACTCAGCAACCTATTCGCATTACAGGTTTAGTTATTCTACTTAATTTACGAGGTTCATTTTGTACAGGTGAACTGCTAACAGGTTGTAAAGCAGAAGTCTTAAAGTCCCACTGGAACAGGGCGTGCTTTACAAAATACAGTAATTGCATCAGGCAACACATCAAGATGAACGGTATCTTTAACGTTAGACTGTGAATCAGATGACAAGTAAGAATCATTAAACAGATCATCAGAGAATTGAGTTACATACATAGGCTTAGCCCTGGACAAAGAATATTTAGGATTAACTCTATCTCTGGAAGTAACAATTTTACGATTGTTGAGCGCAACAGAGGGAGCAAGTTTTGTGACACTTTGAGGAATACAATGTGACTGAAATAACGCGTAATTAGTTTGTACATCAGAGAAATTATGAACATAGTTACCGGCACAAGTATCTTTCTTAGGCTTTTGTAGAACAACTTCGTTCTTCCGCTGTAGCGGCTCACTTGAACTCTTCATTGACACATCTTCTCTTCCGACGTAGCCCTGACAACCGCTCCTTTCCGGCTGCCCTATGTAAGTGCGAGCTGCGTCAAATTCTTCTCGTGTAGGTCCCCTTCGTGTAACAGGAGGAGGTCGTGCTGCAGTCGTAGATTTGCAAATTTTAGAAATGTGGCTTATTTTTCCGCATTTTTTCCATTTTAATAATTTAATTTGAAGGCATAGCAATTCTCTGTAAGGTGCTTCTGCCTAGTTCCGCAGCGAATGCATGTGTAATTCGGCTGTAGTTTTCCTGTATTGAAAAACGATGAAGATGAATCCTCACGAATAATATCTGGAGCGTCGAAGCTTTACTGTTGAAAGACTTGCTGTAGAACCGCGCTGAGAATTTGCGCTGAATGTAGACCAGCCACAAGAGCATCTCTCAAGAGACGATCGCGACAGCAATTTTCGTAGTTGCACGAAGATGCTAAGTCATTTAACGTTTTAGCATAACTTTGTATGGATTCATTAACACTTTGCTCTCTGTTTAGAAATGTAACAGATGCGCCAACAGTGGATTTCTTGATTTTAAATTGTTGTATTAACTTTCCTTCAAGTTCCTCATATGTAGCATCAGTGAGTAACGTAGGTTAAATTCTTCGTTGTAGATCAGTAATGATGTTTACAGGCAAAGCTTCAACTATAATACTAGCTTTGTTACCATCATTGTTTCCCGCCTTCTGAAGAACGTCTGCACACTGTACTTGAATCGTTGTAGATATTACTCACTGTTTCCACTTTAACGTCGATGGAGGACAGCAAACTGCTGAATGCGCCATCTTAATTTCGGAGCACTTGTAACGTTCAAATTTACTTTGGAGATTCGAAGAGTCGTCGCCATTTGTTATATCGTGGTTTTTCATCACGATACGAGGTTTACTAACTGTAGCTGCAAACTACAGTATCGGTAACTGTAACTACCGATCTGAAGCGTTAACTTCATGGAGTTGGAAAAGGAAACTCTCAGCTCGGTTCCTATTCTTGTACTGACTCAGCCATACACCAACACTGCTTATAAGCTATAGCGCTCGGAAGTTAAACAATGCTCTTCCGGTGCATACCAATGCAATGCGCCCTAAGGCCCGGTTCCGGCGCCTGCGGTCGGGGCGCTTCCGACCCATCCGACCCAAGTACGATAAGGACAAAGGGCAATGCTCAACAAGCGCTTCCGTCGGCTCCGTCTTGCGGTTAAGAAGCTTCCGCCGGTGCCGCGATATCCCAAACCAAGTGTGATAAGGACATCATGCCTGAAAGGCCTATATTGAGATACCACAGTAATGTTGTGTGTTACTAACTCCAGCTCTGGGTGATGTGTGCCTTGTTTTGTGGAAATGTAATGTTGTGTGTTACTAACTCAAGCTCTGGGTGATGTGTGCCTTGTTTTGTGGAAATGTAGTGTTGTGTTACTAACTCCAGCTCTGAGTGATGTGTGCCTTGTTTTGTGTAAATGTAATGTTGTGTGTTACTAACTCCAGCTCTGGGTGATGTGTGCCTTGTTTTGTGGAAATGTAGTGTTGTGTGTTACTAACTCCAGCTCCGGGTGATGTGTGTCTTGTTTTGTGGAAATGTAATGTTGTGTGTTTGATTACTGACAATTCAGTTTTGCTTCACTGCTTTACAGTTTCTGAACAACCTTTTACTTTGTTCTTCAACTTTTTTTTAGTGTATAGCCTTTTTCGTAACTGTTCTATGCATAGGGCATCTTGTGTGGGCATATATTTTGTGCATAAATTCCCTGTTCCCTTAATCTCCTTACTAAATGTAGCCTTCATCCTTCCTCTCTTTAGGACACCTTTGCTGTAGGTAGGGAGGCTTGAACTAACTTATAGGCAAAATAAGTATCCACATCCACCACTATAACTCAACAAATTATTTTAAATATGATTTATGTGCATTATGTATTTCCAATGGCTACAAACATAGCTTGTCTGCAATTGACCAATGATACTATGTTCAAAGGTACATTTGTTCCAGAGGTCTGTTGTAGGTCAAGTTTGACGTTTTGCTCAAATCTAACGAGCACACAACTGTTGGAGCTGAGACTTAGTACTCCCATGGGGAAGATGCAAGGTCATGAAGTAGACCTGCTTTTTACTGAAGTAAAATATATTTTTGTTCAGTTGTGGACCATGTTCTGTTTCCCTTTTA
Organism: Morinoia aosen; assembly: GCA_030386875.1. NCBI lineage: Eukaryota > Metazoa > Arthropoda > Malacostraca > Amphipoda > Talitridae > Morinoia > Morinoia aosen. The sequence continues at coordinate 27,630,242 of CM059580.1, read as the reverse complement.
TGAGCTGAAATCCTCAAGGGTCTGGTTGCACAAAGTGTTTGAATGCTTCCTGGTGTGGCGGGTATTCAGGTCGGGATCATTTGTGACGATTATGACAATAGTGCTGGTGTGAGGGTTGACTTAAATTGCATGGTGGCTGGGGCTGTATTTTTATTTAAAAACTCTGGAAGTCACGAATGTAACTGTAAATTATTTCTATTGGTCGAGAGTATGTGAAGGTTGATGTTGAGATGTTGTGGCTCGCCATGCAGTGTTGGTTTTGTTAGCTGAACTACGAGCAAACCTGTGTGTGGTATGGGGCTACAATACTGAAAGTCCCTGCACTCGCCAACTTATTGTGATGTTTACCTGATCATTTATGGTATCTCGTAAAGTGAACCAACCCTAAATATAAGGGCCCAAGCTGTCTCTGGATCATGGCGCTCGCTGTTCAACATTCGAAAAACTTTCTGAAATCTCAAAAACTCCAAATGCGGTTTTAACTTTGGCAAAATTGCCAAAGCGACTGCTAAATAGTCTATGAACGAAGCTGTCGTTAAATGAGTTTATTGTTTTATCAGCACTTCTGACTTGTAACTTTTTCTCCAAATTTCCTGAATTGCATCTCAACTTGTATCCCTGTGCGGGGAACTTGTTGGGGAACACCACTGTACCTAGATGCTCTGTTCTCTGGACTCTGTGCTAAGTGAGGCCTTCCTCCTATGTCTCCTTGGATTGCCTCTGTTGTGGTCAGGGAGGCTGGAACTAACTTATCTCATCCTCCATTCTTAACTTCTGAAAAATATGACTCGTCTATGGTGTCTGTGTACCTGGGAATATAGACCATATTTGTCACAAAACAAGCCATTTGTTTTGGATGGCTTTATTTATACATGGTTGTATTCCTTTCCTCTGTCTCAAGCTGAGGGTTAGGCAGGCCTTCTTTTCAGTAGGGGAGGCTGGCATACTCTCTAACCGACTCAACTTTGTTTCCTTATCTTTGGTCTCAACTCTCATTCCCCTCGTGGGGAATGAGGCTGGCTAGGCTTGGGTTTGTGAATCCTGTGCTATAGTGAGTGGCGCCCCCAGGGGGGATACTGTTAGGTCCCATCAACTGTAGATAGATCATTTTTGTTTCTCCTCATGTAATCTTTGCCATCTTTTCCTTGTATTTTTTTCTCTTCCTTCTTGATTTGCTGTTTCTCTGTATAGGGTGTGGGGAGTGGGGACCCCCCACTTTGTACTTGGTTCCCTTATATCTAGTCCCCTCAAGGGTATACAACTATTGTATCTGTGAAAACTATCGCTTTCAGGGGAAAAATGTCAGCTGAGTTCCTGAGCTGAGAGGTAAGCTTCTTTTTATAAGTAATAAAATATTTGTTATGTTAAGGAACATACTTTTTTAGTTGACTGCTGTCCTTTTGTTCAGCACCTCTGATTTTCTTGAACTTTAATCTTGTTTCATGAGCTTCCTTCTTATCCGACTGTTTCTATGCGCATGGGATCCTTTGCTGAACACCCTTTGTGCTCAGATTCCACGTTTCCTCAACTCCATACTGAAGGGTGCCTTCACCCTTCCTTGCTTTCAACATCTTTGTTGTGGTAAAGGGAGGCTAAAACTAATTTATAACCAGTCCCTAATTTCTAGTCCAGAAATACTGTCTCATACTAAATGGTCTCTTCTCTTGCAATAGCTGTTCTTATGACTTAGACTTATTATAACTCACCCCTCAGGAGCAGAGACCAGCAGCAGGAGGTGGTGACCAGCAGCAGGAGGTGGTGACCAGCAGCAGGAGGTGGTGACCAGCAGCAGGAGGTGGTGACCAGCAGCGGCCGTGTGGTTGCCTCCAATGCTGACGGTGGGGACACGCTGGTGGTGTGAAGTTTTCTACATACTACAGTGTCAGGTGTTTTTTTTAAGCCTGTTTGTGGTGTGATGTGTGTTTACTATGTGTTGATAGTGTGCAGGGTTATGAAACCTTTTGGTTTTGAATGACTTGTCGAACGTGTTATTGGTGTGAAGTGGTATTTTGAAACATGTTTATGGTGTGAAGTGGTATTTTGAAACATGTTTGTGGTGTGTAGTGGTATTTTGAAACATGTTTGTGGTGTGAAGTGGTATTTTGAAACAGGTTTATGGTGTGGAGTGGTATTTTGAAACAGGTTCATGGTGTGGAGTGGTATTTTGAAACAGGTTTATGGTGTGGAGTGTTTCCTTTTTTTAGTGCATAGTTTTTGGAATGGTTACAAATGTGTTCTTGAATTGTGTTGGTGCACACATGGTTGGTTTGAACGTAGACTCGTAACATGCGCTGCTATTTATTTTGGAAACTTGTTGATAGGTTTGGGTATTTCTTCCGTGATTTTAAAATTCGTTTTACCAATATATTTCTTCAAGATTTTCTTCTATTTTTTGCTAAAACCCAGTATTTAATATCAAAATTTTTTGTACATATATTCCCAACACACTGGTTGTTTTTTATTTTATATCTTTCTAATATTTCCTGGTTATATATTCTTCAATCCTCAAATATTCTGCACACTGGGCACTTTTTAATTTTTTTCTATGCTCATCATGAACTTCTTTCTCAATTTACTGTTTCTATGCTCCTTCTGCATAGATTCCCCTTTCCCTTATCTCCATATTAAATGGTGCCCTCCTCTCTTTGGATCGGTTCTTTTAGCAGCTAGGGAGGCTTAAACTAACACCTGTTCTAGTATACATTCTATACCCATTCCTAATTTTGGCTGACATTCTTCACGTGTTTATGGTGTAAGGGCAGCAAAAATTAAGGCACAGAAAAAGCTCATTTGCCACGGAGGTTAGAGGTGCTGGAGGTATTTTGTGACATGTTGTCCTGTTGAAGGAGCTTTCTTTTGGAGGTCATGAGATGGTCATGGGAGGTCATGAGATGGTCATGGGAGGTCATGAGATGGTCATGGGAGGTCATGAGATGGTCATGGGAGGTCTGGGGCATTTTATGTCCCTATTTATGGTATTCGTCTAACTTCATTTATGGTTCAGGCTTTTCTCAAGACACATTTATGGTTTAGGCTTTTCTCAAGACACATTTATGGTTTGAAGTTTTCATTCAAATTTCAATTTTATTTTTTTGCTATTTTTAAAATCTGGTTTGTGGCATTTTTAACATTTATGGTTCTGTTGGCAAATTTTATGGAACTTTTCATGTGAGGCATTTTGTAATTAGTCCATTTATGGCTGTGGGTATCTTTGAACTAGTTTATACTGTAAAATATTTAGATCAGAAAGTGCTATTGTTGGTTTAGATAATTAATGTTTACGTACATATATATTCTATTCTTATGGTGTTGTGGCTTTATGTCCTATAATATTGTGATGTTGTGGGTTCAGGTCCCATATATTGTGTGTGGGTTCAGGTCCCACATATTGTGTGAGGGTTCAGGCCCCATATATTGTGTGGGGGTTCAGGCCCCATATATTGTGTGGGGGTTCAGGTCCCATATATTGTGTGAGGGTTCAGGTCCCATATATTGTGTGAGGGTTCAGGTCCCATATATTGTGTGAGGGTTCAGGTCCCATATATTGTGTGAGGGTTCAGGTCCCACATATTGTGTGAGGGTTCAGGCCCCATATATTGTGTGGGGGTTCAGGTCCCATATATGGTGTGGGGGTTCAGGTCCCATATATGGTGTGGGGGTTCAGGTCCCATATATTGTGTGAGGGTTCAGGTCCCATATATTGTGTGGGGGTTCAGGTCCCATATATGGTGTGAGGGTACAGGTCCCATATATTGTGTGAGGGTTCAGGCCCCATATATTGTGTGGGGGTTCAGGTCCCATATATGGTGTGGGGGTTCAGGTCCCATATATGGTGTGAGGGTACAGGTCCCATATATTGTGTGAGGGTTCAGGTCCCACATATTGTGTGAGGGTTCAGGCCCCATATATTGTGTGGGGGTTCAGGTCCCATATATTGTGTGAGGGTTCAGGTCCCATATATTGTGTGAGGGTTCAGGCCCCATATATTGTGTGAGGGTTCAGGTCCCATATATTGTGTGAGGGTTCAGGTCCCATATATTGTGTGAGGGTTCAGGTCTCATATATTGTGTGAGGGTTCAGGCCCCATATATTGTGTGAGGGTTCAGGTCCCATATATTGTGTGAGGGTTCAGGTCCCATATATTGTGTGAGGGTTCAGGTCCCATATATTGTGTGAGGGTTCAGGTCCCATATATTGTGTGAGGGTTCAGGTCCCATATATTGTGTGGGGGTTCAGGTCCCATATATTGTGTGTGGGTTCAGGTCCCACATATTGTGTGAGGGTTCAGGCCCCATATATTGTGTGGGGGTTCAGGTCCCATATATTGTGTGAGGGTTCAGGTCCCATATATTGTGTGAGGGTTCAGGTCCCATATATTGTGTGAGGGTTCAGGTCCCATATATTGTGTGGGGGTTCAGGTCCCATATATGGTGTGGGGGTTCAGGTTCCATATATTGTGTGAGGGTTCAGGTCCCATATATTATGTGAGGGTTCAGGTCCCATATATTGTGTGGGGGTTCAGCTCCCATATATTGTGGGGGGGTTCAGGCCCCATATATTGTGTGAGGGTTCAGGTCCCATATATTGTGTGAGGGTTCAGGTCCCATATATTGTGTGTGGGTTCAGGTCCCATATATTGTGTGGGGGTTCAGGTCCCATATGTTGTGTGAGGAGGGTTCGGGTCCCATATATTGTGTGAGGAGGGTTCGGGTCCCATATATTGTGTGGGGGTTCAGGTCCCATATATTGTGTGGGGGTTCAGGCCCCATATATTGTGTGGGGGTTCAGGTCCCATATATTGTGTGAGGGTTCAGGTCCCATATATTGTGTGAGGGTTCAGGTCCCATATATTGTGTGAGGGTTCAGGTCCCATATATTGTGTGAGGGTTCAGGTCCCACATATTGTGTGAGGGTTCAGGCCCCATATATTGTGTGGGGGTTCAGGTCCCATATATGGTGTGGGGGTTCAGGTCCCATATATGGTGTGGGGGTTCAGGTCCCATATATTGTGTGAGGGTTCAGGTCCCATATATTGTGTGGGGGTTCAGGTCCCATATATGGTGTGAGGGTACAGGTCCCATATATTGTGTGAGGGTTCAGGCCCCATATATTGTGTGGGGGTTCAGGTCCCATATATGGTGTGGGGGTTCAGGTCCCATATATGGTGTGAGGGTACAGGTCCCATATATTGTGTGAGGGTTCAGGTCCCACATATTGTGTGAGGGTTCAGGCCCCATATATTGTGTGGGGGTTCAGGTCCCATATATTGTGTGAGGGTTCAGGTCCCATATATTGTGTGAGGGTTCAGGCCCCATATATTGTGTGAGGGTTCAGGTCCCATATATTGTGTGAGGGTTCAGGCCCCATATATTGTGTGAGGGTTCAGGTCCCATATATTGTGTGAGGGTTCAGGTCCCATATATTGTGTGAGGGTTCAGGTCTCATATATTGTGTGAGGGTTCAGGCCCCATATATTGTGTGAGGGTTCAGGTCCCATATATTGTGTGAGGGTTCAGGTCCCATATATTGTGTGAGGGTTCAGGTCCCATATATTGTGTGAGGGTTCAGGTCCCATATATTGTGTGGGGGTTCAGGTCCCATATATTGTGTGTGGGTTCAGGTCCCACATATTGTGTGAGGGTTCAGGCCCCATATATTGTGTGGGGGTTCAGGTCCCATATATTGTGTGAGGGTTCAGGTCCCATATATTGTGTGAGGGTTCAGGTCCCATATATTGTGTGAGGGTTCAGGTCCCATATATTGTGTGGGGGTTCAGGTCCCATATATGGTGTGGGGGTTCAGGTTCCATATATTGTGTGAGGGTTCAGGTCCTATATATTATGTGAGGGTTCAGGTCCCATATATTGTGTGGGGGTTCAGCTCCCATATATTGTGGGGGGGTTCAGGCCCCATATATTGTGTGAGGGTTCAGGTCCCATATATTGTGTGAGGGTTCAGGTCCCATATATTGTGTGTGGGTTCAGGTCCCATATATTGTGTGGGGGTTCAGGTCCCATATGTTGTGTGAGGAGGGTTCGGGTCCCATATATTGTGTGAGGAGGGTTCGGGTCCCATATATTGTGTGGGGGTTCAGGTCCCATATATTGTGTGAGGAGGGTTCGGGTCCCATATATTGTGTGGGGGTTCGGGTCCCATATATTGTGTGGGGGTTCGGGTCCCATATATTGTGTGGGGGGTTCGGGTCCCATATATTGTGTGGGGGGTTCGGGTCCCATATATTGTGTGGGGGTTCGGGTCCCATATATTGTGTGGGGGTTCGGGTCCCATATATTTTGTGGGGGTTCGGGTCCCATATATTGTGTGGGGGTTCGGGTCCCATATATTGTGTGGGGGTTCGGGTCCCATATATTGTGTGGGGGTTCGGGTCCCATATATTGTGTGGGGGGTTCGGGTCCCATATATTTTGTGGGGGTTCGGGTCCCATATATTGTGTGGGGGTTCGGGTCCCATATATTGTGTGGGGGTTCGGGTCCCATATATTGTGTGGGGGGTTCGGGTCCCATATATTGTGTGGGGGTTCGGGTCCCATATATTGTGTGGGGGTTCGGGTCCCATATATTTTGTGGGGGTTCGGGTCCCATATATTGTGTGGGGGTTCGGGTCCCATATATTGTGTGGGGGTTCGGGTCCCATATATTGTGTGGGGGTTCGGGTCCCATATATTGTGTGGGGGTTCGGGTCCCATATATTGTGTGGGGGTTCGGGTCCCATATATTGTGTGGGGGTTCGGGTCCCATATATTGTGTGGGGGTTCGGGTCCCATATATTATGGTGTTATAAGTTAAATTCAGCTCTATGAAATGCAGCTTACAGTGCATTGTTTTTATGTAATGGAGAACGGAGAAATTTTCTTTATTTTGGAGCGTATTGTGAACAATAGGACTGCATTTTAGCATATTTGTGTGTGCTGGCCCCTTCAGAGGAATATCGCCTGTGGGTGAAATTAGTGTTCCCAGAAGAAGTATGTGAGGTCCCGAGCTGACAGTAACGTAGGTCTTCTTGTTATTGGAATTCCTAAGTGCGATTTGGTTTGTTACGGACCATCTTTTCTCGGTTGGCTTCTGTTTTTCAGCGCCTGCTACTTTCTTCAACTTTTATTTGGTTCCATAAACTCGTCCTAACTTGCTGTTTGTGTTCTCAGTTTGTGGAGAGACACCTTGTGCTCATATGCCCGGTTGTCTACTGTCTACACCAAGTGGTTCGGTCCGGTCCTATTAGAGAGCCCCTTGTTAACAAAACGCAGCCTTGAGTTAGCTACAATGCTCTAGTCCCTCCCACCCCCGTCCTCCTGAGAGGATACAACTGTTGGTTCTGGGGAAATCAGAGCCTCCAGGGGAAAGGTGGGAGGTCCCAAGCTGAGGGTTAGGTAGACCTTTTTTTGTTGAAACCAGAAAAACCTTCGAGTTGTATTTTTTTACTGACTGCTGTCTTTTTCTAAGCACTTGCTACTTTATTTCTGCATTTTATTGTCTTTCCTAACTCCCCATTTCTATGTGCAAGAAACACACCTTGTGCATAGGTTCCCCGCTCTCTCACCTCCCTACCAAACAGCGCCTTCCGCTCATCGCACCCGCTCCCAAGTCGACGTGAGTGTTTCCTTTAATTGTGTGTTGGATTGTTTGTTTTGTTGCTCAGTGTGTGGATCGTGGGTTTGTGGGTGTGGATCGTGGGGTTTGTGGGTGTGGATCGTGGGTTTGGGGGTGTGGATCGTGGGTTTGGGGGTGTGGATCGTGGGTTTGGGGGTGTGGATTGTGGGTTTTGGGGGTGTGGATCGTGGGTTTCGGGGTGTGGATCGTGGGTTTGGGAGTGTGGATCGTGGGTTTGGGGTGTGAATAGTGGGGTTTGGGGGTGTGGATCGTGGGTTTTGGGGTGTGGATCGTGGGTTTTGGGGTGTGGATCGTGTGTTTTGGGGTGTGGATCGTGGGTTTTGGGGTGTGGATCGTGGGTTTGGGAGTGTGGATCGTGGGTTTTGGGGTGTGGATCGTGGGTTTGGGGGTGTGGATCGTGGGTTTGGGGGTGTGGATCGTGGGTTTGGGAGTGTGGATCGTGGGTTTGGGAGTGTGGATCGTGGGGTTTGGGTGTGTGAATCGTGGGGTTTGGGGTGTGGATCGTGGGGTTTGGGTGTGTGGATCGTGGGGCTTGGGGTGTGGATCGTGGGGCTTGGGGTGTGGATCGTGGGGCTTGGGGTGTGGATCGTGGGGTTTGTGGGTGTGGATCGTGAGGTTTAGGGGTGTGGATCGTGGGGTTTGGGGGTGTGGATCGTGGGGCTTGGGGGTGTGGATCGTGGGTTTGGGGGTGTGGATCGTGGGTTTTGGGGGTGGGGATCGTGGGTTTTGGGGGTGGGGATCGTGGGTTTGGGAGTGTGGTTCGTGGGTTTTAGGGGTGTAAATCGTGGGTTTTGGGGGTGTGGATCGTGGGTTTGGGGGTGTAGATCGTGGGTTTTGGGAGGGTGGATCGTTGTTTTGGGAGGGTGGATCGTTGTTTTGGGAGGGTGGATCGTGGGTTTGGGAGTGTGGATCGTGGGTTTGGGGTGTGGATCGTGGGGTTTGGGCGTGTGGATCGTGGTTTTGGGAGTGTGGATCGTGGTTTTGGGAGTGTGGATCGTGGTTTTGGGAGTGTGGATCGTGGTTTTGGGAGTGTGGATCGTGGGTTTGGGAGTGTGGATCGTCGGGTTTGGGAGTGTAGATCGTAGGTTTAGGGTGTGGATCGTATGGTTGGGGGTGTGGATCGTATGGTTGGGGGTGTGGATCGTGGGGCTTGGGGGTGTGGATCGTGGGGCTTGGGGGTGTGGATCGTGGGGTTTGGGGGTGTGGATCGTGGGGTTTGGGGGTGTGGATCGTGGGGTTTGGGGTGTGTATTGTGGGTTAGGGGGAGTGGATCGTGGGTTTGGGGGTGTGGATCGCGAGTTGAGGGTGTGGATCGCGAGTTGGGGGTGTGGATCGCGAGTTGGGGGTGTGAATCGCGAGTTGGGGGTGTGAATCGCGAGTTGGGGGTGTGGATCGCGAGTTGGTGGTGTGGATTGCAAGTTGGGGTAGTGGATAGTGGGTTGAGGGATGTAGATCGTGATTTGAAGGGGTTTTTGATAGGGATTGAAGGTTTTTTATGTATTTGGGATAGTTTTGATATTGATTTCATGGGTTTTGATGGTGGTTGAGGTGTTGTGATGTTGGTTATGAGGTGTTGTTATGTTGGTTATGAGGTGTTGTGATGTTGGTTATGAGGTGTTGTGATGTTGGTTATGAGGTGTTGTGATGTTGGTTATGAGGTGTTGTGATGGTGGTTATGATGTGTTGTGATGTTGGTTATGATGTGTTGTGATGTTGGTTATGATGTGTTGTGATGTTGGTTATGATGTGTTGTGATGTTGGTTATGATGTGTTGTGATGTTGGTTATGAGGTGTTGTGATGGTGGTTATGAGGTGTTTTGATGGTGGTTTTGAGGTGTTGTGATGTTGGTTATATGAGGTGTTGTGATGTTGGTTATATGAGGTGTTGTGATGTTGGTTATATGAGGTTTTGTGATGGTGGTTATGAGGTTTTGTGATGGTGGTTATGAGGTGTTGTGATGGTGGTTATGAGGTGTTGTGATGGTGGTTAGGAGGGGTTTTGATGGTGGTTAGGAGGGGTTTTGATGGTGGTTAGGAGGGGTTTTGATGGTGGTTAGGAGGGGTTTTGATGGTGGTTAGGAGGGGTTTTGATGGTGGTTAGGAGGGGTTTTGATGGTGGTTAGGAGTTTTGATGGTGGTTGGGAGGGGTTTTGATGGTTGTTGGGAGGGGTTTTGATGGTTGTTGGGAGGGGTTTTGATGGTTGTTGGGAGGGGTTTTGATGGTTGTTGGGAGGGGTTTTGATGGTGATTGGGAAGGGCTTTGATGATGATTAGGAGGGGTTTTGGTGATGATTAGGAGGGGTTTTGGTGGTGATCTGAACGGGTCTTTATGATGAGTGTAGGGGTTTGATGATGGGTTGTTTAGGTCATGGATTTTAGGATGTCGATTGGATTTTGTGAGATTGGATTGTCTCGCCAGCCCTTTGAGTACTCGAGTCACACTTCATTTTGTGTTGATCTCTGCCTGCATTCACTGAAGTTACAAAACAAGCAGAAAATACCCCTCAATATAATTGACTTAACACACTTGCGGGGCTGAGTTGTGTTCAGAACGCACCTCCGAGGCTTGGGTCCAGTTTTTGTATAATTTCGGTGAGACAATTGAGCAGAAGACGCGTGGCGCTCTGCAGTATAATGAGTTGCTGAATAAACGAATGTTCGTGTTTTATTTTTGTTTATTAGCGCTATTTTGGTTCTGTGTACCGATGTTCTAATTGTGGAAGTGAAACGAATTTTTGTTGTCAATTTTGTTGATCTTTGAGATAGAGAATTCGGAACGTCTTTGATTGCTGTGACGCGTTCCCCTCAGTAGGCATAGGATGGGCTTCAGGCCTAGGCTGGTGTACCCTGTGGTGTGCGCCCCCAGGGGATATACTGTGAGGTCCCTTCAGTAATATAGGCCTTCGTGACTTGTTTTTCGTGCCCACTTTGCTTCTTTCAGCTGTCATGCCTTCTTTGTCGTCTCCTCTTTGTCTTTTGTTCCTCTTCCTTCCTGACTTGCTGTTTGTGTGCGCAGGGTGTTGGGACACACTTTGTGCATAGATTCCCCATTTTTTACACTCCATACTAATTGGTCCCCTTTTCCCTGTCAAAACATCTGTGAATGCAAATAAGCCTTAGAATGGGAACTACAATATTCAAATTATCCTGACCTCAAGGGGATACAACTGTTGTGTCTCTCAGACTTAGACCTGCGGAGGGAAAACGTGAGGTCCCGAGTTGGCGGTTAGGAATGCATTTTGTTGAAATGGTAATTAATTTGTTATCCTTATTTTGTAGCTAACTTGCTGTTCTGTTTTGTGTCCTTATTTCTGTCCCATCTTGACTGTCCTGTCATTACTGTCCCATCTTGACTGTCCTGTCATTACTGTCCCATCTTGACTGTCCTGTCATTACTGTCCCATCTTGACTGTCCTGTCATTACTGTCCCATCTTGACTGTCCTGTCATTACTGTCCCATCTTGACTGTCCTGTCATTACTGTCCCATCTTGACTGTCCTGTCATTACTGTCCCATCTTGACTGTCCTGTCATTACTGTCCCATCTTGACTGTCCTGTCATTACTGTCCCATCTTGACTGTCCTGTTATAAATGTCCCATCTTGACTGTCCTGCCATTACTGTCCCATCTTGACTGTCCTGCCATTACTGTCCCATCTTGACTGTCCTGCCAGTACTGTCCCATCTTGACTGTCCTGCCAGTACTGTCCCATCTTGACAGTCCTGTCATTATTGTCCCATCATGACTGTCCTGTCATTACTGTCCTAGCTTGACCGTCCTGCAATACTGTCTCATCTCGACCGTCCTGTAATACTGTCTCATCTCGACCGTCCTGTAATACTGTCTCATCTCGACCGTCTTGTAATACTGTCTCATCTCGACCGTCTTGTAATACTGTCTCATCTCGACCGTCTTGTAATACTGTCTCATCTCGACCGTCTTGTAATACTGTCTCATCTCGACCGTCTTGTAATACTGTCTCATCTCGACCGTCTTGTAATACTGTCTCATCTCGACCGTCTTGTAATACTGTCTCATCTCGACCGTCTTGTAATACTGTCTCATCTCGACCGTCTTGTAATACTGTCTCATCTCGACCGTCTTGTAATACTGTCTCATCTCGACCGTCTTGTAATACTGTCTCATCTCGACCGTCTTGTAATACTGTCTCATCTCGACCGTCTTGTAATACTGTCTCATCTCGACCGTCTTGTAATACTGTCTCATCTCGACCGTCTTGTAATACTGTCTCATCTCGACCGTCTTGTAATACTGTCTCATCTCCACTGTCCCAGCTTGACCGTCTTGTAATACTGTCTCATCTCGACCGTCTTGTAATACTGTCTCATCTCGACCGTCTTGTAATACTGTCTCATCTCGACCGTCTTGTAATACTGTCTCATCTCGACCGTCTTGTAATACTGTCTCATCTCGACCGTCTTGTAATACTGTCTCATCTCGACCGTCTTGTAATACTGTCTCATCTCGACCGTCTTGTAATACTGTCTCATCTCGACCGTCTTGTAATACTGTCTCATCTCGACCGTCTTGTAATACTGTCTCATCTCGACCGTCTTGTAATACTGTCTCATCTCGACCGTCTTGTAATACTGTCTCATCTCGACCGTCTTGTAATACTGTCTCATCTCGACCGTCTTGTAATACTGTCTCATCTCGACCGTCTTGTAATACTGTCTCATCTCGACCGTCTTGTAATACTGTCTCATCTCGACCGTCTTGTAATACTGTCTCATCTCCACTGTCCCAGCTTGACCGTCTTGTAATACTGTCTCATCTCGACCGTCTTGTAATACTGTCTCATCTCGACCGTCTTGTAATACTGTCTCATCTCGACCGTCTTGTAATACTGTCTCATCTCCACTGTCCCAGCTTGACCGTCTTGTAATACTGTCTCATCTCGACCGTCTTGTAATACTGTCTCATCTCGACCGTCTTGTAATACTGTCTCATCTCGACCGTCTTGTAATACTGTCTCATCTCCACTGTCCCAGCTTGACCGTCTTGTAATACTGTCTCATCTCGACCGTCTTGTAATACTGTCTCATCTCGACCGTCTTGTAATACTGTCTCATCTCGACCGTCTTGTAATACTGTCTCATCTCGACCGTCTTGTAATACTGTCTCATCTCGACCGTCTTGTAATACTGTCTCATCTCCACTGTCCCAGCTTGACCGTCTTGTAATACTGTCTCATCTCGACCGTCTTGTAATACTGTCTCATCTCGACCGTCTTGTAATACTGTCTCATCTCGACCGTCTTGTAATACTGTCTCATCTCGACCGTCTTGTAATACTGTCTCATCTCCACTGTCCCAGCTTGACCGTCTTGTAATACTGTCTCATCTCGACCGTCTTGTAATACTGTCTCATCTCGACCGTCTTGTAATACTGTCTCATCTCGACCGTCTTGTAATACTGTCTCATCTCGACCGTCTTGTAATACTGTCTCATCTCGACCGTCTTGTAATACTGTATCATCTCGACCGTCTTGTAATACTGTCTCATCTCGACCGTCTTGTAATACTGTCTCATCTCGACCGTCTTGTAATACTGTCTCATCTCGACCGTCTTGTAATACTGTCTCATCTGGACCGTCCTGTAATACTGTCTCATCTCGACCGTCTTGTAATACTGTCTCATCTCGACCGTCTTGTAATACTGTCTCATCTCGACCGTCTTGTAATACTGTCTCATCTCGACCGTCTTGTAATACTGTCTCATCTCGACCGTCTTGTAATACTGTCTCATCTCGACCGTCTTGTAATACTGTCTCATCTCGACCGTCTTGTAATACTGTCTCATCTCCACTGTCCCAGCTTGACAGTCCTGTAACTGCTACCCTATCATTACTTCCCTAAACCTTGAGTGCGCGAGGTCCACTTCATTTCGACAAATCCCCTTTCATGCTGTACACACTCCAGTCTCCCTGCCAGTGTAAATATAATGTAACTATAACTTTTAGGTGAAATTAAAATATTGCAACTTTCAATGTTATATTTATGCATCATACGCGAATAATCGCATTTCAAGTGCAACAATACTTAATTCCAATCGTAATAAATAACTTAATTTTTTGCCGTAGCCCGATCATTCGAAGATTTCACACGTAAAATGTTATACTCGTAAATTCATTTTTTGCAATCGGTTTTATATTTCATTCCTCGTGTACCTCACTTCAGCTCAGTAAAAATCAGTATCTAGGATTATTTCAATACCCTCAAATACGCGTAGTACCCGCAAGGGTGATGGTTACATCACTCGGGATAACTGGCGATCCCGCGGGTTAACCCGAGCCAGCCGGCACCTCGGAGGCTTGCACTCGTCGCTTCCACCAAGGGGCTCCGTCCCCCCACTGTTGGTGATAAAGGCGTCTGTGGGGCTTCGCAGGGGACGGGTCCTGGGGGGGGAAGACGGGCCACCGAAGAGGAATTTCAGGGAATGACTGTTCACGCAAAGTCGGAATCCCCACCGCATTGGTGAAAACGGCCTCGCTGAATTGCTCGGCCAGGCCTTGAACCTCCCGGAACTGTCCCGGGGGAACCCGTGGTGTCCCCGGCGCTGACACTGCGGGTGATCCCGGGAGAATTAACACGTGGGGGGTGGTTCCTTCTTTAAGTCGACAAATCCCCACTTTGGGCGTTAAATCCCCACTACAAATGGATAAATTTCCCTCACCCACTCGATAAATCCCCTCACCCACTCGTTAAATCCCCACTTCAAGTCGTTAAATCCTCTTCCCCACTCGTTAAATCCCCTCGCCCACTCGTTAAATCCCCACTCTGATGCTATCGACCCACGTCCCACCCTCCCTCCCTCACTCTCAGCCCCGTACCCCGAAATGAGCAACGCAACACAGCATAAGAACAACAAAATTAAAAATAAGGAAGGCAACAGAGCACAAAAACAACAAAACACAAAATGAGGAAGGTAACACAGCACAAAATGCAGCAACGGACGCTGGCGGTGCGTGGATAATTTATTATGAAGTATCAGCTCCTGCGAGGTGACGGGACGAGATGCGGCGGTTGTTTTCTTGCTTGTGTGCACGCGCTGCACGTGTCGCCTGTGGTCTCTGAAGTGACTATTGTGTCGGACCCACTCGTTTCCTCTCTTAGGACCACCCTCGTCTCTGCCTCGTTATATGTATCATAGTCACCCAGTTTCTCCTCTAGAAACATTCTCGTTACCTAAACGCCCGATTTAAATATTAACACCCACTCGTTTCCTCTCTCAGAAATACCCTCGTTTCCTACTCCCTGTTTAATTTATCATTGTCCCCGTTTCCTCTCTTTGCAACACCCTCCTAGATACCCCAACCCTGCATTGAAATAATGGAAGCCACCACCTACCTCTCTTAGGAACACCCTCGCAGCAGCCCTAACTGCGGAGGTCCGCCATTGAAGGGAGGTCGGCTGGTGTGCAGGCACACGCGGCGCCTCCTGCTCCTGAGGGGCGCGTGACCTGCGTAGCATCGCCGTCACCTCCTGCTGCACGCAGCGCACCTGCACGCAGCACACCTGCACGCAGCGCACCTGCACGCAGCGCACCTGCACGCAGCGCACCTGCACGCAGCGCACCTGCACGCAGCACACCTGCACGCAGCACACCTGCACGCAGCACACCTGCACGCAGCACACCTGCACGCAGCACACCTGCACGCAGCACACCTGCACGCAGCGCACCTGCACGCAGCGCACCTGCACGCAGCGCACCTGCACGCAGCGCACCTGCACGCAGCACACCTGCACGCAGCGCTCCTGCACGCAGCACACCTGCACGCAGCACACCTGCACGCAGTGATGCGTCTTCTGTACACATGCACGCACATTGTATTCCATGTGTTGTGTACATTAATGTCAAGTGTGTTACGAAATAATTGTTGTGAGACAAGTAAACGCGTGCTGTATACGATGTGTTTGCTACATATCCTACATGTGTTTCTATTTTATTAAACAAAATTCTCGTCAGGAACGGAAGCTATGCGGCATTTCTTACAACTACATTAAATATTTCCACAAGTGTTAATTTTTTTCACATTTTCATTTTTCAATGACTATTCGCCCAAGGAAAACCCGAAATTCTACTTCCCTTTTCTCAACATAATTTTTAAGAAAACGTTAATGAGATATTTAAAAGAATATCAGGTCAAATGAGTAGTTTTTCTTGATGTACAACCGAGCGTTGAAGTTTTCAGAAGGTTTCATTTCTGAAACCTTGAATGAATCCGTGAAAAAATATCGTATGGGGACACCCTAGGATTTTACCGAGAAATTTCACGAAATGAAAATGTCAGAAATATTCTGATTTCTCACTAGAAATGTTTAGGGAATTACACATCGATATGTAAAATTATTCACAGCGCTACTCGACCCAGGAAAACGCGACATTCATCTAGCCTCTTACCAACAGAATTTTATATTTTTTCTCATTATACAATCAAACCCGTTTCAACAAACACTTCATACGAGCTTCAAAAAACTCTCAAAATACCCCAGCATTTCAGACGATGCTTCACACCTCGAATCTGCATCGAAAATCACTCAGAATTACGAGCGTGCTCCAAGAATTACTGAGCACCACACGCGCATCCCAAGAAATACATCACACCAAAGGCAAGTTGCCTCATGCACCGCGGTGGTGAGCGCTGCGTTTGGTTGGGTTGTGAGTGGAAGATTGCATTAGAAATTCAAGCCTCTCTAACTGCTGAAAAAATAAGCGTTCCGATGAGAGGAAGGAGGAAGGCACCATTTAGTATGGAAATGAGAGAACTCAATCTATGCAGAAGAGGCATACATAAAATATAAGTCGAAGAAGGAAATAGTAGGTGCTGATAAACAGGGCAGCAGTGTTCCGAAAAAAGGTGATCCTCAACATAACAAAAAACATTTATTTCAACAAAATTGCCTACCTAACTCTCAGCTCGGGCCCTCACACATTCTCCCTGGGAACGCTAATTGCCATAGATACAACAGTTGTGTCCCCCTGAGGAAGTAAGTAGCAGAATTGGGAAATAGACTTCACTGCTCGAATACAGTTTCATCCTTTCTAAGATACAAAAAAAAACAGTTGCACGGCAACATTTCACCTCATTTCCAAAAATGTCGCCAAACATAAAATGTCATTCATTTATACCGGCACGTGAAGGAGCAGCTGAGCTACAGCCACGCAGCATGTGGCCCAAAACGCGGGGCACGTGTTGAATAACACTGAACACGCGTGTTGCAAAGATCATTCAACACCACAAGCATGTTTCAAGATACATTTCATACTAAAAGTATATTTTAAAAACTATTGAACACCAGCGTGTACCCACCGTCAGCATTGGAGGCAATCACCTGGCCGCTGCTGTCCACCACCTGCTGCTGGTCCCCACCTCACCACCACCTGGTGGCACAATGCCATGGTAGAGAAAACAAGGTTAAGTCATTTCTTTGGCTAGCTAATAGAATGGGTCATTTCAGTCAGGCCAGGTGCCCCTAATGTGACATGTTAGGCCAATAGCGGTGCCAGATTTGGGGCAAGCAGTGTTGCCAGAAGCTATTTAAGCGCTGCCATTGGTATTTGTTTGATGCCATGACGTCACCATCATGACATGTCGGTAGGCCAATACTAGTGCCAGATTTGGGGCATGCAGCATCGCTAGACGCAGTCTATGCGCTGCTATTGGTTCGAACCCATGACGTTACCATTGCCACACAGCGGACCAATAAATGCTGGCTTGACGCTACCTTGTTTCTTCTACAGTGCATCCTGCAGGTGCTCCCTGCCCCTGAGTGGTGCGTTGTGATGAGCTCGGGTGCAGCAAAAACTCTCCCAAGAGAAGGGATCATTTAGTTTGGATTGAAGGAAGTAGGAAAGCTATGCACAATGTATTTCTTCACACCCTGCACATCGAAACACCACGTCAGGAATGAAGGGGAAGATAAATAGCTAAGAAAGCATTAAACCTGAAAGAAGCTAAGTGGGCATGAAAGACAAGTCCCGAAGGACTATTTCAGCAGAGGGACCTAACATTATGTCGCCAGTGGGCACCAGCCCCCACAACATAGGACACACAAAGCTAACAAACCTAAGCCTAGTACCTACCCTATGCCCCTGGAGGTACATTCGTCAAGTTCCCAGAATAAAACTGGTCGAGAAAAGGTAGGAGTGCACATAACCGTCCAGTTTGACGTGTTCCATGCGTGAGCACAATTACTCTGACGTCAAAATTAGATTAGATGTTAGTTTAAGCGTAACTAACCGGGAGGAAATGTTGTGATTCTACCCACGACATGTATAAAAAAACGATCATTCGATGGAGGACGCTCCGTTACTCGAATTGTTCAAAACAGCCAGAGAAATGTCGTAAGCCGCTGACGGTTATCAACGCTCTCTCTATCTACCAGCTCTCTCCATCTCCCAGCTTCTCTCCATCTTCGAAGAGAACCAGAAAGAAGAGGGTGTCGACCGACCGACAGGGAGGTTGCCAAACTTCAATTTTTGGAAGGATTTACTATAAATAATATTTGTATTGTTCAGTAACTAACGTTTATTAGATCATTAGTACAATTATCATAAATTGATATTTTCTATTGCGAAATAATTAAATACGCTAGAGTTATTCGTAACGCTCAATTATGAATCAATCCATCTTAAAGATTGTAGCAACGTTATCGTACGATGCCAACTACTTGGAAGTGCACACCCCGCACAGCGGCCGAGCTACCAGGTGAGAGTGCAGGCAGTGAGTCTGGGACAGTCATAGAGGATACAGCTTTGAATTGCTCCCTGCCAGCCTGCCCTTTGGGGCTCGGGCTTCGACGTATTGATACAATGTGTAAAAATGAACTACTCATATCTTCTCAAGTAACGTAATATAATTGACTGTCCTGGAGCATATAGCAACATCACGGAATCCACTGTTAGGATGAGTTCTCATACCATACTATTTCCCTTGAAGCGTCCCCATACTATTTCTTACGTGCCTAGGCTTAGATGAATGCCTTCAGCATACATCAGTAATGTTACTTGTAACGTAAATTAGATGCGCAATTATTCTTCTAACCATGTGTCATTAAATTTGTATCAAGATATGTAAATAAATAACCATGTGTCCCATTAGTATCATTTCCTGTTTATTTAGTGAGAGAGAGGTTAATCATTAAATTCTGCCGGTTAAAGACACGCTACCTAATTAATAATTGTGAACGATTGATCTCATTAATTATATTAATTATAATGGAAGACATCAAAAAGTCTCAGTCTATTTGATCTTTATCAACTAAAATGAAATAATTGTGGCCTTCAGTCACGACGATTATCAAAAGAAATGAAAGCAACAGAAAGAAACAACGACGAATTACGCTGGGAAAAGAAGAGCATCACAACAGAAACCGCCATTTTTTGTGGAGTTGAGGGAACGCGGAATCCATGCGCAAGACGCATAGCAACAGTAAATGCAAAAAAGTTCATGAAACAAGAAAGTTGAAGAAAGATCAGGTGCTGAAAAACAAGACAGCAGATTATAGATTATTAGTTATTTTAAGCCTCCCTATCCGCAACAAAGGCGATCCAAAGAGAGGAAGATAGAAGGCACCATTTAGTATAGAGTTAAGGGAACGTGGAATCTATGCAGAAAGGGTATAGAAACAGTAAGATGAGAAAGGATTTTATGAAACAAGATCAAAGTGATGAAAAAAGCAGTAGGTGCTGAAAAAAAAGACAGCAGTGAACCGAAAAAGATGGTTCTTAACATAACAAAAGCATCTTATTTCAACAAAAAGAAAGTCTACCTAACTCTCAGCTCGGATCCTTACATTGTCCCTCTGTAAGTGCTAACTCCCATAGATACAATATTTGTATCCCCCTGAGGGGAAACAAGTCAGCAGTGAACCAAAATAATATTACCCGGAACAAAACAAAGAAAACATTGTATTTCAACAAAACGAAGGCCTACTTCTTCGCTCGGAACCCCACATTTTCCCCCTGGGAGCACGTATTCCCATAGACAATAGTATTATCCCACAGAGGGGATGGTAAATACATGAATATGATACACCAATCTAATGCACTAACTTGATATATGACTCTCCTCACATGCACGTGGACTCGGCAGGTCTTTAACAGAAGACCAGGACAGATCTTGGGGGTACCGACACGTACATAAATCGCCCGGACCGGCCGGTGCAGCCTGTATCACAGATACGCTCATCACACACTTCAGGTCATCAGGGAGTGCTGAATGACACGCACACAGCCGCACTTGACACACATACTGAAGTACATCGTATATCAATTTTGCATTCTACTGCAAGCATTCAGACATTCCTCCTTGGCACAACAAAGTTTCACGCTTGTGACGCCGAGTTAGACGAACACCGCGAAAAAGACTTAATTGCGTGTGTGCATGGATGGAGAATTTACTGAGCAGTTACAACCCTCAGCCAGGTAGTAGTAGCTCAGATATCCTCAGTGTTCCAATATCACGTTACCTGCTCAGCAAGCTCTATGCTACCTCTCAGCAGTGAACCATAATAATATTACCCGGAACAAAACAAAAAAACATTTCAACAAAAAGAAGGCCTACCTAACTTTCAGCTCGGGCCCTCACATAGTCCCCCTGGGAGAGCTAGTTCCCATAGATACAATAGTTGTATCCCCCTGAGGGGGGTAATTCAACAATTTGTTCGAATAAATATATCAGGTTGTAACAGAAGGTCTGTTCATTTTTTTCATTTGAAATAAAGTGAAAATCTTGTCAAAAATAGATTTATTTAGTTTTCAACATAGTCACTATTTTTATTAATTACATCTTCCCATCGTGTCATAGGCATTCTGATTCCTACGTCATAGAATTTAGCAAGTTTGAACTCACAAAAAAACTAGTTTCATTTCGACCTCTTCTCTCGAAGTAAGCCTTTTTCCCAATAAAAGATTCTCTAAGGTCCTAAAAAGATAAATCGGTGGGAGCAAGTTCGGGAGAATATGAAGGGTGATGCATGACTTCCCAGCCAAATTCTCCAATGAGATTAGTTGCTCTTGAAGTGAGGGGTCTGGCATTGTCATGGTGTAGAATCACTCCTTTCGATTGATCAAAGAAGGCCGTTTTTCCTGTAAAACTGGTTTTAAACGAGTTAGCTGCTGACAGTAAACTTCAGATGTTATTGTTTGAGCGTCACCCATTAGTTCATAATAAACAATTCCCTTCAAATCCCACCATACACACAAAATAATTTGCTTAGGGTGCAGTACACTTCTCGGCTGTGGAATTGGTGTTGAACCGCGACTTAGCCGCTGTCTTTTGCCCTCAACATTGTTGCAAAGGTCCACTTCTCGTCGCCAGTTGTGATTCGGTCTAAAAAACGTGCCTGAAGTTCACGAGAACGCAGTGAAACACAACAGGTCACACGCTGTTGCCTGTTGATTTCTGACACATCGTGTGGGACCCATTTCCCGGCCTTTGTAACTTTGCCAAGTCTTTTCATTTACCGATATATGGTCATATGGCTCACATTAAAAGTTTTGTTCAGTTCTCCAGTAGTGCAGGTTGGATTTTCATAAATGGCAGCTTGCAATCGCTCAGAATTGAGTTTTTTGAGCATCCTGCTCTCGGTTCGTCTGTCAGATTGAAGTCATCCTTTTTGAAACGTGAAGACCATTTTCTGCAGGTCTTTCCATTCACAACATTTCCATTGGTGTCTTTTGAGTGTTTTTGCTGCTGAACTTGCCGTGTTGCCTTTATGAAATTCACAGTAAATATGCAAGATATGCTCGTTACTTGGAGTGTACATTAAGCTAAAAATAGTTATAAATTACGATAATTATCGCACAATCTGAGAGAAGAAATAATATTTTATCAATTACCACAGATAAGCACACAACATTAACAAGCTAAATTGAAGTGATTGTGCCTTAACATATAGCTCAACAATTGGACAGAACTTCTGCTACAACCTGATACTTCAAATACCAAGAGCCAAACGGTATATATTCTACAACTTTTGTACGTTCAAACGTAATTCGTCAGTTGTTGAAATGAATAAAAGAAGGCACCTCGAAGTTAAAACTTCAAGCGCATCTTTGTCCTAAATTGGCAAACAAAGAAAAGAGAAAAACTCGAGACAGCGAAGAAAAAGGACCATTAGTGCGGGCTTCGGAAAACGAGGAATCTATGCACAAGGTCTGTTCCCTCGCTAAATGTCTTGCGCTTAGGTACACAAACCAACAGCAGGTTTTATAAAAACAGGACATATGCGAACTCCAAAAAGAAAGATGGTCTGCAACAAAAAGAACAATACATCTAATATACAACAAATACTCTTACGTTTGATTAGGTGAGATGTTGGTTTAACCTTTTGGGTACTGACGGCTACTCCAGTGCCAAGATGGCTAGTGCTTCCAGTTTAGGGAATCTAACCTAATTTTAAAGTAATTATCTAGTGATGGAATATTTTGGAATAAATAAAAAACGTAGAGAAATTTCAAGCTTTCAGGAAACTAGTTTTTAGACATTCTGTCTGCTTGTTTATATTGCTGTTGGCTTCCTCTCAGTTTATGCTACCGCGTCCGAGCAACGCATTCAATAACCTTTCTCTTTCACTTGAGCTAGTTTTTTCTTAACTTCGTTAATTTTTAATAAATTCGGGCAACAACTTATGAATAATTTCTTCGTAAATTCAAAAACATTATCAACGTCGAAAATTCTCGTCGCCAAGCATAGAACTTCAAAGATTAAAAAAAATTTCAATCACTATTGTGAAAGTCCGTCATAGGCTTCGTCCGTCCGTGTGACCCCCTCTCGATTATGGTATCCACAAAACGTAATCGGCTTATTTTTAGAAATAGAATTTTTCAATGGAGCTTTCTCTGTTGAAATTCAATATGTCGCTTTGATATTTTTAATTGATAATGCAAAAATAAAAGATTTAAATTTGTTTGACCAGTAACCTGGCTACCACTTGGTATAAGGCCCAAGATTTTTGAACTCGAGTTATTGTTTTCGAATTTGTGATTTTCTTGAAAAGCTTCGAAGAGATAATAGACGACATTCCAGAACAAAATACCGGCAAAAGAGGCCACCAAGGATAGAAATGTGTCCAACCGCAAGAGAGAAGAAGCAAGACTTCGACAGCAAAAAAAACGCCGAAGACGATCGGTTGAACAACGCAAAATGGCGAAACGAAGCGATGCTGCTCGCCAACGAGAAGCTAGAGCTAAATTGACCTTTGAACAGTGTTTGGAAGTTCTATGAAATAATGCAGAGCAACAGCGAGTAGCTAAAGAGAGCTTAACACATGAAAGAAACGAGGAAATTCTTCGGCATAACGCTGGACAACTGTTATATTCCTGTTTTCTCTCACCGATGCCGCATTATTCGTTGGCCAATTTTCAGGAGGCAATTCTTTCTCTGCATTATTTTTCGTCATTTTCTCATTGCTTTCATTTTCTTTCAGTTGATGGTCGAGACGGAAGGCCTCAATCATTATATTTTGTTATTTCAATGAAGATCTAATTAAGATTCTGACCTTTCAATGTCATTAGTTGTAAATAATCATGACTTTATAACAAGTTAAGTGGGACATCATGAAGGTAAATGACGAGATGGCTGCAACGCAATTTTATGTTATAATGACGACGTCTTAAAACTCAACTGGCAAAAAGGATGACACATTCGGGAAGTTGAATAACACACAATATATCTATATCGTATTCTAAATCTACACAGCGTATTAAAGAATTTACCGTTAATTAAATGACAATAACATTATCAGACCTCGGTGATTACGTTAGTTCTGATCTATCAAGTGACACAATTATTGGAATTCGCATTGTTACATCAAATAAGCAGGTGAAGCCTTTAACGTGACTAACGGACGCAACATAGATTATTAATATATTGAGAAGTCTGACAAGAACATTGTATAAGAGGTGGAGCCTCGACGCTAGGTTATTCAGTTGAAAAGCAAAGATCGTCAAACACTTCCAACGATACTATCCTACGCCTAGACATGAAGCTACTAAGACATGAGTGAGAGTATGGATAGACACATTGAGGGGTATACTTAGCTCGGTCTTGAGAAGCACTTAGATAGCCTATGCACGACTTTAACAGCCATTGGAACTCTTGGGCAAAGAGCCCTCTCCCACCTATCCGCGAGGACAGGCGAGAGAATCACACGTCTTACTCTCTTAATGGCGCAGGCTCTAATGCCGCTCGCGCACACTGCTCAGAGGGAGGCTGAGCGACGCCGTTTCGAGTGAGAACGAACACGTTCATTCGTAACGAAGCTTTACGTTAAAATATCATAGGAAATAGCAAGTGTTGCGAGATAATTAAAGTGGATTAAGCTTTACAATTAATAAACAAGTAATATACGTAGAATGAACAACATTTTAGGTCTCGCAGGAAGAAGTTTATATATGAAGAAATATGGAAGTATCTTGAAATGATCTCCGGTACATGCGTCGGCTACGTGGCAGTGGGTCCGAAGTCCAATGGTGGGTTTCGTGGAGGGTGTGAGGTTCGCTGGTTGGTATTCGAATGATGCTTGGCGGTTGGTGAAGATAATCTCGAAGCGTAGTTTGTAGAGTTCAGAAATGCTGTGCTTATTGTTGAGAACATATTATCCAACGTCGGGTCTTTTAGAAGATGGTTGCTTGGCCAAAACAACCCTTTCTTAACGTTATTTGAACACGACGAGAGTCTTCCATAGTAGAACTATGACAATCCTCGCCGACGTCATTTTTGCATCGAGCTCCCGCTCGATGTTATCCTTCTTCATAATCGGTGCGCGTGCGACTACTGATCAGAAGAAAAGTAGTTCCGAGAAGACAAATACGGAGCGTGACGGAATGGTTTGCATTCACAGGGAAGCGCTGAATCGAGACACCTCGTGATGACACCTTTGCAGTTGTTCTTGGGCAGAACCTTTTCCTAACAATAGATGCCGGTAATCTCCCACGCCGTCATGACTACCATATGCAGCAGTCGTGAAGTTAAAAAACTTAATGGAATAAATCCTTTTTTGCCCAACAGTCGCGTAGAGACCGAGGGGGCTCCTGTTCTTCATCTCTCTTGCAGAAGAAAACTCCGAGTTAAAGAACTCCACGGGATTTTAGATAGAAGTGGACGTCTTCCTTTAATGCTGGATATCGTCATCTTTTCACCATCGATGATGATGTAAACGTTGCCGTATCATTGGTCGTCTCTCCATTAAATGCAGCACATCGTCGCCCTGCTTTCTTCATCGTCGTATCCTCCATCGTTGAAGCTCGCCGGGATTGCATCACGTCGTGCGCCAACCAGCTGTCCGTCGCGCGCAAAGTGTGTGTGTGAGAGCAGACGCAAGGGTGCTCGGTTACCTCGCGTTGCCATGGAGACAGGGCAAGCCTCTGAGTGACGCGTTGTTGTATGCGAGTGTTCCAGCTGTGACGCTCGCTCTCGTACCCCTACATCGTGCCTGTATTGTGCTTCGCACATGTACGTCGCAGAGTGCATCCATGTCGCAGCCGACCGTCGTCACGCCAAGATGTACGCAGTGCACGCACATAGACGCGTATGTGAACCGAGTGTGCGCAGGCGCGGTCGTGTTGCCTCTCGCTGCCTGGCCGAGGCGTCCGCTGCTGCCGCCGCTGCTGCTGCTGCTGGTCTGCGATGTAGTTCTGGTCGCTCACGCGCACAGGTGTACGTATGCGCCGCTGCCTCAGTGTGATGCTCGCTGCCGCTAGTCGGGCCGTGATGTACGTCCAGTCACGCACACAGACTTGAATGCGAAGCGTGCGTTCGTGTGATCGCTCTGCACAGGCAGAGGCTCTCTGCACAGTGTGGTTCTTGTGGAGACTGTAGTCGACTCCCACGTCCACAGCAGCAATTTACTGAAAGGTCGGTGATGGTTATTTGCTGGCTTTAAAAATCCAAAATTTTCACTCCTTTTCCCACGCAGGCGTTCACAATCATGCATCCATACTCAGTCCAGTAACTTCATGTTTACAGAAAGGACATACTTCTAGCCTATTTTAATTTTTATTCCATTCTTATTCGATATGCTATGATGCAATGATAATGATGATTCTCGGAAGGAGAGAACACAATATTTTCTGATAATACATTAACATTGAATTTTAAAATTTGAATGGATTGCACGCCATCCGGGTTAGAATCGAATTCATTTATATTTATAGTTATTTTTATATTCTTCGTTATGAAATATCAATTTGCTCGCACTGAAAGATTAAGAACTAATTCATAATTTTCGTGACATTTACTTTACAAAGAAACAATAAACCAGGCATGAATGAGTTACATTTCAACATTCAATTCGTGGTCGTAACTAGTAATTTGTCGATCATGAAGTGCAAGTAAATTAGAATGCAAATAAATTTCATTACCACGTTGTCTCGCAAAATACATTCAAACATCACGCTAAAATATCCTAAATATAGAGCATCTTATTCGAATATCAAATGCTGCCATGTCGTTACATGTTCTATGAGGCTGGGGAGTGAGTCAGCCATCTGTGGCAGTATTTCAGAGGCAGGAAAGTCAAGAGGTCGAGAGGCCAGGCTGAATTTGTAGACAACGCGCCGGCTAGGCAGCTCCTACACCACACCTCGCATGCCGTTCACAAGCTGTAAGCTTCACCACTTTTCCACACCATACACCTCACAAGGGAACATTCTCGCACAACATTCTTCTTAAAACGGTTAATTCACATTTAGAAACATAGCTTTGAAATTTAGAAATAGACACGAGAATAAATTATCAATGGAGCATAATTTCTCCATCCACAAATTTATATGTAATATCAATTTTTGAGTGCACGTAATGCATGTGGATTGGTTATGTAGAAAATATCTTACTGAATGAAATTTTTATTTTAAATGGGCCTCCGTTGACGTATACGAATATAAAGAAAATTCTTAATAAGCAACTTACTTGAAAGTTTATAGTTAAAATATTAAATGTTTAGGAGATTTTTCAATTATACTTCAGTGACGTTAATTTTACAATTTCAGTTTTCGAATTTTAAGATTCCAAACGAGAAGCTAAGATGGCAAAGTGTGAATATTCCACGTAACGGAAATTTGAACTCAAGCCGGCGTCATCAACAGTGGTTCGAGTGCCAACGCCTTCCTTTGTTGAAAACAAAATGGCGCCGAAAGGTTCACGGTGGATAGATGAATTTCCACAGCGTCCAACTCAAATTAATTATTCTCATAGAGAAACTGTGCAATAATCAATCGAATGACGCTTGATTTTTAAAATTTAAATCATTTGCAATTAACTGCTTCATATATTGGGTATTTCAATACACGAACAATCAACACAAAACGACGTAATGAAATAAGAAATTCAGAATAGATTTTTAATTGGGATTAAAATTTTTGATTAGAAATGGTTAACCTTGAAGCATGATTATTGAGAGAAATTAATAAATCAAACAGAAAACATGATTAGACAATGAATAATTTTATGGTAAACAAACACAATAAATGAAATGTAGATAGGTTCGCAATTGAAATAAATCAAACAGAAAGCATGATTAGACACATGAATAATTTTATAGTAAACAAACATAATAAAATGAAATGTAAATAGGTTTAAACAATTGAAATAAAATGGCAGGACATTGGTAAATGGGTAAATGGGCACATAAAATAGAAACAATTTAAATGTAAGCGGGATACAACGACATAGATTTCTAAACACCCTGATACAATATTGAGTGTTTTGAATTGCCATCCATTACTAGTTGAATTTGCGTCTGGCCGATCAAATGCAATTTTTATGAAGTATTTGAGGTGGATTTGATATAATTTGAAATGGTTTTTGGTATTTTTGGTAACGTAATAAGTATTTCGAGCGGTCCCTTGCGGAAACGGGATCCATCACCGCTGCCTCCATTTGTTATATTCCTATTTTCTCCCACCGATGCCGCATTATTCGTTGGCCAATTTTCAGGAGGCAATTCTTTCTCTGCATTATTTTTCGTCATTTTCTCATTGCTTTCATTTTCTTTCAGTTGATGGTCGAGACGGAAGGCCTCAATTATTATATTTTGTTATTTCAATGAAGATCTAATTAAGATTCTGACCTTTCAATGTCATTAGTTGTAAATAATCATGATTTTATAACAAGTTAAGTGGGACATCATGAAGGTAAATGACGAGATGGCTGCAACGCAATTTTATGTTATAATGACGACGTCTTCAAACTCAACTAGCAAAAAGGATGACACATTTGGGAAGTTGATTAACACACAATATATCTATATCGTATTCTAAATCTACACAGCGTATTAAAGAATTTACCGTTAATTAAATGACAATAACATTATCAGATCTCGGTGATTACGTTAGTTCTGATCTATCAAGTGACACAATTATTGGAATTCGCATTGTTACATCAAATAAGCAGGTGAAGCCTTTAACGTGACTAACGGACGCAACATAGATTATTAATATATTGATAAGTCTGACAAGAACATTGTATAAGAGGTGGAGCCTCGACGCTAGGTTATTCAGTTGAAAAGCAAAGATCGTCAAACACTTCCAACGATACTATCCTACGCCTAGAGATGAAGCTACTAAGACATGAGTGAGAGTATGGATAGACACATTGAGGGGTATACTTAGCTCGGTCTTGAGAAGCACTTAGATAGCCTATGCACGACTTTAACAGCCATTGGAACTCTTGGGCAAAGAGCCCTCTCCCACCTATCCGCGAGGACAGGCGAAAGAATCACACGTCTTACTCTCTTAATGGTGCAGGCTCTAATGCCGCTCGCGCACACTGCTCAGAGGGAGGCTGTGCGACGCCGTTTCGAGTGAGAACGAACACGTTCATTCGTAACGAAGCTTTACGTTAAAATATCATAGGAAATAGCAAGTGTTGCGAGATAATTAAAGTGGATTAAGCTTTACAATTAATAAACAAGTGATATATGTAGAATGAACAACATTTTAGGTCTCGCAGGAAGAAGTTTATATATGAAGAAATATGGAAGTATCTGGAAATGATCTCCGGTACATGCGTCGGCTACGTGGCAGTGGGTCCGAAGTCCAATGGTGGGTTTCGTAGAGGGTGTGAGGTTCGCTGGTTGGTATTCGAATGATGATTGGCGGTTGGTGAAGCTAATCTCGAAGCGTAGTTTGTAGAGTTCAGAAATGCTGTGCTTATTGTTGAGAACAAATTATCCAACGTCGGGTCTTTTAGAAGATGGTTGCTTGGCCAAAACAACCCTTTCTTAACGTTATTTGAACACGACGAGAGTCTTCCATAGTAGAACTATGACACAACATCGAGTGGCACGAGAGAATAAACTCAAGAAATGAGGGGTGAAATTCTTCAGACTAATAATGAAGGCATCTACGGATGCTTTATTTCCAATTTCAAGCCTGATACATATCACCTTATACATTGGATTTTCAAATGCCTTATAACTAACGCCAGGACGCCATTACGCTTTCCCCCGGTCAAGACCGGTACCCATTTCAGACACCTGGGTAGAGTGGGGTATTGTGCTTGGAATTTTTCCCCTATACCCAACAGAGAAAATCGCCACCAGCGCCGAAACTCGAACCAGGGTCTGCCTGGACGGAGGCAAGTTCGCTCGTCTCACGGCTACGACGAGCAAAAATAAATGATTTTTGCCGACCAGCACGTTTGCACTATACAATTTGCAAGTTGATTTGCTTCAAATGAATTTTAATTCAATCCTCGTGAAATTAGAATTTCTCCAAGTGAAATTTGATTTGATCCTCATGAAAATAGAATTGCTTCAAGTGAAATTTGATTTGATCCTCATGAAAATAGAATTGCT
Source organism: Morinoia aosen (assembly GCA_030386875.1). Lineage (NCBI taxonomy): Eukaryota > Metazoa > Arthropoda > Malacostraca > Amphipoda > Talitridae > Morinoia > Morinoia aosen. The sequence continues at coordinate 27,600,790 of CM059580.1, read as the reverse complement.
CCAAGTGAAATTTGATTTGATCCTCGTGAAAATAGAATTGCTCCAAGTGAAATTTGATTTGCTTTTTTTCAATTTTAAATCATTACATAAGAATTTTATTGGCTGTATTATGTTATTTGAAAGAATTTTAGTAAAATTTATATTTTCCTTGTGAAGTGATTTTATTCCAATAATGCGTACAAATATACAGAGTTTTTGCTGAGTTTAAGTTACAAAGAAATACAGAATATAACTTTCGTTGTATGAACCATTACTCATTATCAAACCATTAGACAAAGGAGTCGTATCTCAGACACTCTGATCAAAGAAGCATCACAGAGATACTGCCACGTTGCACATTGCCGCACATCACGTCGCACCTTGTGTAGACAGGCTAACGTCATCAGCAATAAGTGTCCACCTCAACTCCAAACATCTTAATCTTTCAGAAACCAAAACGTCCAAGATGAAGTATAATATAAACAAGTGCGCAAGAAAGACAGAGAATAATAGAAGCTTTCAATAATGAAGAGGAATGGAAGAAAGTTGCAAACGCACTTGGAATAAATGTTAAGACTGCATACCGGTGGATGAAAAATAAGCAAGTCGTATCTAAGAAGAAAGGAAGAAATAATATAAGAAATGTCCCGAAATATTGAGGACACTGACAGCCTTAGAAGAAATTCTTCAATTACTCTCTCACATCTTCGCAAAAAAGTACAACAAGATCATGACGTTGATCAAGGAGACCTTATAGAAATATGTTAATGAGGAAATGATTGTCAAAACTTGTGCAAACGTTGTAATATATGCTTACATATCATTTTGTGATGTTTAGTTATGACGTTTGAGCAGTATTATTCTTTCGAAAACATTACTGTACTTCTTCATCAAAATGCATTCGTCCACGAGTTATCAGAAAAATAAATATTTATTATTTTTTTAATTTTAAAACGCTTTCTATCAATTTATTGTCCAATCCCGCAAGGAATTGCGACCTAAACATGTGTTATGATCATAATAATAATGGTTTATTTGATAGGGTGTCATCTGCCGGATGGTCGTCGGAGGAAATAACCCTTGGGTAATGCAGCTACTGGATGATCGTCAGTTGGTTACCGGTTGCACATCTAATCCCAATACCCTGCACACTATAGAAAGTCCCTTTGCTTATATGCCTTTTACTGATAGATTAAAGAAGTAATCAATTAATAAGGTTTTATGCAAAATTGATTAAAAGGTAATTAATTATTAATTAGTCATGTGTAAAATATGAATATTTACTAATTATTATTAATTAACCATGAGAGCCGAGATTTGGCAAACAATAAAGGTTCAAACCAAGGTTCAAACCAAGGTTCAACCCTGTTGTTAGGGCAATACATAGTATTTTATAAATATTAAATGCACACGCTGAACAAAAAAATACGTAATTTTGATATTGTAATTATAAAAAACTGGAAATTATTGAGATTGTTCGCGAATTAACAAAGAGAAAATTAAAATTCACTTGGATCAATTCTATTTTCACGAGGATCAAACCAAAATTCATTTGGAGCGAACCAACTTGTAAATGGTATAGTTTCCATTATATGGTTGGATTCATCTTCTTGATAAACAAGTGTACTTAGCAATTTATTGATCTCAACCCAGTAACGGCCAAATAGTTCCCCTAAGCGAAATAAAAGAAATACATCACGCATGAGACCCAGTCTGGTGTGAACTTCTCATCCAGCATTTAGAGTACAAGAACGATGGGAGCGAGTTTTGATGTTCTTCAAAGAATACGTTGGTCGATAAAGTGTCAGTATGAGAGCAGCGTGGATACATGCATTTATTTTCCATAGATCAAGTAAAACATCATACTTGAGTTAAATTTAACCCAATTTTCTTTGTCAGTACACAAGTTACTTTAAACAACTTTTTATGAGAGTTACCCTGAACATAATTTTCTCAATTGGAGTAATTGTCTAGGGTGCAATTCTTGGAAGGTTAATATTTCTTCGAAAATAATAATTAATTGAACATTCCAACGCTCTACACGGCACTCACAACCAGCAATGCGATGCATTAGATGCATTTTCAAATTGATCAAACAAAATTAGTAATATTGACACAGACGTCAACAAAATTCATATTCAGGCATATCTTGATCATATTTATTAACACGAAATTTTGAAGGCCATGAACGCCCTCTACATTAAAAGCATGGGTAAGAAGATACAAATGAATAAAGGAAGCATGGACGCAAAGAATCATGCAAGTTTATCTTTTTAGATAGATGAGATTATTAGTTTGTTTAAGCCGCTCTATACGCACCAACTACACTCCAAAGAGAGGAGGAAGTAAGACACCATTCAGTATGGAGTTAAGGGAACGCGGAATCTATGCAGAAAGGGCTTAGAAACAGTAAGATGAGAAAGAAGTTCATGAAACAAAATAAAAGTTGAAAAAGAAAGTAGTAGGTGCTGAAAAACAGGACATCAGTTAACCAGAAAAAGGGGGTCCTCAACATCACAAAAAAATTTTATTTCAACAAAAAGAAGGCATTCCAAACACTCAGCTCGAGACCTCACATTTTCCCCCTGGAGTGCCAATTCCCACAGACACAAGAGTTGTGTTTCAATCAAGAGGTGTTTCAATCTGCTCCCGTATCGCGTTTTTTTGTCTTTTTCCTTCTTCGATAATTTCAACTAAGAACTTGGGAGTTAGGAATAATTCCTTAACATTTTTCGAATTATTTACAAGTTGTTAGCCATCTCTTGGAATGTAAAATATCCAAGAGATGATATTTTTCATTTCTCATTCATCTACCCTTGACAGAGTTAGACTATTAGCGCGCCATGTATGGTTTGTCTATTAGTACGCCTCGTATATTTTGTCTGTTAATATGCCTCGCATGGTCTATCTATGTGTACACCTCTGATAGTTTGTCTATTAGTACACCTCGTATAGTTTGTCTATTATTATGCCTCGTATGGCTTATCTATTTGTACACCTCTGATGATTTGTCAATAAGTACTCCTCGAATGGAACTTTTGTTTTAGGACGTCTTATATTATGAAACTTTTTAAAACCCAATATGTTGGCATGTATCTCATGTGGCAACTTGGAAAATCAACGTGGCACGGCCTTGAGACGCGAGCGTCCAGCGGCATGTACAGCGGTAGGCGGTCAATTGAATTGTCAACATCATTGACTCAATATAATATATTGATGAAATTTTTGTTGCCCACCGAGTCAATTAGTTGACGGTCGTCAATCAAGCCCACAGACGATCAAGTAAATTGTCAAAATTCATCATTGTCAATTATATTGACAATAAAATTGATCGTCTAAGGGCCGCCTAAGTCAGTTTCAGCCTCCCTACCCGCATCAAAGGGGCCCATACAACTTCAAAAAAGTGTCAAAATTTTGACGCGTAAATTTTATGCAGAATTTCAATACACATTTCCCCACACACGTTACGCGTTTTTTGCATCAAAATTGAGAATAGACGAAATCTTGGACATGGATGCATCAGCGGCCATAGGGTTTATCGATGCTTCGGTTATCGAGATGAATTATTTCGTTATTGTGCCCATTTATTGTAGGTAGTTATATTTGGCAATGCTGTAATATTCAAACAATATATATCAGTAATGCTGTATTAAATATAGTGTAAATATAGATATGTTAAATAATATATTGTATTTTTCCCCTTTACACACTAATATTGGTGCGTAAAAAATAATGTAACTCTAACAACTGGAAATTTTCCGCCCTAAATATAAAGATCATCCCAAGTATAAACACATTCGACAGCCTAGTCACAATTGTGAAGAATGATTGCGTTTACTGAAATTTTAGACATTCGATATTTCAACTTCATATAATCCATCCTACTTAACGTGGGAGTGTGAATTAGTGGCATTTTATGGTGCATAAATTCACTCAACATCAAAGAAAGGAGAAAGATCTAAGAAAAAGAGGCATTCGTAAAAGAGGAAGGAGAAAGGCTCCATTAAGTGTGAACTCGAAGGGAAGACGAAATCTATGCACAAAGTGCATTGAAATTGTGAGTTGAGGAAGGAAGTTCATGAAACAAGACAAAAGTTGAAGAATAAATTAGTAGGTGCCTAAAACAAGGACGACAGTCAACCGAAAAAAAATGGTTCACAACAAAACAGGTCCCTTATTTAATTTCAACAAAAAGAAAACCTACCTAGCTCCCAGCTCAGGACCTGGCATCTTCCCCAGGAAGCGCTAACACCCACACGCACAGACGTAGTGTCACCCTGATATGTCACATTCAGTCCTGAACCTTCGGTTTCAATGGACCGACAAATGCTGGGTAATTCCCTGTAGTCACACTAGTCGCATAAGTCAACTCACACTAGTCGCATCAGTCAACTCACACTAGTCGCATCAGTCAACTCACACTAGTCACATTAGCCACTTCACACTAGTCACACTAGTCACTTCACTCTAGTCACACTAGTCACTTCACACTAGTCGCACGAGAAGCAACACCGGCCACACCACCACGCCCAGCAGCCAGACCGCGCAGCAGATCTAAGCATCACCACAACCCTCAAGCAAGACGAACAAGTTGAAGAAAGAAAGAAAATAACAAACTAAGAAAATCTAAACTTTAAGTAGAAAAGAAGCGTTACCCTGACCGCAAGCCTCAGAAACTAAACAATTTCGGTCACTAAACTGCCCTTGTTGCCACTCACCTGTAGTTCACGTCGACGTCGCTTCGTCACTGACATTCGCAAACTCCGTCGCTGCTGTGGAATTTTGCTCGGAATGTTACCACTCTTCCGACCGGTGTGACATTTGCCTGGTGCCGGTAATGTGACGGGACGGGACAGCCAGCTGCTCGTCTAGCTTTTTACAGCGATCTGCGGTCAATGAATAGAGCTGTCACTGTACCGCAAGTCTGGAAATGGTCAAGGAATGGTGAGGTAACTTACGGTAAATTCCCCGCAGTATAAAATTGCGAAATTTTCTCATTAATACGCTTGTATCACAGATACGCTTACCACACACTGCCAGATGCAGACAAGAGAGAGCTGAGCTCTAAATACGCCTGTATCACAGATACGCTCACCACACACTGCCAGATGCAGACAAGAGAGAGCTGAGCTCTAAATACGCCAGTATCGCAAAAACGCTCACCACACACTTCCAGATGCAGACATGTGAGAGTTGAGCTCTAAATACGCCGGTATCACAGATACGCTCACCACACACTGCCAGATGCAGACATGTGAGAGCTGAGCTCTAAATACGCCTGTATCACAGATACGCTCACCACACACTGCCAGATGCAGGCAAAAGACAGCTGAGCTCTATATACGCCTGTATCACAGATACGCTCACCACACACTGCCAGATGCAGACAAGAGAGAGCTGAGCTCTAAATACGCCTGTATCACAGATACGCTCACCCCACACTGCCAGATGCAGACAAGCGAGCTGAGCTTTAAATACGCCTGTATCACAGATACGCTCACCACACACTGTCAGATGCAGACAAGAGAGAGCTGAGCTCTAAATACGCCTGTATCACAGATAAGCTCACCACACACTGTCAGAGGCAGACAAGAGAGAGCTGAGCTCTAAATACACCGGTATCACAGATACGCTCACCACACACTGCCAGATGCAGACAAGAGAGAGCTGCGCTCTAAATACGCTTGAATCACAGATACGCTCACCACACACTGCCGGATGCAGACATGTGAGAGCTGAGCTCTAAATACGCCTGTATCACAGATACGCTCACCATACACTGCCAGATGCAGGCAAAAGAGAGCTGAGCTCTATATACGCCTGTATCACAGATACGCTCACCACACACTGCCAGATGCAGACAAGAGAGAGCTGAGCTCTAAATACGCCTGTATCACAGATACGCTCACCACACACTGGCAGATGCAGACAAGAGAGAGCTGAGCTCTAAATACGCCTGTATCACAGATACGCTCACCACACACTGCCAGATGCAGACAAGAAAGAGCTGAGCTCTAAATACGCCGGTATCACAGATACGCTCACCATACACTGCCAGATGCAGGCAAAAGAGAGCTGAGCTCTATATACGCCTGTATAACAGATACGCTCACCACACATTGCCAGATGCAGACAAGAGAGAGCTGAGCTCTGAATACGCCTGTACCACATATACGCTCACCACACACTGTCAGATGCAGACAAGAGAGAGCTGAGCTCTATATACGCCTGTATCACAGATAAGCTCACCACACACTGTCAGAGGCAGACAAGAGAGAGCTGAGCTCTAAATACGCCGGTATCACAGATACGCTCACCACACACTGCCAGATGCAGACAAGAGAGAGCTGAGCTCTAAATACGCCTGCATCACAGATACGCTCACCATACACTGCCAGATGCAGGCAAGAGAGAGCTGAGCTCTATATACGCCTGTATCACAGATACGCTCACCATACACTGCCAGATGCAGGCAAAAGAGAGCTGAGCTCTATATACGCCTGTATCACAGATACGCTCACCACACACTGCCAGACGCAGACAGGAGAGAGCTGAGCTCTAAATACGCCTGTATCACAAATACGCTCACCACACACTGCCAGACGCAGACAAGAGAGAGCTGAGCTCTAAATACGCCTGTATCACAGATACGCTCACCACACACTGCCAGATGCAGACAAGAGAGAGCTGCGCTCTAAATACGCTCGTATCACAGATACGCTCACCACACACTGCCGGATGCAGACATGTGAGAGCTGAGCTCTAAATACGCCTGTATCACAGATACGCTCACCATACACTGCCAGATGCAGGCAAAAGAGAGCTGAGCTCTATATACGCCTGTATCACAGATACGCTCACCACACACTGCCAGATGCAGACATGAGAGAGCTGAGCTCTAAATACGGCTGTATCACAGATACGCTCACCACACACTGTCAGATGCAGACAAGAGAGAGCTGCGCTCTAAATACGCTTGTATCACAGATACGCTCACCACACACTGCCGGATGCAGACATGTGAGAGCTGAGCTCTAATTACGCCTGTATCACAGATACGCTCACCATACACTGCCAGATGCAGGCAAAAGAGAGCTGAGCTCTATATACGCCTGTATCACAGATACGCTCACCACACACTGCCAGATGCAGACAAGAGAGAGAGCTGAGCTCTAAATACGCCTGTATCACAGATACGCTCACCACACACTGCCAGACGCAGACAAGAGAGAGCTGAGCTCTAAATACGCCTGTATCACAGATACGCTCACCACACACTGCCAGATGCAGACAAGAGAGAGCTGAGCTCTAAATACGCCTGTATCACAGATACGCTCACCACACACTGTCAGATGCAGACAAGAGAGAGCTGAGCTCTAAATACGCCTGTATCACAGATAAGCTCACCACACACTGTCAGAGGCAGTCAAGAGAGAGCTGAGCTCTAAATACGCCGGTATCACAGATATGCTCACCACACATTCCAGATGCAGACAAGAGAGAGCTGCGCTCTAAATACGCTTGTATCACAGATACGCTCACCACACACTGCCAGATGCAGACAAGAGAGAGCTGAGCTCTAAATACGCCTGTATCACAGATACGCTCACCAACCACTGTCAGATGCAGACAAGAGAGAGCTGAGCTCTAAATACGCCTGTATCACAGATAAGCTCACCACACACTGTCAGAGGCAGACAAGAGAGAGCTGAGCTCTAAATACGCCGGTATCACAGATACGCTCACCACACACTGCCAGATGCAGACAAGAGAGAGCTGCGCTCTAAATACGCTTGTATCACAGATACACTCACCACACACTGCCGGATGCAGACATGTGAGAGCTGAGCTCTAAATACGCCTGTATCACAGATACGCTCACCATACACTGCCAGCTGCAGGCAAAAGAGAGCTGAGCTCTATATACGCCTGTATCACAGATACGCTCACCACACTCTGCCAGATGCAGACAAGAGAGAGCTGAGCTCTAAATACGCCTGCATCACAGATACGCTCACCACACACTGCCAGATGCAGACAAGAGAGAGCTGAGCTCTAAATACGCCTGCATCACAGATACGCTCACCATACACTGCCAGATGCAGGCAAGAGAGAGCTGAGCTCTATATACGCCTGTATCACAGATACGCTCACCATACACTGCCAGATGCAGGCAAAAGAGAGCTGAGCTCTATATACGCCTGTATCACAGATACGCTCACCACACACTGCCAGACGCAGACAGGAGAGAGCTGAGCTCTAAATACGCCTGTATCACAAATACGCTCACCACACACTGCCAGACGCAGACAAGAGAGAGCTGAGCTCTAAATACGCCTGTATCACAGATACGCTCACCACACACTGCCAGATGCAGACAAGAGAGAGCTGCGCTCTAAATACGCTCGTATCACAGATACGCTCACCACACACTGCCGGATGCAGACATGTGAGAGCTGAGCTCTAAATACGCCTGTATCACAGATACGCTCACCATACACTGCCAGATGCAGGCAAAGGAGAGCTGAGCTCTATATACGCCTGTATCACAGATACGCTCACCACACACTGCCTGATGCAGACAAGAGAGAGCTGAGCTCTAAATACGGCTGTATCACAGATACGCTCACCACACACTGTCAGATGCAGACAAGAGAGAGCTGCGCTCTAAATACGCTTGTATCACAGATACGCTCACCACACACTGCCGGATGCAGACATGTGAGAGCTGAGCTCTAAATACGCCTGTATCACAGATACGCTCACCATACACTGCCAGATGCAGGCAAAAGAGAGCTGAGCTCTATATACGCCTGTATCACAGATACGCTCACCACACACTGCCAGATGCAGACAAGAGAGAGAGCTGAGCTCTAAATACGCCTGTATCACAGATACGCTCACCACACACTGCCAGACGCAGACAAGAGAGAGAGCTGAGCTCTAAATACGCCTGTATCACAGATACGCTCACCACACACTGCCAGATGCAGACAAGAGAGAGCTGAGCTCTAAATAAGCCTGTATCACAGATACGCTCACCACATACTGTCAGATGCAGACAAGAGAGAGCTGAGCTCTAAATACGCCTGTATCACAGATAAGCTCACCACACACTGTCAGAGGCAGTCAAGAGAGAGCTGAGCTCTAAATACGCTGGTATCACAGATATGCTCACCACACATTCCAGATGCAGACAAGAGAGAGCTGCGCTCTAAATACGCTTGTATCACAGATACGCTCACCACACACTGCCAGATGCAGACAAGAGAGAGCTGAGCTCTAAATACGCCTGTATCACAGATACGCTCACCAACCACTGTCAGATGCAGACAAGAGAGAGCTGAGCTCTAAATACGCCTGTATCACAGATAAGCTCACCACACACTGTCAGAGGCAGACAAGAGAGAGCTGAGCTCTAAATACGCCGGTATCACAGATACGCTCACCACACACTGCCAGATGCAGTCAAGAGAGAGCTGCGCTCTAAATACGCTTGTATCACAGATACACTCACCACACACTGCCGGATGCAGACATGTGAGAGCTGAGCTCTAAATACGCCTGTATCACAGATACGCTCACCATACACTGCCAGCTGCAGGCAAAAGAGAGCTGAGCTCTATATACGCCTGTATCACAGATACGCTCACCACACACTGCCAGATGCAGACAAGAGAGAGCTGAGCTCTAAATACGCCTGTATCACAGATACGCTCACCACACACTGCCAAATGCAGACAAGAGAGAGCTGAGCTCTAAATACGCCTGTATCACAGATACGCTCACCACACTCTGCCAGATGCAGACAAGAGAGAGCTGAGCTCTAAATACGCCTGTATCACAGATACGCTCACCACACACTGTCAGATGCAGACAAGAGAGAGCTGAGCTCTAAATACGCCTGTATCACAGATAAGCTCACCACACACTGTCAGAGGCAGACAAGAGAGAGCTGAGCTCTATATACGCCGGTATCACAGATACGCTCACCACACACTGCCAGATGCAGGCAAGAGAGCTGCGCTCTAAATACGCTTGTATCACAGATACGCTCACCACACACTGCCGGATGCAGACATGTGAGAGCTGAGCTCTAAATACGCCTGTATCACAGATACGCTCACCATACACTGCCAGATGCAGGTAAAAGAGAGCTGAGCTCTAAATACGCCTGTATCACAGATAAGCTCACCACACACTGTCAGAGGCAGACAAGAGAGAGCTGAGCTCTAAATACGCCGGTATCACAGATACGCTCACCACACACTGCCAGATGCAGACAAGAGAGCTGAGCTCTAAATACGCCTGTATCACAGATACGCTCACCATACACTGCCAGATGCAGGCAAGAGAGAGCTGAGCTCTAAATACGCCTGTATCACAGATACGCTCACCATACACTGCCAGATGCAGGCAAAAGAGAGCTGAGCTCTATATACGCCTGTATCACAGATACGCTCACCACACACTGCCTGACGCAGACAAGAGAGAGCTGAGCTCTAAATACGCCTGTATCACAGATACGCTCACCACACACTGCCAGACGCAGACAAGAGAGAGCTGAGCTCTAAATACGCCTGTATCACAGATACGCTCAACACACACTGCCAGATGCAGACAAGAGAGAGTTGCGCTCTAAATACGCTTGTATCACAGATACGCTCACCACACACTGCCGGATGCAGACCTGTGAGAGCTGAGCTCTAAATACGCCTGTACCACATATACGCTCACCACACACTGTCAGATGCAGACAAGAGAGAGCTGAGCTCTATATACGCCTGTATCACAGATAAGCTCACCACACACTGTCAGAGGCAGACAAGAGAGAGCTGAGCTCTAAATACGCCGGAATCACAGATACGCTCACCACACACTGCCAGATGCAGACAAGAGAGAGCTGAGCTCTAAATACGCCTGCATCACAGATACGCTCACCATACACTGCCAGATGCAGGCAAGAGAGAGCTGAGCTCTATATACGCCTGTATCACAGATACGCTCACCATACACTGCCAGATGCAGGCAAAAGAGAGCTGAGCTCTATATACGCCTGTATCACAGATACGCTCACCACACACTGCCAGACGCAGACAGGAGAGAGCTGAGCTCTAAATACGCCTGTATCACAAATACGCTCACCACACACTGCCAGACGCAGACAAGAGAGAGCTGAGCTCTAAATACGCCTGTATCACAGATACGCTCACCACACACTGCCAGATGCAGACAAGAGAGAGCTGCGCTCTAAATACGCTCGTATCACAGATACGCTCACCACACACTGCCGGATGCAGACATGTGAGAGCTGAGCTCTAAATACGCCTGTATCACAGATACGCTCACCATACACTGCCAGATGCAGGCAAAAGAGAGCTGAGCTCTATATACGCCTGTATCACAGATACGCTCACCACACACTGCCAGATGCAGACAAGAGAGAGCTGAGCTCTAAATACGGCTGTATCACAGATACGCTCACCACACACTGTCAGATGCAGACAAGAGAGAGCTGCGCTCTAAATACGCTTGTATCACAGATACGCTCACCACACACTGCCGGATGCAGACATGTGAGAGCTGAGCTCTAAATACGCCTGTATCACAGATACGCTCACCATACACTGCCAGATGCAGGCAAAAGAGAGCTGAGCTCTATATACGCCTGTATCACAGATACGCTCACCACACACTGCCAGATGCAGACAAGAGAGAGAGCTGAGCTCTAAATACGCCTGTATCACAGATACGCTCACCACACACTGCCAGACGCAGACAAGAGAGAGCTGAGCTCTAAATACGCCTGTATCACAGATACGCTCACCACACACTGCCAGATGCAGACAAGAGAGAGCTGAGCTCTAAATACGCCTGTATCACAGATACGCTCACCACACACTGGCAGATGCAGACAAGAGAGAGCTGAGCTCTAAATACGCCTGTATCACAGATACGCTCACCACACACTGCCAGATGCAGACAAGAAAGAGCTGAGCTCTAAATACGCCGGTATCACAGATACGCTCACCATACACTGCCAGATGCAGGCAAAAGAGAGCTGAGCTCTATATACGCCTGTATAACAGATACGCTCACCACACATTGCCAGATGCAGACAAGAGAGAGCTGAGCTCTGAATACGCCTGTACCACATATACGCTCACCACACACTGTCAGATGCAGACAAGAGAGAGCTGAGCTCTATATACGCCTGTATCACAGATAAGCTCACCACACACTGTCAGAGGCAGACAAGAGAGAGCTGAGCTCTAAATACGCCGGTATCACAGATACGCTCACCACACACTGCCAGATGCAGACAAGAGAGAGCTGAGCTCTAAATACGCCTGCATCACAGATACGCTCACCATACACTGCCAGATGCAGGCAAGAGAGAGCTGAGCTCTATATACGCCTGTATCACAGATACGCTCACCATACACTGCCAGATGCAGGCAAAAGAGAGCTGAGCTCTATATACGCCTGTATCACAGATACGCTCACCACACACTGCCAGACGCAGACAGGAGAGAGCTGAGCTCTAAATACGCCTGTATCACAAATACGCTCACCACACACTGCCAGACGCAGACAAGAGAGAGCTGAGCTCTAAATACGCCTGTATCACAGATACGCTCACCACACACTGCCAGATGCAGACAAGAGAGAGCTGCGCTCTAAATACGCTCGTATCACAGATACGCTCACCACACACTGCCGGATGCAGACATGTGAGAGCTGAGCTCTAAATACGCCTGTATCACAGATACGCTCACCATACACTGCCAGATGCAGGCAAAAGAGAGCTGAGCTCTATATACGCCTGTATCACAGATACGCTCACCACACACTGCCAGATGCAGACAAGAGAGAGCTGAGCTCTAAATACGGCTGTATCACAGATACGCTCACCACACACTGTCAGATGCAGACAAGAGAGAGCTGCGCTCTAAATACGCTTGTATCACAGATACGCTCACCACACACTGCCGGATGCAGACATGTGAGAGCTGAGCTGTAAATACGCCTGTATCACAGATACGCTCACCATACACTGCCAGATGCAGGCAAAAGAGAGCTGAGCTCTATATACGCCTGTATCACAGATACGCTCACCACACACTGCCAGATGCAGACAACAGAGAGAGCTGAGCTCTAAATACGCCTGTATCACAGATACGCTCACCACACACTGCCAGACGCAGACAAGAGAGAGCTGAGCTCTAAATACGCCTGTATCACAGATACGCTCACCACACACTGCCAGATGCAGACAAAAGAGAGCTGAGCTCTAAATAAGCCTGTATCACAGATACGCTCACCACACACTGTCAGATGCAGACAAGAGAGAGCTGAGCTCTAAATACGCCTGTATCACAGATAAGCTCACCACACACTGTCAGAGGCAGTCAAGAGAGAGCTGAGCTCTAAATACGCCGGTATCACAGATATGCTCACCACACATTCCAGATGCAGACAAGAGAGAGCTGCGCTCTAAATACGCTTGTATCACAGATACGCTCACCACACACTGCCAGATGCAGACAAGAGAGAGCTGAGCTCTAAATACGCCTGTATCACAGATACGCTCACCAACCACTGTCAGATGCAGACAAGAGAGAGCTGAGCTCTAAATACGCCTGTATCACAGATAAGCTCACCACACACTGTCAGAGGCAGACAAGAGAGAGCTGAGCTCTAAATACGCCGGTATCACAGATACGCTCACCACACACTGCCAGATGCAGACAAGAGAGAGCTGCGCTCTAAATACGCTTGTATCACAGATACACTCACCACACACTGCCGGATGCAGACATGTGAGAGCTGAGCTCTAAATACGCCTGTATCACAGATACGCTCACCATACACTGCCAGCTGCAGGCAAAAGAGAGCTGAGCTCTATATACGCCTGTATCACAGATACGCTCACCACACACTGCCAGATGCAGACAAGAGAGAGCTGAGCTCTAAATACGCCTGTATCACAGATACGCTCACCACACACTGCCAAATGCAGACAAGAGAGAGCTGAGCTCTAAATACGCCTGTATCACAGATACGCTCACCACACTCTGCCAGATGCAGACAAGAAAGAGCTGAGCTCTAAATACGCCTGTATCACAGATACGCTCACCACACACTGTCAGATGCAGACAAGAGAGAGCTGAGCTCTAAATACGCCTGTATCACAGATAAGCTCACCACACACTGTCAGAGGCAGACAAGAGAGAGCTGAGCTCTATATACGCCGGTATCACAGATACGCTCACCACACACTGCCAGATGCAGACAAGAGAGCTGCGCTCTAAATACGCTTGTATCACAGATACGCTCACCACACACTGCCGGATGCAGACATGTGAGAGCTGAGCTCTAAATACGCCTGTATCACAGATACGCTCACCATACACTGCAAGATGCAGGTAAAAGAGAGCTGAGCTCTAAATACGCCTGTATCACAGATAAGCTCACCACACACTGTCAGAGGCAGACAAGAGAGAGCTGAGCTCTAAATACGCCGGTATCACAGATACGCTCACCACACACTGCCAGATGCAGACAAGAGAGCTGAGCTCTAAATACGCCTGTATCACAGATACGCTCACCATACACTGCCAGATGCAGGCAAGAGAGAGCTGAGCTCTAAATACGCCTGTATCACAGATACGCTCACCATACACTGCCAGATGCAGGCAAAAGAGAGCTGAGCTCTATATACGCCTGTATCACAGATACGCTCACCACACACTGCCTGACGCAGACAAGAGAGAGCTGAGCTCTAAATACGCCTGTATCACAGATACGCTCACCACACACTGCCAGACGCAGACAAGAGAGAGCTGAGCTCTAAATACGCCTGTATCACAGATACGCTCAACACACACTGCCAGATGCAGACAAGAGAGAGCTGCGCTCTAAATACGCTTGTATCACAGATACGCTCACCACACACTGCCGGATGCAGACCTGTGAGAGCTGAGCTCTAAATACGCCTGTATCACAGATACGCTCACCATAAACTGCCAGATGCAGGCAAAAGAGAGCTGAGCTCTATATACGCCTGTATCACAGATACGCTCACCACACACTGCCAGATGCAGACAAGAGAGAGCTGAGCTCTAAATACGCCTGTATCACAGATAAGATCACCACACACTGTCAGAGGCAGACAAGAGAGAGCTGAGCTCTAAATACGCCGGTATCACAGATACGCTCACCACACACTGCCAGATGCAGACAAGAGAGAGCTGAGCTCTGAATGCGCCTGTATCACAGATACGCCACCACACAATGCCAGATGCAGACAAGAGAGAGCTGAGCTCTAAATACGCCTGTATCACAGATACGCTCACCACACACTGTCAGATGCAGACAAGAGAGAGCTGAGCTCTAAATACGCCTGTATCACAGATAAGCTCACCACACACTGTCAGAGGCAGACAAGAGAGAGCTAAGCTCTAAATACGCCGGTATCACAGATACGCTGACCACACACTGCCAGATGCAGACAAGAGAGAGCTGCGCTCTAAATACGCTTGTGTCACAGATACGCTCACCACACACTGCCGGATGCAGACATGTGAGAGCTGAGCTCTAAATACGCATGTATCACAGATACGCTCACCATACTCTGCCAGATGCAGGCAAAAGAGAGCTGAGCTCTATATACGCCTGTATTACAGATACGCTCACCACACACTGCCAGATGCAGACAAGAGAGAGCTGAGCTCTAAATACGCCTGTATCACAGATACGCTCACCACACACTGCCAGATGCAGACAAGAGAGAGCTGAGCTCTATATACGCCTGTATCACAGATACGCTCACCACACACGGTCAGGTGCATACAAGAGAGAGCTGAGCTCTCAATACGCCTGTATCACAGATAAGCTCACCACACACTGCCACAGGCAGACAAGAGAGAGGTGAGCTCTAAATACGCCTGTATCACAGATACGCTCACCACACACTGTCAGGTGCATACAAGAGAGAGCTGAGCTCTAAATACGCCTGTATCACAGATAAGCTCACCACACACTGCCACAGGCAGACAAGAGAGAGCTGAGCTCTAAATACGCCTGTATCACAGATACGCTCACCACACACTGCCAGATGCAGACAAGAGAGAGCTGAGCTCTAAATACGCCTGTATCACAGATACGCTCACCACACACTGTCAGATGCAGACACGAGAGAGCTGAGCTCTAAATACGCCTGCATCACAGATAAGCTCACCACACACTGTCAGAGGCAGACAAGAGAGAGCTGAGCTCTAAATACGCCTGTATCACAGATAAGCTCACCACACACTGCCACAGGCAGACAAGAGAGAGCTGAGCTCTAAATACGCCTGTATCACAGATACGCTCACCACACACTGTCAGGTGCATACAAGAGAGAGCTGAGCTCTAAATATGCCTGTATCACAGATACGCTCACCATACACTGCCAGATGCAGGCAAAAGAGAGCTGAGCTCTATATACGCCTGTATCACAGATACGCTCACCACACACTGCCAGATGCAGACAAGAGAGAGCTGAGCTCTAAATACGCCTGTATCACAGATACGCTCACCACACACTGCCAGATGCAGACAAGAAAGAGCTGAGCTCTAAATACGCCTGTATCACAGATACGCTCACCACACACTGTCAGGTGCATACAAGAGAGAGCTGAGCTCTAAATACGCCTGTAACACAGACAAGCTCACCACACACTGCCACAGGCAGACAAGAGAGAGCTGAGCTCTAAATACGCCTGTATCACAGATATGCTCACCACAAACTGCCAGATGCAGGTTGGCGTTTTTTGCCAAGAATTTCGCCTTATAAAAAATTTGAAATTCTCTGATTTCTAGCTGGATATGACTTGTGGATTAGAAAAAAGAGTTCTGAAATTATTCTATTATTTCACTCTAAATTTATCTAAATTTCAGCTGGCAGTTTTTCACCTTTTAGAAAAAATAAAAATTTTCGAATATTTTGTAAGCATTTCTGGTTATATAATTAATTTTCTTGACGTACACTGAGTATTGAAATTGTCAAAAAGTTCTTAAATACCCTTTTACGCCATAAACGTGTATCAAAAATACGTCACACAATGCACTTGTTTCAAAAATCATTCAAAACCGAAAAACTAACAAAGATCGGCATCTAAGGATGCTTCATTTCCAATTGAAGCCTGATACATATCACCTCGTACATTGATCTTTCCAATGCCTTATAAAGTTAGAACTAACATAAGAACGCCACGACGCTTTCCCCCGGTCTAGACCGGTACCCATTTCAGACACATGGGTAGAGTGGGGTATTGCGCTGTGAGTTTTTCCTCTATAACCGACGGAGAAAGTCACCACCCAGCTAACGTGAAGATAGTTCTAGAACAGACCACAACCGCTCAGCATCTACGGCAAATGTAACAGCGTAAAGCAGGTCCCATAAACATATTGAAACACATTCACACCACCATCATACACCCACCGTCAGTATCGGAGGCAACCACATCCGCTGCTGTCCACCTCACCACCACCTGCTGCTGATGGTCACCACCTCATCTCCATATGCAGCTGGTAACCACCTACTGCTGCTGGTCACCAATCTATTGTAGAGAAAACAAGTTAACCGCTGTGCTCTCCGTGGTTCAGCGGTTAAGGGATCGGACTTGTATGCTGGAAGTCGCGGGTTCGTTCCCAGCGCTGGCGCGGAGATTTTCCCCGTTGGGTATAAGGGAAAGCTCCAGCACAATACCCCACTCAACCCAGGTGTCGGAAATGGGTACCGGCTTTACGGGGGAACCGTCATGGTGTCCTATATATTGGGTTAGTTATAAGACATTTGAAAAACCAATGCTAAGATCATATGTATCAGGCTTGATTGGAAATAAAGCATCCCAAAGATGCCGATGTTAACCTAACCTAACCTTTAAAGTTATTTCTAAAAAGGGATGAAATGCATCTTTTGTTGGCTAGCCAATAGAAAGAGTTCACTTCAATGACCTCACCATTTGGACACGTTGTCAGGCCAATATTGGTACGAGTTTTGGGGCCAGACGCAATCTGAGCTCTGCTATTGGTTCGTTGCCATGACGTCAGCATTGCCACACAGTTGACAAATACTTGGTTGACGCTACCTTGTTTCTTCTACCGTGCACCCTGCTGGTGCTCCTGCCCCTGAGAGGTGCGTTGTGATGAGCCTCGGTTGCAACATTACAAGAGATGGGGACATTTAATATGGACTATATAGAGTAGGAAATCTATGCACATGGTGTGTCCGCACTCCCTTCACATAGAAACAGCATCTTAGGAAGAAAGAGGAAGAAGAAAATTGCAGAGAAGGCATAAAACACGAAAAAGAAAAGTGGGCACGAAAGACACAAGCCCCGAAGGCTTATAGATAGCAGAGGGACCTCACAGTATATCCCCTTGTTGCGCCAGTCCCCACAACACAGGACACACACAGCTAACTAACCTAAGCCCATTGCATATCCTCTGCCCCTCGGAGTTGTATTCATAAAGTTCCCAGAAAAGATGTTTTATTCCAATCAAGCCTGACATCACCTCGTACATTGGTTTTTCAAATGTCTTAACTAACACCAGGACGCAATGACGGTTACCCCCGGTCAAGCCGGCATCCATTTCCTACACCTGGGCAGAGTCGGGCATTGTATAGCTGAGCTCTTACTTTTCCCAACAAAAAAAATACCTGGGTGGAAGGGGAATTATGTTCATTTATTTTCTAACAGGGAAAATCCCCTGGCGGCACTGCCGGGATTCGAACTGCTGACCCTTCCCGTGAAGGGAGCAAGCACTAAACCACTCGGCTACGGTGACCACAATTAATCGATATAAATCAAATCACTCGAGAAAAGGAAGTGCTGCACAAAACAGTCCACTCTGAAGTGTTCCATGCATGAGTGCAGTTGCGCTAACGTCAATAAAACGCATTTTATAAACTGAAACCCCTGCACTGAGATTACATGTTGACTAAAGCCTCCTTAACTGCAGCAAAGGCGTTCCAAAAAAGGGAGGAGGAAAGCACCCTTTAATATGAACTTGAGCAAATGCAGAATCTTCGCATAAGCCGCATGTAAATAGAAAGTTCAGTAAAAAGTTTATGAAACAAAATCAAAGTAGAAGAATATAGTAGAAGGTGCTGAAAAACAGGGAAGCAGTGAACCAAAAAAAAGATGGTCAGTAATAAAACAAAAACCTATTCTATTTCAACAAGAAGAAGCCCTACCGAACTCTCAGCTCGGGCCCTCACATAGTCCCCCTGGGAGCGCTAATTCCCATAGATACAATAGTTGTATCCCTCTGAGGGGGACATGATCGAGTTAATATTTACTAATATCAAAATGCACTACTACAATTGACTATGAATTTTAGTTGAATAATGAACTTCAGGCAAACTAATTAAGTTCTAAATGTTAATGCAACAAAAGCTTTTATGTTGAGAAGTTGGCAAAAGGAAGGCTGAATAATTTCAGATCTTCCTCGTATATAATTCTCATATAAAGTTTTCCAACTAAAAAAGGTAACCTAACTCGCAGCTCGGGACCTTACATTTTCCCCTTGAAAGTGCCCACTCCCTCGGACACAAGAGTTGTGTCCCCCTGCGGGAGTGCCGTCCTGGGGAGGCAGTTCCGACAATGCATTCATGGGACAGAATTTAAGTAGAGAAAACCTTAATTTTATTTATGATCATTTTATGGTTTTTCTTAAGGTCTGTAGAAATAACTGGTTAATAGCAAATAATGAAGTGTTGTTCATACTTCAAGTATTGTTCATACCATAAGGTCTGTAGAAATAACTGGTTAACATAGGAAATAATGAAGTATTGTTCACACTTCAAGTATTGTTCATACCATAAGGTCTGTAGAAATAACTGGTCAATAGGAAATGATGAAGTATCGTTCATACTTCAAGTATTGTTCATACCATAAGGTCTGTAGAAATAACTGGTTAATAGGAAATAATGAAGTATTGTTAACACTTCAAGTATTGTTCATACCATTATTATTATATAAGAAAGTTTTAGCCTCCCTTAATTGCACGACAAAGATGTTCTAAGAGAGGAAGGAGGAAGGCACCATTTAGTATGAAGAAAGTACCCTGGGAACGCTAATTCCTATAGATACAATAGCTGTATCCCCCTGAGGGGATATCTAAAATTAAGGTCAACCAAAAATAGTTTCAGAAAATATTGGTTTTACGTAAAGAAAACAAATTATTTGGTCTACAGTTCATATGAAACTCATTGCAGGAAAGGTCCCAATCAGCAAGATGAATTTCGAGTTTTTCAGAGACGAATAAGCCGGAGAGCGACGTAAGGGCCAGGCTATGCATTGATCATGTGGTGTCCACGTAGGGTGGCGAATCTGTGAAATTGACTGCATTGAAATTTGTTCAGTGAAGCCAAGGCTAGAAAATCTCACTTGCTCTTTGGAGTAATCTGGGGACCTCTCTTAGATCAACTGACGACCCTCAGGAATCCCTAAGACAGAGACGTTATAAAAAGGTGACGCCCAAACAGGACTCGCCAAAATAACTATCAATTGGCGCCCGAACAAGGACTCGCCAAAATATCTATCAAAGGCCTACAGCCCTACACGGATGCCGACCTCGAAGGACTCCACTCCACAAACCATGTCATGTTGCTGCTCGCTTGAACTTTGCAAAGTCACACTTGCACAAGGACAGAGGCTTTTGGGAGAAAGTATTAAGGAGTAACAAAACCAAAATCGAGCTTTTTCGGCACAATGACGTGAAGAAGGTTTGGCGTTAGAAAGGTGAAACTTTCCCGACGAAGAACACTGTGCCAACAGTTGAACACGGAGGTGGATCACTGATGTTCTGGGGTTGTTTTGCTGCATCGGGGGAAAATTGATTTCAATTAACGGGTAGATGATCTCTGATGACTATATTTCCATTTAGGACATAGCCTGAAGGCATCAGCTAATAGTTTGGGACTTGGAAGGCGGTGGGTATTTCAACAAGACGATGACCCAAAGCACACAGCCAAGTCTACAACTAGCTGGCTCCAAAAAAAAAAGATAACTGTGCTGCCATGGGCTTCGATGAGTCCTGATCTCAATCCCATTGAAAATTTGTGGCAGGAATTAAAAGTCAACGTTAACAATGCTCCAAATAAACTTCAGGAATTGAAACGCAACGCCATTGTAGAATGGAACAATATTTCATCTAAAACTACGGAAAAGCTCGTCAAAACTATAAAAAAGGCTTTAAATGTTATGAAGATGAAAGGTCACGCTATTGATTATTAAAATTGTACTAAAAGATTAGATTAGTGGTAGTTGTTGCCTCCCTACCCGCAACAAATGCGATCATCAGAGAGGAAGGAGGAAGGCACCATTTAGAATGGAGTTAAGGAAACGCGGAATCTACGCAGAAAGGGCATAGAAACATTAATTTGGGAAAGAATATTATGAAACAAGAAGAAGTCGAAGAAGGAAGTAGTAGGTGCTGAAGAACAGGACAGCAGTGAACCGAAAAAAAGTGGCCCTTTATTCAACAAAAAAGATTTATTTCAACAAAAAGAAGGCCTACCAACCTCTCGGCTCGGGCCCTTACATTGTCCTCATGGGAGCACTAATTCCCATAGATAAAATGTGCTAAAATGGCAGATTAACCTCAATAAAGTGTAGCACTACTCACTGGTTGAATAATTTTGTCTTATCGTGTTTCTGAATTTCAGCTTGGTAAATCTTGCAAAAATAATATTTTGTTCTAGAAACTTCGTATTATTGTCATTAATATGTGCTTCACACTCTGCGAAAATCTTATGCCCGTGGCCACAGTAGTTTTTGAGTAATTCTAGAAAGTTTTGAAAGAGGAGGGGTGTACGAATAATTTCGTCGCTAACTGTATATTTCTCGAAATAGAGAACGTGGAAACAGCTGCTAACTTCCACAAACCAATGTAATGAAGATGACCTTCATGTCAGTTAAGAAAGATTAAATTAGATTAGTCGTTAGTTTTAGCCTCCCTACCCAGCAACAAATGCGATCCAAAGAGAGGAAGGAGAAAGGCACCATTTAGTATGGAGATGAGGAAACGCGGAATCTACGCAGAACGGCATAGAAACAGGAAGTTGTGAAAGCAGATTATAAAACAAAATCAAAGTTGAAGAAGGTAGTAGTAGGAGCTGAAGAACAGGACAGCAGTGAACCGAAAAAAGGTGATCCTTAACATAACAAAAATATTTTATTTCAACAAAAAAAAAAGGCCTACCCAACTCTCAGCTCGGGCCCTCACATTGTCCCCCTGGGAGCGCTAATTCCCATAGATCCAATAATTGTATCCCCCTGAGGGGATCAGTTAAGAAAGAAACAGTGTTTAATTCTAGAACTGCCAAAGAAAAGAAGATAAAAAAGAAGGCATGAAAACTGAAACGTTTTAAATTCACTACACCCTGCACCTTTTTCATAAACATTTCACTTAATAAACTACAAAAAGTTTCATTGCTTATGGATAGATTGAATGGGAATATTTGGAAACGCTCCATCACTTTTTTGAAGTGAAAAATATTGTAAGGCTATAACCTCACGTTTGTTGTTTTATATTTTATGTAAGAAAATGTCAATACTTGCGTACATCTTACTGAAAACGACTTAAGGGGATGGGACAGTCTGGATTCGAAATATGATCGCTTTTCGTTGTAAGTTTATGTTATGAGAATTTTTTCTGAATCTAACGATATGCTTCACTTCCATGTAAGTGGGTTCATTCGTCTGCTACAGCTTGTGAGAGTCAGTCACTTGCGTCACTACACGGCCAGGTCGCGTTCGTCAGGCTCTCCTGAAAACTGGACCTTGTCGACGTCTGAAATGCTACTTCTCCCACAGGTTTGAAGTTACACAAATGGCAAATATATCAATCGATAGAAATTAGCGAGAGCTTAAAAGTGTTGTATGATTTTTTAAACATTAAGTTTTTAAAGGTATTACAGACGTAATATGCCAAAATATACAAATACTTTTTTGAAAAAAATCTCAAAACCGAACGAATCAAAGTATAAAAATTTTACTCCCATATTTCTTTCGATTAAACATTAGGCTATCTAAAAATGTTGCCGGTTCTGTAACTTCAAAATTGTAGACGATTCAATTTCAAAAATACAATTTTTCTACTAGAATTGCGAAAAAACACACGAAAGTAAAAAATCGGTTCATCATTTTACAACTTGGTGAACATTTTAGAAAAATTCGTTGGAAAATGACTGACTTTAATTTTTATCTGGACGGTCCGCCCTAGACCTATGGTCGTCAAGCCTCCCCTTCTCCGACCCTCCCTGACGACGAAGCGAGTTCGAGCGTTCTGCAGGCGAGAGTTAGCCATAAAGCTCACGTTCGAGCGTTCAGCAGGCGAGAGTTAGCCATACAGCTCACGTTCGAGCGTTCAGCAGGCGAGAGTTAGCCATACAGCTTACGTTAGAAATGCTTTGGTACGAAATAAAACATTCTAACACACATACAGTGAAGTTGATACATTCTGAGTTAGGTTGGGCAGCAGACCACTCAGTGAACTGACTTGGTAAGGCTCATGAAAACCAGAAGTTGTTGACGTTTGAAATGTATCTCCTCCCGCAGTTTTAGAGATATGTACAGGAATAGCAAATATATCAATCAATAGGATTTGAAAAAAGCATCAGAAAATTTGGAAGCGATTTTTGAGAATTTAAATAGGGTAAAAATTGTACGGAACACCATAGGGAAAAAAGAAAAAAGTCTAATTTTGAAGAAAAAAGTTAAATTTTGACAAAAAAATTCCTGAAAATCCATAAATCGAATAATCAAAAAGTTATTTCCAATTTCACATAGATAATACATTTAGCTATCTAGAATACATGTTGCTGGTTCTCACTTCAAAAATGTAGGAGATACGTTTTCTGTAATACCTTTTTTTCGTTTTTGCGAAAAAATCTATTTCTAAAAAATTATGAAAACAACACGAACCTAAAAACATCGTTGCATCATTTTATACATTTGGTAAAAATGAAAAAAAAACAGTCCGAAAATAACGAGCATTTTTTTTACACTGAATGTCCCCCTAGGAATTAGAAAACGCGGTTTTTAAGATTGATTGATAGAATAGTTTTAGCCTCCCTTTACCGCAACAAAGATGTTCAAAGAGAGGTAGGATGAGGGCACCATTTAGTATGGAGTTGATGCAGAAAGAGTGGTCCCGCAAAAGATTCGTGCGCATAGAAACAGAAAGTCAAGAAGGAAGGTCATGAAACAAGGTAACAGTTGAAGAAGAAAGTAAGAGGTGCTGAAAAACGTGACAGCAGTCAACCGAGGATAAGGTCTTTAAAACAAAATAAAAACATTTTATTTCAACAAAGAGAGGCCTACCTGACTTTTAGCTCAGGACCTCACATTTTCCCCCCGGGGAGCGCTAAACACGGTTTCTAAGATGCTTTTGACCTGATTCGCCGTGATTGAAAACTCGGAACTTTTGCTGTTTTTTATAGTTTCATAGTTTTTCGAAACATTGAAAGAAGTCGAAAAATAGTGGTTACACCCCTGAACTTTAGTCAAAATCTTCTTGTGAACACTTTAATTCTCGAGAGTACATCACGAGAAACTAACTTCACCAGAATCTCTCATTAAGTTATTGTAGGAAAGTGCTCAAATGCTTTAAGTTGAATTCCAAGTTTTTCCTAGACCGAATAAGTCTGTGATTAACTATAAAAATGCGTTTGCCAATTCTCAAATTATTTCTAGAGAGAAATAAGAAATTTTCAACACATATTATACAAAATCTTTGTCTAAAACGTGAGGGTATTTTACGATATTTTTCTCATTTTTCCCCTCGATATTCCAAAAGTGCTGAAGCTTTCAGACAACTTCAATGCTCGGTTGGTGTTAGACGTTCGGAGAGGCAGTCCCTTGTTCGGGTGCCGAATTGTTAGATAGTTTTCAGTAGCCGAGTCCTTATTTGGCTGGCGTTTTATTACAGTCCCTGTCTTAGGGTTTTTCTGAGGGTTGTTATGCTTTCTTCGGGGAAGAGAAGATTCGTTCTTAAGTTTTATATTTTTATTTGCACGGTAAACAAGGTTAGTTGCAGAGTCAATCAATATTGGGTAGACGGTTCCGGAATTTCCAGGGAGCTGACCGAAGTTCTTTTCGTCGCTCTCCCGAATTTCGGATCAGCCGGATTCAAGGGGGCTTGGCGAGTAACTAGGATACTCGGATTAAATTCCAGCGAACATTAATTACAAAGCCTGGAGCGTAATACTAAATCATCTTTCTGGCGATACTGGCGTCGGGCCTAACAGTTGGACATCAACAAAATCGAATTATCTGACCAGAAAATCTTGCAAAACTAGCATAAAATTGTTATAAAATCATTTTAGGAAAGAATCAAAATACGCTAGTTGAATTTCAAATTTTTTTTTTCACAGAAACCCATTCTGAGATTGTTTGAAGTCGCATTTCCAATTCTCAACTAAAGCCTTACGATATTTTCCCCTTTTCTGGAGTGCTGAATAAATTTATATTGTCACATGTTCCTCACCTGTCCGGTAATTCACTTCTATTTTATATAACATGAAAAATGGAAGCAAATACATCAAAGAAAGGAGAGCTTCCATGAACACGGTTGCATGAAAATGCTGCAGTTATTTTTATTGCCCAGTACGTTCACATTCCACGGAGTTTTGTTATTGCCCAGTACGTCCTCATTCCACGGAGTTTTGTTATTGCCCAGTACGTCCTCATTCCACGGAGTTTTGTTATTGCCCAGTACGTCCTCATTCCACGGAGTTTTGTTATTGCCCAGTACGTCCTCATTCCACGGAGTTTTGTTATTGCCCAGTACGTCCTCATTCCATGGAGTTATCATATTTGACTTCAAATAAAGCAGTCTGCAAAACAGACTAGGACGAGACTGAATGCGCCCGAAGGTTTCAAAATGATTTGCCAGCACTTGATGTCCGTAAATTACCAATAGTTGCACAACATTCACGCCTCAAAAATTTATCTGTAAAACTTATTGTTGACTTGAACGAGAAAAAATAGCTATTAATCATGGCCACCAAAAAAGTAACTCATTAGTCCGCAGCCTTAGTTCCAAGCGTAACTGATGTGTAATGAATGAAAGAGAGAATGAATGGAAAAACTGAATCATTGCATGAAAGAATAAATGAAAGACCAAGTGAAATAATTATTGAATGCAAGATTACAAAATGAAAGAAAACTAAATGAACGAATAAAATAAAAAAAATGAAATGAACAACAGGATGCGAGTTCTGTCACGCATTCCTCTCCCCTTTTAAATTCTTTCTCATGATGCTCGTGAGAGCATCATTCCCTGCCTGAAACAAACCCTGGGTTGACTACGCAATATAATGGTAGAGTAAAGTTAACCTCTATTACCGCCTCTATATTGTGCCTCAACACTTTGACTGCTGCAGGTAAAATGGCAGTTCCATATTCAAATCAAATTTAAAATCACCTGTAGCAAGCAATGTTGAAAATAGCAAACATGAACTAGATCGTGGCTTCTGGCTTTGATTACGTATTCATAAAAATTGAGTTTGCGACAACTGGCAGGTCTGCAGATCATGAAAACTCCCTGAATGACCACCGGTGGGTCCCGCGGCAGTCAAAGCGTTAGGGTAGCTGCACACCAAAAGATTTGAGGCGAGAAAGCGAGCAAGCTTGAATCGATATACATGTATTCCTATGGGAGTGCGCACACCACAAGCAAGCTAGCGAGCGAGTGAGAAAGATTGAAGATTGGCTGCAGCGAGAAAGCGACTTGAAGATGGTTTCACGCTTGAAAGCTCCAGTGAGAAGCCTCTGGCAGTGGCAGCGCTGCGTCTGGCAGTGCGCGGCGAGATGTCGAAGGGAGAGGTGTGCTACACAATTTCTCCAGCAAAGACTGAACTCCTCATATCCAAATTTTATGCTGTACTGTGCCTTTGGAAGTCAAAAAATCCAAAGCACAATGACAGATAACATGTTTCAAAGCAATGGGACAAAGTATGAATGATACTCAACGTTACAAACACATGCTAGTTCCGCTTATTTTTGTAACAAACCTCTCTCCATGACATTTAGGAGCAAACTGGCTATCTTTTGGTGTGTGATAGATCTCGCCAAACATCTTTCTCTCTCGCTTGCTTTGTCTCTTGCCGTCTTTTGGTGTGCAGCTACCCTTAGGGTGCCTGCACACCAAACGATTTGAGGCGAGAAAGCGAGCAAGCTTGAATCGATATACATGTATTCCTATGGGAGTAAGCACACCGCAAGCAAGCTAGCGAGCGAGTGATAAAGATTGAAGATTGGACGAAGCGAGAGAGCGACTCGAAGATGGTTTCACGCTTGAAGCTGCAGCGGGAAACGTCGGGCAGTGCGTGGTGAGATGTCGACGAAGAAGATGCGCTGCTGAATTCTTATAGCCAAAGTTTATGCTGTACTGTGCCTTTGGAAGTCAAAAGATCCTAAGCACAGTGACAGATTACATGTTTCAAAGCAATGGGACGAAGTAGGAATGATACTCAACGTTACACAGACATGCTTGTTCCGCTAATTTTTGTTATAGATCTCTCTCCATGACATTCAAGAGCAAACTGGCTATCTTTTGGTGTGTGATAGATCTCGCCTAACATCTTTCTCTCTCGCTTGCTTTGTCGCTTGCCGTCTTTTGGTGAGCAGCTACCCTTACCCTATCCGCGAGCGTCAGAAACTAACTTAGTCTTCCCTAGGGTCAACACTGTCGGTGAACTCGTTGACGGCAGTTATTTAGGTGGTCAGTCGCAGAATTGGGATACGGAATATAGGCATTGTTATCCTTCCTAAGAAATATGAAAAATACAACTGCACGCTAACATTTCACCTCGTATGATACCAGTTATTTTTTGAAAAGGTCGTGAAACAGATGAAATTTCATTCATTTACACTGGTACGTGAATGAGCAAGGTACCGTGTGGTGCACATGTGGCCCTGTACGCGGGGGACGAGTTACATGAACGTTACTCGTTGCCACTCACCTGCAATATTCACAACGAAGTCGCCTCGTCTTACGCCACATCATTTCACACAAAATCCGCCTGAAATTTTACTTGCATGGTGATCCCGTCCTTTTTCCGACTGGTGTGAAACTTGACTAATACCGGTGGCTAAACGTGACGAAACAGCTCAGTGAACTTACGCTACGCAGGACTTCTGCAGACACACGAAACTCAAGCTGATATTATTATTAATACGCCTGTATCACAAATACGCTCACCACACACTGCAAGATGCAGATACGAGAGAGCTGAGCTCTAGATACGCCTGTTTCACAGATACGCTCACCACACACTGTCAGATGCAGACAAGAGAGAGCTGAGCTCTAAATACGCCTGTATCACAGATACGCTCACCACACACTGCCAGATGCAGACAAGAGAGAGCTGAGCGGTGGACACTGACTGTAGTTGGGCTTTATTCGAAGGCAGTACGGAGCCGAAATTACAATGACTAGTTTGCTTTGGCGGTAAATGTGTAGCGTTGGTCAGTAATCGATTTTCTACTCTTTGTTGCCTAAGTATAGTTAATTAGATCGAAATAAACAAGTTTTCTTTTATGCACTTTCCGTCGGAAATGAGTATTTTACGAGTTATAGCGGTATGTTAATTTTCGTCTCAGATGAATGCGATCGAGTAAACAGCTGATAATCGATTTACGAATTTTGTAGCTTAAAACATGGTAATAATATTGAAATTACTTTTCTTCTACACACTTTTTGAGGCAAATAAGTATTTTACGAGTTAGAGCGGTAGGTTTTACTTTTTTACTTTTTATTTATTATTAGCTCACCCCGCGGAGCTTGCGGAGCCTGAACTTACTTCTGGGATCTTTTAGTTAATAACACAATAGAAATTATCACCAAAAAAAAAAAAACAATTATAGCGGTATGTTAACTTTCGTCGTAGATGGCGGGAACGCGCTCGAGCATTAGAGCGCGTCGGATCAGAGTGTCCATGACAGTGTTGCCAGACGCGCGGTCGATGAATTACTTGCCGCTTCATACACTAGAGTTGCGGTAAATCATTTACCGCTATAATTCGTAAAATACTCATTTCCGACGGAAAGTGCATGGAAGGAAACTTTTTTATTTTGATCTAATTAACTAAGTTTAGGCACCGAAAACTTAAGGTCAATGTCGGATTTAATGTAATCACGGAAATTTATAATTTTATTCCAAACAATCACTAAAGGAAACCATTTAGGTACGTTTTACATGAATGACATTCGGCTCGCTGATGCGTTATTTTTGAATTATTGAACTTTGAAGTTGGCCTTCGCGCACCAAAGGAAGCGAACGCGCGAAACGGAATTTAATTAATAACGGAAGCTAACCCCCTATTACAAACGGAAAGGGGTTGGGTCGTGAGGGGAGCCACAGTTCTCCTAGTGAAAATTATAAATAAAGCTTCTAACCGACCCATTAGGGTGACGACCGCAATCTTGTTTACATCGGCTCCAAAATGGCAGCGCCCATGGTGGTCGTCATCTTGGAGCTGATATAAACAAGATTTCGGTCGTCACCCTAATGGGTGAGTTAGAATCTTTATTTATAATTTTCACTAGAAGAACTGTGGCTCCCCCTCACGACCCAACCTCTTTACGTTTGTAATAGGGGGTTAGCTTCCGTTATTAATTGAATTGCGCTTAGTGCGCTCGCTTCCTTAAGCGCGCGAAAGACAACTTCAAAGTTCAACAATTCGAAAATAACGCATCAGCGAGCAGAATGTCACTCGTGTGAAACGTTTTTACATGCGTTCCTCTAGTGTTTCATAGCAACTGAATTATTAATTTCCGTGATTGCATTAAACCCGACATTGACCAAACTTAAAACCGATTACTGACCAACGCTACACATTTACCGTTTTGGCTAAAACAGGGTGGGCCAGAAATAAATGACCCTTTCAATTTGCTAATAAATTGAAACTATGGACGCTAGGAAGTTGAAACGTTCAACATTTAATTTAACGCGTCAACGACTTAGAAATTTATTTTTCCGTAATAATTAATGTAATTGGAGACATTTTAAGAAGTTTTTTACGAATTACATCGTGCTCGCAAATGCTTAGTTTCCGAGATATTTACCTTTGAAGTCAAAGGAAAGTCTAATATAAAATTGAACAAACGGACGCGTAAAGGAGCTGAAATACAGCATTGACGTAACGATAGGTGAGGTTAGGATAGGCAAAGTTAGGTTAGTTAAAAAACTAATCTAAGTGAACTTAAAATAACTTGACTTTGCCATTCCGAAGCCTATATTTTGGTCAATATTGAGTTTATTGCTCTCATGGAAATTGAAAATTTTGTTCCAAAGAATCACTAAGCGAACACATTTAAGAACATTTTATATCAATGATATTTTGCTCGTCGATGCGTAATTTGCGGGACATAACGACAATCACGTTCAGATAGGAATAGCATTATATAGTCGGCTGCTTAGTCGCCGCATTGTTGGGTCACGCCCACTTTTTGG